>JASISA010000009.1:0-1200000 GCA_031771865.1 Nothophaeocryptopus gaeumannii
AGAGAGCACGAACGGTGTCGGTGAGCGAGCTCAATGCCTCACCAAAGCGTTCAACTCTTCCAGAAGGTCTTGTACACGTGGCTGGTGAGATCCGAAACTTTTGACCAATCCGTGAAGCGTGATACTAGACTGGAAGGCAAATGTACAACGTCAACAATCCGGAAGCTAAGCCAACGACGTCTGCCATTCCGTGGTTCTGTTCGAAGCGAGGATGAGAGATCTTGTATGGAGGTGAAGGCTATCAGCCGTGGGCATGGAGAATTGGTTATAAGCCCGCACCATGGACCAGGCGGGTCAATCAATATCTCTGCGGAGTTCAATATGTATGTGCGATGCGCGTCTCAGGCAACGACAAGTCACTTCGCAGCTCCATACAGTGGGCTCTGGCTACTCGGCCAGTGAAGCCATATCTAGGTATTGGTTCGGACTTGATAGTTGTAAACGTAGCGGTCGGCAGCATTGACCGATCGCTGCATGCCTCAACTATTACTATCCGATAGCAGGCGTGCTACGCGCCGTAGATTGAGTTACACCAGTGAGCATACATGTGATTGTGCGCGACTCGGAGTGCGCGTGGCCGCAGCATGCTCGGATGCAGCATGCACGTCCCGCACGTGCTTGGAAGGGACTCCCTTCCACTATTGCTGCATAGAGGCAAATGGCAATCATTGCGTGTGATTCCTCGATTCTCCTACCGTTTGCTCCACTACCAGCAGCAAGCTCACACGAGAGCTCGGTCGCTTGCGCGTATTATGTGCTGCATTCACTTTCGGGTGCAGGGCAAGGAACAGCAATGCTGTTCACAGGGAGCGCCTTGGGCGGAGTGGAGATTGATCGGCTACAAGGTGATTGGCTGTGTCCTCGCCATCGCTACAGCTTGACTCATGCGGGCAGGGCGCTTGCGGAACATGTCCTCGCAGCTGCAGCTGAACACCTTCCCATATGTAGATCTGCTTTCTTCGATAAATTGTGTATGGTCACAGCTTTAGCAAAATTCGGGAAGACGTGCGAACCGGGGGTCCAATGTTTGAACTGTTCTGACAAAGCTGATAGGGTCCTCGTAGCATCCGGAGGCCGCTCGTCTACGGACATGCGCTTTGTTGACCGGCAACTCGTTCGTGCAAGCCTCAACCGCTTAAACCGGGACAGTTTCTGATTGGTTCATGCCAGACAACCTCCCTCCGGGCCAGCCAGAAGCTTCGAGACATTCTTCAGTCCATCATGGATTCGTGTTATGATAAAGGCACGCACATTGTGCAGCTCTTCCAATATCACAGCATTGGAACAGCGATGACTTACACGTTGGAGCAGCTTGAGAAGATACAACAGCTTCCAGACTATATCGAAAACCGTTGCCAGATCTTGTTCGCCTCAAACATTCTCTGCCGAAAGCTGACACCACATCGAAGGTGATGTGCCAGGCTATCTGTGACCTCCAAGCAGCTACTGACCATCTGTGTAGAGCTCAAGACGTATACGTACATTCGGCGAGACAAGTGGGTCTTGCTGTGCAGCTCCAACGACGTTAAGTCCACAGGACTAGGTTCGGAAGACCGACAGTGCCACCAAGATCGAGCTTCTCGAAGGACGATGGTCCGCTATGTCAAGGAGGAACATCAATGTTCGGAACAAACTTCTTACCGGAATCGACGGCTGACGGAATAGCTCTCACCGAACTTAAGCCACGTCGGCGGTGTCTGCCTTGCAAGCGTCTTCAGGGACCCACCTGTCTACATTGCCCAGACTCCCGAGTAATCTAACGTCCATCCCAGCATCCCGAGCCACACAGTGTAACGAGCCGCGAGCACACTTTGGCCTTGCAAGTCCTCGCCTGGCAAGGACTTACAAACATGGGGCATTCGAGGCCGTTCTGAAATAATCTCGCTACATCCAAGCGAAAGCGTACCCGCAATACCTGACGTTGGCCACTCTGTCGTAGTTAGCATACATGCCGCAAATCGACCCTGCTCCAGTTCGCCCCTGCTAGATTGAATGTTTTGCGCTCTCCTGGTTTCGGTGAGAGCAAATAGTGCATCATTACTAGCTGCGAATGCCCTGGAGTTTTCATGTCGATCAGAGTGCAACAATGTGGTTGCCGAGAGATTCACCGATGACAGAGAGAGTTCTGGCTTGCAGTCAGATTTTAGCGTGCGTACATATGGAATATCGTCCTGTTATCGAAGCTGATAGCCGATCACACTAACTTCATGCGGACGACCTTTCCATATGTATGGACACAAGTCGTAGTCTGCCCGCCAATGTCCGAGGCGAGATGTTGCATAGGCAGGTTTCTCGTAGTTGCACCACAACGCTTGGTATGTAATTACAATACTGCATACCAGCATCGACCTAAGTAGCCCGATTCCTCAGACTAGCCTCTACGGTCAAGAGTGCGGCTGGATCCTCAGGCGTGAGTTGCACAATGCACGCACTGCAGAGGCCGCCTGAGCACCTCTGGCCCAATAGCAGCGAGAAGCGAGCGCCTTTTGGGTACTTGTGCAGGTGCGCAGCCGAGGGCTGTGACTCCGTCTCACAGATGCGTCTCACAAGAAGGCGATGAGTACATGCACACGCTCTCGAAAGCGCAAGATGGCAGGATGTTATACATGACTCCTGTGGTGGTAGAATTATGGACTACTCGGGACACCAAGCTACCCATACCCAAAGCACGGCGACTGGAAACGCTGTACAGCACAATGGAAATGTATACGGGCCCGTCACATATACTTACGGCGACAGAGATAATACCACCGGACGCGATGTGATCGGTCTGCCCTACGCAAAAGAAGCTGCATTTGACTCGCTGAGCAGGGAAAACGACCCTTTATGCCTTGAGAATACGCGCATGGAGGTGTTGCACCGGATAAGAGCATGGACGTACGGAGAAGAAGATAGCTGTATCTTCTGGCTGAACGGGATGGCAGGCAC
Organism: Nothophaeocryptopus gaeumannii; assembly: GCA_031771865.1. NCBI lineage: Eukaryota > Fungi > Ascomycota > Dothideomycetes > Mycosphaerellales > Mycosphaerellaceae > Nothophaeocryptopus > Nothophaeocryptopus gaeumannii. Next base: position 2,929 of record JASISA010000009.1, read on the forward strand.
GGGAAAGTCCACAATCGCCCGCACGCTCGCTCACGAGTTCCGGCAAAAGGAAGAGCTTGGAGCAAGCTTCTTCTTTGTAAGAGGAGGTGGTGAGGTCGCGCACGCAGGCTTGTTCTACACTTCGATCGCAACGCAGTTAGCATCTACAAGCTCAGAGCTCAAGCAACACATCTCTAGCGCAATGCACCAACACCCGGACATCACAAGCAAAAGCAAGTCCGATCAGTGGGACAGGCTGATCGTGCAACCGCTCAATATCATACGTGCACGCACAGAAGTTGGAAAACGTGAAAAGTTGCGCCGTGTCCTCAAGTTCAACAGCAAGGCCCACAAAGACTCCCGACCGCCTGTTCTGGCAATAATCGTCGATGCTATAGACGAGTGCCACGGCGAAGCGGATGTACAGAACCTTGTCGCGACTATGGCACGAGCGAAGAATGTCTTTAACGTGAGACTTCGCATTATCCTGACGAGCCGGCCCGAACGCTCGGTTAGCGCAGTATTCAACGACCGGAGATTGCGCACTTCAAACTTGAGCTGCATAACGAACCACGAGAAATAGTCGATCCCGACAAGGAGCTTGAAATGCTAAAACAAGAGCAGCAGAGCTGGCGTCAATTCCCACCTGGGTGGCCAGGAAGCAGTGTAATAAATCAGCTTGTACGCTTAGCCGCGGGACTCTTTATTTTTGCTGCCACTATCGTGCGATATGTAAGCGACAAGGGTCGAAGTGCAGAGGAATCACTAAACCTCTTTCTCCAAGATCGAGATAATGCAGGAAGGCCAGATGGAGTACTGCTGGAGAAACTGTATAGCCAGGTCCTTGATCAGACAACAGAGTACGTTGACTGGAGTGTTCTATCAGCGACTCTCAGTACGATTACTGAGTTAGGAGAACCTCTTGCCCCAGACACACTTGGTCTACTACTAGGCGTCGCGGAAGACGAACTGCGTCGGCAGCTACATGGCTTGCACTCTGTCTTACGGATCCCGATCACGAACGGAGTTCCTATTCGTTTTTCATACTTCCTTTCGCGACTTTTTGCGGTCCCGGGGCGAACACCAAGCAAACAGAGCACCGGTGCATGGCCGACTTGCGAGGAATGTCTTCGGCAGTTGAATCAGCCGGGTGCATTGAAACAAGACATTTATTGCTCTCCGCGTCGCTGGAGTACGACGCCAGTGTCCAACATCAACGCATTGCAGATTACATTTCCTGCCGGAGTTGCGTATGCATGCAATTACTGGGTGTGGCATATTGCTCACAGCGTTGAAGGTTGTACGACGAAGGTCCTGTTCATCGCTTCTTGAATGCACACTTCCTTCACTGGCTAGAGGCACTAAGCTGGTTAGGCAGATTGTCAACAGCGATTGGTTATATTAACAACTTACAGCGTCTGGTTTCCGTGAGTCAAACATGCTACATTGGAGGACAAGACTAATCAAAACTACCCTACAGCCGGGTCAAAGCCATCAATTGCTAGCCTTCCTTTCCGATGCACGACGTTTTGTGCTGAGAAATCGGCATATTATCGACATTGCTCCGCACAGGCGTACCACTCTGCCATAATCTTCAGTCCAGCTCAGAGCATTACGACGAATATTCCAGGATCAATGTCCGAAGCTGCAGCCTCCTCCCAGCAGTCAACAAGATTGGAGTGCCCAGATTCTGAAGCTCGAAGGGCACGATAGAGCGGTTATGGCGGTCGCCTTCTCTCCGGACGGGGATAGTAGCATCGGCGTCATTGGACATGACGGTACGGCTCTGGAACGCGAAGATGGGCGAGGAGACGCAGAAGCTCGAAGGGCACGATAACGAGGTTACGGCGGTCGCTTCTCTCCGGACGGGGATATGGTAGCATCGGCGTCAGGGACAAGACGGTACGGCTCTGGAACGCGAAGACGGGCGAGGAGACGCAGAAGCTCGAAGGGCACGATAACGAGGTTACGGCGGTCGCCTCTCCGGACGGGGATATAGTAGCATCGGCGTCATACGACAAGACGGTACGGCTCTGGAACGCGAAGACGGGCGAGGAGACGCAGAAGCTCGAAGGGCACGATATTGGTTATGGCGGTCGCCTTTCTCCGACGGGGAGGTGGTAGCATCGGCGTCATGACGACAAGACGGTACGGCTCTGGAACGCGAAGACGGGCGAGGAGACGCAGAAGCTCGAAGGGCACGATGACGAGGTTAGGCGGTCGCCTTCTCTCCGGACGGGGGTGGTAGCATCGGCGTCAAACGACAAGACGGTACGGCTCTGGAACGCGAAGACGGGCGAGGAGACGCAGAAGCTCGAAGGGCACGATGATTGCGGTTACGGCGGTCGCCTTCTCTCCGGACGGAGGTGGTAGCATCGGCGTCAAACGACAAGACGGTACGGCTCTGGAACGCGAAGACGGGCGAGGAGACGCAGAAGCTCGAAGGGCACGATGATTGGGTTAGGGCGGTCGCCTTTCTCTCCGGACGGGGAGGTGGTAGCATCGGCGTCATGACGACAAGACGGTACGGCTCTGGAACGCGAAGACGGGCGAGGAGACGCAGAAGCTCGAAGGGCACGATCATGCGGTTAGGGCGGTCGCCTTCTCTCCGGACGGGGATATAGTAGCATCGGCGTCATGGGACAAGACGGTACGGCTCTGGAACGCGAACGGGCGAGGAGACGCAGAAGCTCGAAGGGCACGATGATAACGGGTTACGGCGGTCGCCTTCTCTCCGGACGGGGATATAGTAGCATCGGCGTCATGGGACAAGACGGTACGGCTCTGGAACGCGAAGACGGGCGAGGAGACGCAGAAGCTCGAAGGGCACGATGATTGGGTCACGGCGGTCGCCTTCTCTCCGGACGGCGAGGTAGTAGCATCGGCGTCACACGACAAGACGGTACGGCTCTGGAACGCGAAGACGGGCGAGGAGACGCAGAAGCTCGAAGGGCACGATAAAGCGGTTACGGCGGTCGCCTTCTCTCCGGACGGGGATATAGTAGCATCGGCGTCATGGGACAAGACGGTACGGTTGTGGAACGCCAAGACAGGCGATGAAATCCACCGCCTTCAGGACGTTGGCAGTCTCTACCAAATGGCATTCGTAAACAACGGCGCAACCCTGCGGACAGATTGTGGCGAGTTCGACACAAGTGCATTTGTCGCTTCTTCTCCGGTCCCCAGATCTCTACGTACTGCTACTCTAGAGTTACACGGCCAATGGATTCGCTGCAAAGGTCAAGATATGCTATGGCTGCCTACTGAGTATCGTGGAACCTGCTCGAGCGTGTTTTGCAACACACTTGTAATTGGAACTAATTCCGGCCATGTATCTGTTATTGGGGTTAATCTTAGTTAAGGCCATTCATATACGGCGCTGTTGTGGTAGTGGGAGAAGGCAGCAGGGCATTAGCCAAGCCTATAGTGCGAACAATTGACAGAGGACTGCGGTTGACCTACTATCGAAGCAGAGAGGCCCACAATCTAGTATAAGTAAGTCTTTACTAATGCAAGTTCTGTTGATGATATGTGCAGAATCTGCTTTGAAGACTTAGCTATACATTCTTACTATTGGGGCTGTGTAGTGCTAGAGCACCTTCGTTAGCTCTATCCACTGACGTGAGAGGGAAGGGTTCTATCACGCGCGGATCAGGAGGGACCTGAGAAATGCCTAACAATAGAACATACGCTTTATCGAACGACGATCACATCGTCTTGGAAGCATCGAGAAGAACGCGCCAGAGTCGGCCGACAAATCTTGGCTCAACTCCGCAGATCCCAGCAGGATTCACTGATAGCAACGCATGAACATCGCGCCAATGAAGTCGAGTCGACCAACGAAGCATTTTCTCTTGCTGCAGGCGTAGCCGAGCGTTCCGGTGGGCAGTTGCTACGAATTACAAGCCCCTGCAACACTAACGGCCGAATGTAGAGCACGAGGAAGCGCGATGAATTGCGTATCCTATCCTGTAAGGGTGACTGGAACCCCATGGCGCTAGAGCGCAGAAGCTCCGAGCGCCATTCAAATCTGGCTACTCGCGACATCCATGCAACGCGGCGGTACAGCGATGCAGACTTAAGGCACAGCAGCACAGATTCCACTAATTAGCTCCTGCAGGTCGAAACGAGGCGAGTGCTTACATAACATGAACGCCGTGCATCTTGCTCTTGGCTCCAGAGTCTTCATCGTTGCGGTCATTCGCACTAGCTTTTCTTACCTTCGCTGTCGTCGGAACGCGATGGCAGGTGCTTTCAGCCTTGCGAACCAGCAGACAGGGCTTCTACAGCTTCTTGACACATTGAACGACCGTCTTTCGGCTGAGTCGTCGTACGATGCATGTCTTTACTACGAAATAATAGCATGGAGCTAACGGTGAAATAGAAGTTACAACAAGCCCACAAATCTCTTACCCAGACACAGCATAGATTGCGAATCAGACTCAAAGACCGTCGAGCAGTACAGCGAACTCCACCCGGAGGCACGCATAATATCTTAAATTACTGTCGCGTTAATCCTGGCAAGTCGATCGAAGATCAATTTGGACGAATTGAGAGGGCTCTTTGCAGAGAAAACTGGCTGGCTTCCGGCGACATACAGGATCCTTTTGCCTCGCTAGCGCAATTCTCAGGCTTTGAATCGCACGAAGAACCGGCAAAGCGCGTGGTGTGCGCCGCTATCCAACTCAGTTCACGCAGCGCTTATACTGTCAGGATCGGAAGTATTATCGTTGCCAGCGCTGTAGACGACTATATCAACGATAATGGTACCCCTCATAGTGAGTTGAAGTCAGCCCTCAATTACCTGTTGGGCGACTTGGCTCCGGACAATTTGAGCACATTGCGCAGGTGCAGACATGCTAGAGAATGGCTCACGGGGTTTTTCCATAAGATCCCCCTGGGCGCCATCTTCATGATGGGACGGCAGACTACTGTGTATGTTCTTCAGCACTTCCAAGTCCTACAGATCTGATATTGCATAGATGGGGAGGTAAGGTTAAATCTGGATATCGAGACGCGATCATCCAGTATTGTCGATCGTTGCCAGACTTCATCCACCACGCAGCACAGCGAACTCCGATTGCGTGTAAAACTATTCGAGATTGGGCAAGTGGATGTTCGTATGTCCTCAGAGTGACTCCACATTGGAAGCACTCCTCTGCAAACAAGAGATGGTATGGTCCCGTTGGTGGAGCAGGAGAAACGATACTAAAATCCCTGAACAAGTTGCCAACGTCGAAAGGGAAGTGTTCCAAGGCCGTGTCGGAAGTTCCAGAAGCTTGCCAAACATAGGAGCGTCCTCAGATACCAATACCTTACCTGCTACCTGGACAGAGGACACTAGGTTCTCCTATGATATCTCGACGGAGCAGTGTCCACGACTCCTAAGCGAGATGGACGAGAGTGACATAGAGAACGCATATCCTGTGGAGATGTATGCGCCAGGCTCCCGAAGTCTTTGTAAGTACCCCTCCAGAGGAGTATCGGGTGCCAGGTTGGTTAACGGGCTCGCCGACGGGGAAAAGACCCTAAAGTTAACAGGACATTCACGCACAGCATATTCAATCCAAATAGGGGTACCTCAGGTTGCTCTCCACGATGCACTGCATTGGGTCAAATGGTCGACAAGGATTGCATGCTTCCGCCGATCTTTTCCAACCAACCTGGACTGCCATCATCGCCACCTCCGCCCAATGCTCTCCTTGCGAGTGAACACTTGTTCCGCCTGGTCAGGACCTATACCGAGGATTGCTGTCGAAAGATGGTTTTGATGACCATGAAACTCTTATTGCTCCGAATGGCGCTGAGTTCCAAAACAACCTATGCAACGACTTTGACTCATATTGCTTTACTGCCACTATGTTCAAGCAAAAGGGATCACATGTCGAGTTCCGCCTGGCTCTGAAAAGAGCATGCGATCTGGTAAAGGACATACTTCGAGCCGAGCACCCTCGAGCGCTAGCCTGCTTCTTTGAAGTCTTTGTCCATCTAACAAGGACTGAACTTAGTGATGTGGCAGTACTGCTTTGTGACTATGTTGCTAGAGTGTCAGCAACAGTCAACGGGAAGGCGCATCTCTGGAGCCAGATCTGGCATTCCCTCAGCCAACTTGGTATGGAATGGCTAAGCGAGGCTATGATACAAGCTTGGCGGTGCGTCGTCGATGTTTTCGATCGGCAACTCGGCACGATTCACCGGCTGTCTGTGTCTGTTCGACTGGACTATATGAAGCGGGTAATCGCAGATCACTCGGATGAAGAGCGGCTCTTACGGGATCTCCTCCGCCAGTTTAGAGCTGCCGATAGACTTCCTAATCCGCGGCCTATCCTCAATCTTGCGCACAACTTGAACAAACAGGGACGCTACAATGAGGCAGAAGAGATGGCGTCGCAAGGCATGTTCATACTCCAGGACCATGACCTGTACGCTAGGAGGGTAGCAGAGAGGATAGAATCTCTGAAAATAGTCTCCTTCAGTCGGTATAGACAAGGGAAGACCATAGAGGCAGAGAATACTCAACGACAGGCGATAGAGATGATCAAGGAGCACTGGGGACCACAGCACTCTTGGGTTATTGAATTCATGAATGTGCTGGAAGGCTGGCTACGCGAACGGGCCACCAGGAGGCTGCCGATATACTGCAGATCGAGATCCAAAGGTGGATAGAAACAGACCAAAGTGACGCGCAAGCCGAGGAGTCGACAGTCGCTGGAGGAGAAGACTGCATGTAGAAGCGACAGATAATCTGACATGGGCATGCTACTAGCTGTATTCTTTCTGGCCTGAGGCATCAAATCTTCTTGACTGTCGCACAGCCGAAAGATTTCTCGACCCGCACACATACATCCTCTCAATGAAAACGTCTCTTGCCCGCCCGGTCGTTGCAGATCTGACCGTGTCATTCTCTGCCTCGATTTCTGCCCCGATTCTACCTCCCGCCCATCAACCACATTCGCGAGTTTGGCACCGCATCGAGAAGGAACTGCATCTACACAAGTCACGTCGGCGCGCATGGCTTTACGTAGCGCTTGTGGACGAGGAAGAGCTTGCAGCCGATGACCTACAGTGACCGATATCAGAGTTGCTGAGCTGTGCCCAGAGTCTAGCCCGGGCCGTCTGTGGGAGAGTCGACCTGGCGGAATCTGGCTGCGGAGAAGAGTGTTCTCTGGCGAGATTCACCAGTTCATAACGGCAGTGAACGTTCTGTTCGGGAAAGATGCTGTCGACCCACGGCCAAAGTGGGCTCTGATGCGCTCGCCAATTCGATTGAACGGGCCGCTCGCAATACCGGTTGCGAGAATATCTGTCCTCTACGGCAGAGCCGACCCGACTCCAGTGCGGCCGGCGACTTTGAGAACCGGAAAGGATGGCAGGTTCAAGATTCTTCAGATATCTGATACGCACATGGTCACTGGCGTGGTGTGTGCAACGATGCCATAGATGCAGATGGAAACGATCTTCCAGAAAGCGAAGCGGATCAAGGACAGTAGATTTTGTTGGCAAGCACCTGGACAATGAGAAACCTGATCTTGTGGTCTTTGGTGATCAGTTACATCACGATGTTTCCGATAGCCAAACAGCTCTCTTCAAGGTGACTGCTCCTATCATCGAGCGTGCAATTCCGTTCGCAGCCGTATTTGGAAACCACGACAGTGAAGGGTACATGCATCATCGCGTAAGCATCATCTTTGCCTGCAGACGATATGCGTGCTTACTGTAATGCAGGCAGAGCACAGATGATGATCCTTCGGGACCTGCCCTACAGTCTATGCGAGTTGGGCCAGAGATGGTCGACGTAGGTAACTTCGTACTTCAGGTTCTGGGCCCCACCCTTCCATTTGGCTCCATCATCGACCCTGTTCTTCTTAGATTCACACAGTGGAGTGCCCAGCAAGACACGCAATCCCGACTATCACCCTATACAACAAAGCCAAATAGATTGGTTCACGAACACCAGCAAAGCACTGCGAAGTACTCGATCGAGCAGAGAACATGCGTTCCAGCATCATCTGTCTCTTGTTTTTCAACACATACCTCTTCCCGAATTTGGAGACCATCATTTGCGTCTACATAGTGGCCATCGAGGGAACCTTCCGAGGCTCAAGCTTGAATACACACTTCTACAATGCTTTGGTCCAAGAAGGCATAGCAGCTCTAGGCTGTGGGCACGATCACGTGAACGACTTTTGCGCATTGCTACCCTCACGTCCGCCGCACGGTGGCGATGCGCCTGTACAGTATGGTCCTGGCTCTGCTACGGCGGTGCTTGTGGATTCGGGCATATTGCTCATACGGCAAATTCGTTATCATCGACGAGTACGGGTTTGGGAACTCGAAGCAAATGCTGGAAGCCTGAAGACCTGGAAACGGGTAGAGTATGCCATGGAGAGAGTGGACGAGCAGTTGCTTATTAACAATGGACAAGCGATCGACCCTAACGCAAACGATCCCGAGCGCATCTAAGTGTACGAGACTGCTTATCGGGTGAATTCCTATAGGCGTCCAAATCTAATACTTAACGCGTGACGAAGTTCAAGCGGGCCTAGGTTTGCTACCTATTACGTGCATAACTTTCTGCCAGCTCTGACTATCGACGCTTTAATCAAAGTGGAGCGATCAGATAGATATCTGCCTTGCGGCCCATTTAATCACCTGACAAGCGTAAGCGATATTTGAATTCACGCATTTCAGCCACGAAACGTAGGTTGTCTACTGGCGTCGGTCTTGATTGTTCGCACGGTGAAGACAGCAATATGCATCACAAGTGCCCGTGGACGCAATTACCTATGGTTCCACACAGACAAGCGCGTTTGCAATCACGTGCCAAATGTGGTCTTCCGTATTTCCGCCCAATGGGCGATTCTAACCCGGCTCGAGGCGAGCCTGAGGGCTGCTAAAACTTAACCAGCCGTGTTCGAAGAGCCCAGACGCTACCCTTTTCCCTCATGTTGGCTAGGATGTCCACAGTATCACCAGGCAAATTAATGCTGCGTACGCAAGGACTCAACATGACTGCACACTACGAAGGTGGAAAGTGCTGACCAGAATAGTAACAGTAGACACGGCAAGAGCGACATGTCAACATCGTCCGACCTGTTGGCCCTGATCCAACTGTTGCGTACCTCTGAATTTACGTTGGCCCTGGTGGGTGCAGGCCTGTCTGCTTCCTCCGGTATTCCGACTTTTCGTGGAGAGGGATCTTGTTGGAGAGGGCGTGACATCAAATCTCTGGCGACGAGTAGCGCTTTCGCTCAAGACCCACTGCTCGTGTGGCAATTCTATGAGGACAGGAGGCGACGGGCTATCAATGCAGACCCTAACGGTGGACATCGTGCACTCGCAAAGCTGGCGGACATGAAGAGAATTTCCTTGCGATCCTCAGAATATCGATGGTATGGCCCTTCCTCACGATTTTGACTATTTTCGCTCAACTAATTACAACTAAACAGGATTGTCAGAGCGAGCTGGTCACGACAGCATCAAGTTGGCCCCGATACATGGTTCACTACTTACTGCAAAATGCTTCGATTCGACATGCACTTTCCAAATGTGCAATAACGACACGTTACCTCTGACACCTGCCCTACGCTTGCCAGCCACGGAACTTTCAGACCCGAATATCCCACTGCCTGCTGCATCGATTCATGAACTCCCGCACTGTCCGCAGTGTCGGAAACCTTCTACGGCCAGGCGTCGTCTGGTTTGAGCCGCTACCGCTGAATCTAATAGGATCGCGTTGATGGCTGGCTCGACGACCTGCTACGTGTAGATCTGATGCTAGTAATCGGCACTTCCAGTCGTGTCTTTCCAGCCGCAGAGTACATTTTCTAGATCGAGCAAAGGGCGCACGAGTGGCACACTTCAACCTGGAAGCTAACGAGCATTTCATGAGCCTCGAGGATTGGTTCATCAAAGGCGATGTAGCCTCGACAGTGGCGGATATCATTGACTCCGCTTTTTGGGCCCAAACGCTATCATTCTGACGTATCAGTCTTTTGACATGGCCATGCACTATATGTTGCCGACGGGATGTACATTTTGACAAATAAGGCTTAGAACAATTATGGCGTTAGCTATGCTCGGTTGCAGCGTTTCATGATGGCAATCCTTGCGAACTAAGACTCTCGGATAAGCAGCAGGCAGCGGAGCTTCCGCCTCCAGCTTACACATCAATCTAGCCCTGCGTTGGGTGCGTGTCCTCTCCGTGCCTTACTCTTCTACAGCATGGCATCATATCCTTCACTCACTGCACAACAAATTATCGCAGCATGCTGAGACTGATCGTAACACAGTGTACAAGACGGGTAGATTGGAGATCATACGAGTTGGACAATTGGCCATTAAGTTTGGCAGGGTAATAGCAGCAGAAGCCTACAACCAGTTGCATGCATACGATATCCTTGATGCCGAGCTGTGCAGAGTACCGCTGTCTACGCGTACTTCCATTCCGAAGATATCGACTATCTGGTGATGGGAGTTCATCGACGGCGACAAAAAGAGAGCTGTGAACGAAGCGGAAATAAGCAATATCGTCAAGATCGTGAAGCACATTCATAGCTTTACTTCCACGACTCCTGGACCAGTTGTTCAAGATTCATACTATGGTCCTCTCTAGTCACCGGATGAGTTGGTGCAGTTTCGCGATAAGGACGACCTTTTAGCCTACGTCAATTCCAGGCTTCTAGCTAACTATAACAAGGTCACGCTTACAGAAACTCCTCTAGTATTCAATTATGGAGATATCGCACTGCGCAACCTTATATTTGGCGACAACTATATCTGCCTTCTTGACTAGGAGTGCGCAGGTTACTATCCAAGGACCGCGGAGATTGCGACCCTTCGCCTAGGTATTGGCGATAACGAAATAGACCTTCAGTTCCACCACAGCCTCGAAGAAGCAGTCCTACGCGATGCTCCGCTATTAGCTTCGGAATGCATACAAGCTCAGTGCTGGCAAGAGCTCGCGGTCAACCATGTCCGATACTATTGGTAAGTCTTGCTCCTTTCGCCGAAGTCAAGAACAAGCGCTTACGATCATCGAGGCCGACTGAGGAGGAGAAGCGAACTCTCGTAGACGCCGGCGGAGACGAGTTCGAGAACATGACGCGGGAGATGCAACATAACATCGCTACGTGGTGAAAATAGTGGCAATCGAAGTTGGAGAAAAGCCAAAGAAGAGGCACAGTTTTCCTCATAGTTCCTAGATGGCGTATGTATTCATTTGACTACGACACGTTATCGAATGGCAATTAATATCAAGGCAGGGGGCAGCCTGGCGAGAGTGTCACTCATCCTCCTCTTCAGCTCTTTGTGCCACTAGCGCGGCAGACCTGTTGATGACTTCAGCTAGCGATGTCTGCCTCGCAAGGCCGCCGTAGATGTGGCCAGGGCCTGGCTCCGGAGCTGTTCGAGCACGTCTTGGTTTTCCAGGTCCACGCCTCCGCTTCGCAATCGGTGAACTTCTGCTTGGACGTGCACAGGAGTCGTGTTCCAGTTCTGCCTGATTTGCGGGAGATTTTGGACAACATAACCGAGAAGGCCTGAAGCTCCATGAAGAGCTGTAGCTTGGACAGTGGCAGCTGTGAGCAGCTGTGACCAAAGCTGGTCCGCAGCGTGCTGAATTCTCGGATGTTCGAATGTTCCAGGAATGATGCGTGTCGTGCGTGGCTGCACGTTTACCGTCCTTGTGTAGAGGTAGGACAGGAACTCGAACACGCTTAACGCGGAGCCCGATGGAACGAATTGTCGCGATTCGTAGAGGAAGATCAGGGTTATGCTGAAGCGTGTTAGGACAATAGGTGATGTTGGAATAGCGAGCAATGTCTTACTGCCAGTAACGACAACCCATCCCACTATCCGCGAAGCAGAAGTCCTTTAGGCCACGAGAAGCCTGCGCGTCTCGGCCTCCAACGATAAGATCGTGTACATCCTTTACACTGAAACGTCCTGCCGGGAGGCTGATTTTGACGACCAATGAGCGTGTCGCTGTAGCTGGATAATCTCTGCTGATCATTTCCAGACGTCCATTAATATCGTCGTCCGCTACGTGACGCATGTTGATCTGGATAGATCGATCACCGCCCGAGATGGAAAGAAACTGCGTGACATGGTTGTTGCTTAGGGGCGAGTGCTCCCAACGGCCCTCGGTATGGACGACGAGAGTGACACTAAGGACTTGCTGGCTCCAGTCCGCGTCCTGAATCGAGACCTTCAGATAGGGTCCGCCATCTTCGTAACGAATCAAGGATGTCTGTAGTGATGCAGTTGCAATGGTATGGAGCTCGTGTCGAGATAGACTTTGGAGTCGTCTTATATGCAGCAGCTGCCTTTCTTTGAGGTAGATGGAGCACTTCTAGGCGAATGATGCTCTAGCCGAGCGCATAAATTCATCGAGTGAGGTGTGTATTACATCGCGGTTGGAATGTCCTACATCAATGCTTCTAGCCATCGTCCGATGGCGCCTTTCCATAAGCACACTAGCCTCAATGGACCAGGGTGGCCTACCGACGACACGAGCGTCCAATTGCATTCTGGTCCTTCGCGCTGCTGCGTCCGCTTCGTGCCTTTCGTCGCTTTTCGTCGCTTTGTGTCGCTTCGTGTTGCTCTCTACATTAGTTTGTGTCGCTTTGCGTCGCTTTACATAGTTTGTGTCGCTTCCTCCCGCTCTTTGTCGCTTTCACTTTGTATGTTCTTTACTCCATTCCTCGCTCATTAACGACATGCCACGAGCGCGCGCGGCACATGATCATGCCTGGCTCTTGATCAATCTAGAAAAAGAAATCTCGCACACTGGGTTCTGCGAGGCTAGCCTACGACATTCGCGCTCTTCAACAACAGCCTCTTGCGTGAAATTCCGCTATAGCTACTTCGGCGGAGCCTTGCATGCTCTCTGCAGGCTCCCACGTAGGCTTCCAGCTCACCTTATAGAAGACCTTGCCATGTTTGCGCATACTGCGCAGGATGCGGTCGACCGCCCAAGTAGGCTGGTCCGCGCTTCCGGCAGTCGGATGTGAGACAGCGTCATCCTGCTGGGCAGACACAGACGTCGTACTAGTAGCATAGCAGACTTCGCCTTGGGATAGGCACGTGCGTGGAGGTGATGGGACCAAGGGAACTCTCGGCCGTCTTTCGCGGCGCTTTCGAGGCTTGCGTGCGGGCTTCTAGGGTTGAGGATGCTTGGACGCCTATCAACCTCGTCAGCATTGTGTGAAGCCCAAATAGCGATATGTTCGCTTACTGTATAGTCCTTAAAATGTGCTCCACGAACCGTCTCATCGAAAGCCATTCCGTATTGGTCGCAGCACGAGCTCCTCAGATGACAGTTTTCCGCTACAACGCACTTCTTCACTGCATTCTCGCTTTCATGCGAGGCTTGCGAGCACGGACTCTTTCTCCTTTCGACCACTAATGCTCGGGTAGGTCCATATTTGCCACGTTTTGGTGCCCTTGCATCCTGCTGGTAGGTACTACTCTCCGAAGACAAGCTTCGCAGCCGTTTACACACATCTGGGCCACAGCCTTGTATGCTTGGCCGACCGTTCTGCATTGGTCGACCGCGTCGCCGTCGTGGTATCCAGGGAATGATGTCGTCATCACTGCTGTCGACCGCGTGCTCTCTGTGGGCACACCCTCGTCGTGCTGCACCTGGTTCGACGGTTGTTTGCTCGGTATTGGCCCGTGAAAGCTGATCGGTCAGTGATTGCACTGCTCTTTCAGACCTTCGCGATCATGCGCAGTCAAGCCATGTAGCGTATCTCTCGCGTTAGCCGCATCTCTGCGTGGTCTGTTAGTCCAATTCAGCAAGGAGAATTGTTATTAGGGAAGGTGCAATGCTGAGCTTACCGTATATGCGTGCTACCATCATCTCCTAGAGCCAGTTCTTCGAATGCGCCGCACGACCTTTGCGGCTGATCTGCCTCGGGCTGTGTCGAAGGTACGGTGCCAAGAGTTGTGCACGGTGGACTTTCTAGTGCGGTGAGCCTGACTTAGTACCAACACCAAACGCTGGGCAACGAGACTTGTTTCCTTCAAATGATGCTGTAGCCGACCATGGATATTCGGGCTCGCCACGGTCACGACCAGCACCTGATACGCAGTGATCGACTTGAGCTTGGCCGGTGGAACCCGACGTAGAGTAGAACACTGCAGACTGGAAGGAGAGCTGGAGCGGGAGCGGTTTCGACGTTGTTGTCCGCGCTTTTGCTTGTACCGTCCCACACGAATGGAAGCTCGGGCATAAAACCCGGGAGGTCTGCGAAGGCATTCGAGGTGTTCAACAAGACGTTGTCCGCAGGGAAATACGCCTCGCGATAGCCGACTACTATCCTTTGATCGACCGTATGAGACTTCTCTGCGTCGGACGCTGGACCCGTACCATCGCATTCTGTACTCAAAGGTGTCAGCTCACACGCGTCGCTAGTCTTTCGAGCTACGTCCTATGCGCATGCATACCTTCGTCATTAGTAGATCCGTGGCATGTCTTACTGCCGGCAAATGCTGTCACTGTTCTTGATTGTGCAACCAGGGCGTCAAATACTGGCATAGGCTCTAGTGTCTTGGGACTATGCTTCTTCCTATGCTTGATAGATGGCGGCCCGGGTAGACAATCATATTGTCGAGCTGAGTGGGAATGCTGGGGAGAAGGACTTAAGCATAGTCTCCATCGTGAAAACTTCAAAGACGAAAACGCCGTGGAGACCTGCTGGGGAAGACTCCGGACAGCGACGAGACCACAAACATAACTGATCCTGGTGGTCAGACGAGCGCCACAACCCTCCGCACCAGTGCATGTTCAGTCCCGGCACAGCTTTTGCCGTGGAAGTCGTGCAGGCATTACCGCGAATTCCTACCACTCAACGATCGCCATCCGCGCGCTTGGCGCTCGAAGTGTCGCTAACGCCGCTAACCGGCGCTGGTAGAGCAAAGAGAGACATGAAAAGACCTGTGAAAGGCCTTCTGAGCAGCATGGATGAGACACGCCAAGCGTGCCGCAGGCTGGATCGAAGATCGTTAGCAGTCGCCCGTGTCGCCTCGCCGTAGTAGCTGGCCTCTGATTGGAACTGTCGGACCGGAATGTCGCTTTGCATACTCCGCCGCCAGCCACCGTGGAAAGATTGCACTGATCGAGGTCGTATTCCACGGACGACCTGCCCGACCAGGAAACTCGGCCGCTTGATCTGGTGCACCGTAATCCCAATTGGCCGAGTGTCAATAGCCAACACCGCGCGTTGTCGCACCATTGCTCAGCTCATATGCACTCGAGCTTAGCCACCCTCAGGAGAGGTACCGCGCATAGCGTAGCTCGGTGCAGAGCGCCAACACGTATTGTGCATAGCTAGTGGGCGGCCTTCTGTGAGCGGGGCATGCTCGCGGTCGAAGGATGCTGTCGAGGCGCGGCGTGTCCGGTCTGCAGGGCCGTCCTCATCACGCGTCGGCGCAACTGTGGATCCTCTTGGCCATCTTCTTCAGCACCGTAGCGAGCAGGTCGGTCGACGTGGGAAGTGGTCGCGCGGCTGCTCATACTGTGGGTAGCAGTGGTTCACAGATGGGAAGATGCGCGACATCGACAGGTGGACAATCGGCCGATCGCGTGCAGGAATGCGACGAATGCGGACGAAAGGAGCCGACTAAGGCGACCGAGGCGCGTGCTGTTCGCGCAGAGGGCCGGCGGGTGGGCGCAGGATGTTGGGAAAGGGAATTGCAAGCAAAATGGATGGATGGGTAGAGGAGCTGAGGTCTTATAGGCGGCGTGGGGGGTTCGCGCCCGCCCGATCGAGGGGGCGCCCACTTCCGGATGCGGGTTTGCCGCGACCAGCTTTATATTATTAGGGATACTACGCCCTACTCTAGGTTATACTAGTCTTTTAAATATTAAGAGGTTCCTGTCACGGGCCGGAGTCGGGAAGTAGGTTGCTAATCACAAACGGTACAGGGAGCTACGGACAGGTTGGATAGACACTGTATTAACCATATAGGTCAATCCTATTGACAGGACGTAGCGCAAAGAGTCGAAGACCGGATCTTTGCGCGTCGAGAAGAAACTCTTCTCCGGGTCTTGGCAGAGTCACGTGGCTCTGTCACATGATGCTAGTCGAGCCCCGAGGCTCGGCCGAAGTTCATCCGGATGCTTGGTACACTACCAAGCATCCAAACCACGTGCATCCAGGTGTTCAGGTGTCACCGGGCCACGCCCGTGACAACTAAGTTCCTCTACTATCTACCTATACTAATCTAAGTCTATGTTACGGACCGTCTCCTCGATCACGTGGATTGGCCTAAGAAGCGTCGAACCTCGGAATGTCTCTCGGTGATCAGAGTCTTGAGAAGTGTAACCTTTACTCAGAAGAGTAGTATTGAGAGATTGAGTTGAGCACGAAGCTCCTATCTACCTTAGTAGAGAACGTGATCTATATACACACAGGAGATTCGTGCGCTCTCCTTGCTTTCTCTGCCTCCCGTGCTTCCGGTGGAAGCACTGCGAGCGACGAGAGTACTGCGAGCGAGCTGCAGCGGAACCTCCCGAGGCTGAACTGCAGATCCGCGCTCAGACTGGTGTTACGCACGGTATCTCGCTTGTCAGGTGACTCGCTTAATCACGTGGAATGGCTTCTTTGGAGAATGCGTCGGCAAGTGGAACGAAGTGAAGGAAGTCTTGGCTTATTCCAATCAGTGAGATTGTAACATGAGTTGAACACGATGATTGCTAGTCAACCATCGTTGCTATATACTTGGTGGTCTCGCTTGCTCTTGGCAGCGAGTTTGACCGTTCGACCAACTGACCGGTCGGGCGGTCTGTCGGTCGCCAAACCTCACGTGTTCGACCAGAGGTCCCAGACTGTGGTCAGACACGTGACTTCTGGCGTCATTCTTGCATGGTTCCATGTCCTTGATTCTGCGTCCTGCAGATTCAGTCCGTAACAACTGGTTGGCTGCCATCGCCTCTCGGTTCCATCCGTAACAGTCTACTACTTCCTCTACTAGGCTAGAAGGTTACTTTTACTTAGCGATTTTCGATAGTAGATATATATATATATAGGTATATAGGCTTATATACTTATTACTTATTATCTCCCTTTTCTTATATTATTATAATTACTTCTCTAAGAGCTCTATAAAGCTTAAAATAAGCTAATTAAAAGTAATCTAGTATATTAATACTACTAGTCGAGGAATATTAACTTAACTATAAGCGTATTACTTAGCGCGCCTATAATATATTAATAGAAAGCCTTATAATATACTAAAATATAAATAGAAAGCTAAAGTTCTATAGCCTAAGAATATAGAGAGCGTATATATAGGAGGGAAGTATAGCCTAGCTATAGAATTCGAAATAGCGCCCTCTAAGTATAGACTCTTTTATTATACTTCTAGCCTATATATAACTAAGTTAATAAATAAAGCTAATAGTAATAGTAAGCTTTATTAAATACTTAGGTTAAGATAGATAGTTTAGGGTTACCTTATCTTCGAAATATGTAGCTAATTACACCCCTTGTCCGTACTATCCAAGTCCGTGCGCTTTCAACTAACACCTTGCTTCTTAATCTCCTATAGCGAAACAAAGCGCAACAAGCAAAACTCCACGATGAACGTTATCGACGGCAAAGGCGTTACCGTGCTCGGTGCAGACCTGTCTGGAATCGTTGAGCTCCGCAGCGATGGACTCATCGTAAAGTCGCCTTGGCCCGATTGGCGAGTACAACAAAGCCAAGCGGATCTAGAGCGAGAGGCACGCGCACACTTCAAACTTCAAGAGGATCTATCGAAGGATAACTATACGAGGAGATTCATTCGATTAATCTCATACAATCCGGATGACTCGACATTGATAATGGAGTATGCGGGAAATGGCACGCTGCGCGACTACCTTCAAAAACAAGCACACCTAGACCAGAATAACAAATCGCGACGACACTCTTGGATCCTTGCGATGGCTGAAGGACTAGCGATACTACATACACAGGGCATCATCCATTGCGATTTTACACCAAATAACATGCTCCTAGACCATCGTTTAGAGCTCAAAATCACGGACTTCGGATGCAGCTCGATTGACGGGTCCCCGTCTACTGGTACCGCAGGAGCACGTTTCGACCCGGGCAATAGCCATTGGAGTACTCCGGCAACAAAAGAGGACGACCTTTTCGCGCTTGGTTCAAGCATCTTTGAGGTACTTACTAGCAAAAGACCCTATGAGGATATACCATCGGATCAGGTGCGCTTCCTGCATAGGCAGCGTCAGTTTGAAGACCTTACTGGACTCGAGATATCTGAAATCATCTTGGACTGTTGGCTTCTAAGGGCTCATTCAGCTGAGGCGGTCTACCAAAGAGTTCTCGCGGCGGGGTTTGCATACAGCGAAGCATGCCACAGCAATAAATAGACATCAGAGAAAAACAAGGTCATCATTCTGACCGCTCTAATCGAAGTGTTTCTTCTGCGTTCCGAAGTGATCTTTCTCGTTCAGTCACTCTCAATTCACTCCCAGTTATATTTGAGAATAACCCTCGTCCCTACAGTCTGGGCACTGATCCCGTACTGTCGTTGACCCTGCAAACGACGTCTTGAGAGCGTCGCCAGTGCATGGAGTCTGCGCTCCATGTTGCTGATTTGGTTGATGACTCTTAATTTATCGAGCACGAAGAGAGCGACTTAGAAGGATAGGCTTCATTTAAGGAGTATAAAGCTATGGTACGCGGTATTCGTCCTCGTTAGTTTAATTTGGGTCGCTATCTACACCAAGTTTGCTACTCCTTTATAGCGAGAAGAGGAGTTGTCGGTCGAGATGTTCATGTCCATTATCCAAAAGACGACAATCGATTGATTATCCTGTTCGGCGGCCCAGTCTCACCATACATCTCCTTGAGCCTATCCTCCTTGAGCCTATCCTCCGTGAGCGGCGATATCGCGTCTGTCGCTTCAGTGACTGAAGGCGGCGAGTGAACAACCATGTGTCTTTTCAGATCTTTTGGGAAAAGAAACGACCTCGCACATTTCTCGCACTGATGCTTTCGCTCGCCAGTATGGTTCTTCTCATGCTTGCGCCGGTCGCCCTCACGATCAAACACCATGTCACAGCCAGAGTGAGAGCATGCATAACCACCTTCAATCTTGGGCGCACGCTTGCGCTTCTTAGTGGCACTGGCCTGAGAGCTGGCGTCTGACTGCAGGACTGTGGAGCCTCCAGAAGCGTAGCCTAGGTCTTTGGAAAAGGACGATCTGTCCGAGCCTGCGCGACGATTCGGCCTCATTGCCGAAGCCATAGATGCCCTTGGCGACAGAGGTGTGGCAATCGCGTCAGTCTCGGAGTCAGAAGTGTACAAGGCGCTTTCTGAGTTTCGCAATGGGGATGTCGACAGGAGCTTGCTCTGCTTTTGCAAGTGCCGTTCTAGCCTTGTCGCTGCAGAGACATCGTGAAGCAATCCCAAGGCGTTTTCGGTCAACTCATGGCCGGGCGGGAACCTGACATAGTCGCATTCGAGCTTGATATCCAAAGCATTCAAGTTCGGCTTCGTGCCGTCGAGCGCAAGAAGTACCGCGACTGCTTCGTCAACCGTGGTGAATTGGGCATATATGGTCGCCAGAGGCTGTGTCACTCCGCAGTTGGAAGAGCTCGAACAGTCCAGGAGAACATCCTTCGGAGCCGCAAAACCTGCGTCGAGAAGGCATTGCTTGAATCGCACAGGGGTCAAGTCTGGCGAAACATTATCGATGAGTACAATTCTTGGGTCAATCAATCCACGAGACCAGTTACTTCGCACCGGGTTCCACCTCTTGCCCATCTCCTTCGCCGACCTCGTATTGGGTTTAGTGAGCTCGCACTTGCAGATGAGCATCTTCTTCACCCTTCCAGACCCAAGGCTCATATGACTCAGTCCCCAGAGATTGGCCATAGAATGCACCTTCCTTCGCTGCCTGGTCTGCAATGGCGATGTGATGATGCAGATGCGCTCCTTGCACTTGCGAAACTCGAAGAGGCGTTCGCGAAGGTACTCGCACCACGACTCTAGATTGTCCGAGGCTGTCCAGGAATGGTGGCTGTCGCTATCCTCGAATACCGTCTCCGGGCCATTCGCCGGCATATCTGCAAGTAATCGTCCTCTTCGTGCTTTCGGTGGCGGATGATGAGTAGCAACGGCTGCATTGGCGCGTTGGTTGAGGGATGAGAATGATGTGTCTCGCGAGATGGGAGATCTTTCAAGACTACTGGAAAGATTGCTGGTAATATTGTGTTGCCCGAAGCTCTGAGCCAGGTCGTGTATGCCAAAGGACAGCTCTACGTCGCTGTTGGCTTGTTGCTCGGCTGGACTGGTGAAGTTATCATCCAACGGCTGGAACGCCTCATTGGCGGAGATAGACTGTTGAACGTCCAAAAGTGCCGACATGTCCCAGGGCTGCAAGAATTCCTCGAATGTCTGATCGTCGGTCGTGCCGCTCGACATGGTGGTTGTTTCCAGACCCAATCGGGCTGGGTTGATGGTGTGCGTGTCCATGGCGCTCAATCTTTGGTTCAAAGCAGAAAGCGCAAACTCCAGGTGAGCATTGCGAGGTCTTGTGATGAAATGTTGAATGTTCGCACCGGTCAGAAGCCACCAGCAAAGGTCGTTGTGGGCGGCATGGCGGCGTCAGGACTCGGCAGCTCGCAGCTCGGCAGTGTTCCTCCGCTCAGCTGGACATCCCGACAAGGGAAGGCGCAGCAGGCCATCAACGACCAGGGACATCGGCCGTGGAGGACCCAGAGTCTACTACGCATGGTATACATTTGATATACGATCCTATTACTTCTCAAGCAGCCGTACGCCTTCTTTCGCATTTACCCATTTGCTGCCAAAGACAGGCAGATCGCGCGCCAAAAGCTCTTCTTCGATGACCTTCCACCTGCCGATATTCTTCTCTTTGTGTACTGGCGTTCGTCTTGACTTGTGTACTTGTATGTTCGACAGCTCCGCAAGCTCTTCCCATTGAGCAGTACTCGCCAGCTTC
This sequence comes from Nothophaeocryptopus gaeumannii, assembly GCA_031771865.1. Classification (NCBI taxonomy): domain Eukaryota; kingdom Fungi; phylum Ascomycota; class Dothideomycetes; order Mycosphaerellales; family Mycosphaerellaceae; genus Nothophaeocryptopus; species Nothophaeocryptopus gaeumannii. The sequence goes on from JASISA010000009.1 coordinate 23,893, forward strand.
TTAGGCTTCTCCTTTGCTCCGAATGCGCTCGCCAGACTGCGGAGAGAGTTCGCTCGCATGAGGATATGGTCAGGCACACGTTTGCCCGTGACTTGCATCGTGCGCTTAACAATCTATGGTTGCGCTGTTAGCGAATAATTTCTGCTATGTTGACAGATACGATCATACCGCAAGCTTCATTTCAGGATCTTCAAGGCGTATGTCTTCGAACTTGGCGTCCTCGGGCACTCCAGTCGTGTCCACTGGATCATCGCAAACCTCAAACACACTGCGGCCTTCTGCTCGAAGCTGAGCACACCGTACAGCTGTTGTGTGTAGTAATGTGCGCCACTCGTCGTTTTTGAGAGTCTGCTTCTTGCTGGGCAAGAATCTGTTCCATGGTTAGTCGTCTTGACCTTGGTCGCGCACGTCTCTTGCTCTTACCCCGTGTATTGCTCGCCCTGATCCATTCTTTGCTTCAACCATTGCTCTCCGCCAACACGCTCTAAGCCATCCCAATTTGACGAAGGCAGGTAGTCTTTCCGCGATTGAGGATCCACGCGCTCTGCGACCTCGTACTCAATGCCTTGTATGACCTTCGTGCGCTCCTCCACTTCTGTCTCTTGCGATTGCAGTGTCTTCTGCTTCGCCTCGTCTTCGCGTCGCTTCTCCTTCTCGGTCTTCTTCTTGCCGAAGACGGCCTCCCCTATCCGCTTGAAGAAAGGTATTTCTGCGTTTCGTCGGTTCGTGGTATGATACTGGCGGGATGCTTGGACGAGACATGATCGGCAGATGTATGGCTGGCGAGCCGACTCAGCGGCCAGTCGAAGTGCCTGCTCGACCACTCGTGCGTGTCGCATTGCGGTGTTGTTGTTAATGGGATACAAATACAGAGAATAGATGCTGGGCTTCGGGGGTCGGAAGCTCGCCGCATCTGAGCTTTAACCTCAGGCACCAATATGGCATTGGCGCCGGCATAACTCACTGGACTCAACCTTCTCGTCTTGCTTCCACAAACACTCCCTTGCCTACGTGCTTGTGCCGCATCTTACGTGACATGGCGAGCACACGTATGAGACCACTTTGAGGAACGTCAAAGTGAATGGCTTTCCAATTCGGCTTTGCCAAACCGGACGAATCCAGCCCATCCACGTCCAGCGAGTCAACAACCGAAGACGAGCTCAAGCAGATTGCATGGGACTGGCCATTAGTGTTGAACGACCGCGATATTGACTTTATTTCTGACAGAGGCAAGAGCATCGCTGCAAGGATCGCACCTGAGTTCAAGGCTCGTCTGGACGGCTACCCAGGCACCTTCGATTGGAGCCATCTCCGCGACATCTGGCGCAAAGAGGTCACCGACTTCCCGCAAGCATATCTGTATCCGCAGAACGTCTACGCGAATGTGGAAGCGAGGCACGGAACGGCGGTGGTGTATCTGGACATGATAATGCAGGGCATGACCGACGTGACCGTGAGTGCATACACTGAGCTTCGTTGGAAGCGAGATAGCAACGGCAAGTGGATGATTCACAAGTTTCATGGCATGAGAGGGGGTCGAACAAACACCGGCTTCGTGTGAGGGCAGAGCAGAGCAGAGCAGAGCCTTCCAAGCTTCCACTCTCCTCTGGTGACCTTTTACAGCGCACCGCGACTGCCTCAGGCGTCGACCTCAACAAGGCTTCCAGTGCACCTCTGAAATACCACAGCCGAAACTCAACATGGCGAGCTTTCAGACTTCAGAACCTCCCAAGCCTGTGAAGCGCCCGGCCAGCGACGAGTTTCTCTTCAGCATGGATGAACGCACGAATGCCTCCTTGTCGCATAGCAGCGATAGACGTACACGTGTACGCACATTGTACCAGCCCAAACCCGGTGCCAGCAGCCAGAGCATTGTAACTGCCTCGACTGCTTCGACAGGTACCGCCTCAACAGGACCCGCAGTCGAAGTCTTTGGCACGTACGAATTGGCCGAGAACATCCTACAGCGTCTGGACATGCAGCAATTGCTAAAGCTGCAGCGCACCAACAGATTCATCGGCGGCCTGATTCGGCGTTCTAAGGCCATACAGCAGAAGCTGCACCTCCAAGCTGAGATCGAAGACACTCCTTACCAGCGTCTGGTTCCTGTACTGCCCAAGCACATCTGGAGGGCTCCGTCAGGCGACATCATAGTCCGCATTCATTGGAAGGACCTTCTCAGTCTCCAGTCGACCCACTTTCAACCTTGGCGAAGGATGCACGTCTTTCAACCACCTGTGTTTCCTGACTGCATCGACTTTCGCCACAACGGACCACAGGAGAAAGACGAGCGGTCGCTGCTGGAGGTCGCCCTGGATGTTGATGGTGTAAAGGTGTCTGACCTTCACGATCATGCCATGGAGTTGGCTTTGCAGCACAAAGACGATCGCTTCTATTACAACTGGCGACCTTACCTCGACGTCAATTACACAATCTGCTGAAAGGCAGGAGAACGCGTCGAAATGCTCTTTTGGTGAAGGTCTTGCGTGGTCTTTTGACGCGTGAGTGATGACGGATGCGCGATTCTTGGTGTGCGCTCAACCTTTTGCACGCGTGACCATGTGCAGCGCCCAACGCGAGCCGATTGTCACAAAGCCACTCCAGGGTGCTGAGGGGCCGCATCCATGCGCCTCCCTCAGAGCTGAAGGCGGCCTTGCTAACAAAACAGCCCAATGCCTTGCATCAAGAATCAGTATTATCCTGTCTCTGCAATCTGAAAAGGTGCCATTATTAACACTCAGCCGGTGGAACGGTCCATTGAGCGTTCTCAGAGGTTCGGTCTATCTGGCAACCAATGCGAAAATGACTATGGCTTCGACCGTCTTTCAAGACGATGCCAACCTTGACGACTTCGACCTTGCTGATATTCCTTGGTTCCAGCATGTCGACTGGGAGACATTGAGCGGTAATGAACCGACTTTCACAGATGTCGACTTGAGCAGCACGACACTAGCCAACGCAGCCGGAGACTATTGTCAACAAGCCACCTCGCGAGACGCGGCACCATCCAGCGAGCATAGGATATCCACCTCCTTTGCGCATGAAGATAGTGACTGCTCTTGGAAGGAATCCGACAACCAAGAAGCGTGGTACGAAAGCCTTAGATGCCAGTTGCGAGACTTTCGCGAAGGACAAGGACTCACTTTCACGACCACGATGCTGCGCTCACGACAGAGGAAGCAAGTTCACTCTCTGGCAAATCTTTGGGGACTTAGCCACGCAAGCATTGGCACTGGACACATGAAAAGCGTTCTTGTTAGCAAGTGCGCACTGGTTTGGCACCGGGAAGAAGATGTTGCAATTGGGCGGATATGGAACCCACCCCGAGACTGCTGGTCGGCAGGCCTTGTGGATCCAAGGCTGGTGATCTTCTACTGCATATCTTCTAGCGTGCGCTTCAGAACATGTCTCCAAGTCTTAGGACTCCCGGTACCCCTTCGCGTGGCAGTGGACCGTCGAGGGGAACTCGCAAGTGTGTTTACCCTATTCGCTACTTCAGCAGACGCAAGCTGTGCGATTCAAGCACTTCACAACACTCGACCTAGCTGGAACACCGCCACCACAGGCAAGCACATTGAATGCTCATATCTGCATTTGCCAAGTGGCTTCCATACTACTCCGAACCTACTCGATGCCGACTTCCACCGACTACCACTACTGATCTCGCAGGCCTGCAGCTCGAAGGCTACCGAGATTGCCAATGAGCCGACATCTAGAAGCACCTCCAAGCCAAATCATCACTATGGATATCGCCAGTTCCCGGTTGAAGTTATCACCTGTCCCAGCTGCGTTAGAGGTGCTCCCACAGGGCAAGTATTCTTCACACGCCCCGTTTGGCGTCCATGATGTACAGGCTGGCGTGCAGACAGCCCGTTGCTGGTTTGCAGTAGTGGCACCCCCGTCAGAGGAACGTACGAGGTTTCGAGTGTGCCAACTTGTTCGTGAACCGGCAGTCGCAGAGTGGCATTCCTCGTTATTGTAACTGTTGATTGCGTGGTAGATGCGATTTCTGAGGTTGTAGAACAGGGTGATGGTGACATCCTGGCATAGATTTGCACTATTGAAGTACGTTGTGCCAGCGATCATGTGGGATAGGCTGTTTGTGGTAAAGGCAGGCAAGCAGTGCGCAAACAAAGCCAGCGTATCGAGCTTATGACTGTTTAAAGAGGGCTATAGTGAAGAGTGCAAGAGATGTGCCGTCAATGACGTCCCACTGAAGGAACGCAATTGATCATGATGGCGGACCAGAGCATCATTTGCCGTGTCGGATAGCGGCTGCAACCATACCCTCGCCGTATGTTAGATGGTGGAATTGATATGAGAGGAACAAGGCAGAGGGAAAGGCTTATCAACTTCATTCAGAACGATCAACCAGATCAAATACCGCAAATGAATTCATCAAAGAGGCAAGTTCTCAAATCTGGATCGATGCAGTGATTGCTTAATTTCTCAATGCTTTTGCTAGAACACAATCTGGACACACTCATTGATCCCATCAAAAACGCCACACTAGACCATTTATTACATCGTCTTCTCATTCCCAACCACCCCTTCCCTCTCACACATCCCTCAATACCACCATGACTCCCACAGCCAACAGCCCCACCATAACCAATCCCATCCCATTCCCATCCCTCTCCGCCCCCGAACTCCACGCATTCCCACCACATCGACACCCATTCCTCTCACTCGCACACCCTCCATCCAGACAATTCTTCTAACACGGACTACCACAACTCCCCGTAGCAACAGCCGTTTGCGTAAACTGTCCAAAATTCATGATAGGAATCGTAACGAATGTGACTTGTCTCTTGTCAGCCATCGCCACCCCCGTCTCAATACTGTTGTTGGTGTCCATGAGTGTATATAGCTGTGGAGGAGTGGTTTCTCGTGCGAGAAGATAGGGAAGGATATCGTAGACCAGTGCTACGACAGCAATTGGCGGACTCATGACTCCCATGCAAAGTCCTCCGACGAAGACGAGGGTCGTTAGAATCGGAGACAGAGAAGGAGGTCGAAGAGACCAAGTCGCGGATTCTTCGCAAGGTCGGGGATTGCACTGTTTGTTCGCATTGTACACACAGCACATGTCTCTGGCCATGGCCGTGGAAGTTGACGTTGGCGTAGCGCTTAGTCGAGCCACAGCTGCTGTGCTCAGAAGAGTCGTCGGGGCATTGCCAGCGGGTAATTGTGAAGCCCAAGAAAAGGGCGACAGCATGGCTGTAGAAAGATGAAAGATTGTTGTTGGCATCATCGTGCTGTTCTGAGACTGATATTGTTGCGAGGTTCCCGAAAGATGTGATCGACTAGGATTGATCAAAGGTCTGTTATGCTAGCAGCAGCGGCAACATCGTGAATACATTCATGGTGACGATGACATTGTCGGCAATCATTCTCATACTCAACTAGGTAAACACCTTATTCCATACGCCACGTCAATGCATCCATCATAGCCGAAGGCAGGTACTAGTCAAGACCTCCCAACCCATCATTCAATTGTCAAGCAGCGCCATAATGATACCGCGCGTGCGATATTTGAACAGCGCTCTCTCTTCGAGCCAACTTTAGAAGCGCCAGACCCAATCATACTCATTCTCCCTGACGAAGGCGACGCCATCATCATAGTATCCGAGAAACTCATCCTCAAGATCCTTCCTGAACCCGACAGGGCTTAGCTGACTGAGGAAGTTGTCGTTCCATTCAGGAGCAGCGGTGCAAGGATAACGAGAGATCTTATCCTCCTCTTTGTCGTTGACATTCATTTCGATAGGTGTTGGCGGGTGCTCATCAGTGGGCGTGACTAACGTTTCCACCTCGCTGAAGAAATCATCATCATCCTCGGTCAAGGTGTAGACCATCCGCTCAAGGTCTTCAAGCATGCCGTCATTCTCCAAAGTCTCCAGTGGCTCTTGGCAGTCGTTGCACATGCAGTTGTCGACATGACCCATGAAGGAGAACATCATCTGTTCGGTCGGCGAGCCAGGCTTGCTTTCGGGCAGGGGAATGTTCTCTGGTTCAAACAGCTCCTGCTCGCTTGTGTAGTGTGCGACTGAGTTGGCCATCTCGTCGCTGAGTGCAGGGGCAGGTCGTTCTGAGGAGTGCAAGGTGCAAGCGATGGGTGTGGAGAGCTGCTTTTCGTTCTTGTGGTGAGATATACCCACCTCGGTGTCGACCGTCTGTCCGGCATGAAGGTTGTCCGTCTGCGTTCCAGTCGAGACGTATGTTTGTGTCGATGGTTCCTGCTCATGAGGTAAAGTGATAAGCTTATCTGCCACTGACGCCGGTTGGCCAAGTGACAGGAACCAGGCAGGGTCGAAGATGTCTGCGAGGTATACGGTCGAGTCGGTCATGTTGGTTTTGCTAGTACCGTTGGCTCCGTTTCCGTTTCCAGCTGGAGCCAGGCTGTTTGGATGGACGTAAGGTATCTCCTTACCATCGAGCTCCACTGAAGGATTTGGCCGGTCCAAGACGGAAGGCAGCGGCACACCACCGTCCTCGCTGCTCTCTTCAGTGGCGGGATGGTATTTAATCAATCGCTGCTTATTCAGAACATGTTCCCCAGTGAGAAGCGTCCACAGGTTGGCGGCTGATGGTAGAATGGGCAGATAGAAGCTCGATTGAAATTCCGGAATCTGAAAGGTGGTCTGTACAGGCTGCGGACGGGATTGCAAACAGCGGAGAGGAACAGGCGGGGGTGGTGGCCGGGGTGGTATGTTTGCCTTGACCAGAGTATTGTCAATCTCCCTGGAAAGCTGCTCGTTAAGCAATTGAGCAGCAAACTTCCTCCTGTTGCGTCTCGCGTCACGACGTTTCTTTGCTTCCTTTGTGCCTCTGCTGCTACGATGACGACGTCGGGGAGCTGTGACGGGGTATAGGCCATCGTGATGAAAGATGGGCGGTGGTGGAGCTATCGGAGCGAATCGATTTGCTGGGCAGTGATCAGTAAGGCTCGAGCAGTACGTCAAGCAGACTCACTGAATGGACGCTGCGGCTGATGATGGATGCTGAGATCTAGGCCCGTGCCGAAAGTGGCATCTTCGAGGCTGCCAAAGAGACTGTCAAACTGAGGCGGCTGGAACTCATGGCGAGAGGGAGACGGGCGTCGCTGTCTCCGGTAGGCTGGTTGGGAATTGGAAGTGGTCAGGTTACGAAACATGTCCGAGTGCGTGTTGTGGGCCGCGAGTGGCGGGGATGTGGGTGTATAGGGATGGGTTAAATCGAATACGAAGCGCTGGGGATCAATTCAGGTGCAAAGAGTGGGTGAAAACGATACTTCTCAGGATAGATGGCGCGGAATAAACAGACGACGGTGAGATTACAGCCAGATGAGCAAGTAGAGGGATGCGGCGCAGCAAGGACTGTTCGGCATCCCGACCAAATGTGAGGAAAGAGCACCACCTTCTTGCACCTTTTGGAAGCGTTCGGTCCGTGACTCGGCATCTTCTCTCTTTCCATCTTTCCATTTTTCCATCTTTCCATCTTTCCATATGATGCGAGGGCTGCTGCTTCCCGTCTTGCGATGGTAGCCTTATGTGGCTTCGATTTCATGTTTCGGCCATGTTTTATCCAGGCAGCTTGCAAATAAGGTAGCAGAGGAAGTCGATTCTTATGTTTTCGAACTGATGATGAATGGTACAGACGGATGGTTACCTACCTTCGGTTCTAATAGGAGGAGAACAAGCCCACGCGACTGGTTTGATCTGTTTTGTACTCCGGAGTAGGATGAGGAAGGAACAGTGAGAGAAGTAATCTGATCTGCGCGATGATGTTTGTGATGAGAGAGTGAGTGCCGAAAACGAGGCCCGTGCTTTCTCCACTCCGAGACTTTCGAGAGATGACTCTGTTGCCCGCACTCCGCTAGAACTAATACTACAAACGTCCTACCTCTACCTGCTACCTCCTACCTCCGCCGCTGCTTACCCATCCGACGTGCACTGCACTGCTCAAGCAGCTCACTGTCAGGCACCCAGGAGTCTTCCGCCCTTTAGCCCACTATCGCTCCTGGGGCCGCCGAGAACAAGCTCGACCTCGACCGCCGCCGAAAACAAGCTCGACCTAGACCGCCGCTGAAGCACACGGCCAAGGAGGAACATCGGATAGTTCTATCCGCTGACCAGATCCGCCGAACTCGCGGCAAACACTACCGACCCAACTTGACCTCTCCGCCCGTGGCCATGACACCGCAGAATGGCAACACCTCCGCTGGCCAGAATGTGAACAAGGCCAAGCGGCCTGCAAGTCGGGTGCTTCCTGCCATTCCACTTGCGCTGAGCCGGCCCAGAGCTGCCAGGCCGCAACCAAAGACCCCAACCAACACGGTTGAAGGAGCTACGCCGTCAGGCTCGAGTCATCTGTCGGCAAAGGATAAGAGCGAGGCAAGTGAGCAGAAGGTAGAAGACGTGGCATTGGCTGTTCAAGGCGTCGGGCAAGAGCAGGAACACAAGTCGGAGGCGATACGGGCAGTAAAGCAGAATGGAATCGAAGGTCAGGCGACCACAACCGTCGACACACCCGTGTCACGAGGCAGTGCTTCAATGCCTCTTTCGAATGGAGTAGGGCCCAATGAGATTGAAACTACGCCTCTTGTCAACGGCCACAGCCATGCCCACGCTCGCCCTCAGTCCAAGTCCGACAACGTAGTGCCCGCCAACAATGCCCGCAAACCCATGGAGAGATTCGATATGCGGCACATCAGGACTGAGCTGCCACCTGCTTTTGTTCCGTCTGCAGAGCAGTTCACTCCTCAATCAGCAACGTCCGCACATCCTCGTCAGCCTCCGCCGGGTCTGTCTCACGCCCATCCAACACATCCGAGTACCGGCAACATCGTTTTTGGCGGTCACGATTCGTCTGGATCTTCACCAGCTCCAACATCCGCAAATTCGGCTTTTCCACCTCCACCTCCTCCTGGACACGGGCATACATCGTACTACGGCCACGCGCACCATGCCTCGGAGCCACACCCGCAGCGTGTGCCTCCTCCAGGCTACCAACAACCAGCTGCACCATGGCAAATCCGTCAGGGCTTCGCTTCGCAGCCCTTCTATCACCCGCACGCACACATGCCCTTCCGCTACCCACCACGTGAGCCCTTCACTCCCAATGGCCCACCCATGTGGAACGGAAGTGGTCCGCGCTCACGTGCAGGGTCGCACACCTCCTCAGTCGCTCACGATGGGCCGAGAGCGGGTGTCGACCTACAGTCGCCCATCGGACCCGATCACGAAAGTGCGAAAGCCATGTTTCCAGAGTCCAAGGCCGCCTTCCCTGGCGCGAGCCGACCACTTCCTTCCCACCTCCAGCATATGCATACCCCACCTCCAAATTTCCCTCACCCGGAAGTTGCCGCGGGTATGGAGAATGCCGAATCTCTGCAGAGCCACGTGCTCTCCCAATTCCAAAATGTGGAGTTGTCGGACTGCCATCTCCAGGTTGTCGATGAGGAAGGCATGAACCGAGCATATCTTGATGCCCACAAGATCATCCTTGCACGAAGTCCTCGACTACTCTCCGCCATTCGGAGCAGCGATCCGCCTCATTCGGCGACTCTTCAACTACAGGTGCACTTTCCACTGCCTGGCCAGTATGTTCGCATACCACCTGTCATGGACACAATTCGCTACCTGTATGGTGGGTCGCTGCCCTCATTTGACTTGGGCAACAATGGTCCCGCTTCATCTCCTGAAGAGAGGGTCGAGCTAGCATTGCAGTATGTCGCAACAGGCGCATGGCTGGGTGTTCGCGCCATTGCTCAGCGAGGAGTCGACATTGCTGCAAACATGCTCCAGTGGGACAACATCTCCAACGTTCTGGCTTTTGCACTTGACGGCGGGCTCGGTCAGATGTGGCATATTGATGATGGAAGCCAAGAGCGCACTAGCACTTGTTCCAGCGACGACTCTTCAACGAAGCCCGAGGCTGGCGGCTCGCCCACTTACGACCCTTACGCGACTGCGTTGCTGAACCGCGCCCTCGACTTCATTGCTCACAACTTACCGCCTAACTTCTACCTTGACCCAGCCGCACCTCAGTCTGTTGCTTGTCTCCGACTTTCCTCGTTCTCGCCGGGCCACGAAAGCAAATCTTCACGATCGGATCCGCGCCTCAGCACAATTCGATTTGGTGAGGTTCCTGTTGAAGATCATCAGCGGCCTTCATTTGCAACTACTACTCTTTCGAGTATTCTGCTCTCTCTACCTTTCCCACTCCTGAAGTATGTGTTGGAGCACCCCATACTGACGGATCATCTTGGCGCGGAGACGGTCTCGAGCATCATGCGCCAAGTTGTCAATGAGCGTGAAGTTCGTCGACAGAAGGCCCTACGTGCTCGAACCATCGATCATGCTCACACATCTGACTCACATCTCATTCAAAATCTCTTCTGGGAAGAAGCAGTCGAGCCTTCGCCGCATCACCGCGCCGGATTCCGGCTCACTCGAAGGCGAGGAGGCATCGACACTCCTCCGAGCAGCGGCGCGGAGTCGGAGAGGAAAGAGTGATCCACCATTGTCGTTTGAGCGGCTGAATTTGCTCACTGGGTTTCCCGGCTGAGCAGTTTCCCGTCTGAGCTTCCCGGCTGAGCAGTCTCGTCGGTACGTTTCCTTTTCATGATTGCATAGCAAGCGGGCGGCGTTCCTGGGTGGCAAATTGCTTCTGTGGATGAACAGAGTTTTTCGAAGATACCTCCCGGTCTTTTGGGGGCATGAACAGGGTGACATTGTGCATACGGAAAGCAAAATACGATGATTTTTATGCGGCGCGCTGGAGCTTGGAAAATTAAAGAAGGGACATGGGATGGGCTGAATGGTTGATTGATTGATCGATCGATCTTGGTGATCCCCAGAAGAATGACTGTATGGCCTTGGGATTGAGATGCGACTCGTTGGCTTGCCTTCATTACAGCTTCTTGCTTCGGTTGCACGAGGCTTGGTGCGTCTGGCTACATTCTGTTGATACAGCGTAGATAGGCGGCGCGATCTGCGGAGTGAACGGCATTGAGATCGAGGAACGAAATACAAAGACTGTCGCAGCAGATGGAGTTCTCATTGCTCAACAAATGCCTTCCTATTTCGCTAGCTGCAGTGCTACCGTCTGTTCCGGAAGTGCGGCACCGTCTAGCGAGATCTGAACCGCATCGGCAATTGCGAGCTCGGCGGACATATTGTTTGATGCGAGCCCAAGCGAAAAGAGGAGGTAACCGCGAACTTCATGCAGAGAACGACATTCTGTTCTTTCTCCATATCAAAAGCCCATCATTCATTCACTTCTTACGATCGACCAGTCCAGTGTCAGCCCGCAGACTTTGAGTAGGATCTAGGTGTTTGCGGCTTCTGTGCGAGGATCGTTAGCCTGAGGCAGAAACCCGCAGGCTTGGCGAAGAAGACAGAGGAACATGTCGAGGTCCTCTGCTGCGAGTGACCTCGATGTTGAGAAATACATTCCTACGATCAGTGATAAAGATGGCCAATCTCCAACATCTGCTAGAAATGAAAAGGATATCGAGAGAGATCACAGACCGCATCTCACACCAGGACAAGAAGAGTTGATCGAAGCTGCCGAACCGCCTTTCACTGAACATGACGATCGACAGTATGGTCACGATGATGAAGAGGAGGACTTGGAGCAAGTGGTGACGAAGGCAAGCTCAAAACATTCAGTCAACAATATCAAAAACGTACCAAATGGCGGATTGGTAGCTTGGCTGCAAGTCCTGGGAAGCTTCTTCCTGTTTTTCAATACCTGGTAAGAGAAAATCAACGCCCGAAAGAAGTCCTATGTCCCGAAAAACCTCAACTAACCATGAGTTATAGGGGCATCGTAAACGCTGTACGTCCTCTAACGTTGTCCCTCGGTATTCCCACAACTAACACCTGCTTTTCCACAGTTCGGGACCTATCAAACTTATTACGAAACCGGCATCCTCTCCTCTTCCTCACCCTCGGACATCTCCTGGATCGGCTCCCTCCAAGGCACATCCCTCATGCTCATTGGAACAATCACAGGTCCCATCTACGACGCCGGATATGTCCGATCTCTCATCGTCGTCGGGACGTTCTTGGTAGTGCTCGGACAGATGATGCTTTCTCTCTCGACGACTTATTACCAGGTCCTTTTGAGCCAGGCGATCTGTATTGGACTGGGGACAGGATGTTTATTCATGCCTTGTGTGCCGGTGTTGAGCACGTACTTCTCGACGAGGATTGCTACAGCAGTGGGACTAGCCGCTGCTGGCTCGAGCATCGGAGGCGTGATTTATCCGATTGTATTCTATCGTCTCCAGCCGATGATTGGGTTTCCGTGGGCGACGAGAGTGATTGGATTCATCATGCTCGGAACGCTCGCGGTTTCAAACGCAGTGCTGAGAGTCCGAGTACTCCCTGCTGGACGAAGAAAGTTTCTGGATCTGGCGGCTTGGAAGGAGGTGCCGTACACATTCTTCGTTTTAGGCAGTGTCATCGGCTTTCTGGGATTGTACACGCCGTTCTTCTACATCCAGTCTTATACGATCCAGACGGGAATCGCAAGACCAGAACTGGCGTTTTACCTCTTGGCCATTTTGAACGCCGCCAGCACGTTTGGCAGAATCATACCAAACTTCATCGCGGATAGGATCGGACCTTTCAACGTGATCATCCCATGCACGTTCCTCACAGGCATCTTGTGTCTCTGTCTCATGCCAACGACTTCGATCGGCTCGGTAATCGCTCTCACAGCGCTTTATGGCTTCTTCTCCGGGACGTTTGTCAGTCTGCCGGCAACCATCTACGTCCATATCACGAAGAATCGTGGAATGATTGGGACGAGGATGGGAATGGGGTTTGCCGTGACTAGTATCGGGATTTTGACAGGTACGCCGATAAGCGGAGCGATCTTGGATCAGAGCGGGTTCGCGAATGTGTGGGTGTATGGAGGTATTATGACTGTGACAGCTGGTGTTCTGTTTTGTGTTGCCAGGATCGCAAAAGGAGGGTGGAATATGAAGACGACAGTTTGAGCTGCAATGCATATGGCAATCGATAGAACGGTGTAAGTAGACCACCTGTGAGAGTTGAGCTGCCACGTTTTGCTTCTTCAGGAGATGAGAAGCCGTCGATTCCGCCAAGCGAGCCTGTTAAGTGGCACCAGCGACCTGCGTGGGAGACAGTAAGCCATGAACACGGCAAATATCTGTCCGCCCTGCTTAGTACGATATTCCAGCAAGTGTCCTGCGCTTTGCGGGGGAAGGGAGAGTCTCCAAGAGCAAGCTCGATACTGAGAGACAGACTTGCATCCCGGACACGTTGAAATGTCTTCCCACGGGAAACATTAGGTGCCATCCGCGCTACAAGCGAATTACTTCTCTGATCCCGAAGTAGTCGAATCAATCCGGGTTGCAAAGAAGACGACGGTGAATGTCGCAGGCGCCAGGAGTGATATCAGCGGGCTCAAGAGATCCTCGAGGGTTGCTGCGAGCGATCGTTTCTGGCTGTTATTGGAGAGGACGCGCATAATGAAAGCGATAGCGCAAAACACGAGGGATATGGCATCGAAAGGTAAAACTGGAGCAAATCGGATGAGATATACCTTGTAGGCTGTAGTGCCAGCCTTACTATTGCCCAAAGGTTGAACAGTGCATACAGGACTGGGCAAAAGAATAGTAGTAGGTTGTGCAGTACCCACTGCTGCTGAGCCTGTCCATAGTTCGCCTACAATACGTGCACTCATCTCTAGCTGTTTGATAGGTCGAAAGCAAGCCTTTCAGGATCATTTCCAAGAAATGTTGTGTATGTGTTGGTGTATGCTGGTCGTGATACCTGCGATGTGATAGAGCCTTGATGTGCAAAAATTGGGCTCTGGTCAGACTGCAAGAAAGTCATGATATATGCCAACGGCTTCGACTGCATGGGCATGCTTGACTTTCGCTTCATAGTTGGATTAAAGATGCTACTGCGACTGTCTGGGAGGTTGATTTATGGGGTGAAGTCAGCGGTAAACTGAAAGTTTGACACAGACCTGAGGCATCAACAAGATCCCCCCAGCATGCTAAGCTCTATTCTCGACCTCGCACTCCTTTCGCCTCCTCCACTCCACCTTCACCCTGTACATTTTGCTTGCATTCAACCGGCGTGCTGCCCTTGCACCAGCATACTCTCCTCACAACACCCTATGTACTCACCTTGAATGAGACTCCCAAAAAGCCTCGGGTGCATATCTGAGATTCTACTGACAAGGTGAATGTTCTGGCGAGATGAAGTGGGGTCCCCAGACAAGCATATAGACCCATCGGAAACTCTACATCTTGGCTCTCGTTCCTTGATTAAGCTAAAGGCCTTCAGTCTTGTCGAAATGCTTCGAATCTTTGTCATTAGCTTGCTGCTTCTTTACCGTACGGTGTTGTCTCTCGACCGAGCAAGCTGTCATAATCCAACCGCAGATCCTCTTCAAGGCTGTCCGAACAACACTGTCCTAGTTGGGCCGAACGAGAGATTCAGGACTATTCGGAGCGCGATTCTGAGTATCCCCAATGCTACTGCTCCATACACCATTCTTGTCCTCCCCAGAAACTACAAGGAGCAAATCAACGTCACTCGTCAAGGTCCTCTGACCCTCCTAGAGCAAACTGAGGCGTCGAACGAGGCTCATCGAAACACCGTCAATGTCAATCTGGCATAATGCAACGGGAACTGCCTCGACTGGAACCTACGACAATGCCTATAGAGTTACCAGTACCTTAACGATCGCATCGACTCTGAATAGCAGTTTGACCGGCTCCCGGACCGACAGGCAACACAATCTTTCCTGGCATGCCATTCGGGTGTGAAGACTTCCGGGCATACAATCTGAACTTCATCAACGATTACCTTCCTTACTCCGCCGGCCCAAACCTAGCTTTGAGTATGAGGTATGCCAATGCTGGCTTCTACTACAGCCAATTTTTGTCCTACCAAGACACGGTACGTATCTCAAGTACTTCATGCTGTGCCACGCTGGGCATTTTCACATCCCGGTGATCCTCCTCAGGTATACGTTGGGAAGCTAGGAAACGCCTACATGTATGGACGTATCATCGTCGCTCAAACAGACTTCTTCTGTAGTTCCTACTTATCCCGTGCCAAGCAAATCATATGGCTGATCGAGCCACAGATGGCTTCGGGTTTCTGCGGGTAACCAACTCCCATGTCCCTCGCGAGGATGCGACGGCGGGAGTACCGCTTGGTAAGTACGGGAAGGATCTGAGAGTAGAGCTCTCTGAACATCGGCCACAACAACTGATGATGATCCTCTCACAATAAATAGGAAACGAATGAACACTACGTCTGAAAACAAGTACGGTGCTTACATCCACGACAGCCAGATCGTCAAAGCCAATAGCTCATTGAACATCACCCACCAATGCGTCCTTGGTCGACCTTGGAACTCACAGCATCGAAAATTCGCCAATGGCTATCTCGATGACAGCATCCTACCTGCAGCATACATTGGATGGGCCGCCAGCGGTGCAAGAGTGAACTCTATTGAGTTCGAAAGATGCCCTTAGCTCTTTGGCTGCCGCTAACGCTGTGAGACACTACAATGGCCGAGTATCGCGATTATGGACCGGGCATCAACGCTACTGCGAGACTGCAGACAAGCAATGTGATGATTGAGATGACAGTAGAACAGTATCAGCCTCATTCAACGACAGAGAAAGTGTTTCAGTATCCATTTACAGGGGCATTTGGGAACGTTACTTGGATTGATGAACATCCGGAGGCGTGATGAGCAGTGCAGTTCAGCAACGGAGCGTGCAGAATTCTATACTTCTACATTTACGAGTACAATATGCTTTTCCAGATGACAGCAAGTCGGCGACATCGCACACATGTGCGAAATGAACAGCTATGACAAGGATTCCACCATCGAACCCTCTGTCGATCTCATACTACAAGAGCATAGTTCCTATCCTCCGACACGTGCTACGGAACCGCTGCCAACAAAGCCTGGAACGATGCGCATGGCTTCTGCAACTTTGCAATCTGCAGCATCCTCGGAACCCCAAACCTCATCCACACATCCCCAGAAGATCCAACACTCCCAAGCCTGCCAAGGCCTCACCGCACGACCTTGGCGAACGGTCCACCCTTGGCTCGGCGCGGCATAGCGAAGCATGGCAAGCCACGCGACCTGCTCGTGGTCAAGTCGAAGTTAATCCACTCCAGTCAATTTTTATGGAGCTCGTACGAATGGAATGTTGGATATCCCGATTGTGCGAGATTCTCGGATGCTTTCATGCGCAGCGTGAAGTTGGATCGTCTTGACCACTATTGGCCAATCCTCCGGATTCGTTGGCTTGGCTGGGATCCGGGGAGGAGTTCATCCCACACGAGGCGTCACAAGTGCCGCGTAAGGAGCAACATTGCCAAGCAAATGGTAGACGATCCTTCTCAGGAGGAACTCTTGTTGAGGAGTGGAGTGATGGCTGATCAGAATTTCTCAGCAGATGATCATTTGCTTCACACCAGCTTGAAAAGATCTGAGCTGAGGCTCATCCGCGAAGACATTCGTCGTGAAAGCCTCTTCCAGCCAAAGGTGAAAGATTGCCGTCTGGATAATCTACCTCCAGGTATCCATGAGTACGAGTCTGAGGACTCCTTTGCGGCTTCCTCTGCTCTGGCGATGGCAGATGCGTAGGTTGGCGAGTATTTCTTCGCGGAAGGCAGGACTTCATGAGGGTCTGAAGACATGTACATGTGAATTCGATCGTTCATATCTCGTGCGCGTGTCGCTCGTTCCATTTCGATACTGCAATTGCTGCTTTCCCGTAATAGAGGGCTGGGGGTGCCGCTGATGGTTCCGATGCTGCCTGTTCGATTTGCGCGATTGACGCCCATCTCTGAGATAGTCGGTGACGATGCGATGGAGCTAGCAGAGGATTCGCTACCGAGTAGTCGGTGAGTCGATTGACTGTGGTCGCCGCCGTTGCAGAAGGGACAGTGTTCTACTCGTCGTTCCCAGCCTTCAAGCTTGAGTTTCTCTGGACAGTTTTGAAGGTTCTTTGCTGGACTGCAGGCCCGGATGAGCTCGTACCATCGATGGTTGCAAGGCTGTTGCGTGACGTTCAACCCGGCGACGCACATGCCAGGCGTGTAGCGTAAGGTGTAAGTCCTAATGATATAATGTTTCAACCGCCAGCTGTCGATGTATCGACAAGAGGTGAAGTGGTAGTTGTGGAGTCCGGAGGGGTCGTGAACTGGGGAGGCGGGACAAGTATGTAAGAGGATGAGAAGTGGGACGAAAGCCTGCAAGGATGCACGCCCAAAGTCTTGTTCGTGCCGACTGAAACGGTCCTGTTGGAAGAAATCGGTGTTACCACAGAGTCTGTGGAGTGATGGCGGAGTTGATGCTTTTGTATTTGATCGCGCGACACATGCCAACGATATTCTCCGAGTATGGCACTGAGAGTCTGAGACGGTTCGGGTGGCCCAGCAGGCAGCCTTAGCCAAACGAATTTTATCCGCGCAGTCAGCTCGGCGAGAAGGTGCAGTCGCTTTCCAATGGATCCAGGGTTGAGGTACGGGACGCGCAATGACCCGATTTCAGGCTTGTTGTTGCCTTATTAGATGCGTGCGACGGGATGTATGGACACTTGACGTAGTTCTAATGGGTTGAAAGCGCAAGAAGAAGCAGGCGGGTCGAGATGGGGGGCCAAACCTGATCTTAAAGAGACGACAGTTCCAACTTCTTTGCGACGATGATCTGTCTCTGGCCGTTGCGCAACAAGGTGACGGACCAGTTGACCCTGGAACGATTCCAACGATTCGTCCCAAATACCGTAACTAGCGACTCTTATCTGCCACGTTTCGCAATGTACCAGCAAACATGATTTCCCGCGGAGAGAAGAGCATCTCGGCTCTCTTTTTGGCTGGGTTGTTCTCATCTTCTCATCTTCTCTTCAGCCAGCCCACGTCTTCCCGAGCGTTGCCGGCGTGTGAGATCTCGCAAAGGCGCTCGAAAAGGACAGGGATAGCATTCCTTGAATCCCGCCTCCTCCTCGTCCGGCATTAGCCCATGCTCGTTCGGCATTAGCCTAAGTTATGCACGACCGCGCTGCGGGAGTCTGCATCAGATGTCTTAGGGATGTCCGTCACACAGCATCCGCCCGCAGGCTTGTTGCTTCTTCTCACCGCATCGCCTTGGAGGAGCTTGATATATAACGGTCGCTGCGCCTGTCATCAAGCGTTACAGGAGCACGTGATCCCACCGCATCGCCGAGGGCCCCCAAACACCGCCATCCTGATTGCTCAAGTCTGAGGCCTGGACCGAGTTCTACTGCTCTGAGTTTCACTCTGGGGCGGTGCGGCAACTTGCGCTCCCCCCACCCCTCCCCCCGTTCAACGTGACAACGGCGTTGGTGGTGGACGTCTGCTAGCGTGAACTCCCAGACACCCGCCTTCCCGCCGGACAACTCCCCGAAGTTCTTCACATGAAGCCGGACTTCACCTCCATACCGCTCTGCATCGCTATGACTCGACGCTAATGACTTCGGCAAGGTGTTTTCCAACAATGCTTTGCGGGCCACCAGGGACCCTGAGACGAAGGATTCTGGAAGCAAGGCAGACTCTGAACCTTGCGCCTCATCCATCGCCAGCGGCAACGTCTATCACCGAGGAGAACGGACATACTAGGCAGTGTTTCCTTCATCAGTCGGTAGTGCATACAACAGAGCAGCAGATACTCTACACTTGATAGTAGATTGTGGTATCGAGCATTACTTGCAAGCCAATCCACACAGAGAACCCGCCAGCGACGTCCCGAGCGGGGATTGCGACGTGACATGAAGACCATCCTTGATCTTGACAGGCGCCTGGATGTCGACGTCACTGTAAGAGCTACATGTACACAACGGTTACCGAAAGCGAGCCCCCGTATGGCCTGATGTCGGCATGAAGGCTTCCCGAATAACGCCATCACGCTTCTTCCATTACAGCACCGCGCCGGCCATCAGCCCGCCTTTCGCACGCGCCTCTCGACGGCGGACGACGGCGGAGTTCCAGAGTCTCCATCAGAGTGTCCTTTAAACCAAGCCTGCAGCTCCCCGCCTTGGCTTGTAACAAGCGTCTCACCACGTGCGAAAAGATGATGCAACTTTCATACACGGATCCGGAGGACCACGTGTTCGAAAGCTGACATCAGGGCCCTCGGAGAAGTCCACCACTCCGACTGCTATACGTACATCTGATACAGGACCAGACGCACGCCGGACGACGAGCGGACCACCACTTGGTACCCTGATGAACAGCTGCGGCATGCATGAACTGCTCCGGAAGCTTGTCCGGTTTCCGCGTGAAGTCTAGTGACGACTACCTGATTTTGGATGCATACGAGCAGAGCACGCCGTCAAGAAACACAGCTGGAGCGGATGGCCTTCCAGCGGTATTCGCACGAGGTCATCATATCGCCCGATTGGAAAAGCTCTGCCATCAAGACAATCCTCTGCAATGCTCATGAACAGAGGAAACCCTGATCCATCCCGCAGGCATGTAGATAAGCAGAGACGATTGCTCAAGTACATTCTAGTTACGATTTATGAGTAGGCATATGTTGTAGTAAGATTCGGCCTTCACCTGCTTCCGTTCTATGCTGCCGTGTCGATTTCGAATCATGGTCAGCGAGGCAGCGTCCGAAGCTAATAGCAAACGAAGGGGGATGATTGCTTAAGTGCAGCTAACTCACGACTTCTAAGGAAGAACATGTCGCAATAGTACCCAGACTTCACCTGCGTTCGTTCGTTCTACGCCGCCGTGTCGGGCTCGAGTCCTGGTCTGCGAGGAAGCGTCCGTACCGAGCAGCAAATAAGTCGAGATTTATTCTGAAGTGGAATTCATTCACGACTCGAAAGGAAGAAAATTCTAGGAGCAATTGCTCCATTCAGTACATTCCTGCTTGCTTTTCCCATTTTGTATTCGTGAATATTATACATTCAGTCATGTGCTGACCGACTTTCAGCTGATACCACTACCCTCCATACTTCACTCTTCGATGCATCGGACCTCAACCTCCGCTATCGAAATCTCCGCCTCATTTACTGGTGCCACTTCTCCTTTCGCAAGTACTCCGATCTGTGGAAAGCCGGCTCCCCCTCGTGGGAGAACGCCATCGCCACTTCTAGCAAGAACTAGGGAAAGCGATCAACGTCCCGTGTCGACCCAGTTCTTACGCGCATACTGCACATGCATCTCAACCAGGAACTTTTGAGCCGGTGAATCTGCAGAGCACGTGCCCCTGTAGATGATGTCGATTGCATCGCGGCCGGGGTAGTATGTCCTTCGAGGTCTCCTCCATACGCCTGATCGACCTGCTTGATCATGGCGTCTATAACGGCGTTGCAGAAGCATGGGTCTTGAGACTTCTCGCCGAAGACGTAGAAGAGGGCGAGGAATGTGAAGTTGGCCCCGAAGTCCTAGTCATCGTAGTCTCGCGTGAATTTAGCGGTCTTGGTCGCGATTCTGTTGAAGTTCAGGAAGTTGATATACGCTTCGATGACGTCTGCTCGGTCTTCTGGAAGGTGGATGCGTAGGCTCTGGCTTTCTGGTGATTTTTGGTTGAGGGTAGTACGGAAGACTGCGGAATTCTTCTTTAGCAGAACCTCGCGGACCTTGTTAACGAATTGGATCTCGGTGATGACCTTTTCTGAGGGCCTGATCCATGCACGTCAATATAGAACATCCTTTAATTGAAGGGTTGTGCTTACTTCTGACGCTTCTTGCTGCGACCGCCCTCGTAGACAGTGGCCGGCGTCTTTCTCTTTGCAGTGGTCTTGTCCACGATACTATTATTAGTAGTTGAAGGATAGTGTTCAAGCTTGTGAAGCAGCGGTTTTTGTCGGGTCAATAGCCAAATCAGATCTTTGAAATCGAAAAGAATCATAGGTAGAAGGAAAGATAATCATGTTCCAATGCCCGAGAATCAGATGAGATGATACGCACATGCTTGGCAAATGGGAGAGGTGCATCGTGAGGGGAAGGTATGGCTTGATAATAAGAAGAAGCATGTGCTGACAAGAAGAATCATGTGCACAGAAAGCTGCAAAGCACATGCATCAAGCCATGAAAATCAAATGGCATGCCGCACGTGCTGTCTGGGAAATCGACATGTGAAAGATGCATGTTGCGAATGAAAGAAGAGCCTGGAAGAACGTTCTCCGAAGGCCGCAATGATCACCTGAGACGAGTGAGCGTCTTACCGTAGCGTGCGTTTCTTTGTTCACCATAGGTGCCTGGAGCATCTCTTCCGTCGTTGAAGCGTCAACCGAGTGAATTGGATCCTAGATAGCATTTTCAAAGTCAAGCAAGTACTCGGAGAGCAGCAATAAATATCAGGAGCAATCACTCTTTATCAAAGCTGATGAAGCTCACATGCTATAGCATTCACATGAGGTATCCGGACATAGAAGGCTCTTGTTCTGCCTTCGAAGCGCCGACCGAGTAGGCAGAATTACAGATGGCGCTTCACAAGTCAACTCGATACTCGGAGAACAGCGAGCGACCTCGAGAGCAATTAACCATCTGTGAAGGCTAATTAAGCTTACATCGCATGATGCTCAAAAGGACTGTTCGTGACAAACTATCTCTGTTCAATCGTTGAAGCGCCGACCGAGCAGCTAGAATCACAGATCGCGCTTACTATGTCAAGAAATTACTTGGGGAACGATAAGTGACTTTGAGTACAATCGACGACCTGTTGGAGCTAATGCATCTCACCTGGTGTGGTACTTCTTCCCATCATTAAGCTTTTCGGCAAAGTAACCAGAGCCGTCGTCACTCCCTTCGAAGACAAGACCTCGTTCATGAACGCCCCTCACCGAACGGCAAGGAGTGCAATTACTGAGCTGTCTAGGCCAATAGAATTCACATGGTACAATGTCTCTCTTCTCCATTGAGCTTTTCGACAGGGCAAACAAAGGCGTCCCAATTACCCTCCAAGACTAGAATTCGGTTATAAAGGTTCGCTGCTAACCTGCAGAGAGGGCAATCGCGGATTTGCCAATGCTAGTAAGGCTCATATGTTAGGATACCCGTCTCTTGATGGGTGTCTCGAAGAGTAAGAGAAGGCTTGGTTGCTACCCTCCTAGACTAGACCTCGTCTCCAAACGTCCGTCACCGAACTGTAGATGTAGCATGTTGGACCCTTGATTGTGTTCCAGAGAATTTCTCTACCTTGTTTCGTCTAATGATACTAGGCCGTGCGGGCTCTCAGGTATCTCTGAGTGCCCTTTCTTTTCTCGTCTTGAACAGACAGTCCGGGGCGCATATTGGACCTGCTCTTTGACCCTATCTCACCCGGATTACGGCCAGTCTCTCCGAAGCTATGGAAGAACGCAATACTTCGTATTATCCCAAAGACAGACCCGTTGGACTTTTGAGCCCCAAAAGACTCCCTAATGTACTCCGAAACGTCACCCTCTTCATTCCCATCCATCCCGTGAACTTTTTGGAGGAATTATGCTACGAGGATGCTGCTGGCTGCTCTCGAACTTCCTGCTTCAGCCACGAACGCATGGCTCCCATCTTGAACGTACGGTGACTTTATCGACCATTGAGCGCTCTTCGATCGACCGTTTGTCCCAACCCATTCCGTGCATGTCCTCATCTCGAGCTGCATCCGTGTCCGTTATGACCTCCCAGTTACTTCTGCTTGAACCACTCACGCCGGCGGTTGTAGAGCTGCTTGGCTGGGTGGCTCGATAGACGGTGAGGAGAGGCCAAGAGCGCTTGGCTGAGATCCCAGATGAAGTCATTACTCTGGACCAATCCCGTATCACTTCTAACAAGCCAGCCTTCCCAGCCATACTGAATCCAGACGTGAATCAGGAAGCGTCGAAGCGGGGAGCCCTCTAGAGTGCCATCGTAAACGATCTTGATGACTTCGCCTCCTGGATACCAGTGGTGGCCGTCAGAAGTGCGAGAAGTATCCACGTACTCAGTGAAGGCCGTCATGACCGCATCACAAAATGAATCGTTCTGAAGCTTCTCTGCGAGCACATACAGCTGAGCTAGGAAGACGCCCTCTTCTTCATCGTACCAATCTTCTGCCTTCGAGCTGATCTTGCCACCATAGAGCCAGTCGACATAGGTAGCGACAAGCTCTGGGTCATCCTCGGGCAGCTTGACTTTCCGTTCTTGTCCCTCCCTCCATTGCCGGTTCAACACAGCCTCGAAGAACTTGGATGTTCCTTTGAGACGAGACTCGTGTATGTAGAAGGTGTCATCAGCGCTTGGATTTTCTCCAGCAGTGACTGTGATGATGTTGTCGGGGGTTCTAGAGCATGCTGGTCAGTGTACGTGGCACGTTGTTAACGGTGTTCGACTCTAGACACACCTTGGCTTCTTGGCCACGCGGATTTTGTTCGCCATCCTGTAGGTGTGTTCGGGAATATTTTTGTGCTGAACGATGCCGATTGCTGCTATTGGGACACTGCTCAAGGTTGTCAATTTAGTCAGAGGTACTGTTCTTCTGGACGATGTTGATCGAGGTTATTCAGAGATGGTTCCAGACTGTCGATGTCTTCGGAAGTATTGTTGTGCTGGAAAAGGCTGATTAGTGTTGTGCGGAAGATCGTTCGAAGTCTTTGTTATGTCCGGAGGTATCGTCGTACTGGTCGGTGTTGGTGGTTGTTTGTTGAAAGGCGGTTGAAGATTGTTGTTGATTGAGTGGTGATGAGACGACGATTCGCGAAAGTGAACTGAAAATTAGCGAGCTCGCTTTCGTATGCGTTAGATTCTAGCATGTGATTGAGCAAGCGGACTGCAGCACATGATGCTCTACAAGAACCCAAAGTGCCGCACTAATTCCACGCATCGTAAATCAGACATCTAAGCGACAATTCCCGGAAACCTGCCATACACAAGCACATATCCAACAACTTCTTCTCTATCCAACAACTTCTTCTCAACCGCAACTCCAACTTGTTACCGGTCGTCCAAAGGCCTCCACCATTCATCGATGCTACAGCGCCCAGATACCATCAATTCTTCTTCACCACCCTCACCCAAATCTCCCTCACCTCCTCACAAAACAACACATCTCCAACCCTACACCCGAACTCCCATAACTTCTTAAGCAGCACCCTATTCTCATACACCTCTACGATCTCTCCGGTATACAGCCAAACCAAGTACCTACCCACGACAGCCGCCTCCTCTTGCCTCAACCATAAGACTGGGCAGGGCAATATCTCGGCTTGCCTCCACAGCCCATCAGATTTCGCTCGGAAGTACCCCTTAGGCGCGCTTGCTCGCAGCAGTCTTTGGTGCACGGCGATCTTGGGCGGGAGCTTCGAGTCGTACAGTGGCCCGCTGCCCGTGAGGATGTAGACTTGATTGCCGGCGATGCAGGAAAGATTGAGATTGACTGCGTGTCGGAGGATGGAGAGGAGAAAAGAGCGCCTGAGTCTGGACAGCGGGCTCGGAGGACGTAGTGGTGGCATCTCAGGGACGTTGGGACCGTCATCGTAGGAGCGGATGATGTCTTGGCGGACAGATTCGCGCATTGTTGTACCCGGGCTTTCGAAGCTGAGAGTTCTTTGGTGGCGTGAGGGAATAGTGCGGTCGTGAGTGATCGAAGGTCGGTGGGGCGGGATCTGTGATCGGCCGTGGAAGGAAGAGATCGATCGAAGAAACGGTCAAGTCGTCGGATGTATCGAGCGTTGTGTAGCAGTGCGTCGCAGCTCCCTCTTTATCAGTGAGCGCCGTTGTCCCTCCCATCTCCGAGCACAGCAAAACCATTCTTCCCCAGTCAGACAAACCACTCTTTCCTCCTCTTCCAAATCGCATCTTTGTCAGGATGCCCACGCCCTCCCGCCTTCTCGACTCTTTCCTTGAGCCCCAAAATCACATCCGCCAGGAACTCCGGATGATCCGGCCTCTGATCACCCTCGTACCACCCAGGCCCGCCATAATTTACATGCATATCGACCAAAAACTTTCTTGCTGGCGCGCTCGCCGGAGTTCCGTTGAATATGATGTTGATGGTAGAAGTGTAGGGAAAGCGGCGGGTGGGTTGTCCGGAAGCGATGGTGAAGACGGTGTCTACTCTGGTAGGCGTCAGTGCCAAGAGCAAGGTATTAAGTAGGGAGTAAAGGTGGGAAACATACCTCTGCGCGAGCGCCGTCATGATCGCGTTGCAGAACTCATCGTCCTGTATCTTATGCCCGAAGATATACATCCGCCCCAAGAAGTCGTATTCTTCCTCAACCCTTGCAGGGCTTTCTTCCGGGAACGCTGCCGCAACAGGTATGCATGCGATCTTATCGCTATTGAGCCAGTCGATGTAAGCGTATACGACGTCCGGTTGGTCAGAACCAAGCTTCACGGTTTTGGTCTTGTTCTCGGTCCAGCTCTTGTCCAGGGCAGAGCGGAAGAAGGGCGAGCTCGCTCTAATGAGGTTCTCATGAACGAAGAGCCATTCTTCGGAGTCAGAACCAACGACAATGGCGATGACGGGACCTTTGAACCTGCGCCAAAAGCTTATCAGCACGGCTCGCTTTGCTCATTGCAGAACTTTTGCGCACTTTGCTCTTTGCGTGATTCGGATGGAAGCGGCCATGGCTTCAGGGTGGGGTTGTTTGGGCGGAGTCCTATTTCTGTGGTGTAGAAATGAATATCTGCTGCGAGAAAGGGTCAATTGCGCAACAGCTGTGAGACTTGAAGCTTCGAAAGTATCCTAGCTGTCGATTTCAGTATACCTCGTGCGCGGGCACACATATGGTAATGCTCGCTTCCTCACTCGTTCAATGTTTCGATCAGTCTGATACACAGCCTGCCGTCTCCGTAGACACTCAATCTATCTTACAATCATGCGTCCATGCCGTCCTTCAATCTGTATCAGCCAACAACCTCACATAAACCAGCGTGTCTTCCGAGATACTCACATACCCGTCCAATTTGCTGCTGTGGGATCTACGCCTCCCGATCCCTCCCTCCAGTCCCACCCCAGAACCCCTTACCAACCTTGTCCTTCTCCAAATCCTGTTCCTTCACAGCCTCATGCGGCCGATCAGCCCTGTTCTTCATCTCCTCATTATGTTTCCTCACGTCCTCCGGCTCTTCGCCCTCGCGCGGCGGGCTGTCGCTAAAAATCTTGGGCTCAGCACCATTTCGCGTCTTGCTGCTGCCGCTCGAGCTTTGCGAGGCGCTCTTGCTGCTGTTGCTTGAGGCTGTGTCCTTCGACGAACCGTCCGGCTTCACTTCATTACGCTGTCCCTGGCTCTGCGCGCCTTTGGGAGGTGGTGGACCTGGGTGCTCTTTGTCTTCGCTGGGGCTGGGACCGGAGTATTGTGTGCCAGAGCCGTAGTCGCCCTGGGCGAGGGGGCGGTGGGCGGTGGAGAAGGACGCGGTGGTGGGAGCTCTTTGGGTGGTGGCCGTAGCTGTTCTGGCGACGGTGCGCAGAATAGGTGCGCGGAGGAAAGACATTGTTGATGTTCTTGTCGTTGTCGTTGCCGTTGTCTAAGGAAGGGAGCTCTGCAGTCAAGGTCGTGTTCACACAAAGATGATCAACATGACGTCGACCATATGCACGGGTCTGTGTGACGCCTTCGCCCGTTGCTTGTTGCGGAGAGCGACCATCATCTCCACGAAAAGAGATCACGTTCTTATCATCACCCTATCAGCCTGGTGTGTCAGTGATACGCCGCTGGCAACCCCACGGTAAGGAAGAGGCTTTTGATGGCGGTGAAATGGTCAGATGCTCGCGATCCTTCGTGGTGTTCGGAGCTGGATGCCGATGCATGAAGTTGGAGCTTGGATTCGGGAGAAAGTCAAAGCGGACGCCGCTCCGGAGCATACTCATTGGACGATGCCTTCAATTGATATATGCGATGGCGCTGGAGTATTTCTTGGAAAAGGCAGGTTGCTATCGTGTTCCCACTGACAACCAATGAAGCACTCGGTATCTCGATAGCAAACAAACGATATCTGCAGCTCTTCCGAAGCTGAGGTCCGAATTTCCCGGGTCAAGAAACAACACCCTGTCCAGACAGCAAACGCTGCATTTCAGGCAGCCCTTCAATTTCTTCAATGCTAGAATAGCTCATCTCCTCTCTCCACCGCTATCAACTTCCGCGACCATCCATTGAGAGCCGTGATGGGAGCTGCGAGTGAAAGCTCGACCCATCAAGAGAGGTGAAGAATTTACACCTCTCTCATTCACTCATGTTGAACTTCCAAACCTCGCCTAGGTTGAAGATGATTTTCAGAAACGAACTGCTTCAACTCCTTCCACTCTCTTCATCGCATCAACTGTCAGTGCCGTCGCCAGTTCGCACTTTTCGAGATTGAACGAGAGCTCAGGCTGACGATCAGCAGCAACTCGAGGCACCGACCACTCCCAGCTTCCCGCGTCTCCCTCCTTTCACCAAAAGTCAAAGCCATTGCCAGCCTTTCCAGCAGTTCGTGCTTTTCGAAAACGTGTGCGAACTCATACTAACGGCCAACAGGCACTTGAGGCGCCGACCACGAACCAGAGCACCAGCGTCTCGACCATGAACATCACGGCGAGCTTCTTCGAAGAGCTCAAAGCCCAGAACCCAGGCATCTATGAGCGCCGCTGGGATCGGGTCGACGCCGAGCACAAGCAGCGCCATACTGTGCAGCAGATGCAAGCAGCAGAGGACCTGTTTGACCATGGCGACTCCGAAGCATGCAGCACCTCGTGCGCCGATATACTAAAGTACCACCGCGAGCATGGCGGAGGCGAGAACGTCCAAGCCAAGACGTACCTGCTCTTGGCGAAGTTGAATGGTGGAACTGACCAGGCGTTCTACGCGCGACGTGCCCTCGAGAACCTGGACGTCGTCATCAGCCGCACCGGTATGTCACGCTTTCCGATCCAAAAAGCCAAGATCATGCGCCAGGAGGCACAGCAGCTCTTGGACAATGCCCAGCCGCGAACATTCCAGCCCTTGCACCTTAGCGCCCACCCACGGATGCAGACAAGCCCATTCCAGCAGGCGACCTCGCGACCAACGCAGACCGGCTTCCGCCTTGAGATTAAAAGAGGCTCATCTCGAGAGCTTGGCAGCATCAAGGAAGGGCGAAGCGAGAATGTCGACCCGCAGCTGGGATTCTCTCCTATCCCAGGACTTGGCGAGTCGGCGAAGAAAGAAGTAGAGGACCAGGGACCAATCGACCAAGAGGAGGTGAAGGAAGAGCCAGCCGATCGAGGCGGAGTGCCAGTCGATCAAGATGGAGCGGAGGCAGAGCCAAAGGATGAGCTGAAGGAGGAGTCGAGCATGGCGATGGACTGGGTTCGCACGCCCTAGAGCTTGAATTCGAACGTGGAGCGCTCCCATCCACCACTTTCGGGACCGGGTTTGCGCGATGCGGCTTGCTGAACAAGCGATGTCTTGCGGTCGACTGCTTTCTCGGAGCACAGCTCATAGACGGTGGCCAGATTGAAGAGTAGCGTTGGAAATGTTGAAAGACCCCTCGCAACTTCTTCAAGCGCATCTCGCGCAGAGAGGATATTGCCGGTATACAGCAGAGCAACCGCAGCGTTAAGAGCGAAGAGCTCGTGGCTAGGATAGTCGCTCATCAGAGATTGCCAACGGGTCACCGCAGTCGGGTAGTCACCATCAGCGACAGTCAGCAGCGCTTCAAATGACTTCTTTCTTGCATCGCTTTCCAGCTTCTCGGCACATTTTCTAGCTCCTAAGACGTCACCAACGCGGACGCGAAGCAAAGCTTTCCTGTATGCCAACTCGTCAACGTGAACATCGACTAACGTGTCCAGGTGTCGTGTTGCAGTCTCCAGCTCGCCCATTTCCACCAGTGCATCGCAAATGCGTAGTCCAAGATCTCGTAATCGGTCGGCCCACAGCTCGATTTCAGAGGAGTCATTGTTTGCCTGTGCCTGACGGAGATTAGATCTCACTTCACCGGCAAGCGCATACAGTGCCATAATGCCTCTACGTCCGCCATCAGCGGCTCCAATCGACTGTAGTCGGACGAGCAGCAGTCGAAGGTCCCATGGGATGAGCGCAACGACATCCCGTGCTCCACGAGCGTTGCGGGCAAGCAGATCAATCAGTGGCACAGCTTCCGCGGCCGCGAGATCTGGTCTAGATATCAACACCAGACACGCCAATCTGGTATAAAAAAGCTGTAATATGTGCTCGGCATCATTCGGTGAGCATTGCAGTAGAAGTCGAAGGCTGGAATCAGCTGCTCGTCTAAAGTGTCCAGCCTGGATGAGGTCTGTCAGAGACGCGTCGGGGGGCGGACGTTGACTTGAAGTCAGAAATACGCTTGGTATGTCTTCAGTTGAGAGACTATGGTAGTATTCTCGGTCCTGGAGGAAGCGCAGGTCCACAAGAGGTCTGACCGGGGGCAAGGCTGGCTCTGATAGTTGCGGTGTGGGGGCTTGTGGTGCTTCTGTAGAATGTTCCGATTGCGTGACCTCGGAAGCATCAGCTGAGGAAGGTGTTGCTGGAGCATTAGCTAAAGGGCTGGGCAGTCTTCAGCTTGTGCTTTTCATCGGGTCTTTATTCAGGAGCACGCGTACTCGTCTACTGCAGCTTCTAGTGGCCCTCGTGTAGCCCGCTGAGGGATCGGATGGGATATGTTCCGCGCATGTCGCCTTACGCTCCCTGACGGCGAGCGTGGTGAGTCCATATTCACTTCTTCTTCTTCTTATCCGCCTATGTCGTGTTGAGAGAGGACCAACATCTGGTTCACGTGAAACGAAGGAGCATCTTGCCAAGGAGACAGGTACGCCGACGTCGCCTTCCCCGCCAGCCAGGTGCATTGCAGGTTGGCCAATCACGGGCCTCGGGCCTGAGACAAACTCCACCACGCACAGATTTTACCTCCGCTCGACCACATCCATTGTGACTGTATGAGTGTACTCTGATCTTCGACTCATACTACGACTACCAGCATCTCCTTTCCTTAAGGCCTCCGGTACACACACCACAGTCACTCACTCGACTTGCTCTGCATGATCACGCCCACCATGGCTCAGTCACACGCGGTCAAGAAGGCCATCCAATGCGTGCCTAAAGTTCGCCGCTTTTCCACCACGCCAGCACCCGCTGCTATATCTCCCTACCGCCGACACGTGCCCCGAACCGCTCAGAAAGACACTCCTGCAAGGAGAAATGTATCCGCTACAGCCAAGAGCAATGCGCAAGCACAAGCTGCCCCGGCGCAGCAGCAACAAAGAGCCGTGCCCAGTCCAGCCTTCAACCGAGAACCGGGTTTGAAAGATGTGCAGCCTCTGCAGCCCTTCCGCCAACCCGAAATGGACCACAGCTTTGTGGGCATGACGGGTGGCGAGATCTTTCATGAGATGATGCTGAGGCACGGCGTGAAGCATGTCTGTAAGTAGGATACTTGAGACGATGGATGACGAAAAGCAAAGATTGGAATTGGGAGCTAACATATTTGTTCAGTCGGATATCCTGGAGGTGCTATCCTGCCAGTTTTCGATGCCATCTACAACAGCCCGCATTTCGACTTCATTCTCCCCAGACACGAGCAAGGAGCTGGACACATGGCTGAGGGATACGCTCGAGCTTCGGGCAAGCCTGGTGTTGTGGTTGTTACATCTGGACCTGGTGCAACAAATACCATCACTCCTATGCAGGACGCTCTGATGGACGGTACACCCATGGTCGTATTCACTGGACAGGTCGTCACTTCGGCGATTGGCTCGGACGCGTTCCAGGAGGCCGATACCATCGGCATCTCCCGAGCATGCACCAAGTGGAACGTCATGGTGAAGAACATCGCTGAGCTCCCAAGACGCATCAATGAGGCGTTTGAGATCGCGACGTCCGGCAGACCTGGACCAGTCCTGGTTGATCTCCCGAAAGATGTCACTGGTGGCAAGCTTAATCGACCGATCCCAATCACTTCGACCCTGCCTACGCACCCATCTGCAGCCAGCATGGCCGCTCGTGAGCTCTCCTTGAAGCAGCTCGATGGCAGCATCCGTCGCTCCGCGAATCTGATCAACATTGCCAAGAAGCCAGTCGTCTACGCTGGACAGGGTGTCCTTGGTCATCCAGATGGTCCCAAGTTCTTGAAAGAGCTCACTGAGAAGGCTCAGATCCCAGTAACGACGACTCTCCAGGGTCTTGGAGCGTACGACGAGCTTGACCCCAAATCCTTGCACATGCTGGGTATGCACGGGTCCGCGTTTGCGAACATGGCCATGCA
The DNA here is from genome assembly GCA_031771865.1 of Nothophaeocryptopus gaeumannii. Taxonomy (NCBI): domain Eukaryota; kingdom Fungi; phylum Ascomycota; class Dothideomycetes; order Mycosphaerellales; family Mycosphaerellaceae; genus Nothophaeocryptopus; species Nothophaeocryptopus gaeumannii. The sequence continues at coordinate 55,068 of JASISA010000009.1, forward strand.
AGAAGCCGACTTGATCATCGCTCTGGGCGGACGTTTCGACGATCGCATCACTGGTGCTGTAGCCCGCTTCGCTCCAGCTGCCCGCAAAGCTGCTGATGAAGGCCGCGGCGGAATCATTCATTTCGACATCATGCCAAAGAACATCAACAAGGTTGTGCAGGCGACTGAGGCTGTCGAAGGTGATGTCACCGCGAACCTTGCCCTTCTCTTGCCACACGTCGAGGCGAGGACTCAAGAGCAACGAAAAGAGTGGTTCGCGCAAATCGATGGATGGAAAGAGCGTTTCCCATGGGCCTACGAAAAGGAAGCCGGACCAGACGCCAAGATCAAACCACAAACCGTCATCACTGCTCTGTCCGACTTGACTGCGCCCAAGAAGCATGAGACCCTTATCGCTACTGGCGTTGGTCAACATCAGATGTGGGCAGCTCAGCATTACCGATGGCGATCTCCTCGCTCCATGATCACCTCCGGAGGTCTTGGCACTATGGGCTACGGCCTTCCAGCTGCTATTGGAGCCAAGGTTGCCTCTCCTGAGAAGCTTGTCGTGGACATTGACGGTGATGCGTCCTTCCTGATGACCCAGACTGAGCTCGGTACCGCCGCTGAGTTCGGTATCGGCGTGAAGGTGATTGTCTTGAACAACGAGGAGCAAGGAATGGTCACTCAATGGCAGTCTCTTTTCTACAACGACCGCTTCGCGCACACTCACCAGCGGAATCCGGACTTTGTGAAGCTCGCAGAGGCCATGCACGTGCCAGCGCGGAGAACTGTGAAGTTGGCAAACTTGAAGGACGACCTTCAATGGTTGTGCTACGGATCTGGTGAGGGGCCAGCATTCTTGGAAGTTGTCGTTGACCAAAAGGTGCCCGTTCTTCCCATGGTGCCCGGTGGCAGCGCTCTGCACGAGTTTTTGGTATATGACGAGCAAAAGGAAAAGGAGCGAAGACAACGCACCAGAGAACGATCTGGACGTTAATCGACTCGCCGACTTGCAGCACCATTTTGATTTATCGCATGGCGTTCCTGGGCGTGGATACCCACTGGTCTGATTTTGAGGGTGGGACTGAGCGATTGCACATGTACTCTGAATGCGCTCGTTACGGGCTTATATCGAATCAGGCGCCGAGGCGGCGTGGAGAGGGCGCAGCAAAAGTTTCTCGCGACATCGAAGCATTTGTTGCGAAGATGGATGTAACTATGGAATGGCAATGTTGTCAGCAAGGATAATGCAGCTGAATCTGATCAGGTGTCAATCACATGCACAATAACCCTACAGGCTCACTTGGAGCATCACATGCAAGCATGTCTTGTCTCAGCCTGGCTCACTATCCGCTGATGAGACCTCCACGTTCTTGCAGTCAACAACATTCGCATCAACACTACAACCACAAGTCATCCATGAACATGCTCCGCGCAAAGCGCAAGATCACAGAATATGGAGGGAGGACTCGAGCCGTCAAGCGCCAAAGGTACGCTACATTGTGCATCATCCCCGTTGTGCCTCTCTAACGCCTCCTCAGAATCACCGGCAGCACCATCAACATCACCGCTGGCAACTACGCTCCGCAAACCTTCACCGTCCACGAAAGCCTCCTCAAACACAACTCAGCCTACTGCCGCGAGATCCTATCCCTCCAGCGCGAAGACGAAACATACCCAAGCACCATCCAATTCCTCTATCTGGACCCTATCCTGCTTGGTGCGTATATCGACTACCTTTATGATGGCAAAGTTCGCACGCAGTCCGATACGCCGATTAGCGAGCTGGAACATACCGATGGCGAATACACCGATCTCGCGAACCTCTACATCCTCGGTGAGAAGCTCGGCGACGCAAAGTTCTGCAACGCAGTCATGACTTCTCTCTGCGAGCTCGCCGATCAATACTTCCCGCTCCTCGCCGAGAACGTCTTTCCCTCCAACGCAGTCGCCAGAATCATCTACAAGGGAACGAAGGATGGAAGTCCGATTCGGAAGTGGCTTGTGGAGGTGTATCGGACGTGTGGGAATAAGGAGTGGTTGGAGGGGTAGGAGAGGGGAGTGGGTTTTGGAGGTTTGATGAGAGCAAGGAAGGGAGGCGTAAGATTGGTGTATGCTTGGGTAGGAATGAGATGAAGCGCTTGAGAGACTGGGATACTGGTATGAATCCGCTTCAACGGACCGTAACGCCTGACGCTGAGACAGTGCTTTAAGTACTGTCACGAACTCGGAAATAGTCAGTACACTGTCTTGGGTGAGCAGGAGCGCAGACCACGAATGTGGCACAAGAACTTCACTTGCAAACATGAATATTGTTTTGATTCTGCAACGATGTTCAAGTGCTCTCTGTGAGATCTTTATGTTCAGTGTCACTTGGACATGATCACATGCAAATGCACAGCAGGTGAGTCTGAACTCTATGTGCAACCGCTCTACCTTTACTCAGCTCAACCTCATCTTGGCTTTCGGCACCTTCGCTCACCTGAACATCCGCAGGAACAACTGACCATCCGTGATCCATCACGCAACAATAACACATCACCACCACCCTCCACCACCACCAACAAGTCGTCCGACACTATGGCAGAGACAGTGCGAGCATCCAAGCGTAGACGGTCAGCATCTTCAGGCATTCGTAAGGATATCACGATTTCGCTGACAGAACCAGCATCACCAGCAACATCGTCACCCTCACCGCCGGCACTGGCAACACTATAATATCCTTTTCCGTCCACGAGTCGCTTCTGCAAGAGCGATCCAGCTTCTTCCAGGCCGCCTTGAGCAAGCAGTGGAAGGAAGGCCAAGAGCGCAAGATCTCGCTGCCAGACGAGAAGCCAGAAGTCGTTAGTACTCACGTGGAGTGGCTGTACAGCAAGCGCATCGCATCGCAGCCCGAAATGACTCAAGACATGAAAAATTTCAGCCTTGGAGCAGCCATCGGAGCTGAACAGCTCCTGCTTGCAAGGCTCTACGTCTTTGGAGAGAAGGTCCAAGATGATGAGTTCTGCGATTCCACCATCGCTGCATTCTTGGAGCTCGTGGACACGCGACATGGACCCAGGTTCTACGTCTACCCTACGCGGTACTGCGTCGGAACAATCTATCGAAGCACCTCTCCGGACTGTCCCGCACGAAAGCTGCTTGTCCACATTTTCAGCACTTACGTATGCAAGGACGATCTGAAGCATTTTGGGGATAGGGAGGTAATACTCGCTGACGCTTCATTGATGGAGTTCATCTTTGACCTAAGCCTTGCAATGATGGAACGCAAGATTCAAGTACACGAGAGAAGCAGCGTAAGACTTGGTTCAAGCAAAAGTAGAACTAAGCGAAACACTTTGCAATCACTCCTTGGAGAAGCAGAAAGTGTTTCGTACGCGCAAAGACATGACAGCAAGACAAAGAGCGCGACCCGCCCATCAAGGCAGACCAGATGATGCGGCTGAACTAGGAACGAATTCAATGGCAGGCTCTGCGAGGCCAAGAGGCCAGCAGCAAGGCTCAAGGCCACATACATCTCATTAAACATCATCCTATCCCTCCCATCCTCCATTTTGTCTAAAGCTCCGCAAAAGCCCAACTCATCCCACCCAGCGCAACAACAAAAGCCATAAAGCTCATTCCCATCTGCGCAGCCCCACCCTCACTAGCAATTGGACTCGGTGTCGGCGTAGCACTTTCCCAAGTTCCATTCGTAGAAGGAGTAGTCCCATTCGTCCAGATGGTCCCATTACCAGTCGTAGCACCCGGCTCACCAGTAGAGTACGCAGTTGGTGCAGTCGAGGTAGAAGCGGGACAGAATCTCCCAACGATACTCGCAACGTCTATAGAAGAAACAGTACCGCTACAAACAGCGACGATGGAGTCCGTCACGGATGGGAGGAGGTCGTGTTTAGCGCGGAGACATGTTGTGTCGCCGGGTGTGCAGCCGGTGGCGTTGACGGCGGCGATAGAGGGTTCGTCTGCGCATGTTGGAATACCGCTGTCTTCTGGGTAGGCGATGACTAGGGCCGGGAGCATGGCGAGGCAGAGAGCTTTGAGTGGAGCCATGATCGTCTGTTTTGTATGTATTTGATTGAGCTGGTGGTGATGATGTGATCAAGATCTGTGATAGCGATGGGATGACTTGGAATAGGAGGGAGGAAAGTGAGAAAATGGTACTTAACACGTTATGGCCTAGTATTGGACGAATCTTGCGGTGGCATTCGGTTTCGTACATTCCACTGTCGCATGGTGAGAATGCCGCAACAGGTAGCGAGGGCATCGATGTACCAGCGCAGCGGCGCTCTAAGCCGGCGGTGCAGCAAAACTCATGGGTAGTCCACAGTGCTGGGAGGCCAGGTATTTTGGGATGTGCTCGCAGCAGGGGCCGCAGCATACCAGCGTCATGCGAGGCACGTTGGCGCCGCAACCAGACTGGAATGTATCGAAGTTACACAAGTCCTATGCTGTCCTTCCACAAGCAAAGCCAACCTTTGTAACCGGCCTCGTCCTTCTGTCTTCTTCTCAACTGACCGCATGCGGGATCTCTCGGTATGCCGATCGGCTATCACTTCGGCGAGTGTGAGACTGTAGCCGAAGGAGACAAAGCCACGGATGCGGCGCCGTGAAGACAATGATGTAAGTAGGGTGGGAGCACTGACGCCCCTGATTGACCGGTAGCCCTTCTGTACGCACTCATTGTGCGCGCAACTACTTGGACCTGTGATGCCCTTTCTTCTCGTCTGTCACACCGTACTCTTCAATGTCGCGTTACATCGCTCCGCCTGAGACCGCCCAAGAGATGGCATTGGTCCACGAGACACTTGGTCCAGAATGGAGTGCGATGCCGCCCAATCTAAGAGGTCAGACGGAGAAGGCAGCTGGCTCCCGTCAGCTATTAGTATCAACGCACAACAGGGTATCTGGGCGGCTACGACAGATCTTCGCGAATGTCATGCCGGACATGGAAGTGGATGTCGAGCCAAGTGAAGAGTCGGACGCAACGAAGCAGCGTGCGCATGTGCGCCGGTTCAACAGCTATAGTCGGCTGTTATTCGAACACACTCAATGGCAGAAGGAGAGGGCTACTTTGCCGGGATACCAGAAGACTATGCACGCCTTCACGATGAACCAGCTCGCGCTGCAGGGTTCTGCGTCCAGTTCCAGAAGCGAGACTAGTAGCCCTCACATAGGCGCTCGGCAAGCTGCGCTGCCTTCTACAGTGGTCGCAGAGATGAGCCAACTGGAGATCGATGATGCGCCCATCCCGCCGGTCATCTCGCCGGCTCCAGGTGTCCAGCACAAAACGCAAGATGCCGCAACGCGAAGAGGGATGAAGCAGCGAAGTACCACTCAGCCGCCTGCAAGAAACTTCCCGACGCGGTCCAGAGATGGAGAAGATGTCGCGTGTGGATGATCCTGCCTTCTGCAATGAGCAGAATTTCACATGCGCGTGCTTAGCGCGATTTGTGCCTGGAGCTTGGACCGAAACCGCGCCTGCCCTCCCACAACTTCTCCAACGGCCGCATTCACACCTTCAATCCGCCCCTCTCACACTATCGCAGACTCATTCCAGACGCCATCTGGACTTTCCTCAACATGGTCGAACTCCAGCCGATCAGGGACTTGTGAGCACTCTCAACCGCCGCTCTTGCACGCCTGAGACTGACTGCCACCAGCAAAGTCCCAAATGCCTTCTGGAAGCCACGGCCGCAACCCGGCACACCAGACCTGATGATGACATTGCCGCCCGAGCTGCGCAATAGAATATACGAGTTGACACTTCCTTACGGCAACATCTGGCTGACCTTCCAAAACGAGCCGTCGCTTCTGCGCACGTCCAAAGCCATTCGAGGCGAAGCAGGCAGCCTATTCTACGGAAGCAATCACTTCCTGGTTCACACTCAGATCGACTCGCAACAGTTCGAGCAGCTAGTCGACAAGCTGCGGAGCATCACCAAAACTTGCGGACCTCGTCCATTCCAACAGTTGCAGATTGTTCTCCGCCGCTGCTACCAGTTTCCGGCTTTCCCTCAAGCCCGTCCAATGCTGCAGCTGCTGGAGCTCATGCGCACAACTGGTTTTGAGCCTGACAAAGACTTCATTGCCGGCGACTTGGTGCGCAAGGACGAGCAGGAGCGCAGCATCAGGAGCGGTGCTCGGGTGTTCATTGGTGTCAAATCCAGTGTGGAGTCGGTTCTTGGAAGAGCAATTGCGCTTGGTCGGCGCGCCAGGGAAGAGAAGTGGTCTCAACAGAAGCTGGAGACCCGGTTCGCGGAGTTTGTCAAGGTCGCCGTTCAGAAAGGCAAGAAGAAGTGGCCGGCCGGGCTGTGAGGAGGGAGCTGCCATCGTTGCCGTCAGCATGGGCTTTGGTAAAAGAGATGGAGTCTTCTCAGAGTACTGATCCCGTGAATGAGGCATGCGAGCGAGCATTGGGCCTGAGGGTGTAGTCTCAGCTTCGTGCGATCGTATCAAGCATATGGGATGTTAAGCAGTAGTATCTGCTGCGTTTTATGCGTCCTGTCACACCCGGTTCACTCGGCTGTCCAGAACATCTGTACAAAGTCACCCTCTTATGCTTCTTCCACTCGTCCCAGAATTGCAGCCCACAAACATGAGAATAATATTTGGTACATTTTTGGTCATCATCATCGCAGCCGCCACCCTCAAACGGACTCTCGACGCGAGTTATCCACATGCTGCGAACCCAAATCAATCGGTGGACCGGAGGGGGTGACCAATGTGGTATTCTTCGATTCGAGCTCGACGTCGACTTCACCAATGAGCAGGGCGTGCGCTATGTATCAGTAAGTTGCGCGTACTAAATCACCCGCTCAAGTCCATTGGAGGGAGATTGTTACTATAACAAAAGAAACACATGGGACGTCCACGACCCGGAGGACTGTCTCGATGGAGGCTTAATGGGAGACTGTGCAAAAGTGACATGACATTCTCACCAGCCACGACACAGTCCCGATGGAAGGATCATCTATAGCGAGGTAAGCTTTTCAATTGAAAGACTATGCTAGTCGGGCGGCATAGGCTGATTCTGGATGCTAGATTACTTGAGTCGGCGGGAAGAAGATGATGGAGTAGTTCGCGATCGGGATGTATAGCTCGTGGTGGACTCGGACTGAAGTCATTTCGGTCTGTAGATGGAATGCATCTTATCAAATACCCGCCGAGACTTTCCTGTGTTGGTATCGGTGCGGCTGCAGTTAAGAGGCAGATAGATCCTGAATTAGGCGGAGAAGTCCGAGTCGGGCCGGGCTATCAGATTTGGGCGAAAGGGAGACACGATCCTGTCTAAGCATGTAGTCGCCAGCGAACGGCATGATGAGTAGAAACACGCATCAGCGCGGTTGGAGCTATCACGCTGACTCTGTGACCGGCGACACGTCCTCTTTCTCAACTCACGCCTTCCATCCGCTTCTCGGCCCCACCCTGCGGAGAAATAGTCATGCACCTTAGGGAGTGTCCTCGCTCTTGAAATTGGCAGCTAGAGCGCTGAGACCTTCGACCACACCCAGCTGCCTGCAATGACGCATATGAGCGTGAAGCTTACTGTCCCTTGAGTGGGCTCCCACACGTTCGGCCGGGCCAGACCAGGATGAGTGGGGGGCGCAAATAGCTTCGACAACGCGTTTGCTCGGTCCATCACTACGCATGAGATGCTCTAGAAGGTAGATTGCCAGCGCATGGGAATGGATGGCTGCTGGTCCTGGGAAGTGGGCTACTGGACACAAGACAAGCTCGATGCCTCTTTCGTGAATGGTCGGCCGGATCTGTCTCTGCGACGCATTTGGTCTTATGTATCAGCCCCATCCCTAAAGCATCAAGATCTCTGCTTGTTGGCACAATCTCCAAGTGCTGCTGTCGTCCAGCTGCTGGCCCGCACAGAGTCGCGGCAGATCTCAGGAGATGGCATGCTCGTGCACTACTCTTGCATGGAAGCCGTGGACACCGCACTCCGTTGCGCGTCTCGCGCGCCGTCTCGAACGTCTTCCACCGGAGAGTATGGACGTATGTGTCTTGGCTGAGCGTGAGAACTACTTGCCGGAACCCGGAAATCTGACCCATTCACTTGCTGGGGTCTCGGATGCAAGCCGGACCGGGTCTCCGCCGATCGTCTGTGCACGCCGATGTCATGGTCCACTCGGATGCTTGTGATCCACTTCTCAGGCTGCATGCGGCTCACTCAAGCTTTCGCTCTCTGCCTTGACGAGCTTGCTTCTCACATCATACTTCAACCCTCCCTGCCACATCAGAGGCCTTTCTGTGGGGGCGCACAGCTTCTCTCCACCAGACTCCGTCAATCCGTAGCCGTCTCGTGCAGTGGCGAACGAGCGAGGAAGGACTCGTCCGAGAGAGTGCTCATCATGCGGGACAGTCACTGCTTAGGAATCTCCGAGCTATCCTGCTAATGAATGCAGATGAACATGAAACAGTTGCGCTTTTACGCGGATAGCAGCCGTCACCGCCACCGTGGCCGAGTTGGTTGATACATGCTTAGGATAACGCTTGCGTAGGTCGGTAAGCGGCAAGGACACCCTTGAGGCGAGCGTCATCGCATCACTAAAGGTCAACCGCTCTTTCTCTTGCTTTTGACTTTACCACGCTTCGTTTAGACCTCGCCTCGGATTCTCTACCTCTGGTGAAACGCACGCTGCGCGACAACGATACTCCCAGACACCGGACATCCGTACCCCATCTATACGGTCAGCATCGACATAGCCAACACATAGTATCGACGACCCGTCACAAGGGAAGACCTCCTCAAGATGGCGCCAGTGATATGGGGCTTGGATCTGAAGGAGATGCAATGGGGGAAGTTCAAGAGCAGTTATATGTTCGGCAACAGAGATTACCATTTGCGGCGGACCAAGTTCATCGTATACCAATGCGCACTGATCTTCTGTGTGGTATCTGAGTCGTTGGGTACCGCAGCACTATCAGGTTTGTCGACCCATACCACGCGCTCGTATGTTCAAAAGTACTGACGTGAGCATCAGACTACGTCGACAGTCAACGATTCGTCAAGAAACTCGACAGGAATGTCTATGTCTACAACAACGACTACGTTGGCGTTGCTTCGTACAACATCTTCGCCGGTGTGTTTGTCGCATTCATCTTCGGCGCCGCGTTCTTCTTCGACCTATTTTGGCCAGCACGGAAGGAAAACAAATCAGTGCGCCTCGCTTGGAAAGTCTGTGGGATTCTTTCAGTTCTCTTCTACACAGCAGATGCTTTCGCCTTGACTGTCATCACTGCTATTCGCTGCGGATACTTCAGAGGTGCCGACACGGCCTACGGACAGTCCTTGCTCTCGCAGTTCCACAAGGACGGCGGCACACCTCTCTGCTACAGGCACAACGGCCGAGCGGTAGCAGCTGTCGTCTTTGTCTGGCCAGGGTGGCTCAGCGTCATTGGCAGCTGCATTCTTCTCTTCCTGTCGATTGACAACACGGAGAAGGGACCTGGTCCACTGACCGCACATGCTCGTCATGATGCGACCGAGAAGGCCCAGCCGACCAGCGCCAGCGACACAGAGAAGGAGACCGCTGTCACTGAGCCTGCGGCCTCTCACCAGATTCCTCGAACCGACGATACTGCGGATGCTCCGGCGGCCGCGCACAACCACGCATAGACGGTAGACGTCGGGGAGTCTTCTACAGGAGGTCCATAGTTCGACGGTACTGGCCGATAGCGAGGACGTTGACACAAGCACGGTTACAGAAATGTCGACTTTCAGCGCGCTGGCCACCTTTGCTCGAAGAACGTTTGGAGGCAGAAGCGTCGCATCACTCACGAGTGCTCTTGCGGATAATGAGCGTACAGGGAGGTGAAGTGTCAGGACACAATGGCACTGGTTGGTTTATTTCCTTTTGTGATATCCCCAGTTGCATAGCGGTGGCGTCCGGTGACGAGAATGAGCCCAAACGACAGGCCGTACTAAAGTTGTAAGAGTGTGTGCAATAATGACGATTGACGAAAGGGAATATACAAAATCGAATGGTAGTATACCTGCCTAGAGGTGTAAGTCCACGGCGGATGTAGTTATTCCCGCTATCAAATGGTCCACAGTATGTTCATAAGGGTGGGGCCCTGGAGTCGGCGACGATGAGGTCGTTCCTGAAGATCCGAGAGGACGGTTTATTAACACCTTGGCTATCTTTAAGTTTAAAGGAAAGGGAAAGAAATTTGGAGAAGAGGGATTCACGGATTGTGAATCAACATCCCTACATCTGCACCCCTGAACTCTTGCGCGTTCTCGACCTGTATCAACCACGCCCGAGTGCGGCGCTTTAGGAAGCTTTCCGATAGAAAAGCCAAACACGCTCCCTTCCCTGCGTATGCGTGGACTATATACTTTCTCAAGATCTCCATCGAGGATCTCGACATTTCATGCTTTGATGCTGGCATCTCCACTTCACGATGCAAGGACATCCTGATGGGACTTGACAAACACCGCGTCGCGTCACCACGGCGTTCGGCACTCGTGTCTTTTCAGCTGGCTGATATTGCTTGGGATGCTGCCAAGATGAGCTTTCGCTCATTCGTATCAATTCTCTGGACATTTGTCCCGATGCTTATTAGACAGCCGGCTTGGCTTGCATTGATGGCGGGATTTCAATCCCAATTTTCCTTGGCATCACAGGCGACACGGCAGGAAAAGGGAAGGTGGTATCGTAATCTGATGGCTCGTTCGCTGACTCGCTGCTCGCCGCATCGCGTGCCTCCCACTTACTGACTCGGGTGTCTATGCCGTGCTAGAAGGATTGATGGCCAAGGAAATGGATGTAACAATGGGTTTGGTGGTGAATTGGATGGCCAAGTATTTCAGTAGGCATCTCTCATACTCTTAAACAGTTCTGAAGGCTCTTTAGTCTGTCACGCATTGGCAGGACAGGTGAACATGGGAATTGGATATCTCGTTGCTGCCCTTGTGGCAGTATTGCCTCTGGCAAGATGCATTACTCCGGAGCAGATGATTTCAGCTCCCCGCTACAGCAGCGCTAGTCCAAATCCGAGTGGAGAATGGGCCGTCTACACATCAACCACCTATTCTTTCGAAGAACACGAATCATCGACCACCTGGAAGTTGATAAACATTGAATCGGGAAACATCACCGACTTACCGTGGAGCGACGATGTTTCCGAGGCGGTCTGGATTGGACCAACAAACACCAGCGTCCTCTACTTAAATGGCACAAACAACGACGTTCCTGGCGGAGTGACATTGTACACTGCAGATCTAGCAGACTCTCCGATCAAGCCTATTTTGGTGGCATCACTCTCAGCACCTTATTCTGGCCTCAAGGCAGTGAAGACAGCATCGGGTGACATCAACTTTCTTGTCAACTCCCTTGCCTATGCGAACAATGGTTCTGCGTACAACGAGGAGCTAGCTAGAACGGCACTTCATACCGGAAGGCTCTACGATTCCATCTACGTTCGCCACTGGGATACATGGCTCACCCAGGAGCGATATGCGGTCTTCTCCGGCTCGTTGAAGAGCAACGGGTCGGGATACAGTCTAGCTGATGACTTGAAGAACTTGGTTCATGATTTGCCGTATACTTCAACTCGGCCAGAGTCACCTGTTCAGCCGTTTGGAGAAAGTGGCGATTACGATTTGAGCCCAGATGGACAGACCGCTGTCTTCCTTACCAAGGCTCCGGAGTTCCCAAAGGCCAACTACACTGCAAGTTACTTGTACCTGGTGCCTCATGATGGGTCTTCTGTGCCTGTCGTGCTCAATGGTCCAAACAGCACTGCACCAGAGGCAGCTCGAGGGGCATCTGGCTCTCCGGTATGGTCTCCAGATGGCACCAAGCTTGCGTACTTCCAGCAGGATGGTGTCTCGTATGAGTCTGACCGGAAAAAGCTGTACTGTGCGGATGTTGAATCCAAGGAAATCACCCTCGTTGCTGGAGACTTCGACTACTCAGCTACTAGCATCAAGTGGGGTCCCGGCGGCGAGAATCTCTACGTAGCTCTCGACTACGTTGGCAGCACGCGCTTGTTCATCGTTCCAACGAATGCGGGTGACGACTACAAGCCCACCAATATCACGGACATTACTTCGGTGTCTGACTTCTATGTGCTTCCTTCCGGCGATGCTCTCGTCACAAGCAATGCGGTCTGGGCGTCATTCTTGCTGTACACTGTCACGCCAGAAGGCGAAGCCCAATATCTTTACAAGTCGAATGAGAAAGATGCAGAGCTCGCAGGCCTTGGACCAGAGGATATTGGCTACCTGTGGTACAATGGTACTCTTGGCGATCAGCAGCAGGCTCTCATTGTCTACCCAGAAGACTTCAATCCTTCCAAGGTCTACGACTTCATCTTCTATGTCCACGGCGGGCCTCAGGGCTACACTGGCAATGTTTGGAGTTCGAGATGGAACCTCAAGACTTGGGCTGACCAGGGGTACGTGCTCGTTGGCCCTAACCCTACTGGCTCCACCTCCTACGGCCAGCTCTTGACAGACCGCATCCAGGGCAAATGGGGAGGCTGGCCGTATGAGGATCTAGTCAACGCGCACAAGACCGCTTGCGATACGCTACCATACATCAACTGCAGCAACGCCATCGAAGCCGGAGCCTCCTACGGCGGATACATGACCAACTGGATCCAAGGTCACGACCTGGGAAACGAGTTTAAAGCTCTCGTCTGCCACGACGGAGTAGCAACAACATACGCGGATTGGAGCACGGACGAGCTTTGGTTCATGCTGCACGAATTCAACGGCACGATCTGGGACGAGCCAAGTCGTTCTCTGTACGAGGCTTGGGATCCACTGCAGCATGCAAAGAACTTCTCGACTCCACAGTTCATCGTTCACAGTGAGCTTGATTATCGGTTGCCGGTGAGCGAGGGTATTGCAATGTTCAATGCGTTGCAGACATTGGGTGTGCCGTCGAGGTTTTTGAGTTTCCCGGATGAGAATCATTGGGTTTTGAGTAAGTCAAAAAGTGAATGAGATCGGTGAAGGTGAGAGGAGTGGAATACTGACTACTTGATAGATCGTGAGAACAGCCTCTTCTGGCATCAAGAGATTTTCAACTGGATCAATTACTGGACTGGTAAGATTGACAGCCTGGATGGGAATGCGATTACGCAATAGGTCGACGGGCTGGCTGGAGGAGCAAAAGCTTTGCATCAGTGGTGTATGAACTGAATGAGCATGGAGATACGAGTTGAAACCCCAACTGCGTCTTATCAGGAAGATGATTACAAATTAATCGACCAGGCTAGTTAAATCTATGCAAAGCCTTCGTGAGTTCAACTTGCTGCAGTACGGCGATAGATGATGATCTCGTTGGGCTCTTGGTGCTATCGCTCTGTGCTCGCTCAATCGCATAGCTCACCTGTCGCACAGTCCAAAAACGTCTGCTGCGGTCAGCGACCAAAATCTCTACAAGCCCAGAATGGTTTCTTTAGCACACGTTGCCGGAATTCAGATACATTCTCCATGACAGAGCACTTTTCTACACCAGAGGCTGCTCCGACCAAGCCAACAACCCCGTCCTCGAGAAGGGATGATGAACCTGACGCGCACAGTCAAAGTTGAGAGGAAGATGCATCAGAATGTCTGGGATACCGAACAGCTTGTGCTGAGATCGAGACAAGCGGCAGATGGGAAACTCAAACAGCCTTGACGCTGAAGCTCCTGACTCCGACGCTCTGTCGTGCGGATGATGACCGCGGCAAAACCATTGGCTGAACAAGTTGACAAATTGAAAAGGTGCATGGGTATGAGAATTCATGCGTAGTAATAAGCTCGTTGCGTCTAGAGCTACCGTTCATTTCGTTGTAGTCGTGAATATCGTACATCACTCGAAGATTTTCAACCTTGCAGATACCCCTTGATCTTTCCTTCGAATCAACCACGACGGCTCGGTTGAGACGGTGCAGCAGGTCCGACTCCAAGCACACTCTCATCGCCCAGAAAGTTCGGTGCCAGACCGCCATCGCCCTCAGGAGGGCGTTCTCTTGGTCTTCTTCGCCGACCAGATGAGCGCTCACCGCGTCGACCCATATTAGCGTCTCCAAAGGCGCTCATAACGACATTCGCAGCATTCTGGACGAAATTATCGTTCATGAAGTGTCCCGCAGCGTTGCCAAGACCCCAAGCTTCAACGTCTGCTTCACGGTGGCGATTTCTAGGCTGCTCGTCCGGCTCGAGAAGCGACGCGAGTTGTAGTCTCCTCGCGAGTTCTTCGTCTAGTCGCTCTTGTCGGCGTCTTTGATCGATCTCTTCCATGTATGTCGGCTGTCTGTGCGGGCGACGCTCACCAGGAGGCGGTTGGTCTCCACCGTTGTTGCCGGCCACTTGCTGAGGCCGCGGCGGTGCCATGCCTGCCACGTCCATCATCCGCCGAAAGACAATTTGGATGGGCTCAGGTACTCGCATCTCCGTAAGTCGGTCTGGATCCGGCAAGTCTCTGTAGTTGAACCATGGACATTCGCAAGTCTTCCATTTCGATCCACATATCATGCAGAATTCTGCTGTACATCTGCATGTCATGTGGTTGCATCCTTCCTTGAGCTCGACCATCGCACGGCAGCTATAGCAAGTCTGCCAGCCCTTCTCTTTCGCTTGCTCGACAAGATTCGCGATCTCGGGATCCTTGGGACAATCTTTTGATTTGTGCATTTTTGCATTGCATAGCGTGCATACTTTCGTGTTGCATTTCGGGCATTGTGCGTACTTCCGTCCCAGGTGCGTATGCAAGTGAGATGGCTTGATCCATTCTCCGCACTTGGGCGCCGGGCAGTAGATCCTGTTCTTGGTGTGATATTCCTGGTACTTCCGATTCCAAAGCATCTTGAACTTGAGGTCGAACAGTTTGTCGACATGCTTGAGCGGGATGTGGTCTGCGGTGCAGCATTTTGGTGGCATATGCGCAGGGTCTTTGACGGACATCTCGAACACACGCTTCAAGCAGTCATGGCACATTCGATGCCCGCATGAGAGCTTTGCCGACTGCGTAGAGGGAACATCGTCCGATCCACAAGTCAGGCACTCAACCAATCTTGGCGGTGGAGGGACAGCCGATACAGCATGACGACGTAGAAGCGATCCGATCAACGATGAGTCCCGTCGGCTTGGCTTTCGAGATGGTGTAATCACTGCTTGGACTTCAACCTCTTGCTTGGCGATGGCAGCCAGCTTCGCAGGGGTCGGAGTTGTACTGCTCCTCTTCAGAGACGTTCTGGAGGTCTGTGACGATCTTCGGCGCTGATCCGGTTGTGCGAGCCCTACTTGAGATATACTATCGTCCGGTGTGACTTCATCTTCGACTACCACCGGTAGGCTCTGTCCACTTGACGAGCTTGAGTGCTTCGACCGTCTACTCGATTCAGACTTTGTCCTTGAAGATGTCTGGCGTTCGTCCTCGTGCGAGTTATTCGATGAACCATACACACAGTCTGCCGTTCTATCGCCGGTCCGCGCAGAGCTCTTCTCTGATCTATCCGAGCTGCTGCTCTTATGCTCCCTCTTCCGTCTTCTCTTGTGTTCACTGCTCACACTCCTGGAGCCGAGTGTACTTGCGTCCCTCTCTTTCAAGCTCTTGGGCTTCGAAACTGTGCTCGAAGAGACTCTTCTTCGCGCAGCGAGCGGGTTACTGTAATACGCAGCTCTCTTTCGCCTCAGCTCTTCGACATCGGGCTGCTTTGCCGCCGCGGTCTCATTGTCGGCCACATTGGTGGTCTTGCTGTGCTTTATCGATGGCTTCGATGGATGCGATTTGATTGATCGTGGTCCATGGCGACTGCGACCACGCAGGCTGGCTATCGCCATACTGCGAAAGATGCGTTCGAGAGCATGATTGGGAGAGTGCCAGCTCAAATATATGTATGTTCCCAAGCGTGTGGTTGGGCTGTCAGCAGGGGTCTCCGAACAAGGCTACTTCCCGGGACTTAGCGGACGGGTGTGGCTTGCAGCAGGGTACAAGCGCAGAGTCTAAAATTTCGAGCGTGCTCTCACTCTTGGGCGGAGGGCAATGATGTCGTGTGATGTGATGCGACAACCCTATCGGGCTTCAATTGATGAGTAAATTGAAGAGTGGTCAGATATAGTAAATCATAATAGAAAACTACACTTCAATTTGGCAGGGGCATTTTAGCGGTGTTCGAGCAAGATCGCGGCCTGGGATCTCCAATGCTTTGAGGCACCAAATTTCGACATACCCTGGTCGATGAGTCGAATGCGCAGAACATAAAACACCTGACAGCTCGTTCAATCTCCAAGAATACCACACCGCCCTCAACATGCCTCTCGATCCCAAGGACGTCCGCCCGGATCCAACATCGGACCTGCATTGGTCTAACTACCGTGGAGCAATCCATGAGATCTTTGCGGCGAATGCGAAGAAGCATCCGGACCGATCATGCGTGGTGGAAACAGCATCCTCGACAACACCAAAGCGAGGCTTCAGCTACAAGATCATCAACGAGTCTTCCAATGCTGTTGCCCATCATTTGGTCAGCAATGGCGTGCAGCGAGGCGAGGTCGTCATGGTCTATGCCTATCGAGGCGTAGACTTAGTGGTTGCGGTCATGGGAGTTTTGAAGGCCGGCGCGACATTCAGTGTCATAGATCCTGCATATCCACCAGACAGGCAGATCATCTACCTGGAGGTAGCACAGCCTCGGGCTCTGGTCTGCATCGAAAAGGCCAAGCAGGAAGCCGGCGAGCTGCACTCCACAGTGAGAAGCTATATCAGCGAGAAGCTTGACCTGCGGACAGAGATTCCCGCACTCATGCTTCATGATGATGGATCAGTCACGGGTGGATCTTTGCAAGGCAGTGAAGACTGTCTCCAAGCGCAAGTCGCGAAGAAAGCGGACCTGCCCGGTGTTCTGGTTGGGCCAGATAGCACTCCCACGCTCTCCTTTACGTCAGGGTCTGAGGGAAGACCAAAGGGTGTCAAGGGACGACATTTCTCTCTCGCCTACTACTTCCCATGGATGTCGCAGCGATTTCACTTGACAGACAACGAGAAATTCTCTATGCTGAGTGGAATTGCTCACGACCCTATCCAGAGAGATATTTTCACGCCTTTGTTTCTCGGTGCTAGTTTGATCGTGCCACCAGCAGAGGACGTTACGTTCGACCGGCTTGCCAACTGGGCCAGCACCAATGAGATCACAATCATGCATTTGACACCAGCCATGGGTCAGATTCTGCTGGGTAGTACAGAGCCGAAGGTGAACAGCCTTCATGGAGCATTCTTCGTCGGCGACGTTCTTCTGAAACGAGACTGCCGAAGACTACAGCAACTGGCACCAAACTGCAGAATCAAGAACATGTACGGAACGACTGAGACTCAGCGAGCCGTGAGCTACTACGAAATCCCTTCTCTCAGTGAGGATCCTGGCTACTTGGACAAGATGGGCGACGTGATACCTGCTGGTATGGGGATGATTGATGTGCAATTACTCGTTGTCGATCGCGAGAAGAAGGAACGCCAGTGCGAAGTTGGTGAAATTGGAGAGATCTACGTCCGAGCCGGTGGTCTCGCGGAAGAGTATTTGGGCGATCCTGAGAAGAATGCGCAGAAGTTCGTTACCAATTGGTTTGTTGATCCGCAAAGATGGATTGACGAAGACAAGACGCGAGTCGAGGCCGCAGGAAAGCCAGAGCCTTGGCGGGAGCAATATTCTGGTCCTAGAGACCGCATGTACCGCTCTGGTGACCTTGGTCGTTATATGCCCGACGGAAATGTTGAGTGTGTCGGCCGCGCTGATGATCAAGTCAAGATTCGTGGCTTCAGAATCGAACTCGGCGAAATCGATACCCACCTGAGCCAACATCCTCTCATCCGTGAGAACGTTACACTTGTCAAGCGCGACCACAATGAAGAGCAGATCCTGGTATCCTACTATGTACCCGACCTGCCAAAGTGGAGAGAATGGTATGCTCAGCAGGACGGACAGCCACAGCAAGAGCAGAGACCGAACGGCATTCCGCGCCGGCGGGAGTCTGCCAAAGAGAGTCACGGAGTCGCTCAGCGGATGAAGATCTTCGAGCTTCTGACTCTTGACGCTCGTGAGCGACTGAAGAAGAAGCTTCCAACCTACGCAATGCCAACGCTTTTCATCCCGATGCTACGCCTCCCATTAACACCAAATGGCAAGGTTGACAGAAGAGCTTTGCCGTTCCCAGAGCAGGCAGATCTCTTGGGTGTTTTGCCCCAGGCTGCCGATCTGGACAAGCGCACCAACACAGAGGCCGAGCTCGCTAAGATCTGGGCCGAGCACCTTAAGACCAGAAACCACACTTCAGAGACCCTACCTCGTGAGACAAGCTTCTACGACCTTGGCGGTGACTCGATCATGACTGTTCAGATCGTGCCAAAGATCAACAAGAAGTTTGCCGGAGCCAATGTGCCCATGTCGGTCATGGCAGCAGGACAGCCGACCTTAGAGAAGGTTGCCAAGTACATTGACAGATCGCTGAACCCCATCGGACTTCGTCTCGATCTTGGCGAAGATGAAGACATCGAGCAGACTGAACATTATGCCAATGACCTTCCAAACCAGGTCGCTCAATTACCTCAGTCGATACCGGGCGGCAAACTGCCCAATCCAGCCAACGGTCTCAACATCCTCCTGACCGGAGCAACTGGCTTCTTGGGCGCCTACATCCTACACGACGCTTTCATGCGCAAGACGCCTAACCATGTATATACGCACGTCCGAGCATCTTCGAAGCAAGAAGGATTGCAGCGAATCCGACGGACGTGCACAGCGTACGGCCTATGGCAGGAATGGTGGGCCACCGAAGGTAATCTCGAGATTGTGCTGGGTGATCTCGAGAAGCCCAAGCTTGGTCTTGGCGAAGCCGATTACGAAAGAGTTGCTGAGGATGCTGAACTCGTCATCCACAATGGAGCTCGTGTGCACTGGCTCATGCCATATGAGAACCTGAAGGCCGCCAACGTCACCAGCACACTTGAGGCCATCAAGCTGTGCGCCACTGGCAAGAACAAGCGATTAGCCTTCATCAGCTCCACAAGCGCTATTGACACCGAACATTATATTCGACAATCCGATGCCGGCCAGTCTGTATTAGAGTCTGATCCTCTCGAGGGAAGTCGGCAAGGCCTTGGCACGGGCTATGGCCAGAGCAAGTGGGTGTCAGAAGCTGTCATTCGCGAAGCAGGCAAGCGTGGACTCGACGCTATCATTGTCCGGTCCGGATACGTTATGGGCGATCCCAATACTGGAGTAAGCAATTTGGATGACTTCTTGGTACGAATGCTCAAGGGCTGTGTGCAAGTTGGCGCCAGACCAGACATGACCAACGGCATCAACATGGTGCCTGTGACTCGAGTCGCTCGTCTGGTCAATGCTGTTTCTTTCCATAGCGAGGCTGGAACGGTGGCTTTCGTCGATGCTCATCCAAGACCGACGTTCAATGAGTACTTGGGTGCGCTTGAGAAGTATGGCTACAGCACACCCGTTGAGCCATATGAGAGCTGGAAGGAAAGGGTTGAGAAGTACGTGGAAGCGGGTCATTCTGGGAAGGATGAGCTCGCACTCCTCGGTCTGTACCATATGGTCACTGGAGACCTCCCAGCTGCTACCAAGGCACCGAGCGTGGACGACCGCAATGCTCAGGCGGCGTTAAAGGCCGACGTCCCCCTTGTCTCAGGAGAGACCCCATCAACAGTTACGCAAGAGGCAACTGGAGCATACCTGGCCTTCCTAGTTGCTAGAGATTTCCTCACGCCGCCGTCGAAGACTGGATCGTCCTTGCCCAAGATAGAGCTTTCGGCGCAACAGATCGATGCCTTGAACAAGGTCGGTGGTCGTGGTGGGAGCTCGTGAGATAAATGTCACCGCCTGTAAACATCAAAATCGACACCGCAGTAGTCATTGACTCGTCGTTTAATTTCCGTAACAAGCTGTCGTCCAGGATGCCTATGGAGCCAAGACATCTCGGTGCTTGATGTTCCTGCAACCTTGACGCGGGCTGCGTGCGGGGAGATGCAATCTCACGTCTTCCACCAACATCATCGCCTCCTACAGATTTCACCGAAAACCAGTTCGGATGGTTACCCTGCATTGTCTGAGCTTCCATTTGACATACATGAACCCGGCCCGGTAATGTGCAAACTACAAAAGGTAGGACAAGTCTTGGTAAGTGGCTGCCTTTTCGTCAGCATCATTCCAGGAACAGCGGCATTGCCAGGGGTTCAACATGACTCTCAAGCACGGAATGACCCAATTGCTTCTCCTCCTCATCAGTGTCGCTCGCGCTCAGCACCTGACATCTTCTCATTCCACCACTCCTTCGGCTACCGCTAATGGCTCTGCTATCCCTAATCCAACACTGTTTTCCATGCCCCTAACCCTCAATCTCGACGACTTCTGGGATGAATTTGTAGGACCGATTGCTTCTGCCGCGACCACGACGACTGTCTCGCCGACGCCAATTCCCCCCAGCTCGCTGATCCCACCACCACCGCTATACTACGCGCCATTTCCGACAGGACAACAGGTATTCCAAGCACCAAAGAATGAAAGCTGGAGCTTTCCGAAAGATTTCTGGTGGGGTGTTGCAGGAGCTGCATATCAGACGGAAGGAGCTGTGAGAGATGAAGGTCGCGGACCTTCAATATGGGATGTGTTGCAGCATCGCGTTACAAACTTTGTGCAGGGGAACGTGACCGGCGACATCACGGACAACGGCTACTACCTCTACAAGCAAGACATTGCTCGGATTGCCGCAATGGGCGTTAAGGTGTACAGCTTCAGCATATCTTGGTCAAGAATCTTGCCATTTGGGAAGGGGCCCGTGAATCAATTGGCGATTGACCACTACAGCAATGTCATTGACACCTGTCTCGAGTATGGAGTGATTCCCATGGTAACCTTGTACCATTGGGATCTGCCGCTCTATCTGCAGAATACCTACGGCGGCTGGCTAAGCAACGAGATCGTGGACGACTTCGTCAATTACGCAAGCATAGCTTTCAAAGCCTATGGTGACCGCGTCAGTCACTGGTTCACCATCAACGAGCCGCAAGTATTCTGCAGCACTTATCCGCTTCCCTCGCATTACTTCAAGAACACCACCATCCCGGATGTACAGCAACAGTATTGGTGCGGCCACAATGTCCTCCTCGCCCATTCTCAAGCCTATCATCTCGGCAAACGGCTGCTGGGCGAAAACTCAACCATCGCTCTCAAGCTCAATGGAGGCTACAAGATCCCCTTGACGAATTCCTCGGCCGACGCAGAAGCCTGCCAACGAGCCTGGGACTTTACCGAGGGCTGGTTCGCCTCAGCACTCTTCCTCACAGGCGATTACCCTATCTATCTCAAGAACTTCGTGTCTTCCTTCTTGCCCGAGCTCACGCAAGCCCAGAAACAGTCCATCAACGGAAGCTGCGATATATTTGCCTACGATGCATATGGATCTCAATTCTACATGGCTCCCGACTCTGGAATTGCAGCTTGCGTAGCCGACTCCTCGCACCCTCTTTATCCTTCTTGCGTCAATACGACCTACACATACCCTGCCGAGGACGGTGGCTGGCTCGTCGGACCCGCTGCAGACTTCAGAGCTCCCTGGCTGTACAAGGCCACAGACTGGGTGCCAATATTAATGAGGTATATTCAAGACACCTGGCAGCCAGAGGGTGGGATCGCAATCACGGAATTTGGATTCGCAGAACCATTTGAAGAGTATAAGCAGTTGTTGCAGGATATCCTGTACGATTCTGTGAGGAGTGGCTATTATCGGGATTACATGATGGGGTTGTTGGCGGCTATGGCGGACGGGGTGAAGATTGTG
The DNA here is from genome assembly GCA_031771865.1 of Nothophaeocryptopus gaeumannii. Classification (NCBI taxonomy): domain Eukaryota; kingdom Fungi; phylum Ascomycota; class Dothideomycetes; order Mycosphaerellales; family Mycosphaerellaceae; genus Nothophaeocryptopus; species Nothophaeocryptopus gaeumannii. Next base: position 76,849 of record JASISA010000009.1, read on the forward strand.
GGGTGTTTGGCTTGGAGTATCATGGATAATTTGGAGGTGAGTAGCCGCCCGTACTGCCCAGATGAGTGGAGGGGGAGGGTTTTGGGAAGGAGAGGGAGATTTGCTGACAATAATGATTCCTCACAGTGGCAACAAGGCTTTTCGTCACGATTTGGCTTGCAATATGTCAATTTTTCGGATCCGAGTTTGCCGAGATACTACAAGGCGAGCTTTTTTGAGTATAAGAATGTCTTCGATGTGTATCAGGAGAAGTGAGCTAGAACCCTAGCTGTCTTGTGTCAAAGAGAATGCAGTGGCGGCGACGGCGAAGGGCCTTGTTCGTAAAGGACCAGTCTTTGCCCCTTTTGACTCCTCCTGGATCAAGTGATATTCGGACATTAAAACCCATCCTCCACATCTGGGTACATATCTGCCAACGCCTACTGACAATTAGTCCCATCTATCCCATTCACCAGACCCTTTTTTTCTTTTACTAAACGCCATCCATTACTCGTAACTTGCCTGATTAATATTTCCCGCCTGATCCCTCGGCGCCGCAAAGTCGAGCTCAGTCCCAGCACCACCGTACGCGCTGAGGCACCTGTAATTGCAGATGGACACCCCATCTCTGCACAGGGGGACGCTGGGTCCACCTATCGTCGCGATGAGGTGGTTTCGGATGTTCTCGCAGCCGCTGCTGGAGGCGAAGGCGGCGTTGAGGATGGTGGTGCTGTAGAGGGCCCAGAAGGGAGTGTAGGGGCGGGCGGCGCAGGTTACTGTCTGAGTGGGCTGACTCGTTGGAAGAGAGTAGGTGATGGTTGCGAAGGTTGAAAGGGTGAGGAAGCTGGGACGCATGATGGCAAACATGAAAGAAACTTGAGATGGACCGAATAACAAAGAGCTAAGGGTACTTCCTCGCTCCTTTTCTCATGTCCGGATTTTGCAGTTGGGAGTGGGCTGCATGCATGCGGCGGACAAGACAATGTTTGCGTTGTGCCAAAATTCGAGACTGCCAGACGTGATGCCGAGAACTTGACAGGCTCAGAGTGGAGTCCCATACCACCGAGAAGTCTCATGTGAATGGACTTGTAGAGCCTCCCCCGAAGACCATGTGCCCTTCCCCTTCAGGACGCACGTGGTTTAGCTTAAAGCACGTCCACGATCTGCTCGTCTTCATCCTCAATCTCCTGTACTCTGCTCTCACCAGACTCGGCCTGTGCTTGCGCAAGTGCTTTGGCTTTTGCTTCCTCCTCAGGCGCAGGGTCGCCCTCTTCTCCCCTCATGAGGACTTGCACAAGCCGATCACTAGCTTCCCTTACACTCTCATCTTCCACATGCATATGCAACTCCCGTATGATAGGATACACCTTCACCTCTCGTAGACGTGCTCGTCCTTCCTTCGTTGTGGTTAGGAGAAGTAATGTCTCGAGATGAATGCAGATGATGTCCGGCTGCTTTTCTCGTTCTTTGTCGGGAGGAAGGAGTTGACACTCATCCAGCATGCCTTCTGTGTCTTCGTCGGCGTATTCTTCGCTGCCCATCAAGGGAAGTAAGATGTATGGCAACAGACCGACACCGCCATCGTCAGAGTCGGCAAGAAGGGTCCGATGCGCCTCGACATCGAAAGAGACATTTTTGATCGTGCTTGCTACGCCTCTCCTTCGAATGGTGGACTTGTGTTCTGTGAAGACGGTCAGCTTGGTCAGGGGTACGACCTTCTCCGCATCATCGCCTTCGCCTTCTGTGCGAGGTGTCAAGAAGTGCTTTCGGCCCTCTTCGTGCTTGGCAAGGTCAGCGAAGAGATAACAGAGGTAGTCGTAGTCGGCGTGCTTGTTATACGTTCCGTCTTGGCCCTTAACGAAACAGTCCAAGAGTTGATCGATCGCTATGGGACTCGTTGATAATGGCTGTGGGATTTCTCGCTTGAGCTTGAGAAGCCTCGTGACGCTGTCTGATTTTGCAAGATTGGCGAGTAGCATGCAATGGAGGTTTGCGTTGGAGTCTTTCGCGTCCTGTAAGATAGTCTCAGCATACGATTGTTCGTGTGCATGGCCGAGGTCAATCATTCAAAAGTCGCCGAAAGGGTCACTGACATACTGTTACCCTCCGTAATATGCTCTCGAGAACAGTATCGTCTTCTGCTAGGCTTTTGACGATCTCGGCATCTTCAGTCAGATTGACCAGAATCGTCACAGCGTTCTTGGCGATGGGCGTGTAGTCTTTGACCAAAAGCTTCAAGTCCTTGATGGGTTCGAGCTGGTTGCGTTTGAAGAGCGAAGGCTGGGCGGTTGAGTAGCCAACAAGATTCTCGGCGGCTAGAATACAAGTCAGATGTTATCCGAGGCAGTCTCTGTCATTGTTCGTACCAATCTGACGGATTTGAGTGTTGCCATGATGAAGAAATTCTACGAGCTGATGGTCGGTTAGATACATTGCTGTGAATGAGCATTTCAAGTGATTTGGCTTCTTACTTCTTCAAGTTCCGTAGGCATGTTGGAACAATTCTCATCGCGTTTGTTGTTGTTGTAGACGAGAAGTTGATGTCGTGTGACTCGAATTATTCTATGTCTTGCATTCAATCTTGTGCAAAGGTTTGAGTGCCAAGACAAGACAAGACGAAGATGCTCGGCTCACGATCCCGAAGTGATGATGCATGAGCAGTGAGCTGCAGATGTGTGAGACGGACTTCAGACTTCAGCCTAGGCCTCCTAATTTCTCTACCTTTCTACGCACATGATATCCACCATCGACACGCATCTTCGCTGGTGAATGTCACGGCGACCAGCATCGCTTGGATCAGTGCGCCCATAAACCCGAGTCGCTTCCATGACCGAGCAATCCGACTCAATACAATGAGAAGCGATCGTCCTGGAGCATCGCGGACGACAACGCCGGCGCAACCATGTTCAAGGTAAATAACTCCTTCAACAGCGATACCACTCATTTCAGGCATGCACTGATGTGTGTCATTCGCAGCGCTTTGGACAGAACTTCAATCTCGATTTCCTGGACCAAAAGATAAACGAAGAGCAGGAGAAGCAGAAACAACAACCCTCACAGCAGCCAGGGAAGCAAGGCTCGTCAGCGAAGCGCACGCCTAGCAGCGCCGCCGTGCGGAGGACGAGCGGTAGAACCGACTCGCCCAGCAAGCGCGATGGCAGCAGACTGAGCGTGCCCGGGTCAGCGCCCAGTCCGGAGGAGTTTGTCATTGGGGACGATGAGTCCGTCACGAGTATGAGTCGCGTAGGCACACCGAAGCCGGCACAAGAAGCAGAGAATGGCAACGCGGTAGAGGACAAGACCACGAGCGACGAGCGGGAGAACGGAGATGCGACAGCTGGAGACAAGGGCAAGGGCAAGGTGGTGGAAGAAGATCAGCTGCCCGATGATGTGAAGAGGAAGTTGGCGCTGCTGGAGAGCAGAACGGCCAAGTACAATGGTATGTGCAAGACCTTGCCGCTCCATCGTGATTGGCATCTTTTGTTTTACTCACAGAACTCGATATGTATAGATCTCCTCCGGAACTACAGAGCTGCACACGCCCGCGTCTCGGCGATCGAGCCCTTCGAGGCCATGCTCCGCGAACATACCTCTCTCACGTCCATCGAAGATCCGGGCGCGCTGGAGGAGTTCCTCAATGAGCGCAATCTGCAGAACAAGATGGTCATGGGAGAGCTTCAACGGATATCTGGCGAGCACGAGCAGACAAAGAAGGAGCGGGACGAGTTGAAGGCTAAGCTGGAGGAAGCTGAGAAGAAGGCTAAGGATGCTTTTGACGAAGCTGCGGGTCTGCGCCGGCAGCGCGACGAGTCGAAGAAGGCAGAAAGTGTTGATCCTTTGGGGGCGGACAAGGTCAATGACACCTCCGAGCCGATGAAAGACGCCGAGGATGACGATGCTTTCTTCTCATACGAAGACGAGGTCGCATGGGATGAAGACAAGGGCAAGCAGCTGGAAGAGATGATCGAAGAACTGAAGACTCTGCGGGAGGAGTTGCAGCAATCCAAAGACTACATCAACGAGCTCTCGGAGGAGAATGCAGTTCAGAACAGAGCCCTCGCTGGACAGCAGTCCGATGTTGAAACTGCTCGTCTTGATGCAGATGCAATGCGAAACAAATTCCGGTCGGAAGAGGCCCGTACAGCCGAGCGCAGCAAGGAGCATGATCAAGAACTACAGGCCACGAGGCAGGAGCTTGCTGACGCGATAGCGGCGAGCGAGACCGCGAAGGAACAAGAAGAGGCTGCCACTAATAAGCTTGTGCAAACAGAGAGCGAAATTGTGGCCCTACAGGAGCGACTGAAGCAGTACCAGCAAAGCTTGACCGAGAGCAACGAGGAGCTCAAGAAGAAAGCCTCCGATGCTGAAGAGAATCTGAAGAAGTATCGAGAGGAGCACGAAAAGAACGTTAGAGACGGCGTGTACACCAAGCGCGACCAAAAGCGCGAGAAGACACAACAGAACATAATCGAAACGCTCAAGAGCCAGATCAAGGCCGCCGAAGATGCCCAAAAGGCGGCCGAAGGCAAAGTTGCTGATCTAGAAAAGAGCATCAAGATCCTGGAGTCCGAGGTCGCCAACTGCGAGAAGACCATTGCCTACCTTCGCACCAAAGAGTCCCTGCTTGAGAGCTGGAAGAAGAGGACAGAGGAGGTTGAGAAGGAGCGCGACGCTGCGGAGCAAGAGCGTGACGCTGCTCAAAGGCTTGCTGATAGCAAAAGAGGGCACGAGGCAGCTGCAGCTAGCCTTCGAAGTCAACTCAAGAAAGCGCATGAGGATCGGGATCGGGCGTACAACGCGATCATCAATTGTGGCAGATGCGGCATGCCTGAGCAATCTAAAGAAGCTGCGACGCCTTTTGAAGAGACTATCAGTACCCCAGCAAGGTCACGGATGGGGTCTGAAACTACGGAAGTCAGTACACAGCCGACGGAAGTATCAAGCAAAGCGGCGACGCCGGGTACGCCAAGCACGCCTCCTGTAGAGGGTGGCGAAGCTACTGCTGCGACGGCCTCCAAGAAGAAGAAGAACAAGAAGAAGTCGAAAGCGAAGAAGACGCTAACCGCCGATGACCCAACACCGACTGAGAAGGAATCGCCTGGAGTGACTCTCGATGACCTGATCCGCGACCATGACGGAGCGTCTGACAAGCTCAAAGCCAAGTTCGGCGAGAACCCGCTTGTTCCACTTCTTAGCGACATGTTCGCGCATATGAAGGAGAAGGACGATACAAGGCTAAACGACCACGACGAAACCCGACAGCATCTTGAGGGACAGATCGAAGAACTGCAGCAGAGGATCCGCGACAACACCATCATTGTTCGCGATAAGGAAGACCAGATTTTTGCGCTGCGGGAGAGCGTTGCCAGCAATTCTTCGTCTTCCGACGCCGTCACCGCGAAGGAGAAGGAGATTGAGGGTCTGAAGGCCGAAATTGAGACTCTGAAGGAGCAGATGTCCGAGAAAGACGACAAGATCAACAAGCTACAGGAGAATCTCAAGAGTCAGGCTGAGCTGGAGGAGCAGATTAGATCCCTCAAAGAGGAGAAGGACGACATGCAAGAGTCAATGTTGGAGCATGGGAAGTCTGCGACAGATGCGAAGCACGAACTTTCTGAAATCAAGGCCCGCCGCGACAAGCTTCAGGAAGAATTTGACGAGCTGCAACGTGAGAGTGACGACTACAGAAAGCGCATGAAAGACGCCGAGGCTCAGAAAGAGTACCTCACGACAAGATCGACAGAACTGCAGACCGAAGTCACGACTCTCAAGAACAAGACAGTCTCGGGCGAGGAGATGGAATCCTTGCGAGAGAAGATGGAGAGCGTAAAGCGCGAGAAGGAGTCGCTCCAGATCGTCAAAGATGCCTGCGAAAAGCAGATCGAGGAGCTGAAGGCGCAGCACACAGCGAGCGGCGCAGAGCTGGATGCCAAGCACAAGTCCTTGACGGCTGACCTCGAGTCTCTGCGATCAAAGGCTACAGATCTGGAGAAGGAGCTTCGATCGACGAGTGCGCTTGCGCAGCAGCGGTACAAGGATTTGACAGAGGTCAAGGATCACTACCAAAAGGCACAAACAGAGCTCAAGAGACTGAGGTTCGAATTCGATGAGCTGAAGACGGCGAAATTGGACCTAGAGAAGTCGAATGCGGCACTGAAGAAGCTTGAGGCAAAGGAGAGGGACCTTCGGTCCGAGATCGCATTGCACAAGTCGCAGGCATCCGAGAAGGACTCAGAAATTGCCTCACTCAAGGAGAAGGCCAAGAAAGCTGACGAGCGAAGCAAGGCGCTCGAAGATTCCTATGAGACGGCACGCAAGGATCTTGAGAAGAGCGAGAGCACTCGAAACGAAGCGACCGAAACTCGCGACAAATTCCGGGCTGAGCTCAGGAAAACCGAAGACGAGCTGAGAAAATCGAAGTCCAGTCTTGACAACGTTGAGCAGCAAGTCAAGAAGCTATCGACTGAAGCAGCAGAGCTTCGCGAAGAGCTCAACCTGAAGTCTGGTCAGCAAGCCAGCGCTCAAGAGCTTATGAACAGCATGCAAGATCAGACGCGCGAGCTCATGTCTCGAGAGAAAGAGATCAGAGAGCGAGACGAGAATCTGGAAGAAGAGCTTGCGGACACTAAACGTTTGCTCTCAGAGCGCGGTCGTGAAGGCGAGACGATGCGCCGCTTGGTGGCCGAGGTGGAGAGTAGAGAGCAGAGTAAAGTCAAAGCAATGCGAGAACAGATGGAGCTTGCGATCGAGGAACGAGACCGCGCAGAAGAGGAAGCAAGCACGATCGGCCGTAGAAAGGCCCGCGAGGTTGAGGACCTCAAGAGCAAGCTGCGCGACGCAGAGCGCGAGGCGTCTCGGGCTTCTGAGGCTCAACGAGATGCCGAGAAGCGGGAGCAGGACTTCAAGAGCAAACTAGCAGAGCTCGAACGGAGAGCAGCTCAGGCACAGGAAGACGCCAACGAAGTCCGCAATGCCATGTCGCAACTACGAGACAGTCTGGATGAGGGCGAGCGCCAGACGAGGGAACTGGAGAAGGAGAAGGTCGAATTCCGGAAACAGCTAGATGAACGAGAAGCTCGTCTGGAGAAACTGCAAAAATCGTCCAAGTCCATGGCGGAGGAGCTGAGGACACTACAGACCTCCGCTAAACTGCGCCAGAACACAGCCGGCAGCATTCAGTCTTCGCGAAGTTCAATGGAGTCAGCCCCACGAGGCTCTCGCGTCACATCGCCAGCGCCCCGAGGCTCCAACGGAACCCCGACATCAGCAGCACCCAGTGGCAATGTCGACTACGCGTATCTGAAGAACGTGCTGCTGCAGTTCTTGCAGACGCCGGAGAAGAAGCATCAGATGCAGTTGATACCTGTGCTGGGGATGCTGCTGCATTTTACTAAGGAGGATGAGCAGAGGTGGTCGGCTGCTGTTACGGCGGCGAAGTGATGATTCTTCTTGTACAACAGTGATGATGGCCCAGCACGAATCTTCTTACGTAGTGAGGGAGGCCATAGTATGAGCGATTGTGTATATACCAATAGCCACAGGCATAGCGAGCGGCGCCGTCCTGTGAATCATGAATTTGAGGCTGGTTCATAGCGATGACCGTTTGTTCGGGACAGTTCTCATCGGTACCTCGGAATAGTGAGTTCTTTGGCACGATTGCGAGTAGCTGCAGAATGTACCCGGGAACAAAGACTTACTTGTTTCTCCGTTGAGTGTACCTGCATTTTGCTGCTGTCGGTTAGAGACATGAGATGGGTCTCGATGTGCGTCTCCGAGAAGGCAAGACAGGGTGATTGATAGATTGTGCAGATGGAAAGAAGGGTCTGGACGTGATGCTGTGTTTGGGATCTTCTTCGCCCTGCCTGCCTTTTGCTCTTTTAGCTGCAGCTACGGGTCCGAAGGAGAGTCCAGATGCTTTGCGAATGGAACGATGTGTCTCAGGTCGCTCATTTCTGGACCTGTTCAATGGCGACGTTCATCGGGAACCGTTTGTCAAGAAGAAGGAGACTCGATGCACGGAACAAGTATGAACTTCTGTCCACATGTCATGGGTAGTTGGCAGTCTGACGATGATGTCTCAAGGACGACATGTTCGGTTGCGCTGCACGACTCAGCGGCAGTGTGCAAGCTCCAGCCACTGCCATCACGTCTTTGGTCCAGCTTCCCAGCGCTACGATGTCGGACAGCATTGGTCCTGGAGGAGCTTGACTGTGCCGTGGGTTTTGGAGACGGTCTGGCGGAGCTTTTTAGAATAGCCCCAGAAGAGCAGTAGTGTATCCCTTTGACTTGCATCTATAGGTATAGCGTAGGTCATGTAGTGGAGAGTGGAGTTGTGACAGCAAGAGAAGGAGAGATTGGAGATTCGAGGTTCGTTCTTGCGGACTTTCCATCATCAAATTGCTGAGCTGAGCTGTTCCTGTTTCAATTGATGAGCTCGACCCCGCCATTTATTTATTTGCCCAGTGCGTCTCTCGCGCGAATCGCCGTCAGATCGACGAGGTGCTCGCATCCTGACCAAGGCGTGGACTTTGCTCGAGAGGTGGCTAGCAGAGCAACGGCACCGGCAACGGCAACGAACCTGGCATCGATGTGGGAGGAAGCAGAGGCTTGAGAGCAGCGCTTGGTGATTATTGTTGTAAGTTGGTCCTGCGCATATTCCTGTATCTACATCATCACCACACTCCCATCGACAAAGGTACCGTACCGTACGCTTCCCGCCGGAGGTCCCTCATCCTGGCAGCGTTGGTGCTCAGCAGTGCCTGACCTGCCTCATTCTTCACCAACCACCAGACGAACGTCACTATTGCCGACAGGGTCATTCAGTGGCATTATCAGTCGCGCAGTGCAGCGCAGGAGCAGCACCAGCAGACTCGACGGGCAGTTGGATTAATGCGCCGCACCAGTAGAAACGGTCCGCCCACCGCTACGACGACGACGACCACCACCACCACAAGTACGACGACCATTCGCCTTCCCATACGCCGCATCATTCTACATCCCGCTCCCACAACCACGCGGGCATCGTCATCATCCATCGAACGCATTACCGGCTAGACAGCACGACTGCATCTGAAGCAACCAACCGCATCCACCCGCCGAACGTACCTAACGCCCAAGCCAGACCAGGCGCACGCAGCAGAACCTAGCGCTCCGCAACTGCAGCAACCCACCAGCGCCCTGTCAAAATCCCTCACCGCCCCGACGCGCGCGGCACCGCCTCCCACTCGCCATGAACAACGGCAGTGAGAGTCTGAAGAAGGCCGCCATCAACAAGGCAAAGCAGGTCGCCAGCGCAGTGCCTTCGTCGAACGGCAACAGCAACAACAATAACGGCAACAGTAACAACGGCAACGGCAAGAAGCGGCGGAAGCAGGACTTGAAGCCCATCATCACCACCGAGCAGCAGCAACAAGCCGGCGGAAACCCGTACAGGTGAGTGATTGCATGTTTTTGTTCATGTTTCGTCTTTGAGCCGAGTTGCGTGACGTGGGTGGTGAAGTGCTGCGGAAGATGAGATTGCGACACCTGCTGCTGTAATACGGAGCAGAGCTGTAACATTATGGCCGGGTTGCTTGCTTGCTGGCTTGTTGCTGGTGGGTGCCTGCCTAGCAGCAGGTCGCATCTCACATCATCGACGCTTCGCACTTCGCACTTCGTTTCAGCACGGAGAATCAGATCGCACTCCGCCCTTTAGACCGCAACTGTGAATCTCCCCCGCCGAGACATTTTGGCTTCCCGACTCCGAGACTTGAGACTTTCCCACGCTTCACCCTCCACCACACGCAAAGCACCAGACCAGCACTGCCGCGCCGCTCGCCGCCACCACCGACATCGCGAGCTCAACGCGCAGTCTGCAATCCGCACATGCACCGCTAGCACAGCTAGCACCACCAATACCCACCCAATTGTTCCCCTTCCACATTTATGCACACGCCCGCGACAATGCCCCGTGCTCCCTAACAGACAGACACGCTGATGCCGAACGTGAACAGTGCACAGAGCAACGCCTCCCCGCTCAACCACCAGAAAGCCGTTTACGGCCAGCAAATTCACGACTCTCCCTCCGATTCCGAGTCCTCTGGCGACGAGGGCACCGAAAACACGGCAGACGAGGAGGACTCCGAGGACTACTGCAAGGGTGGTTACCACCCTGTGCAAGTAGGCGAACAGTACAAGGATGGAAAGTATACAATAGTGCGGAAGCTGGGTTGGGGCCACTTCAGTACTGTATGGCTGTCCAAGGACAACACCACCGGCAAGCATGTCGCTCTCAAAGTCGTTCGCTCTGCAGCGCACTATACTGAGACTGCCCTGGACGAGATCAAGTTGCTGAACAAGGTCGTCGAGGCCAACAAAGATCATCCGGGCCGCGCTCACGTCGTCAGTCTGCTTGATTCTTTCAACCACAAGGGGCCTCACGGAATGCACGTGTGCATGGTGTTCGAGGTCTTGGGTGAGAATCTCCTGGGTCTGATCAAGCGATGGAACCACCGGGGGATTCCCATGCCGCTCGTCAAACAAATCACCAAGCAAGTCTTGCTCGGTCTAGATTACCTCCACCGCGAATGCGGCATCATCCACACTGACTTGAAGCCCGAGAACGTTCTCATTGAGATTGGCGACGTTGAACAAATCGTTAAGACGTATGTCAACGAAGACAAAATCAAAGAGAAAGACGACCACCGCAACGGCCGCCGGAGAAGACGAACCCTCATCACTGGCTCGCAACCACTACCCTCTCCCCTCAACGCATCCTTCTCGCAGGCCGACCTCTCGAATTTCCCTGGAAGCACACAGAGTTTGAACAAGATTGTGAGCGAGGGCAAAGGTAATTCGCCCATCAGTGGCGCGTCTCCGACGAAGTCACAGGATGGTGCTGAAATGAGCGGCGCTATAGGATCACACCCATCTCCTCCGAAATCTATGCTCGAAAGCCTCGGCATCAAGGCGTCAGAAGCAGAAGCATCGCCTAAAGATGTGGATCCACACAAGGAACGAGAAAAGACTGCGTAAGTTGCGATTGTTGTTCTGAATTGACAATGCTGAGGATATGTGTACTGATTGCAGACGCAGCGACATACTCGCGAATAACGTCTCGGATATGGACCTAGGCAAATCGCATATGCCGAAGCCGAAGGAGATGGAGAGCAACAGTGATGGCATTGACATCATTTCCGTCAAGATCGCGGATCTGGGTAATGCATGCTGGGTGGGACATCACTTCACAAATGATATTCAGACAAGACAATACAGGTCGCCAGAAGTTATCTTGGGCGCAAAATGGGGTGCCAGTACCGATGTGTGGAGCATGGCTTGCATGGTGAGGCGACATCCTTCAATAGGCAGACGCGAGTCCCATGCTGACTTTATGCCAGGTCTTCGAGCTGATCACAGGTGACTACCTGTTCGACCCGCAATCCGGCACGAAGTACGGCAAAGACGACGACCACATCGCGCAAATTATCGAGCTGCTCGGCACATTCCCCAAGAGCCTTTGCATCTCAGGCAAGTGGTCACAAGAGATATTCAACCGCAAAGGCGAGCTTCGCAATATTCACCGATTGAGACATTGGGCGCTGCCAGACGTCTTGAGGGAAAAGTATCATTTCTCGGTGGAGGAAAGTAAGAGGATAAGTGATTTCTTGCTTCCCATGCTGGAGCTGCAGCCTGCGGAGAGGGCCAATGCTGGTGGCATGGCGAATCATCCTTTCTTGGACGAGACCAAGGGCATGGATCGCGTACACACGGAGGTGCCGGTTGGGAGTAAAGGGGATGGTATAGAAGGATGGGCCAATGAAATCAAGAAGGCGCGGTAGTTGGGGCGGCTTTTGAAGCTCGGCCCTGGGCTTGACTCCTTGCAACAGAAGGGAATGGGCGGGTGGTAGCCTGTGATGAACTCAGGCACACTCGCTCGCTCGCTCATCCGCCTGCCTGCTTCTATCGTCCGGCAACGACTTTGCACTCTGGCGAATATGAGCTGGAGCTTCACTTTTAAAGGAATACTTCTGGCTTCGCTGGGCTCTCGTATCGACTTCTTGAGAGCGCTGCTGTAACGATGTCTATATCCTGCACTTGCATTGCACACATTCATTTCTCCACGCACCAAAGAACAGCCGCTCCTTTTTGCAACACATCTAGACATACGACGAAAAGGAGGTTGCCAGATGAATTGAGGACAGGGAACTGAAGAAGGGCGACGGGCGTAGACTGTACGTAATTGTAGGCGCGCAAAGATGGGATACTTTGCGCTCAAGCTGTTGTATTGTACCGATGAATGCATTGAGGCGTTTGAGGGAAGACATAAAGATGGACTCACTGGTTTTGCAGCTTTGAGATCGAGACAAGAGAAACGCCTTTGTCTCTTCCGCACCTCCGACCCGGGACAATGGCCTGACAAGCATAGTCCCCAATACTTAATGCGTTTGGCACAGAAGACGAGCCCGCAGCGATTGTCGCTCGCGGGATCTGGAGCACAGCTCTGGGATGGTCTGGCAAACACGTTGTACCTTTTCGAATGACTCTTTCTTCGAGATTACATGCCACGCCTTAGACGACGAAACGTGCATATTCTTCGATACACTCAAGGTGCAATCGGCAGTAGTCGTCGCTTAAAGGACAACATCGAAGAGGATAATGATGTGTACTCCGCTAGATAGCACTCAGCTCTGAACGAAGTACATCAAACGATGAAGACGACCTGATCATGAGAGATGTCGTTCTATCACATATCCCTGTCGTGCAGCCCTGACGAGGGATATTGGTCCTGATGCCAAACCAAGGGGTTGCAATCGTACGACAGCAGTTTCGCATACATATCTCTGGATCACGTGATCGAACCCTTTGCCGTTTCGCGCTGTTGAGTGGACGGTTGGTCGAGACCCCGAGCGAATCCTTTTTGCTCCTGGCGATCTCTGTGCTCAGCAGATATCGAACCATGTTGATACGAGGTACTCTTTTGCACGCTGAAGTGGTCTGCAAGGTGCGAACGTTTGTGTGTCCCATCGACTCGGCTAATTGCCAGGATGTCGATTCAGGGACAATCGTGTCTCGCACAATTGGCTTCTTCAGATCTATCGGACGATTCTGCCCAGGTCGTTGACCGTGAAAGTGGGTCTCCGGATAGACCCGCTGCATGTGGCGCACAGCTAAGGACCCTGAGCAGATTGTCGTATGATTTTGCAGCAGCGGCCATTCGCCAGTGGAGATGTCCCGGGGTCCAAATTAAATATCAGAAGCAATGCTCCCTTGTACATTTACAACACAACTACACTCGCTGAGGGGGAAACTACACATCGCTTGGACAATCATTCGAAGAGAGTCATTCGTTCAAGATGTCGCTCACACTCGGCATGGATTGGGTGTAAGTCTTCCTGTTCGCGTCCCTGCATCACGACAACGTCACGGTGTTTGCCTCAACAAAGGCGCACTCTGCTTGGAGGCCATGCGACGAGCGACGACGACCGCGAACTCTACGAGTCTTCATGCTAATGTTTTTCTTCAGCAACAATGCGACCGCATCATCGATCGCGGACGCTATGCTTCCGCACACGAAGAACCCCTACTGGTACGAATTCGACGAGATCTCCAAATACAATGTAAGCTTGAACTACTTCGAGCGGCTATGGGCGGCGTGGTACGCGTACATGGGCAACGACGTTCTGGCGACGGGTATTATGAGCTTTGCCATGCATGAGACGGTATACTTTGGGAGGAGCTTGCCTTGGATAATCATCGACCGGATACCTGCGTTCAACAAGTACAAGATCCAACACGTAAGTTGCGCTGGGGATGGAGTAGGCGACGGGGCAAGGGACTGACGACCAACACAGCAAAAGATTCCTTCGGCCAAGGAGCAATGGGACTGCGCGATGCTCGTGCTGCTGAGCCATTTCACCGTTGAGCTCCCGCAGATCTGGCTGTTCCACCCCATGGCACAGTACTTCGGCCTCTCGACTACCGTTCCATTCCCGTGGCTTTTCACCATGTTCTACCAGATCTGCATCTTCTTCGTCCTTGAGGATACCTGGCATTACTGGACACACCGCGCGATGCACATGTCGCCCGCGCTATACAAAAGTATCCACAAGATCCACCACCAATACTCTGCGCCTTTCGGGCTCGCAGCTGAATACGCATCGCCCATCGAGGTTATGATTCTTGGTCTAGGGACAATTGGGTCACCCATTCTCTGGTGCGCCATCACCAAGGACCTCCACATCCTCACCATGTACGTCTGGATTGTGCTCCGCCTCTTCCAGGCCATCGATGCGCACTCCGGCTACGAGTTCCCATGGAGTCTGCACCACTTCCTCCCCTTCTGGGCTGGCGCCGACCACCACGACACCCACCACGAGAAGTTTATCGGCAACTACGCAAGCTCTTTCCGCTGGTGGGATTTTGTACTCGATACGGAGAGCGGTCCAGAGGCATCAAAGCGACGGAGGGAGAGGAAGATGGCCAAGCTGAAAGCTCAGCAAGCCAAATCGCAATAGCGGTTGGGCTCGGGAAGGGGAAAGGGAAAAACACGGCGTCTACTTTGATCGGTTCATTGTGGAGGTGATTTCCCTAGTTGATTGCGATTTGGCTATGCATCCAAGCGGGAGTTCAGGCGTCTGGCATAGCGGCCGTGGGAAGGCTGACTAGCTGGTGGTGGTGAAAACTGCCGTGTACATACATTTTCGACGAACAGTACTCTCGGCAGTCCTGAAGTTCAGGCGAAGCAATGTAATATGCAATGAAGGCATTATGAGATGCTGATGAAATGAAACATCAGCCCACCAGAAGTGAAGTGAAGTTCAGACAGGATTGCCACCACTATCGTCCCAAAAGCCCTTCCGCAGTGTTCTAGCGACGTACCTCGCCTCGGCAGCTGACAGGACATCAACCTTGTCGCCTCGTCTCGTCTCTCGCGTGCCCCAAGCTCCGCGGCTGAAGCTTCACCCCAGATCTTCAGATGCTCCCCCGATCCTACATGTACTTTGCTTCTGCACTCCCTACGTCACATCTACATCTTCCAATCCTGCCAACCCTGCGCGTTTCTTGTTTACTCTGCATCTTTTCTTGCATATCGGCGTTCATTCGCTACCAATTCTGCACCGGTCTAGGAGGCTTAGCACAGCGAAGGAGCGATGAGGCTCTTCGGATCCTTGGATTCTTAGGCAGTTTCACAACGGGCTTGTACGACTCTTACGCGTTGGACCAGCAATACGCGTTGGACCAGCAAAGAAGGTATTATCGTCAAGATGAGTTTCGTGCTTGATCAGGTACGGAGGATTGATTCTCAACTTGATCGGTTACAGCTTGCAATTTTGCCGACCGCAAGTTCGCCTGTTTCGACGAGAGGAGCAGAAGAGAAAGACTTTGAGAGCGAAGAGAGAGTACTACCACCGAAGAGGATACTTGCCCTGCAAGCTGCCATCCGAGGACTCTCGCCTGGATCGAGCGATAGCCGGAGTCTGTCGAAGCCGGGGCAGATACAGGCGCTCCTCAGCGCGTTGAACGATAAGCCAGAGGCTACGGCATCGGTGTCTGGAGAGGATGGCGAAGGAGCAGGGCTGGCGAAAGAGCAATTGGAAACGGAGCTAGAATGGCTGCTAGTTTCGAAAGCTACGACACAGGTCTACGGACACGTACTGAGCAGTATCCTCGACGAAGCAGTCCGGCTAGCAGACGACATCTGGTATTGGGATGAAGTGCTCGGCTCTCAACGATACACGGCCCTCTATAGCATACAAACTTCTCCGCTACGAGTATGGCACTGGAGCAGCAATGTCTGGGACGACGTAAAAGCCCGCGGAGGAAACTTCAGCATAAGAGGCGCAGGGCAAGACGCAAGCGATACACTCACTCATCGTTGGAAGCAATTCTACGGTCTGGTCAGACAAGTTGTGAAAGAGAAAAGCGTGAAAGAGGTGCACAAGCAGATGCTCAGTCCTGTGACAAGAATTCGCGGAGAGATACGGCAGAAACAGGCCAATCTTAAGAAGGTTCGGATACGGAATGCCAATGCTTTGGGTGTTCTCTTGGGTGAAGGACTTGCGAATGAGAGCTCGCATGGAGATGGACTTCTAAGCCCGGCCACGCAGGACGTGCAACATAAGTGGAAGGCTTCCGTTGCGAGGAACGTGGCATTGATGGAGGCGGTGTTGGCGAAGATCAACGATTTCGAGACACCCGTGGACAAGTTCGACTCTACTGTTGCGGAGCTGACAGACGACGATCCTCTTTACGCGGTGGAGTCGCAAGACTTCGCTCAGCCTCCGCAGGCCGTTGCTGAGAGACTGTCAAGAGTGCTCGTGCTCGGTCTGTCGCAGTATACCGCTTCCACGAAAGCGCTAGTCAGCGAACACGGCAAACCTCCTCGCATCGTTCGATATTGGCTGCCAATCAGTCTTGGAGTCGTATTCTCAAGCACGATATTGAGAGTGGTGGTGAACCGACAAGCCGAAGTCATTCAATGGATCCAGGACCTAGGGGCAACAGTCGTCGATTTCTGGCAGAACTGGGTCGTCGAGCCCACCCGCAACGTCATTCGCACCATCCGCCACGACGAAGGGTCTGAAATCAGCATCATGTCCAAACGCTCCCTCGAAGGCGACCGAGAAAGCCTGGAACGCATGGTCGTCGACTTCGCCGTCGACAATCCTAGTAATGCCACCGACTCGGGATCCAAACTATCCGAAGCTGAGATTGTCGATATCCGCGCTAAGGTCAGAGAAGGAGACTTGACACCCGTGCTGAAAGCGTACGAGAAAGATTTGACATCGCCTTTGATGGGCGCTGTGAGAGGAAACTTGATCCGCGCTCTACTCATTCAGATTCAGAAGACCAAGGTCGATGTCGAAGTCGCCATGGGTGGGATCGACTCGCTTCTCAAGTCACAAGAGCTTCTGATCGGCTTCATCAGTCTGACGCCTGGCCTGCTCGTTGCATACGGCGTCGGCCGTTACATTCGATCTTCTTTGTCTGAGAAGCGCGGGTCGACGGCTGCTCGTAAGCAGGGCAAGATGTTGAGGCAATTGAGGAATATTGACCGGATTTTGACGAGTAGTCAGCCGACAGAGTATGGGGAGTTGTTGTATAAGGATCAGGGTTTGTTGCTTTGTGAGGTGCATGTACTGAGGCAGGCGGCGTTGAAGAGCATGCCGTCGGAGATATATAAGGAGTTCAGTGAGGAGGCCGAGGAGCTCTGTGATGTGAGGATGGGGAGTGAGAGGCAGAGGAAGGTTGTGCAGAGGATGAGGTGGGCATATGCGAGGTGGTTGTCCTAAGATCTAGCGGAGGGCCTGACGATGCGATGAAAACCAATGATAGGAATTGCCAGGTGGTACCAAAGGCTACATCGAAGACCTCGAATGCGGACCTACTGGTGGATGATGCTTACCGTGCGACATTTGCTTTGTTGAAAAGCAAGTGCCTGACTTGACGAGCCATGATCACATGGAGTCCATACCGGTGATGAGCATGGTACATGACAAGGCAACAGAATACCCGGTACCAGCGTCCAAAAGTCTGATGATTCCGATAGCCGCGCTGCGGAGTGCAGGCAGCGAGAAAGCAATAACGTATATATCAGAGATATATCAGCGTCAATTGCACCTGATACTTGTGATTGTCTACTATTCGCTCGCTGGTTGATGTTTGAAAAGTGCTAATGTGTAATCTGAAACATTCGCATGGGATTCAGATCTGACGTCTGAGAAGCCACTCTCGTGCCTTCTCCTTGGCGCGTGCTCCGGCTCGTCAGGCTTGTCAGGCTTGTCAGGCTCGCTCCCGCTGCCACAACTTTCCCGGTTGAATGCGCCCCATGTTATACGTACCGACCGCATACAACTCACCACCTCGCTCCTGCTTCAACCAACCCAACGCCACCGACGACACATTCACGACACTCACGCCTTCCGAAGCAGCAGACCACGAGCGCAAGCAGCAATCACGACTCGCTGTCCTTTGTGACCAACCCCCACAGCCGCGGCTCGGCCACATACGAACCATCGCAGGGTCCGAGAACGACGTTGCGAACAAAGCCCAAAGAAGTCCTCAGTCACCGGAGAGCCCGGCACGCTGGTTAAGAGCTGTTGATCCGACCAAATATTCCGAGAGATTGAATCCGCTTAAGCCGTCACCATGGCTGGCACTCGGAACTACGACTTTCTTGTAAGTCGAGCCCTCCAGACATGCGCCAGGCAGCCAGGTATGGACTGGACTGGCTAGTATACTGGCATATCAGGCCTCTTGCACATGAAGAGCACAGTCGCTGTATTTCCTAGGTGAAGGCGGTGTGGTGGGAGACACGGAGATAAGAAACGTTGCAGAAACAGTGACTAACCAGGAATGTTTCCACCACAGATCAAACTCCTACTCATTGGCGACTCAGGCGTAGGCAAGTCCTGCTGTCTGCTGCGCTTCAGTGAAGACTCCTTCACGCCCTCCTTCATCACCACCATTGGCATCGACTTTAAGATCAGGACAATCGAGCTTGATGGCAAGCGAGTAAAACTGCAGATATGGGATACCGCCGGTCAAGAGCGATTCCGAACAATCACCACTGCCTATTACAGAGGCGCCATGGGCATCTTGCTGGTCTACGATGTCACGGATGAGCGCAGCTTTAACAGTACGTACATATCGAAGCAATACGGAAAACGGGCGAGGAAGGCGGTGAGATGGCTAATGACAACTCGAACACAGACATCCGAACATGGTTCTCCAACGTCGAGCAACACGCAACCGAAGGCGTCAACAAGATCCTTATAGGCAACAAGTGCGACTGGGAAGAGAAACGGGCAGTCTCCACGGAGCAGGGCCAACAATTGGCAGACGAGCTGGGCATCCCCTTCATGGAGGTTTCGGCGAAAAGTAACATCAACGTCGACAAGGCCTTTTACAGTCTCGCAAGCGATATTAAGAAGCGCATCGTCGACACGCAACAACCTACATCCGCGACCAACAACCAGGGTGTGTCCGTTGGAGGCGGCGGTGGTGGTGCTGGCGCTCTTGGGAAGAACTGCTGCTAAGACTGTGGAGAAGCGTAGAGGTGCGGCGACTCGAGGGAAGAGCTTCTCGGACGCCGGATGAACTGATGCAGAAACGCAGCACGTTTTATTCTCAGTTCTGGGGAGAAATGGATATTCGCATGGGTAGAATATGGCGTTTTTACGGCGTTTCTTCGGTGCCTTGAGGTGGAAAATGGAACTGCATGGATTGCAGAAGAGTGATACAATGACTGACTACCCTGGGCATGGTTTCGAAGTGTACAGTGGACAACACCAAGAGGCTTCTTTTATCTTATTTACAACTTTACTTACATTTCGGGCTTCCTCTATCTTTTCCTGGCTGAGAAAGAGGTAGATATGGCTTTGCTGCGAAGATTCTGCTTATATCTTGTAGATTTCGCCTCGGGTCTTCCTTACGGCTCAGCAAGGCGCAAAACGCGAGGCTTGAGGAAAGTTACATCTTGCGTTCAATGCGAAGTCGCTGACAAACTGGCGCTTCAGGTGGCTCAAGAGCTCTCGTACGAGCTTCCTCCGGCACTTTTCAGCATGCACGAATCTTTCTACACCCGCACCACTTCTGGGAAATACAGCAGATACTGGCACAACTTCAGGTATATGACGAGAGGCACGAACTCAAGTGATATTCTCGTTCGGGGAAGTGTCGTGGTACTGTCGGAAAGCAGTGGTATGCCGCTGTGGAGACGACGATCGCTTTGAAATACAGCGCACAGCCAGAAGACTCAAGCAGTGGAGGATACGCTTAGTTGCGGCTTCGGGAGGAAGACATAAGGAGCCGTGCTGGATCGTTGTAGACAGCTGAAGTCTGACAGAGATTCAGGATCGAACTTCCGATAACGACAGCATGGCGTCTCCCAATACCGACAAGAACAAGAAAGTTTTGCTCGTCCTAGGCGGAACGGGAACTCAAGGCGGCGCCGCGCTGCGCTACTTTGCCAAACACCATTCCAATGGATGGACACTTCGAGGTATTACCCGGAACACCGACTCTCCAGCCTCCAAAGCCTTGCAAGCCCAAGGTGTTGAAATGCTTGCCGCCGACACAACAGATCTGGCGAGTCTGCAAACCGCTTTCCACGGAGCAACGCATATATTCGCAAATACCGATTCGAATGCGATGATCTTCGATTTCCTTCAACATCCAGAGAAGTTGAGAGAAGGAGAGACGGCGTTGCAGAAAGCCATCTCGATCGAACGGACGCAAGGTCGTAATATCGTCACCGCCGCAGCCGGGCTTGGAAATGAACTGGAAAGGATCGTGTGGAGTTCCCTCTCAAGTCCAAAGAAATGGAGTCGAGGGAAGTATAGCAAGGTGGGGATGTTCGACTCGAAAGAATCCATCGAGGAGATGTTCTGGTGAGAGGAGGGGTTGAAAGGGAAAGTTAGTGTGCTTATGATTGGATTCTACGTCGATAATGCTGTTCGCGTGCTGGACCTCTACGGACCGGAAAAGGCAGCAGATGGGGCATATGAATTGGCATTGCCTATGAATGGAGATGTGGCGGTTCCACATGCAGATGTCGAAGCTGATGTGGGATCTTGGGTGCATGCCCTTTTCGAAGTTCCGCCTGGTCTGACTGTGACGGGGTGTAGTGAAAAGTTGAGCTGGAAGGGATGGCTTGAGAGGTGGGCAACACAAAACGATGTGGAGGCGAGGTATCGTCAGGCTTCCGGGGAAGAGTTTGGAAAGAAAATGCCTGTAATGGCGGAAGCTGTTGCGGAGGAGTTTGCGTTTACGGAAGAGTTTGGGTTTGAAGGTGGAAGGCGGGGGTTGTCTACCCGGATGAGGTGAATATCCTCTCACACGACCGCTCTGTGCTGAATTATGAGGGAGGCTAATATTGATACAGCTACGTAAAACAGGAGTGGCGATTCGATCTACACCGCTGTCCGAGTCGATGAAGAGCTACGACTGGTCAAGTCTCCTATAGCCAGAAGATAGCAATCTAAGAGGACCCATTGATAACATCTTCACCACCAACCTTCTCAATCGTCTTTCCCTCTCCATCAAGGCGATGCTGGAATTCATTCACATCGATCGCCTTTTTCGTCGTCACGCCATGATTCTTCGATCCTTCCTCGATAACCTCATGAACAGGAATCGTCTTGTGCGTAACGGAAGGCTTGATAGTTTCTGCATCGCATGGTCAGCACATCCTTCCCTTCTTCCCTTTCGGTAGTAAACGTCAACTCACCCTTCTCAATAACAGGCTGCACAGTCTCATGCAGATGATGATGCACCTGCTCTCCCACCACGGTCCCCTCATCGCTCACTCTCTCCGTCGTATCCTCCTCCCGACTATCTTGGAACCCTTCCTGCTGCGCTCGCACCTCATCCTTCACTTTATCGCCATCGACGTCCTTGTCTAGCTTCCTGTGCTCCGTGGGTGCAGTCTTCTGATCATGCTTCGTCTCCTCAACTTCCCTATCAACGAGTGGCTGGACTGTGGTATGGTAGTGATGTTGATGGCGCTCGCGCTCGATAGCGGTTTGCTCCTTCGTTTCGTGGACGTTCTTGACGGTCTCGTGCTCGACAGCTGGGTTTACATCGCGTGTGATTTCGGTGTCCTTTTGGCCGGAGGAGTTGCTGACGTCTGTAAGTCCCTCTTCTGATGATGCATTTGATTGGTTGGATTGGGTTTGCGAGTTATTGGAGGGGGTGTTGTTGCCGGTGTTGGCGTACAGGAGCTTATTGATCGCGTCTGATGCGGCCTCCATTTTGAGTGATTTCGGTCGTTTGAGAGCGTCGAAATCGAGTAGTTAGGTTGCTGATTCTAAGTGAGTCATTGATAAATCGTTGAGTCAGTGGTCTTCTTGAAGGCTCGATATAGTGACAACAACTTCCTCCCACGAGCAAAGTATATGTATATGCACCAGACCTACCAGCAATCGTCATACTGTTCTAACCCCCACCCGAGGGGTGATTCATCATTCTCCAGCAGTTCCACACATACCTCAACGCACTCTAAACAAGCGATCCTGAAAGGCGTCACGATGACCTGGTCATTAGTCTGCATCTTGTATGTGTCGGCATCATCCTGGGTGGATCTACATGGCCGCATAAGCATATCGAGCCATACGTGGCTCTAGTGACCGTCTTCAGTGGCGTACGAATGAAGTGTGGTGCTGTCTGCATCATCCTGTGAGGTACCGGAGATTGCTCCATGATTGGACTGAAAACCTGGATGCGGATCCTCAGACTTGGACAGGGTGGCACGCCAAGACATTACAACCGTCATTGTTGCGACGTGCATCTTTGTGCTGCTGGCAATGTGGAAAGGTGTTCGCAAGAAGTGAGAGGGGACCGAGCGATGAGATCGCATGCAATGCTTCTGGCTATTTGCTCTTGCGCTATGAGTATGGCACTGTCGGCAAAGCTGTCAAGTGAGATGCCGCAGCTCTTTCTGCTGTGCCGTATTTCGACCAGTCAGCACCGTGACCCGATCATCTAGCATCTTACCATCTATGAGAGTAGAGTGTCGTGCATCGTTCTTCGTATCCCATGCTTCAGTCGTCGCCGTTGAGAACTGCCTCTGCAGCACCAAACGCAGTATCCTCTGCCTGCTGCTCCGCCTTCTTGCGGCGGAACTCTTCAAGATAAGCCGCCGCTTTGTCGCCCGATATCTCATTGAAGTTGGTGTTCTTAGCCGCCTGCCCTCCGTTGCTCTTCTTCCTCCTAGGATTGGCCTTGGCGGCGCCGAGTGTCGGAAAGGCATCCTGGTCCTCGACGTTCAGCTGCTTTGGCTTGGAAATGGAGCCTGACCGAGACTGTCGTTGCGGTGCAGATTTGTCGACTGAGCCATCGAGGTTGCGTTGGTTGGCTGGCTTCACCTGCATCTTTTCATGATTCTGTCCGCGAATCTCTCTTGGAGACGTTTCCACTTCCACCTTGCCCATAAGGCCAAGGTTGTCGTTCATCTTCTTGCTGAGACCGTCAACAGTGAAGTCAGCGTCGGCAGCTTCAATCATCTTGGCAAACAGATCCCCTTCTCTAGAAGGAACGCCTTGCGCGATCGCGTTCAGGATGAAATGGGCGCGTCTGAACTCATCTCGAATGGCAACGATTCCG
This sequence comes from Nothophaeocryptopus gaeumannii, assembly GCA_031771865.1. Lineage (NCBI taxonomy): Eukaryota > Fungi > Ascomycota > Dothideomycetes > Mycosphaerellales > Mycosphaerellaceae > Nothophaeocryptopus > Nothophaeocryptopus gaeumannii. Next base: position 99,910 of record JASISA010000009.1, read on the forward strand.
TTGTGTGTAACAGTCCGAGCCACATTGTGACTGAGCTCGAACGGATCTTCAATGCAGAACAAATAGCGGTGTTGAATCTTCTTCCCTTCCCCTTCTTCGGTCGTAGCCTTGACCCATCCCTTTGCCTCCTTGCTTAGAATGCCCTTTGGCGAGCGGAGTGAGAGCACTTGTTGGGTCCAGACGAACTGGAGACCACCGCCCATTGAAGAGTAGTACTGAAAGAACCCAGCCAGGAGCGACCCGAGTGATTCTGTGTTCGAGCTCATCTGTCCGTTCCGCAAGGCATCTTGGATCTCGTCTTCATTCCGCCAAAAGTCGACTTCCCATCCATCTACTGCGGTCTTGTTGTGGCCGGGTGATGTGCAGCGCGGGTGCGGACGCCATGGACTCTGCAAATTGGGTAGAACTGGTGGCTGTGCAACGTTAACAAGATATTGCAACACCATGAGGACGTATCCATAGCTGGACAGCGTCCCCGAGTATGAGCTGTTGATCTTGCGCTGCTTTGCCCACGACTTGACAAACAAGACCATGGGGCGCACGCGTGGGTCGCACATGGAATAGCAGCGAAGCATCTGTGTATTGTGCAAGCCAAGAGGGTTGAAGAAGTTGATGTCGCATTGAATGCCAATTCCATCTTTTGGGAAGTCCAGAGGGCCGGCCTTGCGCTCTCGCGTCCACGTCTTAGACTGCTCACGCTTCGATCGAAGCACTTCGGCCTCTTGCGATTCTGCCGAAGATTCCAACGTCACGCTCGAGGTGTCTTGCTGCGTCACGCCATCTGGGATCGTCGTGATCGACTTGCTGACCTCTTTGATCTTGCCATTTGCAGTCGCCGGCGCTTGATGGGTCTCTGCATGCTTGCTAGTCTCATCAATGGCTGGAGCTAAATCATCCGCGCCAGGATCTTCATTGGTATGGTCGTTATTCTGATACAAATGGGGATACTTTTGCTCTCTAGGCAGAAAGTCCCATTTCTCACGTTCTTCGCGCAGCTTATCAAGTAAGCTCACACCTGGAGCCTGACAGATCTTGATTATCGGCACTCGAGTTCGCGTTAGTAGCCTCGCTCCAAAGCCCTTGCGCAACAAGGCCTTCTCTAACGATCGAGGCAGGTCATCCGCTAACATCGAGAAGACCGCTTGGGTAGAGCTCTGATCTTGGACTACAATGACAAGATCCATATCGGACCCTGCGGTCGCGAATCCGGACTTGAAGCTGCCGAAGCACTCCAATGAGATCCTGGGCAAGTTTGGGTTTTCGCTGCATAAATTGTGGCAGACTGATTCGAGATCGATTCGGAACTGCTCCTTTTCAGCTCGTTCTGCCTCACTCATGTCCACGCTGGGGACCTCGCGAGCAGCCATCTGCTCAAGATAGTCGGCCTGTCTCTGGCGTGCAACATCCCTTCCCACGAAGAACTGTTGGTTCACACGCGCGTTGGGGTCGTAAAGGTTTCGATTCGCTGGAGGTGGCCTGATGTTGCCCTGAACCGGACCTCCTCGCTGGAAAGCATCGGGGTCGAGCTGAATCTGTTGGCCGCGCGATTGTTGCTGTCGTCGCATGCCTCCTCCGCGCGGAGGTCCGACTGGGCCATGGCTGTTCGGCCGACCCTGATGAAAGCCGGGAGGTGGACCAGATGGGGCTTGATGATGCGGAGGTCCGCGCGCGCGTAGATGAGGAGGCAAGAAATGAGGCGCCGGCGCCTGTGGAAGAGGTTGAGGTGCCATTGCTGGCGAAGGGAAGCCTTGGTTATGGGGCGATGCAGGGCTCATGGGGCCGCTTCCACCCCAGAAGCGACCGTGGCTAAAGTGTCCATCGGGCTGTTGCGGACTTGGTGACTGTTGCCCATAATCTGGCATCGCAGGTGGCAGGCGCACCCGCGGTCTCGCATCTTGACCGGCGTCGTCTGGGACAGAGCCATTCAATAGGATCATCCGTCTAAGTCGATCCTCCAGACTGGCGCCGTCCTGGGTCATGAAGCCATGCATGATGGTAATCGATGCCGGAACGAAAGTTGAAGAGTTGGACTTCTTACTCAGATATTGCCTGGAAGCTCAACTGGAGCTCATGGCGCATGAAGTGTGATCAAACAGCGTCAAGCAAAGACCCAACGCCAGGCGACCTTGCCGTGATAGATGAGGGCGGTCGCGGTCGTGGAGCCGACGACCAGATGTGGCCTCAATATATGCTGCCTTTTGCCTTGGCTCGGCGGAGGTTGACGTTCATCAGAAGTGAAGGTCGCGTCGGGAAGTCTGGAAGGAAGGAAAGGCCAAACGGTAACGCGAGGCTCGGCCCGCAGATCCTTGCATCCCTGTCCTTGTCCGCGCCTGGCTGGCTCGAGCGCCTGCAGCCTCACGTTTACCTGCGCTTATTGACGTGCCTTCTCAAACAATTGCTGCTCCTTCCCATCAAGCAACAAAGACTTCCGCGCACTCCACCCGCCCATTGTACGAACCGTCGACATATCGATCAATATCGACTACCAACCGTCTTCCGTTCATCTCCTCGACCGTACGCAGATCACTCTACCGCCCCCAAACTCGAGGTTGCTCATCACGAACCCCTCCCTTGCTACCTCACCGCGTACGCAATACCACGACGGACTACACTCGGAACGCGTCGCGCCCAATATGAGCGCGTCGCCCGTGCGGCCAGGTTCAGGGCCAAACTCGGTCACTCCTACCACCGGCGGGCCACAGGCCGCTGTGCGCAAGCGACCCGCAGTCAGCATCTTCAATACCGGGAACAAGAAAAGACCTGTGAAGAGAGTCACGCCGTCTGGTCAGTCAGCACCTGCCTCGCGGCCTGCACAAAATGGCCCTCCCCTCTCGTCATACCAACTGCCGATGAACAGTTCTTCGGTACCACCAGCCTCCATACCAGCTGCTTCGAGTGCGCCGGGCAGCGAGCCAGATCCGAAGACGTACGAAGAATATCCGATCATCATCACAAAGAGCGCACTTATGCAAGGACTACGCCATCATGCCATGAAGCTACAGAGTCGAGTGGACAAGGACGGCAACATGGTTTCTGTGAACCCTTACGACGAGAGTCAGTTCGTGCGGCCAGTGCGTCTTCATCGGCGTTATGCACGCGACAAGATGGAGACGGCCGAGCAGTCTGATGCTGCCTCTGGGGTTGACGACAAGGAGCGCGAGCTCATGAATTCCCGACGCGCGGAACGCCAGGCTGAGCGAGAAGAGAATCAGAAGCTGATCGCGCCGACTGGTGGAGAGGCGAACAAGGTTCAGAAGAAGAAGCAACAGAAGAAGGTTGAAGAGGGCAGAGACGAGAGCAATCCTGTTCGCAAGAAGCGTCAACAGCTGCGTTATGAGGAAGCCCGCCCGTGGCACTTGGAGGATTTTGAGGGCAAGAACATCTTTGTTGGCTCATACGAGGAACCACTGTCGGAGCGGAGCATCATGCTGGAAGCGAGGAACGACGGCAATTTCCAAATGATCCCTATTGAAAAGTGGTACAAGTTCAGCCAAACCAACAAGGTCAATGCGATGGACTCGGAAGAAGTAGAGAAGTTCATGGCCAAGAAGCACGTCCCTGGTCGATGGGCCTTGGGCACGCAAAAGGCCAACGAGCGACAGCGTGCTGAGGAGCTGAAGCGCAAGATCGCTGCGCGGAGAGCTGCAGTGGCCGATGATGAGGACCGCAAGGCCTCTTTTGACGATGGTGATTTTCAAGCAGATCGCGACATGCTCGATCTCGACGTCAAGGATGAATTCCAGGACGATGACGAGGGGGTGCTGTTCCAAGGAGAGGAGGGCGAAGACGAGAAGGACATCGAACAGAGGATCTACTTGGAGATGCGAGACGCGGGCTTGGGTGGTACCGGTGTGAAGGACGAGGACCAGGATGTCGAGGGCGAATTTCGTACAGAGCAACAGGAGAAGCTAGAGGAGAAGAAATTGACAAAGAAGCTGAGGAAGCAGCTGTGGAAGAGAGAGCAAGCGCACCAGTACGAGTCCGACTCGGACGATCCGTACGCCGACTCCAGCGATTCGATGGACTCCGATGAGGAGCGCGAAGAGCAGCGCAAGAAGGAGGAGGAGGAGAAGAAGGCCGCAGCACTCAACAGCGACAAGTCAGGCGCTTCCACCCGCGGCACCAACACACCCAACGGTCGACCCGAGAAGCGTGATTTACCGGGCCTTAAACCGTCACTTAAGCGTCCAGGGTCGCCTGATGTCTCCGACCTCAGCGGAAACGAGTCGAGTCGAAAGAAGGCAAAGAGTGTTAACGGACGTGCGGTGTCTACTGCGCCTGGTGGAGCCCGTTCGCTCTCTCCCGAGACCGCAAAGATCCGCACTGCAAAGGCTGCCGGGTCTGGATCAGGTAGTGACACGGAGACATCGCGCGCTGGACACACCAAGCTCAAGCTGAAGAACAGTCCGCCCGCATCTCCCGCCGCTGCGACGCCAAATGGCTCTCGCGCAGGCTCGCCGGCTGCTAGCGGTAGTCGTACGCCGAACTTCCCAACCTTGGAGGAAGTTCGCGCGGCCATCCCGCAAGAGGGCATCACTATCAACGCTCTGGTCGCCACGTTCAAGACTAAAGTTGGAAACCGCAGCCTTGAGTTTATAGCATTGGTCAAGCAAGCGGGCCAGCAGTCCAAGGATCCCACGAAGAAGGGCATGATCATACCAAAGGCATAGGATGCCCTTGGTGATGAGCAGTCAGCGTGGGATGAGCTTTTGGAAGAGCAGATTCGCGGCATCATACCCAAGGATGGAATGCGCCAGGGTGACCTCACCTCACTTCTTGGACCCAAACTACCCCAGGCTCGAGTTACGCAGTTCTTAAGCGTTACTAGGCGTCTTTGCCGTTCGCACAAACAGGACGGAGAAATGCGTATCTTCTTGAAAAAGGAGACTCACCAAAGTCGTCCTTGAAAGAGACACATCCCGACGCGATCCAGCCGCAAAATCGTCTTCGCAAGTGAAAGGACGTCAAGCCGTCTGATGCTTTTCACGCGCTTGCGAACCGCTTCAACTCGCCTGCGCACCAACGTCGCCAGGTAGGGTAGTCCGGGGCTCTTCTTTCCTGGGACGTGGAGAAACGTTCATGGGAAAGATAGGAACAGCACTAGATCGTGAGTTAGACAGAACATCTACCACTTGAATGAACTGAAGCTACTATGTGCACAGCTGTGCTTCTCACAGCTTCTCAGGTAACGTACTTGCTCAATTCTGGCAAGGTCCACTTTGAAGCGTCCCCGGGGCAGCGGGAGTGTGCATGCTTCTCGCGAGGCGAACTCGCCTCCGACGCCTCATTCGTACTCCCCGGCCTCTCGTCACTGTGAGTCACAAGCATCGGACATGTTGCATTGTGCCGCGTGGCCAGCGTTCCACCAATGCGGACACTAATCATTATCGAAGCAACCGAAGAGAGTGTGAAAAGGACAAGCTTTCTTCGAAATCGACGACTGCTCGTCTGCGCGGCTTTGTCGCGGAACTTTGACAACGCAGAAAACATGGTGATATACATACGGAAGCTGCAGTCTTTGCGAGTCCGGTATCCATCGCAGCATCGTGTCCCTCCAAAAGCGGCTGCGCCAACAGCTCCAATGTTTCAGGTTGACGAGAGGGCATGCAGTGCTTCTCTGAGCACAGGTCCGTCGGGAACTGTGCAGTGTCTCCATCGCGCATATGCCCAAAAGCCCGAACAGATCTGCAGGGACCACTCACGGCTAAGTTTGATATGGTCGGACAAGCATGCATGAATGAATTACCGTGCTAAGGTTCCGGCACATGCAGCCTGGTCAGGGATGGTGACGATCTCACTGGTCGCCTTGGCGGAGCTTCGCATCCTTCGCTGCCTTCGTTGCTCACTCCACACTTCCTGCTACTTCGACTATCTGGCTTTTCGTACGACCTGCTGTGTAACATCGCTTTTGACTTTGCGGAGGGCGTGGAGTCCGATCCGACGGAGGCGGCAGGTGTGGACACTGCTCTCGACGGCTGCAGGCTGTCGAGGACTGACTGATGGATGCTCACCACAAACCTTCGACGTAAACACAGCCACGACGACTGCAGGCCTCTCCATAACCAATCCGACAACATCGGAGAATGACGCAACATGAACAGTTGCGCTTCCTTCCAGCGTCATATCACTCCCTGCACAACGGCCTCCATCATCGCCGACACGGTACCTGAGGCTCCGCTGACCGCATGCATCGTCGACGTTGTGACGAGTACCTTCCGAAGAAGAACACCCGAGAAGAGAACCCGCATCCAAGTTTCGACCTCCGATCTCTCCACAGAACGAGCTCATGCTCCTTATTTCAGAACATAGAGCAGCAATGCTGTGACCGCAGAACATGTGGCTGACAGCTGCATTCGTACGCTCGAGCGACGTGCCTGCCTCTGGAGGCGCCACGAGGTTGCACGACCGTTATGGAACGGATCCTTCAACGGTTCAGGGCCTGTGAAGAAATTCTACCGGCCTCCAGGCACCAGAAAATGCGGAGAGATTGCCTTTTGAATATGCAACTGGCTTTTCTTGCTGCATCGATGGCTCGGAATGTCCACCAATAGGCTTCGATGCGCTGTTCAATCCTTCGCAGAATGAATCAAAGCACTTCTCGCAATCGGCTACCAAAGCGCAGTGATCGCGACGAGAAGTTCGGGTTCCACCAGAGCTGAACGTGTTTACGACGCTGGCCAGGCGAACCACGAGATTGAAGGTGAGGTCTGCAGAAATCCTTGTCATATTGGGGAGCCGAAGGCCGCTTTAGGAAGGATGCTGTTCCCTGCCACCGACTTCGTAACCTCCCCGATTTTTCTTGGCTCGGGAAACATCAATTCTTGATGTGAGGTTCAAGAGGCCGGAATATATTAAACAAGTCGTCGCCTGCAAGATGGAAGGGGTGTCTGGAACAACTACGATCAATTACAACGATCAAGAATCGATCATCAGGGACCAAACATCACATCCTGGACATAGATCGAGCTGTAGTACAGCCAAATCAACACCCTAGTCATCCATCACTACAAAGCAAGATGAACTCTCTCGTCAACACTCTCTCGACGCTGGCCGCCATCACTCTCTTCATCGGCACTTCAACAGCATCCCCTGTCCAACCCCGCGCAGCAGCAACAGCCTATGCCTACCTCGAAATGACCACTGTGGCCTACAGCACAACGACTCCCGTCGCCGCCGCAACGGTCAGCTGTACCTCCCAAAAGGTCTCCGCCACAGACGTCTGCCCTTCCGGATGCACAGCCGTGCCCGTAGGAGCGTTAGTGGGAATCAATACCAGCGAGTTCTATTGCGAGACACCGAGCCCAGCGACGAGTTGGACGACTGTTACTGCTACGAGTACGTGTGATGCGGGGAGTGAGGTTAAAACTTATACGTTGTATGGGGGCCAGATGCAGTTGGGGTGCAAGGCTACAGCGACTTAAGGGAGAACAAATTTGATTGAGGGGGTTGTTGACGAGGGATGGTCGCTATCGACGGTTGATGATGATGTACATGACAAGACTGATGACGATGATATGGAAATGTGTGAAATACAGCAAGCAAGGAAAGCACAGGACTGCAAAAAGGAGAAAGGAAGCATTAAAAGGGTGGCGGTCCATCAAACCCGTTGCTACTGTAGCAGGAGTCAAGTCAGAATACATCGGGATGGCTTCGAATGAAATATGATTACGACCGATCATTCTCTTCCCGCTCATCTGTTCCAATCAATGTCACTTGGCTCAGGCTTGTTTACGTGCCCGGGAATGCGAGACTCCGAGAGAACAGTCCGCCCTCGGGTGAGAGCTGGGTCACGAGGTCGAATGTTCTACCAGAATGTAAAAGGTACGTAGACAGGAAGCTGTTAGGATGCTGTCAAGATGCCGGGAGGGGACACTGAGCACCTCTGGACCCGGTAGAGGGGAGTGCATTTCTCCGACGTTACCCTATGACTAGACATATGTTCGGTAGAACGGAATGCATTTCTCCGACATTGCCTTGTAACTAGATGTCGTGCAGAAGTCTGACTGAGTGATGTCGTTCAGCATGTGAAAGGAAGCCGAGAGTTCGCATATCTTCTGAAACCTTAAATAGGAGACATAGCGCACCTATATGACCAGGATGAGCTTTCCTTTGAACATGCACCAGGGCATGACCGGAGGCTTTCATGTGATGCATCCAGAGCAACTGTTCCAAGACACAAACACTTGATCTCATCAGCAATGTACATCTGCTCCGCCGATTGCAGAGGTTCCGGTCCTTCCTCGCGTTACTCTGAAGAAACCCTCCATTTCTAGAGACTTGTCGGGGGATATGTTGCTGAAAGCGGATTGGGAAGATGCTCTGTAAATCATTATGTCAGCCTCGCTGATTACTGGTAGCAATATCCATGAATGTGAGGTCAAGTAAGAATGGCATCAGGTAGGAATCGTTATCATTCAATGAGAGCAAGTCTCTCCGCCCCGTCTTGAAACATATTTTTGGATTGGTGTATCATCAGAATGTATGAAAGGAAGAACAGGACTGTAGACTGACCTGAATCAACAGTGCGCATAAGCGATAGCTCATGCACGCATATGTGGGGCGTATATGGTGGGTATTCGTGTCCAGCAAGAACGAGAGCTCTTCACTTCCCGCTCGACCAGCTGAACCATCCAGTCGACGGCTTAGGTTCGTGCACGGGTTCTAGATGAATCCCAGGCTCAGAAGCAGCAGTCGTAGCCACTTCGACGGTCTCCTTCTGCGATGCCTTCTGCCTCTCGACGGTCTCTGCCTTGGGTTTCAGCTCAAACACCCACGTGGTGCCAAGGTGATGTCGTCTCTCCTTGATCACTTCAAGTCCAGTCTTCTCGGCAGCTTCTCCGACGATGTCTCCAATCTCACGGTTGAACCAGCATCCGTGTATCTCGGCGTGCTTCTCCGCCGCGTTGTCCAGAACCCTGTTCAACCATTGCTGGTAGCTCCTGCCATGCTCCAGCAACATGAGCCTCGCATCTGGGTTGCTCGTGTCCAGATGTTGCACCATGTTCTCCAACAACTCCAGCGGCGCAGGTGTGCTGCAAAGTCCCATGGTCTGAATCACCGTATCGTACTTCTTAGGAGGCTGCGTCGGTGCCAATGGCATCTTCTCCAGAGCGCTGGCGGATAGAAATCGCACTTCCAGACGTGGATCCATCTCCTTCCCTCGAAACCATGAACCTTTCGATTCGCGATACAGGGCGATCCACTTCTTCTTGCACACCTCCACCATCTGCGGACTCAGATCTACGAGTGTAAGACTCTTTACCTGCCCACCAGGCTTGACATCGTAGTAGCCCAAGTTTCGTCCCGTCCCGCAGCTGACCTCGAGCACATGGCCTTTGCACTGGCTGACGAGTTTTGCGCGTTCTGTATTGATTCCCATCAGCCACTCTGAGAAGCCGACTTCGCTGTCAAAACCATCCGCAGTGTCCTCATATCTGCCAGAGACATCTTTCTGTTCCGAAAGGGAAAGGATGTTCGGGTTCATGCATGGTTTGTTGGCGGCAACGTAGATCTGCAGGCTGTAAAAGCCCAGGACGGTGCCCATCACCGCAGTGACTACCCATGCTGAGGTAGGGACTCCGCCCTGTGGCTTGGGTGGTGTTTGGTCGTCTTCGAGAGGGACATATTGCTCAGATATTCTGGAACGTCGCGCTGCTTGAGCTCGCTGAGACGCGTGTCGGTTTTGGAGAAGGAAGGAGGAAGGCTTCACGCCTTTTGCGTTCCTGCTGGCTACATTGCGTAACCCAACAATGCGCTGCATCGGTCACAGTAAATCCGATGGCAGGGCGAGAGGATGATCGCTAAACGGGATTGAGATAGATGAGCGAAGAACGAAAGACATGAAGTCAAGATCCCAAGAACTTCGAACCACAGGGCGCAGGACTTGGCGATCCTCGGCCCGGCGACATCCTCGAAGATCCGCTTTTGATGGCACGACACACTGCATATCTAAAGCGTACACTTTCGGATAGCCATTTCAGTCCTTCTTGTAAGTATTCTTCCTGTCTGTATACCGTTTTCCATCACCAGCTTCCATTGAACAGCCATGGAGCGCGTTCGTAACATCCTCTCTCACTTCTCCGCTGGAGCCACTTCACAGAGGGCAGCTATACCAGCTGAGGTCATCATAGTTGGATCTGGAGTCTTTGGCCTAGGAACTGCGTATGCATTGGCTAAGAGAGAAGACTTCAAGAATACAAAGATCACAGTCTTGGAAAGAGTGAACTTTCCAGCCCAGGATGGCTCATCAATCGACTCTTCCCGCATCATTCGTGCGGACTATGCGGACCTCGCATATGCGAAGCTAATGGGAGAGGCAATGGTGCATTGGAAGGGCGATTTTGGAGAAGAGGGTCGTTTCACCCAATCTGGCCTCGCAATCCTTGGCCGACCCAAGGAGGGAGAATCTGGTGCAGAGAACTTCTTGAAAGAAGCTCTAGCCAATGTGACCAAATTAGGCCTTCAAGTCGGCAAGGAGATTTCCGTAATCGACAACGAAGAAACCGCACGGAAAGTCATGGGCAACACAGGCGGCATGGTCGGCACCCACGGCTACGTGAACTGGACATCCGGCTGGGCCCACGCAGAGGACGGTATCAAATACATGCGCAAGAAGGTCGAAGCCCTGAACCGGGTACACTTCCGCACAGCAGAAGTCAAACGCCTCCTCTTCTCCCGAGACTCCCCCAACGTCTCCGGCATCGAACTTGTCACCGGCGAGCACCTCACTGCAGACCTCACCATCCTCGCCACAGGAGCATGGACACCCAAACTCATCGACCTGCGAGGCGTAGCTTCCGCGACAGGTCAGATCCTGACTTATATCGACATCACCGACGAAGAGGAGAAGAAGTTGAGTCAGAAGGGCCAACCCGTAATCCTCTGTGAAAACGATGGAATGTTTATAATCCCACCACGCGACCGCCAACTAAAAATCGCCCGTCACGGATACGGTTACGCGAACCCGGTGACAATCCCTCATCCCGAGAAACCTGCCTCTTCAGGAGAAACAATCACCGTCTCCCTCCCGAAAACAAAACTCTCCGACCCCGATATGGGAATCCCATCCGAAGGCGAAAAGGCCTGCAGGACTTTCCTCCAGAAATGCATCCCCTCTTTAGGCGACCGCCCGTTCACAACAACCAGAATCTGTTGGTACACAGACACGCCCTCGGGGGACTGGTTAATAACCTACCATCCCAAATACAGCGGTCTCTTCCTGGCCACCGGGGGCTCCGGACACGGTTATAAATTCCTGCCGACGATTGGGGAGAGGATTGTAGATGTGATACAAGGAGTAGATCGAGATGAGCTGGGAGCGGAGCTGAGGGGACGGTGGAAGTGGCCTGGAAAGAAATTCCATCAGGATCAGGTTTGGACGGGTGATTGGAGGGGCGAGGGGGTGAAGGGATTGATTTTGGAGGAGATGAGGAAAGGGAGTGCGTAGTGTGCAAGGCATGCAGCATGGTTTCTTGCGGTGCGGGTGCGTGGGCGCATGGGTGCATGGCGGGCGCGTAGCGTATGGTTGCAATGTACAGTTGCGTTCAAGTCTCTTATGCCTTGTTTGGATGATAACCTCCTCCAACCTACCGCTTCTCAACCTTGATGCAGCATGGAAAAGCCGCACAGGGTATACAAGAGCGGCAAGACGATGGAAGTTCACTGCAACAAGGTCCAGCATAGACAAGACAGCGAGCGCGAGGCACTGATACGACAAGATCAATTCAGTAAGAGTGTGGCATTGGTGCACTACCTTAAGCCGTTCTCTACTCTCTTTCTCTTCTGCGTTTCATTGGCTGAATATCCTCATGCCTCGCCAATGCATCTCGCAGCAGTCTAGCGTTTGCCTCAAAATCCACCGTCGCTCCTTTTCTTTCTTTCGTGTCGTCAGTCTCGGTAAGAAGCTCACTCTAATAGTGCTGTGAGCTTTCTTTGGGTGTCGCGCCCAGTGGCTGGCTGTCTTCATTTGCCAGCGCAATGGCGCAATGTCTAATCCGCGAAGTGTAAGGAAGTTCCGATTAGAATCCAGTAGGAGTTGTTGGGTTTGGAACGCCTTGGAACGCCGTGGAACACCTCGCCATGCAATCAAAAAGCCAAAGTAGTAAGGTATGCTCTGGTAATAAGCCATTCCGTTCTTCGCAGCGACTGTGAAAAGTTGAAGCCAGTCGTAGGATGTGCTGAACGAACGGCGGATGTCATCCAGAAAAGGTGAGGTCGGCATCGGACCTCGAATAGATGTATGTTGGTACAAGTAAGACCCGTGATACTGATACAGAATGCCGCGGTTGGTAGTAATTAGGTCTTGCGGAAGTCGGAGAGCACAGGGTAGATGAGCTCAAACGCCTGGTAGATCTCCTCACGAACCTTGGCGCCGGTGAGCACGATCTTGCCGGAGACGAAGATTAGAAGTACAATCTTCGGCTTCATCATGCGGTAGATCAGACCAGGGAAGAGCTCAGGCTCGTAAGACGAGAACATGTGATGGCGGCTTGCAAGACCCTCAAGGCGGATAGGGAACTTGATATCGCAAGAGCCGACGATGTTCTGGATCTTGAAGTCCGTGAATTTACTGGGACACGTCAGTACAGGGGAAGCGATGAAAGGATTGAAGACAAGACCTACGCATTGAAGCCCAACTTCTGGATAATGCGGGCGTACTTGCGGCTAGCAAGCTTGCTGTCATCCTCGGACTTCGCACCAGTCACGACCATCTTGCCTGAGGCAAAGATGAGAGCAGTGGTCTTGGGTTCACGGATACGCATGATCAATACAGAGGTCAGCACATGGAATGAAGCAGGTGACAAGCTCAGTCTGCACTTACCACGGCCGCAAATCGCTTGGGGTTGTACTCGGCGTTACGCGCATGAAGCGCGATGGTCTTCAGGTCGAGGCGACAGTCGAGGTTGACCGTCGCGACGATGTTCTGAAGTGTAGGCACGATGCCACTCACACCCGTGTTCGCTTGCCCTGGTGTCGCGGCGGGAGTCGCGGGAGTCACCCCGTTGCCTTCCGAGGCGTTGCCTCCTTGCTGTTGACCGTTCGTGCCATTCTTGTTCGACTGCCCGGCGTCTGATGAAGGCGGCGTCAGGTGGCCAGCGGCGCCAGGGAAGGACAGCGACGCGGGCGCAGTGAACTGCTTGGCCTCGGCCGCCGTGCTCGGGTGGGTCATGTATGCTTGAGCCTCCATGACTGCCCAGTGTTTGCGCTCACTGATGGTTCAGTTGAGGCGCGCGATTATTGCGGTCGCGGTAGTAGTGCGCGACGTCGCGAGTCGGTGGTAAGTGATGATGGAAGGTGATGGAGGGTGTGCAGCCGTGCGGAGATCTGTGGCGCGTCGGACCCAGAGCAGACTAGTCAAAGTGTCGGAGCAGATGCGCGCGCGGTGAGGTGTGCGGCGCGGTGTCGCAAGTGTCGTCGCTGATGTCGCAATGTGATCGCAAGGATGGCGCCGACCAGCAGATCCTTCCTCGCAGTGCGTGGTGTGATGGTGGTTGGTAGATGTTGTGTCGAGGATGGAAGTTGAAGTTCGACGTTGAAGTAGGTCGCAAGTGCTTGGCCTTGGCACGTGCTTCTTTGCGATCACGGGCGCAGCTTTTTCACTCGCAGCAGCACAAGTGAAGTTCCCAAAGAGTGACAGCGGAACTGAGACAAGTGAGTCTTTCGACGGGATACGATATGGGATTCCTCAATAGTACGGCTGCTATGGAGTGTGAGACGAGGTGGGCCGACGAGGTGCGACTTCGTGGCTGCGAGGTAGAAGGGTCGGCGGTCGGGACTTCAGCGCGAAAGAGGCCTCCCGAAAAGTTGGGGGAAGGCACGTCCAATTTATAGCAGCGACCGTCCAGCGCGGCTGCCTTGCCAAGCCCAGGAAAAGGAGGCCCCGCTAATCCGCTTGCGGCAAGCACCATGCAGAGACTTTGCACTTTTCGAAGCAGGGGGCAACAACCTGACGTCGTTTCATGTCGCTTCTGCCTCACGACCGACCACGATGCACAGCATTCCTGCCTCGTCGCCGTCGCTACCACCGCCCTCATCTCCTCCATATTGCGCGAAAAAACCACGTTCGAAGACGCGCCAAAATGCCATCGGCACCAACGGAAGTAAAGCTTCTTGCGGCTGTTGCATGGAACAGCTTCCTACCGGTCGCGAACAGTGACTCATCGTTTTTGCGGAGGTACACCGTTTCATCAGCGTATCGACGCGACTGCGCGATTACAACACAAATGCAAGAGGTGGCAGGATGCATGGAACGCGCGGGAATATATTGCACAGCTTCTACTCCGTTTGCGCGGTCAAAGAAAGGGACAAACAATGAAGCCAGCTGTTCGTTGTGCTTCTGATTGTGGCGGCCAGCCGGGCGAGGCCCGCACGGCAGCAGCGAGGCAAAACGCGTCACCAGCGTGCATCCGACCAACTAGATTTCGCTGCAAGTATGTAGGTTCCTCTCTGGCGTTCACTCATCCCTACCACTGTTGCACGGAAACCAAAAAAATTCGCAAAGTACTTTCTTATCTCTCACTGCACTATTCTCTGGGCACGCGATCTCTGTGCGCCTGTCGCCGACGAAGGATGGAAGCTGTGGTGGAGACGAGGGCCATTACATGCGGACGCGCTGCTGCTGCTGCTGACATCTTCTGGCGCTAGCGACCTCTTCACTGTGATTCGCTGATCTTGTCGCATGGCTGTGAGGCCGGCCTGAGTAGCACCATCGCCCGGCGACGGCGAGTTCGAACACTTTCCCGCCATCACAATTTGCAAATCGGGATGAGTCACGCATCGTGAAGATGAAAACTTTGCCATGTCAGGCCATGCTCAGCAGATGGTTGGTGAAGAGAAATTCATTCACGCCGGACGCCGAAGACAGCCTCAGAGCTTATCTTGCTTCGCACACAATGGCCTTGCGCCTGTCGCAAGCTTTCCCTGGAGCAGCCGAGTTTCGAGAGGTGAAGTTGCCTGAGGATACCGTGGCGAAGGTCAGCCGGTACCAGCCGGATCGAAAAGATGAGACACAGACTCACCTCTCCGCATGCTTTAGAGAATTGGAAGTGAGGTGAATGGTCGAATGAAGACGGACACCAGCGGCTGGTCTCTGAGGTGCATGACTTTGACAGCTCTTGGACGAGGCTTTCCATGGTACTGGACTTTACCAATCAAGCAATTGGCCGAGCTTGCGCGGACACTAAGGGAAGACCTCGGCTGTTATTGTGAATGCCGTCTTTGGCAACGTTATACCTGGTTTACTCTCAGTGTTGATGTCGCTGGACCATTTAGTGTCGGCCGAGTCCCGTGCGTATCCCGACTTCACACGGCGTAGAACTCCTCGTGAATCAACATTCGGGACTTGTTCCACTGTGGCAATAACCCATCATTAACGAGCACCACCATGATGCCCGGCGTCCAGCTCTTGCGGCGCTCTCTCCATACTGGCCTCGTGGATGTGCGGCCGCTCAACTGAATCGAGCTCCTGCAACTTTGCTCGACTGAAAGCCAGGTCCGACTTCGCTTCCTCTGAAATCCGGCAAACACCCTAGTTGTTACTCTCCAATTCAGTCGGGTTGGGATGTGCTTGTTGTTCTGATCGTTGGCCGCGTCTCCGGACACAGAACAGAGCGATGGCTGCTGCCACGATCCATGCAAGTCCGGCGAGACCGCCCACGACGGCTCCTGCGACGCTGCCTGTCGAAGTCCTTGAATGGCCTGGGTGGCTGGACAGACTGCTCGATGCCAAAGTGGCTCTGGAACTGGCAGAGCTAAGCGTAGTAGTCGCGACTTGAGCGGCCAGCGTCGAAGTAATACTCTTTCGGCATCTCCGCGTGCAAAGAGCTGTCATTGTTGGCATTCAGCACTCGGAAGCAGGCCTGATAGAATTGGTAATCATTCGGCCTACAATCGTCAGTAAGTACAGACGATCATTCAATTCAGCTTTATCTCACCCATTCCACCAACAACTTCTCGCCTCCTCATCAACATTCTGAATTACATAATTGAGACGCAATCTCAAGAGACTTTGGGCATTGTGCCTGACCACGCCGTGTAATGTAAAAGATCCGGTCTCCACTGTTCGGTTGAGGGCGATCGTGGAACCCCATCTTCTGGCCAAACTTGATGTCGTCGGTACAGTAGTCAAGCCAAGTGATGTATTCAAGTCGCCCTTTCAGCGTAACTTACCATATCTATCTAGTACTCTCCTCGACAGATGAATTGAGCAATGAAAGGAAAATGTCCAACTGCTAACAACTCAGAATCGACATTTGAACTAATATAGGAAGCCAGGCATCCACTCAGTCAAGACAAGACCAATCATCATTCCCAAGTCCACCTTACTCGCTCTCACCACCCACCTTCTGCTCCTCCAAATCCGAAATATCAGAGCCTCTAGCAGCCTTAGCCTTCCTCTCCGCCTGCAATTGCTTCTTAATCGGCGCACTCATCTGTGGGAAGAACCACCCCGGATGCAGAATCGTCAAAGCAAGTGTAGCGATTGTCATCATCACTCCGTCCAAGACAATGAAGTCGATTTCGCTCAGCATAACCTCATTCCTCCAGCCTCCCGCGAGCTCCGGAATCCGATAGCAGCATCGAATCAAGATCGTGACGTACGCCAGTACTATTCCTCCTGCGAAGAAGCGGAATTTCGTGGAGCGGAGGGTGGTCGTCGCATCCAGAGAGAGCTGGCTTCGTCGTCGGTAGATATTGATAAAATACGCCGTCCCCAAAACCGCGAAAATAACCAGCGCAACAACCTGGAAAATAATACCAGCTAACGCGACATTCGTCCCCGTCGTAGCAGAGCTCGCACTACTCCCGCTCGCACTCATCGCCGCACCAGCAGCTTGCAATACCAAAGAGAATATATCCGCCCCGATGAAGATCCAAGTATACAGGCTCGCCGGAATAATCGAATATTGTCTTCCGAAAACGATGACGAAATGTTTCAGCGTCAAATACACACCCGCCGCTATGAAAGCCGGCGCGATAATAACGCAGATGATTTGGATGGTGAAGCCTTGGGTTGACCAGGGGTTGAGATAGAGCATGACGCGTCCTATGTAGCCGATTGCTTCGAGGATGCAGCCGCAGGTTAGGGCGAAGGCGTATGTCCAGGTTTTGTAGCGGATGCCAAGCACCAACTGTACCAAAGTGCAAAGTGCAAAGATTGCCAGAAAGAAGGCGTTGGCGCCGATGGAGGGCTGGTATGTGTAGATGGTGCTATCAATCGGACATTGAGGGGAGATTGACGTGCAGGAGGCGTAGGGGGAGTTTGGGTTGGACATCTTGGTTGTACTTGGAGAGCAGAGGTCGGTTGATTCGTTGATTGATTGATGTAGTTGAAGATCCTCGAGAAGTCTTGTCGAAGCCTTCTGCTTCTTGGCCGTCGGGCTGTGATGGTATTCTGTTGAGTGTTTGTAGGCTGCTGTATCTGATCTGTTGCTTGAGTGGTTCTGTATTCCATCCAGTGGCTGCAATGCGATACTTATCCTCGCTCTCAATCAACACATCAATCAAGGACGTCACTCTCGCACCGCTACGACCAGCAAACACAGCCCATCTCTCTCGTCCGTTACATCCACCCCTACTACCGCATCAAGCAATCTACAGGTGTCGGCTACTGTAAGTGTCGTCGATCATCTCTTTTGCGTAATAAGCACGTGTGAAGAACGAAATGCAGTGCATTCTATTCTCGTCTGTAGATAGATTTCGCACATCGCCCATGTTCTGAGGCATCGGAGCGAAGAAGTGTCGAGGGATTCACCTCATTCCGTCGATCTGTGTCCCATTAGGGCAATGTTAACGTACGGCCGCAGTTCACTCAAGATCGGTCTTGGCGTGAAGCTTGATTGGTTCTCTTGGAGTCCATGCGGCTCTGCTGGCATTCTGCCCTACAGGACGTCATACCTACTACTTGAAGTGGTGGTGTTTGAGGTGCTGCGGATGGTGCTGTGTTGATGATGACGAAGTGCTCCAATGGCGAAGAAGTGGTTGGTGCCGCATTGAGAGTGCTCCGATGTACATGATGTTGAAGACGCCTCGTCGTGATAAGACGAACACCATAAGCAGCCGGTCAATTGATTCACCTCTGAGTCGTTGGCGCAGCAATAGAACTGCGGCCGTTGAATGCATCTTTTCCACAATATGTACAATGAACAACGAACCTTGTCTCACACACGCCGCTCTTCCTTCTAGGTCATGACATACTTCGGCCCTTCACCACCCTGCGGTGTCTGCCAATTGATGTCCTGATCAGGGACCTTGATGTCGCAGGTCTTGCAATGCACGCAATTCTGCGCGTTGATCTGGAATCTGACGCCCAAGTCTTTGCTCTCATCCTCGACGTATTCGTACACGCCAGCAGGGCAAAATCGGTTCTCGACGCCCTTATACTTTGGAAACTCCATTTGAGCGTGCTTGTCCCAATCCTTGACTTGAAGGTGGCAAGGCTGATCTTCCTCGTGGTTTGTGCCAGTGCGAGAGACGGATGTCAAAATATCGAAGGAGATCTTGCCATCCGGTTTGGGGTATTCAATTTTCTTGCATTTGTCGGCTGTCTTGGTGGCTCCATGATCAGTGCCTCCATGCTTCAATGTCCACGGCGCCATGCCGCGGAGAATGTAAGCTTCCAGACCGGAATACATGATGCCACCAAAGAGGCCAAGAGGTGAGTGGAAGGAAGGTCGCATATTCCGGACTTGCTTGAGTTCTTTCCAGATGGAGCTATTCCGTAGCTTGTCCTCGTAGTCGAAGAGGAAGACGGCGCCTTCGCTGTCTTTGCTGGAGGAAAGCGCAGAGTAGGCTGCTTCGGCGGCTAGCATACCGGAGCGCATTGCTGTATGTGTACCCTTGATCTTGGGTACATTGAGGAAACCAGCCGTGTCGCCGATGAGTGCGCCACCTGGGAATGCACATTTGGGTATGCTTTGAAAGCCGCCTTCGTTGAGTGTTCTAGCAGCGTATGATATGCACTTGCCTCCTTCAAGATAGTGCTTGTAGTACGGATGTTGCTTCATCTTCTGAAACTCTCCGTAAGGTGCCAGCCACGGATTGGGATAATCGAGACCGACGACCAAGCCTATAGATACCATGTTCTCGCCGAAGTGATACATCCAGCCACCGCCGTATGTATCATAGGGTAGTGGATAGCCCATTGAATGTGCGACTAGGCCCTTGTCGAACTTCGCAGGGTCGATCTCCCAGACTTCTTTAATGCCCAGACCGTACGTCTGCGGTTGACTGTTCGCTCGAAGATCATACTTCTTGATGACTTGTTTGGTCAAGCTGCCGTGACAGCCTTCTGCCAGGAGTGTACACCTTGCGTGGAACTCCATGCCTCTTTCAAAGCTGTCCTTAGGCGTGCCATCTCTAGCTATACCGAGATCGTTCGTAGCCACGCCTCGTACAGCCCCGTCTTTGGTATATAGCACCTCTGATGCCGCAAAGCCCGGGTATATCTCCACACCAATCTCCTCCGCTCTTTCGCCTAGCCATTTGGTAAGCTCGTTCAAGCTTATTATGTGGTTGCCGTGATTATTCATCTGCGGAGGCGCCGGCATTGGAATAGACGAAGACTTTGTCAGAAACCTCATCTTATCCTTGGTGGCGGGTGTATAGTTCTCGAAGCGATTCGGATTGTCTTCTGATCTCCAATCCGGCAGGAGCTCATCAAGAGCAGATGGTTCCAATACATTGCCAGACACTATGTGGTCTCCGATCTCTCCAGCTTTCTCCAGCAAGAGTACCCGGAGGTCCTCATTGCCGGCATCGTTGGCCAGCTGCTTGAGGCGTATGGCAGCACTCAGTCCAGCTGGCCCGCCACCCACAATGCAGATATCGACCTCATCCGATTCTCTTTCCGCATTCAGTGGATTGTTGTAGTCATCGTCCACTGAAGCCAATCTTCTCCGGGTAGTACTGGATAGGGGTCGTCGTTGGCCTGCGGTGATGGCAGCGGGTCGGTAACCTCTCAGTTGGCATCTCGGCGCTATGCTGCTAGTGGCGGAGGCGGCGGCGGCGGCAGCAGCAGCAGGCCGTGGCCGTGAAGCAAATCGAGAGAGTTCTGGGATTTGTACCAAGCTTCGCCTTGCGGCTGCTGAGAGGATGCTAGGCGCGGCCATGGCAGAGGATGCCCACGTCGAACGGAATTAGTGAGGCGAGAAGTGATGGAGTACTTGACACGCCCACCCCCAGCTCCCTCACTGCACCTTGAGCGTGCATCTCTTTCACGAGCTCGCTCCTCGGTTAATCGTCACCACTCAAGTGGTAATCGCTTCACCTGCATCTGATTGGTGCTTGGCGCGGTTGGCGGACTCCACCACGCCGCCTTAGATTGCGCCTCATCTTTGCATCTTCGCATCTTCGCTGCACGCGCATCTCGTGGCATCGCACATCGCGCATCCAACCTCGATCAACAACCAGGTGAGTTCATCACCGCCTCACTTTCTAGAGGCTCTTTTCCGTTGCAGGAACATTCTACTGGCATTGGGACGGCCCGGACACGCACACTGCGCAACACCGTACACCACACCACCGCGAATCCTTGAGTGGCCCGAGGAGCATTTCACCAACCTGATTGTCGCAAACCGCAAGGTGACCAATCACCAACCATGGCCGAGCCAGCTCAGGGCGGATCTAGTGTTAGTAATACCACGTGTTTTACAAGTGGTTTTCAATTCTCTCCTACTTTGCCCACTAAAGCCTCCTGAAATGGTGTTTCGCCCAAAAGAAATCGCCTCTATCCATACGGATCTCAATCCCGAATGAAAATAAACCGCTCGATCCGTATGTTCATCCTCTCAGAAATCCTGCATCGCATAGTGCATGCAATCCAAGAGCCTCAAAATCCGTACGATCGCCATGCCCTCTCGATATCGATCTCCAGGAATCGTAACGCCGTCCTCAGCACCTTATTCCAGCCTCTCAAGATACGAACGCGGCTCATAGATGTCTTCATAGCCGAGCTCGATAGTCAGGCGTCGCTGCGCCTCTTGATACTCTGAGGCTTGAAACATTGGATGGTCATACTTGACGCTTTCACCAGCCGTTAAGATCCTCCGCGCATCATCGATAGTCATCGCCACCGGGTCGCTCTCCGGAGTTGGCTCACTGGCAGCGTCTTGGTCGACGGTATGGTTGCTATCCGCTGGTGGCTCGCCATAGTTAGCAGTACCAGCTGATGGATCGAAGTCGACGAGGAGATTTCCGGAGCCACTCTGCTTGAGCTGCCAATTCTTTCATGTCTTGGTGTAGGTGGCAACGGCCAAGATCTCGCCGCTCGCCTTCGCCTCGAGCACGTGCTGAGCCCAGTGCAACGATCGGAACGGCTGAAAGAGGCAGGCTCTCGTCAAAATTGGCAGTCGACCCGAAGCCTCCGCGCTGCAAGGCGCGGTTGCCCGTTACTAAAGGCTTCGACGTTCACTCTAAAGACTCTCTGGCCAAGTCGAACGAGGCGATGCATAGTTGCAGAAGGGGACCCCATTAGACTGGTTGGGACAGATGTCTTATCAGTACCTTCACGCAGTATCGCGAGGTTAGTCATGCTCTGCCCAAGAAGGGGTTGTGAGCCAGACAGGGTGCTGCTCTCAACGGACAAGTCCCAGTAAAAGGTGCGTTGCGTAAGCATGCAAATCGCAAGACAGTCGTTGCTCTGTGATTATGTTTCTCCACTCTATGGGACTTTGGTCAATAACAACTTTCCGGCCGTCAGACTTCGACAGCTGGAGCATTTTGGACGCTGTCGCTCGGGGAGCTCGATTCTCATTGGCAATGTAAGAGATATTCGTGGTATGCGTTCGTGAATTCTCACAGCGGTGGAGTCCGTCATCAGCATCGCAGCTCATTTCATCCAGAAGATTGACACATTCGTGTTTTTGGGCTAGCGTCGAAGCTTCGGTCAAAGGTAGCATTATACCGCACTCAAGCCTCGGAGAACATGCTCCCACTTACTGCGAGAATGGCGCTGGTCTGATCTCGCTGAGGAAGCGGACGACTTCTGCGGCCTGCAAACAATTGTTGTGTCGTCCTCGAATCCCACCAAAGCCCGATCGCTGTTGCTCGTGTGCTTCGACACGAAAATTGGCGAAGTGGGAGTCGACGACGCACGGTGCATGCCTCAGATACTGTGCATTGTCTGAATAGCTTCAGTTTCGAATCGCAGACTACTCGTGACAGGAGGCAAGGGGCACAAAGGAACTTCCGTCTCAAACATTGTGTATTTGAAGTGGCGCCATATCGACCTCTCTTCCCTCACGTTCAGTATGCGTGAGAAGAACCTCCCATGTTTGAAAACATGCATGCGTGCGTCCGCGTCCTCACTGTTTCCAACACAAGAGGCGCAGGCTGCGCATTGGAAACGCCGAGCGCACTTGCTACTTCCACTTTCGCATCCCAAATCGTGCGCTTGATATGATCGTACCAAGCCCTGCTCTTCTCCAATGTAGATTGCGTCCATCGTTGTCGCCAGCTATACTCTTTCCTCTCGCAGCGGCAAGCGTACGGCGTTCTCGGTCCATGCAGATGCTTCAGGACATATGTCGACTGGGATCGCAAGGCGCACAAATATATTAAACATGAGGCACGCATAGACAGCATTTGTTCGTGGCCAGTGATATTCGCAAGGCTAGCATTGGTTGAATGCCGAGCCAGGAGGCAGAGGACTTTCGACCCGTGAGCGCGGCTCTCTGCACCTTCAACGTCACTACTCAGCTTCATTACATGACTCTGATTGGCTGCCTCGGCTCTATGCGCGCCAAGTCTTTGCACCATCTCCGCCTCACGTTCGGTCGCGACCCGCGACTGCGACCTTCATCACCTCAACATCCACCACCACCTTCGCCTCACTTCCATCGTCCACACCCGCCAACCTCCACGAGCATCACCAGGCGATCACGACAATGGCCGAGGCTCCAGCCGCTGGCAACTCCGTCTCCTCGACCCGGCTGTACTTGGGCAATCTCCCCAGAAACGGTACGCTTCTTTTCCCAAGGCCTTGGAATGGATGAACAGGATGGCCCCTGTCTGGTTGGAAACACATCTGGCGCCTGGCGCACTACACTGCAAGAGGATGGATGGGATACTGGCCATGACTGCCGCTGAGTTCCTCGCACCGCAAAGTCTTTTGTATCTGTGATGTGGACCTGGAGCCGGAGCTGGCGCAACATGGCCTTATCGCTCCACCGAGTCCTGACCTGGCAACGCTGACCGGATCGTGCTACAGCTACCAAGGCCGATGTTGAGAACCACTTCAACACCCATGGCACTGGGGAGATCACTGAGATGTGAGTATTGGGATCAACCTTGGGCAATGTTCAATACTTCAAACGCTGACTTTCGGTTCCTGCAGCAAATTGATGAATGGCTTCGGCTTCATCGAGTACAAAGATGCCATGGATGCGCGTGATGTCGTTCCAGGTAAGCTCCACACTTATGCACATCCTTCTATGTGCTGTATTTGAAACGCCATGTTGGAACTGCTAACAAAACCTGTAGCCTTCCGTATGTCAACCTACTCCGTTCCCGTCCCCATCGAGACTCCGACCCTTAATCTTGCCTTCGGGCACCACATTCCTTCCCTCCCTTCTCGGTTATGCTTTCGACTGCTGACATCTATCGTTGGCTAGATGGATCCGAGTTTATGGGCGAGCGTCTGGTCGTCCAATTTGCACGCGGCAGCACCCGTCCGAGGGATGGCTTCCACGACCAACCACGCATGGCTCCACGCCCTCGCCGGACCATCCATCGGATGACCATCACCGGCCTCCCATTCGAGACCAGCTGGCAGGTTAGCAACACCCTTTCGCTTACTGCTTAGGCCTGATCATTGGCGTCTTCGTCAGGTGCCGAGCCTGTTCCGTCTCTTCTGGTTTGGAAGACGTTGGACTGTGACCGCGCTACCTGATTCAAGGCTCCCGGCTTGGCATCTGCGTAGGCTGCACCTCGTGGAAACCGTTGGACTTACACATGGCTTCTAGGACCTCAAGGACTTCGCTCGTCAATCCGGACTGGACGTTGTCTACAGCGAAGTCAACCGCGACCGTGACCCGAGCGGCACTGGCAAAGGGTACGTCCATATCTTCCTGTCTGTTTACAACAAAAGCTTATCGCTGATAGATCCAGCTTTGTGGAATATGAGACCGCTGCCGACCTTGCCTCTGCCGTAGAGAAGCTCGACAACAGCGAGTTCAAGGGATCCACCGTTCGCTGTATTTCTGATGTAAGACATTATTCTATATATGGCACAAAGCCACGGACTCACACGCGCCAGCCCCAAACCGAGATCCCACGTCCACGCGAGCGCTACCGATCTCGCTCTCCAGGCGGCTACCGCGGCGGCCGCGGTGGAGGAGGCTACGGCCCACCACCAGACGACTACTACTACGATCGTCGAGGACCACCACGCGGCTACAGCCCACGCCGTGATGACTACCGTCGCCGCACACCTCCTCCCCCACGTGGCGGTGGCGGCTACTACGACGACCCTCGCGAGGACCGCTATGGTCCACCACGCGGCGGGCGCGCACCGGTAGACGACTACCCACCACCCCGTGGCGCTGCCTACCCAGATGACCGCTACGGTCCTCCACCACCTCGTCGTGGCGGTGGAGCATACGAGCCAGAGCCATACGCCAACGGCCACGCACGCGAGCCGTACGGCGGCGGACGTCCACCAAGCCCAAGGAGGGACGGTGGTCGAGGCTATGACCGTGGAGGATACGAAGCTCGGCCCTATTGGTGAACAACACCAACTCCACGTGGGCGCTGATCGTACTAAACATGAACCAGAACCGATCTGCATCGAACGACTTGATGCTTTTCAATCACAACACCAGCACATACACTTGCCTGTGTAATCGCCACAGGTTTTGAGTGGAGGAAGAAGGGCGATGCATGCAGGGTGGTCATTTCATTTTCTCCAGAATGCTAACTCTCACGGGATTCGAATCGGCTTGATCCATCATCGACGGCGGACACCACGGCTATTGTACTTTGTGGGCATGGGAAAAGCGGAAAGTATGATTTCAGATTCTGTACTCTCACGCTTTTGTGTTACTTGCATGGCTACGTCGATTACTCATACGCTCGTCAGCTGCACGCAGGGCGTCTGACGTTCCCAATGAACATATAACGGGAAATGATCAAGGGCGTTTGCGGCGACGGCTGGCATGATTTTGAGGAGAGATCGTGCGTACTATCATCAACTTCAGATTGGTAAAGCAAATTGTTTCAGGAATGGCATCTTTCCATTTCATGAAACCGCGATCGTTTTGGAGGAGTGCGTGAGGAGTGTGGCTGACGCTGCTTTGCAATAGCGACCACCAGCGTAGCCAATGAGGAAGGTACGTTTGTGCTGCTTGCCAGATTCGTCTTTGAATGCACATTGGCTTACTTTGTCAATGCTGAGGCGCACACTTCTCTTTATACACAACATGACGGCTGTGCTTGCTATCGTGGTGTTTCCTTCACTGATCGGCAAAGTTCGGGTCCGGCTCGTTTCGCGCCGCGCATGTGAAGCTCCAGTCCAGTCTTGGCGTGTGTCACGAAAGCTTCACCTTAGTCAAAATACATGCCTCGAGCAAGCCGACACCTGCTTCGCAACTCGCGACACTGCGCGATGAGTCGAAAACTCAAACGTGACAAGCTGGTGCGACTTGTCCGTCTGATGAACGACATGATGATGGAGAGAAGCAGGACGCCGGACCCTTTGGCACTTGACCAGTCACTGACGCTGCGGAATGCCGTGTTGATGCCTCAGACTGAGCTCTCACGTCGCAAAACTACGGCGCAGCATCCGCATACCGCGCCGAAGCCGGGGTCATGGATCATCGAACATAATGAGGATGCCCAAGACGATGTCGAGAAGCTGCTCTTTCCAGATCCGGAGCCGCAGATTGAGAAGGACAACAACATTTCTGTCGCCTCCTCAGAGCCTCCCACAACGCCAGCCACAGCACCAATCCAGACCTTCCGCCTCATGGATCTCCC
This sequence comes from Nothophaeocryptopus gaeumannii, assembly GCA_031771865.1. Classification (NCBI taxonomy): domain Eukaryota; kingdom Fungi; phylum Ascomycota; class Dothideomycetes; order Mycosphaerellales; family Mycosphaerellaceae; genus Nothophaeocryptopus; species Nothophaeocryptopus gaeumannii. Next base: position 125,881 of record JASISA010000009.1, read on the forward strand.
AGACGAGCTCATCCTCCGAGTCCTCGAATACGCCGTTGTTTGCAGCTCTCCCAACCAGCCCATCGACCTCTACAGCCCAGGCGTCAAGCTCTGGGCCATTCGTGATCAGACAGCACGACGAGAAGCGCGCTACTACAAGAAGCTTACCATGCCACCCATCATGCGGACTTGTACCCTGCTCAACATCGAAGGCGTCACCCAATACGTCCAAAACAACTACTTTCGGACTGTCAGCTCCATCTTCGGCTTGCGTATGCTCACATCCTGGCTCGGCAAGTTCAGCATTGAGCAGATTATTGGGATACGCGCAATCACTGTTGAGTGGCATCTTTGTCTTGCGGGAGGTATCTCCAACGTGGAGCAATATCAGTACCTTACGGGAAGGGCATTTGTGGAGGATGTCAACTTCGTCTTGCGGTCACTGAATGTTAAGGGGGTCAAGCCTTGCGTGAGGGTGCACCAGAATAAGTTGGTGCTGGGGACTGGAGCGAGGCTGGGTACGTATAGCATCTGTTTTGATTCGAAGGAGAGCCCGAAGAGGGATGCGAAGAAGTGGATGCCGCTCGAGGAGATCAAGAGGGCACCGCGGCGGTGGCATAAGATGGCGTTTTGGGTGCTGGAGTCGGAGGCTTGGGAATGGAAGTAATGCAGGTGTAAAGGGAAGCAGGCTTGATCCAAGCTTGCTGACAAGCTAGACGGAGCCGATTCTGAGCGAATGAAGATCACTTCAGGTACGCCCAGGGCCTCTACTCAACCTCCTAGCCTAGTTCAGATACACCTTCTCCTGTACTGAAAGTACAGACATTCGGCTTGCGCAACTGTTCTGAGCTGCAAAGCGATGGAACGTATCCGATAAATGCGAGTTGCCAGAGGCACCGCTAGCTATATCGCATTTCCGCTGAGGTGCACCGCTATCATAGGCCTGTGTGAGGACTCCTGACAAGCTCCATTTGGCTAAGCTTTGACGAATAGTGGCTGCTCTGAGTGGCTTATTGCATCTGCGACTCATACCTGGATCCTCATGTCTAAACCCCACGGTGGCTTTCTCTCAACAACGTACAACACTGCTCTGCAACAGGCGCGTCTGCCAAATATGATACGGTACAGGAGGCATAAGAGCCGCCTCGGCAGTGGTATAACCGTCAGCGAGATTTACGCTTTGCCACCAAAGAAGAAGGCCTCTCCGACCTCACACGACAACCCAGGCCGGAGAGAGCCATTTCGACTTCTCGATTTACCTGACGAACTCATCCTCTGCATCCTGCAGCACGCAGTCGTCACCAGCTCTGAAGAGTGTCCATTACGGATTCACAAGGAGACACGCAGCAACAAAGTACTACCTCCTCCATCACAGGGTAGACGATACAAACCAGCATGGTTTCACTTAGTACAGCCTCCCATCACCATGACCTGCCATATGCTCCGGGACGAAGGCCTCAAACTCTTCTTTGGCTCTAACACTTCCATCGCCTACGCTGCTCCTGCCAGGATGGGTCTACTCCAGCGCTGGATTCGCTCATTGGGCTTGGAACGTGCGGCGATGATCAAGAAATTGTATGTGGAATTTGGGAGTCCAAATCCAATATACAACTGGCTCCCGATGAGTTTGACGTTTGAGACCGATGAGCTCATCTGGTTGAGACATGCTCTGTCTTACTGGAAGCCTCAGCCGCCGGTAGTGTATGTGCGTCAATTGGGAGCGCGGAGGTATCAGTTGAGACTTGGGGATCTGGATGAAGGAGAGGATATGGTGGAGTGGCTTGGATTGAGGAGAGGGATCAGGGAGGGATTAGAGCGTAGTAAGTCGGGAGCCATCTCGCTGCTGTCCGATAGGAGAAGTGGCCTGGACAGCTTGTGAGTCTGCGACTTTCTCTACCTGCGGAAGCTGAAATTCTAAATTTTGACTGCGCATGTGCGAATTTCAACTTCATTTCGACTTCGCTTCAGAGAACACCACATCCACGCCATCAGCAACCGCAACCGCAAGATTGCGCGCAAGAAGAAGCCACGAAAGCGCATCGCGACCGGATACCTGCTCATCAACTTCAGCTACGGAACACTGAACGAGAAGCGGCGCCGCCTCAGAAGCCCAAGAAAATGAAAGTCCGCACCGCCCAGCCCACCAACAATGGCAAACCATTCCGCCTTCTCGACCTACCCGCCGAGCTTGTCGTCCGAGTCATCGAGCACGCCGTCGTCCACAGTTCAAAGGACCGCCCAATTGATATCGAGCGAGGGATGAACAAAGCGCTTGTGTTGGAAAAGGAGTCGGGACAAGAGTTTGGGGAAGAAGATTATCCGAAAGTAGAACTTCCTCTACGGTACCAGCTGGCGCTAAGGAAAGACGACGAAGTTGAAGACGAGCTATTAGACTCGAGTAGCTGGCTGCGTATCACGGATGCTGAGCAGGAGGAAATTGATGATGAGAGCGTGGACTGGTAGGTCCCAGGAGGCTATGGAAAGCAGACAGGCACAATCGACGGCGATTCTGATATCTGAAGCGTGCCGAATGGAGGTGGAGAGGATGATACCGACAAATCTCTGCGTGAACTAGTTGTTGAGATGGACATCCTCAATAGCAGGTTTCTGGAAGAGTGATTTGATTGTTGCAGCATCTCTCAAGCGTAAGAGGCTTTCGTAGATGAGAGAATTGTTACTGGACTACAAAGTGGAGTACAGCGTGACTGTGTGCGTTGCGCGCCTTTGCCTTTGTGTCCACCATATGTTGAGTCCAAGTTGAGGCAAACAGGCCAGAATAACCAGATTTGGAGCTCTGAGACCGGCATTATTGGTACTTGACACTTCCTTCTCTGCGAGACAAGACGCGTTTCCGCAGTATGTTGGTTCCACAGATCTCCTAGGTCGCGGCTGCCGGCAGAGTATGTTCTCGTCCAGATGTAGAACCTCAGCTTAATTAGATGACCAGTGGCCACACCGGACGTCAGTACCTGCTGCCAAGCGACACCAAACGCTTGTGCTCGTTGGAGACTGTACATCTTGCCATGGAAGCTAAGAGTTGCCTGCACTACCTGGTAGTCGTACGAAGGAATCCATTGTGCTGTCATCCGGGCATGGTGGAAGAAGGCAGCAGAGCGATCTGCGGCTTGCTTTGATGACGCCATCAGGGAGCATGCAAGACATTTGAGGCGGGCTAAAAGCGCTTATGAATATCAAGAGCATATGGAAGTTTTCCATGTACTGTGACATTATTTTTGTGAGGTCTGAGGTCGTGATAGCCAGAGATGTCTCACATGTCAATGCTTTTGGGTTTCGGGAGGCGCCATTTGACCTTGCAACCCTGCATCATGCACGTGACGTGAGCCTTGGGATCTGATGAGAACGACAGCTTGCTCCTGCATGAACAGAATACCTAATGTTTTCACCACTGCACCGCTCTATCTCCCGAACACGCCTTGAGAAGCTGTAACCACGAGCGCCGACGATATCGAGCACTCTCCCGAAGGCCGCCGCTCAACCCGTTGACGATACGATCAGAATGGCCAACTATGGCTACCAATCACCGCCAAACCAGCCATATTCTGCCCAGAACAACTTGAACTTCTACCAATCTTCATACTCGGCGCAACCCATATCAGGGCAATCAACACCTTTCCAAGCGTACGGCGGTGGAGCACAGGGTCAAGCGTTTGGGGGAGCAGCATACGGAGCATCATCAGCCAACTATGGCTTTGGAGCGTTTCCGGGACAGCCAGGAGCAAGCGGGCAGATGGGAACAGGGCAGGGAGGTCTGCGGACAGGATGGCTAGCGGCTTTTGGAACGGAAGGCTATGAGGGCGAGCCGCCGCTGTTAGAAGAGCTGGGAGTCAACTTTCAGCACATCCAGATGAAGGTGTGTCGGACGGCTGCCTCACGTTCTTGCGCGCTGTGCAAAAGAGAGGGCAACATGCTGATTGACTTCGGCAGACACTCACAGTACTGAATCCTATGGCACGGATAGATCAGCATATCATGGACGATGCGGACCTGGCAGGTCCCTTCCTGTTTTGTGCGCTGTTCGGAACGTTCCTCCTACTTGTGAGTTACAATTCTTCATGCTGCCTCTCACTTCTACTGATATAAACCTCAGTCCGGCAAGCTCTGGTTCGGCTACGTATGCGGTCTGGCAGCACTCGGAGCATTGGCATTGCACTTCGTCTTCAGCTTGATGTCACCTCCACTCTCCCAAGACGAGATCACCGCCATGCAAAACAACACCAGCAACTACCACGGCTCTTCACACTTCTCCTCGACCCTCACACTTGGCCGGTCGAGCTCTGTCCTGGGATACTGCTTGCTACCTCTGGTCTTCGCAAGCTTACTCGGAGTTGCTTTACCCCTGGACACTTTCATCGGGTACTGTCTGGTCAGCCTGGCAATCGCTTGGTGCACTTACTCCAGTTCCGCCATGTTCTGCGTTGTGGGCCGTATGACCAACATGAGAGCGCTTGTCGCATATCCGCTGGCGATGTTCTACGTTGGCTTTGGCATCATGGCCGTCTTCTCCAGCAGAGGAACTGGCAGGATTGACCAGATGACCAAGGCTGCCACTGCTTAGACGACTCCAAAGTCTATCAGGCTTTTTCGACTTTAGCGAAGCATAGCGAGAGACAGGAACGAAGCTGGCGAATCTGACTCATATACGTCTCCAACCCAAATCGGTCTAATCTGGCTACTCATCGTGACAAATCACTGGTCGTGAACTGATCAGAACGAGTGCAGCTGACATCACCCAATTAGCAGAGGCTAGACTCTTACTCAAAACAGCTGAATGCCGCTCAATGGTAGCAAGTGATTTGGCTGGCGACACTCCTGCAAAGTTATGTTCCCCTAAGGGCATGCTTCGAAGCGTGATACACTTTGCATCGATGCACTGTGGGCGAATACCAAAGCCCGGCTTCTTAAAGCCCTAGCCTTTCTTAGCCGCAGATCCGGCTCCAGACGTTCTCCAAGTTCCGACAAGCTGGATGAAACCCAGCACAGTAAACACAGGCTTCCAGCTTCATCCCATAGAAATCGCCTCGTTGTGTTTGATTTCGCATAGGGTTGCGGAAAGCGCTTTATCCGGGAGCCCCTCATTCGACAATCTTCAACAAGGATCGCAGACACATACCACATCCCATGCTGACATGTCAACAACATCGTGTCGACAGCTAACTCATCAATGCTGACCAACATCGTGTATAAGCCCAAATGACCTTCCCACTCTGCAGAGCCATGCTCCATGCAAACCCTTCCCTACCATTCGTTCCATTGCTGATCAGTCCAAAACACCAATCGCAGAGGCGAAGACGTCAAGCCAGGTTCTGATATACCAACCCCTGCTACTCTAATTGCACCCTCGAAAGCACCAGCGAAAAGGGGCCTGTGTCATGTACCGAGGCTCTGGAAAGATAGATTTAAAGCTCGATTGCTGACCATTCGCATCGACACGTCTCACGTCTCAACTTCGTGAATCCATATAGACCTATTTCGACGATGGCGATCAGTACTTCTGACGTCCTTCACCTTGGATATCAGATCTTCTGGTACTGGTCACTCGCTTTCGGGGCCGTAAGTCTAACTTGACTTCATGCTGTACTGATCAGTGCCTGACCATCCCTCAGCTCCTCGTCTACACCGTTGTCCGCCTCCTTTACAACATCTCGCCCCTCCATCCCCTACACAAATACCCAGGTCCTCTCCTCTGGCGCGCAACCCGCCTCTGCGCCTCTTATCACCATGCGACGGGAGACCTCTACCAACACACCACCGCCATCCATGAGAAATACGGCCCGACAGTTCGTATAGCACCTGATGAACTCTCCTTCTCAAACCCAGCAGCATGGCCGAATATCTTCAATTCCCGCCCCCAACTCGCCAAAACGCAATACCATTTCTCTCCGCCTGATCCGACGAGGAACATGCCAGCCGCGATGATTACCCAAAGCGACAGCGAACACGCTCGTTTACGAAGACTAGCCAATCCAGCTTTTCTCAATGCTGGCGTGCAGGAGGTTGAACCTACCTTGCAACACTACACTAACCTCCTCGTGCAAGCATTGAAAGAAGACTGCACTCAGGGGAGTCAGAACATGGTCCAATGGTTCCTCTGGACACTCAACGACGTTATCGGCCATCTCGCCCTCGACCAGGAATTCCAATGTCTCGAGAGGAGGAGAATGCATCCCTGGCCGAATTTCCTACTTCGAGTGCTTAAGCAGACAGCGACGATTAATCAGTTCCGAAGATGGGGGTTTACTTTGCAGATGTTGGGTCTGATCATTCCGAAAAAGAGGTCTCAGGAAAGAGAGGACTTCATTAAAGTGGCGAAGGAGGCTGTTGAGAAGAGATTGGCGAAGGAAGAAGCGAATGAGAAAGGAGTGGCTGGTGGAGAGGAAGAAGCGAGGAAAATTGAAGGACAGAAGGATCATCCGGATATCATGGGTCTCCTCCTTCGCGAAACAAAGAATGGCGATCGACTAACCCGCGAAGAACTCCTCTCCAACTCTATCCTCATCGTCGGCGGAGGAGCAGAAACAACCGCCACCTGCCTCTCCGCCACCTTCTACCATCTCTGCAAAACGCCCAGAGTGCTGCAGAAGCTGAAAGACGAAATCAGAGGACGCTTCTCCTCAACGGCAGAAATCACACTCAAAGCCGTAGCAGATCTCCCCTACCTCTGCGCCACAATCGACGAAGCATTACGAATCTTTCCAGTCGGCAGCTACATAACTCCTCGAACGACGCCAAAGGAAGGACATGTTATTGATGGGGAAGTTATTGCTGGCGGCACATACGTGACAATGGGCCAATGGTTTATGGGCCGCTCGGATCTGTGGTTCGATAATGCGAAGGAATTCAGGCCAGAGAGGTGGTTAGATAATGAGGTGCAAAAGGCGAGTAGGAGGGCCGTGGATGAAATTTTGAAGCCGTTTAGTATGGGGCCGAGGAACTGTATTGGGAAGCTGTAAGTCGGAAAGGAGAGGATCAGGTGTGTGTGTGGTGCGAGACTGACTTTCAATGATAGGCTTGCTCTGGCTGAGGCGAGACTGGTGACGGCTAAGTTAATTTGGAATTTTGATTTGGAGCTGGATGGGGATCATGAGAGTTGGGTTGATGATGCGAGGTTCTATGTGAGTATCAGCAGCATCGCGGTACTTGTTCTTGTCGTTGGTGATGAGCTAATGAGGACCGCAGATCCTGTGGCAGCTGGCGCCCTTGAAGATCCGGCTGGCTCCTGTCCGGTAGCTCCACATCCCTCGATGTAGAAGAATCTGCGGGCTCTCTTTCTCTTATACTCATGCGTGTACTTCATCTTGCGGCTTTGCAATCAGGAACGAGATCAGGCTCCAACTTATAGAGGAGGCTCAATCACCGACCTCCATCCACCATTCCACGCTCTCTGCCGGGAGAGCATCGCAGATCCTATCTTCGGCAATGCAAAGCCATCGCGTCAAATCTAGCACATTCCCATCTTCCAGACGAATGGAACTGTTCTCCGCAGATCCAGTAGCTTGCATTTCATGTAGTCTGCAGCCACTCCGATCTGTTACGTTGACATTGAGTAGAAGGGAAATACATAATGCATTAAAATACTACGTATTGCTACACGGCGACTTGGCCAAAACTTGCGCAAATGATGAGATCTTGCATGAGCAGGACTCTCAAATAAATGCGCAGGATATGGCTCAGTATGTGGAGATGCCTTGAGGCCAGAGCAGCTCAATATTCGCAAGGTGCTGCGGTGGCTATACGCCAGAGCTGCAGAATGCTGAACAAAGGTTACAGTGACAGGCAATCTCCGCGACGATGACCAGATGTTGCAGTGACTCTCCATCGGAGTCAGAGCAGCAGCAACGTCATGGATCATAATGCATGAACTCTTATTGCAGTGGCAACAATGGCCAGAGCAGCAGGAAATTCAGGCTATCAAGCCAATGAACTGCATGCCTCGATAGGCCGCGAGATGTCAGGCGACAAGCTCGGGACGCAGGGGCAATCACCGAGGAAGAGACGTCGACAGCTCGGGGAACGGATGATCCCTCGTGGTCTGATCCGTCCCTGGGTTGGCGTAGATGGTGAAGCCTCGAGTGTAGTTGAAGAAATGATGCCAGTCACCTGGAAGCTCCCCGAGGTATCTGATCTCATCTGTGTCCACCCAGAGTACCTCCTCTGAGGATTGCGGGAGCGTTGATGGTTCGGGCACATCCAAGGGCTGCTCTGTGGGGTTGGCAGGTAAATTCGTCTGAGGTGTCGTATTGACCGGGTTTGTGGCGGTGGCATGGGGTGGTGAATCCGTTCGGGATGGTGTATCCATTGGGGTTGGTAAAGTCGTTGGGACTGGCGCTGGCGTCTCGGCTGGCGCAGTCTGTGACGTACCGGGTATTTCTTCCACAGGAGGTGGTTCTTGCCACTGCTCATTGAGCTCGGGGCTGAAGATGCCAGTCTTTTCGCACCCTCGGATTAGAGCGCCAATATCCTTGTGCTCAGTTCTGATCTTGGGATTCAAGTTGCCTCGGGTATCCATTGCATTTTGGGAGATGAAAATGTCTTCAAAGCCGGAAATGATGGCGGTGTGGTCGGCGATACTCTTTGACACTGCTTTCGCAAACAGGTTCAAAGTCGAGTTCGTCCAGGTAACCTGCTTCCGCAGCCGCTTGGTGGCGAGGGCGTTGACATTCAACAGTGCCTTATCCAGCTGCGGGACGATCTCCTCCAGCTGCGAGATGGTCTCCTTGATCTGCTTATTCTCTTTCTCCATTTTCTGGTAGGATTCGCTGTTCTTGATGGTAGTTTCAATGTCTCCCTCGAGCTGGCTTCTGAGGTTTCGAATCACGGCAGCGTCTTCTTGAATCTTTTTCGTTGCAATTCGCTGCTCATCGCGGCACTTCTCGATTTCGACCTGGGCGGCTTCCATTCGCTGCTTCTCGGTATCGACAGTAGTCTGGAGTTGCTGGATGACTGCAAGCGATCAGTACTCTTGTCGGACATCAGTGACAGTGAGTAGGGAAAACCCTACCTGGCTTCACAACTTTCTCCGCGGCAACCTCGGCCTTACGCGACATCTTCTGGTCAAGGGTCCTCTCCCTCCCATCTTGTCTCGTGTTTAGTTTCCTAATCGAGTCAGCTCCAATTCCCGCTTGATAAAGGGAATGACACTCACATCGCAATTTCCTGGATGTGCTCCTTGATTGCTCCTTGATGCGTTCTCTCAGTGTCCCATCAGCTATCTCTTGCATCAGGTGCTGACCGAGTTCTTTAGCAGTGCCCAGGGCAATGCGGAACTCATCACGCATGTCTGGTATATCAACGCGAGCGACAGCGAGTACCTGCTGTTGCTGCACTGTGTGCAAATAAAATTCGTGGTTCAACGTCCTGTGCAGATCTCCAATGCCGCGTGACGTGATGGTGTTCAGGGAGTCCATCATGGTCTTCATGAAGTCGCGTATGACACCAACCACGGGTTTCGCGTTCTCTGGTAGATGCTTCTCGAGATCCGCTAGGGTTCCCCTGATTCTGGCCGAGTCTTCTGGCATGACGAAGTGGAACTTGACCCCGTCGGCAAAATGGGTCCAGACCCTGTTCACAGCCAATATGTGCCTCAGATCAAGGTTTGCGCAGTAAACAGTAAACACCTACGACTCGTTGCTCAACGGAATGTTCTTGAAGCCCGGTATTATGTGTTCCCTGATAAGCTCCTTCTCCGACTGGGTCCGGCTGGGGAGGACCATAGCGCCGCTTCCGTCAGTCACTGCGAGTGTGTCAGTCTCGACCTAAGCATTAGACAAGCTAGCAAGGCTTACACCGCTCAAGCGCGCTGCCAAGGTTAATCGTCTCCTCTCTTGGTCTCTCGAGCTGTTCAACATCCTCTTCAGAAACATCTCCGACGATGGATCCGGATGTCTCAGGTATGGGGATAGGTTGCATGAACCTCGCTTGTCCAGCTGGACATGCTCGAGCTGCGAGCGAGTGTAGGTCGCTCTCGGGGTCCTGCTGAATGGCATCTCAGTGGTGAAAAGTCGAAGCTACCGACGCTGTCGAGAGATTGCGTGCGCGTCGTGGTTCGTCCTTGATGGGTAGGTGCGGCATAATCAAAGAGTGTCTCGGTGGATTCTAGGTAATCTTCGCCATCTTGTCTCGGATTCGCAGACATGCCCTTGTTTCGCTTGTGTGCTGCAAAGATCGAGTTTCGTTGAGGTGGTGATGTGTTCGAAGTCCGCATAGCACGGCGGAGAATATCCAGGTGGGCAGACGCGTAGAAGCGCGCTTGGACCAGTCGCCACTCTTCTACGAGCGGTGCAAAGAAACACCGGGATTGGACATAAACGCCTCGAAGGTGCTACCTTTCGCGAGATGCTACCTTGGGATTGCCTCGTTCTAACAGAGACTACCGAGAGGATAGGCATTCCTACCTGACCCAGGATCCATGGGCCAGTCTCGACGTTCAATGGCTGAAGCGCATCGTTCGATACAAGGCTATCATCTCCTGCCTCAACCCAGGTGGAGACCTTTTGCCATTCGAGCGACGAGACATGACAGCCGCCTGTCTTTGCGCAAACACAGACTCTCTTCACCAGCGCGGGCATCGATGTGATGCTCTGTCTCATCGCCGTTGGAACCCACCGTGTCATTGGTATCATTGGCGTCGCTACACCAACCGCGACCTCTTACAGTGCACTCTCTTCGAGTCTCGAGATCCAACCGGCGCTCATTATATGAACCCATCTCAAACTGCGGCCTTAGCGCTCATGCCTCTTTTCTGTTCACTCGTCCCTCGTCCGTACCCGCCATCCGCACCAAGATCGCAAGCGCCGATGTTCTCGACTTCATCCTCTCTGACTGCCATTGATATCTGTCTCCTTTGCCATCTTCTCACTCAGCGACGGGTTACACGCCTATCCCGTTGCCGAGGACAATTGCTTCACGAGATACGCCCGGTCACATTCCTTCTCATTGCGACGAAATGGATGCAGCAGGAGCTACATCGTCCGAAGCTGCTTCCTATAGTTGTGGTAGGAGCCTCATCTCTGGAAAAGTTGCGCCTTCTTCTCTGTTGCACCTATGCTTTGATCTTGCGTCGTGCACGCGCGCCCTCCAATTGCACAAGCCGCGCAGAGCACGATTCAGCACTTCGATGTCGAGAACAGCAGCATCTCAGATACTTTCAGCAGCCGAGCGCACTGCAGCAAGCCGTTTGCTGAGTTGATGTTCGTGAGGATTCTGATCTGCGGCATTCGTGGAGGCAGTGGGAGAAGAGGCTGAGCTCGAGCGGATCTTCATCGACGTGAGAGAGAGAGAGCACAGGGGGATGGCATTCGTGGACAGTCGCGGCGGTGGTATCTAATAACCAGTAAACGTCTCGACACTGCAAGGAGAAAGCAAGGTGAGGTTGCAGAGGTACAGGCCAAGAAGCTCGTTCCCGGTGCGAGCGGTCCGACACTCTTACAGCCACAGCGCACCACGCCTCCTGCGCATCGTCACCTACACCATCGCAGCCTTCCCTTGAATATGACAGCCCGCCCTCGAATAGCCTGCGAGAAGTCACGATATTAGCATTCGTTGCACGTCCATCGTCGTCGCAAATCGCACTCGCCCCGGGAGTCATGTTCTCTGCAAAGCCGCGTCCTCCGCAAGAGTTTCGATCGAGAAGAGGTTCAAGCCGGCGAGAGTTGCAGTCTATCGCAAGAGGTGGGAGTTCGGGGGTCTTCTTACTGCGTACGATGTCAAAAGAGCAGCGCTTTGGAGGTCTGTCGTGCTTTAGACGGGATAGCCAGTGTCACCAGCAAGGCGACTTCACTGCGTTCTGTGAGGCCCACCCGTTCATATCATCGTTTGGCAATGATACTGTCGCGTGGTACGTGCTGGGGAGGTACAGCGCTGGTGTGTGCGTGGCCGTTCTTGACGAGGTCCGTGAAGATGCGGTACGAACTAGGTGAGGCAATTTCGTGTGTATACAGCCAAGATCAAAAGAGGGCAGCATGACAGCCAGGTATGCTGCGTCAATTGTTGTTAAATGGGCAAGTGGGAGCATCTGCGCAGGTGGTGCCTTCCTCATCTGCTCCCAGAGTCGGAGAAAGATCGGTAAGCTCCCGACGCTCCTTGTTTTCCTCCATCTTGTGTCTTGAACCTGCTCTCCTCCTCCCTGCCCTCTCATAACAGTCCACAACACTATGGCTACTCATCAGCTGCACGATCAGTCTATGTCTGCGTATAACGCCTACCAGGACAGCGACAGAGACCACCAGAGCGGACCCCAGAGCAACCCCCAGAGTAATGACAACGACTTCGAAGATGACCCGGAGTATACCAAGCTGTTGAATTTCACCAACGACATACAACTGAGCCTCTCAGGGATCCTCAACTCCGAGACTATCGGGAATGACATGGACAAACACATTGCGATGACGCACCTCACAGTTACCATGGTGGACCAGTTCAAGGCCGCTAAGAGAGTAGCCAGGAACCTATGCAGCAGACACCAGGAGCTACAAGAGCAGGAGCTGGAGGCTGACGAAAAGCAGCCGCTCTCAGAGCTCACCAGGAAGAGTAAGTCGAGCCTCGAGAGCAACACTCGCCGGAGCGAACACTGATCGGCGTGTAGGCTGGAAGATGGCTTGATCAGCTTGAAGACAGATCGAGAGGAGTACGGAAACGCGAAAGCTTCCTTGAATACGGAACGCACAGAAGTGAGTTGCATCTCCTCACCAAATCGCTCCTGCTTCCTGCGGAACACCCTGCAGCTCGATGCGAGGCGCCGGCGTGACTTGTGCGTAGCTAACTGTGAGACAGCTCGAGAGTGCCCAGAGACAGCTCGAGAACGCCCAGAGACAGCTCGAGGAAGCTCAGAACACTCTTAACGATGACGTGGAGGACTTTCGCGAGACCCGGACGCGCGTGGAGTCCATCGACCAGGAATTCACGGCCCGCGAACAGCGCGCAAGGGACATGGACGAGACAATCCAGAAGTAAGCCCCAGTAACCCGCTCTCACAACGCCCACACTCGATGACACCATACGCACGCACAAGCAACTTTCACCGCCAAGGGATGAGATGTGTATCGTTATTGACTCTTGAGCAGGAACTACGACTTCAGCCATGATTGGCTACGACGCAGTATGAACCTGTCAGACACTGCGGATGTTTTCAAGCACCTCGCCAGTAAGTATCTTGGCACACATCTAAAAGTGGCTGCTGACTCGCAAGCAGTCATTACTTGGCGCAGCTCCAAGCTTGATGAAACGGAGCGGAGTCTGGAAGAAGCCAACGCAGAGATTAAGCGACTTCGCGCCGTCGATAAGGCGCAAAGAATGGAACCCGAGACCACTACCCCCATCATATCAACGGCATCGCCAGGACAATCGAGCAAGTCGCAGACTGCACCGACTGACCGTCTTGCCGCTGGTGTTTTGGGAGCGGATGAAGAGGGAACCACTGCAGATGCAATTCGAGAGTCCACTATTGCGGCCATAAACCGCCAAGGCACTCTTCAGAAGACCTCAAAGGATAATGCGCCCGAGGGGTAGCCGTCAGCTGGTCAGGGAGTTTCTCAGTTGAGTGGCTCCTTGAGACTGTTGATGGATTCGACCGACATGGAGTCGTCCTGATTTACCTTTGCCCTTCCTCTCCTCGTCTGTCATCAGCTTGTCATCCTGCATCTGCAAGTGACATCCATCTCTGATCAACACACCAACGCCTTTGACATCCTGCTGGCCTGCACTTGCAAGCCAACAAGAGTCATCCTAGATCGGTCTTGCCCTAAGAGGTGAGATTGATATGAGAATGTTGGTGATCTACATGTAATTAATATGAATTAAGAAAGTATCTTCATTTTCCCGCTCTTCCAGTGATACTCACCATGTTGTTGCAATGCAATCGGACGACACCAGCGTCCAACAAACGTCTTATCACCCGCGAGTTTCGTTGTGGTAGATCATAATCAAATCTGCACATTACGCACCGCAGACCCTAGAAGAGAGCCTGCTGATATATACTCTAGAAACCGCAACATTAGATACAAGGAAAGAGTGCGGGTATTATCTACACGAACAATACGCCTCCAAGCTCCAAGCTCTCACACCAATGCGACCAACACTTTTTTCCATTACCCCATCTACAATGCGAAAACAGCCGCGACCATCGCAATTAAACCAGCAACAGACGAGAAGGTCGTCATGCTAGCAGCGCCAGTGTACGCCACAGGGCTAGATGGCTTAGGACCAGTGCCGTTGGAAGATCCCCAGCTGCCAGTTGGCGAGGCAGCACCCCAGCCAGATGGCTTGGCACCTCCGTAACCACTTGGTGCAGCACCGCCGTTGCCCCAGCTTCCTGCACCGTAGCCGGAAGGAGCAGCGCCGCCGGTGGCATATGGGAGGGGCTTGACATAGGCGGTGGAGACGGCGGCGGAAGAAGAGGCTGAGCCGGAACCGTATGCTGGGGCAGAGCCTGATGGTGCCCAAGCGCCAGCGGAAGCAGAGCCAGATGGAGCCCATGCACCAGCGGAGGCAGAGCTAGATGGTGCCCATGCGCCAGCGGAAGCAGAGCTAGATGGTGCCCATGCGCCAGCAGAGACAGAGCTAGATGGGGCCCATGCGCCAGCAGATGACGAGCCAGATGGTGCCCATGCGCCAGCGGAAGCAGAGCTAGATGGTGCCCAAGCACCGGCAGATGACGAGCCAGATGGAGAGCCGTAAGCTGGAGCAGAGGCGGATGGAGCCCAGGTAGCGCTGCTGGCGCACTGGGTGCTGTCACCGCAAGCGTAGATGGTAGAGACGACGGTCTTGTACTCTGTCGCAGTCTTGCCGCCGCCATTCACTGGAGAGTAGGGAGTCGTGGCTGGGGTAGAAGCAGACCACGAACCGTAGCCTCCGGAAGCAGAGGAAAGAGTGACGGTCTTGTAGATGGTCTGGGTGACACCCTCAGAGACGGTGGTCTCGACGGTGGTGTAGACAGCGGGAGAAGAGACGGCTGGGTAAGGCTCAGCAGACTTGGACCAGCTGCCGGATGGCTTGCCCCAGCTGGCGGAGGTCTCCTCAGCGTAAGACTCAGTGACGGTGGTCTTCACGGTCTCAGTGGAGTAGTCGTAGTGAGTGACAACGGTGGTGTGGTCGCCGTAGGTAACCCAGTTGGTGGTGACTGGAGTGGAGTAAGTAGAGGTCTTCTCAGTCTCGTAAGTCTTGTATTGAACTGGAGTGGTCTCCTTGCCCCAAGTGGCAGAGGTGGTGGCCGAGTTGGACGACTTGTCGCCCCAGGAAGATGAAGCAGAGGATGAAGAGTAAGCTGGAGCACTCTCGCTTTTGTATCCCCAGCCAAAGCTGCTTGGGATGCTGGTGAAGGTGGTGCTTGGCTTGGCGACACCGTGTCCGAAAGAGACCGGGAAGCTCGTCTCCCAGGACTTGTGCTCGTAGCTCTTGGTCTTTGCCCACTTGTCAGTGTGCGAGGTGCTAGCGGACTCAGTAGGATATCCCCATGGCTTCTCGACTGAGGTGCTCGTGGTGTACTCATCAGTCTTGGACCAGGTTGGCTTCCAGGACTCTGAGCCGCTGTATGACTCGGACCAAGTTGGCTTCCAGGACTCTGAGCCACCGTATGCTGGGAGCGATGAGCTGCTCGCACTGGAGGTGGTGTAGGTTGTCGCGTCGTGGGACCATGACTCAGTTGATTTCTCGTACTGTGGTGCGGAGTAGGTCGTTGGCTCGGCCTTCTTGCTGGTGGACTCCTCGTCGCAAGTGCTGGTGGATGAAGCACCGTATGCGTATGGAGTCTCAGAGCTGGACTCTGGGGCGTAAGCCTCAAGGGCTGCGTAAGTGCCTTGGACGGCGGCCGCAAGGACGGCAATGTTGGCGAATGAAGGCATGATTAGATTGATTATGATTAATTACTATCAGTGAGTGGACGGCCTTGGCCTGTAATGAATGACTGGACCCGAGGGTCTGAAGGGGAATGATAGCAGGAGAAGCTTGAGGGTGATGAACGTAGGGTTGAGAGAGGGAAGAGAACAGGATCGCGAGAAAGAGAAGTATATCGACTCACGGTACTCCTCCTCGGAGGCGTCGGAGGCCCGGCCGCGTGGGAACGCTCACGCTCTGATCGTTGTTGTTCCCAATTTCCCGAGTGTACTTGCTAGAGATGAGATAATCCACTTTCAGGTGGGACTTGTTGCCAAAGGCGTCGACAGCGCGATGGCTTGGCCAGAAATGTATAAGAGAGAGGAGATGGCGTGCGGAAATACCCAGATCGAGCGTGACGACGGTTAGGCGCCCGCGGTCGCTATGTCAAATCGGACGTCCAGCGCAACGGCCGACAACATTAATGTCATCTCAGCCGCCAAACAGACAACAGCGCTGTCCCCGTGGCTTGCAAAAGTACGGCTCTTCCACGACAAGTCCCCCCTCTTGACAGCTTGCGCTGGCATCTTCGTCTTGCGTCTTTGGAAATGATGTCGTCGTGTGTTCGGAGGCCCGTCGGAGCGGATACGAGTCCTTTGGCAAACGTTGGCCTCGTTAGAGAGGAGGATCTTCATGAGATGGAGTAGGCAAGTGACCGAGTTCAGGGGAAGACGGCTCCTTAATAGCGGCAGGGAGAGTTCAGCGGGCGGAAGTGGACCGCATGCTGATGACTAACACCGTTCTTCCGGTCTTCATTGAGTTCACGACCCGTCTTCAAATTTGGTCGTGCGAAGTACTACTAGACCACAAGCGACCTGATATGTCCACTTCCTCAGAAGACACAGAGATCCTGGTGTGGCTGGCAACATTACTTATCTCGTTCCAAACGAACACCAGAAGCAGCTCACTGGCAATTTGATAGAGTCTACTCCCTTGCACATGGACAAGACTTCAGCCGAAGAACAGCCAACGGCACATAGCAAGCCATCATCATTTGGCAAGAGCCTTCTACGTCAAGACTCTGGATCCTACAGCCACCTCAGCAAATGTCACTCGAGAACGGTCCATCAGGAGAAAACCCTTCGTGCGAAGCACCCTTCTTGAAAGTCAAGGAAATCAGCCTGCCTGACGACATCCATCTCAGCAAGAGGTCTCTCCTCAATTTCAGGGGTCTTCTCTGGCGCATCATATTTTGCCTCTCGGAAGACAAGTTTGACCTCAGCAGGCCCACGTATATCACCAAGACCAAGGGCCAAAGTCCCATTTATTTGAGGTGAAGTCCTCTCACATCAGAGCCGCATCTATTCATCGCTTGCTCGCTACCAACTGCCTGGTAGAGCCTTACATCATGCATACAAAGGACTCGTTGTCGCTTGTTCGTCGGTTCCCCTTTCCGTGGAATGCGGACACGAAATCTTTCTGTGAACAGTTGCCATACAAAGGAAAAGCGATACCCAGGACTTCAGTCCTCACACACACATTCCTCGCTACCGACTGCAAGCACAACCACGAGAGATCTATGTATCCCTAATGCGTGGGCAAGACCCGCCAAACCGGACGCACACTCGGGTATATTGGACGGAATCCTTTCTCGGCATGACCGCGAGACCTCCTAGACTCATGACATACACAGTGTTGCAACAATGAGCGCTCTTAGCATATACTCGGAGTAAGTGCATCCTAGGTGAACATCCCGCTTCCGATTCTGTATCCCGCTCAAGTCTTTACCTTCACGTTGTACATACTTTGATTTGACTTGCAGCCACACACAATCTAGACTTTGAGAACAAGAGCGATAGCGGTTTCACGACCTGAAATGGCAACTACGAACGTGAAGCAGCTGCACTGGACGCAGCGTATAGCACTGGTCAGGCACAATCTTCATGCGGCCAGCAGAAGTGGAGACTTTGGCTTCTTCAAGGCACTGCAGGCAGCCGGCTTGCTGGAGGGCACGAACCACTTCGCGACATTGACAGCCATGATAGGAGACGAATTTGATACCATCATGGCTGCCATGGATAACCTCAACGGCGGCCTCGCTTACATACATCAAGACGCATTTGAGAAGGTGTACGACAATCTCAAGAACTCCATGCGAGACGAAGATAAGGAAGCTGACAGATCCAACTTGTGGGTGGATGTCACCATGCAGAGGAACATGGCAGACATGGCCATCGACAAGCTTTCAAATTCTGCGATTGGTCTCATCAATCAGCAGCCTGCCCATGTTCAGGACGCAGCTGCCAATGTCTTCATCACTGGTGTCACTCTTATTGCGGACTGTGTCGAGGTCGTCATCAGGCAGCTGGACACGATTGATCAGAAGATGAATGACTTCATCCGCCTGGAAGAAAGCTGGAATACTGTGAAGGCCTCCGTCATCGCCGCCAATTCTGGCTTGAAGGGCGTTTTCTACATGCTTGATGCTACCGATCCTCAGGGCGAGAAAGCTCCGCGGTCGTTGAGCATCTCGAGTGCTGGAAGCACCATGTTTCGCAAATTGTCCAACGCTTTCCAGAGTTCGCCACCGAGCCGGAGCTCCAGTGTGGCCAGTGCAGGTGTATCACGAGCCCCCGTCCGCTCGCCTTCTCCGGTCTACCGCACGCCTAACTACGTGCGCAACAGCGTTAGTGCAGGATGCCCAACGAGCATGCCCTTTGCCATCAACAATGCAGCTTTCAACGGGAACTTCACCGCTCATACACTGAGCACCATTCCGCCGACACCCGCGTATGAGGATGACATGTGCGATCCATTCGACAAGAGCGAGATGGTGCCGCCAGTTCCGACCCTCCCCATCAACGCAACAGAGAGGCGCATGAGCCAAGCGGTCATGTAGAGTGCCAGAAACTTTGAGAGATTTCTTTGGAAGGACATAGATAATGAGCACAAAGTCACGACAACTTGTAAATATCTGTGAATAGTTAATAGTACATATGACGGCCGAAAGAACATGAACGCGCTTCACTTCACTCGCACCTTCTATCTTTGGATAGAGTTTTGGTTACGTAAGCTGCACTTTCCATCTCCAACTTCGTCGTTTGATCAAACAGCTTCTTCTGTGGAAACATCAACAATCGTACCCAAGTCCGTCAAGATGCCGCCTCACGTATCGAAACGAGAGGGCATACAATGGAAAGACCTGGCTATGCACGAGCCGACCGACACGCTCGTTCTCACGTCACCCGAAAACAGATTCGTTGATATCAGAGTTCTGATTCAAGAACCACCTGAAGTCCCTCAGATTGCACGAGATTCGGGTAAGAAGCCCATTTGCTTAAGCGTTCCGTTCATTGGACTGACACATTTCTGCAGCAATCCAGCCCTTCGCCCAACTAGACTGGGCATTCGCCGGCTTCTCCTCATCCGAGCAGATCCCTCCTTCACCCACAAAGATCACCAACACCAGCAACACAGAAGACGCTACTCCAATCTTCAAATCCACTTGGCAACATTACGTCGACTCCCGTTTCCCCGATGCGGAGTCTGTGCAAGATTCCGGCATCATGATTACCCAGCCTGACGGCCGCACGCTCGAATCCGGAGAAATGGTCAAACCGGATACGGGGAAGGTGACGGAGTATAAGGAGATTTGGAGGGATGTTCCGTTGAAGACGAGGAAGGATGGGAGGGTTGAGGTTGCGGTGCTCATGTTGCATGAGGATTTTGTGAAGGATGGGGAGGGAGAGGGGGAGGCGGCTGGCGATGGTGATGCGGTGGAGGAGAATAAGGTGAAGGTGAGAGGGATGGTTTTGAGAGTCGCGCAGTGGTGTCAAGGCATCATCCGAATGGGCGATCGAGATGTGGCGATTGAGAAGTGGGAACTGACGGAAGAAAAGGGATGGCAGAGACGGATTCGAATGGGAGACTTGTGGCTGCCCTGTGGTGTGGCGATGGACTTTGATAGATTGCAGAGCGATGGGAAGGTGGTTTTCGGTGATTATGTTTGGAGGGTTGTTGAGCTCGGACTGGCCTGATCACGAGGATGGATTGAGTGTTGCGGGCGCCAGGTAGAGAGCTTCTCCCAGAATCTGCATTGCGAGTGCTCGTCTGAATACCCTGTCAACCACTTTAAAGCGCCTTCTCAAATTTGAATCGCTTCCGTCCACTCATCGCCTTCCCAAATCGATTTTCAGCACTTGCATCATGCTATCGTCTTCTCTCGTCGAGGAATTATCCTGCAAGCCAAAGAAAGGCTTGACAGCAACTGAGACGGCACCTTCGACTAAGCCACGCACAAGGTCTTGCAGCTCTTCGCCAGTCTGCGCGAAATCTGGGAACGCGTTAACCTCTAACAGCCAAGATGTACCTTGCGCATCAACAAGGAAGTCGAGACCGAACAGCTCGAACGCGTTTGGCAGAGGCTGGAAGTGGATGCTCATGCTCCGGGCGGCAGCCTCAAACACCTCCTTAGTTGTGCTGCATATCTGCTTGAACACATCCTCTTGCCATTCCTTGCTCAAGCCAGGAATATCTTGTGGAAGCGACCAGAAGGCATACACACTCCCTTCGCGCTCACCACTTTGAAGGCAGGTGTTCGTCAGATGGCTGGGAAGGTCTTCATTGGGAGGCGCAGACGCCGATGGAGCGACATAGGGTTGACCGGCGAACAATGCCAGCATTGGCTTGTAGACAAACACCCTCAGAGCGCCCACTGCGAGAACGTACGTCCGAATGTGGAACTTCCGTCCAGCAGATGGATGTCCTTCGGGCATCAGTAGTGGCGGATGAACGTATGGCTGGGCAACAAAGTGCCTCAGTTGAGACGCAATGACACCGTTGCCGTCATCGTTACTCTCAATCCCAGGTTTATCGAAGTCTGGTTGGGAGGAGGTTTCATCTTCGTCTTCGTCGTCGGAGGGCAGATCCCACTCCTCGAAGATCTCGGTAAGCTCTTCCTCGGAGCCGAAGAGTCTGATGCCTTGCCCACGATCACTCATGCCTGGCTTGAGGATCCACAATTCTCTTTTCTCTGGGTCTGCATCGAGCGTTTCATTCCTAGCCCAGCTTTCTTTCAACTCGTAAGCCTCAATCAATGCATCATCGAGGAACTCTGCAAAGTCGACTTCGAACTCCACGCTTGGCTTGACATGCTCCCTCAAGGGGCTCTTTGGGTGTTTGGTCAACCAATGTGAGACTGTCGTTGAGAGATAGTGCTTCCGTATCAGGGCTTTTCGTATGACAAAGCTGTTGGCCAAAGACGTTGGTGCATTTGAAATGAGATGATCAAAGTCGATGCTCTCGTATTGGCGCCACTGTAACAGTCTGCTGGAAGGGGACGGCAGTTCTGACACATCATCGATCAAGACCAGCAACTCCGGAGGGAGGCATTTCTGTAGAGCTGCTAACAACAATGGCTGTACGTATTTGTCCTCGTAGTTGACTATGGCATAGATCTTCGTGTCGTCCACTGGTAGCTGGGCGAGACCAGGAGACATTGCTGGTAATCAATCCTTCTGGAGTCGAGTAATGTGCCGCCTGGCCGCAAGTGTCTTGAGGTGCTCGAAAAGGTGCCAAGTCGGGTTTTGGGCTGGTGATGTTCGTGCGCTTCGGAAGCCGGCAGTGTGGCCCTCGGAGCACTTGGCACCTTTCCAAAGCTTCTCTCGACCAGCAAACTCCTTTCCTTAGACATCATCTCTACTACAACATCATTGACATACAACTGCTCCAGATGTACGACACGCGTTGGTCTGCGAACAGGCGCCACAAATATCTGACGACAGGATGCATTCTCAAACCAAACATGTCCTCACCACAAAAGCGGGCCCGTGCAATGACTACGCGTCCCTCGACCTCTCCGCGCAAAAAGCCGCGCATCGAACGACGGCTAGCATATCTAGACGCCTGCTGTCTCTGGAGAAAGCCTCGCAGCTGATGTAAGGACGCGTAGGTGCGCGCCCATCTCTTCTTATACAGAATCACGCCTTGCATTCCATGCCACATTCGCTGTCCCTCTTGCCTATTCGCGATCTTGGTACTGCATTGCAATGCTTAAATTGAGCTCCTCTATATGGCTTTCAATTGATCAATTCCCAAATTGTATGCTCAGAGCCGGTTTGTCCTGACACCTACATGTGGGATGCTCTCTTTCAGATATTCGATCTGGACTCTGGAGAGCTTGTCTTCGAATGGCGCGCCTCTGATCATTTCAGCTTTGACGAATCGTACGCATCGAAAGATACGACGACAGAAGACGAGCCATGGGATTGGTTCCATATCAATCAAGTCGAGAAAGACGAGGCGGGCCACTACCTGGTTTCGTCGCGCCATCTACGAACGATTGCGTATGTGAACGGCACAAGCGGCGATGTGCTATGGAAGCTGGGAGGAAAGGACAACTCGTTCCAAGATCTTTCGGATCGCCAAGCCACGCTATTCATCGGCCAGCATGATGCACATTTGAATCGCGAAGGCGATCGAACCTTCATCACGATGTTCGACGACCGAGCAGACTGGCAGTACGAGCTCGAGCACCTCTCGAAAAGACGAAAGATCGAAGTCGACCTCGAGAAGATGACCGCAAAGGTGGATACCGACTACGTGCATCCATCGCACATATTTGCTTTCTCGCAGGGTTCATATCAGAGTCTGTCGAACGGCAACGTACTCCCGGGCTATAGATGCTGCGGCGCGCTCATGGAATTCTCGCCCGACGGAGATCCTATGCGATGCTTACATCCAGCCATCTTCGCGATTCAGCTCCGGCGAATTCTAGAGCTGTCGCGACTCGAAGTTCGACTGGACTGGTAAACCACTTATCATGCCCAGTGTAGTGCTCGAAAGCGACAATTTGCATGTCTCCTGGCTGGGCTCAACCGCAGTGCGGAGTTGGTCATTGGAACACTCGCAGTCCGCCGAAGGGCAGTTCGAACATGTCTTGGACTTTGAGAAGACTGGTTTCGAAACTGAACTCACCATCGATGATGGAGTGATGCTTCGTCAATACATTAGATTCTTCTTTCGATCCCACCCACATGTCAATTAAACTTCCAAACCCTCCCCGGATCTTCCTGATCCGGAGCCTGTGGCCGACGGCCCGTCTCCCAAACTCCCGTGTCATCAACCCTCACATTGGCTCATCTCAGCTCAGCGCTAGCGAATGTCAGTGGCACAGCACCGGGTCGAAGGACTCCGAACGGGCCTCAAAGTTTTCGGAACCATCGAGATGGATGGCGTAAACGAAAAGGTCAGGTTGGACGGGGGAATCCTTGTTCATGGGTATGGGTTAGAGTTTGGCTGAGATGACTGCAGGCCTGGACTTCATGGTATTCAGAGGCTGATCAGAGCATTGCTAAATGGAGAGCTTCCAGCTATGGGCTTGCTCTTTCATTGCCAATCAGGCTGTTCAACCGCTGATATCGCCAGAGCGCATCGAGTGGAGGGTAAAGGAAACGCAGTCGAGCAGCAGCGGGCCTATTTCAGAGGCCTAGCCGACAAGAACCGCTGTCACTGAAACAAAATGGCCTTACAAGGCCGGCTTATGTTAGTCCTCGTAGTAATCCTCGCGCTCCTCTTCTAGATTCTCGCGAGCCTGGGTGTTGTTAGTTGGGTGGCTTCAAGACACTATTGGCGAGTTGCTCACCTCCTGCAGATCCTCAAGCCCGTCACTGCTGGCATCCGAGTCTGCAGCAGCCTCGATAGCCTCGTTGTACTCTTGTTGGGCCTCGTGGAGCGATTCGGCGTCACTGTCGTGGGCGGGTGGAGCGGCGTATTGGTCCGCGCTACCGTACGATTCTGCATCTGGCATGGCGGCGTACGAAGCAGGGGCAGAAGGCGCAGCGGCGGCAGCTTTGTGCTCATCGTCACTGTCACCGTCTGCGACAAAATCAGTCTGCTGAGTCTTTGATGTACACCAAACCCCAGTCCATATTACGAACCTGCGATCAAAGCGCCGGCAACACCACCGACAGCTAGACTAGCCGCACCAGCGAGAAGCATCTTCTTCTTGTCAGAGGACTTCTCCTTCTTCTCAGCCTCAGCGGCATCACCGTAGTACTGCTGAGAGTTCTGCTGGTGCTGGTAGTCGCTTTGAGGGCCGGGAGCAGGCATTCCGCCGTCGCCGTACTGGTTGTAGAAACCGCTGGACTCGCCATGACCGCGGTCAGCGCCCTGGTAGCCTGGTTGCGGAGGAGAAGCGTAGCCCGAGGGTGGTTGCGGAGATGCGCATCCAGAGGGCGGTGGAGGAGCGTAGCCGGCGTAGTGTCGCTGTTGAGGTGGGTCCTACTGTGTGCGACCAGTGGCTTGCTCTACGTAATAGTAGCGCTGGGATGTATGATCCCACTGAGAGATCCAGCCCGCGGGAAGCTGAGGCTGGCCAGGAGGACCTGACTGTGATGGTAGTGGGGCATACTGCTGCTGCGGTGCCTGACCGTGTTAAGCTGATGGAGGGGCGCCGGCGTAGGAGTGCTCAGCGGACTGTGGCTGCTCGTCGTAGCCGCGAGCGTGAAACGACTCAGCTGAATTTTCCCAGTAACGAGCGGCATGAAAGCGACGTTGCAGTACCTTAAGTTCCAAGGAGAACAATGACCTTGGCATCAGTCGCCCAACTCTTCCGACGGCGACGACAAGGTTCTGTTCGAGGCTTGGTCCAACCTCATCTCATGGTAGCATGTGAAATTATATGGCTCTCAACAGGTTTCAGCCCTGCAATCAAGACACTTCCAACCCCATTGCTTTAAATCCGGGTCGCCATATCCTAGTGCTTCCAAAGCTCGAAGACCATGCCAGAAAGGCGTCATGGTCGGACTCACACGACCATCTTCGGGACGGTCATCTGCAATGGAACGGAGCGACTTGACCAACACTCTGATGCTGAATGTGTCCACCTGAGTTCTTAGCGTCGCTGCAAAGCCGGCATAGAGCAAGGCAGAACTCAAGGTGCAGTAAAGTGCATCCCACGAGACATAGACGAATGGCGTCAGGGGTTTCAGGCACACGAATGCTTCTACTATTGCCTTGAACGCCTTGTTCATGGCAGCAAAGTGCTCAACCTTTTCTTCCGCCTTGGCGTACGTGTTGAGACACCAAGCACGGTGCAGCTCGGCCTTCAGATGGAGCAAATGGATGGTGAAGAGATGCTTCTCCAACCTGGCCTGCATGGTTCTGGCAGACTCCAGAGAGCACCCTTCACTTCGAGCAAGGAGCTCAATCTGGCCGACTTTTGCATGCAACGCCCTGGTCTGATCAAGCTGCATCGTCTGGTCCAACTCTTCTACCCTCTGCGTCTGCCACTCGAGCCGGATGCAGCTCACGGCGTGCATCAGATCCAGATATTCCAGCTTGCTACTGAGAAGCGTCTTGACCACGTCGTACGACTTGGGCAAGAAACTGTACGGCCGGCGGTCGAAGGCTAACGCCAACATGGAGTCCAAATGGATGACGGCTTTCCAGACAGGGTGCAGATCATTCTGAGTAGAAGAGTAGAGGTGCAATCCCATGCTCTCTGCATTTCTAGTCGAGACCGCAAGGAAAGTCCATCCGGCGCCTGGATTCGAGTCATTGGCAATCACCCATTCGAAGATCAGCGTAGTCTGAATTGTATCCAGAGATGGCTGCACATAAAAGTTGGCCAGGCGGAGACATTCGAACGAGCAAGCAACGAAGACCCTCGTCGTTAAGACACGCTCCGACGAAATCTCATCCGCAAGCTGACACCCAGCAGCCAAGACCGCATAAAGAAGCGCATACCAAGCCAAATCACTATACGGCAAGTCAGTCGCCACGCGCTCAAGAAGCTCCTCGTTTGTCTCATGCTCAACGAGGTGAATAACATTGCAGATCTTCCGCTCAAAATCCTCCGAATCCAGCAAGTACGGCGTGAACGGTATGGCAATTTGCTGATACGCCCTATAGTACCGCATGCATCTGTCACTACTGGGAAGAGACCTCAAGATGTCCCCGAGGGTTACTCTTGCTGTCGCTGACCAGAGACTGCCAAAAGGATGGAGCGGAGTTCTGTTAGTCAGTCCAAACGCTGACGCCACCGATATATCCGCTGGCAGCCGCTGTTGCTGACTGTTCTTATTCTGACCCCGAGAGATGAGGCTTTGGAAGAAGGATGCTTGCGAGTTTCGGCCTAGGAAGAGCGTCTCGCCTGTCTGTTCGATGTTCTGACAAAGCTGAGTCGTATTCTCTGATAGATTATCGAGGAGCTCTGGTAAGCCCTGAACTCCTGCGGAAACATCTCCGTCGAGGAGGGAGGAGGGTTTTGGCTGGATACTTGTTGCTGTCGCGCTTGCTTGTTGCGGCGATTGGCCATAACCCGAATGAATGTGCTCGGTGAGAGCTGGTGTTTTCTCCGATTCCTTCACCCTCGCTGGCGCGCTCTCATAGATGCACAGGTGAACATGCTTCCTCCTCCGACAAGTCGAACAAGGCTCCTCATAATTGCAAGCGACTTTGCGACTTCGACATGGTAAGCAAGCCTTCGGACGTCGATTCCTCCTCTTCTTGATCACCCCAGCTCCAGGTCGTGATCCGGATGCAGCAGGCTGTTGCGGCTCTTCTCCAATCTCTGTGTCATCCATGGACTGTCCTCGGTGTAAGAAGTCATCATCATGCTCGTAATCAGAAATTCGCGTACCCCAGGTCTTGGAGCTATAAACTCCTCTTTCGGAGACAACTTGACCTCGGTGTTTAGCAAAGCATGGACAGCCACAAGCCCTACGTCATGTCCTTCTTAATAATCATCTTCTTCAAACTCTTGGCGGTTCTCGCACCCTGACGGGGTTTTGGATCCAGTATCATCTTCTTCTTGCGCTTTGCACGATCCCACTCTTCTGCTCGGTGCCTCTTCGTAGAAATGCGTTCAATGATGTAGTCTGTTCGCGAAGGAGGTGTGGAGCCCTTTTGTATGGAGCCTTGTGGATTCTTCACGACAACGGTCCGACTTCTCTCCGCGGGTTCCCCAGTTTGGAGAAGCCGGGGGTACGTTGAGGAGGTGGACATGGGGTGCGGTGGAGTGTCAAGTAGTGGACTGTGCATGTGACAGACTGCTTGACGGCGGACTACGTGCCCAGGGATAATGATGGAGTATCTCTGAACTGGTGAAGAAGTCATTCTTGGGATTGATTGTGCGTGCTGCTTGTGCAGCTGCGTTCCGCTGGCGCGCTAATATGGGTATCATGGTATCGTCTGACCAAATAGTATCCAAACCTCCGCGCTCGTGCCTCCACTCCGCCTTTGCTCCTCGTCTTCGTTCCGTAGTCGTGAAGTCGTGGGTTATGTCCAGGGACATCCCAGCACCAATGACATACTCTCTCCGAGGGTATCGGTACCTCCACGTCATCGCCAAATCTCATCCGATTCGTCTTGTTGCTCAAGGCTCATGAACAACCTGAACCGGCAATCGCAACTTCGTAGTCGTGCTCGCATCATCGTCAAAAGTGACAGCCAAATCAATCGCATATCGTCGGCTCAGAAGCGGAGACCAGAAGTTGGGAGCCAGGAAAGCCTCGTTGTCGATCAAGAAAGGGATTGTCGTTGAGTTCGTGAAGATTTCTTCGCCAGTGCCGTTTTTGTCATCTGCGAAGTTCGTCAGTCTAAATACATTCAACATGGCGTTGGTTCTGGAAAGACATACCATCACTCTCTGAATCACTGCTTTCCCATCTCTTCAACTCAACCGTCTGACTCTGCGCATTACTCTTCCCCTGCTTAACAGCCGCTTTGCTGAAATGCACGGCTTGCATCGTATGCAGCTCAGGCCTGCACTTCTGCGGCATAACAAAAGTCGTAGCCCTCAAGTGCGCCTTCACACTCAACGTCCTAGGCAATTGCGGCCTCTGAAACCGATCCGTCGAGTCTCTCGACAACATGGAAAGCAAATTGATAGGTGTCCGTGTTCGTTTCTCGCCAGAGTGAAAAGCAATAGCAGGCGGTTCCTCGCTAATAACCCCAATCCTCGTCGAAATCCTACTCCCTTTCTGCTTCAAAACATTCGACGTCCTCAACGTGTACTCGCCCGGGAAATCCTCCACAGGAACCAGATCCGGGCTCGATCTCGGCAAGAACTGAAAACGCTTCGTATTAGAAGAGATGGTTTTTTGTCAATGACAGCCGAGGCAGTGATGGTGTAGGTGATTTGATAATCAGCTGCCGGTTCTAATTTGAAAGCATCGGACCAATGTCGGGAGCCATCCTTCGAGTCAAGAGAGGGGAGGAGGGATTGTGTGGTTCCTGAGAGGGTTGAGCCGGAGAAGACGGAAGCTGCATCGTTGTCTTGGTTTTGGAGCATGAATTTGAAGGGGATCTCGACTCTGAGTCTGCCGCTTTCTAAGGGCTTTGCTGGTTTATGGCCGTCGAAGATTGATGCTGAGACGAACTAAGATGACACGTCAGCTGCGTGTGATCAGATTGAATAGTTGCAAACTCACAGTGTGTGTATCATAGTTCGAGAAGCTGTTCAAGGAGCCATGCACTTGATCGACTGTCTTCGTTTGAACATTGCCTACGTTTTGTCAATTTCTTGCATCAATTTTGAAGCAACGTTGATTGGTATCACCTTTGACGAGTATTCGATACCGAAGGCCCTCATGTGGCTTCTTGAGAGTGTATACCGCTTTTCCAGAGATGCGATCATCGCCATGATAGGTAGGCGTATCGGCAGAGGTATCGTCCAAAGAGATATGGGCATCCACCTGTGGTGATATTCTCCAGTGAGGCATATTGTTGTTAGAAGGGTGCTAATAGTAGAGGTCGACAGCAAGAGGCAAGTGGGTTGTAAACAGAGAAGTAGACCAGCCAGCAAGATAGCCTTATAATCCAAACCAAGTACCAACAGATGAGACGTCCAACCTACCGTCTATAAGTGTATCACCTCAGCCAAGGGCCAGCCAGTGAGGTCCACAGGGGCCCCTACGCGACAATGCACCGAATGATTACAATCAAGCCCGACCTTGGCACTGACTCTAAAAGAAAAGCGTTGATAAGAAAAGCGATCCGTTGGCGGGTTGGTGCGGAATAAAGGGTACCCGTCCTGCATACATGCTCGACAAGGCGTGGGATCAGGAGAGCGAGACAACAAAGCTCAGAAACCGATACGAGTGACAGAACACGGCAAACGATCTTGTCGCACGTGTCACGGTGAACGCCGAGTGCAGATCGTTTTCGTTGCTGTGGGAGCATTTGGGTTTGCGAGGGCTTGAGAAGGGAGGCAATCCCAGCCCTTCATTGCTGTCCTCAGCGCAGCCCAAAGCAGGACATTGCGCCCGTGTAAGCGATTACAGGAGTAAATTTCTTCGAGGTGTTGTTGGAATTGGTCTTCAGCGTGGCAGAAGGAATGATGACATGATGTACAATCCGTCCGAATCTTGTACTCCTACGGGCGCGATTCAGCTAGCCCTACGCAGCAAAAGATTGGCGTGCAGCGTTCGCGTTTGGTGAGGCGCACCGAGCGGGTGCCGAGTGGCAGAGCGATGGGAGTTGAGCCTCACTTTGCTCGGTCCGAAGCTCGGTTTTAGAGAAACATCTCTCAGGCAGAACAATGCTATACACCTGAGTCACTTGGAAAGTTGCAATGCTTCGGCAGAATGGTATAAGTATATGGACAATACGGTGTGCAAGCTACAGCCTTTTGAGGAAGATTGCTTCACCATCCGATATGGCAGAACAACCCACACTAGAGACGAGCGGCGCACAACAGCCAGAGCAGTCTGGCAACGATGTCAGCTCTACATCGAAATGGATAGTAATGGGAGCAGCATCGGCGGTCCTTTTTGTAGGAGTCGGTTACACAAACACATATGGCGTCTTCCAGAGATACTACCAGGACGTGCTTTTCCAAGGAGAACAGCCAGAGAAACTCATCCTCATCGGCTCCGTGGCATCCAGTCTGTACTTCATCTTGGGCGCATTCACTGGTCGTTTCGCGGATCTCGTGGGCTATCGCACCTCACTCGTGCTGGGATCCTGTCTTATGATCGGCTCGATGTTTGCTGCAAGTTTCGCGACGACATTCTGGCAAATGTTCCTCTCGCAAGGACTCATGTTCGGACTGGGATTGGGATTTGCATATATGCCAGCAACGAGCATTTCAAGGCAGTACTTTGGGAGTACGCAGCACGGTCTCGCGAACGGCATTGTCATCTCTGGAGGCGCTCTCGGAGGTTGCGTACTGCCATACTGTGTCCAAGTCATGGTTGCGCGATATGGACTGCCCATGACCTTTCGCATCTTGGGTTTCATCGCGGCCGGAATCCTGATACCGAGCGTGCTACTCCTTCGGCCAAAGGTCCAGCTAGCACGTCGCTCCCGTCGACCATTTGTGGATACGAATTTGATAAAGGATCCGAGATTCATGTGGTTACTGTTAGCTTGCACAATCGCAATGACAGGCTTCTTGCCTCGATACTTTCTCATTCCAAGTAAGTCAGGGTAGCTCGTGCATTGCCTTATCGGCCTATCTGACAAGGCGATAGCTTCTGCCGAAGCAAGAGGCATAGACACGACTTACGCATCCTGGTTGCTGGGAATCATGAATGGCCTATCCATCGTCGGTCGAGTCGGCATTGGCTGTTTCGCGGATCGTTTTGGCAAAATCAATGCGTTGTCCTTGAGCTTTCTGCTCTGCGGATTTGGACATTTGGTATTCTGGCTCCCAGCTATTCTCGCGCTATTGAAGGCCGAAGCGACGGCATTGCTCACGGTATTCGTGGTGTTTGTCGGGGTAATGGGCTCCGGTTTCATTAGCTTGTTCCCTGCAGTTGTAGCTGACCTCTTCGGATCCGACAATCTGGCATCAAAGACCGGCCTGTTGAACACGGCCGTGGGCCTCACGACATTGGCCGGACCAAGCGCTATCTATGCAATCCTTGGATCTGGGTCGCGAATGCGGTGGGCTATCGCGGTTCTCACGGCCGGTTTGTTTATGCTTGCCGGCGGCGCGTTGCTGGCGACCACGATGGTCATCAAGGGCAAGACGTCCTCCGAGGAACGCAGTCGGAGGGCGGACGTGGGCAATACCTGAGGTGGATGTCCCCAAACAAGTTTCACATGGGGAGAAGGTGTGTATGTCTGTTAATGTCGGAAAGGAAGGGAAGGTGACGAAGAGTCGCGTCTTGAGAAGGTGAGAAGCGACCGGCGGGCGCCAAATTCGCGCCAAGAATCGAACGTGTATCAATATTGCATTAAGACTTTATGTGCACATGCCATCGAGTCACTCCCATACTAAGTATATGTATCCAATACAGTTCTCCCGTGTTCGCCATGCTTCACTTGCACTTTTACTGTCTTTGGGTTAGCTCAGGAGATGTAGCAGCTGGAACGATGACCGGCATGGAGAGCGTCTGGCGGACACTCTGTTGGCAAGCTGCCGCCCGGAGACGCATAGGAAGTGTACCGATGGCGCTGCTTGCCCTTCTCTTTGAAGGCAGTCCGAACTTGGCCTGACTGAGCTCGAGCAGCATCCACGCATCCACACCAATATGTTGGTGCATCTTCGAGTAACCCGTCGTCAGCTGGAACGGCCTTCTGGCACCACTCCTAGAGATCGTTGACGTAGATCTTGTCGAGAGAATTGTTGAAGGAGTGGTAGGAGCTTTCAGTCCTGTGACTCAGTTTGACTTGCTCGAAGAACTCTTTGTTGTACTGTTCAAGATTGTATCTCGTCTGCGGGTCAGCTGATATTTCAAGGCGATTCTTGAAGACTCGGGCGATCACTGCACTCTGAGCTTCCGCGATGATGAAGAAAGGGCCACCTTTTGGAAGACCGACAAAGGCAGGCCTGGGATTCTCTGTGCAGAACAAGTGTCGATCGTGTTGGTGCACTTGAATTCTTGATGAAATCCAGCGAGAATGCGTATCGGGTGCAGAAGATGATATTGTCAACATTTGACATGACGGTACCATCTTCGAAAACTGCAGCCCTGTTGGCCACATCGAGTTTGGCGATAGGTGGAACTGCGATGTGAATTCCTGGTGCAAGCGGTTGCGTTGTGCGGCTTGTGGCGGCGATAGTCATGTTCACAACCTTGGCAATCTGAGTCGAGATATCGAATCCTGATGGGCCATAACCTGCGATGATTACGTTCTGCACAATTTCAGTTGTAATTTCGCCAAGCTCGCTAGTACAGAGAGCATACCTGATTTTCGAACGTTCCATTAGCCTTGTAATGAACCGAATGGCTCACCGATTCGCAATTCAATCGGCACAAATCATCGAGACCTTCGACAGGAGGAGCGAATGGCCTTTGAAAATTGTCAGTCGCGCACACGACACGGTTGAGGAAAAACTCCTGCGGCTTGATGACCCGTTTGAAGTTTGGTTCGCCAGCCCAAATCTTCCAGCCTGGATTCTACAGTCGACAGCCTTTGCGGACTTGCAGCACTTCAGTGTTCATTTTGAAGCTCAAGTTGCTTGGGTACTTGGTTCTCAGAAGCTGGTAATAGTCTTCGGGGTATTTGTTCACGATGGTGTGATGTGGCATCACGAGTTTCTTGCCCATATCAGAGAAAGTCGTGAGCTGTCGCGGTATGTTGGTCTCCATTGTCCGGTACACTGGCTTCTCCCACCTGTCACGCTTGAGGGAATCATCGATGGCATTACAGAGACCACCAGGGCCAGACTTCTGCTCAAAGGCCGTCACCTGCAAACCCTTCGCGCAGAGATAGCTTGCGGCAGCCAATCCACTGGGCCCTGCGCTGATGATTGCGATGTTTTCTCTGCTTTGCGACACGATGAAGGAGTCGAAGTGTTTTTCTTTGAGTTGATTTTTGAACTGAGAGCTTTCTTGCGAGCAGTTGAGTGGATCGCAGTCTTGTGTGGTTTTCTTTGTCCACTTTGCTCAGCATAGAGGACCGGTCATATCGTCCGTCATTGAGGAGCTGCGCACTGATTGAGACCACAGAATCATTTCCTTTCGAGACAGATTCCACGCAGGAGAAGATCCGCCATTTATGACTCACGTTGTGCATGGCATCTCAAGCGTAGACCAGTTTGATAGCCATGCCGGTAGGCTCTGCTGTCTCAAGCTTCCGAGACAGGACACACAAAGCAGAGCGCCTCCATCTCGCAGCCATCTCCATACCGATGCGTCCCTGTTCCAAAATGTGACCAGCCGAGCTTCTGGTACAGTCCTGCCGCTCCTGTGTCTTTCTTGAGCGCAAACAAGACAAGCCGCTCTCCTTGTTGATTCGCCCACTTGACAGCGGTCTCGATGAGCCTCACAGCCATGCCAGCGCCGCGGTGTTCTGGGTCGATGAAGAGTCTCCCCAGCACAGCTACGCGACTGTCGGGATAAGACTGCCTCCATAACGCCACAGCCACATCTTCATTCGTGGCCTTGCCGATGGAGACATGGCCGATAACCTTGCCGTTTAATTCAGCGATCCAGCTCGCCTGTAGGCCATCGCTTTGTAGGAAAGGTAATGGGTTGTCGACTCCTTGTACAGGATATCTATCCTTCTCGTAGACCTTCCTCAAAACCTCAATACAGGCTGGGAGATCATCGTCCTGGCGGTGCCGG
Source organism: Nothophaeocryptopus gaeumannii (assembly GCA_031771865.1). Taxonomy (NCBI): domain Eukaryota; kingdom Fungi; phylum Ascomycota; class Dothideomycetes; order Mycosphaerellales; family Mycosphaerellaceae; genus Nothophaeocryptopus; species Nothophaeocryptopus gaeumannii. Next base: position 159,207 of record JASISA010000009.1, read on the forward strand.
ATGCGAAATGTCGGCTGAAGGCCATTTGGAACATCTCCGCCCATCATCGCCAGCAAGGTCCAATTCCTAGCGAAGATCCGAGATGTCGATAGAGACCCTGAGGTTGGTATCTCAAATGCTTGGCGTGCAGTTGAAACGTGAGGTCAAAGATTCCTTCGGTTTTTGAGCGTTTCAGAGGTCTAACTGACATTCCCGCAGAAGACAGCTGATTGGTGAATGAGAAGTGCCGGTGGACGGCGTCGAGTCAAACACAGTATACGATCTCCAGGACGCTGCGTTGTGTACAGCACGTCGATCATTCGGGCAGCCGAGTGCAGATTGCTGGATTCCAGAACTTCTTCCTTCTTGTGGGTTTTAGAACATATTATCGCTCGACCGTCCGGGATATTCCCAGTTTCACATTTCTTTTCTCAGTCACAAAACCCCAGGCGAGTTTTCATCGGGATGGGCTCAAGCAGTCGTCATCCACCTCTGTTTCTCTCGCTTGGCATGATAGTACTGGATGAGCTCCATCTTCCAGGCGGGCAAGTCTTACAGGACGTAGTCGGCGGCTCCTGTGCGTGCAGCACACTAGGAGCTTGCCTTGCAATTCGCGAAGGCCAGGTTCAGACCATAGCTTGCTTCATCCTTGGAGGCAATGACTTTCCAGCTGATGCACAGAAACAAATCGCAAGTTGGGGAGTTGATTTGGAGATCAAGAGGGCGGAGCAAGGGAAGACCACCAGAGGCAAACTGCAATACCATGACGAAGGTTTTGCAAGTAAGTAGTCAAGTATACCCACCCTGAGTTGTTGTACGCAATGCGATACTTAATGGTTATCTTGCAGGCAAAACATTTGGCTATATGACGACGCCTCTCCAGCCGACCGCACGAGACTTACCTGGGCGCTTCCTGGGAGCATCAGCCTTTCACTTCCTGGCCAGCCCGGATCAGCTGGAGAACCAAGTCAAAGATCTTCTGCGACTCCGAAATATGGCGGGCATCTTAGATCGTCCACTACTAGTGTGGGAGCCAGCTCCCATGTTCTGTCGTCCAAACAGTCTTGCAGCGCATGTCGAAGCCGCCAAGATGGTTGACGTATTTTCGCCAAATCACTTGGAGCTCGATGCACTTTGCGGCAGGCTGAAGCCAAGCGAGAAATCAGATGTCGGCAGAGAGCATGTGGAGGAATGCGCAGCTGCATTTATGGAGGACACTGCCGACGTATTCAGACCGGAGCAGCTCTGCGTCATCCGGTGCGGAGAGCATGGAAGCCTGGTAGCAAGGCGCACACCCAGTGCTCAAGGTCAAGACATAGTCGACATGACCTGGGTCGATCCTTTCTACTCTCCAGATGAGAAGGGCAGGGTCAAGGACGCAACTGGTGCTGGAAACGCATTTCTCGGGGCCCTGGCCGTGGAGCTGCAGCAGAACAACGGAGATCCAATCGCAGCTACGGTCAAGGCGAGCGTGGCTGCGAGCTTCGCCGTCGAGCAGGTCGGCCTTCCCAGGCACACCGGAGATCCAGCCTCGTCATCCGGATTCTGGAATGGCACCACGCTGGACGATCGCATGAAGGAATACGAACGGCGAACTGGGTAGGTCTGAGTTAGTTCAGGACATCGACAGCGCAATTCAACAGAGCCGTAGTGGCAACGATCGGTTGGAGGGTTACCTTGTGGTAACATTGTGTGAGCAGTGAGAGTGTCAACTGTCAAGTAGATCAGGCCCGCAGATGCAGTAACGTTGCAAATGCGTAGACGGGAACAGGTGGAGGACGGAAGCTTTTGTCGAGTACGAGTCGTAGTTATTAATAGACCCTGCCAAGCCTTCTGACTTCCTCACCTCTATCTTCCTTTCAGGCCCTCTCTCAGCATGTGGCATACGCAGAACAAGGCACTGTTGGCGCTGTACGCAGCCAACCAGCGTATTGTACCTGCCATGCCGTGTCTTTGCAGATGCACTTCAGCAGTAGGAGAGTGAGAACTGAGCGGCGTGGGCCTACAGATCTGCACGACTTCTATCTTTACCGACCGAAGAAGCGCGCATGCACCATGGAGTGCGGCTGACGGTACTAGGATTCGATAGCACCAGCAGCGCACAGCAGAATCAGCAGTGCTCAGCACGCTCAGCCCCCAGAGCCTTTGTGACCTTGCGAATTGTAGGAACTCCCCGAATGCCCACCCTTCGTCAGACGGTCATGGATCTTGTCTTTTCCTTCTCATCCGTGCTCGAGCCTGCGAGGGTCTCCTACCGCTGTGCAAGATGATGGACGTCTGGAACGACTGGGAAGATATATGGGATACAGCCAAGAGCTTTGAAAGAAATATACATCGTGCGGTTTTTGGCAGCAAGGCTTTGGAGCGGGTGGATGACGGATGCAAAAGATACTGCGCAGAACGACTGTTTGATGGTAGCATTTACGGAAGCGATGGGTCATGCACATGCGTAGGACGTGGCAAGAATGAGCTGAAGCGGTCACCGGAAGATTTTGATATAGCAAAGGACAAACGGCAAGTTGGACGTTCATCGTTTGGCCCACCGAGCAGCGAAACGGCAGCAACGACCACCACATCAACTGTTGAAGCTACATCGGCAACTCAAACGAGTAAATAGAGTGATTGCAACTTATTGGAATATCAGCTGACAACGAGAGCCAGACGCGAATGTACTGTCCTCAGAATCAGCGCTTGCGACACCATCTTCATCTTCAGTAGTGGATGGAGCAACCCTCCCCGCAACCCACAGCAGCACACTGGGTTCTGAGCCTACCGACACGACCGCCTCTCCTAGTCAACAGACCTCAGACACAACATCGACGACAAGTGCAGCTGCAGCCTCCAAATCCGCAGATATCGTCAACCATGGCAAGTCTAGCGGCGGCCTCTCTCAAGGCGCGAAGGCTGGCCTTGGAGTGGGTCTCGGTGTTGGCCTCGCAGTCCTCCTAGCAGCCATTGTCCTTTTCCTACTCGCCCGTCGCCGTCGCCGTCGCCGCAACCGCGGCCACCACAACATGGGAAGCACCAAATACGCCCCACAAGCACAATCCGACCTCTCCATGATCGAGGCGCCTCATCCGTACCCTATACCACCAGTGGGAGCAGGTGTAACACGAGACACATACTCCGCCGAGGGCGACGACAGAGAGCAGAACCGTTTCTCTTCAGTCCAGAAATTTCACGAAGCCGTCGAAGAACATCCTTACAACCACACACCTCACCAAAGCACACACCACATCAACCCTCCTCAACCAGATCCAGAACCTCCCCTCTTGCCTCCGCAAAACGTTTTCCAAACACCAGTCGGACTTAGTCCTGTCACTCCTCTCGACCCGGATCCTCGGCATAGCAGGAGTTTCCCACAGCCACCGCCGACGCTGGCGATACCTGGTGCTGGTGTCGGGGCGGGGATTTCGAGAGATACTTCGCCAGTGAGAGGGGATATTAGTCCTGTGAGCCCGGTAAGTCCGGTGAGTGCTGTTAGCCCGGCGGGAAGTCGGCCTGGGTCGAGGAATGGGAAACACTATTGATGATGGGATATGATGGAATGAGATGATGAAAGCTGCAAGATTTCTTGTGCATACCCTGTCTGTTGCATAGTTCAGCAAGTTTATTGAATATGGCCATAGAGTGGTCCTTTTTTGACGACTGTTTCTCATGCCTCCCAACGACTGTTCGCACAGCCTTTGTCATGCAACGTCGCCTGTCCAGCAGACTTCATGTCTCCTCGTCAACACTCCCTGTCCTAGTTCCCTTGCTCGGATTGCTCCTTCCACAACCCCTCAACAACCCCAAAAACCTCAGAAGCGTACCTCTTCATTCTCTCCCTCCTCTCTCCATCTCCAGCGCAACACCTCGAGAATTTTTACGGATGCCATCTTAGTCTCTCAGCCTTCAAATCAAGTCCCTCATCTCCCAGCTTCTTGAATATGGCCCGGAGATTACAAGCGCACGCGTCGAGAGCCCGATCTTTCCTAGCCGCGACGCGAGCCCTGGAGCATGAGATCCCGGGAGGATGTGGGAAAGCCGTCAGGCTCGCGTATGTGGCAAATGCACTGGCTGTGAATATTCGCCAAGCTGGGATTTCTCCCCACCGTACCGTACTGCTCTCCCTCTCACCCCATCTTCGAGCATAGAAAGGCGGAGTCGGTCCCTGGTGCTGCGCTCTGCGACGCTCTTGTTCTCGAGCTTGTTCCTGACGACGTGCTTCTCGCGTCTCATACCAGTCTTCCTCCGGGATGCCAAGTTTGCGTTCGAGTCTAGCAAGTTCGAGAATCAGACGAGCTTCGTCTTCGATGGCACATTCCGGTGCGACCTAGGCTTGGGAAAGCGAAATTCTGAGCGTGTCGTACTCTTCGTAGAGGAGTCTTAACGTCGCGTGGAGCTGTCTCAGGTGTTTGTGTCGAGGGCAAGGGTGTGAGGCGGCTTCGAAGTCTCGACGGAGGGTGTTGTATTCTTGTTCTCGTTGCTCGAGGACGGTGCGGTGCTGGGCGAGTTTGAATTGTTTCGCGGAGATGCTGGATTGGAGTTTCTTGATTTGGATTTGGCTGTGTAGAGCTGGCGGTAGAGGGCTTGTAGTCTGGCTGCCATAGTTATCGTGGTGGTGCTCGATATGGTTGAGATGCAGCAAGTCTCGATTTGTGGGTCGAAAGTGAGTGGGAGAAATGAGAAGAAAGGAATGGATTTGTTCGAGGAGAGAAGATAAAGTAATGGAAGATGAGGACAATGGGGACTGAGGACACTATAAGTGGGTCTCTAAGTGTAACTTACATTCACTTATCAATGAAGGGCTGCGGGATTCACCTTGGTGTTTTCTTTACCTGAGAGTGCCGAGACTTAGCCATAAGCCTACGAATGAGGTTGTCCCGCTGTAATATTCTCGAGGGGTTAGATATCAGGGAGTCGCCAGATCTTCTTCGCCGCTGCCCTATGCGCAGCCTGAGCGTCTCTTGCGGCAGCTTCAGCAATCACGTAGTTCTCCCAGATGATGGCGCAGGAGTGATCTGCGATGTCGATCTGACGACGGACGGATTCGAGCATGGCTAAGTTTGCGGCTCCTTGCTTTTGGGCATCTTTCAAAGCAGCATATTGCTCCTTAAGTCGATGGCGTCTCTCGTACATTATGTCGAAGTCGCGTTTTAGGTCACTTTGCTCTCTGAACAATGAAAGCATTAGCTTCTTCAGCTTCGTAGCGCGGAAAATCAACTTGCTGTTGTAGTAGTAAGCGAGCGGTGCACTGATTGCGAGGGCCGCGGTCGCGACAAGGTGATATGCCACCAGGGCATGTTGCGGTGCATTTTGAGTCCGTGTTCGCTCCTTTGCGTGTGTTGCTCACGAAGGGTTTCTCAAAAAGGTGTTGAGGGACGTCAAGTATATATACCAGCCGTAAGGCCTCAGATTCTCGAAAGCCATCGTCCGCGGAGCATGAAGAGCGAAACGATGGGCTACTCCGTCCAGTCTTCTTTGTCCGCTTTGTCCGCGACAAAGCGAATTGACCCGGCTGCCAATGCCATCGTCGAAGACGCAACAGCGGAGAACGCTGCAAAGCCACCCGCGCTTGGGAAGGCGACACCTGTCGGGACTCAGACGGTACCATTCTTTTCGAGCCGCCTGGAAATCTTACACCCGTGATCCCGTTAGACTGCGGCGAACAGGTGTTCTTCATGTGCTCACTGCCTTGAACAGCGGGAGCTTTCATATACCAACATCGTGCTTATTCGATGTTCGACTTGTTGACCAGATGCAGGTGATGGGCCGGGCAGGTGCTGCTAAGAAGGGGAAAAGGCTCCCAATGTCGATTTCAGCGTTAGGCACAGTGGTTGCATCCTCGAACAATGAGCTGCCCAGGGTACCGGTGAGAAGCAAATCTCGTTGTCGGCGCCGCGTGCATGGTGGCATCTTTGATTCCATGTTGTGATACTTTTGGGGATGTTGAGTGAAGTGTGTTGGAAGGGTTGACCGCGCGGAAACTTCTCGGCGCGGAAGCAGCTGCGCGGGAGTGGCCGCTAGCGTGAGCTTATTCGTGCTGTCGTCAACAGCTGCGACCTGAACTCCGGTGCAGCAACAGAAACACGAACATCAAACGACAAATCCATCGACTTTACCACCCTGTCAACCTCCACCCGCTCATCCTAATACCCCGAACAGCCCGTCAAGTCAGTCGAACTACCGCCACGATGTCGACTCTCGAGGATCTCGATGACATGGAGCGCGATGGCAAGAAGGAGGAGAACAACGACGATGGCGACAAAGGCAAGAAGGGCGATCAAAACGGCGACGCCGATATGAAGGATGCGGACGGTGACAAGAAGGACGAGAAGAAGGAAGAGGAAGAGGAGCTCATCGACATGGAGATTCTCAACAGCAGCACACGCGACATCGTTGCCCGGCGGCGATTACTCGAGAACGACACGCGCATCATGCGGTCAGAGTTCCAGCGCCTCACACATGAGAAGCAAAGCATGCTGGACAACATCAAGGATAATGTGGATAAGATTGATAACAACAAGTAGGCCATAGAGCCAGCGTTTGAAGGAGATGTTACTGACACGTGAGACAAACAGACAATTACCATATCTCGTCGGAAACGTCGTCGAGATATTAGATCTGGACGTCGAGAAGGAAGCGGCGGAGGAAGGCGCGAACATCGATTTAGATGCAACACGCGTTGGCAAGTCCGCAGTGATCAAGACATCAACACGGCAGACCATCTTCCTCCCGCTCATCGGACTTGTGGATCACGAGAAGCTCAAGCCGGGCGATCTTATTGGCGTGAACAAGGACTCGTACCTTATACTCGATACATTACCTGCCGAGTATGACAGCAGAGTCAAGGCCATGGAGGTCGACGAGAAGCCGACGGAGAAGTACACAGATGTCGGTGGGTTGGACAAGCAGATTGAGGAGCTGGTCGAGGCTGTGGTCTGGCCCATGAAGGAGGCCGAGCGCTTCAAGAAGATCGGGATCAAGGCGCCAAAGGGTAAGCATATGCACAAGATACTTTGCTGCGAGTCTTTTGACTAATAACACTACCAGGCGCCCTGATGTACGGACCTCCCGGAACCGGAAAGACACTCCTCGCCAGAGCCTGCGCCGCCCAAACCGAAGCCACTTTCCTCAAACTCGCCGGTCCTCAACTCGTACAAATGTTCATCGGAGATGGTGCCAAGCTCGTTCGTGACTGCTTCGCCCTGGCGAAAGAGAAGGCACCCTCCATCATCTTCATCGATGAGTTGGATGCAGTCGGTACCAAGCGTTTCGACAGTGAAAAGAGCGGAGACAGAGAAGTACAGAGAACCATGTTGGAGTTGCTGAATCAGCTGGATGGTTTCGCATCAGACGACCGCATCAAGGTGCTGGCCGCGACGAACAGAGTTGATGTCCTCGACCCTGCGCTGCTGCGATCAGGTCGTTTGGACAGGAAGATCGAGTTCCCTCTGCCAAACGAAGAAGCAAGAGCACAGATCCTGAGGATTCACAGCAGGAAGATGACAGTGGATGAGGGTGTCAATTGGCCTGAGCTGGCGCGAAGTACCGATGAATTCGGTGGTGCCATGCTGAAGGCGGTTTGTGTGGAGGCGGGTATGATTGCGCTGCGCAGTGGGCAGAGCAAGATCACGCACGAGCACTACGTCGATGCTATTGCGGAGGTGCAGGCCAAGAAGAAGGTACGTTCTCTCGTTGATGCCGCTGTTTTGGCTGTGCTATTTACTGACATTCACGTAGGACACGGTCAACTTCTATGCATAGGCGTGTCATTTGTCAAAACGTCTGCATGAGCGCTACGATAGAGCATGTATATCAACCGGAAAGAGGCCTGCAGCGCTTCCCCATGGCGCTTCACTAATCGAACCTCTTCTCTTGCCTGTATAAGACAAACTACAGAATACAATTGACAGAGGTTGCGCCAGGTATACTTCGGATAGCGATCAAATATTCGGTGAGCTCCCCGTTCAAAATAGCTTTGATACGACATCTGACCTTATCACACAATAAGGGAGTCGATTCCAAAATGTCCAGGTGACGGGAGACGGCTGGCTCATCTGAGGCTTGGAATGTTGGTACTCGGGCAGCCGATTCCATGTTCCCGTCCTCGAGGGCCCTAATCCATGCACGCGACAAGTGTGGCGCGCTTGCGCGAATTACATTCCGCTCTGGTATCAAGGTTGCAGCTTTCGGGGAGTACATGTGCTTGCTGCGCATATGGGCTTATGGCAGTAACTCCAGCAGCAATGAGCTCTTTCACACCAGAAATATTACGTGAGCAGCGGGATTTATTAAAACAATCATTCACAGTAAGGCACCCCTGTAACCCATTCTCATCCAGCTACAGGTCCATCGCGACCTCACAAATGCAAGTTGTAGCTGGAGTCGCACACAAGGCTACGCTAGCGCCGAAAGGCGACGAGGCTGTGAAGGCAAACCGCACGGCAGCAAAAGGGCGGCTGGCCGCGATGACGGCCTCTATAATGCCGACAGCTTTCTCTCACTCTTGCATATCTTCCCACTTCGTGCTGCCAGAAGCCAGGAAGCGAGCAAGCATTTGGAGCGGCTACGCCTAGAGGTCGACTCAACGAAGAGCGGCTCCATGCCAACGCTCACTCTCTCATCTTACTATGTTGGTATTCTCTGCGCTTTGCCTCTGGAAAAGGCCGCCGTGGCCGCCTCCCGCGACGAGAAGCACGATCGCCCAGCCGGTCTGTCATCTACCGATACTACGAGCTACGACTTCGGGAAGATAGGAGGTCACAACGTTGTCATTGCTTGTCTGCCTGCTGGAAGGACAGGAAAAGCATCCGCAGTGATCGCAGCTAGTCAAATAACAACTAGCTTTCCATCAATCAAAGTGGCATTGATGGTAGGCATTGGCGGAGGTGTGCCCGCAAGATATCACGATATCCGTCTGGGAGATGTTGTTGTCAGTCAACCATATGGCGACGGGGGCGGCCTGATTCAATGGGACTTCGGAAAAGTTGAGACTGGGGGATTTCGGAAGAGCGGAGGCATACTGAACAAGCCGCCACGGGCGCTCTTGAGCGCCCTTACGAGCGTGCAAGGTGCGCACGAAGAGCCTGAAGCCAACCGCGTAGGCCAGCATCTCGCTGCTATCCTGGCCAGACTCAACGAGGGATACAGATATCAAGGCTGGGAGCATGACTGGCTTTTCGAAGCGTCATACGACCACGTCGCTGGACCGGACTCGTACTGCGATGCCCAAGGCGCAACAACGGCTTGCGATTTGAGCAGACGCGTCAAGAGGACGCAGCGACGGAATCCAGAGCTACCAGATATTCACTACGGGAACATCGTCACTGGAGACTCAGTAATGAAAAACGCGAGAGATCGGGACCGCATTGCGAGTACGTACCGGGCACTGTGCTTCGAAATGGAAGCTGCAGGGCTCGACGACAACTTTCCCTGTATTGTCATTCGTGGAGTCTGCGACTATTCTGACTCTCATAAGAACAAGCAATGGCAACGATATGCAGCTGCCACGGCGGCGGCATTCTCAAAAGAACTCTTAGGATTTATTCCCTCGCAGAGCCTGGATGAAGTACGCCCGATTACTGCCACATCAGGACCATGTATGTCAACCAACGCCTAAGGTCATGCGCCGAATCTCACGTGGATCTAGATGACATTCCGTTCAGCCTGGAGGGCATCCCACAATCCGAAAACTTCGTCGCCCGACAAGAGGAAACGAGACAGCTCGAGCACTTTTTCCTCAGTGACGAGCCCGCTACACGAAGGCGTCACATCTTTGTTCTCCATGGAATGGGTGGCATCGGCAAGACTCAGCTATGCGTCAACTTCGCGCGAACGCACCAGCACCGTTTCAGTGCAATATTCTGGTTGGACGCTACGAACAAAGATTCGCTGAAGCGGTCTCTGGAGCAATGCGCTGTCCGTATATACAGTACGAACACCACATCTAGCGGCCTTGTGCGCTCGCATCATAACTGCTCTGTGCCTCAAGTGGAGACAGAAGACGTACAGATCTCTCGTATCCGGTCATGGTTGTCCGAAAAGAGTAACGGAGGTTGGCTGCTGATCTTCGACGGTATGGATCGTGACTGGAGAAACGGCAATGACCCTGCAGCAGTCGACTACAATGAGTATTTACCCAGCGCGGACCACGGCAGCGTGTTGATCACAACGCGGCTATCAGAATGGAGTGAGAACAAAATGAAACTGGACAGGGTAAACAGCGAGCAGGCATTGGAACTGCTCAAGTCTCGAACCGATCCAGCGGCGTACATTACGGCGAAAGACGCAGAGCAGCTCCTCTCGAGGCTGGGCGGCCTGTCTCTGGCACTTGTGCAAGCTGGATCGTACTTGAACGCCCAAAGTATGAGTGCGGCAGAATATCTAAAGCTCTACCAACGACATTGGGAGCAGCTTATGAGGACACAAGGACATAATTCTCTCAGAGGCCATCAAAAGAGTATCTTGACGACTTGGCAAATTTCATATGAGTGCGTCATTGGGCAAAGTCCGCATGCTGCTGGGTTGCTGAGGATGTGGAGCTTCCTCGACCCAAAAGCAATATGGTACGATTTGATACGGGCCGCTGCCGGAATCGGACACTTGGACTCCCCTCTGCCACGGTGGTACAAAGACTTGAGTGAAGACGAGTTCGTTTTTCGGGAAGCGATCAGGATACTCTGTAGCTACTCGTTGATTGAGGCCACCTCAAAGCGAAGCTGGTCCATGCATCCGGTCTTGCACGACTGGAACCGCTACATCGTCTTAGTAGACGACAAACGAGTGGCGTTACAACGGCTTGCGCTAGCAGCAGTGTCGAATTTGTCAGATTGTGATGATACTCGATTGCTGCTGCATGCTAAGTTTCAAGCGCAGGATGCTCATATGGTCGAGACCGGGTACGCAGCGTTGAATCTGGCACGCATTGCGCAAGTCCTTCGGGAATTGGATCTCTTTGAGCCTGCTCAAGTTATGTTCAAGCACGCGCTGTCAGTGCGCCAACCCCTCTTGTCAAGCGGCAATGAGTGGACTTTGGCTACACTCTGTCAGCTGGGCAGTGTGTATGCCAACCAAGGGCAGTTCGATGATGCAGAAAGTCAATATAGGACAGCATTGGACCTGAGCGAGAAAGAGCACGGCACCAATCATCGCCACAGCATCGAAATCCTTGCGTATCTAGGTCACGTCTACCGATACCGGCGTAGGCTCTCCGAATCTATGGAGTGGTATAATCGAGGGTTGACTGCAAGTCTGGTATCCTTAGGCGAGACGAATCAACACACCGTGTCATTTTACATTGACCTTGGGATGATCTACTCCATGCAAGAGGGTCAGTCCGACCAAGCGGAGAGAATGTACCAGATGGCTCTTCGTGGACGAGAATCTCAGTTTGGAAGATCACATCTCTGGACAAATGATGTGGTCGATCAGCTCGGACAGTTGTATCATCGTCAGAACCGATTGTGGGAAGCCCTCCACATGTTCCAAAGAGTACTGCACGGAAGAGAGCACAACCCTGGACTTGGCTGCCGGTCAACACTATTCACTGTTCGCAATCTCGCAACGGTCTACATGGACTTGGAAATGTTTCACGATGCACACGCTCTGTACATGAGCCGACAACGCATAGTAGAGCATCGCTTTGGCAGGAGCGACTTTTCAACACTGTTTATCATTGACGAAATAGGCACTCTTTATCGAAGACAGCAGCTCTACACCGAAGCAGAAGGAAACTTTCGCGATGCTATAGAGAGGTGTCAAGAAGTGATGGGTATCGATCATCATGACACTTTGGAGAAAGAGGTGCATCTTGCCCTACTCTTTGCAGAGCAAGGGAGATTGAGAGAAGCATCTGCATACCTTAATCAGAGATATGAGCAACTCAACGGCTCTGACGATCAGAGTGCCGCCACCACAGGATTGCAAGCCGAACTTATGGATGACCGAATTGGTGAGCACTGGTCTACAGAACAGCAGACCCAGCCAGTGCTGACTCAAGTAATATGCGCAGACTTCTGCCTCCGATACGACATATCAGAGAAATTGCTTCAAAAGATCATTCTCGAGCTACGGCTTCCTCTGACGGGACCTAACTGGAAAGAGCTTTCATATGAGCTTCTAGAACGTCTGAATAGCCCCAATCGGCTACCCTACATCGGTCCTATGCGCAGTAGCATAAAATCTACGAGAACGAGGCCGAGAAGGGCACCACGCTTCGCACTCAGCGATATAGCGGACTCTACAAAGCGGAGCACGGCTTTTAGCAGCGATAGCTACGCCAGTGACTATAGAAGCACGGACAGCGGAAGTTGGCTGCCACCGACGTCACGTACAAGTACCGACGGGGCCTCCCTTTTCAACGGTAGCGAGACCGACGTTGTTAGCAGCAACAATACCTCATCGGAAAACAGCGACAGAGCGGAAACCCTAACACTCACAGAGCTGGAAACCCGCCTAGGGCTTAAGCTCTCATTGGAGCCTGGTCAGCAGATCCGTAAGATCAGGATGCGCGATGGTAGCTATCATATCTACGTCGAGGCCGGCTCAACGACCGCAGTGGCGCCATCAGAGCCGTTGCAATTTACCATTCCTCCTTCAGCGGTATTGGACAACCTTGCGTCGTCCAGCAATGAGAATCGAGACTCAGCTAGATCTGCCGGTCTCCGGCTTGGAGATGCTATGAAAGTCTCAAGCAGCCACATCAGTTTGCCAAGCGATTTATCAACTATGGTATCTCGTAGCGAGGTAGCTTCTTCTGTCACTACAGGCTTCGAGGGGACTGTCAGCACTTCGCTGGATGAGACTCATGTCATCTGGTATCGTGGCCATGCGCAGGAAGGCAACATTACCCCTTCTATGTCGTCCACAGTTGGCGAGATAGCTTCTTCTGCCACTACAAACCTGCATGGGGACGCCAGTTTCTCGTTGGATGAGACCCATTTCATCTGGTACCGTGACGATGCGCAGGGAGGCACCATCACCTCTTCAATGCTGTCCGTAGTTGGCACCGAGGTTCCTCGCTGGGTATATCCAGTGGCTTCTGTATCCCAGCCATCAGTGGAAGATCTAAACGCACTCGGAGATGGTCTTCAGGAATCCGAGGATGACCATCTGGGCAGCAATGAATGGGCTATTCAACTCGGTCGACCACGATTCCCACGCAATCCGTCCGTACATACCTTATCTGACGATGAGGCTCCTACGCGCAGTCTGCGGACTCGCGTGTTCACCGAATCACTGCTGATCGATGTTGTGCACTCAGATGTGGAGACACAAGATACTCCAGTGGCTGAACCGGAGAGAGAGCATCGAACTGAATCATATGATCAGCCAATTGTGCATGGTCCCGCATGCGAGCCCTCGACCGACACCCAAACCTTCGATATGACGAGCCTCTGCAACGCTAACAGAGATTTTTCCGAGGGCAATCCGTCCCAAGAGATTTCTAACGGTGACCTGCATTCTGACTCGAAACCACACGTTGACGAGAACACTTGCCAGGGGCCGCACTTCGACTACCAAGCCATTGATGAATCCAAGATCATCGAAAAACCGAGCAAACCACCCATTACCGACTTGGAAGATGAGGTGGATGTAATAGAAGCCCGTGAACCTATCCATGATTCCATCATCAAAACGAAAGACCTCAAAGACACCAAACAAGAAGAATCTCTCGACATTGCACAAGCACAGAAGTCCAACTCCGACCACTCCCCGTCAGTTTCAAACCCCCCAACGACGCTCAAGCAGTCATCTCACTCCGCAATAACAAATCGACCAAAATCTCCTGCTCTTCAACTGCTTTCCGAAAGCCACCCTGCCAATGAGACTGCCGTTATAGAGCATATGGCAGAAGCCGATACTGACGCTGACGCATTGAGTATGCTCGTTCATCGGACTTCGCAGGACCTAGGGGAGCCGCGTGTCGCAAGACCTGATAGACGCAAAAGAAGCAGTGGCCATCGATCGGATCACATATCACGTGGCTGGACTCGAAGGAGGAAGAAATCAGACTGTAGTGTACAGTAGAGGCCTCTAATGCCAGAGCATCCTAATTCAAGTTCTCGTGAGTTCGATCGGCTTACTTCATGTTTTGTTTCATGTGTCAGGAACTACATACGGCTCGACGAAAGCAGAGGTGAAGAGTGCGCGATGTTACCTCTATAAACGCCCCACCCCCCCCAAGCAGCATTTCACGGGAATACTGCCCACTCGGTCGTCTCTCGACTTGACACCAGATGGGAACCGAATGTACACTCACGCGCTTTTCTTGATCAGTCGACCAACTCACCGGTCGGGTGCCAGCCTCTGCTATGCTCTACAGCTCATGATTGAGCGAAAGGTCAGACCATGGCTGGGATGTGGGTGGGCGCATGCATGAGGGCGTCCACACAGACGCTACGAGAATTGCTCAGCCCAGCACCCGATGCGGGCAACAGTCGACGATCTCAGGAGAGGCCAAGCTACACGCAGTGCAGGCTGATCCGACGGGCTTCTGTTACCAAATACCTTGGAGCCTGCGAACATCAGGCCTTGCCTCGCGCCACTGCTTTGGACACCCCATCAAGATAATCACAAAAATGGATGGCAATTATCAAGGCCGAGATGATGGACAGCGCTCAAGACATCGTTCCGGGCGGGAGGGCATGCTCTACCCAGGCTTTGGCGGCCAAGGTCTACATCGTACACGCTCGCAAGGCCACAATCCAGCCCCAAACATCCGAATATATCACGACAATGCGAATGCTTATAGGGAAAGACAGCGTTCGCCTGCAACAGGCGACGCCTACTCACCGTATCCGGACCAATTCTCGGACAGCATCTCGCAGGAAAGAGACATTCGCGTCCCCAGACAGAGTCCCTATCTTGGAGACGAAAGGAGTCGTCGCGCCCCAGAAATGAGGTTCCAAGTGTCCAACGAGTGGTCCGACGACTATGTCGAGGAGGCTGAACCGCGATTGGAATTCGCAAGGGGTCGATTATTTCGGGACGAGAGTCGACGATTTGGTCCAGGGCCTTCATTCTCTCAGCCTAATGCAGAGATCCGGCAAGACGAAGGCATGCGATTTAATCCTGAGCCGTCATACGCCTTCAGGACCCGTAACGAACCACGTCATGCGGATGTTCGCCCAGCTCAATCCCGACTCCCGCCACCGCCACCATCGAATCAGTATGTTGTAGAGTCTCAGGGCTACGATTTTGGCGCGCAACGGGCAACGAATCATAGGAACGATATTCCTCCTTCCTCCGAATTGGACATGGTGCCTGCCCTACCGGTAGCTGACTATCATATTGGAATCATTTGCGCTCTACCCTTGGAGGCAGCTGCCGTTGAGGCCACGTTTGACGACGAGTTTGAGGCACCTGAAGATCTGCCTACAAATGATGGCACTGCTTACACTTTCGGCAAGATACATGATTACAATGTTGTTGTCGCATGTCTGCCAGCGAGTAAGACTGGCACGAACGCCGCTGCCAGAGTAGCTACTCACATCGCACGAACTTTTCAGATCAAAATAGGTCTCATGGTCGGAATAGCTGGCAGTGTACCGAGTGCTAAGAACGACATTCGCTTGGGCGACATTGTCGTCAGTCAGCCTGATGGCGAATACGGAGGCCTTATCCAGCATGACTTTGGAAAGATCACACCGGAAGGACGCGAACATAACGGCATGTTGAACAGCCCGCCCGAGGTCTTACTGAATGCCCTTGCAAACCTACAGAAAAGACATATAAGACCGAATGGCAGTCATGTAGCAAAATGGCTGAGCGATATTGGACGCTTGCTCGGACCGAAGTATCAGTTTCAGAGATGAGAGACTGATGACTTGTACGAAGCCAAGTATGCTCATCGTGGCGGCTCAGAAGTTTCCTGCACCGACAAAGAGCAGTCCTGTGACCCTGCGCGTATCACAAGACGTTCTCCTAGGCCAGGTCCCGAGCAGCCGAGAACACACTACGGCAACATCTTATCAGGGAATCAGGTCATGAGAAGTGGCATCGACCGAGACCAGGTTGCGAGCCGATACCGCGCGCTGTGCTACGAAATGGAAGCTGCGGGACTAGAGAACAGCTTCCCATGCATCGTGATCAGAGGCGTTTGCGATTACGCCTACTCTCATAAGAACAAAGCCTGGCAAAGTTACGCAGCTGCCACGGCCGCAGCGTTTGCTAAAGAGTTCCTGAGATTTGTTCAGCGCAACGTGCTGAGGGACACAAGACCAGCCTCTTGTAAGTGGACACCGAGTGCGACGGAAGAGAGGAGCTAAGTCTTATACCAGTTTAGTCAACAGGCCGTTCAGTCTAGAGGGTGTCCCGAAAACAAGTCGCTTTGTAGGCAGAACTGAAGAAGTCGACCACATTGAGAAATTCTTCGAAGCGGGGAAGAGAACGTTGCCTCAAAGGCGAATATTCATCGTGCATGGCATGGGCGGCATGGGCAAAACATCACTCTGCAGGCATTTTGTGGACAGGAACAAGCAAAGCTTCAGTGCCATCCTCTGGGCAGATGGCTGGTCCAAGGATACATTAGAGCGCTCCCTCACGAGCATCGCAGTAAGGATCCTCGACGTGGTCATCCGAAGCGGCGTAACACAGGGCGGTAGGGCCGCCACGGAGCCCAAAAGGCATCTGATGAGGGAGCACAAGTTGATGCGAGACCTTTTGCACTGGCTAGCCTTGCCCGGCAACGACAATTGGCTCCTCGTTATCGACAACGTGGACCGAAACTGGAAATCTGGTAATGACCCTCAGGCGTATGATTATTACGACTTCATACCCCACGCTGATCAGGGAAATGTCCTCGTCACCACGCGCCTTGCTATGCTCGAGATTCCCGATGCAAGTCTTCGCCTCGACAAGCTTGGCCCGGAGCTGGCAGCCCAACTGCTAGAATCGTATGCGAAACGCCACGTCGCAGGTAAGTAGATATCATATGGTAGAGGGCCAAGCTCACGCCACAAGGTCTTCATGAAGTACTGCAAAGGCTCGATGGTCTTCCGCTGGCTTTGACGCAAGCCGGATCGTTTTTGGCCAAGCATGCTGTCTCGGGTTTCGAATACAGCGAATGGTTTGACGAAAGCCTCGAAAGACTCGCGAACAGCCAGTTCAAGGCTTCGCACATTGATCGAGAGACACATAATCTTCTAACCACCTGGGAGATGTCCTACCAACAAGTGGCAAAAGAGAGCCCTGCGGCGGCAGAACTCCCCTGCATCTGGGCCTTCTTTCATCACACCGACTTTTAATTCGATCTTCTCAACGTTGCCGAGACAAGGGTTCTCCGCGAGATACGGCGAGCCTCCTTACACCTTGAACAGCTCGTCTCAAACAAGCTGGTATTTGGAGATGAGATGCAGTTACTGGTCGAGTACTCGATGATATCCTTGACCGAGAACTACAGCTACCACATGCATCCAACCCAACACCGCTGGAGTCTGCACAGAGTTTGCAAATCGGGAGTTCATGACATATATCAGAAGCTGGCTATCACTGCTGTATCAAACTTCGATGGGCGATCTCAGTGGGATGCTGAGAGACGACTGGTACCGCACTCAAAACGCCAGGCTCGTGTGCTCAGTCATCTGAATAGTCAAGATTACACCGTGGAGCTGCACAAGATCGCAGCATTCCTCTCAGACTGGGAAGCTTTATCAGAGAGCCAGATCATCTACAGCTACATTCTCAAGATGTTCCGCTCGAAGTACGGCAAGAGAAACAGATCAACCCTGAAGCTCCTCGGCAGCCTCGCAGAAGTCAACCTCCGACGTGATGAGCTGTCTCTAGCTCAAAGCCAGGCTGAAGAGGCCTTGATCGGACTTGAAGCATTATTCGGCCTAGCAGATGAAGAAACCCTCAGCGTTGCCTGCAACCTGGCCATCATCCATAAGAAACAAGGTCACTTTTACAAAGCAGAACATATGTACCGGAACGCTCTAGATGCGAGCACGGAGCTATTTGGAGCTGGTGACCATCAGACGTTACGTCTGATCGATGCTCTGGGTGTGGTCATCGCCAACAAGGCAGACACGATGAGGCTTCAGAATTGCTTGCGAGGGCTTACAGAGAGAAATCTGAACTCCTTGGTCCGAAAAATGCTTCAACTCTGAATACGTTGCACAACATTGGCTGTCTAGCTTTGAAAGAGGGACATTTCGAACAGGCTGCCACTGCGGAGCAAACGGTCCTTGGTCAAGCGGACACGCTCGGACACAGTCATCCTCTCATCCTTTCTGCTACTATGGTCGCAGGTCTGGTTTGCGAGCAAATGGACGACGTTGGAAAGGCAACGAAGCTCTTCGATTCCGCCCTACAAGGGCGCCTGCGAGCACTTGGACCGGATGATCCAGGGACCCTGCAAGTCATGGAGCACTTCGCTCGCCACTGCCGCGAGGAAGAGAGATGGGATCAAGCTGAGAAGATCCTGCTGCAGCTGGTCAGTGGACTTCAGAGATCCTCCGCACCTGACCGCAATCTCATTGCACAGAAGACATATGAGCTTGGAACTGTACAGTATCGAATGAAAAAACTACGAGAGGCGAGAAAGGCTTTTGAGCAGTGCTTCAGAGACTTTGGAATGCAAGACGATGAGAAAAGAATGCCGAGACGATGGATTCAGAGGATAAT
This sequence comes from Nothophaeocryptopus gaeumannii, assembly GCA_031771865.1. Taxonomy (NCBI): domain Eukaryota; kingdom Fungi; phylum Ascomycota; class Dothideomycetes; order Mycosphaerellales; family Mycosphaerellaceae; genus Nothophaeocryptopus; species Nothophaeocryptopus gaeumannii. The sequence continues at coordinate 177,795 of JASISA010000009.1, forward strand.
AGACGATGAACTTGCGAATAGCCCTGCTGGAGGCGTGAGAGGGCAGAAAGATCAAAACCTTGCGCCTGAAAGTCATTCTCGATCACCAAATGGGAGACACACAAAAGCGAACGGGATCGATGATGACAATGATGATCACGACAATAATTCTCTCCGACCTCCTGGGTCGAAGCAAAGACGTCAATCCTCGCCGAGCATCGGATCCTCCAGACCTTCAACCACCCCTCGAAAGGACAACGATCTAAGCCAAAAGCGCAACCCATCAAGAGGCCGTACACACTCATCTACCTCTATCGCAGACTCCAACGTTAAGATCACAGAAGCCATCTCAGATTCCGACAGTGATGAGGACAACAATTCAGCGGGTTTGAAGAGAGCAACTAGCGCCCGAACTTCAGCGGCGCTGGACGTGCCTGGCTTCCCTCTCGAAATAGATGTCAAGATTAAGATCACGCCTAAACCGACTGCTTCATCGTCCCAAACGAGAGATTCCTCGAAGAGCCGGGGAAGGAGCACTGGAAGACGAGATCTCGAGACTTGAAGTTGGTGCAGTTTTCCAGCAGCACGAAATGGTATTCTAGTCTTACGGCCCGCTCGGCGGGATACCATATACTCTACAATATCGGAGCACTGCATCTCAAGCCATCATTTTCTGAGTCGAACGGAATCGACAATAGATGTTAACATATCTCCGACCACCGGGCCCGGGAAAGCCGCCTTCCAAAGAGGGTAATTATCGTTAACGAATTGCACATGCAAACCCCAGCCATGCTGCAAAGGCTACTTCGCCGAGCAAGCCGAACTGTGGCTGTTGTCATCCACAAAAAGAGAGGAACATTGATTGGTACGAAGCCTGATTGCTTGCGTGAGCACAGCTATGAATTTTGCAAAAGGCGTCGTCACACAGTCTCCGCTGCATTACGTAGGTCCGAGATTATACCAGGATGGACCATTGCCACAGCTAGAACTATACTGGTCTTGGCAAAATGCGACACGACCACACCTGTGCACGTCCCTCTTAAAACACCTTGCTGATGCAAATCTACTCGGTAGCATGCCGATTGTCCCAGACACGTGCCGAGTTGCCCGCCTTGCTTGCGTGCCGTGCGTGCGTGCGTTGTGGCAAGAGAGGGCACAGAGGGGTTGCGAAGGTATGTGCTTATAGGTAGGGAAGACCTTTCACTGGCTCTTTTCCAGCTCTGTTTCTGTTACAGAACCTTGCAATTACTACTGCAATCCACCTTTCGATCGAACTGTACCTACGATCTCGTACCTGCAGTAGCGTCCTCACCATGAACAACATGCTAAACTACTTCAATGAACGACGAGAACGTCGCAGTTCGCGGCTCTCCAAGTCACCGAGTGTCACAAACCTGAGTGGGAGTGAACGACAGCCACGAACTTCCAGCGAAAGGCAACAATTGAATCCATTGCTGGCCGACAGCTATGAGCCGGATGAGAAGCGATACTACCGCAGCGCCGAATTCCAACAGGCACTTCTTCAAGACCAGAACGAACGAAGTTTGACGCCGCGTCCAGCCGACCACGATGAAGAAGACACAGGACGATTCTCCAGATACCGACTTTCGAGGCGGAGTACGGCGGCTTCCATGTCCACAGCATCGCTGATGTTAGTCGATGCACCGAAAGAAGAGGATGAGATAAAGAGGCGCTCCGAGCCGACTGCCGTAGATGGAATTGCGCCGGAAGCTTTCGCATCTGATGTCCCAGCTGGATCTGAGGGTCCGGGATCGAGTTCGAGTAATGGGAGTGAGGATTCGCATAAGAGTCATCGGCGGATGATCCATCTGGAGGGCATTGCGCCCTTGATTGGATTCGCGAGGAACAAGAAGGGGGATTGAACGAATGTAGAAGGGTTCAGTCGAACAGCGAAGACTGCGCTTGCCAAGAATACGCAATGGTGCCAATCCATGAAGGGCAAGAGGAGTAGCAGGACCGGAGCAATTCGAGCCTGCCACGTCTTTGAGTCGTGAGACCCCAGCGAATCCGTCAGAGTAGAAGTCCATTATGCCGCCGCGAGATGAGCGGTTCGGCAGACCAGCGAAGGCGGCTCAGCGTCTTGAAAGCAGACTAAAGCCACTTGAGGCTCGTTCGAGGAGATGTCGAGGATTGCGGAGCGGCGAGTGCAGTCTAACAAGGCAGGAGTCTCCTCAAAGGCAGATTGAAGGAGCAAAGAAGGCGGAGGTGCTTTGAGAAGAGCCGGCGTTCAATGGGGTTGAAAGGCTGGCGCCCAACGCAGCCGGTAGTAATGTTAATGGTATCGTCTATTAGACTTCAATGTCCTCTTGGCCACCTCTAGGGTTTTGACTCCAGTACTTCGTGGTTCATCTACTCTGTTTCAGCCAGCGTGCCCAGGCGGAAGTCGATCCCGTCCACTGGGAGGAACATGTTCCAGGACGCACGGGCGCATACAGCTTGCGAGCGCTGAGTGGACTGCTGGTGACCATGTTGGAAGGACCAAACCAATCAACAAAGGCGCACCGCCCACAATAGCGACTTGCAACTCGGCACCTGAGTCGTAACCTAGTGCTCGGGAAGAAGAGCCCCGAGCCTGGTAGTAGACGTTCAAGGTCCTCCCTCTCGGGACTCACTTTGGAAAGCCCACTTCTGGAAGGAGTTCCTCTTCCAGTAAGCTTAGATTTGGTGAGACCGGATGAAGATCCCCAAGTCGATTCTCGAAGAAATGCACAGACAGGCACGGTGGATATAATGCCGTGCAAGAGGTTTAGTTCCAGTCGTCAGCAAGGGGGTGCTCCCTTTGGCAGCGGCAAGCGATGGACCAACGATGGCTATTTCGGGGTTTCTCTTACACACGAGTAGATCTGCTGCCAAAGGTGGTGTCGTCACTGTCGCTGGTGGGTGTAGCAGCTGTGTCTCCAGAATAAGTGTCTCCAATGTACGCTGCAGGAGCGCGCAGCAGTCTCAGTGCAGCAGTCTCAGTCTCAGTGCAGCAATCTCAGTGCAGCAGTCTCAGCACCAGAGTCTCACCACGAACTCTGTGATGAGCTGGCGTTGGGAGGAGAGGCCGAGCGCGGTTGTTGTCGCTTTTTGACTTCAGCAGCTCTTCGTTGATTGGCTCACGGGGTGCATGCGTCTCGGACATCGGGTTTACTTGACCTTGCAAGGGGCAGCCGCAGCTTTTAAAACGACTTGAGCGCGTCTCAGAAAAGCGAAAGCAGCACATAAAATACCGACCACCACGCCGTCGACCGGCAGTGCGAGTGGGATTTGTGCTGTCTGCTGTGGAGTAGAACTACACCGTCCCTCGCGTCTCTTCCTGATAGGTCTTCACGCGTCTGGCCAGACCGTCAGACTTCGACACGCGGTTCAGAGTCCGATTTTCCTTCTCTTTGTCTTGATTGATCGAGCTTTCCCTTGCACAAGGCGCGACTTCTTCATCCACAGCAAACATTGACAGCAACCACATCACCAGCGACGACAGCAGCAGATCCAGCAGATCCAGCAGATCCTATTCGATAGACCTGAGGTAGACCTGACAACCCACCAGCACCAGGCGCCGCCGCTTCAATGGCGACCAACACCGCCTCCAACGATTTCGCCACGGAAACCCAAGTCTCGCGGGAGGAAATCACTCCCCTGCCACCCGGTAGCGCCGTTTCCCAGCAGTCGACAATGCAAGGCTCGGCGACAGCGACACCAAAGGAGGAGCCAGAATTTGTACCTAGACCGATGTTCCATCAGGTGCGTACTATCCTTATACGACGCGAAGGAATTTCTCGCGCGTTGACTTGGTGCTCTTGCAGTTGCGAGAGAATGCTATATAAGGAAGTAACAATACTGACAAGTTCTAGGCAACTCATCATAGCGTGGATATTGAAGACTATTTTCGAGGGCCACGCGATATCAACCGGCACTCAAAATGGCCTCAATTCATGAGATTGCACGGGTCGGTGCTGCCAAAGATGATTGTACCGCTGACCGTTATTGGTGGTTGGGCGACATTGATCACTTGCATAAGCCGACTGGTCCATAGTCTTGAGATCAACAGCGTGCTGCTGACTGTGCTCGGTTTTGTCGTGGGTTTGGCGCTTTCCTTCCGCTCGACCACTGCCTACGAACGCTTTTCAGAGGGACGGAAATACTGGGCGCAGTTGACTCTCAACGGGCGGAATATGGCTCGTCTGATCTGGGTGCACGCACAGGAGTAAGTGCTACTTCGAAATGTCGACTTCGAGCGATTTGCTTCTGGCATTTGAACACTTAGACGGTGGATGTTGACGCTAACATACATTCGATAGGCGATACGAAGAATCAGAAGAGCTCGGCAAGCAAGATCTCCTTGCGAAACTTTCTGCACTCCAACTCATCAACGCATTCGCGGTTGCTCTCAAGCACCGTCTCCGATTCGAGCCCTCGACGGACTACCCAGACTTGGCACCGCTGCTGAGCAACCTGCGTACCTTCGCTGGACAGGCCGATCAGCAAAATCTGCATCAACGCCGCATCTCAAGAATCAAGTCGGTCGGTCAGTACCTTGGAGTGCCAATGGCGGAATCCAATCCTCGCAAGCTTTTCAAGAAATCCAAGGACAATCTCGGAAACACGCCACTTGAGATTTTGACCTACTTGTCTGCCTACCTCGAAAATGTCATGCAAAACAAGACACTCAACATCTCCGTTCATCAAGTCCAAGCCTTCAACTACATGACGGCACTTTGCGATTGCCTTGCTGGCACTGAACGCGTGGTGAACACTCCTCTACCTGTGGCGTACACCATCTCTATTGCACAGATCACCTATGCCTACGTCTTGGCGTTACCTTTCCAACTTGTCAAGTATCTGGGCTGGGTCGCCATCCCATCGACCATCGTTGCTGGGTATATCATCCTCGGCCTGGCACAGATCGGCAAAGAGTTGGAAAACCCTTTCGGACAGGACGTCAACGATCTTCCTCTCGACTCGTTCTGCTCAGAGCTTGCTAACGACATCGATGCACTCACTGCCAACCCAGCGCCACTGGACAACGATGCATGGATGCGTCACGCACACTCGAAGCCGTTGTGGCCACTGAGCAATATGGAGTTCAGGGCATGGGAGACGCAGAGTGTTAAGCAGATTCGAGCCGCTCTCAAGGCCAAGGCTGCCAGTCGGGATGTCAAGTCCGATCGCATGGCGACTTTTGTGGAGAGCGAGACCTTGACAAATAATGTTTGAGCTCGGATTATTGCGGTGGTGAGGAAGAGAAACGTCAAAGTGCATCAAAAGTCTGGTATTAGCGTTTGTTCAAATTGCATAGCGAAAAGGGTCATAGTGGGGAAAGTTCTTAGCCGTTCGAATGTTCGATGGCTACGATTGAACCGAAAGAATGCAGATATCCAATCACTCCATTGAACCGTCTTGTTCGCGTTCACTCTCCTTTGAACATTGTTCACGCTTACAGAACATTGAAACAGGTTCGGCACGTGCTTTCGTACCACTCTCGCACCTCAACTCAAAGTCTCGAGCTACAACCACATCGTGAAACAACCTTGTAAACTCTCGACAAAGTCTCAACTATTCAGCCTTCTAGGCCATGCTGGTCAGGAGCATTCACAAAGATATGATGGCCGCACAGTGCGATGCAGACTTCGGTGCTCGAAGTCCCCTCCAGTCGTTATCGTACGAGACTTGAGATGAGCAGCAAAGATGATCGACCACTTGATCGAGCTCTCTATGTACGATGAGGCTCTGTTACACGAATCCTCGACGATCAACGCGCACCAATCGAAGGCCAATGACGGAGACAATATCCCTTCCACCACGTACACGCAATCCTTGGTTACCTCCTTCCCTACCGAACTCATCGAAGCGATCTTCGCGTCCATCGACTACCGCGACAAATCCACCTGCTGCGCTGTATGCCTCACTAACAAACTCGGGAAGGGGATAGCTACGCCGCTGCTATATCGTAGTGTGGGCATTAGCTCGAGGAAGGTCCATGTGAATCGGAAGTATGATGAGCATGTAAGAGCTAGGAGGATCCAAGTTTTGGGAAGGACGTTGTTGGAGAGAAAGGATTTGGCGGAAATGGTAGAAGAAGTGCGTCAACATATTGATGGGACGACAATTGCGGGCGAGGATGGTGGGAGTTGGGGGGAGGATATGTTGAGGGAGGGATGGAGGGAGAGGTTGGAAGGGCTTAAGCTTGAGAGGGGGATTGTAGATGTAGCGGATGCATATATTGAAGAAGCGGTGAAGAAGGGGAGGATAAGTACCGATACAGTCCTCAGTCTGATCCTACTGATCTGCACGAATGTGAAGACGTTGAGATTCTCGGGAGATTTGAGCTGTCTTCCGGGCATGTTCTGTTTGGATGAGATGGTGGATTATGTTGCGGATTTCGTTGAGCCGGATCATCAGGACCAAGAGACGGCGCGTCCGAACGGCAACTCAGGCTTGCACAGCATCCGCGAACTAATACTCCAGCATACCGATACGGGAAGAAGGTCCACCCCGCCCGACGCCAACGATCTCGGAAACCTGATATACCTTCCCAACCTCCGTCACCTGGAAATTCACAGTCTCGCAGCTCTCTCCCCCACCAGGACATTCGAACACGATACCCCCATCTTCCCTAGCCGCATCCAATCCCTCGAAATCGTCGACTTCTCCGGCGCCGCAGAAGATCTGTCCTTCTTCCTCGCTCGATGTCCTTCCCTGCGAGATCTCCAAATCGTCTGGGCGCTGGGAGAAGCAGTACATATGAGGACCGATTGGCCTCGCATCGGACATGTACTCCGAAAAGCGGGGAGAAATCTTGAGTGTATCTCCTTTGAGGGACCGACCGGGGATTTTGAGAGTGAAGAACAGCTGGGTGCGTTGTATAGCGCGTTTAACGGAAAGATTTTGGCGGGGATGGGGGGTCTCCGCACTTCTCACTCTCACACCTCCCATTTTGATATTTCCCGTTCTGGCACAGCAAAACTTCGAACAGCCACCTTGTCCAAAGTCGCCATCGACGGATCTGGAGCATACGGTATGCGCCTCGTCGACGGAACAACACCCAAGATCACTCTGGAGGATTTCCTTCCCGACGCGATGGAAGAATTGAGTATCATCTGTGAGGCGAAGAGATTAGGTGTCGAGGATCGGGCAATCTTGACGAGTCCCGGAGCTGCGAGGTTGAGGAATTTGACGATTTTCGATTGTACGAAGGATCATTGGGTTTCGATCAGGGATGGGGAGGGATTTGGGCAAACAAATAACAACATCATGAGATCGAAGCATAGTGTGAGCTTGGACGCTGATGAGGCAGCGCCGCGCTCTCGGTGCTGGTGAATTGAGGCATGGCTGGTCACGATTGAGGCATTTGTGAGTGATGAAGATATATGATGATACCCTTTTTGATAGCATGTTCTCACACTATGACCATGACAAGCTAAACAGTGGTATTGCATCCCATCTGCCTCTCCGCTCCTCGGCTTCTTCAACGCGTGTCTGATCGCGCCGTTGATGCTGTAGCACCCAAAATGATGCAGGAAGACTCGACGGCGTGCTGCAAACTCGCTACGCCCCTGCTTTTCTTGGGTTTGTTTTCCCTGTGCCAAACCGTGCATGGCTCGTTGAAGTAAGGATTTGACGTAGACCGCTGCGTTGCCATGGGCGTAGGTAATCCGGTGACATCGGAGTGATCATCTACTCCTCCTCGGCCACGACGTCGCCATGCTCATCCTCCACTTTGCTACATTCCGGGCATTCTTCCTCGTTGACTATCTTATCCTTGATCTCATCCCACCAACCGCTCACTGGCCAGCTCACCAAAGCCTTGAGGTCGTCGAAGCTCATGACCTTGATCTCTTCGGGAGCCTTTCCCAAAAACTTCCCATTATCCTCCTTCAACTCCTTCAGCTTGGCGGTGAGGTGGCATGGCAAGTGAGACTGGATACCATCGGCGAAGAAGAAGGCTGTTTCTCGAGTGAGGCCAGCAACCTCCCGCAGGAGAAAACAGTAGCCATGGCGACGGCATCTTCTTCAGTGGCGAAATGGCCGCCCTGCCACATCACCTTCTCGAGGTTCGACTTGAACTTGCCCACGGTGTTGATGATCCACTTGGCAACGTCTTCAGCTGGACAGCCGTTGAAGATGAACATGTTGACTTCGTAAAAGACGGCGAGCGCTTCTTCGCGAACCTGTGTTTCACGTTAGGACACTGTATTTGATCTTGTAGGCATGGCCGCTCTTACCTGCTTCGAGACACGGAGGATGTTGGGCAAGCCAGTTGGCTTCGCGGGCTTACTATAGCCATACAGTTTGGGGCCCTTGCCGACGAAGATGCAATTCTGAAGTGGATACTGTCGTCGAGTCTTGAATCTGAGTGGTGTCCGGAGTTCAAGAGGCATACGACCGCGCATAGCAGTCGTGGAGAAGACGCGGTCGCCGTTGTTGGCCCTCTTGTAGCGTGGGCGGTACTCCTTAACATCGACGCAGAAGCCGTAAATGCGGTTTCGAAGTTTAGCGGGAAGAGCTATTAGACGGAATAGCTTCTTCTTGGCTTTCTCGAGTGCGTTGTTGTTCCACTCTTCAGCGTTGGCAGCTGCCTCGTTGTCGGCGTCGCGGACGTAGTTCGACTGGTCCTCCTCATAGAACCAAGGGACGCTGACGTGGATGACATTGAAGTTGGAGATCGACATGGCGGGAGGTGCCAACGGGATATCAGTACAGTCGTATTGGTAGGGAGTTAGAAGAGGGATGGACTCGGGCGTGTCGAGTCGAGAAGGAGGGTGTGCCAGTCCGTGAGCAGTGTATTATGTAGGGCAGTGCAAGCTGAAATACCTCGAAGCAGAGTCTCAGACAGGAGTGCAGCGGGAAGCGGGCGGGTAGGCTGCTGGACTTGGTCTGTGCTTGGTATTTCACATGCTTGAATCCCATTCGGATTGGCAAGCTGCTTCACAGCAACTTTTCTATGCCTACGCTTTGGCGACAGGTCCTCCTTCTTGAATAGCGCTCTACCACTCAGTGACCTCTTCATGAGTCCAAAACTCGCCCGTCTTACGGCCAATGTCCTGGAGGGCAAGCATGACCGGTGTCTTCGCACCCTCATCAACTGTCTTCCTTCCACCACCACGAGTCATATCGGTCTTTACGTAGCCGGGACAGCAAGCGTTGATCAAGACGTCGCGGCCCTTCTTTTCTTCTTCCATGGCAAGGACCTTGGTAAAAGCAGTCTCACCAGCCTTGCTGACGGCGTAAGCTGCTGACGGCGTAAGCTGCTGACGGCGTAAGCTGCTGATGGGAAGCCTGCTTCCTTTTCTTTTCCTTCGTCAACGACCTTCTGGAACTTCTGCATCAACGCCGTGACAGCTGGAACGTCGGCCTTGGCAGCAGAGAGAAAAGCATCTCTCATCTCTTGAGAATACTTGTTCAACTTGCCTGAAGCACTAGACACGTTGACCAGTCTGCCGCCTGGTCGCAAGAGCGGCAACAGATCCTGGCTGGCCTCCAGTGTGCCATAGTAGTTCGTCTCAAGGGTGGTCCTGACAACGCTTGAGTCGAAACCCTGCATCGCAATACCAGCATTGTTGATTACAATGTCGATCCCATCCGGATGCTCTCTCTTCAAGTAATCTCGGAAGTCTTGGACGCTCTTTGTCTGGCTTATGTCTAATGGATGGTAAGTGATGGTAGTATCGCCTCCATCTTGGGCAAGGACTTTTGCTTTCTTCAATTCAGGATCTTCATTCAGCGTCTTGACTGCTTCTGCACCACGCTCTGGTGATCGTGCTGTCAAGTAGATAAGAAAGGGACCGGACTTCGTTGGCGACGATGGATATTCCAAGGCAAGGTTGCGGACTAGCATCTATCAGCATGATCTCCGAACTCTCCACAAAGGCTATGCTACCAATTGCCAGGCCAATGCCTTTATTTGCGCCTGTAACGGCGGCGATGCGTGACTGAACTGCCATATTGAAATCGTGATGATGATGTGAAAGTTGAACGTGTGATGAAAGTGAAGTCAAAGGCGTCACAGGCACGCGACATCCGACATCCGACATCCCTGCTGCGCGTGCCGACGGGCCGTGCCACCTCTTCCCGCAACGCAATCGCTCCTGCCCGATCAGTGTGCGATGACGACGCCGTGCTCCCTCCAGTTCCAGTTCCTTGAACATGGACAAACGAATGCATGACAAGTTGGCTGGACCAACCACGCATGCCAACCCCCTTCGCCCTACTCCGCACTTGCATTGGATCAGCGAAATACTTCTCCTTCCCTTCCTAGCTCCATCCTTTACTTTCTTTGAATGTCTGAAGACACGTCCGGCATCCCGCTGGAATCCCTGAAGAAACGATCCACCTTCCCACGATCCATCAGCGAGCTGGTCACGACTCAGTTGGTGCCGGGCAATATGGCTAAGAGCCACGCACTTCACACCAACATGGGTGTTGACTATATCATAGTCTTCAAATTCCCGCCCGCAGGTATGTCAAGACCACGTGTTTTCATGCCATTAATATGAACTAATGGCAAGTGTGTGTGACCAGACAAAGCAAAGGCAGCAGCGAGCTTCGAAAAGCTATGCCAGAAGCTTTCATCCATTGGACTGGCCACTGAAGTTCGGAACGGCGAGAGCAACTCCGTTCTCGTATTTGTCAGAGTCGCCAGCCAGGAACACATGTACGCCGAAGTCTACCGGAGCCGTGTCAAGGACTGGGTCCATGGTGTGCGATCCGGAGAGCCTGCACAAGACGTACGAGCTTCTCTGGAGCAAGACCCATTGACCGACGCAGAGCGCCTCCGCATCATCTACCAGATGATCACCAACTACGAGAACGAGGGCGGTGCCGGAATCAGAGCCAAGTCGCCCGACTGGGAGTATGTCGAGAGCATCTTCGCTCTGCATGACCACACTTTCAACAGCCGTCTGATGAAGAAGTGGGCCACAGAATACCAAGTTAAGACCGAAGACCTGGATGACATCCGAGATCGATTCGGTGAGAAGGTGGCCTTCTACTTCGCATTCGAGCAGACATACTTCAATTTTCTGCTGTTCCCTACTGGTTTCGGATTGCTGGCGTATTTCGCTCTGGGCTCGTTCAGTCCGTTCTATGCCATTGTACTTTCTCTCTGGTCGATCATATTCGTCGAATGGTGGAGGCACCAGGAGCGCGATCTTTCCATAAGATGGGGCGTTCGCGGCGTGAGTGCGATCGATGTCAAGCGTCACGACTTCAAGCCAACGAAAGAGGTTGAAGATCCGGCCACCGGCGAACTGCAGAAGATTTTCCCGTGGAGCGAACGACTCAAACGTCAGGCACTTCAACTTCCCTTCGCCATCCTCGCAGTACTGGTCCTTGGTAGTCTCATCGTGCTGTGCTTCGCAATTGAGATCTTCATTGGAGAGATCTACGACGGACCTGGCAAGTCGATTCTGACCTTCACGCCGACTGTCATCCTGACTACCTGTCTACCACTGTTGACTGGCGCATTGTCCGACGCCGCAAAGCGCCTGAACGACTTCGAGAATTACGAGACTGACACTCAATACGACCGCTCTCACACAGCCAAGCTATTTATCCTGGACTTCATTACGTCGTATTTGGGCATCATCCTCACGGCTTTCGTCTACGTTCCATTCGGCACCGTCCTGGTCCCGTACCTGGACATCTTTACTCGCATCTTCATGGCTAAGGACGAGAAGACCCGGTTGAAAATGCAAGGCGGGCACTACACCATCAACCCCGATCGTCTCCGCAAGCAGACCATCTACTTCGCGGTGACAGCTTCCATCGTTAACTTCGCAATGGAAGTTGTCGTCCCATACCTCAAACGCCAAGGCGTCCTCAAATTCAAAGAGATGGCGGCCAAGCGCACCGGTACTGGACTCCAACCATCAGCTGCAGCTGAGGATCCACCAGAGGAGAAGGAGTTCCTTGATCGCGTACGAAGCGAAGCCGAACTGCCCGCCTATGATGTCTACACCGACCTACGAGAAATGATCATCCAATTCGGATATCTTTCCCTCTTCTCTGTCGTCTGGCCATTGGTCCCGGCTAGTTACCTAGTCAACAACTGGTTCGAGCTCCGCGCAGATGCTATCAAGATCTGTGTCGAGATGCAACGTCCCACACCTTGGAGAGCAGACACGATCGGACCTTGGCTCGATGCACTCACTTTCCTGACCTGGCTGGGAAGTCTCACGATGGCCGCACTGACATACATGTTCTCCAACGAGGGCATTGGCCCTGACGGTCGACCACACGATATCAAAGGCTGGGGACTCCTCCTATCCATCTTCTTCTCCGAACATCTCTACCTCTTCGTCCACGCAGCTGTGTGTAGTGCGATCAGCAAGATTGATTCTCCTGGTCGACAGAAAGAGCGGAGGGATCGATACTTGACACGACAGAAGCTTGTCAAGAATAGTCTGGAAAAATTGCCACAAGTACCGAACATCTCGATCGATGATACTCCTGTGACGAGGGAGAGTCTTGAGGAGGATGCGAGGAAGGCGAGTTTGACGAGTGCGAGTCCGGAGGAGAAGTTTTGGAGCAGGCAGAGGGGTTGGAGGGAGAGTGCCCAGATGGGGAAGATTTTTATCGAGAAGGCTATTGATGAGAAGAGCGGGAAGGAGAAGAAGGAGCTTTAGATTGATGGTGCGAAATGGTGGTGAATGGAAGATGATGTCGACCTGGAGTATGATTGACCTATGATGCATACGATATTGATAGCGAGGCGCTCTGGGAAAGAACGGTACATATCATCTGAGCGAACCTATATCGCGGTCCTAAGGTATCCCGAACAGTACTTTCAATCTCAAGCACTCCCCTTCGCCTTTGTCATAGGTCCCCAATTCTCCCTCGGATTCTGCTGATACCTCACCACTTTCTTCCCAGGCTTATCCTTTCCAAGAACTTCATCAAATACGACTTTCATCTTACTCACATCCACCTCTCCTTCCTTCTTCGCCGCTGGCTGCGCATCTGTGACGATTTCTGGCGTATCGTCTTTCGACCCCTCAACACCCTCCTCTGCGTGCGCACCATTTGTGCTTCGTTCCTCTGGGCTGCGCGCTTTCTGCATAACCCTCCACCCGGCCGTCGTCTCCTTCAAACTCCCCTCTTTAATCGGCGCCTTTTGTCTCGTCCATTCCCTCATAACTTCCCAAATCACTGACCAGGGAGCATTCGTCTTGATACTACCCGGTTGGCAGTGGGATCTTGTACATGTATACCCCGCGTGTCGTAATGCACCTTTGATGGCTGAATCTGACGGGGCGACGCAGTGGATTACTTTTGAGAGGGCTGAGGGGTTGATGAAGAAGGGGTGCGGGTCGATTGTTTCGGGTGGGGTGAGGGGAATGATTTCGTCTGTGTCTGAGCGGGATTGGGCGGGGATGTAGTTTGTGACTGCTTCGTTCACGAGGAGTTCGTCGAGGGCGGTAGTGAGCATTCCCTCGACGCGAGGGAGGGTTTGATAAACGGTTGCATCGACAGTTTCGATGTCTTGGAGGATCTTGGATATGAAGGCTGCGTTGTGGATGGGACCACCCCACATTGGACCTGCGATGTGGGTTTTTGTTCCGCAGTGTTCGCAGAGGCGGTCGGATGTGGGGGAAACGGCGATGGAATGTTTGTACCAGGGTGTGCCGTTTTTGCTGGTTTGTTTGGTGTTGCGGCCGAGCATGTTGGTGGTGAAAGCGCCGCAGCCGGAATCGCAGGCGTAGACGAGCATTGTTTTTCCAGCCAGGAATTTGACATCTGCGGGACTTTTACGTACACGTATGAAGGCTCTTGCGTAGAAATCAATGCTCAGAGAGAGTAGCGGCTCGACTGCGATGCCGTACTTGGCGGCAGCAGAAGCGATGGAGCCTATGATCAGACGAAGGCCAGCTTCGTGCATGTAAGGTCCTTTGGCCGGCATGCCACCGTAGAGGGAGAAAGTCTTCTCGCAATAGCCGGTTGATGCGAAGACGCCTGAGTCGGTGCAAGTCACACAAAGCAAACCACCATCATTGAGTGCTTGCAATGCGCCATCGATGAAGGGAGCCGCAGTGCCGTAGGGATCCAGATCAATCACGTCGTATTTGTGAGAGACATGAGTTGGACCATGTGAGTTGGTAGTCGGATATGCCACACTGTACATATGTCCGATCGCGTCGCCGAGATTTGGTGTGATGCAGGAAGTTAAGTTGTTGTGCTGAACGTTCATCTCCATGCTCTTGATGGCATTCGGGTTCATGTCGTTCGCAACGACGGCTGAGACGAAAGGTATCTCTTTCGCATACCGCAGAGCGCGTAGTCCAGTCGCCGATAGCGCGTCCAGTATGCGAAATCGTGGCCCAGCCGGTCTCTCTGCATGCCCGTTCCGTTGCTCCCCGCTCTGGTCCTGGCCAATCTCCGCTGGTGTTTGAACATCGCCGTTCTCTTTATTCGCATCCGCCTTCGCTGGCCCCTCTGCTGTCTGCTCTGATCCCTCGTTTTCTCTCACAGCCCTCGAACTCCCATCCTCCGACTTCCTCAACTTCACACCACCCTCCTCCCCATGAACCTCCCCTGCCTTCCTCTTCTTCACGCGCCTGTTGTTGTGCTTCTCCCGATTGTTGTCATTCTTGAGCTTCTTCCTCTGCATCCAGTCCTCCCCAAAAGCCTTGATACTCAGCACGCTCAGGTCCCGATTAAACTGTTGAATGGGATTGTAGAAGACGCTTTGCGGTTTCTCCGAGTCTTTCGTCTTCGCTTGCGGGTCTACATGTTTCTGCGTGTTCGGCGGAATGAGGATGTATGCTTGGCCTTCGCGTATTGTTTCGTAGGACTTTCCGTTATGTTGGACTAGCTGCCCAGCTGCGGGAGGTGCGGTGATTGGCACTGGGTGGTTTTGAGTAGAAGTAGTCATTTTGCGTGCAGTGCTGATGATGCTAGGAGATATGATGGTTCGGCGCAGACTCGAACTCCTACCTGCAGCGATGTTCGTCCATATAGACACCCATGCACTTTTGTGAAGCATGCGTGGTGGTGATGGGGAGGTGAGTGGGTTGTTCAGAGTCACATGAAATTTTGAGAACTGGAGGTCCAAAATCTTAGGAAGCTCGGGCCACCACGGGCCGTCATCGCAGCCGAAGAACAGGGGCCTTTCGGGCCAAGACTCACAGAGAGAGATCCGAATCTCTCGAGCACCCGAAGCCACCTACACCTCTTTTGCGACCACACACTGCTTGTTCTGGTGTTATCATACCAGATCGATGCAAGTCCTCTAGGACATCGGCTAGGTTGATCATCATATGGGCCGGAGGCCGCGCATCAGCCTCATCGGATAGGCAAGATCAACGACAAGGAAAGACCCAACGTCTTCTAGGAGCCCTCCGAGACCTGAGACCACAGACACATCCTACCAGCGTGCAGCTGTATAGTTGGCGATCAAAGTTGCTCCTGACTAGGAACAAGATCCTTTAGACTCCATCTTGGCGGGGTAGATAGGCAGAAGCAACCTCAGCTCGCTTTTCTGTCCGGTTTCGGACTTTCGGTGAAGAATTGTGCATTGTCGTTCATATATACGGAAATCCGTTCGAGGTATAAGTAAAAGCCAAGTGGCCACAAGCTTTCAAAAAGTAGCAGCTTGAAAGTATATCAGCTGCACTCACCGTCAAGATCACATATCCTAAAGAGCAACCACCTCATCCACAAGGCTCACACACCACTTGAGACTGTTGAGCAGCAGCAACAACGTTATGTCCACTTCCGACCAGGTCGTCCTCTTCGACCTCCCCAGCAAGCTCAAGTCCCCTAGCGGAGACTACGTCTGCTTTTCCCCAAACGTCTGGAAATCTCGCCTCGTTCTGAACTACAAGAAGATCCCTTACACCACACAATGGCTCAAACATACCGAGATTGAGCCCACACTCTCCGGTCTGGGGTGCTCTCCCAACCCACCTTTACCGGCAGGCTCGAAAGGGAATCGTTCGGCATACACTCTCCCTTCGGTCCAGATGCCTGACAAATCTGTTGTGATGGACTCCGTCAAAGTAGCTGCGGCGATTGAAGAGAGATATCCGGAACCAAGTCTACACCTGGAGACTGGAATGCATGACAAGGTGGACGCGGCTCTCGTCCAGGTCGGTTTACCATTGCTCGGTGTGCTCTTCCCAAGAATGCTCCGCGATGCGCATCTTCCAGAAATCATTCCCATGTGGCGCGCCAAACGCGAGGCTCAATTCGGTATGACGCTGGAAGAACTCGAAAAGACGAAAGGCGGAGAGCCAGCATGGCAAGCTGCCAAGCCAGGGTTCGATGGGGTTGCGAACCTCTTGAAGGAGAATAAGAAGGATGCGGGTCCTTTCATCCTCGGAAGTCAGGTCTGTTACGGCGACCTTGTTCTGGCTGCTTTGTTGGAGAGCTTTCGACGGATTGGCCAGGATATATATGAGCGAACGTGCGAAGAGGTCGAAGGGGCGAGGGAGTTGCATGAAGCCTGCAAGCCGTGGTATGAGCCCGATACCTAGGCTCAGCTTCGTGGTGGATCGGTATTAGGACTACCGGCAGAAGAGATACCGCGACTCAAGCAGGACCAGTGTTTTCTCTCATCGTCGTACAAGAATAATAAACCCATTTCCCTGCCACAATCTTCCACTTCATCTCCATGAATCTGACAAAGTTGAGGTTCTCAACCCCAAGCACGCTAAGCTCCAGATAGACTATCGCCGTCCCATTGGCAAATATGTCAGTCGAAACATTGACGATCTCAAATTGGCATTCAGGTTCGGCAGCCAGGAAATGTCTCCAAAGGCCTCGCAGCTCGTCCCATGTCATGGCTTTATCGGGGTAGTTTTCGATGTGGGCTCCGAAACTGGGTGAGACGGAGTGAAGGAAGTCCTGGCGGTCGGCGTGGCCGGTGTATGCGAAGTCTCTGTCGTTGAAGGCTGCTATGCATGCTTTGCATTTTCGCTCGAGCTCAGATTTGACGTAGGCTTTTTGGGAGTGGATCTCGATCTGGTTGCACGGGGGAGATGAGCTTGGCTCGGAGGATTGCTGCCCACTGTTGACTGGAAGTTCGTTACCTTCTGTCATCTTATCGATATCTTCAAGGCCTGCGAAGGTGATTGAGTAGTCATCTTTTGGGGGCCAGATGAGGCTCTTATATCAGTGTGTCACAAGAAGATCACCTTGGCACCTACCCGTATACCCCCCTACCTTCCTGTTTCGACGTCACGGCCGACGCTATTGTCTGCATCTCGACTGCCGGTATCGTGATAGCAGGCGTGGTCACGGCTTACAGATGGTAGTCATGAGTCGACGCATAGTCAGCCATGTCGCGTCTTCAGTAGTTCTATGTGCCAAGAGATGCGGCTGAAGTGTAAAGTTCCTCGGTCATACCACTTATTGGTGTCGTAGAGCGTCAAACTAGCGGGTGTGAATGTGCTTGTATGATTGCTTGTCTGTCGGTGTCTCCGAGGTCGGTCCCGAGCGGCATGCCAATGGTAGCGAGTAGACGTCGCTTGTGATGGTCGTTTCAGCCTTGCTGCAATGTCAGTTGGAGGCTTCCGCTGTCAGCGATGCACGCGAGTGGATGCATTGGTCTATCTCGAGCAGTTGGTGATGGGGAGTGTGAAGCAGAGAGGCTGTGCACTCCTACGCTCGTCCATTGGCTTGGCATGGCCTTGGTGCCTGGATTTGTGCCTGATCCTTCATGATCGTCTCTCTTCTTTCCATCAACCACAAGCCATTGACATCTCGTCTCTCATCATCTTGATGCGCGGTAATCGTTATGGGGAAAGAGAGCGCAATCCAAGAAAATTACGATAAGAACGCTGATGCCTACAGCCAATTCATAGCCACACCACTTGGTACGCTCGAACAACAGCTCTTCGACTTGTCGATCACAGACTGTGAAGGCCTGAAAGTCCTCGATCTCGGCGGCGGTACTGGGCTGAGAGCTCGTGATGCTCTCAAAGCTGGAGCGGAAAAAGTCGATGTGATAGACATCTCACCTGAGATGATGCGTATGGGTCGAGAGTACGAGAGATCCATCAGGAGAGACCGCATCAATTGGTATCAGGGGGACTGCTCGAAATCGCTTGACCATTTGAAACTTGGTCCATACGACGTGGTGATCGCGAACGGCATCTTCGACCACGCACATAATGCCGACGAGCTCGAAGCCATGTGGAAGAACGCAGCAGCATATCTGAAGGCAGGAGGCCGTCTAATCGCGAACCGAAACAATCCGAAGACCAGAGCGGCAGCTTCTGGGAAGTACGGCGTCATTCTGTCTGACTTTGAGGACTTTCCCGGAGGCTTCAACTTCCGGTATCGTATGAAGACCGATCCGCCCCTGGAATTTGAGTCGATCGCACTGGACGCGTATTACAAAGGCTCCTTGGAGATACCAGCAAAGTATTTCGAGGGTTTTCAGAATGTGTCTTGGGAAGAGACACCGGTCGTGAAGGCGAACCCTGCGTTCTGGAAGGAGTACTTGGATGATCCTATCCTGTACATCTTCACGGCGAGGAAGCCTGATGAAGAGTAGCCAGACGGTCATCTTCTTGTACTGACTATCTTCATACTCTGTTCGCTTAGTCAACTCACCGGCAGAACGTCGCGTCAGCACGATCCCCGTCACCGCCGTTTGCACGTTCCTTCCGAACTCCGCTAAATCAAAACCTCACGCCTTGCATCTCCAACGCCGATGTCTACAACCCCAAAGCGAGTCGTTTGATACAAATCAAAGCATTGCAAAACAATTGTCCGGCAAAGTCTGTGCAGCTTTTGCTCCACCACTCGGGCGCCTTCCTCTCGATGAGACATTGTGTCTGGCTACAAGACATGTGGGTACGCTGCTGTTCAGGTTGAACAAGTGAACATGAATGCAGGTCTTAGGCCGGATAGCAGAGCAGCAGCTCAGCATCGTCATGACCTTCTGAAGTGAGAAGACTGCAGCGTAGCCTGTCAACCGCAAGGCTCGAAAACAAATTTGAGAATGCCAGCCGCTAATTCTTTAATCAGCGCATTCAAGGGACTTGGCCTCTCCGCTCAAGCTGTGCAACCACAATGTCCATCATATGACTCTCCGAAGGTACAAGAAGGAGAAATAGAGGAGTCAGCGACGTTTCCGCGACGACAGTCACACCATGAAATACGGTACGAGTACCCAGTGCTCAGTCTGGCCCCTGACCCCGATCAAGTCGACCTTCCTGAGCCAGAGAACCTGGACTTCCGACCTGCCCTGGACACCTCAAAATTTCAGCTCAATGAGTATGCCTCCGACTACTCGCACATCTTGGACCCGGATCCAGATGATCCAGACTTGAGCGATGTCGGCGACGATGCCGCTCTACTTGTCTTCGGCGCCATCGATTCATTATCGACTAGCGTTGGCCGCACAACACTTTCGGTGATTCGATACATCTCTTTCGGAAAACACGTCTACCGCATTCGACAGCAGACCATTTTGACCGACGGCAGGGGCAAGCAGAACATCTGGGATCTATGTGAATGGCAATGGGACTCTCTGGTATCCATAAATCGTCCATGGGTACAACTACTCGCAGATATCGTTCATCGCAAGTCCGCGCGCGGCTGTATGGCAGCCGAGCTTACGCTGATGGCTGAAGATCTTACTCTTTACGGCGCCGACCTCCAGAAATACAAGCATAGATGGAACACATGCTATCCACGCACAGCAATCGAGCTCCTCAAAGCACGCCTAAGAACAGAAGATGGCACCCGCACTATTACACTCAAGGACTTCCTGGAGGGCGCTGATGGGGTCTGCCTTCCCTGCGATTGTGTTGTCGACATGTCTCTAGAAGGTTACCGAGATCTCGACGAGGTCGGCTGCATTGTACACGACTGTCCGGCGTGCAAGCGATCAGTGCTCAATCGCCAGGATCTCGAGGAACTCTCCATGATCCGAAAGGTGGAGGAGCTTCAATCCCTGACAGCAGCGCAGAGTGCATGGATAGGGCTTGACCGAGATATCATAGACAATGAACCACAAAAGTTCTATCTCCAGCTGGTCCTCGGAACACTCCTAGCAGCGCGTCGGAGCTTCGAAGCACCGGAACTGATCATGCCGAAGATCATGCAGCCTTGTGAGGCCGAGGAGACGGACGCCGCCATGGAAGCTATGGAGGTTTGGATCCTCGAGCAAGAGTATAAAGTCCTCATTTCGCCCTTGGAGCTCCGGCGGGGCCTCGAAACGATTTCCATGCTTCATCTTCGCGAGACTAGCATACCGCCAGTCACGGAGCTGTGGCACGTACCAACTCCTTCCGGATGGACGAAATTCTTGAGCTTATGGTTGAATCGAACCATCAACTTCATGATTGATCGAAAATGTGCGGAAGCCGGTGAGCTACATGATGGTGTGCATTGCCACGAGGATGGCGTCGTGTACTGGAGCGATCCTGCTGCGACACCTGCGACGATTCCAGTGGATACACCGATGGATGAGGAGGTGGACCTGGAGTGGGAGGAGATGCTTGAGTCGGCTCTCGAAGCTGCTAATGAGATAGAGAGCGATGGGTGCGATGTCGAGATGGCGAATGGCTGAACCATAAAGCCGTCTCTAACCCAAAGCCTGGTCCTCGTGGAGATATTTTTTGCAGTTTTCAATATCACAAGGCGCTGGTCGCCTCTCATTGCAATCATATGGCTTGACTTTCGTTCACCTAATCTTATGATAGCATCAAAGCTCATGAAGATCCACATACTAGCATATGGCCTTCTGGCAAGTGCTGTCCCCTTCGTTCACCTGTTCATATGCCCAAACCGAGTATCACGGACTCGACTTTTGGGACCATGCTATCAACAGCCCTCGAAAGCGTAAGCACATGGCTCTCATTCACTCAGCACATTCCCCGCCGCCTTGTTCACAAGCCTATTTCCTCATGTCTTCTTGCCACATAAAGTGACAAAAACAGAGCATCTCAACCTTAACCTCGACATCCACCAACTACCAACTACCAACATCCACACACCTTCATCGCGACTTACCACAATCTACAACAACCAACTCAAAGCTCAATCACCAAACACCAGCTCCAAGACTCGACCCCATCCCCCAAATCCGCAATCATGGTCGACAAAACCCATCTCTTCTGCTACGCCCTAGGCACCGCCCTTTTCCTCCTCCCACGCTACCTCAAACCCGCTGGTGTCCGCCACTACCACACCGTCTGCCGCCGGGAAAGCAAGTATCGTCGTCTGGAGACCAAGTATGGTCATTGTGATCGTTATGAGTATGTCTATCCAAACACCAAAGAGAGTTGGAAAGGGAGTTGTCGGAAGATGGGAGGCGATGGAGAGAGTTGCTCATGCCAATATCAGGTGGGTCTGCATCGATGATCATCGACCACGGGTCTGCGGACGATGCGATGACTGTGAGGACTGTGGATGCGATGAGCGTAAGAGTCTGCGGAAGCGCGACCCCGGTGGTCGGGTGCGGTATTAGGGGTATCGCGGAGAGAAGGAACGTACAGGGGAGAGAGGATGGAGGGCAGATGATGAGATGATGGTGAGTGACCAAGTACCTTCCCCCAGTGGTGTCAACAGCACTGACGATTTGATAGATGATTACCATTGTACGACTCTGCTGAATCGCTTGCTGTATTTGGGCATTAGCGATGGCGTTTTTATGATACATTCCGGGATCTAGCACGGCGTCAGGGAGCTATGGGAAGGCAGCTCCTTGGTCGTTGCAGGGAGACCAGTCTCGACATGGCCAAGGAAGGTCCCATGAAGCTCGGCGGTGAAATAGACGTCGATAGGTAGCTTGGATACGATTGATGCGTTCTTTCACAGCTTATTTGGGAACAACGGGGCATTTCTCCCTCCTCTGAATAGCTCCAACATCTCTTTACCCATCCACTGCTGTCTACTCTTGGCGATGCCCGCTTCCAGCTCCTGCATTCGGTTCGATTGTATCAGCACACCGGATCCATTGGCCTTCAGCCCTTGTCCGAATAGGTTGGCAACGGTCAAGGCAATGGTCTCGGCGTTATTGATAGGTACGCCTCGGTCGGACATGTCTTTGCCCCAGTCTTCTAAGCTTTGGCCTTCTCGGCGTCCTAAGATGATAGGCGTCAAAGTAATGCCAGGAGCGATGACCGATATTGCAATTCCGGTCTTAGCACAATCTCCTTTCAACGCTCTGAGGTACCCGACCACACCATGTTTCGCTGCAGAGTAAAGCGGAGCACCAGCCGAAGCCAGGTAGCCAGCCAGAGACGCGGTCATGACAATACTACCTCCCTTGCCTCCCCCAGAACCCTTCCCATCGTTTCGAAGATGGTACATTGCAAGCTTCAAAGTATCGCCGACAGCTCGAATATCGACATCGATGGTCGCTCGATTCGGCTCCTGAAGTTTGCCCTTGTCATCGTAGACGTCGGTCCAGATCTGCTCGCCTATCTCGGCAAGACCCGCGTTGACGAAGACACAGTCGATGCCACCGAATTTGGAGGCTGCTTTGGCAAACGCGTCTCTTTGTGATGCCCAGGACAGTACATCGCACTGTACGTAGAGGAAACGGTGAGAGTTTTTGAGTTCCGGAAGATTGGGCGGGCTGGGCGAGATATCTAGCGCTACGATACTATTCCTGTATTCTGGCTTGTGTAGATAGAGGCCGGTGGCAAGCCCAATGCCCCTGTGAGATATATTAGTACAGTCTTACGGGCCGTATGTGAGCACTGACGAAGCTCCTCCAGTGATGGCGATGGTACGGTTTCGTGGTGGGTTTGTGGTCGCCTCTGTCAGCGTGTATACAGGAGAAGCCATAGCCAAAAGAGAATAATCATAGAGCTAAGGGACTATGTGAGAGAGTGTTAGTCTGAAGTCAATTGATGAGGTGAAGTCGTGAAGTGGAGGGGCGATGAGGACCTCGGCAGAAGAGAAGCCGAAGTTGTGCTGACATTTGTCTGCAGATATGAACATTACAAGAGCACGACTAATCAGCGAGATCTCAAAGGCCATGATCTCGATCCTGAGCTCGGCGATGTTGGCATGTGCTGGGCGGTCGATGAAGTGAGGTCCAGAAGTCGTCTTGGACCGTGGGATCCGCTGCCCGCCTGAGGCCGAAAGAAGCGCTGCAAGGCAACCTTCGCGTGCGTGTCGCGTTCGGAACTGACACAAACAACGGCAGGGCGTGCATGAGAAGCATCAAACACAGCACTTCTGCCTTCGCAGCGACCTTCTCTTTTTCAGACTTCAACATCAGAGAAGAGCAGACTCGCCACCATGGGAGCAGCAGACACCCCCACCCCTGGCGTCTACATCAACTCGAAAGGCAAGAAGACGTTTGTGCCGCTAGAGAACAACCCAGAAGTCTTTACCGACCTGATCAAGCGCATTGGCGTCTCGCCCAAGCTCGGCTTCTACGATGTATACTCCACCGATGAGCCAGCGCTGCTCAGCATGATTCCTCGTCCTGTCCACTCTCTCATCTTCATTGCTCCAGGCGGCATCTACAATCAAGTGAGGGAGAAGCATGATGGGAAGAAGGAGCTCACTTACAATGGCACTGGCCCGAACGAGCCGGTCATGTGGTTGTAAGTCCTTGACAATACTCTCAATGCTAGACAGATCCCTCTCTAATGGTATTGCAGCCGCCAAACCATTGGCCACGCCTGCGGCCTCTACGCTCTCATCCATGCAGTGGGCAACGGCTCCGCCAAGAACTTCATCATCAAGGACTCGCTGATCGACAGACTGCTCAAGCAAGCCGAGCCGCTCGAGTCTCAGCCGAACGGCGGGCCACGCGCAGACGTCCTCTACAACTCCAAGGAGCTAGAGCAAGCGCACATGGCATCTGCTTACAAGGGCGACTCCAAGGCCCCTTCCTCCGAGGAGCCGAACGGCTATCATTTCATTGCTTTCACCAAGGGCAAGGATGGTCATCTGTGGGAGCTTGAGGGAGGTTGGAACCCTCTGGATCGTGGTGTGTTGAACGAGGATGAGGATTTGTTGAGTGAGAAGGCGATTGAGTTGGGAATTTCGAGGTTTGTCAAGATGGCAGAGGGAAATTTGGAGTTCAGTATTGTGGCATTGGCGACCAGGCCAGAAGGCGAGGCATGAGCTTCGAGCGCCTTAATGGGCAGCGACTGAGAACGCTGGCTACAGGCCTTACTACGTAGAATGCCTTCAAATGACTTACGATGTGCTGATGCCGGCTCACTCTTCCCATAGTCCCTTTCTCTCCTCAAACACAGGAAGCAACAGCTGACATGACACTCCATGAAGAGCTATAAGCTTACGGGCCTTCGGAGATGTTGTAAGAGGGCTGGTTTCAAGTAGTCCGTGGATGCCAGCCTCAATAGAGCTAGCTTATCAGGCTCGTCTCCCAGACATCACACCCAGAACATCATCATCCTCTTCACCCTGCCCTTCTACAGCACCTTTCCGTTCTGCTGACGTTCCTCTCCACAATCGGCTTCCAAGTCTCCTCGCGATCATACCCAGGCAAGGTATCCGGCATCTTGAACCCCGCCAGACCCATTTGCCACGAAAGACACTTGAAGGCCGTCCTCTTCGTCGCAGTACCAATATCGCTGCCAGCTCGCTCCAGAATCACTTCACCGTTTGGTTGCGGGGACGGCAGACGCACACTATCTCGGATATAGATAGCTTCGAAAGACGTAAGCTTCCAGTCTCCGGAGACTTTCACAAAACGCTGCTGCTGATGTGCCCAACTCTCCAGTTCAAACACGATATCCTTATACGGAAATCGAACATGGATGCTGATCATAGTCGTAGCCAGTGCGCGATCATCTTTGATAAGGACCTCATTAGGCTGGATAGTGTGAAAAGGCCCGGTTACGCCGGCGCCTTCTCGCGCGGCATGGTACTTGTTACAGGCTGAGATCCAGTCGTCTACAGTTCCCGTTATGGCCGAGATGGAGACATAAGTGTTCTTGGTTTCTGGATGCCAGAGCTTGCGGACGTCGGACCATTGGGACAAGTCGCGGTAGTGTCGCTCGAGACGGACGAGTTGTTCGATCTCGAGTTTCTCGATGGCTGTCATAGTGGCGATTTTATGAGAGTGGTGTGTAAAGCAGATGAGGATGGAGAGCTATATTGCGCCAAAGGAGAACGAAAGAGCATGAAAGATGATATTTACCATTCGTTTAGGTGGCGCGTAAGCTTACTGAGTTGTCAGCCCAAGGCATCATGGCGTATCATAGGATTGAGGGAACTGCAGCTCGTTCGAGGTGAATACAGTCATCGCGTGCCGCGTTGAGAGGCTTCCAAACAGCATCAGTACATTCAAACTGTCCTGAGGATGCCTGAAAAGGCCTTATGGAAGGCCGTGAGTCTCGATTGAGTGGATGCTGCTCGCGACGGGAGGAAGGCTGTGTCGCGATTCGGAGTGGCATGATTTGGCTCTCCGAGCCCCGCTCATTTCACGACACCGCCCCTATTCCTTCCAACATACCATACTCAACAACGCGTCGACATATATCCAACTCCAGGCGAGGGGCTGAGCCGATCTAGCGTACGCGCATAATGGAAGTCCGATCCCTCGAGGATTAAGCTGCGCCAAAGGCGACTCCAGAGGAAACGACCTCGATGACCGCTCATTGCCCGCAACAGTACGCAGAGTCTCGGCATCAGTCGAGCAGAGCCTCATCATCGAGTCCTTCCCAAGGTTCTGGGCCATCTTGATGCACGATCGCTATGGAATTTGTGGCAATCCGTCCGTCTCGACCATCTGCCGAAGTACGCTCGCACCCTCCTTGTATTTCCAATGAAGCCGCTCGAGTCAAGCAACTTCTGTGCCTGTCTCACGTATCAAATGTGATACCCAGCGCAAATCGACCCAACTGGCAGGACTAAACAACAAGACAGGGACTTGCGGTTCCATACCCGGCCAGTGAAGACTATATTGACATGTGATGTGCTCCCGACTCCGCGGCCCAGCAAGCAGGACAGCAGAACGCGCACCAAAGGATGGGTATGCTTACTTGGCTACCAAAGTCCAGCAACCAGCGACATGAATCTACCTCTGTGATTGACGCCGGTATCGGACCAAGGGAAACATGATGGAACTTGTGTGTCCGTCAAGGGACTGGGCTCGTTTTCGATCGAGAAAATGCCACACCTTCGAAGTGTCGCCACGGATTGTAATCGCTACGCCCTACTACGTTGCCAATTTCGAAGCCCAGTAGTACTGGATCGACTGCGTGCGTCATGTCGATATGACGGTAGCCGGACCAATGCGACCTGACTTGAGCACAGTGCTCTGCTGTGGCGAACAATTCATCGGTGGTTTCGACAGGGTACCAAAGTTGAACCACTCTTCGCGAGAAGAGCGATCTTTATTACGTCCCGTGTCTTCAGACCTTCACAAATCACACTCGTTACTAGCACCACTTCGAATTGCGTCTCTTCGCTTTGAAAGCGGCCTCATTGGCACTCGTTGCCGCCGCACCCGTTCCTGAGGACGAAGCCGCTCAGGCACAGAACAGCTATATTATCGAGAAGACTATCCTAGAGGGGAATGTCCAGGAGATGGTGGAGGTGGCAGGTACGGCGGCGGTGGTGGATCTCAAGGCGGCGGTTTCAGAGGCCTACCCGAGCCTCTCTGCGCAGGCCTCGCTGGTACGCCACAGTGTTGTGAACGGAACGTTCTCGGCCTCGTCGCAACTTCTTGCAGGCCTCGTCATTATGTCAAAATCTTCGAGAAATCATCAACAGTGCTGATGATCTCTTTGCGCAGCATTCGACAATCTCTTCAACAGGAAATCGTGCCCCCGGGCGTGGGCACGCGATGAAGATTGACTGCACAATGTTGTCTTCTGCCAGCTGTATGGTACCAGACCATTTCGAATTTACTGGTTGCTGACTTGTTTGTAGGCTGGCTCTGGCGTGGCTTGTAACGCCCCCTAGATTAACCGAAGAATCGAGGATCGCATCTGAGCATCACAGCATTATTGGTAACGCTGTTAGCTTGGCTGGAGCAAAGAGGCTTTGTATCGTCTAATCTCACTGGCACAGCAGATAGCTTCATTAATTCTCTTCCCCCCTCGCGATAACGTCCACGTCTCTGTACTGCACTTGAAAGACTGGGCCTCCGGATCTCGAGAGCTGTAACACGATCGATCGAGCTTTGTACTGAGCGATATTGGTTGGGATGAGGCAGTAGCCCATGAGCTGCAGGACATATTCAGTTTGCCGTTTTGAAGGTCGCGCAGATTCAACAATGCGGCATGTACACATTATGCATTGCATCCCATCCACCGGAGCCCGGACGCGATTTCCAAACGGAAGCAAAAGCCCAACATCGTTCGTATCCGATCGTTCGATGCGAGGCATGCAGGCACGACTCTTATCTTCGTCCAAAGGGCCGTCCATTGGTCTCGGCAGCTATACGAGGTTTCGAGACGGTTGGAAAGGGAAATGCAGAACTACCTCCAATAATCTGATCTGCAGAATAGGCTTCTACTGGAGAGCCTCGACCCCACAGAAAGGATCCAAGGTTAGGGGCTTTTCGCGGCTGTGGCGTTCGGTAGTTATGCCAATTCGCGGCTACTTATCTTTATATCGACTTCGAACCCCACGACACATCTTTTCTAAGGAGAATGATCATGTTCGTTGGCATGTGAAGGCGGTTGGAGGACTACTATGCACTCGCAAACTGTGCGCCATCTGCGGGTAATAAGCATAAGTGAATTGACCACCGAGCTTTTACGAGCGTCCATGTTTGGGGTCCTTTTCGAAGACGGCGTCTTTCGGCATGCCGATGCCAGCGGCAAGTATAGACTGACCTGCCGCACGCCAAAACTTGCCTCTCGCACAGACAGACGCTATCCTCAGACTCCAACTCTATTCGGGACGCACTCCGCATGCGGCTCACTCGGATCCCGGTAAACCGAGCGATCAATACCGACATAGGCATATCTAGACTTCAGTACTACTCTCCTGGTTCCTGAACACAAGCGCGAGAAGCTCCACTCAC
This sequence comes from Nothophaeocryptopus gaeumannii, assembly GCA_031771865.1. NCBI lineage: Eukaryota > Fungi > Ascomycota > Dothideomycetes > Mycosphaerellales > Mycosphaerellaceae > Nothophaeocryptopus > Nothophaeocryptopus gaeumannii. The sequence continues at coordinate 205,699 of JASISA010000009.1, forward strand.
TGTCGACTTCATCTGTTCAAGCCCTTGCTAGGACATCTTGGCTGACGTGTCACATGCCTACGTCCGATGGGCCGATGATGCTGGTACAAGATCTATGAAACAATATCCAGCTGGTTGTTGGGTCCGATCGCTGACAAGACACGAGGCGATCAAGTGGTAGGGTTTCTACGCTTTCGGGTAATACGTCGTACCGTATGCCAGGTTCAGAGATGAGCTCGCTGGTGACGACCTTTCCAATTCCGTTCAAGACGGCCGAAGATCTCTCCACATGCTCATGCATACATCATGTTCATATATGCGGCTCTGCACGGATGACAGCCAAGACCACAAATCCCCATCCTGAAGGCCCACTTCAAGCGTAGCGCCTCCAACGTCGAAAGACACCGTTGAGTACCCGTCCATACAAGTTTCAGGCTCCTCATCATCGCTCGATGTGGACACAATCCTACGTGGGGAGTCATGGCGCTGGTCGTAGCCATCAGACTATGGGATTTGAAATGAGGCCAGAGATAAGGACTCTTGGGAGGAAAAGAAAGTGATCTCAGTGGCAACGGCAGTTGGTGCGAGAGAGAGCAATTCGACGTCGTGATGGGCATATAAAGGAGTCAAAGAGTACTCTACCATTTTGACTGTTTCCACAATCAGCCTCCTTGACCATTTAGAACCGATCAATTTCGACGTCACATCGCCCACAACATCAACTCAACAACCTCCATCAAAATGCAGTTCATCGTCCTCGCCTTTGCTGCTTTCGCAGCCGCCGGTGCCATCCCAGCCCTCCAGGAGCGCGCTCCAATCGCTCTCTGCCCGGCCATCGACACTCCTCTCTGCTGCCAGCTCGACGTTGAAGGCGTTGTTGACACTCCTTGCGAGGCTCGTACGTCGCTCACCTAAGAACTCGTGAAGACACCGTACACCGCACTGACACCCCTCCCAGCAACTGACGACCCAAAGAACAAGAAGGAGTTCGAGGCCTCTTGCGCCAAGACTGGCAAGACCGCTGAGTGCTGCACGCTCCCTGTTGTAAGTACTACACGGATCAACTCTGATCGAACATTGAATGGAGCTGACTTTGTATTAGGCTGGCGATGGCCTTCTCTGCTCTGCTCCTTGAGCGCGCGACTTGTTCGTAAGGTTAGGAGAAGAGGAAGATATGGTTTGGAGTTATCTATCATCAGCAGTGCGCCTGTTGATCTATTATCTTGGTGTTTGAAGATACCAGCTACTGGCCTTGACGGTCATACATTGAGAAGCTTGGAACGATGGTGTAGTTGATACCAATAATGTTAATCTCATTTGTGCGAGACACATTCTCCATTTCTATTCAACGCCAGGTCATGCCATCAGCTGCAATCACGGTAAACACATTCGAAGATCTAGCTTGACGAACTGTCGTCTGCATACGTCGCCCCTTTATCTCACCTCCCCAATCGATCGCTTCCTATCCTATCTACGAAGACTCCATCGCCGAAGTCGTCGCCGTTGTCACAGCCGCCCCAGCCGTCGTCGTGCTCACCTCACTCTCACAAAACGGCATCGTAAACGTCGGCTTCGTATCCCCCAAACAAATCGTATAACACCCGGGCCCATACGTCTGTCCACAAGCATCCGTATACGCATCACACTTATACCCACAACTCGCCGTCCTAGTCGTAAGCAATTCTTTCGAATAGCTACTAAACACACCCGTCGGACATCCAGGATCCGTAAAGGAGGGGGTGGTGTAGCCGCTGCAGGCGGGGAAACAGTCGCCGTATTTGATGGAGCAGGTGTTGATGTAGTCGACGCAGATGATTTGGCCGCAGGTATCGGTGCTGCTGGAAGAGGTAATTGTGGTTGGGATGTTGATGATGATGGTGCTGCCCTTTTTGGTGTTTGGAGTTCGTGCGGTTGGGGTGATTGTGGTTGAATAGACTGGAGTTGGTGCCTCGAGTGCTGATGTGATGGTTTGGGCCAGGGCGAGGTTGATGCAGGCGAAGAAGAGGAGGGCTGCCATGGTTGTGGATATTCTTGTTGGTGCGAGCGAACGACTTCGGTTGAATACAGAGCCACATAGATGATACCCGAGCGAGCTTCTAATGATATCCGTCCTGAGCTTGACTTCCCTGCATGAGAAGGCAACGTCATTGTGTACTCTTTTGCATTCTTTCGACGTATGTTCCACCCTATGTAGTACCATGCCAAGCGTCTCCAGGTCGGAGGAATAGCAATTCGGCGTCAGAACGCATGCAAGGTACATTCCTGGCATGTCCGAGATCTCACTTTGGAACGCCATCACTCGATGTCGAAGTAAGCGTGGGCAAAATGACTTGCAACAACATCTCGAAGACTCCCATGTGCAAAATGCCAAATGGCAGATCTGTTCAGGAACCTCTGCCCGGTGTGGCCCAACATGCTCACCCTGAGCATGAAGCTCTGCCTTTCCTTTATGAGGTCGCTGCTCGGTCCAATCCAGCGTCGATGGCTGCTGTGAGAAGGGCATTGCGTTGTGATTGTGTTCGTCTCTACGTGCCGTGGCTCGACGTCTCAGCCACCAGAACCAAGCTACAGTATTAGTTGCAATCATGAACGAAACTCCTAGTCCGACTCCCACACCAATTGTCGCAGGACTGCTCATGCAGTTGGACGTGACAGAATTTGTTGAGGTATAGGCATTGACGGTCGTGATAGTTATGGTGCACGCTGCTTCTATAGGTCCTGCTTGAGACGTCTAGGTGGAAACGATAAGATCCGCTGATGAAATGGTAGTTGTAAACGCTTTCGTACTCATAGACCATGGCAATGCCTCTCCTGGACATGCTTGGTTCGTTATCGGCTGACATGCACGATAGAGCCCATGGGAGGCTTACCAGGATCAGGACATTCAGTAGAGATCGAAATAACAGTGACAGGGGCGATCGGAGTGACCGTGACTGTGACTGTGGATATGTCAGCCGTATCGAAAGACTCTCAGCCTCGCGTCCAGAGCTGACAATTGTCAGTAACATATGTTCATCGAGACAATATTGCAATTTACAACCTGTACCATCCGCCATGGCCGCGGCCAACACTGTCCCTATAATCAACAGCGCTGCCATTATCATATTGAGAGCGGATGGCTCGAAATGTTTAAAGGAAAGAAAGTCGAATGCAACGGATGTTGGAAGCAGGACGTGGAGTTGCCATTGTATCAAAGCATGGTTCACAAAGGACGTACATTGCGTGTCGAGCTTCCTGCTGTAGTGCAATGCTGTGTAGCCTGTCAAGCAGTCAGAAGGACTGTCCGCAGCATTGTGGCCCGTGCTCGAGTTCACAGGCGCCTAGTATACTTGCCTTCCTACTTCTTCCAACCTCGCTCATGCCCCCTTCCTCTGCCTCAAATTCTCCTCAATAGTCCGAATCATCTCATTGCCCAACTTATTCGCCTCTTCAAACCTCGGAGCAAAATACTTCTGAATCCTCTCAAACTTCTCCCTGTACCCATCCATATGTCCCAAGCTGACCCTCTCACTCCAGTCTCGGGCTGCAAACGTGAATTCGAGGTCGTCGGCGCGGAAGGAGGGGTCTTCGATGGCGGTGTCGATACATTCTTGGAGGAGGGAGGGGTTGCAGTAGACATATTCTGTTATACCGAGCCAGAGGCGGAAGAGCTGAGAGAAGGGAGGTCAGTGCGGGAGGGGATGGAAGGATGGTGCGAAGACTTACGGGTGTAGAGCAGATCATGTGGTCGTAAGGCACGATACCCAATTTCCACCAACAGTCCACGATGGCCAGCAGACTGAGATGATTGTTCCTGACTCTGGAGGCGGGTTTCTCGCCAAGACTGAAGCGATCGAGCAACTCGTCTTGAAGCAGCAGCTCGTCACTTCCTTCGCTCCCGCTCCGCGATCCGAATACAGCACGCTTAGCAGCATGGATGCGATCAGTGAACTCTGTCCGATGACCAGACAGCATCAACTTGTAAAGCTCAGTAACGCTCTCCGCATACTGACGGATCTGGGCTTTAGCGGCAGGGTTCGTGATTGCCAGCCCGGCGTAGACGTGCCATTTGTTGCTGTAGATGCGCATCATGAGATTGATCTTCACATTCTCGATGCCGCCGATGTAGCGCGGAATCTCCCATGGAAATTGATTGTTTGCTTGCCAGGCTGTACCCATGGACAGGAAGGCAAGGTGAGTGACTGCTTGTGTGTCGGCTGTGATCCGATCGTGCTTCTCGGCTGAAAGTGGGATGAAGGTGCTCTCAAAGCAGGACAAGATGCGCTCAACAAGCTGAACGGATTTCTCTGAACCACGGTGACCGATTATGACCAGTGGTTGATGTTTCGGGTTGACGCCAGGGCCGTGAAGGGAGTGGCAGGATACGATCTCGACGTCTGATGGGAGGTGTGCCTCAAATGCTGCAATCTCTGGCGCTTTGGTCGAGGTCTGTCCTCCAACAATAGCGCCCATTTTGGTCGAAGGCCCGAACCGGGCTACGACGGCATCGATGTTCTTTGCTTCCACGCTGTACATGATCCAGTCACTGCTACGTGAGACGTAATGGCCATTTTCGAAGATTGTGACATTGTTCTGAGGCAAGCTTCAGCGAAGGCTATCTAGGTGGCTATGTAGGACAGGTGCATGCGTACTCTGCTGGCGAACTCAGCCTTGAGTGCTTCATACTTTTCGGGTACGTCGCAGGCATGCACTCTGAGAGGGTCAGTCTATGGATGAACATCTGTGACGCTAGTTAGCTTGTGGTCCTCAAACTTCTCGACAGTAAAGTCAGGTGCAGGACGCGTTTCAGACAAAGAAAAAAAGGTAGCTGAGAATTTTATTCAGTGACAGTCCTCCGGTCACACACTCCACGACGGTGCATGTGGTGCCGGAAGACCATACTCAATCCAAATGCACTCAAGTCATCATTGCAGTGAGGGTGGGCGAAGGGGGAGCAGCTTACCATAAGACGGCGGCACGTATGACAGGACATGCTGCTTTCCAACTCACTTCCATCCAGCGTCGCTGATCCTCCTTGCGTACATCTTGCCCATGTCACCCATGCCAATGATTCCCACCACGGCGTCTCCCATGATGGCGGTTAGTGCGCTGGACGACCAGCATGAAGCAAATGAGAAAGAGAAGCTCGGCCTGCACAAGCTGCTGTCATGGCTCAGCAGTCACCAGAAGTGCTGAGCGTCGGCGAGTAGATGAAGCTTTGACGTCGGGGTCGATGGTGATGTTGTTGATGGGAGGAAGAAGAAGTTCTGCAAGCGCGGAGGAGATTTGCTGGGGGCCACAATCCGCGGTCGGGCTTGGCGCCGCCAATTCTCCGACCCACGCCGCTTCAGTTCAATAATATTGGACCCGCGACGGATTTCCAACTTCTTCTGCTCTTCAGCGTCAAGACAAGACATCACATCCAGCACCGTCAAAATGCCTCCAAAGAAAGCCGCACCACGTGTTCAGGAGAACGTCCAGCTCGGTCCTCAGGTCCGCGAGGGTCAGTCAATATCACCTCTTCAGCGCACGAGATATGCGACATACTGACATTGAGATTTCCAGGCGAGCTCGTCTTCGGCGTTGCCCGTATCTTCGCCTCCTTCAACGATACCTTCGTCCATGTCACCGATCTCTCGTACGTTTAAACCACCATTCCAGACCCTCCGCGATTTCAACGAGCAGAAGAGAGGCGACAATATTCGCGAAAAAGCTACTCGAAAGAGTCCGCGAGAAGGGCAGGAGTACATTTGCATATACAATGGTTCATAGGCTAACCTGGGTGATTCCAGTGGCCGCGAAACCATCTCCCGTGTCACCGGTGGAATGAAGGTCAAGGCCGATCGTGACGAGTCCTCCCCATACGCTGCCATGTTGGCTGCTCAGGATGTCGCTGCTCGCTGCAAGGAGCTCGGCATTACTGCTCTCCACGTCAAGATCCGGGCTACTGGTGGCAAGTGACAAGCTTTGAGCCTCAGACTTCAGCACAGAGTACTAATCGCAACCCAGGCAACGGCACCAAGACCCCAGGCCCAGGTGCCCAATCTGCCCTCCGCGCCCTCGCCCGTTCCGGCATGAAGATCGGCCGTATCGAGGACGTGACCCCAACCCCATCCGACTCTACGAGGAGAAAGGGTGGTCGCCGTGGTCGTCGTCTGTGAGCGCTTCGCATATTGCTTGCAAGCGTGTTCGCAGTGGTGGGGAAAAGTATGGAGATGATTATGCGACGAAAGAAGCACTCCATCAAGCATTTGCTGGATGTGACGCTCTCGCGGGGAACGGCCTTGATTGCCTGGTCCCCATGGTGGTGCTCTATGTAGTCACATGAAGAATCTGAAAGCAATGCATGCTCAAAACAACTAGCGATTCTCCACTTTCTGTTCCTTTCATACTCGGGTCTAATGCGCCTGCTCTGCTCTTTCGAGCATCGTGCCTCAGAGCATCTCTCGTAGCAGTGTGAAAGTGGCCAGAATTGTGGGTGCCTGAGGTTGCGGCGCCGAATTCGCCCTCCATCCAACGTCACTGTCCTCAAACACTCACCACAAAGACATCTGTCGTCGCTCTCTGCACATTCAGCACATCATTTGCACCACAGACTAATTCCGCCATCCACTGTCACTCAGCCTTCCAAGAACTTGCCACGCTCGCGCAACTCCACCGAAACCGCTCACAAACAATCGTATACATTCGAGCCCACAACAGGCAACACCATTTATAACGAGTTCCACCCTGCGACCACCACCGCGCACCTCACCCATCATGGCGACCAAAGCCGCACACAAACGCCTAACCCGCGAATACCAAACCCTCTCAAAATCCCCTCCCGAATACATAACCGCGCACCCCTCCGAATCCAACATCCTCGAATGGCACTACATCCTCACCGGCCCACCCGATACCCCCTACGCCGGAGGCCAATACTGGGGAACTCTCGTCTTCCCTTCCGATTACCCTTTCGCACCCCCAGCAATTCGCATGCACACCCCCTCCGGCCGCTTTCGAACCTCCGAACGTCTCTGTCTCAGCATATCCGATTTCCACCCCAAATCCTTCAATCCCGCATGGGAAGTCAGTACCATTCTCCTCGGCGTACTTTCATTCATGACATCTGAAGAGATGACCACGGGAAGCATAAAAGCGACGCATTCCGAACGAGAAGTCTTCGCCGCACGAACACGCTGGTGGAACTCCACAGGTGGTGGGTCGACAGACCGCACTCTATCAGGAAAACCAGCACACGAGAGGACAGGTTTCGGGGCGATAAAAGCAGGAGATGGAGGGAAGAGGTTTCGCGAGGAATGGCCAGAGGTGGATGGGGAGAATTGGAAGTGGATGGAAGCAGAGGGGGTGGATCCGCAGACTGGGAAGAAGATCGTAAACCAACTCGACGGCGCGAGCGGTGACGTGGAGGGACAAGAGACTGCTGCTACAGCTGTGCAGACTGCGGAGAAGAAGACGAAGACTGGTGGTGCGACAGAACCAGCAGCGCGACAACCACAGCCAGAGCAAAGTTGGTGGACTAAGAATCGGCTATACATTATCGGCGGGGCAATATTTGCGTACGTCCTCGCCGCAAGACTATTGCGGGATCAACAAGAGCATTAGGTGCGCCGTGTATGATACCCAGATACCTTCTTTTGCTGCTTTGTATGACTTAGCGAGGCGTTTGGAGCGAAAGATGAGCGCAACTCACGAGCGATTTGAGCTGCTACTAGGGATTAGCAATATAGTGGCAGTGATCCCATGAAGACACGCTACTTCTGACGTGAAATGTTCCAACCATTCTAAGATACCTAGACATTCCCATTTGAAGCTGCTGCTACTACTCTACGCCTTGCTAGCTGGGGTATTAGTGTTACAGAATCGTTTCTCTTTTCGTCAATCATTCTTCTGCGTCGGTAGCTGGAATCATTCGAACGCAAGTACTACAGCCGTAACGTTCCAAACTTAGGAACAATCTTATGCTCCCTCTGCTTGATTACCGTGGTAGAAATCATATTTCGTCATCCTTCAGACCCTGCTTGTCCTGTTCAATACTCTACAATTCATTCTTGACGCTTTGAGCGCTCTTGCTGGCAGACTTGCTTGCGCTGGAGGCTGCCTTAGAGGCCTCGACGCTGGCAGAGGAAGCAGACTTGGCGGCGGCAGCCGAAGATTTAGTCGCAGCAACGCTGGCGGATGAAGAGAGCGAGCTGGCGGACTTGCTGGCCACGACGGAAGCAGAGCTCAAGCTGGAGGAAGCCTCGGCGGAAGCGAAGCCAAGATTGTTGGCGACAACGTCGTAGTAGTAGCGGAAAGCGCCGTACGCGTCTTGAGTAGCTTGAGCGTAGTAGTTGCCAGCGCTGGAAGTGGCAGCACCGTAAGCGGAAGCACCCTTGGCGCTCGCGTTGTCACCAGAGAGTTGAGCGGAGTGCTTGCGTGCCAGAGCGATGAGCTCGTTGCGCTTGCTGCCCTGAGGAACCTTGATGCCGTTCTTGTCGAACCAAGACTTGATGTCGCTGTCGCTCCAGCTGTTGAGGAGCTGGTCGCTCAAGGATTGTTGAGCGGCACCCGCGGACTGAGTGGCGGAAGCGTACTGAGAGGCGGCACGGTCGGCAGCGATCTTAGAGTTACGGCGAAGAGAGGCGACCAACTTGTCGCGGGTGCTTGGCTGCGGGACTGGGACGCCTCTCTCGTCGAGCCAGGCCTTCAGATCGGAGTCGGACCAGGACTGGTAGAGCCAGTTACCTGGGTAGGCGGCAGTCTCACCAGCCTTGTCAGCGGCCTTCTGATAGTTGGCGCGAGCAGTGTGGAGGAGTGAGTCGCGAGTGCGTGGGGATGGGTTGGGGATGTTGTGGTAGTCGAGGAATGCCTTGAGTTGTGACTCAGTCCAGCTAGACGATGTCAGTACGATCCAGGAGAGCTTAAGCATGGCAAGACTTACGTGTCGAAAATCCAGCTCTGAACGTTGCCATAAGCCTCACTCGCCTGGTCACCGGTCTCGTGCCAGTAGTGCTGGACCTGCTCGATCAAGCTGTCCTTGTTCTTCTCCGTGCCCTTCTTGACCTCCTGGCCCTTTGAGCTGAGGTAGCTCTGCAGTTGGTTGGTATCCCAGGAATTGTATGGCTTGACGACGTTCGCCTCCCAGTTGTTCTTCACCAGATCCTCCAGAGCCTTGCGGTCTGAGGCAGCTGGGTATGGGATGTCGTGATCGGAGAGCCATCGCTCTAGCTCGGTCTCGTGCCACTTATTATATGCTACGCGGCCTCGTGTCAGTCAGACTGGATTCATGGTTCAATGATATACAATAGGAGTGTTTGGGGGAAGGACAAAGGAGGGTGGTTGTCTGAAGGTGTCGGTCGAGGCCTTTCTGGTGCTGAGCACGCATACAGCCATCGACGGCGCGTTCGAGAGCAATACAACGATCGTGTGCAGGGGGAAGTGAAGCTTACCGGCCTTGCCAAACCAGCCATCAGCGACAGCAGTTGTCGCCAAGGCGGCCACCGCCATTGACGTGAAGAACTTCATGTTGGGGTGTTATCTCTTGGGTAGTAGGTTGCTGTTTTGTGGTAAGTGCGGTTGGTATTGAGACGTATAGTCAAGAGGAAGGAGTTTGATGAGTGTTGCAGGCAGACTGTTCACGTTTTCTTGTTGTTTTCATCGACAGCTTGGATGAGCATTGATGACGTCGCGGCGCGAAACGGCGAGATGTGACTGCAGGAAGGACCAAGCTCCCCTCCGTTTCTTGGGCAGGCGCCACCCATCCTGCTTGCACGTGAACAACAGTGCAATCACGATTGCCTCACGCCTTTCTTTGAGCATTTGTCCTGACGATGAGGTGCGATCAACCACAATGCACGTGTCTCGTGACCTGCGCAGAAGCTCGTTATCGCGCAAGTTGCGCCTGCTCCGCCTACAACACCTTCAACAACCTGTGCAGAGCCCTGGGAGGATCAAGAGCGTACACGCGCTGTTGAAGGACTCAGGCGTGATAAAGAACAGAGCTACAGTAGCAACAGCATACGACTTCGTGATTGCCACGAGCCCTGTCCTTCAACATACCGGCTAGACACGTTCGGGCGTACTACCTAGACACCACCACAATGGAAACGTACCCGAGAAACTGTGATGGTCATGTCTAACGATTTAGAAGCAGCAGGGAGGCGACTTGCAGCAGGAGATTCTTCGTGGTGTTCGAACCTCATGCATACGTGCTTGCGGATTTTGTGCATGGCCAATGAGCGATTTATGCGTCGACGCCAAGTTGATTCACATGCGAGCAAACAATTCGATAAAGAGCTATCAGAATCGCGTGGTAGGGATGGACGACTTGAACTTGCATTCCCGCACAAATCGCGCTGGAAAGCGACATAATCAGACTGACACTGATATATCTCTTGGTGAACTTCCCGAAAAGACCTGCATCAGAATGAAGGATCCAGCACATCGCAGACTCCGCCTCGTCAACCACTCCGGCCAAGTCATCGACGGAGGAGAATGCCGCCGTCGAAAGTCCCCTTGATTCTCCCGCAACTCCATTCAACCCCGTCACAGCAACAGTTGCAGTTACCCACCCACGCTCCCTAGACGGCCAAAACGTATTCGGCACCTCCGGCTCAACCCTCTCATGCACATCCGACGGTTCAATGTCTCCGAAGTAGTGAAATCGTATCCAGGCGCCAGAGTCCAAGTGTCAAAAAAGCTCCGGTTGATGCCGTTGCATTCCCCGATCCAGATGCAGGTAGCCCAGATTCACTTGTCGTCTAAGAAGCTATCTCTTGTTTTTGATAGAGCAAGAAACCCCTAAACTATAGTTTAAAGCCCTAGAAGCTATTAATTTAATTGTATAATCGTATCATTGAAACTGGCTATTTTTAAGGTCTAATATCGCTATTCGTTCCCAAACCACATTCCGACCCCCTCTCACGCACCCAAGCGCCCGGAAGATGTTCAGAGCCCACAGCTTCGGTGAGATCTCGACTGGAATGAATTTTGAGCCTATATATTATCACACATTTCTTCGCCTGCAATCCGAAATGGCTAGAAGCTTGTCGGCACCATGATCGAGATTATGCTGCCTTAAGCCAACCCTAAGAGGGATGATGGCGTCTAGGTCGACTTCCCCTGTCTGTTTGTATAGGCCACGGACGCGGCTTTCTCGCTTCTCGTGTAATACATGCTCGCCTAGGGCTGAAGTAGCTACGAGAAGCAACGTGAAGAATCACTTAGTGGGAGGCCTACTTAAGATAATGCAACTGGGTCTCCAACAATACCAACTCGTACGAGCTTAACAACGTTGGAGAGAGGTGTAATACAATGCTACCCTTGAATGCTATGCCGCACCAAGTGCAATGCTACTCCGTGGACGAAATGATAGTGTTGCTACTGCCGTTGCTGTCGAGCTATTCAGAGCGTCTGCGTTGTTGTGAGCGTAGCGGGCGAGGTCTTCTGCCCAGGCTGACCTGGTCGCCCCGTGCTACTCCATCGCTGATCCAGCTATCAATGAGAGTTCATAATGGCGGACTGTCCTTTTGCGTCGACGGCAGTATTTGAAGCGTGGAGCGTCCATCTGTGACAACACCAAAGGCGCGCCCAAATCAAAACAGTAAGGCAGCATTGACAACTCCAGTGACGACGCTAGATTGTAGGTACTATTTAAGGACTGATGTGTGGTTTAATTTTGTTTCTTATATATAAGATAGCTTATAATCTACCTAGTTCCCTTCTATAATAATTACCCAAATTAATACAGTATATATTATATAGCATACGAAAAGAAAGCCAGCTTCTACCAGCTTTATAAGTCGTCCTGGTTAGCGCTAGCTACTTCTACTACTATAATATTCCTACCTCGTACCAGCACCATCATGGACCACTCATCGACATATCACGAGCCTGTCGCTCTAATCGTCATCTCCTCCATCTCCATTGGCCTAGGAGCTTTGGCTTCCGTGTTCATCGCCTACGACATCGTTTTGAGGAAAGGATGGAGAACCATGATGGGAATCATGTACGCCGCAAGGACACCTGATCGTCTCTATGACCATCACTGACTTGAACGCAGGATACCTGTCTATATCATCAACGCCTTGTATCTTTGGCCGCTTACTCTCTGGGCATACCTCACCTACGGGAGGCCTCCAAAACCAATCACGGTGGAAGTCAAGGAGATCGATGAGGAGGAAACTCGGCTTGAACCGGAGCCAGCACCGCACTGTTGTCACCAACCTGCCCCTACGAAAGATGAGACCAAAGTTCAAGAAGGGCACTGCCGCAGTCACGGGTCAGACAGACCCATGTTCGCTACCCTCACAGTCGCAGTCTGCCACTGCGGTGCCGGCTGCGTGCTCGGCGATATCATCGGCGAGTGGCTTGTGTACGGCACAAATTCCACCATCAATGGACGAATGCTCTGGCCCGCTTACCTGGTCGGTACGTAAAACACATCTGCTTCTTGTCAAGTAAGTCCTTTGACTGACAACTTCCGCCTAGACTTTGCCTTTGCAATCGCCTTCGGCCTTGTCTTTCAGTACTTCTCCATTGCGCCCATGACCGGCGAATACGGACCCAAGACATTGTATCGAGCCGCTAAAGCAGACTTCTTCTCACTGTTGTTCTTCGAGGTCGGCCTCTTCACCTGGATGGCTATCTTCGAAATTGCGATATTCAAGTGGCAGTTGGAGATGAACACCGTCACCTACTGGTGGATGATGCAGATTGGCATGTTTTTCGGACATTGGACGGGCGTGCCCATCAACTGGTGGTTGATCAAGACAAAGGTCAAGGAGCCTTGTTGTTGATGTGGCAATACAGCATTCACCTCCCCTCGCTCGTGAAGAGTGTCCAGTACGGAAGGCTGCAAGCTGGTTCGGCACAAAAGCTTGGACCAGGCCAACGCCACTACACCCTCTACTTTGCTTCAGATAACGCCATCGCCTTCCTGCAGTTTTATTTCACCGCTGATTTCGCATTCTCGGTGTTTGAGCTCATTGCTGTGAAAGTGAGCAGCGCATGGCAGATGAAAGGTCCGGCCAAGACACGATGATTATCGCGACGCTATCCGAAAAACAACAGAGATGCTTCCGTGGGAATACTAAGGATCTGGCACGTGGCAGCCTCTCCCATCGCAGCTTTCGCTCCAATCGGCTTGACACTCTTCATAACTGCAGATGAATCATGCGACCCAAAGTTTGACACCTTTGGCAGCTATCCTGTGCAGAACGTTCGGCCAAAAGTAGTCTTTCCGTCATCGACAGTTTAGAGTTTCTGGGTCGCGTCTTCCTACAGAGGTAAGTAAATGATATTCTCTTATTTGATCTATCACCAGCCTCAGGACTGAAGAGCACTGTATTGGGAAAACCTTAGGTCTTGTTTCAGATGGCTTGGCTACCTTTCCCAGATTTTTTCATACATGCCTTCAAGTCAACTTTCAGCGAGGAGCCAAGACCTGGATTGAAACCTATACCTGGGACAAGACCATTGACTCTCGAAGCGATCCTGTGTCCGGTACTTCTCTACTATATCGCATTACTCTTACTACCTTCACCACCTCCTCCGGCAGTAGCAGGCGTTCACCTGGCTACTCTCCGTAATGTCCTGGCCGCGATCGCCGCGTACCTATTTCTCCGACTTCCATTAGCATACCATGTCCCTCAATCTATAGGTCTTACATATCAGCTAGGCCTGGTCGGTCTCTACGGAGGACTCAGAGTTGTGGATGCCTTCTTCATTTCTTACTATGGCTTCGGCCATATTCCTCGTCGAGTACGCTACACCCACCAACTCCGAGCAGAAACACCCACCGCAGAAATCTCTCCTCGACCATGGGCAGACGGAGGTGTCAATGGCATGCTCTGTAAACCTTTCTTTCACCTCGAGGATAAAGCAGACGGTGCCTCGACAGCAATAGAGAAAGACGGCTTTGAGGAAGAACTCCTCAAAGTCACCCGCCCCAATCGTCTGGACTTGAAGAGACCTTCCATCCAACGCGAGATCTCCAAATCAGACCTCTTGGAAAATATGACCAATCAATCCTACACCGACCATCTCTCCTCCGACGACTCCTACATGACCATCATCCAAAAGCTCGTCGATGGTCCCAAACCCATTCCGGTGGTAGAAACTGCCCATACGGAAGATGGATACCCACACGGCTTCTCTGATCGAGCCGCCTGGGCTCTCGAACTAGAACTCTCCATGCGCGGCGTAGGATTCACATGGACGACAGCCGACGTTCGCCACACAACCAAAACCTGGCTTCCCACGATTAAGAATCGGATTCATTCCATCCTCGTACATGTCGGTCCCGTTATCCTCATCGCATGGGCGGTAATCAAGACGATCTACGTCTATCGCCTCGCCCCTATGACTGAGAGTCGTAGACCTACAGACACGCCATTCGACGACTTAACGTTGCCGGAACAATACATCCTCACAGCCGCGCTAGGAGCTTTCCTAATGGCTGCTTTTTCGTTGGGGCATTCCGTCTTCGCAGTCATCTGCTCACCTCTCGCTCCTTCACCACTGGCTTTCTTCCCGCCGCTCTACACGACACGCGTGTGGGACATCACTTCTGCGAGGAAATTCTGGTCATATGGATGGCATAGACTTTTCGCGAGACTGTTTCTGGTCTGGGGAGTGTGGCCAGGAGAGTTTCTGGAAAGAAAATTGACCGGCAAGCGACATGATCAGCCTGCCGATGTTGGGAAAGTGCTTGGTGGGTTTTTGAGTAGTGCGTTCGTGCATTCATTTGCTGTCAGGGGAACACTGGGTGGGAATTGGGAAGATGCAGCTGGGGAGGCGAAGTTCTTCGCTCTCAACGGAGTCGCGGTGCTTTTGGAGGAAGGGATTATAAGAGCAGTGAGACGGTGGCGCCGAAGCAGAAACGCCAAAGAAGTCGTGTGGTATGACGCCTGGATCGGTCGAGTCTGGTGGATATCCCTCCTTCTCACCACAGGTCGAAACTTCGCTCGAGGCTGGACGAAAGCCGGGCTTGTGAGGGAGATGGCCTTCATGTAGTCTAGATTCGACAATAACGAATCCACCAGACAGTCCTGTGTCGAAGCATCTACCCACCAAACCTCGTTTATATACCCTCCATCGACTTCAATATTCGTACCACTGACGTGACTACTCTCGCCACTCACGAGAAGACTAATCACATTCGCCACCTTCTTGGGCCACGCCAACTTCCCCAACGGAACACCTTTACTCAACACTGTATCATCCTCCTTGAACATCTCCCGCATACCAGTATCCATAGTCTCCAAGGACAGGTTTGTGATAGTCCCTCCCGATAAAACGGCATTGCACCGAATGCCATGAGGACCATAGTAATACGCTCCATTCCTGAAAATCTCCACAATCGCATGCTTTGTCGCCGTATAAGCCGCGTATCCCCAACCGGTCAAAGATGACACCGAGGAGACGTTAACGATTGCGCCTGTCTGCCCAGGGATTTTCTTCGCGGGAGCAGGGACAAGGTGAACGGGCCTGGTGTATTGAGACATCATATGCGCGGCTTCGTGCTTTTGGCAGAGCCAGACGCCGCGTTGGTTGATTGCGTACGTCCTGGCGGCGGCTGTCAGCATTGCGATCTGCTCTAGCTAT
Organism: Nothophaeocryptopus gaeumannii; assembly: GCA_031771865.1. Lineage (NCBI taxonomy): Eukaryota > Fungi > Ascomycota > Dothideomycetes > Mycosphaerellales > Mycosphaerellaceae > Nothophaeocryptopus > Nothophaeocryptopus gaeumannii. The sequence continues at coordinate 221,245 of JASISA010000009.1, forward strand.
CTGACACGTTTTAGAAAGAAGATTGACAAGGACTTTACTTACAAGTCGAAGTTTTCAACGATAACGTTACTTTCATCATCCTTCTTCTCCCTCCCACCCCTCATAATCCCCGCCGCATTCACCGCATAATCAAGACGTCCCCATTTCTGAACAACCACCTCAGTCATCTTCTGAATATCCTCCTCTCTCCTCACATCGACATGTCGACAGACCGTTTCGACGCCGTGTACTGATCACGAACGTCTTCGGCGAACTGTTCGCCATTGATGGGTCGTTGGTTGATGAGCAGGTGTGGTGGGCGGCCATTACTGGTTCTGCTGCTGCCATCGTCGATGCTGTCAATGCTGAATTTTCTGTCTTGTCCTAGGTATTCGACCAACGGTCTCCAGGTCTGTCGTTGTTCAGTGGTGGATTTTGCCTAAAGCTGAGCTACTGTGTGAGTTCAGCTCCGTACTCTGATGCACAAGCCAAGAGCTGAACACGCAGCTTGACCAGCAATTGATGTCCAAGGAATGGAGGTGTACGACCCATCCCCGGACGGGGATATTCAGTGGTGAGGTGATGTTCTTGCGCACGGATCATTATTTGTAGCGGTGTGACATGATAATGTTAGGGCTTTGGGCAGTGGAAATGTATAAGATCGGATCATGGAGACGGTATTTAACGAGTTCAGGACCTACATTCAAGACTGATATGGGTGTGGTGACTACTTGATTACCTTTGGATGCAACCATAAACACCCTGATAACGGATAACGGGGCTGCTAAAGCATCACATCCTCCATAAGATCAGCGATATCTCTCATGTTGGTCAACTCTCCCACCTCGATCCAGATGTCTTGGCCGGTCAAAGGCTCTTTCTCAAGAAGGCATCACGCTCATCGGGCCCCCAGATACGAGAATTGTAGACGAGCTGACCGTTGTCACGATGGATGCCGTGGTGCCCGTAGCAATGCATGTGACATCGGCGATGTCTGAGAAAGTTGATGGTCCTGGTAAGTAGAGACGTCATGAACTCGTGCCAGCCGGGTACGGCAGTAACATTACGAAGTGTTTTCAAGTTGCCGATGTGAGCATTGAGGGCGCGATCCAGCAATTGACTTAGCAGTTGCTCTGGAGTGCCGGTCAAGACAAAGCCACCTGCGTAGAGGTTTCTTTCAAGCTCGACCAGAGCAACTGCTGTCTCAGGGAAGTTGATGGGTGAAAATTGCTATAGGGCAGAGCAGCTCGGGAAGTCGGAAGGACTCCAGCGCTGCGTGCAAGACGTGTTACGTCGTCATGGCTTTAGCGACACAGTGCTGAGCGTGAGCGAGAGGTCTGTGTCGAGGTCCGTCCACTGGCCCAAGTACTCGAGAAAGCGCTGATACTCTGGTAGCTGGAGTCCGATAACCAGTTCGTGACGATGTCTTGACATCAAAATCGGTCATTCGCATATTGGGCAAGAGTCAGCCGTGACCTCGCTCAAGTACACCTGGCAGTGGCAGGGAATAAGTACCTTCGGATCATTTTCATAGCTTTCCTGTAGCAATGGAGTAATAGAACGCCCGTAGAATAGATCAGTAAGAGTTCTGCAAAGAAGAGCTTTCAATGTGCGCGGAGTAGCTGTATTCCACTTTGCAGCCAGAGCTGCTCTTCGCACGCAAAGAGCTCTTCGGTCTCAGGAAGGCGAGTACTAACATCATGTAGCGCACGCACTGACGACCTTGTGGTCAAATTGTGCAGAAGACTTACCCATGGTACATTACCCTCATGAAACATCAACTCTTGGTACTGTACCTCGTCAAGCTCGTAGTCTTGAGTGAATACTTTGCGCCCATGGAAGACAGAGTGAATCCGAACACGGACACGACAAACCCCGTCAGTGGAGTAGCGCGAAAGCGCGAACTCCGTTTCACCCTCGCTACTGGAGAGACCGACGACATGGGAAAGTATTGGTTTGACGTCGTGAGGTGGTAGAATGGCGAGACTGGTCGGACCTCCTCTGGAAAATGATGAAGAACTCCTCCGTGCCGGCGGCTGTACGGTCATGGAGAAGTGCTGGCCGAATCTCCATGTTCAAAGGCCGTTTAGGAGATGGTTGAATAGGGTATGGAGGAAGTTCGACGGCTGGATATCGAAATCGTAATATGTGACGGTGGCGTAGCTGCTGGTATTGGCTAAGCTCGGCCTGCGAGCGATCAGCATCTTCAGTAAGGCCAATATTGGCGAAGTCTTGCTCGATGTCGTATGGTAGGGCCATGGTAGCTGATGGGTTGAAATTGAGAGATTCAGGATGTGTGCTTGGGAAATATAACAAAGACGGTGCAGGACACAGACGGAAGTTTGTGTGAACAAAAGGCATTGCATAGCAAGAAAGAAACCGGAATAGATCAGGAGAAGACAAGGTCATTGACAGGTAGGCGGTTTTGGATCAGGTAGGTGAAAGCACAAGGGCGCCTGCAAGTCGAGGAAGACGGCGCTCAGCACCATGATGGCTGGGCATCACACAGAAAGATCTGAAGGCCTCGAAGCTTTCGGAAAGACTGCAAATCCGTGGGCTGTGAGAAAGGTGATTGGCCTTGGACGTGAGGTTGTGTCGACTGGATGCGGACGTAGGAGTCCAGAAGTCTCCACTCATCTTCATGATGCCAAGCCTTAGTTCTATTGCTGAGGTAATGGACAAGGGTGTTTCCCGCCGGGCGGCAACCGCTGCCTCTGCTTCTGCTCTCTCACAAACATCACCATGTATCTTCTTCATCACTCTAGGCTCCCAACTTGCATCACTCCGTAATCTGATGACCTTCAAGCCCACCAAAGATGGCCTTCTGAACCTTGAGAACGAAGACGGCTGTTGTAGCGCGTGTCGCAGTGCATCGTTCGCCAGCTGACGGTAAGTCGAAGGTAGGGCTGTGAAGGACTGTGCAAACAACACACCTATCCCCTTCATACTAGGCCTTTTGGCCACTGACGAGCCCTGCCTTGTTGTCTACCGCAGGTTGTTCTTACCGCCTGGAAGACTATTCACCAACGCCCCTCTATCGTAGCCAGTCGCTTTGGGAGCTAGCGCCGGAGGGGACGAACTGGACAATGGAACCACAAGAGCCGCAGCAAGTCCCCGCTGCCGGATCCGAAGATGGGATCGACTTCAGAAGAACGCAAAAGCAAATCAGGAGGATAGATCCGTCGCCAGCAATACGCAGGAAGGGGGCCAGAACGCACCATACATCCCCGTCCTCGCTGATGAGCAGGGGTCTGACAACGCAACCTGCGATCTCCTCGAATTGCTCACTTACACCAAAGATATAGCATCCACGGACCGACGTGACAAAGCCTACCCACTGCTTGGCCTTTCGAACGACCCGATATCGAAGACGATTCAGCCAGACTACCCCCATTGCCACAGTGTTGCCGATACCTTCCTTCACGTAACTTAAATCTACTTGCAAGCTGGTAGGGCTGTCGAACTGCTCGAGCACGCTGGTCGTGATCAGAAAGTGCCAGGGTTTTCATCATGGGTGCCAGACTGGACACACCAATGTCCTCGAGATGAGTGTGCGGATGTTCGTACCTTTCGACCCGGACACAATAGTTTCATCTGGCTACCGAGATGCTCCGAAGAAGAGTCTGATCATTTGATGGCTAAGCTTTGGCTGTTTGCTATGGCTCTGCAGGAGACGATGAGGGGTAGACGATTCGGGTGTTGAAAAGTGGGCACATGGCTGTGTTACCCTTGCTGAAAGGTATGATTTGGTCGCCATGATTGATGGCGCCAGGGTGAATTTTGTTGTGAGAGCGACGTATTCGAGCGATTGCTATATCCACGGGATGATGGATGGTAAGCGTGATGTTGCTAATCCAGGTGTAGGTGATGATGGGTCAGCTTCAGATTACAAGTGGGGGTATATTATCCTAGTTTGCGTCTGGTGCGTCGATGATACTCACATGGTTCTCATCGCTCCTCTTGACGTTCAAAGCATCGAACAGACCGATCGCGAAGCTGGCAGTCCAGTGGTCATCATCTTCTTCAGAGTAAGTGAGGTCTGTGCCGAGATTTCAGCTGCCCATCAATTTGGGCCCAAATTCAGCCGGCTTAGTCAAAGCTGCCCATCAAGATCGATGAGCAGCACATCAATATACAGAATTCAAGCTCATGTCTGATCTGGCCAATACTTTCGCTTTTATCGACACAACTCGACTCCCTTTTCAACAGACGAATCTTCAGTCATTGAATACGATAATGCGGTTGAAGTCCTGCTGCCGGAGTCAATTGCCAGTGCTGAAGCTGGTCATCAACAAGCAAGACATGGGGCGAAGGAACGCGGCCCGATAAATCGAGGCTTTCTCTCGAAATCAGCAAGGATCAATATCAAGCTATATAATTGTGACTATCTCGATCTCGGCAACATCCGAAAGCCACTCCAGGGCAAACTCTGGATCTTAGGCAGTACGTTGGTTCTTGGCGCAGCTGGAAAGCCCGAGGACATCGCTAACTGCCTCACAGCCGTGGCCTAATGGTAAGGGTTAGTTACATCCTCTATACCAGCCCCCATTCGACGGTAATTCATGCCAACAATTTAGCGTTGCTTTCCGGTGCTGCATGCATGTCTGGCAAAGATTGTGGGTTCGGTAGGTTCAATATCTCTCCCTTGACGAAGGTGGGCAGTTTCTGATTCGGTTCCAGAGTCCCATCGGTGTCGAAAGATTTCCTTCATTTTTTCCCCCTCTGGCTCTATTAACTTTTGCTTCAACGTCAGCTGAGTTATTGTGGTCTCGAAAATGCACGTGAAAGCTGTTGTGAAAGTTGAGGGATAAGCGAATACTTTTGCCTCGGATTTGGGACTTCCGACATCGATGACATCTTAACTGACAACATAGAGGAACAATTCGTCTGCAATAAATATTGAAAGATCCTGCTTTTGGACATTGCGATGCATCTTTAGTCTGATATCGTTCCCAGAATTCTCGACCTAGACGGAACGCTCAACGCATAGCCAGCATCAGGAGGTTACTTCAGAACGACCTCATTCAACTTACCGGAGAATCACATCTATGATAGTAAGTGAGCCGGGCTCACATCACACGGCACCCTGTGGCAAGCCCGATCTCAGCTCCGTAGCCACCATCAGCCAGCAATCAACGACATTCACATAACCTGATGAACGACCACAGTGACTTCACTCGCACAGCTAAGACATCGACCATCTGACAGCTCTGAGGCTCACCAAATCTCGTACGGACGGGCGGCAGCTACAGTCGCAATCCGATCCAAACCCATATCGTCGTCATCATCACGTCCAAATAAAGATCTCCTCCCTCCTATCCTGTACAACCATCACTGCCTAAGCCCCCCCTACCTCTCCCTGAGACGGTCCAACCAACACTCCCCACCAAGGGTCAACCTACCAACGCAGTTCTAGCTGCGCACGCTGCGGCAACCTCATGTCTCGGGGCCAGCGGGCAGAACAAGCCGGACCAGAAGGGCATGAGAAACCGGAAAAGTCTCATTCATTGTTCCACCAACGCAGCCTCACGCGTGTTGATCGTGAGATGGCTGTGCGACCGTTCGAGAATGGAGAAAGTCGCCGCCTAGGCTGCTGCGAGAAGGAGGGTAGTCCGAGGAGTAGGTAGTGAGTGGGTTCCGAGGAAGCTGAGCTGACTGCCTAGAGCAAGTTGGGCGTGGGAGGGTAGGCTCGTAGACCGAAAGAGTGGGAGAGCGGAACAATAAGGTAAGCACGTTAAGACAGAACGAATAAGAAACGCCGAACGCAGTCGGCGCAGATAGGAAATGGGATGACGAGAATTAAGAAAAGGATTGCAGTGTGCATCCAGCATACGTTGCAGTTGCAGTTGCAGCAATACCGCCTTACCATTTCTCCCATCCCGCTTCGCTTGCCGCGCCACTTCAAGAGCTTCTCTACCACGGCTTCAAGTTAATGGTCCGGATGCGCAGGTCAATGATACGCGAAACAGGGGCGCTTCGCCACATGTCACAGCCAGTCCAGTAATTCTGCGAGCCAAGCTGGCGGGGTGTGCGGTGTTGAGAAGTAATTTTTCCGTGGAATGCGGTAGATAGCTGAGCGATGTATACTGTGTACACATCACAACTGGTGGTTTTGCTATTTGCCGCGGGCAGGCGGCAGTTGTCTCGCAGATAGCTGTGAGATGTATGACTTGCGCGGATATCAGCGGTAAGAGAGGTTGCATGCGTGGGCAAGAGTAGTGATAGGCAGCCGACTCCGCATGCGGATAGTACTAGTCGTCACAGAGGAGCTGGGCTGGAGCTGGATGCTGCTTGCGGCTGCTATTATTGTCCTTCTGTCGGATGCGTCTCCAACACGAGCCTAGTAGATACAGCGCTGGGAAGCTGGAAGCCGTACATGAGCGAATGCCCGAGGGAGCAAGCGGGATATGATCGTGTTGTCATTCTCTTCGGTACCGGTACGTATACAGTACAGCGAGTACCGCGCTCCAGTGAGTCAGCCGGGCTGGGCGGGCAGTGTGCAACACAAGCCACTGGCGTCGGATGACTGCTGCGGTGAGTGGGAGAGTTTGGGCTTTTGGTCAGAGCATGACCACATGCATGCTAGACTTGAGAGGGGAAGTGTTGTATGGAAAAGGGCAAGGCTTCAGTATGAGAGGGGAAGTGTTGTATGGGAAAGTGCGAGGCTTCAGTATGAGAGGAGGCGGTGGATTCATCAATTGTAGGCTAGCCAGAAGCCGGTGGGCAGTTGGTCAGACATGAACGCCTCACGAACTCAGGCCTCCAGCCGTGCCAACGCAAGAAACACGGATGCTTGGCCGGGTGGAAGGGAAGGGCAAGCAGGCAGTCGGGCGGAAAAAGAGTGGATGAATGACGAGCAGTCCCAAGTCACATCGATCAGGAGAATTCTGTGCACAGCACACGTGAGACAGGCGCACATCGGCGAGGCGGACTTTGCGAGTCGGCAGCCGATTTGCTGGCAGCACCGCCTGGCTGTCGCGGCAGTGGTGGTGAGTGGGCCACTCCCGAGTCCCGCCTGCCAGAGAAAGAGTGCGTTTCGTGAGTCTTCCTGGCGGCCGGTGCCACTAGACGTTCGTATGACCGACATGGTGCAGATTTTTCGCTCTCCTGCCCACCAACTGCAGGAGGCGATGACTGCGATCAAGTGTGCAGTGTGGGAGCTCTCTCCTTGCCTCTGCGTGCGGCATTGGAATCCAGCGTAATCACAAGGCACATACAAACACAGACACACCCTTTGTGCCCCTTTGTGCGTGGACAAGCAGGACCTGGAGTTGCTGTGAAAGCATCGCTCAGTTGCTGTAAAAGTATCGCTCAGAAAGACGGGGCTTTGGAAATTGATCGTTGTCCACGTTGACGGCCAAAGTGCCACCCTTGCTCCTGCTGCACGCCTCTGATTGGCAGGGGAGGGGAGACCCGCTCATCTTACACCCGAAGGGGAACGCACGGTCTTGCTTCACGCCAAGCGACCGCAAACGCTGCGCTGCTTGGCTGCTTCGCTGACGACTCTGGCCTCCGTTCGTTGTGGTGTTCGCTCCGCAAGCTCCCTCCTCGCCATCCCCCATCTCCCATCTCGACGCTCAACCCTCTCGACTCTAGTGCGCGCAGGACCGGTACCTGTGTGGGTGGTGAAGACAGCCCGAAGAGACACGACACCCGCCACAACCAGGCCGCGACTTCCGCCGTTCGCGCGTTGATCGTCTCGTTCTTGCTGCACTGCCTCTGCGACCGCTTGCACCCGTACGCGCAGCATTACGAACATCAACTACGACTACCACGCCATCAGCCTCCATCCTCTTCCTTCACCACACCAGACAATAACCAGAAGGACTTCGACCGAGTGCCGCTCTTCGGCCGGACACGTCTCACCGGATTCACCGACATCACGTCTGTCTTGCGCCTGCGACCGCAACCTACATCCACTCTTTGACCTGGAGGAACTATTCACTTAGCATCTTCCGAAAGCTTTGAGCGCCTAATACGAACCGACACTCGCGCATCGATCAACATCACCACTATTCCACGACTCTGACTACACCTCGAGAGTGTGTCATACCGACCGGAATTACATCAAAAGTCATCGCGCACGGAACACGCCGATTTGAAGGCATCTGCTCGCGCCGTCATTTGATACATCGCTAGATCCATCATCTGAAAGCAGCATCATATCGCATGGTCAGCAAGCAGTAGACTTTTGCACCGCCGACCGCAGGTGCTTGGTCTCGGTGTGCCTTGGGACAAGGAACGGTGCGCCCTCATTCTTCCATCCTCACCAGCGTGGAAGCTTCCGGCACAGGCAGAAACTCGGTGCTGACTCTTTCATCGTCTGATATAGGTCGCGTCACCGCACCGCTCCTTCTCTTCCGCCGCTGCAAATATGCCAGGCTATTACCAGAGGTCCATGGCCGGCCAACTGCCACTCACACCGCCTGACTCGGGCTCAGCAGGCTACGGATACAGCAACATGCATTACGCACCGCCAGATCCTTATGCTCAACCCACGAGCCAGTGCCGCCAAGACAGCGCCTACGACTACCAACAAGCCTACATGCAGCCACCGGTCGCAGCTGCGCCGCCGACTTACCAGTACCAACAGAACAGCTACCAGGCGTCGACCAATTTGCCTCCAATCCAAGGCTATTACGAGCCCATCGGCGCACCGATACTCCCGCCGCTGAGAATCAACGACCACGTCTCCTTCCCCGACGATTACCAACGCCGTCTCCAGCAAGAACAGCAAAACGCCGCTGCGCGAGAGCAGCAACGGCAAGTGACCAAGGAGGAAAAGGCCACTGGCGGTGTGTCCGCTAAGCTTGATTATGACATGGAGCGCATGACGGATTTCGTCACTGATGCTACTCAGTCAATGTATGGCTTCCACCTGTCCCCCATCAGCCTGGCTGATATTGACGTGACTCGAAGTTTTCAACACAGAATGCACAGTCACCCATCCTTCCGCAAGTGGGTGCACCAAGTACTCTCAGCGACACGGCTGCCATCAGCCACGATCCTGCTCAGTCTGTTCTACCTAAACAAGCGCATCGTCGAACACCCTGCATCCGTTCCCGCAGGAGAGAATCAAGTCTACCGCTTGCTTGCTGTGGCCCTGATCCTTGGCAGCAAATTCCTCGACGACAATACGTTCATCAACCGATCGTGGTCCGACGTCACGGCGATCAAGGTGTCTGAGCTGAACTTGCTGGAGATGCAGTGGCTCGCGCTCTTCGACTGGCACCTGCACTACGACGCACAGTTGGATGATGGTTTGAGCGCTTGGCTCGACTCGTGGAGGAAGTATGATGCTGAGTGGTATGCCAAGCAGCAGGTCGCCAGGCTTTCTCCGCTGGACACCACCAACGTCAACCGCCATGCACACACCGGCACAACCCGTGATCGCTTCTCTCCATACCCGACGCCATACACAGCATCATCGACGAGATCTTTCGAGCAGTCGCTGTCTGCCCGGTCCTCGCAGTTCTCTACGCCGTACACCGCGTCCGATTCTTGGGGATCGAGCACACGTTCGGTGGACGACTACTGGAAGCAGCGACCAGCGCGATACGATGCATACGCCGAGGCCGAGGAGGCCAACCGCCGTGCAACCGAAGAGCGCGCGCGCCAAGCATCCTATCAGTCTGCCTTCGATGCTCATCAGTCGTACTACAACCAAACGCCAGCATACGGTTCTGGATGGGACCATGGCGCATGGAGCGGCGTTCACCGGTGGGATTGCAACTGCTCAACTTGCACATATCAGTCCCACTACCGGTCGTACAACATGGCCCCGAGCTACAACATGGCTCAGACCGTCACCGGATAGGACTCACTGCCTTTGGCAGCGGACGACAAGTCGACATCTCCTTCATCCAACAACGTCCGCGGCGCAGATAACCGCCGCGATTTTTGTTCATCACTTCCAGCGTTCTCGCCACACCAAAAGTTTGAGCATGTAAAGGGCCACTCGAAGAGTTTGCGCGGTACTTTTCACCCTGCACAAGCTTCATGACCTGGCTTCTGCTCTTCATCTCTCTGCTTCGACGATCCAACCTGGGTCTGCCCTTACGACACGGCTATCACGACTTCATGTCACCGGCGACACGAAGGATGGCGGGGCAACGGATCTCATCATAGATCTTGCTCGCTTCTAGACCTGAGAGCGACTTGCTGCCTACCCACACATACCGTGGCTTATGGCCTCTCAGCTCATGTTATTACTTGCTTCCTGGCACAGCGATGGGATCATCACGTTTTTACGTTTCTTGGCGGTGTTTGCTTCTTTGATCATTTCGTTTTTATCATCACCATCATGCGGCATCGGACGGACTATTAGGAAGAGGGTTACAACGGGTCTGCGTCTTTTGCTTCCATGTCACTAGTATCCGAACTTCACACCACAGCAAGGCGTTCAAAATGGGGAAAATGGGGGTTTTACTTGCGAATGGGACAGCGGGTTTGAGTTTGCTTTTTCGCTAAAATGGAACTGGCAATGGATGGGGTTGGAACTTGGCTTGGCTCTTCACGTTCATGCATATGATTCAAGACGAGCGGTGTCCGGTCACGCAGCAGTTTTGCGAGGTGGAAAACTTTTGAAGAATCTGAGCTATGAGGTGGACCTTTGCATCACCGATGGAATAGGATTCGGAATCAAGGGAATACGCCTACGCACTCACTGACGACGACTTCGGGACACGCGCTTCTGTCTTTTGCCTTTTTTTGATTTTCGCGGATTGGTTTCTAGATACCACATTCCCGCGCGACGATCGCTTTTTTGATTGACATTGGGACGGAATAAGAGAGAATTATTGAAAAAAGCGAGGTGCGAAGATGCCTTGCTACTCACCGCATTAGAGGATAGGAAACTGGTAGTTTTGATTTTAATCAGTGGATGAGCCTTGGCCATGCCTGAATTTTGGGTGGTATTGGGCTTTGTATGTGGACACAACATCATGAGGAGTTTTTCCGCTGTTTTCTTGTGCATATGGTGTGGGTGATGGTGGAAGGGGAGCTGAGAGGAAGGATTTGCTCGGTCTCCGTCAAGAGTTCGGGGTGTTGGTTGTTGGTCGTTGGTCGTTGGATAGTGAAGGCGGGGGATGCGCACTGAGATGTATGGCCAGCTTGGAGGCAGGGACGGGTAAGTTGATAAACGTATGCTGAGGAAGTACCTATGTAGCACACGTATGCTGATGTAAAACCGTCCACATTGTAGATCGGTCGTGCTTGCTGCTTCAGGAGAAGGCGTAGGTATGTGCCAAAACTTGCACGTGAAAACGAATCTTCTCGAATAATCCCTGCGATGACGTTTCAACGGTAAGAGGCCAGAATATCGGGGTTTGGGGCGTTTGTGCCTAAGGCGAGACAGCAGACGGGCACAGGTAGGTCATGCATGTGAACCGCGCTTGGTCTGTGCGCTGCTCGCACCTTCCGCACTTGAAGCTGCTGTGAATAAACACTCTCGCGACACAACACAAACACAAACACTCTGTATGTCCAAAGCGCACACCAGTCTCCCGATCTGAACTTGTAGTAGCAAACAAACACAGCTGTTTGACCACTCCCGACTCCTTTGTTCGGCAAACAAACACATCCCACATACAGCAGCATCAGGGATCGATCTACCAGACTCGAGGAGACATCGCTACACTACGCACGAAGAGCGCAATCCTTCTTCGATAGAGAACTGAAGATAGTCTCCATGAACGAACCACCCGCAGAGAAAGCGCCAAGAAGCAAACAGCGCGGCCTCGAGAAAGCTGGAGCCCATCTTTCCCGATAGGAGGACTGGATATGTGGTACTGTCTGTGCAGCAGCGAAGGATACTGGAGAATCACTGAAGACTGGAAAACCGCACAAGCCTAGAGGACTGCTGAAGGCGAGAGAGACGTTTCCCACCGTTTCCTGGTGGAGAAAGAGGCAGACGACACGCTAATGACTGAGTTGGAGCGCGACTTCGTGGAGGCGGTGCGATGTGTTACTGCAGTTGAACTTGTGCTGAGCGCGAGACAGATGTCGATATTCTTGGTGCCGCGGAGGGAAGCGTTGGACGATGGCAGTAAGGATGAGGACGACGACGACGACGAGGAGGCGGGCGGGGATTCTGATGAAGACGAAAGTGAGTACTCGCGTGACGAAACAAGTGCGACTGCAGCCGGGAAGGGTCTCATCACACCGAAGACGAAGATGGCGTCGATGATCGTGACCCGAACGCTGGAGTTGCGTGCTTGGCAGAATCTCTGTATCCTCCACTCGAACTCAATTACGACGCACTGAAGCACATTGCCTCCTACTTCCTCCCAGACGGCCACGGTAAATGTGTCGAGATCAAGGTTCACGGCCAGGGAAATTTCCACGAGATCTTGCTCCTGGAGTTCGAAGACGGGTGGACTTGCATCGGGAGGTTCGCATGATGTGAGCAAGCACTGGGTATGGCTGAGAGCGAGGTGGCCACGATGAAGTATTTCCGAGAGCACACGAATGTCCCAGTGCCGGAATTCTACTTTACCAACCACAATCCAAAATCATGTCGTGGGTGCCGCGTTCATGCTCATGGAACGCATGTCTGGCGTCGATCTCTTGGAGCTCTGGCACGAGCGTGGACTCAGTACGGAGCACAAGAAGGCAGTGTTGTCACAGATCACGGAGGTCATGGCGCAGCTGGCGCACTTGAAGTTTGCTGTCATCGGCTCGCTCAATGCAAGTGGTATTGGACCTTGTCATGAGAGGGACTATGGAGAGGACAGCCCAGGTCGTGGACCCTTCCACGCCCTCGAAGATTATCTCCATACACTCATGGATCTCAGCCGCTCTACATCGTGCTGCGAAGAGTGCATGCAATACCATGCAGAAATCCGAGCAGAAGTCAAGAAGTATTTCGAAGAGCCAAAGGCCGTGCATGAGCTTTGCGGTGCGCCATTGCTTCTGTGTCATGGAGATTTCCACGGACAGAACCTCCTCTTCGAACTGACCAGCGAGGGCCAACCACCAAAGCTGACTGGAGTCATCGACTGGGACGGCTCAGTCACCCAGCCTCTCTACTTTGCTCTTGAATATCCAGAATTGATCCAAGACACCCAGCGGAACGAAGACGACTGGGAAGAGAAGAAAAAATTGCGGAAGCACTTCGTTCGCGAGCTCGCAAATTAGTACCCAAAGAACTCTCAAGAGTGGCGAAATGTGCACATGACGTTTCGACTGAAGAACTACTTTTTGCATCACCTGTACCACATCTTCCCAGAGAAATGGGTGGATCACGACAGTCAGCAGTCAGAGCTGATTTACTTTCTTGATGACTATCGACATGATGTTTGCAATCCGTACAGGGGTAGATGTGACTGGGAGGGGGACTCAGATTCAGAGATGGAAGACGAGAGCAGCTTCGCAGGAGGGAAGAGCTCAAGCAGCTACAGTGAAGATAGCGCTGCTAGCGAAGAGGGGGATGTGAGCGTCAAGGACGATTCTGATCGACAGATTCATTGTATAGTTTGTACATTGAAAGGGTGAACATTTTGGGATTTAAGACGATTTGCTTTCAATATTGCTTGCTACAGCTCCCTCTACATATCAAGAATCAAGCTCATCAATCACACCTTACCAAATTCCCCAGATTTCTGGTAGCTAAGTGATGAATGTATGCGTGCCACGCAGCTCGCATGGTACTCTTGGCGTCGGGCATTGCTCTCTGCTGTCCCTCACAGACTCATTCACCAACGTTGTTACGTGCAATCGAGACCAGAGGCATATGCAAATACGTCATGCTATCGTTAATAATACATGCGTAAGTGAGGTTTCGTTGTCGCCGCTGAGTTATTCACTAGCAGCTGCGCTTGCACACGCACCATAGCACGGGCCGTATGAAACCGCATCGCACTCTGCTTCTGCATTGAAACCACAATCACATCGAACAAAGCAACGAGAAGCAGAACACACACGATCTCGAACAACTCGCAACAACAACAGAACACACGCGACCCACTTCAAGTACGCATGTCCTCTGCCATTGACAACCCGCGCGCACTAACATCCAGTCAGCCACATCCATCTTCGAGTCGACAACATGACTCGCCTCAGCAGTCAGGAGCATCACTGCAGGGAGTGTCAGCGAAATGGGCAACGGCTCCGGCCGCCACGTCGGTGGCATGTATCCGATCCACCAGCGCTACTGCGCCAACGGCCACACTCCTGAGAACTTCGGTAAACAACCAGCAGTGCCCGAAGTACAAGGCTCGTATCCAGCGCGAGGAGCGTGAAGAGCGTAAGCGTAAGGAAGAGGAGCGGAAGCGGAAGGAGAAAGAGAGGGACAGGAGCGTGAGGAGGAGAAAAAATTGGGGCAAGAAGCCGAAGCGTGGTGGTGGCGGTGGTAGCAGCAAGGAGGAAGGGTTGGGCTTATTAGAGCCTAACCCGAAGGCTTCTCTTCGAATGCCTTGATGGCTATGATCAGAGATTCGGGCTCGATTCTTTCGAAGAAGATATGCTGATATGAGAAGGTTAGATGAGAGAAGTTGAGCTCCCGAGTGCTCCTCGATACGACTTGCATGATTCTACGATATCTCTGAAACGACTTTACCTGCGATGATGGCTTTAGCGATGGCATTTTGGGATGCTCTTGAGGTTTTGGAATAAGCCGAATACTACGAGGTGTTTTTAGCGTGACCGTTGAGGCGTTTGACTAGATGATACCTGTGATACCTCAAAGGAATTGCTTGATGATTTTGCTCACTCTCTTGCACTTCTTGTTCCCTTCGATTTAAAGGCTCAGACAGTTCCCATGATCTTAAGATCGTGATCAAGTTCGGTCTGATGGCAAGTGCTTCCGGAGACAGCTAGGGTGAAGATTTACTTAAATTGGTCGATTGATGACTTGGCTCATTCTCCCTTCATTTCGTGATCTCAATGGCCGAGATATTTGCCGTGGCTCTGAAATCGTTACCAGATCCAAATTGGATGCAGGCGCAGTCAGAAGCGCCCAGGCGAAGATGAAGTTGGATTGCAAGGTGACTTGGCTCTCTTTGCTGCTGAAGTCCGTGATCTCCAAGGCCAGAGTGCAATCCATGCTCGTTGTGTCGAGACCTTGTCCTGGTTAGTGCCGAAAGCTTACAGAGAAGCCCACGATGTGAGGGCTGAGTAGCTGCGTTAGCTGACTTCACATAGAGAAAGTCTCTCTGCCTTCTAGCAACGAATCGGGCTCCTGACCCATCGACATGACAGACACGAACCATCGCCATGACGAATACCGAAAGCTCGACAACTGAAGCAAGGACACTGCGCCTCAGATGAAGCAAGAGCTCGACGACCAACTCATGTTGTCTGACGCACTGCCAAACACGACACTCGCCGGACGCGCCTCGACCTGGAACTTCGCGAAAAGCAGCCCCCAGAGCAGCCGCAGCGAAGTCGAAAGGCATCTCCTGCAGCTGAAGATGATAGCTGAGATGTATCTGTAGAACCTCCAGTCCGCTGGGTTGGTGTGCTCTCTTGCGTATACCTAGCTTCAACTGCTACATTGCTGGAATGGATGTCTTCGAATTCGATGAGAATTTGCTGATGTGGAAGACCATCACATGAGCAATCACCTCTGCATGTTTGTAAACAGGTATGAACGCCGCCTCGGAGACGGTGACTCGAAATTGACACTGTGGTATAGAGCGAACTCAGGGATAGCGGAGATGTTTCGGAAAAGGAAGTTGTGGAAAGTCAGTGTGCCCGCCAGTATCAGGTGAACGTTAGTAAAGGTCAGCCCAGCAGCCTTTGTTCAAGAAACTTACCTGCTAGCGATCGTCTCTCGCCCCATCCCTCTTCGTACGACCAAGCTGTCAAAGCCGATTCCCGCCAAGGAGTAGAACAAAACATCATACGAAATACCAAGGTCCCCTATAGCATATTATTCAACTTTTTCTTCCCACCCTTCCCTTTCCTCCGCCCAACAACCCGGTTACTCCCTTCCGCCCTTATAATATTCTCATCATCATCAAACAAATTCGTCGTCTCATGCCTTCTCGTCACATCGCCTGCCTCCGGGATAGGACCCAGCTCCGTGCCCCTGAACTCATCATGTCCAAGTGTCGTGCTGTCGTTCCGATCTTGGCGTAGGATCAACGGCTCGGGTCTGTCGACTGGCGAAACGACGCTTTCTCGTCTGCTGTCGGGTGCGTCGGGTAGGATTCCAGGAGCTGGAGGCTGTTCGAAACGGTTGTGTTCGATAGGGGAGACGGGACTGACCCGTCCCAGCACATGTCGCTCGTCCGCTTTAAGTCGACTATTTCCGACCCATCTGCTCGGTGTCTCGGGCAGCGGGTCGACGGACATATCGATGTTATGCGCTTTTTCGCTCTCCAAAGGCCTTGTCAGGGATTTACGATGCGGAGCGAGGATCACGAAGTCTTCGTCCCCTTCGGACGGGCGACGCAGACAGTTGAAGTGACGAGGGTTGCGGAAGAAGAGCCACCAGCCTGTGAGCATGGAGCGCCGGAAGAGGAGTGAGAAGGTAAAGGTGCCGATCAGCTGTCAGTCAAACTTGTCAGTAGACCACCCAACTACTAGAGTGAAAGGGTTGGGAAGGGAAGGAACTCACAGCCACCATCCAAAATGCCGCCTCCAAGCCCCGCTCGTTCAATCCTAGAATCGCCGTGACACTCTCACATTTGGTCTTGTCAGCCCCATTCAGAACAAGACAAATCGCCCACCGCTCCAACGCTTGCCTCTTCTCTCCCTGCAAACTACCCAGCCCACTTGCGGCATTTGCCTGCGCGACAAATAGAACGCCATAATATACAACAATCACAATGATCAACACAGAGAGGACCATACTCCTCCACTGCAATTTCAACACCTTCCTCACACGCTTCCAGGCCAGCTTACGATATTGCGTCGGATCAATGTCGAATCGAGATGCGTTTGTAGTCGTCACCGTGGGATCGATTCGCAGATCCCTCTCTTCCTCCGTGTCAGATAAATGTTCACCTTTCCTCCTCTTCCAATACTCCCTCGCATAAACCCACAAACAAAACCCCGTCGTAATAAATTGCGCGGCCGCAGCAATACATCCAAAAGCAATCAACCATCCAAACCACGTCACGAATGCATATCTCTGGTTCGGGAAACAGGTCTTTCCCACGCGGTACGAGACCCCTACGATGGGCACTGTGAGGGCGAGAAAGAGACCAGGGAGGCCAATTCCGAGGGCTAGGGTGGACCAGAAGAAGAGGTTGTCCAGTTGGAGGGCCCAGCAGGCGCGGAGGTGCGTCCAGATTATGCGGAGCATTATCCAGACGGCACAGGACATGGCGCCTGCGAGGAGGAGGGCGCCGGTCCAGGCGCAAGACGTGCTGGAGTACATGTCGCGAGGGGTAGAGGCATCATAGCATTCGTCGGGCTCGGTGCCCAGGGGTATCGTGAATGCAAGCTGTATCATCCCACATGTCAGACCCTCAATCGTTCGCCCTTGTCGTCGCCGAAGCTCTCATCGGCCCTCTTGTTTGTTTGTTACGCACCTGCAACATAATAATACTAACCACCAACCCCACACTCAAATAATGTCTATGTCCAACATCTTTCGGTAGCACCAGAAACGTTATCAACAGTAAGCACTGCAGTGCCAAACTCGGGATGTTGAACCAAGATGCGATTTTGGCGCTGCGGTTGAAGCTGTGGGAGTACACTAGTTCGCGGATCGGGCAGGGAGGCAGCATGTTATACCGGGAACGAGAGTGCCGCAGAAGCGGCCGTCGATGTCTGTGATCAAGGAATGGTTAGCATGTATGTCTGCTCTCAACTGATATCGATTGCGCCTCTTGTGAAGGTCTGGTGGGCACTTACATCCACCGGTGCTATTCGACGGCGGCGAAACGAACGGCGCAGGACATGTGAAGCCCGACATCATGAAAATTTTCCTTTCGTAACGTCTGATGTTCACATCAGAGAGCGATGCGATCGACAATTGAGGCGAGATGCAGTGCGAGCTGTCTCATCCAACGAATACATGCAAGGCTCGTGCGTTCCGAGAAGTCGGTATTCTGTGCATCCGGGTGTCGTCGTAAGGGTCTTCTGCAGAGGAATGTAAGTCAACTCCTTGTTCCCTTTCTTCAACATTCTGGGCTCGGAGAGCTCGGCGGACCGCTTTCAGATGCGAAATAACAATGACAAGCTTTGTCGCATCAAGCGCAGTCTCTTGTCCTTCCGGCGTCCCTCTCTGCAGCAGTCAGCAAAAACTATAAGCACACTTACTCAGAATAAGAAACATGCTGCCATCAAAAGGCCGGGTATCGATGCTCTCTTCCCATTCTCACTATTCTGTCTCATTTGGCGTCTGGAGTCTGATGTCCCATCGTCTGCTCACCGCCGCAATCCGACGCAATCAATCACTGAATCCCACAAAGCAACGCAACCCACACTGAAATTCCAGACCCATGTAACATTCAGACCCAGTCCAAGTGACCTTTTTGACAACTTCCAACTTCAGGTCACCATAGATATGCTTCGCTCGCAAAACGCCTTATTCGCCTAACGCCCGAATTACGTCAAACTGGATACCCGTTGAAGCCGATCTTCAACGTCCCTCTCTGGCCACTGTAGGCCTCAGTGCCCCATTGCTTCTTCCAGCGGAGCTCCGCTGCTCTCGCTTCCTCGAATGCTGCGCGGCAGTCGGGAGGTAGTTCGTTGATCAGGTCTTGATTGACTGTGCTAAGACCGTTCGGCCCGGAAGTTGGATCTTCTACATGGCCATCTGGGCCAGGATAGCCAGCATTCGAGATCGGAGGTGCAGTATATACGGTGTCGATGACCGTGAAGTTTCGAGAGATGACGGGCGGAACTTTCGAGAAGATGGTCCGCTCGCTGCTCTCGTCAACGTCCATAGCACTGTCGTGTGCGCTGGCTTCTGATATTCCATTAGAGTGTCCATTCGCCAGGCCATTCGTCAGTCCTCTCTTCGCTGGCCGTTCATCGTCCGGTGGGATATGTTCGAACTTCGCGTGCGTTGGTTGCATGATCTTCGGGTAGAACATCATGTTTGTGTTCGCGTCGTATACGCCGTTCAGGTTGGCAAGCCGGAGGGCGGTCATAGAGGAATTGTACCGACTCGCCTCTCGCGCGTGCATAAATTGCCAGTTCTGCACGGTTATATTATTCCTGCGCTTCCCAACAGGTCCCTGTTTGCCCGGCACAGTGGCAGCGCCTTGTTGCCGATACACATCGCTTGCGCCGAACCATGCCACGTATCTATTCCTGTTGTAGTCTCCCTTCTCGTCCGGAACAAGATCATCAGGGTCGGCGAGCTCGCCTTCCGCCTCACCGTTCTTGCGCGCCTCAGCAACTTGGTAGTCGTCCGTCACTCTCCGTCCACCAACGATGATCTTTGCGCCAAATTCTCGGAACACCGACCGTGCGGTCACGACACCGATGTTGCGACCCTTGTAGGAACTTGGCAGGATGGTGCGCTCGATGAGATCCTTCTTCTCTTCGTCCCCAACGACCACCTTGAACAGCTTCGGGTGCTTGGTGAAGAAGAGATAGCTGTCTCGGAAGCCGCAGCATCGCGCGGGCTCGGTGGATAACATGTACAACCGCTCGCCTTTGCCCATGATTTTAAATGTGCGCACACGATATGTCC
Organism: Nothophaeocryptopus gaeumannii; assembly: GCA_031771865.1. Classification (NCBI taxonomy): domain Eukaryota; kingdom Fungi; phylum Ascomycota; class Dothideomycetes; order Mycosphaerellales; family Mycosphaerellaceae; genus Nothophaeocryptopus; species Nothophaeocryptopus gaeumannii. The sequence goes on from JASISA010000009.1 coordinate 240,821, forward strand.
TGCCACCTTTGAGATTGCCCAGGTCGTCGACCTTCTCGTCGCCTTCCGGGTCCCAATCAACTTGCGCCTCGTCATTGATGACCTCGAGAACGGTGCCATCCTTGTCCACGACGACTTGCTTCTGCTCTTCCCGTTGTCCCTTTCTCCGCCCTCGCGCGCCGCCTCTGCCACGTCCGGCGCCGCTCCCCGGAGGTCGTCCTCTCCGCCGGCGCATTGGAGTTCCAGACTCGCTGCCTTCCTCGCCCGGCTCAGGTGTATCGTCTCCTCCTCGGCCTCTACGCCCTCGACCGCCTCCTCTTCTTCGTCGCGGGATGGAAGTGATTTGTGGCTCGTCATCGTCTTCTTCATCGTCGTCTTCGGCGGCTGGTGTTGCTGCATCGTCGTCGTCCGCTTCTGCCTCTCTGTCCTGGTCCTCGATCTGCGTCACGTCAATCTGATCGTCGCCATCTGCCATTTCTTCGTCGTCCTCTTCGGGATCGGCTCGAGGTGTAGGCGTTCCTGTCAAGACATATCAGCAATTGGCCCTTGCATGAATGGACATTGCGGAGTTTCATACTGGTCACATTGAGCGAGATGCGGGTGCTTTTGCGGCCTTTGTGGTGGCCGCCGCCCTTCTTGAAAGGCATCGCGGGGGAAATGCGCCGACTGTGCTCGGGGTTGTAAAAGTCGAAAGGAAGCTGCTCGGCGGAAGCTCGTCTGCTGTTTGCCGTTGCGGTTGCGCTGGGAGGACGCGAGGGCACAGACACGCGCCTTCCGGCGAGACACTCCTTGGCGGCGGGATCTCGGCCGATGACTCAGCCGAACTCAATCCAGAAGCCTGACTTTCACATGCAAACGCATGCTGCTTCTCCATCACCACATCGTGAACAATAAGAAGCATCAATCGCTATACTGGCAGTGATGTCGCTTACTGACTATCGCTTGACTCAAGGCTCCGACTTCGCCAACAGCAACAACGCCTTCGCTCCGTGTTCCGGGCCGGACGATGACTTCCTCTTCGAAAACTCTTCCGGCCTCCTGCACAGGGTATCGCAACGACATTCGCATGAGAGCTTCTACGTGCATCTAAAATGCAGTATGTGGTGACTGATGAGACGATCGAGTCCTCCGGATTCTACCAGTTAAGCCAAATGGATGGTCCAAGCTGCATCCACGAACCGAACCTCCGCTCATTCACTTCTCTGCTTCTCATTGTAGCCTGCGCACAATAGACCACAATGACAACCATGCATCCATTGTTGCCTGCAGAAAGACTGCCTCTATTTCATAGAGATACTTTCGACCTTTCTTTTTCCTTTTCGAAAACGGCATGCCAGCAGGCACATCACACCTACAGTACACCCGCACCGACGACTCGAGCACATAACATACCAGCAAGATGCTCGAAGTCCTAACATATATCGGTATCATGCTGAGTGCCATATCACTCGCACTCTCAGCAATCTTTCTGGCTGGCTGCACCGATGCTCGCAAGCGATACTACTTCATCCCCTGGGTCACGGTCTCTGCGGGCATCCTCTGGATTTTGATCTTCATCGCTCTTCTCCTGTGGGTCAAGAACCACAAAAAGCACAAGGAGAGGGAGCATAAAATATCCAATCACTTGTCCTGTCCGACATGTAAGTGTTGGATCTGCTTGCTTGGTAGCAACATGAATTAATGCGTGTTCAGACGGTACCCGATATCCCACTCTCGAATCGACCTGTTGGCCAAATGGTAGAGAGGGAAGCTTCCACGCATATCATCATTATCCCTCGAGTGGTGAGCTTCGAGAACTCCATACCTGACTGTCGCAGAGACTGACATCTAGCAGGCTCTAGCAAGTCCTCCGACGACGTCGCGTACAACCCGCCGACTCCCACTCCTCCACCCAAGTTCCCTGACCGAGTGGCATCTCTCCCGGATATTCCGCGTGTCGCCTCTCCCATGACTCCTCTTCCGCCGCCAATCACATCACCCACGCGCTCGGCGCACAAAATCTCGCTGTCTTCCCCGACCTCGCCCGCCTCTCGCCACATGTCTCTCAACTCTGACATTTCCGACATCTCCGAGGCACAGATCGAGACTGCGAGCACGATGGCTATACGGGTCGTTACAGGTACACCAAAGCAGATCCGCATCTCGCCCTCGAACTCCGAGAACTCGCTCCCGAGCCTGAAGGTGATCGAGAAGAGCGATGAAGCCGATGTCCAGAGCAAGGTGTCAAAGACTGTCTGTCCCGAAGAAGCGCAAGGACTCTGCTGATGGGGAACCGGGCGATTTTGAGTGGGCCCATGCTTACGATGGTCTCGTTGTTTGAGAATGAGACTGCACAGGAGAGACTTTGTTCTTTGCTCGAGACTTGAGTAACATGATTTACGATGATGCATAAGCGTGCATTTGCACAGTGCTTGGCTTGACGATTTCAGGCTGTGGCACCTACTTTGGTTGTCTGTAATGAGCTACGAGCTACGAAAATAGATACCCGAGATAAATGAGAACGACAATTCGCAACACCAGACTCAAAAGAGGCATACTTAGAACTCGCCCTTGACTAGAAAGCGCCTACTCAGTGTCCGAACCTCGAAAAGGGCACCTGGCACAGCGTGCTACCGCTGCTACTCTCGTCACTTCAAATGCGAAGGTCCGCCGGGCAAGTCCTGTCACAGATGCCTGACGGACCGGGCGAAGTGTGTGTATGGGTGGGCCATTGCAGAAGTGCAGTCCTTGCATGCAACAGGGCGCCGTTCCAAGCCTTTCACCCGGCCCTCTGTAGGTCGAAACTCGTCACACGCCGAGGAGAGTGCCTGTCGACGGATCTCGACTTGCAGCAGCTATGCCCAGGCATCCGGTGAGCATCCTACGGACATCTCCATGAAGGGAAAGAAGCGGGCCAGATCTGATGAGGTGTATGAAGCTGCAAGCATCTCCAAAGAGGACAGGAACAGACGTACAAATGCTCGTAATCATCTCGAAGAACTGATGGTTGTCAAAAAGGAGTTGGAGAACGCAATGGGTGCGGTATTTGAGACCTACAACAGCATACTAAACAAAACGGACGCTCTGTTGGATCGCATGTCGGAGTGTTGATGTTTGGGAGTGGGGTGACGAAATAATGGAATACTCCAAGTGGTGTAATTCTCGATAATTGATCTCTTGATTTCAGCCGGTCGTGCAGTGTGCCAATCCCTCTCGCAAACGTACTACGCTTCATTGCAATCCCTGCCGGGGCGGTGTTCGAACAAATCCGGCAAGTGCGTCGACTGCTTCAACCTCCAAGCATACGGTACAAGCCACAAGTGATTCTGAAAGGGCGTGCTCGGGGGAATTGGATCATGGACACCACGCCAAGAACCATCGCCATCCCTGGGCTTCTGACCCGCCAAAATTTGTTGATTACGTCCAAGAATGCCTCTCACGCAATTTTGTACCTTTGTGACGCAGTGCTGAAGAGACATGCCCGTGGCAGCCCATGACTTGGCACCATTGCGATTCTGCTCGTATGATATCCCACGCTCACTCGCGATATAAGACGGAGTTTGTAGCTCGTTCCACCCCCGCAAATCATCACTTGTCATTGTTGAGCCCTCCATGCCGGACAGACTGTCGAAGTATAATAGTCGCACGGAGTCTGCGGACTTGAGCAGACTTTGTCGGTCCGGGTGATTCTTGATGATTCTCGGAATCACAATCTCCCGGTCCATGTACAGCTTTTGTGCCAACATATTCAACCCGTCATTGTGGAGGATGCCGAATACCGAGCCTTTGTAGCGGCCATAGAAAGTTTGATACTTGAAGAACCTTTCCATGTACATCAGGGCACATTCAACGGGCAGTTGCAACGCTTTACATGGCTCGTGTAGGTACGTCCAGAAATAAGGCGCCATGGCTTGCCGCTCCGAAGCTGTGGGCCTGGTTTGGAAGTGTGCTGATCGTAGGTCGTGAAGAGCAGTCGTCATGTCGGCAAAATGACGCCTATCCGAAGCCGATAGAGCTGCGCTGGTGTTCCGCTGGTAATCGTTGGCGAGCGCAAATTCTACGAACCTGCGCAGTCTCTCTGCTTCCTTCGCCGCGTTTTCCACCGCGGCGCTGGAAGGTAGGTCCGCATTGCTGCCACTGGGCCGGGAGATAAGGCGGTCGAGGAACGCTTGCTCTTCAGCTGAGGGGCTCGAATATGGTGGTGGTAGGCCCTGTTGCTCCATGCTAATGGTTGTAAGAAGCACTGTTCGCAGTGTATGGTTTGTAGAGACTCAAAACAATTCAAGATGCGAAGTGTCAGATTTCGTGAATAGCGAGATGGCGTTGGTCGAGTTTGATTCACGCAGGACGGCTGCCGGAGTGAGATTTATATACCTTACTCAAGATTGCCCCGAGGTGCTAGGAAGCGATGAGGACAGGAAGATGTACGGTACCATCGAAAGCTTGGCCCTGGCAAGCTCGCAAGCAGAAATAGTAATTGCCTCAGGCCAGAGTGAGGCCGAACGTAAGGACATGCCTTTCTTCACCATTGTCTGATTGTTACCATACTGCGGCATACGGGTTCGATCTTGACGCACCTGATGAAACCGGTTCCAAGAGATTTGCATGACAGCTACAGGGTGAGCAGCATGCTTATCAATTCCCAACTTAGACGTACTTTTCAAGGCATTCGGCTTCTCAATTTCGCAACTAAGGTTAGCGGAGGTGGGAGACACGTTGCATAGCTCAGAAAGACGCAGCACCTGTGAAGACATTGCAGCGTGGCCAGCCAATCTGGAGAGCCATGAGCATGGTCGTGGGTACCAGTAAGGGGCATGGCACGTGCAGCGCAAGGCACTCCAGTGCTGTTCGCCGGCAAGTGAGGAAAGCGCACCAAGTAGAGCAAGATCCGTACTTGCCTTCGACGCTCAACATGCTTCCTACCACAGTTTCCAGACCCGTCGTGTGTCCTTGCCATGGCAGCGCTGTCGCCATGCCGTACATTCGACTTACCATCGGGACTCACCTTCCTCTCCCTTCTCACCCTACGTAAACAAAGCGACCTGCACGCATCCTCCACGCAAACACCAATGCACCATGTCGTAATCACCACCTTGTACACCTTACTTCCAACAAACCACACATCGCAATCACCATGCCTCACCAATCAGGAGGCAGCAACACACCACAGCTCGAGCGCGGCGGTGCCGTATCACCGTCGCCCGCCCGAGATGCTCTGCAAAGCCATTTGGAGAGCTCGCTGACGCTGACACGTAAGAGGTCATGGTTCGGTAGCGCCCGCGATATCATCCAGCGCGGCGCGCAGCATGCGAGAGGGGTCGTTGATTCATTACGTGCGCCGAGTGATGGGAAGACGAGGGACGGAGGGCAGCCAGAGTAAGTGCATCCGTCCGAAAGTCAGAGCGGAGTGTGGCTAACACATTATCGTAGGCATGAAGATCGCATGCAGCAAGTTCAAGACGAAGAGGCCAGTCTCGGACAGCCGTCGACCAACACCGATGACAACTCCTTGACGCCGCTTCGCCCGCTCAAGCAAGAGCATTCGCGCACTTTCACACCCAAGAGCGCCATGAATAGTCTTCGTCAACATCTTCCGATGAGCACAAAAGATAGACAGAAGAGAGCACCATTATCCAACATCACTGGAAACATAACGCGCAGTCCAGCTGGCCCAGAGGAATACGAAGAGGATGAGCCGGAGTCCAGGCCCTCGATCAGAGATTCCGTGGAGATGATCAAACAGCATTCTCGAAAAGGCAGCGTTGCACGTAGCCTTGTAGGCAGTATCCGCACTCTTGGTCGCAAAGGTACAATCTCGCGACCTGGGTCGTCCGGCAAAGACAGCAAGGTGGCTACCGAGAGCCCGAGCAGGGCAGCTGCGGTACGGTTGCCATCCTCACCAATCGACATTCCGGCAGCGCCGACGTTGTCACTTAACTTGGGGCCGCCGATGATGTCGACCAGCTTCATTGATCTTCCTGAGAGTCAGCGACGAACCGACTTGATGACATTGACGGATCCCGCGAACCAGTTGCCAGCTCGAGTACCAACATACTATACTCGCATCCCAGGTGAAGGTCCGCTAGATAGGCCAAAGTCACCAATTCGGAAGCAGACTCCATTGACTCCGGGCGAACTGCTTGACATGCCTGTCGACGAGTTCGGATTCAGTGCTCCGGAAGGCCCAAGTACGCCAATGCCAGGCACGAACGCTATCCTCGACCTCGATGGTTCCAATGATTCAAACAAGGTCTTGGAGCGTAGCGTCGAAGCCAAGGATCAGGCCAAGAAACATAAGAACAAAAGCTTGAAGAAGATGGCTTCCATCGACGCCTTGGCCGAGCAAGACATTTCTGAGTCCCCAACACAGCTTGGCTTGAGTCCCTTGAGGCCTCGCAATCAGAGGCAATTATCTGCCACTACCATCGAGAGCTGTCCCAGTGATATGCCGGAACTTTCGCGACAGAAGACATTGCAGACACCAAGTGCTGGCCACCGCGATCCTGCAACTGGAGACTGGCAGAGCGACGACCCATTTGCACCTTGTAACGTAGTGGGCGACATTGCAACCCAGCACCTTCCATCGCAGGAGCAGTCCGTCAAGCTTCCTATCAAGCCAAAGATCATGGTCCAAGCCGTGGACGCTACTGAGGCTCGAACTTTAAATGGGACACCGCCACCATCTGTTAAGGATCTGTATGAGTCTGAAGATGACATTCCACTGGCCAAGTTAATGAAGTCAAGAATCTCCCGAGTCATTTCCGAAGTGCCAACGACTCATGCCGTCAATATTCCTTGGGAGGAGTTGCATCCAGAGGACATCACCGACCTGGATAGTCTCAAACAGCTCGAAGACAAAACGAATATCATGGAGCCTCCGCCATTGGGGTTCAGTGAGTCGCAGGAGTATGATCAGTACAACGGAGAGACCTTCAAGTCTCCCGCAGACGTTCGCGGCACCCAGGACCAAGATGTCGTTGATGAAGGACCTGAGCGAGCAAGCTTCGAGTCGATGTCCAACAGAACAGCCGCCGCTCCACTCTACCAGCGCATATTCAATTCGCAGACTCCGAGTCCAGGTCGCAACCGCGCGGGAACAACCCATTCCGCTAATGTCGGAGACTTTTTCTGGAGATTCGCAGTCAACGATTGGGTAAAAGGAAATGGAGAAGAGGTCGACTCGCCAAGCGCCAAGCCTGACACACCTCGCAGCGGTTCCATGGGTGGAAGTCTTGACTCAGTGTCGATCAATGAACAACGACCGACACCAGAAGCCAGTCCTGCCGTCTCGTCGCCCGATCGGCCATCTATGGGTGACCGTCTGGAGTTCGATATGAAGCGGTCTGAACGCAACATGCGGTACAACGCCTTAGGTGATCTATCTACCGCAGACGAACAAGGTAGTAGTGATCCGTGGGTTGCGCCGTTGTTGCGCCCGAAGCTGAAGGTCGACACGGGCCGGGAAGAGGGCCACACCCGGCAGCTGACATTCGCGGCCCCTGAGGATGCTGACTGCCCTCAGGCCGCACCTGGAGATAAGGAGACTGGCGCTTTTCGTCGCAGTGCGCACGACATAAGCTCTGACAGCATTGAGGCAGACCTGCAGAATGCGATCGCAGAGAACTATGTGTTCCAAATGGCAATGTCGGGGGTCAACGTCGGCGACTTTGAATATCCAACTTCCGGATCTACGGCCGTGGCTTCAGACTCTTTCGGTGACTTGAAGAAGGACTCCATCAGTCCTATCAGCGCGGAAGACCTTCTGCCCTCGCCAGACAGCGAAATCGTGAAGCTGGGCATGGTCGTGAACAACCTTGAATCCGAGATGGACAGGGGTGGCTATGTCGCTCTGGGGTCGTCGCCAATGTCTTCAGATCGCGAAGAGTCCACAACACTGCATTCGGATGCACTCTCTGAAGAGGGCGCGAATGAGATCATGTTGAAGGTAGCAGGCGTCCATCCACAAGAGGATAGCCTGGACGATGCCCTCGGATTGTTCCAGACGTACAATCGCTCGCAGGTACATATCGACGGCGGACACATCGAGTCAGACCCTGTCGACCCAGATGAGCGGAGGAAGTTCCTTCTCGAGGAGACCACCGGTGCTGACGACAAGTCTCCATCCCGTGAAGTCTTGCCGGTATCCGTGCAGAATTTGTATGCGAGCCTTCCAGCAAGCTCGCCGGCCACTGAGGCATCGATGGAGCTTCAAACTTTAGAGACATCGCCTCTGAGGAAGAAGCCGAGTACACCCTCCAGGTACCGGAGAGGTCGGAATGCCTGAATTCCATCGGGGGATCACCCAGAGTTGTCGGGAAGAAGGCTTAAGTTGTCCAGATCAGCTTCGCACATTGCTACTTCGCCGCTGAGGGCACGTCGACAGGATACGTAATGATTGGAAGAGTGTGTAGGCATCACTCCATAAATCGTAGATAGCTGCATTGCATAGTAGACTGGGTATCGGAGGGTATGCATTGTAGATAGCTGTTGTATGGCAGAGTCATCGCCGCCGCCGATGCGGAAGAGGGTGGTTGACAAGTGCTTGTTCGGGTAGAAGTTCCAAGAGTGAGGTCGATGTCGACGTAACGCGAGTGCCGCCGGGCCGAGCTCTCCCGAAGTCGCCGAAGCTTCAAAGCTTCCAGGTTGTTGGAGCTCTCTATCAACAAGACTTCCTCGAATTGACAATGTGATGCTACGCCATCAGCGCCTTCGACAGAGCGCTTTGGGCCTCTGTGGGAGGCGAGGATTCCAGAATGTGACAGGTCAAAGCGCCGTAGCGCGTCCTTATACTGCTGCAAGTGAGGACGACTCTGTGCCAATCTCTGAAAGAGGTATCGTTTCGCAACTGCTGTTCGCAATGCTCCTTCGTGCTAATACGAGTCCAAGGCCCTCCTCGAAAACGGGTCGGTATTAAGGCCAATATTGTCGCCGCAAAGCCGCCCTCCGATCGAGCCACTGCCTCTTCGAAGACGCTTTCCGGCCATAATTCCCCCTTCGATGCTACAGTCGTCAAGCTTCTCCGAGAATGCGGCGTCAGTTTTGACTTCGATCAGCATATGGACGAGTTTGGAATGGGATCGCACTCGCAGTCCTCTTATCAGAGTTCCGTGAGCAGCATCTACAGCAGACGAGGAGTCCCGCTCTCGCCTGGAGGGAGTAGCGGTGGCAGCGCAGTTGCAGTCGCAAAAGGAGAGTGCGATGTTGCTCTGGGAACGGATACTGGAGGTTCAGTCCGGCTACCTGCTGCGTATCTGGGCATATTGGGCTTCAAGCCTTCGTATGGCCGCATCTCGCGCTGGGGTGTGATCCAGTATGCCAATTCGCTGGACACTGTTGGCATTCTTGCTCGAGAATTTACAGACATTCGACAGACGTTTGCAATTCTCGACCGACCTGATAAGCAAGATCCGACTTCACTTTCCCCATCACTGCGCGATCGCATTCATTCTTCGTCCGCATACGATACGAAACGGCTCAAGATCGGCATCCCCTCAGAATACAACATTGCAGAGCTATCGCCACTTGTGCGTCAAGCATACATCTCAACTCTGCAGTCTCTGCAAAGTGCTGGCCATAGTTTGCATTCTGTCTCGCTCCCGTCTACGAAATCCGCCCTCTCAGCATACTACGTCCTTGCGCCAGCCGAGGCCTCATCCAATCTTGCCAAGTACGATGGCATTCGATACGGCCACCGTACCTCATCCTCAGATGCGAGTCCGAGGACCGATCCTCCATCTCCGCTATACGCTCAAACAAGAGGCGAAGGCTTCGGAGATGAGGTGAAGAGAAGAATACTGCTTGGAGCATACACTCTAAGCTCTGACGCGATGGACAACTACTTCATCCAAGCTCAAAGGGTCAGACGACTAGTGCAGCAGGATTTCGATCGGGTATTTGCGAAGCAGAACCCGCTTCTTGATTCTGTGCAAGGAGGTGAAGCTGCTGAGCAAGAAAAGGTGGATCTACTGTTGACTCCTACGGCACCAACTCTTCCGCCTACAATTGAAGAGCTGAAGGGACAGAGCCCACTTGAGAGCTACATGAACGACGTCTTCACCGTCCCTGCTTCGCTTGCTGGCCTGCCCGCTATCAGTATTCCAGTTTCCCTTTCGAAAGAGTATCAGGAAGCAATGGAAGACACCGATGTCAGGGCAACTGGCATGCAGCTCATTGGACAGTTTGGAGACGATGACCTGATACTCGATGCTGCCGAAAGGTTCCAGCAAATACTGGGTAACTCACGTAGTTGAAGTACCGGTGCAATAGGCTATCGGCCAGCTTTAGCTCTCGAAGCTCTCTAATTTACAGTGCTGGATGGTCCAGATTGCGGAAGAGATTGTACACCTCTACGGACGCTAGCTACAAGCTCCAGGTCTGCTCGGAGGACAAGTCTATTGTGGAGCCAAGAACCCGTCAAGTTTGTCGCACTGTCATCTTTCGCCAACGTTACACTCGGAGCTCGAGCAGGAGAGCAGTGAAGAGCTCCAGATCTGTCTACTTGTATGTGCAACGACTTCGTCCCAGAGCAGGTATAAGTGTGTCGACAAGCTCGCTCAGGCTGCTGTTCAGCATTGATCAACACAGCTCAAGCACCTGGCTCCAAGGCAGCGGAACCACACACAGCACACCATCTCCAACAATCTCATCCAGACTCGTCTCCAATGCCAGCACTCTCCATCGCTTCCCTCATCGCCGCCTCCGTCCTCCTTGGCTCCGCCACCGCTCTAAACCTTCCATCAACAGTCCAAACCCGAGACTACATCGCCCCCAACACCCAAAGCTGCCGCTCCCTCATCATCGCCACTCTCTGCCGCTATACCATCGCCATTGGCTCGTTTTTCGAGAAAGGCCGTCGCTGTGCCGATCTCGAACGTGCTCTAGGAGATGCTGGGGTTAGCTTGGGTCATTATGAGTGCTGGAGTGAAGCGGAGGACAATATCCAGCTTAAGCTTAACCGTAACAGTCGCTATGGAGGGAGAGGAATCAATTCAGTTCTGCACGCTGAGGTCCCGAATGTGAATGAGTTCAATTGTCCGGAGATTTGAGAGAGACTGGGAGGAGGAAGAGACTGGCTAATAGACCGGGTTTCGACATACTATCCATTTATGTTGCTCATTGTTTCTCAGAGGATGGTACATAATAGGAACACTACTACACGCCGAATCGAACGACAAGACCAGCAAACATCCACTCCTGTCTCATCGCCAGTGCAGCATGAAGTGAGAGGGAAATATCATCACTGTGTTCTCCCACATGGAGCAAGCTCACAACTGCTTCTTTCTAGCAAAAGCTTCGACAGAAGTAATTCAATACAAACACAACACTTCTTCAGACATGTTATCCTCCTTCCTGGCTCTCCCCCTCGCCCCCTCAACCCTCTTCTCAGCCACACCACTCCTCACAACCCGCTCCTCTGTCGCCAACCAATCGTCTCTGATAGCCCTCTCGCCTCCGAAGACACACAATCCCCCCCTCATCCCAAACACCCAATCGTGCTCCGCCGAACAAGCGTATTCCCCTTCTGCATATCCTCCCTCCTTACTCCGTCCCATAATCCAACGGAGCCGGCTGCAGAAGACTCCAAGAAACGAATAAAAGCCACCGGCATCGATGTAGGCGGATTCGAATGTGGTGCAGACTACTGTGACTGCGACAAAGACGGAGACTGCGTCGATACTGCGTCGATACCTGGCGCTATGTAAACGATGGTGGGGGCGGAGATACGGTTTATTTGTACTTCTCGAATAGGTTCTGTTATGGGATGTGAATTAATCATGCTTTGGAGAAGGTTTACCCAGAGATTAAGAGGTATAATTGTCCGTCGGAATAGCGAGCCAGGAAAGGCTGGAAATCGATTTGTGGATTTAGTCAATGCATAAGGGGAAGCCAAAAAGGAATTCTGCCCAACGACTGTATCTCGGGCTCAGCCCAGATGTTCTTCTCGGGTATCTTGCAACAGTCTACAAATGAATCGCTCGATTTCATAGTGAAGGAGAGGCCCCTCAGGGGCAAAGTCCGATCTGATTGCCGCCCGTCTCGACCCTGATCCATCTCATCGCCAAAATTCGCACCAAGTCGCTCGAAACAGCAAGCCTAGATCATAGCGGTCGACGCTACGCCCTATGAGTCCCCACGGTCGCCCGGGAGAGACAGCTGCTCGTTCGGACCGCTACCACTCGCCAACCAGTGCCGCAGAACGCTCGCGTGCGACACTACCAAGCCAAATGCCTTCTCCGCAGCTTCCCACACCTCATTCATATCATCCTAAGCTCCGCGCCCCTGTCCCACGCTACTCGCGCTCTCACCAACCCTCAACTCATCTTCCGTGACGCCAACAGCTCTCCGGCTACTTGCAGTCGTGCTCTGACTCTCGCTCCTCTCCCTCGGCCCCGCAACACCGCCCACTCCACTATCCCAGACGCCCAAGCCAGCACTTTGAGGCGGGCTCGCCAGGGACCCTCTAGGTGCGCGCTCGCTTGCAGTAGTGGCCGAACTAGGCTCGCGGGGGCTCGACAGACTGGCGAGGTTCTCTCGACTGCCCGAAAGACGCATGGGGTCCGGCCGGGCTGCGTCACTCTGGCTGCTATCCCGACGACGGGTGCGAAGGGCCCGTTCGAGGGCGCGGACGCGTTGCCGGAGTGTCTCGTTCTCTGCCTTTACGATTTCCATCTCGGTTCGGTAAGCGGCCGTCTCGGCGTAGTGTTGCATAGCTACTGCCGACCCTTGCTGCGGGCTCTGAGCCGGGCTCGGGAGAGGCTGTGGGACGGTAGGTGCTGGTGTACCGGCCTGTGCGTGGGTGGACGAGACAGTAGCTAGGGAGGGATCGCGAGACATGGAGGGGCGGTGCGGGAGTGTATATGATGCTCCGGCCGGGCGACTGATGTCCATGCTGTGACGGGCGGGCGTAGAAGTGCCCGAGGCCGAGAGTGATGGGTTCCGGCTGAGTGAAGAGCGGTCTCCAAGTGCGGCCGCGCGCTCGACCGAAGCCTGGGAAACACTGCCTTGAGGAACGTTTGTGGGTGCCGTGCTGCCGGCCTGGGCCTGTGTTGAGATACCGCTACCAGCAGCTGACGCACTCGTCCACGGGGTCGGAATGCCTCGGCCGCTGACCGAAGAGGACGAGCGATGGCGGCGTGAGGGTGTCGGGTGTGTCGCTCCCATCATTTGGTGTGTCGGGTTGGGGTCTGAGATGTCGACGGGCAATAACGAGGCCGTCGCGGAAGTGGACGACACGGACGAGGCATTGCTGGCAACCGACGCGGACTGGGCGCGAAGGGCCGTGAGCTCACGGGTGAGGCGGTTGACCTGTACCAGCTTAGCATGTATCCTCTCCCTTCCTTGAAGATGTGTTCATCATACCACTGCTTCCTGCTCTTTCTCACACTCAAGATACAACTCGGCAGCGGTGAGCGGGCGTGGGTGGCGGATCGGGAACTGGTCGCTACTCGACATGGTTGGACTGCGGGCGTCTCGTGCGTGGGCGTGAGTATTTGCAGACGCCGGAACAGCTGGCGGTGGCATAATTTGACTTGCTCGTCTAGAAGGCGTGCTAGACGTGGGCTGCGAAGGTGGTTGCGACCCACGATCCAGCCGTGGTGAGCCGTTGAGCGTCGAGATGTCGGGCGCCATGTCTCGTGTGTTCAGTGTGTACGCGTGTTCCTCCTCGACTCATTCTTTCTGACTCCTTGTCGCTTATCTCTTGCTGCTGCTCGTGAAGGGCGGCGGAGGCCTACGTGGTGATGGTGGGACGGATGATGCGGTGTGCGTGTGCGGAGGCGTGTTCAAGGGGTAGGTCGGTAGGCAGACAACTACCACGGCGCCCTATTCACTCATGGCGGATACGTTATCGTCGACCTGACCACGACAGTATGGTTACCGTGTAAATAGATTCGAGGGGTTCGTCTGGCATGCAGATCAATGCGCAGCACTGCCTCCAGCAGTCAGGAATTCCACTCGAAAATACAGGGACATCTGCAGGTGAATCCGTGCGGTCCAAGTGAGGTCAACTTTGACGCGGCAGGGGAAGCTCATGACGCGGAGGAACCGGAAAGGTCCATCCGAACGCTTTGACATGTGAAAGCAGGGAAACTAGCCTCAACACACTTCTCTTCTGCAAGGTTGTACATTTTACGTCTATGGACATCGAGTACACGATTTAAGCAATTGTTATTGCTTCAGCCTTTGACCTTGCATGTCTTCCTGCGCATCCTTCACCAGGAAGCTGTCTAACAGTTAGCACACGATTGAAGTCTCTCGGAGATGGGACAACATACTTATACCACCAAATCGTCGGTCCAACAGTTCCCAAATGCCACAGCGCGTGCGCATCAACCATCCCCCACCAGGGCGGGAAATCAAACAACTCCAAGCTCATTGCGAATATTATCCAGAACACAATCAGACCTGGCCAAGCTGCCCATAGCCTGCCCACCTTTCGGAACCTTTGGATCGAGAACCATGTCCACAGGACGTTCTGTACAAGGCCAATTACAACGTTCGCCGCCATGTTGTATGTGTAGTCGAAGCGCCAGAACGCCAGGTAGGAGATGTGGCACAGATACAGCGTGGCACATATTAATGACCATAGTCGAAGCACTGTTCCCATCTTCCCATTATAGTCGTTCCCGCGATCCAGCCTGAAGATCCGTACAGGCGTATAAAACATCCCATACATAACGCTAGCGCCCGCGCCAAAGTAGTCCAGCTTCTCTGTCAGGTTGAAGTCCCGCGTATGGAAGATCATGCTGAAGATCCAGCTCGCAAGACCAAAGTACCCAAAACCCAAGTAGTACTTCCTAAGCGGGTATCTCGCGGGTATCGTCGCTTTCAACTTTCGAATGCCATGTTCGTGCGCCAGGAAGTTGGCCAGACTGAACAGCACAGAAGCAGGCTCTTGCATTCCGAGAAAGCGGTAGAAGGGCCATTTGCCGTGGTATTGGACGATAGGTTCGAGGTATGGAGGCTCGCGCGCGAGGCGTTGTTCGGTTATAATGTGTTGGCAGGCATAGTCGCATTCGGAGGGGCAGTCCCACCAGAGGAGACGGTGTTGGAGCGCTTCAACTTGTTAGCCATCGACGTTGCAGACTACTGATCCCGATCGCATACGTATATACAACCCATCCTCACCACAGTTCGCTTCTGTACAGTCCTATCAAATTCCCCACATCAGCAACCGTTTCGCGTGCCTGCAAGCCGGTGTTCCTTACGTTCACACACTGCCTGAACTCCGGCAGTCTATCGCCCAGGGAAGCATTCGCAATGCCGCCGAAGAAGAGCGCGTACCAGACCAGAGGCAGTAAACACAGCCTCCGCAGCGTGCGATGGCGCATGATGCATGTCTGGGTCGAGACTGACCAAATGATGGGAGCTTCGACTTCGAATGAACGCGGCGAGCTTGGCGGGTGGTGCGCTTCCGCTGTGGAGCCGAGAAGGCGCGGCATTGCTCCTCACTTCATGTTTCAAGTTGAGACTTCACCTCTTCACCCGCGACATCTCGATCTTCAAGACCTCCTCCTGAGTGTCAGACATCAGAGAGAAGTCGTACGGGCCGAGTGAACGTCGCAATACTCCTCTCTGCCCATCACAGCACACCGCCGAGCAGGTGACGTCCTGCAGCTACGGCGTGTCACTTTCGCGTCAATTGATTGGAGCAGACCCAACTGAGCATGCGCTGAGCAGAACATGCGCTGTTCGTGCGACCAAAGCTAAGTGTATCTCTTCTAGTGACGCTCGTCATATGACTAGTAGCCATGGCCTCGCTAAGATCCTCTCAACGAACGACGCCAAGACGGAAGTACACAGTTGATGCTTTTGAAGGGATTGATGAGCTTCAATCTTCATCAGCGTCCGAAGACGAAGACGAGGAGGCCACCGAGGAAGACAAAGAAGATGCAGAATCCTTCCAAGCTGCGCCCGAGACACCCGATGCAGAATTCGAAGACGATGATATGTCCGGCGTTGAAGACTTGGGCCCAGTCGAGGAAGTTGACGACCGCGCGAGCGATGCAGGAGAGGCAGATCTGGACGACAGTGTCTCCATCGCCGAAGATCCGACATTTCCAACAAGCACGCCAAAGAAGAAGGCGCGATCACGACCTCAAGCCAAGATATCCGAGGAAGAACGGCTTTACATACGAGGTGCCCCGGATAGCATCCATAACCGAATTTCCATTGCAGACCGTCGGCTGTACTATTTCGGACCCACTAAGGACGATCTCGGACATGTACAGAGGGCAAGAAGCAGATGGGGCTACGAGGTCTGCTTTCCAACTCGACAGGTGAACAAGAACGGGGTAGGAGGGCTCGAGAACGACAGCTTCTTCCGGGAGGAAATTGAGCAATCAGAGACGAAATGGAAATGGTATCATGAAGGTGGTGGCGGTAAAGATGCTTTCGCTCAACGGCAGCTAACGACCGTCCTGTCGAGTGAGGAAGCCAAACAGTACATGCCCGTCGATGGCTCTGGCGAGCGAGGGGTCGTCATGGGCGGTATCAACGAGCGCAAGTTGTTCGGGTTATCCCCACATCAGTCATTGAACATATCATTGCCATTCGAGAGGGATCCGCCTCCTGGTCAGACATGGCGAGAAGTTCGAGGAGCAGACTACAAGAGTGGCTTTATGCTGAATCTGGGTGCAAGAGTTCACTGTCTAGACTGGGTGCCGAGCCAGAGCGGCTCGAAGCAGTATCTTGCTGTGTCGGTTCTCCCCAAGCGACAAGAAGACCATCCCCCCTTCGAAGCGCCTGCAGCTCCTGCATTCTCGCCGCAGCCTCAGCACCTATCAAACATCCAGATCTGGGAGTTCTCGGCCACCTCACAGAAATATATCGACAAGACGATACCAGCGAGACTATGCACTATCCTCTGTATGGCCGTTGGTGACATCAAGGCTATGAAGTGGTGTCCGATGCCGCATAATAGCAACGACGGGTTTGGGCTGTTGGCCTTCACCAGTGGAGACGGCGCAACCCGAGTCTTAGACATTCGCAAGCCCCTGCACTCCAGCGACACATCGTACTTACGCATCGACAACTTTGCCTTCGAAAGCAGTTGCCCAGAAACCGTCTGCACAAGTCTCACATGGCTGAGCTCATCTGGTCTCGCAGCGGGCACCGCTCTTGGCACTATCGCAATCTGGGATCTCCCTCAGTCTTTGCGCTCATTCGAGGCGAATGCCAGACCCATTCTATACACCAGCCTAAGCTCAAGCTACATCCTGAGCATAACCACCGGCTACCCATCTCACCCCAACCTTCTCATGGCAACCTCCATGAATGGCCACATCACAGTAACCGATGTTTCGAGACCGTGGCCGACTACTCCTGCCGGCACATCCCAATCACAGCGTTCACGAATCGGACAACCGCTCCTCGTCTGGAACGATTTCACAAAATCAGCCTTCAGCGTGGAGGACAATCATTCCATCAAGTCATATCCGTTGCGCAGATGGTTCAGCACGATCGGAGTGGGCAGACTGAGGAGTCACGCGACTTGCGTGGCGGTAAGCCCGTGCCATCCATTCCTGTTATTTGGAACGGCCGGTGGTGAGGTCATAAGTAACAATCCAATTCGTCGATTGGCCGACGGCGGAAAAGTCACAATGTACAATCAGACATGGTTCCTGCACGAGTGGCGGAGACCGAATGAGGAGGAAGAGAAGGCTGCTGCATTGGCAGACGGTGGCGAGACGGAAGCTGTGAATGGTAATGTTCCAAGCTCGAAGATTGCAATCGCTCAAGATGGCCTTAGCAGAATCACGGAAGGCTTCAAAGCCGAGCGAGTACACTTGTCCTCAGCCATGGGCGGCGAGCTTCCCAATGTGAAGAACGGTATTGTGATCTCTACTATCTATGAGGAGAAGACCGCAGTGACTTCGGTGGCTTGGAATCCGAACCTACACGTTGGCGGCTGGGCTGCGGCTGGAATGGCAGATGGATTGCTCAGGGTTGAAGATATTGCGGCATGAGCATTGAAAGAGCATAGCACGCACCATTTGATCGCTGAAGACTTCTGCTGAGAGACCACTCGACCAGGCTGCTACTGCCGCCCATCTTCGTTGCGAGAGCGCACCGCTCAAGTTGCCTGCAATATGCTTCTGCCTGACCCAGACCGGCCAGTACACGAAAACCAAACACCCCAACCATCCACGTACATCCGCTCGTCGTTTACCTCTCGGATACAACCCTCGATCCTTGATAGTGATTGCAATTAGGATCCTTCGGCGTCTGACCTGCCAAATGGCAGTCCAGGCACAGCTCTGTGATCCCCTCCCCGATTTGCGAGCTCCACGTGGCGAACTCTGCGCTGATGTTTGCTGGGGCTGCTCCACCATAGCCTCGTCGAATGCAGACGTGGCCGCACGTGAACAGTGACGCATTTATGGGCTTCGAAAAGTCCCACCATGTCACTGCCATGCGCTGGAGTACCTCCTCGAGAGGCCATCGCTCAAGCTCAGACGGCGGCCAGAGACCCTGTGCTTTCAGGTACCGCAGGAGTGCTGCACCAAACCAGTCGCAGATGTTGCATTGAGGACAATCTCTTGAGATACCATCGGCATCAATCACCCGGTCGATGGTTTGCTCGATTACTCTACGGATCTGATAGTGCGCCTCCCTGCGCTGGTCCTGCAGGGATACTGTCATGATGCTTTATCTTGATCAATACGCATAAGGACCTCCGACTCACACATCACGTCCCGGATCTCATTGAAGCCATCGGTCGAGGCTTTGAACTTAAGCGACCCCTGGCGGAATCTGCGATTGCGCAATACCCATTGTTTTCCAATCTCTCGAAACATACTTGGCAAGTGTAGTAGGCGGCCACAGACCAAGAGGGTGTGTATACCGTTGTCGTCGCAAGTTTCCAAGAGCTCTTTCATCCAAGGCTCCACCTGAGGGCTCAATGCTTCCCAGCATTCGCATTTATCAGCCATGGTCGCCACATAGTATAGCTGATCTAAATCCAGTCTCGGCCGGAGACTGCTTAACCGAAGGTGCATGATGCTGCAGATGATGTTCATGGCATTCGGGTCTCCGTGCGGGAGAGGGAATTCCGACGGTTCGTTGGTCCAAAGTTGTTTTTCCCCTCTGAACTGGCGCTCAACCACTGTTTTGAAAGCAGGAGAGCCGTTGGAGAGGACGGCCGATGACACACGGAGTCGTGTCCTGACCAAGGTCAGTGTAAACGCTGTGTGTAGGGACGTGCAGCATACTTCTCGATCTCGCCGCAGACGAGCCAGACATCGCCGTTCCGCGCAATGATGTGTTCGTCGTAAGACATACTGATAGACATACGTATGTATCATGTTGTTGATGTGGCATGGTGACCCAAACATGAAGCGAGAAAGAAAGACGTCGTGGGGACAGGCAAGAGCACTTGCTTGGTCCTTGACACCTGACACATACAACGAGCGCTCTTCCCTCTGTCACTTGCACAGCTTCGCACTAGCGCCTGCTACCCTGGAAGGACTTTGCCAACTTCCATCTGTCAACAACGTTGAAATCGATACATCAACTCGTCAACTATTCACTACTCAGAGCGTTTGTACTGAATATATTGCACGACCGCAACGGAGAAGCCTTCATTCTTGGCTTGCCCGCAACTTCGGCGATGTACAGGCAGCTTCGGAAACTCTTCAATCTACGACCGTTCGCACGTCTAGCCAACTCTCTCCGTCGCTACAGAGCATCCAGAATGGCGAACCCAGGCCCACAATTGGTACAACTGGTCCAGGATCCTGACATCGAGTTGCTCATGAATGACGAAGATCTCATCCTAGTCTCTTCTCAGACCCTTTCCCAAGCCTCACCGGTGCTTGCCGCGCTGTGTCAAGGAGATCTTAGAGAAGGCACGGCGTTGAGAGATTCGAATCGTCAAGGGCCAGTGAGGGTCCCTCTACCAGAAGACGACTTCGATACCATGGTTCGGCTATGCTCTATCTGGCACGATCCGTACTACCCATTGCAACTGGACCTCACGAGTGAGGAATTCCTGCAGCTGGCCGTTCATATCGATAAATACCGGTGCAGTGCTTCTGTTGACGCTGCCGTCATGAGGCTCTTACACTCCAGACCCGACGCGAAAGGGCCTGAGTGGAGGAACAGGATTGGGTAGCATCCCGTGGACACACTCAAAGCACTTTACATCATGGATCTCGCTGGCACGTTTGCATATACCTCCAACCTGATTGCACGCTCGGACCTTGCATAGCAGCACATGTCGGAAGAATCGAAAGAAGATTCACGTTACGAGATCAAGCATGATCTCAGGGGTAAGATCGATATGCGCGTGTGGTACAAGCTACTCCAAAAATCTAACCGTAAATAGCGGCTCTGTACGGCGCCCAAGTGAAAGCAGCAGCCCAGCTTGCATCCGCCGTGGATGACCTTGGCACGTTCGTGGCGACACGCCTAAAGCGAAGCCCCCAGGATCATCTCAAAGGGTGGGAACCATACCATACTTTGACCGCAGACAGGCAGCAGGAAGTCGACAGATTGCAACCCGACAAATGCGATAAACGGGATCAAGCAACACTTCACTGCTTGAAGCAGCTCACCGACAATGAGATCTGGCCAGCTCCTCTCCGGGAATGGAACACTATCCTCCCATTCATCGGCCTGAGCGAACGAATTGCAGTAATGTGCCTCCATGATTGCGGCACAATTGAAAGCTGTCTTAGTCCACAGTGCAAGCCGCACCATGTCACTCATGGCTACGGATTCCGCCTTGGGAAGTTGAACTATGCGGCGCAGAGAATGTTTGCTGGAATTTGCATCGATTGCTTCAAGGCTGGAGGCAAATTTGACGGAGGGTGTCGATTTCCGCATGATTGAGCGTTTGGCGATGAGTTGAGTTCGAACACACTGACGTGGGACTTCGGTTCGTATTTTGACACGCTATCGCGTCAAGAAGGCATTGGTTGATTTGGTAATGGAGAGACCTCATTCATTATCTCAATATTACCTTCCTGTCAATGATACCACTTTCAGCTTCTCCAATCCATTACTCCGCCGCCTCCTTGTGCACCGCCTGCTCCGGCGGCACCACACCCTCCCCCTCCGTCTTCTCCCTCAAATCCTCTCCTTCCTCACTATCCTTCGGCACGGGCGCAGTCCCCTCCCCATTCCCCTCCTCAACATGATTCCCCGCCATCTTTCTAATCCTCGCAATCTCCTCCGGCGGCGGCGCCACCCAACTACTCGAATTCCAAGGCAAAACATTACTCAAATACATTGTATCGATCTCCTCCAACGTCCGACCTTGTCCCTCAATTACGAAGAAGTAGACTATCAATCCGCCGAGGACATTGCATCCCGCGAAGACGTAGCCGTAGCGGAAATCGATGGCGGACGTTATGAAGGGTGTGAAGAAAGCGAGGAGGAAGTTCCAGAGCCAGTTGGATGCTGTTGAGAGGGCCATGCCTTTGGCGCGGTAGCGGGATGGATAGAGTTCGCCGCAGATGGTCCAGATCATTGGGCCCCTACGAGAGAGCGTCAATCAGTAAGACTATGCTTCATCTAAATCCAAAGAACTGCCATGTGGCTGAGAGATGTATATGTCTTACCAAGTCGTAGCAAACCCGAAGATAAAAAACGAAGCCATGACAATCAAAGCCGTCGCCGCTGACTCGGTATTCATCGGCGTTTGTCGATCCAATGCAAAATGTCCCACACTCGCAAAAATGAGAAACATGAGAAACATCCAGGTCGAGCCTATTATGAGAGATTTGCGACGGCCGTAGTGTTCAACGATGTAGAGGCCGTAGAAGGTGGAGCCGAAATTGATGCCGTTGAGGATCATCTGGGTGACGAAGGAATTGTCTATGCCGGTGCCTTGGAAGATTGTCGTGCCTAGCAAAGGACGAACTATCAGAAAGAGGTTTTGTGTTGGAGGAGGATGGTAGGGGTTTGCTTGGCGTACCGTAGTAGAAGAAGTAGTTTGCGCCGGTAAGTTGTTGGAACATCTGCAATCCAACACCCAGCAAAATTCGATATGCCATTTTCGGAGCGAACATCATGCGATACCACTCTTGAACCGCAGTCCCCTTGGCTGCCTCAGCGCGAAGCTTCTGCTCAATCTCCTCTAGTTCGACATGGAGTGTATAATGATTAGCTGGGGCACCGTACACCCTCATCATGGTTGCTTTGGCTTCTTCGACCTTGCCATGGCGGTAGTTGAAGCGAGGTGTTTCTGGGAAGGCGAGGATACCGACTCCGAGAATGACAGCCCAGATGAAGCCAACACCCATGGGGATGCGCCAGGAGGCGGCTTTGTAGCGTTGATGTTCGTAGCAGCCGAAGTTTATGCAGGCTGCGAGGAAGATGCCGAAGGTGATGAAGAGCTGTCGAATGTTAGCAGATGCCGCGGGCCGAGCTCAGGAAGTCAGTACCTGATAGCATGAGATCAAAGCACCTCGAATATGTCTTGGTCCAGTCTCCGCCTAGCCTCTAGTCAGTATGCTGACAATCATCACTAATTTGTTGAAAAACACTTACCATATACATCGGCACCAACAAACTCAACGCACCAACCCCTAAACCCGCAACGAAACGACCCATCATGACTTGATACCACTTATCCGTCGCAGCGATCTGCACAATATTGCCAATGCAGAAGATGATGCACCAGAAAGTGATACTTAGTCTTCTCCCGATGAAGTCTGCGAAAGGACCACCCAGTAGTGCACCGATCAGGGTACCGATTGACAGGAGTGCAACGATGAGTCCTGAGCGGACATTGCTGAAGTAGGCAGTTCCATCGTCATGTTTCAGACCGAACCGCGCTTTAAAGTCGGGCATCTCCAGAAAGCCGGAAATCTGGCCGGTGTCGTAGCCAAAGACTGCAATTCTCATCAGTGTCCGTTCATCCTTAGGCGCCTTGTCGTCTGCTCTGTTGTTGAATGACTTACTAAACCCTCCCATACTAACCAGCACAGCCATATAAAAGCTTGCCCATGTGATCCTCCTCAAAGGCGAGTAGTCCAGGTCCGTGAGACTCTTCTTCGCATGCGTCGATCCAGCATTGCTCGGGTTGAATTGATCATAATAGACATGCGTTGTGAATCCAAAGTCCTTCCTGCCCAGCCCCTTGGGACGAAAGCTTGATGCGGACACCATGACTGCTCAAGGGCCCCACGTGATGGGTGTTCAGGAACAAGTAGGTATGATGCTGAGCCTGAACTCAAAAGATTAGGGAGAAGAGAGATGACGCTCTGGTGGCAGCCATCTTATAGCAGCTTCCTGCCTCAATGAGGGGTCAATCGAGTGGTATGGCCCATGTGGAGGGAAGGAAGACATGTGAGCAGACACAATCTGCCCGATGCAACGGCGGATGTCGACGGCGACCAAAGGGTACAAGGGACGGCGGTGATGCTATTGGTAATGAGCTGGAGAAGCATCCGCAATGCGACAGTAAGCGCACGCGGCTGCATTGCGAGAGCGCAAGAGCTCGTGATGTGAAGAATCAGAGAGCATAAGCCTCGGATGTGGAATTGCAAAAGCGCCGATTGTAAGACTGTGGTTAGCAGCCAGTGATATGGCTTGGCGAAATCAGTACACTTCTGGCGATTTTCTAGCACTACGTCCCATCCACGACATGCCATCAAGCTCTATTCGGTCCATCGAGTATTCAAATGTTGAACATGCTTGAAGAAAGTCTTGATGTGGTTGTGCCTCGATGCGCTCTCGGATGCTCGGCTCACCAATGATCAGTGTGAAGCCGGATGTCGGCGGATCATTACTCCAGCTCACATGTCAGCCTCCACTTCCGCATGCGGCAAGTCCGTAAGAAGTCCGAGAGGTGAGGTCAGAAGGTCGTCTCTAGAGTGAGGTGATTCGCCAGGAGGACGGGTTTGCAATCATTGCATGCAGAAGGAGAGAGTTCGTATCTGGAGACCCCAGACACCACGTGCCGACTTACTCGAAGACACCGGATCCGGGAACCGTACGCGGAGCAGCGTTGCTTGCAATGTGGAGAGACTCTGTGTCATACAGATTCTTTCTTCCTCTCTGGTTTTCGTTCATGGTTTTCTCCGTTTGTGGGAGTCAGCTTCGGTATCCTAGATTTCCAGTCATTCAGCGTGCGCCACATCCTATCGTACATCATGACGATGCCAATGATAAACGCAAGAGGTATAGAGGCCGCCCAGAAGACCCAAAAATTCTGCTTGCCCGGAAGATAGCTGTCGCCCATACTCAGCATACTCGCAACCAAAGTCAGTGGGAAGATGATGGCAGCGAAAAGACTGAGCTTCAAGCCGTTGGCGCCATCTTGTATGCTCTTGAAAGCTGCGCGTAGTCCTGCGACTTCGTTGGCCATGCTACTGAGATCGTCGACTTGCGCACGGAGAGGCTTGAGTCGGGTGGAGATGGCAAGAAAGTCTTTCTGAGCACCGCGAAGAGCCAGTGGAAGCTGTTCGTCGACCTTTTCATCTCCAAGCTGCATGCCCATGCGGTGAAGGTTGAGCGTGATTGCCTGCTCAAATTGACCCATCTTGCGACGCGTATAATTAATGTCCTTGGATGCTGCGGACACTGCTCTTAGCTCTTGCTTCCAGTCGTTGGGAGTATTCCGGTCATCTAGATTGGCTTCGTGGTCGTCGGCAAACCACTCGCTATTGGCGATGCTGTATGACATGAATTCGAGCTGATGTTCCCAGTGCTGCGCAACAAATTTGAGTAGATAGTATGCAGCATTGACTGGGCTCTGTGCAGCTGCCTTGATCGGTTTGTCGTTCTCTACATCAGCGCAACTCGTCCAGTAGAACAGCAGTTCGTCGAGTGGGGAAGACATGTCACGCTTTCCTGCGATCCTTTCGATCTCCAAGAGCTTGCGGTCGACGTCTTGCACTGAAATTGACGGGCGGAGAAGAGTGGGACATCCTCCATGATAGGGCATACTCTTGTGACAGACTGCTTGCACGCTGCCTGGGCGATCCCATTTCCTGGCGAGCCAATGCTCCTTGCGCGTCAGGTACTCCTCAGGATCTTCCAGCATCAAGCATTGAGGCCCACACGATTTGTGCGCCGGCACGGAAGTTCTTGGAGCATGTAGGTCGCAGGAGCCGCAGGAGCCCATTGGAGGATCTACAAGAATCAGAGCTATCACCGCGGTCAGTTCGTGCCAAATTGAAAGCCGTCTATTCAGCCTACCGTCCCAGTTGTCTGGTGTATGTTCGTGGGAAGTCCAGAAGCTGGCGCATCTTCGAATGAACATGTGACGTCTGTCCGGATCAATGCTGGGAAGTTCTAGGTCCTTCCAGCCTTCAATCTTGCGACGATTGATGGCTAGAGTCATCTGGTTCCTGTACACGCGCTTTTCACGCTCAACCCTTTGAGCCTCTGCAGCATCTTTTGGAGGCGGACCGTCCAAGGTTCGGATCTCGTAATAGCGAACAGTGAACAATGTCTTCGGCGAGGCCATGGACGGAAGTGAACGATGCGAGACGGATCGTGAATCCGTGAAGTTCCAAGTGTTCATCTGTTCGGAGAATATCAAAGGGTTCGCCCCCAATTTGCTGCCAAGTACATCGACCATGGCCGGATCCATGTCCTCCAGAATGAACATGCGGCGACTGCGCTCAGCGGGTCGATCTCTCGCGGGAGGGTTCTTTACCAGGTACTCTTCCAGCTGCCTTGCAGATTCGAACACGGGGCCTTGCTCGATACGATGATCATGGAAGAGAAGCACGGCGCATCTCCCGGGACAGCGATTGAGGCATCGCTTGTAGCATTCGTTTATGCGAATCCGGCCCTCGTCTTGATGATTCTGCAATTTCTCCAGGAGTGGCTTCAAGGCCGGATACGCCCTACTCAGCCTTTCCACCCGCTGCAAATATGGATAGTCGCCTAGATCCAATTGCGGGAGGGTCTTCGCGGGCGACGCGTTGGCCGAGCTTGAGCATGCTCTGAGAGAACCCATGTTGATGCGACGAAACGTGAAGTCGGTACAACAGGAAAAGGATACGATGGCTTAAGGAGGCATAAGTTCGCGAAGCCGCCATCAGCGCGAGGCTGGAGAGCGTTTGTCGCCCTCAGCGCTTCAGCTGTGGGCTGGCCCCCAAATGGTCAGCCAAGTCACCCACGCTCGTCTACATGCTCGGCGACGCTCGCACATAGTGAGATGGTTGTCATCATCTCCATGTTCAGGAGACGTCGTCTGTAGACCTGACAGACTGTCATACCAGCCATTGTGAAGCTGTGCATTCCGCTTGCAGGTTGCTCTGCCTGCGGGTGGCATCGTGAGGGTGGTGTGAAGCTGGTTCCGTAGCGCAGAAGACGGCTTCCTCAACAGAACGTGGAGTCCCCAAGGGATGTTCCCGCCTGCGCCACAGTGCAGGGAAAAGATCTTATCAGATTAGATAATAGATTCGGCTTACATCGAGAGGACCTAGCGGGCAAGGTGCGGGTTTCACAGTTTGCTGACAGGGAGGAGATAGGAATTGTTCGGCAGATGTCCAACAGGCCAGCTTCTCTTCGCGTTCCATGTGCCGCAAGACGAAAGCGCGGGAAAGGTTGTTCAATGTGATATCGTACGTTGAGGGTCGAGGGTCGATATTGCAATGGCAGAGCAGCGGCTGCGAGCGTGTCGACCCATTGTGGCTTGCAAGAGGCTTTCCTCCCTGCAGGACCCTGAGCTAAACTCAGTTCGGGATGCTGCCGGTGGGTTTCGCGTCACTCAAGTCCGAGAGGCGCTTGTGCCTGCAGGAAGTCGCTGGGATTATCGAAGAATAGAACTAGTGCCACACAAGAGAGTGGGCAGATGTTGGCCTGCCCTTCAGTTGCCGCCATCATTTCTCCCAGTCCATCCACCCAACTTCCTCTCCTCCTCCTCTTCCACCTTCAACTAGATGACCACTTGCCTCTCCCACGTGAAAACACCCCCGACGCCGAGACAACAATCCCAAGCGGAATCTCTTTGAGCTCCGCGAGATCGCCCGAACCACAATCTCCCTGTTCACCGCATATCGCACGCCGCCGCATTTGCGACCCTGCAGCACGCGACACGTGTGTCTTCGATTTCCGCGAACCTCACAGTAGCTCTTGCGAACATGGAGCGACCGCAAAATGTCGGAATTAAAGCTATTGAGCTGTACTTCCCAAGCCAGGTGTGTGAACCGAGTCTGAACCGATCGTCAAGGAAGGGTCGAGACTGACTGCATCTTCACAGTGCGTCGACCAGGCAGAGCTCGAGAAGTTCGATGGCGTTGCCCAGGGCAAATACACTATTGGTCTCGGCCAGACCAAGATGAGCTTTTGCGACGACCGCGAGGGTAAGCATGCCAAGGGCTGCGCTTTGGAGGCAACATCTGACAGAACGATTTAGACATCTACTCCATGGCCCTCACGACCGTCTCTTCGCTTCTTTCTAAATACAACATCGACCCGAAATCGATCGGCAGACTCGAAGTCGGCACCGAAACCCTCCTCGACAAGTCCAAGTCCTGCAAGTCGGTCGTCATGCAGCTTTTTGAGCCACACGGAAACACCAACATTGAAGGAGTCGACACCGTGAACGCCTGCTACGGAGGCACAAACGCTCTTTTCAACACAATCAACTGGGTGGAGTCCTCTGCTTGGGACGGCCGCGACGGGATTGTTGTCGCAGGAGATATTGCATTGTACAAGAAGGGTAACGCACGACCAACTGGAGGCGCAGGCTGCGTTGTGATGCTGGTCGGCCCAGATGCGCCATTGGCTTTCGAGCCAGGTCTTCGCGGCAGCTATGTCAAGCACGCATACGATTTCTACAAGGCAGACTTCACCAGCGAGTACCCTCTCGTAGACGGACACTACTCGCTCAAGTGCTACACCGAGGCCGTGGATGCTTGCTACAAGGCATACAACGAGCGCGAGAAGACGCTGAAGGCCCAACTGAACGGACACGCGAATGGTGTACACCCAGAGCCAGAGACTCCTCTCGACCGCTTCGACTACATGTGCTTCCACGCACCGACCTGCAAGCTTGTGTCGAAGAGCTACGCCCGATTGCTCTACAACGACTACCTTGCGAACCCAGAGAACCCGCTCTTCAAGGATGTGCCGGCTGAGATCAAGGATCTGTCTTACGAGGCTTCCATCAGCGACAAGACCGTGGAGAAGACTTTCATGGGCCTGGCCAAGAAGCGATTCGCGTCCAGGGTGCAACCTGCCATTGAAGTTCCAACCCAGTGCGGTAATATGTACTCCGCATCCGTCTACGGCTCCCTGGTATCTCTTCTCAGCAACGTATCCTCAGAAGAGATTCAGGGCAAGCGTGTTACCATCTTTTCCTACGGATCCGGTCTGGCCGCTTCCATGTTCTCGCTCAAGGTCAAGGGCAGCTTAGAGGACATTGTCTCGAAGGTTGACCTGCACAAGAGACTGGAGGCTCGTCGTGTTGTCGCTCCAGAGGTATACGATGAGATGTGCAACCTCCGTGAGAGAGCACACCTGAAGAAGGACTACAGGCCAGAGGGCAGCGTTGACACCATCCTGTCTGGCACTTACTACCTCACCGAGATTGACGACATGTTCCGACGAAAGTACGAAATCAAGCAATAGAGGACAATAATGAGCTGATGAAGGGGTCCTGCCGAGACGAGAGCCTGAGAGGCAAAGCTCGGAAGGAGGGATTTTATAGCTCTCAGCCACATAGTGATGAAACTTTGTTTCAGGGAGCGTTTTGCATGCTGCTCAAGCTGGCGCCCTGGCCTAGATGCTGACTGGGTGCTGTTAATTAGAGCTGCTTTAGACTTTCAGAGAACCATTCAGTTCGTATAGCGGATGTCTGCGGATTGGGATGTCCTTTCTCTTCGAAATGGAGGGTTTCGCAGCCAAGACAGACTTCGACGAGGCTCCACCGTTGTGTAGGCAAAAGACGCTGTGTTATAGCAGCTAAAGTCAGTAGCCCCAAGCACTTGTAGCAATGTAGTAGATCAAAGAATCCAGGCCAGGTCTTTTCTGAAAACAATAAATTGTCGTGGAAGATCGTGAGGCCGTAGTAATCTCGAAGAACTAGGCTAGCACTTCATAATGATTAATGACTGCTTTGTTAGGCTATATAAGTATTGGGAATAGTAATATTGAATAGTAAATAGTAATAATACTGTAATTACTATTACTTTCGCGAGCTCTACTATTAATTTCTAGGTCGACACTAATAACCATATTGATAGTAATTAGTAACTATTAATATCAGTGTAGATATTCCTCGAAAGTGCCCAATACTGGGCTATGCAGAGTGGTAATCTCCCGCATTGCGACAATCTATCACAAGAGGCTTGTCTCCTAGTAGGCATCTCAAACCTGTTCGAGACAGATGAAGAGTGGAGTAGGAAGGACAAAGAGCCGAAAAGCAGCCAAGCATCGACAGTCTAGCGAACTGTGTGACAAGTAGTTTAGACGGGCATGCTCGACGTAATAAAGTAGTTGGCGACAGAGGCACAGCCTATGAAAAAAGACGGCTGGATAGTTCGGGCTCGGCGGCTGGGCAGGCTGCATGATTCCTTGCTCGTCTGTCGGTAATTCGAGAGGTGAGTGGTGGAGGCGAGCGCCGAATAGACGCTTGGGCGGAGATGGGAGGAACGATGGCATTGGAGCTTCCTGCGGAGCAAACTCGCTGATGTATCAGCAAGCCACGGGAGACAAGCTCCGCGGGCGGGTCTGAAAGATGTGCCTGAATCTGCAGAGGGAATCGCTAGAGAATGAGAACCATGTATTGTTTGGTCGTGCAGTGCGGAAATAATTGGGGGAGCCAGGGCTTAGTGTATCAAAAGTGAATGGGTGCAGAAGAGGTGCATCGGGAGAAGACTCGAGTTGGAGGTCGTTCGCCGGCCGGTGTTTTCGCTGTGGGAGGGGAGGTTGCGAAAAGTGGTGAGAGCGAGCAGTTTTGGCAAGCGCTGAATTTGGCACGGCAGGTGCGGATCTGGGCCTGTGCTGCTTGGGCGAGCCTCCAGTCAAAGACCAGACAATCTGACGGCTATCTCAATCCTCCCTACACACACCCAACACCACTCTCACCGCACCGCAGACTCCGCTTGGCCACTTCGCTCGCTTCATCCTATTCCATATTCAGGCCCGGGGCAACGCACAGCGCGCGCAGAGGACGAAGAGACACCGCCGGACGACTGTTTTGTTGTGCGTGAGCGAGGAGGAGGCTGTGTACGGCCGCTGGGCCGGCATCATCATCCTCAGGACACAACACACCTCTTTACCACGACGGTCATGGAGCGACGATCACTGCTGGACGGCGACGCGACGCCTACCCACGAGCGCGCGAACGTATTCGGTGACGAGCACGAGGTGGACGATGATTCCGAGTTCGATGGCGTAGCCGACGGCTTCAGGCCAAACGTCGACAGAGAAGAAGGGGTCTCCCACCCGCGCCAAGACCACGTTGACGGCCATCCCATTCGCACAATATCTGCACACTACGCGACGAGTCCCATATCGCCCGTAATGTCGCAAGGGCCGTCGCGCAATTCTACCCGGAAATCAAGGACGTATCCGAACCCTTTCGCCAGCCCGGAAGACGATGAACAGACGTCACCGTCCGCGGAACGGCATCGCAGTCTGGAGTTTGAAAGCGACGATGTAGTACGGAGATCTGTGTCATCGGCCTCCTCATCGCAATTTGCGCCCACACATAGCCCTCGGTTTGGCGCAGGACCGAGCCATCCGTACAGCATATACCCGCAAGGAACAATGGCCCGGACGCCGAGTGTCGCGACACAGTCCACAGTACGAGCGCCGACTGCACGACAATCATACTCGCAAAATCAACCCCAACATCCATACGCAATGTATCCGCAAGGAGTAGGAGACGAAATGGATGATGAGAATGAGGATGATCCAATGCACATAGCACCGAACCCTGTTCCCGTGGGATTTCCCGGCCTTGGAGGGAACTACACAAGACGCTTGGGACCGGATGGGGAAGACCAAGATATCATTGGCGAGGATGGGCATACTGAGCAATTACCGCCGTACAGTCGATATCCGGAAGAAGGGCCAGAGAAACTGCCATTGCTGGTGCCAACCGCACCGACCGCCCTTCACAGTCGAGCGCCGGTGGCCGGAACCGATCCTACGATGGAGCTGATGCATAGCACGCTGCAGCCGTCATCGACGCCATTGCTTCAGTCTATGACAGACGAGTCGGAGTTACAGAGGCGGAGTTCAAGGATGTCAGGAGTCCGGCTAGTGAACTCCAAAACTGATACCGACAACACGAGCATTCGCGCTGCGAAGAAGGCTTGGGGAGATAAGACTTGGAAGGAGAAGAGGAAAACGCGATTCTGTGGCATACCCTTCTGGTGGATATTGCTTGCCGTCTGCGTTGTGAGCTTCATCGCTGCCGTCTTGGGTGGTGTCATTGGTGGGTTCGTTGCTGGCGGTAAGCACGCCAAGAACCAGTAAGTATTCCGCCGCCCTCTTCACTGCTGGACCATACTGACATTATCCAGAAACCCTACTGTTACCGTTGTCACGTCGCTGTACGATGCTAGCCTCATCGCGTCACCGACGTCAGGCGCTCCACCCACAGGAACATATGCACTTTCGCTCGGGGCTCCCCAGGAGACTCAATGTGATTGTTTACCAACTCCAAGCCAACGCGTTGCTTGGGATTGCAATCTCTCACCTAACTCAGAGCTTGGCATCTCTGTCACTCCGGCCCAAAATGGGCAGGGTAGCGGCGCCAACATCTTCTACGCATCATACGATGACTCGATTGCTTACGGCGCTCAGCTGAGCAATATGAACACGACGTTCGCGCAGTTCCTGACCGTGCAAGATAACGACGATCCTGCGAACGGCCCAGCCTTCTACTTCCAACAGTTCTACGACAAGCTCGTCATTGTCCCAGAGGTCGCCATCACCCAGGACAACAACAACAAGAAGCGAGGCTACTACGACCCTTCCGGCTTCCGCGTTCCACAAGCGTGGTCTCATCGTAGGCAGGTGGCCATGCCGGGAGAGAAACCCTGGTTCTGCGTGTGGAACGGCACTTTCCTCGAAGGCTTCATTTACGTGACCGAATCGATTACGACCTCGACTAGCACTAGTAGTGCTCAGAA
Organism: Nothophaeocryptopus gaeumannii; assembly: GCA_031771865.1. Taxonomy (NCBI): domain Eukaryota; kingdom Fungi; phylum Ascomycota; class Dothideomycetes; order Mycosphaerellales; family Mycosphaerellaceae; genus Nothophaeocryptopus; species Nothophaeocryptopus gaeumannii. Next base: position 272,833 of record JASISA010000009.1, read on the forward strand.
TACATCGGCACCCTCGACATCATCTATCTCAACTGGCTCACTGGCGACAGTGAGCGCTACGCCTACAGGATCTCCGACCTCATCTGGCCCTGGAGCTTGGAAGACATGGGGACCGAGCGGCGGACCAAGCGACCTCATTACTAAGACGATCACGGCGGGGCCTTCCACAGCCACGTTTGTAGGCCCTGCATCCGATTTCGATGGCTGGACAAACTCTGTCTATGCGGAGCAAGCACGTCCAAAGGGGTACGGGTCACCCGTAGGTGACGATGATCATCAGAAGATCAAGAGACAGATCGCATCCAGCGATTACTGGAGCACGCTCCAAGTTTTCCCTTACCTGGTCAAGCTGGAGGAACGACGACTGCCTAACAATCAGATTTCGCCGTACTGCCAGCAATACCAAGTCCTCGACAATGGCCATGCCAATTTCATCACCGACAACAACGGGCAGCCTATTATTGTCGAGCTCACTGAAGAGGACCCGAGCTTCGCGGCGTACGAAAGCGCCGGCGTAGCGAGTACATCAAGAAAGAAGCGGACCGTCGCCGGCGGGTGTCACTGCCAATGGATGAGCGGTGAAGTGCAATCATGACACCTCGCCTAATGCATGTGTCCAGCTTCTTTCCGTGCGACTACCTTGACGACATTTTCCTAGAGTGTTTTACTGTGCGCATAACGGCCGAGCAGCACAGGCCGGCGAAAACCACCAGAGTGTTCTCATCACGGGAAAGGAAGACCACTGGTGTCGGAGTTTTTGAATCATTGTTGAAAGCAAACGCAGAGTGCGAAGCGAACTACTTACTGTTATCTGGGAACTACGGCATGGGAAATCAGCGATGGAGCTTTGGAAGTTTTGTGTTGTTAACAGCGGTATTGTTTAGCCCTTTCCTCACGTTTTGATGGACGAAAAGTGGCGTGCGAAATCATTTTGGCTGGCGCCCCATTTTACTGTGTGGCTCGCGATGGGCGCATCATGGCACGTACTACTACTTGCATGTAGCGAGTGATTGATGATAATCTATTCTTGAAGTCATTCAGGTTGTCTCTTGTCTCTTCGTTTCCGTTTTCAATGGTGTCAGTTAGAGTTTATCATGTGACGCATACCCACTCGCGACTTCACGAAATAGGAATTTGGACTTCACTCGTGCTTTCCACCTTCACTTGCAACTTCTATAATCTTGCAGGCTGCTGCCCGGCGCTTCTTTCCCTCTCGACTCGACTGTGCTTGCTCTTCCTTCCATCAACACGATGAGCGACTTCCGGTGAAAAAAAAGTTCTCCTGCCTCTTCGACGATTGCACTTGACATATCCAACTCCCATCTTGACGACTCGAACAACCTACTGGTCTGAAAATCAGCCTCCTCTCACTTTCTCGCCGTCCTCCCGGCCTACTTCTCGCACAACACCACCCACCCCACCACACTTCGTCCGCTCAACCCACCGTGAAAATGGTCTTCGGCCCCATTCCCAACCGCTCCTACCACGAAGGATGGATGCGCAAAGCCATCGAGATGGCCGAGTTCGCTCTGGCTTCCGATGAGACGCCTGTGGGATGTGTGTTTGTGCACAAGGAGAAGATTATTGGGAGGGGGATTAATGGGACGAATGCTAGTTTGAATGTGAGTTAATCTTCTACCCAGCACCCACCGGCACTGCAGAGGTCGTTTCGCCATGGAGGGGCGGACTTACACTCGCTCGAGAGACCTCGATAGGCTTGGTATGTGTTGCTAACAACTCCGTCCAGGGAACCCGCCACGCGGAATTCGTCGCCCTCGCCGAGATCATGTCCCGCCATCCACAATCCATCCTCCAGGAGACCGACCTCTACGTCACCGTCGAGCCATGCATCATGTGCGCTTCCGCTTTACGACAGTACGGTATCCGCGCCGTCTACTTCGGCTGTCTGAACGACCGCTTCGGAGGCTGTGGAGGCGTGATGAGTATCCACTCCGATCCGGGTGTCGATAGTACGTTCCCGTGTTATGGAGGTTTGTTTCGCGAGGAGGCGATTATGCTGCTCAGGAGGTTCTATGTGCAGGAGAATGAGAAGGGTATGCTCCTAATCACCCAACCCTACCTTCGAGTGTGTGGTCGTTGACTGACACTTTCCACAGCACCCGACCCAAAACCCAAGAAGAACCGCGAACTCAAAACCGAGATCTTACCCGTCACTGTCACTCCCACGACTGCAGCTCCTACCAATCAGGCTGCTGCAAAGGCAAAGCTGGCTCAGAAGGTGGCTTTGCCTTTGAGGCCGGTCCCGACCCCCGTCATGGGCGCTCAAATTGCAAACTCTCATACTGCGCCTGTCAATGCTACACCGTTGGTCACGCCGAGTACTCAGAAGGCAGATCCGATCAAGGCTAGTCAGGCGGGTTAGTAGGGTGTCTGATGGAGGGGAGAATTGGATTGAAGGGTTTTAGAACGAAAAGCACTCACATCGATGCTGATATTGGACTTCAGCCTATCGGAGCATGATTTCAAGCCGAGAGCAGATCATAGCAGCCGCAAGATGGCACCAGACAGAGCGAGCATTGTGCAGGCGGAACATACTACCAGCCAGCATGCCGTCAGCCTATGGCCATACGACTAGCAAGCGCACATATCATGAGAAAATTAACAAAAACTCAAGTCAGCAGCGACAGAGCGACAAGGTCAGCATCGCAGCCACAAGCTGGAAAATCAGTGATGCGCAAATAGCGATAAGTCGAGCAAGAATAATAAGAAGACGTAGTGAATTTTGAACTTTGCGTTTGATGATAAATCAGGGTATCCGCTATGCTCCCAAGATGTTTTGATCGAACGATTCATTTCCCTCGAAGGTCTCATAAGTCCCATTTTCTTTCCCCCCCTCCAGCACCGTTCATGCCGCAACGATCGATCGGATCTCAAGCCCGGTTCACTTTTGGGTATCCTGCCCAAGCGAGGCGTGTGCGAGTCGACTGCTCGGCAGCTTGCATGATAGGTCAGCAGGTTTTTTCGCAGCCATCGGCGAACAATGTCACGAGCAGATGGCGTGCGTCTTGAACTCGGTCGTTCGCCATCGCTTTTGTTCCCAGAGCGGGAGGCCTTCTGCGGCTTCCAAATGACAGGCAGATTCCTGGTCGTCGCGGGGGGTTCTCATGACAACCACCTTCTTCTCCCAGAGCTTCGGCCGCGAAGGGAAATGCTGAGTGGAAGAATGACTCTTTTTGATCGTTCATCTGGCGGATCATGTCTGTCGTCGTTGCTTGCAGCGACACTTTCAGACAATCCCTTCCTCATCACACGTTACCTCCCGGCCACTGACTTCCACCGTTCCACCCTTCCTCCAACGTCCGATCTTCAAGCATCCTCACAAAATTCCTATCTTGACCCTGGCCCGACCTACCCTGTCCGCCAGCTCGACTTGTCCTCCTTCGGCCAATGCTTACATCACTAGAAGCCTGACCTTCAGGCGGAGGTGGATAGTAAGCCGGCGACGGTTGGAGTCGGATCGGCGCGTTAGGATCCAAATGGCTCACGACTCTTTGCAGGGCAGGCGGAATGCCATTTCCATCCATCGTCGAGGCCCTTTGCCGACCAGCTCGTGTCGTAGCTTGGGCGTACAAATTCGGTTGCTGCTGAGTCCCATACGGATGCATACTCGCCGCGGGAGGAGGTTGCTGAATCATGGATACTTGCTGTCCATACGCCGCTGGGGCAGGCGGGTTTGCAGGGTACGGGGGAGGTGCGCCTTGGTGGCTGGGACTGTACATGTTTTGATACATCGCAGCCTGCTGCTGTTGAGCGACGCTCGGACTTTGTGGGTATCCAGGACTCATTCCGTGCTGCATGGCGTTCGCATACGCGACATTGGCGGCTTGTTGCACTTGTGCGGCCTGCGCTTGCTGTGCTCGTTGCCTCGAAACTGCTTCCGCTTGTTGCTGTTGCTGTACGCCGGGAGCGGGTGATCGAGAGGTATTCTTGAGGTTCATCTGAGGTTGGAAGGGACCTGTGAACTTCTGTTGGGTGATGAAAGGGTGCGTTCGCGCTTGTTGCGGTGTCCATCTCTCGAGCGGGTTAATGTTCAACAGACCGTGAACGAAGTCGATGAAGGCCTCTCGGTTCGCCATTTCTGAGGGAGGTCAGTAAATGGGCTCTGTTTCCATCATTTGAGACTTACCTCTCTCCATCTCATTCTGCTTCATTCCCTTCCGCGGCATCGGATAAGCCCGAATGATATCCGGTAACCTCGTCTGCTGAAAGTACTTCTTGCTCGGCTGTTCCTTCGTTCCGTGCTCTCTCGAGTATTGTTCCATGGACTTGAGCCTATATGTCCTTCGCCCAAACTCGTCGTGCACCTTCTCAAAGAACTCACCAGACTGCTTTCCCATCTCCAACATCCAGTTTGGCGGTAGCCCCAACATCTCCGTTATCCGTGACACCTGATTGTATTCGGAAGATCCAGGAAACAAGGGCAAGCCTAAGAAAAGCTCAACAACGATGCAGCCAAGTGACCACATATCGATCGCCGCGGAATATGGAAGTCCAAGCAAAACCTCGGGTGATCGGTAGAACCGGGACTGGATATAAGTATAAACTGTTTGCCGTTCGTCACACGCCGAGCCAAAATCGATAATCTTGATGATCGGGCTCTCGAGGCTGCGAATCGTCAGCTGCCGCATTATCCGTTTCATGGGAAGTACTCACTTCTTCAGCAATATGTTCTCTGGCTTCAAATCGCAATGGATCAGCTTCGCCTTGCTGAGCAAACATAGCCCATTCAGCAACTGCTGCGCAAAAACGCGCACCAGCGTCGTGCTCAACCCGCGAAATTGGTTCTGCTTGATCAATTCGTAAAGATTGACCGACAGCAGCTCAAACACCAGACACAAATGTTGTCTGTGAATGAACGTATCCTTCAATCGCAGGATGTGATGGTCGTCGTTCTTGTCCATTCTCCCATTCAACAGATCCAACACCGAAACCTCCATCATGCTCTGATTGAAGTATGCAGTCTTGTTCTTCACCACCTTCACGGCCACGACCTCCTGCGTCTTCAAATTCTGACATTTCACGACTTGACCAAATGTACCTTGTCCAAGTACGTCCAGGATCAAATATCTGTTCTTGTGATTCGTCTCTTCCGAACCGAGAATGTCATTCACATAAAGGATGTAATCGCTGTCCTCGTTGTCGTATCCATCGTTCTTCACACCCTTGCTCGGCTTGGTCAGCACTCTTCGTGGATTTCGTGAGGATTCGTATTGGAAGGCCGGATTGCATATTCGGTATGTCGCGGGCAGGTGGGTGGTGAGAGCCTGCAGTGGGCTGATGAAACCTCCCTCGGGATTAGCTCTCCGAAAGGGCGGCTGTGCGTTCACCCTCGCATTAATGTCATTCACACTATACACTCTTTGGAATTGCGGTACTGCATCCGGCTGCCCTGCAGAAGGGGGCGGCTTCTTCTCTGGCTCCGGTGCTTCATGTCCAAAAACGGCATTTAGCTGCTGTGTCGCGGATTGCGGGTAGTACGAATTCGGAGACATGGCAGACTGTAACGGAGGGAGCTGACTAGTATGCGCTCGCGAGGACCCAGGCGGAGAAACGTAGTATCTGCCTTGCTGTGTAGGCGAAGCGTACTGGCTTTGCCTGTTCGGAGATTGCCTGGCTGATTGCGGTGTATACGAAGCGTACTGACTCGCACTGAGCTGTTGCTGCGGCTGCGGGGGGCTGGCGAATGTGGTCGGTGAGGTGTTCATGGGTGAGTAGCGCGCAGTGCGACTGCCGGTATCATGCTGCGCGTGTGTGGGGAGGTATTGCGAAGACGGCCTGCTGGGATTGGCCGGGCGAGAGTACTTCTGCTTGTTGAACGGATCCTGATCCATGTCCACGTCCATCTCGCTGCCATTGTAGTTCATGTTGGCGGTGCTGCGTGTGCGGGCTGTGTTGGATGTGGTGGGGTCGGCGGGAGTCGAGATGCTCATAGACGCCGCGCGCGAGGCGATGGACGGCGAGTCGTTGTAAGGCTCGTATCTCTGAGCGGTCGCCGATGGCGTTGTGGGCTGGAATTGGGAACGTTGCTGCTGCAGCGGTGATTGCTGCGCGTGAAGGTGGGAGGAATTCGGCGGTTGGGCTACATGTACTTGGTCGTTGTCATATCCGATATGTTGTTGGTGCAGCTGCTGGGCGGGCGTGGTGCTGCTGGAGGAATCGGAGTACAGCGGTAGCGAGCTGTTGCTGAGGTCGCCGGCCGTCTGCGCGGATTCCATCGGAGGGCGCAGTGACGGTGACGGCGGATGGTAAGGTCAAAGGTGACCCAAGAGGGCGGATACCGCTGGCGTCGTTGTTCGCGGCAGAAGGCAGGTCCAGGTCGCAGTCAATGAAGCGATGGGCGCTTGCTCTCCAGTCCCTAGTGTACCACCAAAGCACCACCACGATACACGGCTTCTGAGCAACCGCTTGCACGGCCAACTGCTGCTGCGGCTGCTCGGCGAGGGGGCGGAGCGGAGAGCTTGCTGCCCGTCGCGCAGTCTCGTCGTCGTCGTCGTACACTGTTCGGCGCGGCGGGGCGGTGTCGGTGCAATCGGGCGTAGTACTGATATGGTCTGCCTTCGACTCTGCAATGACTGCTGCCCACTCTCTCCCACCTGGCTGGGCGCGTAACTTAGAGCTCGGGGCCGCAGGACAAAGACAAAGCCAGGATTCTTCAACGAACAACGGAGACCTCTTCGATCGATTGAACCAACAACACTTGCGGGACGGTATAAAGGATGCTTTGCTGTCTATGGGTGTGATAAGTTGAAGCATCGCATGCAACCCACTCGCGCAGGTCCCGAGAACAAGCTCTGATGACGCTGCAAGGCTCACCGAACGCCCACTCCCACGCCCACGTCGACGACCTTCCAACACCGCCGGCGGAACAGGTAGTGGAGAAAGATTCAAGGCCAGAACACTCCAGTCTACCTACTACCGTGACGAACCGTCTACCATTCGCTTTGACATCAACAAAGCGATGCTCCCTGTCGCTCCTTGCCATGTCTCTCACCATCCTTACTCCCGTCAGCATGCATTTCCTTTTCTTCCTCCTCCCACACTGCTTGGGCCTCAATCTTCAGATCCGCCCGCGTCCACTGATCCATTCACGTACATCCTCCCCGGACCAATAGCAAGTTTAGCCGTGCTTCCATCAACTTCAGCACAGCCAGCATATGCCCAACCCGTCGACAGGCTGCTGTTTGAAACACATCACAGCCGAGAAGATACGACAGTCAACACGACACGACACGACACGACACTAGAAACGTGTCTGAGCAGCGACGAATGTTTCTCATGACCTCGTTTGGAAAACCAAAACGACAATGATGCTAAATATACGTCTAGTTGTGGGTATTATACGGAAACATCCTAGTCGGTGTCGCGTATTAAAGCCAAGCAATCGCATGGCACCATTCTGGACGTTTTCAGAATTTCAAACCCCTCCGAAAGTAGAATAGGTATCATTTGAATTGTTGCCAATTGGTATCATGCGATATTCTAATGAATACACCTCTTTCCTCCCCCCCTTTCCATACCTACAACCCATGATGTCGAAGATATGTCCAGATGCCATTAGCTCACACAGAAACTGAGCGCTCCAGATTAGAATGCAAGCAACAAATGATGCCCTACAGGCTTGGCCGTCAAAATGCGGAAAAGGTGGCCGCCTCCCACATCCCAAAAACGCCCTGGTCTATGCAAGATTTGAAAGATAACTCGCTCAAAGTGCGACGACAAAAAAAGCACAATAGCCTGCTCACCATCTCCCTTCCATTCCCCTCCCCTGCGTTCTTGCTTCAAGACGGCCTCTTGAAAACCTCCACTCCAAGTGTAGGCGTCTCAACCCATTTTCGACTCGGCACGCCCTCTTTCATTCTCCTCTCGAAGAAGCTCTGACATTCACCAACAACGACAGTCCACTCCGCTAGCGCTCTACCAGCGTATCTCGCACGGGCGGAGCTTTCGCCCTTAGGCTCGGTAGGTCTCGTGGCATGCTGTGCCGACGCGACCTTTGAGTGGGTTTGAAGCAGATTGTGCGCTGGAAGTGGCAGTCGTGGAGGAAACAAACGCATCGGCGGATGCTGTTTGTTCGAAGGATGGAATTCGAGAGAAAACCTGAAGCTCAGACTTCGATGCGTAGGTTTCTCTGCAGCAGGCTTGGAAACCGTTTCAGAGGCAGCTGACGTGCGCTGGGCATGAGGATCGGCGTGCTCTGTGGCCGCTCTCGCAAGGCCAAGAGGATTCTGAGGAGCTGATGGCGTGGGAGTCGGTGTCTCGGAGGACTTCCTGCTAGGACCCTGAGACTTTGATCTAGTCTTGGAGGACCCGCCTCCAATCATCTTGCGGATGAATCCTCCGATCCCTTTACTGTTTGAGTCGTTGTCCGAGTCCATGTTAGAGGACGACGATTCAGGCCGTGAGTCGATGCTGTCCACCAGACTGTGTGGAGAGGCTGGCTTGGCCATCCGCATGGGTGTGTCTCTCAGGAGGCCATCAAAGGTCAGGAATGATCCGTTAGGGCTCAGCACATTGTCTGTCCGAACGATCAAGAGCCGGCGGCCGGGCGCAGGGTGACAGGGGCTGGTATCTGGAAGCAACGTGTTCCGGCGATCGGATCGCTCCCGCAGATGCAGGTAGTGCGACCAGACAGTCTGTAGCCGTTGCTGCAAGGCTTCGAAAACCGCCAGGTCTTCTCCATCCTCCTCTCCATCGTGTCGTCCGACTCGCCAGCAGATCAGTCGCATGAAATAAGCCCTGACCATCGGACACCAGTGATTGAAGCGGCTCTCGAAGATTTTGGGATCAAGCAGGAGTTCCACACACAGATCATTCTTGCGGCCATGATCTCTGACGATCATGTTCCAGACAGTGAATAGGAAAGCGTACAGCCGGATCTCCGTCATCGTGTTTTCACTCTCGATCATCTTCTTGCAGACTATCTGCCAGAAGCCGGAATCGATCAGTGGTTCCTTGTCCTCCTGCAAAGCTTCATAACGGACCAGTATCACCATGGACTCCTCCAGGAAGTCCAGCAGAGTATAGCAGGCCGAATGGTCAAACATCGAAGTAGCCCTTGCCGCAGCCTGCAGGAGGTCATTGAACGAAATAGCAAATAGCTCCCTCGCAATCGGATGATCGGCCGTTCGTTCCGAGAGGAAGTCCCGTGTTAGCATTATAAGCCGGTTCTCGGCCATTAGTCTTACAGCATTAGTTGGTGATATTGGTAGTGCAGAAGCGACCGCGTCTGGGTCGCCCAGCAGCTCGTCGAATGTGGGTGTCGACGAGGCACCTGTCGCATCGTGTTGCGCCTGATTCGCATCACGATGTATCGTCGCTTCCAGGTTGGACAATATCTGTGCATGCACAGCAAGCATTCCGGGAGCACATATCCTCTCTTGTTTGGTAGCATCTGGCCGGAGGAAATCCACGGCTAGGATGTGGAAGTGCTTCACAAAGACATAGAACAAATCACTCTCACGACCACCCCATCTATCCACCCAATGACCCCACCACTGCATATGGGTCGTACCAATAGGAAGTGGCGGAGGCGTCCTCATCTTTCGCATGTATTTCATCAAGGATGTGAAGCCAAGCTGATGGAGTGCAGGTGGGAAGTTGGACACCGTCTCAGTAACGGTCAGGTCCGGCATTTGGTCAAATTTGCCAATGCCGTTCTCCTGAAGGACTCGACGGAAGGTATCCATAGGCGTCTCCCAAAGTCGAACCAAGACATCTGCCATTCCAGGCACGAACACGAAAGCATACGCGCAAGCCTTGCCGCAGAATGTCACCAAACTCGCGGACGCATTCCGCATAGACATCTTGTCCACTACGAATGCCATTTGCGAAGTCAGATTCTGGGTAAATGTGTTCCGAACGTTGTGGTGCACCGAGTCGATCAGGAAGTCAGAGGTGATTGATTCCAAAGATGCATTTGACCGACTTGCATGATTGAGTGACGGCCTCACTCTTTCGTTCAAAGGACAGAATGGCGAGGGCGAAAGCCTCCATTCGGGCCTTTCCATGATTCCAGAGATACCGTCTAGGATCACAGGTCGATCGGTCCCGGAGATCGATTGATTGTTCCGGCCGTGTAGCATCTCGATGAGACCAGTCCACCACTTGTTCAAGATACTCGTCCTGCGATCAAGATCCTCAGGTCTTAAGGTTCTGTTGGAGGGATGAGCGGCATACATTCGTAGAAAGGGGATCAAGTTGTTGCGCACAACATTGGCCTTCAACGCGGTCGACTTGGAGGAGAACTTCGAGAAGTCTGCATCCAGCTGCCTAAAATAACCCCAGAGCTCATCCTTCTTTTTCGTGACCGAGAGAGGACTGATGTGTTGCTTCTCGGAAGTCAATCTAGGCACAGGTGCCCCTTTGTCGCTTTGGCCAGAGTGGGTTCTCAACATGGGCAGCAGGTCGCTCGAAAAAGACTTAGGTAATGCAGGTACAGCTGGAACATGTTCCACTGACGGAGGCAGTTGTTCCTTGCCGCTGTCGTTGGCCGCGACCTTGGACAGACCAGCAGCTCGAGTGGCTTTCTTGCGCAAGAATGTGCCTTTTTGAGTCATAGCTGGCGCGGGCTTCTCGATCTCATTATCATCGCCTGGGTCCAAGACCTGCTTGTCCTTCTTCTTTTGAGCATCTTTCGCCGGCTTCGTTGACTTCCTGCGCCCGATGATGGACTTCCTGCGCGGGATTTCAGACCCATGTGGTGTCACATCCCCATCTGCCTTCTCTGGTACGTCTGAAAGGCCGCCTACAACACTATCCTTCTTCGTTGGTGAGGGCGACCGAGGTGACGGCGTCGAAGGAGTCGAGGGGTACCATGATCGGCCAGAGAAGCGCTTCGAGAAGGACTTGTTCAGGGACGGACTTTGGCTGGAGGCTAATGTGGTCGCAATCGTGGATACAGTGCCGGTAGACTCCAAGCTCGTGTTCGAGTCCCGGTGTCTGACAGAGGATTCGACAGTTGAGACACTGCTCCGGGCGCTTTCGTAATGACGCAGATTGCTTCGCGAAGAGTTCTCGTGCAGTTCAGCCACTATCTCGCGTGCCTGCGGTGGAGGGATGTGCGGCGTGTGTTCATTTTCCGGTGTCGACCAGCCCGAGGAGCCTGGAGGTGAGTTGTCTGGCGGTGATAGCTCGGCGACATCGTCGTCTTCAGATTGGCCCGTGTAATCGGTATCGCCCTTGATCTCAATCACTGCCGGGTTGGCGTAGCTCCGATCTTTGATATCAGGCAAGTTGGGCAGATATGTGTACGAAGCAGCGCGTGGGAGCTGCTCTGGCGGGTTGGGTTGGTTGGCGCTGTCCCGAGTGTGCGGTGTCACATTCCGATGCCCATTCCTGTTCGTCGCCGAAGCCACCCGCTGCGGTCGTGGTCGCTCTGTGCTCCGCTCGTACTCGAAGCCATGTCCATGTCCATGTCCATGTCTGTTTTGCACGTTGTTGCTGACTCTCTGCTGCTCCGTTGCGACTGCTGCCATGCTCATCGTCTACTCTTCAATGATATACACGCTGCCCGCGGGCTAGCTCGTCGTACACGCAGTGGTCCAGGGCGTTGGTGGTGGAGGTATTATTCGTGAATGTTGTTAACACTCCATATCTATGCTGGTGCGAAACGAGTGTGGGTGCTCAGTGAAGAGCTCGTCGTGCCTTCGACTCGCGTCGATGCGGCTTGGGTCTTGGGATGGTGTCAGGTCTCGTGCTGACTCGCTGTTCCCCTTCGGTTGGGCGCCGGCTGGGTGGATAGTGTGTATGAAGCTCGAACTGCACTCGGGCTCGAGGACAGCGTGAACTGGAATCCAACGACAACTGACAGCAACGCCGATGCAACTGACAGCAACGCCGATGCGGTCGAGTTGGAGGGATTGATAGACGAAATTGACTTGAGGACGACAGCTTCAACGTTTGAAACAACAAGCGACCGGCTTACAAGCGCGGTGAACCTTGACGATCTGTCTCGCTGCTCCGACGCTTCGCCCCCGAGACCGTCGACCGTTCCCGTGTGGCCGTGGCCGTGGCCCTCTTCTTGTTGCAGCGCGCCTGAGAACTGGCAGGGCAGACGTAGGAGGTAGTTTCAGTTTCAGTAGAGCGTCTATTTTAAGATTGCATCACTTTATCTGAAATGTTGGAAACAAATTCTCCCTCTTCTTGCCCAGGCGTGGTAATATGTTGATATTCAACAGGATGGTTGTTCCCATCGCACCATCTTTCTTGACCGTTCCTTCGACACTCTTCCTACCAGACGGTTTTCATATCGCTCATGATTGTGTTGATGAAGTCGTGCACAGCTAGCTCCCATGACCACGCGTCCGACCGGCTAAGCGATGGCGTGCATACCATCTGCACCAGCTTCCTTCCGAGCCTAGCTTGCCGAGATAACTCTATCCAGCCACCAGTGAGACAATACGCATACGCACACGACAGGCATATCTTGCCTCTCATGCGTGCATCGTTGCACAAGAGAAGTATTGCTTCTTGACAGACGACTTGTAACAGCGCACAACATTGCACGAGCGCTTCAGGACCGTCACACCACCGTTGTTGAGATGAGAGGGTGTGCTGATAGCGAAGGAATAATAGAAAGGCATTGTCGCTGATCATTCGTTTCGGCCCTTCCACCGGTCAACGACGCTCGGCGTGGAGCTCATGTCATCAACTACTGGTGGCTGCGGAGGCAAGAGGCGGCAGTCGGCCACTGGCGTCCTGCGGTCAGAGACCAAATTGGTGATGAGTTGGAGATTGTACGAGACAGTGCGTCTGCTGTAGACATTCATCACCCATCCACCGCGAGCTAGCAGCCACCCGCCTGCGGCTCTCCTCTGTGCAGTCCGCATACTTATCACCTCAGATGGATCTGGTAAGCCGTTGTTATTCATGCGATAAGCGACTTTTCGATGCAGCTTTCATCAAACTTGCCAACCGCCGACACTTTGCTGCTTCTTCGCATGGTAATTTCACGTCTCGGGACTGGTGAAACACGCGGACAGCATGCGAATTTGGTTGGCCGCAAGGCATCACGGCAGATCATAAGCCCCATACACCAGCATAGAAAGCTGCAGGTAGCAAGCTATAGACGCTGACGAGTGCTCCCGTATATATTCGCAGCTCAGCGCCCTAGCACATGCGCTCTTCTGCAGACGACTGCTCTTTGAGGCAATGCAGGCCAGCATGCATCGATATCGCCAGGTAGCTATATCTCATGTCTCAGACGATCATCAGTTGATGCTCAACATCGTCGTCAGCTCTGTCAGCCTGCGGATATCATACCAGCGCCCTAGAGTGCTGAGTAGCGGTGTCGCCTCAAGCCAGGAAGCGAGACTGATGTTCGTAATCAAACGCCTTCAACAAGCCAACCAGGTGAGTAGTAGCCGCGAGCAACACCAGGACGTGGAAGATCTGGTGAGAGCTTCCGAAAATATCGAAGGTCCCCGCCCTCCATCGTTCAGGGATCCGGGCCTGAACATCATCAGTTCCATCATCAGTGTCATACCTAGCTGTACTCACCGCATAGAACATAGCCCCAATAATATACAGCGCACCCTGCCCAACGACGAACCAAAGTCCCATCTGCTGTTGGAGCTGCTTGACGCCGTACATCTTCACGCCATGCAGCACTGGAATAACAGCGCTCAATCCCATCATCACGAACATGAATGCTCGGAAGGGCCTCCACTCAGGTGAGCGGAACTTTGGTAATAGCACAACAATCAGAGTGCCCGCCGCAATTGTAGTGATCTATCAATCTCATTAGCATCCGACATCCTGTCCTCCATGCTTCATCATGGGCAATACATACCATTGACCAATAAACCTTCACCAACCCAGGCTCCTTCCCAAACCCATAATGAATACTCGGCACAAAACTGCCCCAAATCAAAAATATTATCCCCATGTAATCCAGCCGATTCCCGAACTTCGCTACCGCTAACGAGTGATTCGAAATCGTGTGGTACGTCGCACTCATGCCCAGACATACCACTGCTCCTGCGAAGAAACATCCAAAAACCAACACATCTTCGGGTGTGGCTTTGGAGAAGCGCGGGTAGAGAGAATAGTAGAGACGAAGACTGGCCGCGCCGGCGAGAAGTGCACCTATGAGATGGGTCCAGATGTTGACGAATTCGTTGTGGAGGTAGGAAACGGAGTGTAAGGAGGTTAGGTAGGAGTTTGATTCTGGGCGGTAGCCGGTTTGGATGTAGTGGTTGTCTTTCATCCAGGTTGGAAGGTCGGAGTATAAGATCGTGAGGCCTTGTTCGACTTTTTGTTCGGTTTCCTTGAGGAGGTCGGTGGCCTTATCTGATGTTGTCTTGGTCTTCGATGACGGAGATACGGGTTGGGGTTGTTGGCGATCCATCTTGAAAGGGGTTGTCGGAGGCCTGCTCCGTGCTATGAATCGACGCTGAAGGAGTTGTCGTCTTCTGATCTGTTCAGTCTTCGTTCAATATCTATTTGTACATTGTTGATTCGATGAAATTGGAGTGAGGAAGTAGTGTTGAATGTTGAGATTGCTGGGAAGGCGGCAGGCTCGGTGAAACGTTTCGCCTTTCTCGCGGAAACGAGAACGAGCTCGACTTCCCTCTTGCCCTTCACAACAACAACATCACATCAATCGATCCATTTTCCTCTTGAAGCTGCAATAGGGTACACTCGGACTTTTTGAGCACTTTGATTCTGTCACTGCGGATCCAGCAGCGTGCAGCTTCAGTATACCCGCCAATATGGCGAACTCAACTCGACCACCTGCCAGGCGAGGCCCGTCAGGAGCATGGAATCGCCTCAAGCCTGCCCAGGTTGATCCTTTGGATGTCTATACCTTGCCATCTAAGGGTGAGATAAGGTGCACACATCTGAAGCAAGACTATCTACCGTCAGAATACTGACAAGGATTCAAGGCTGAATGACTTCCAAACCCAAGAGAAATACTACCAAAAGATCGTCGAGCGATACATGAAGTTCTGTGCATCATCACATGCCAACGAAGGACTCGAAGCAGCTTTCGCCTCACTTTCGGTCAAAGACGCCTCGCCCTTCTCAGTCGTCGGCAATATTTCAAAGACACCAACGAGACCGCCCCTCCGTCATCTTTCTTCGGAGACAGCAAGCATGAATGACTTACCGACTATACTGTCCGCTATGCGCAAGCTTCGAGAAGGCATCAATCAATCCAGAAGGACCGATCATTTCGCGCAGAGGGCGTATATGTTCTTGATCCACGCCAGCATTCTGGCCAAATCGTGGGAGCACTACCAACCGGCGCTGCTGTACTTACTCTACAAGATCCATCCCAAAACGCCTCTTTCAATACCGGAGCTGCAAGAATTCACCGGCTACCACATCTTGGACATGGCATGTCGACAAAACGAGCTCACAGACGCATTCGCTCTGCGGTTACGCTTCAAGCATCGAGATCGGCGGGTCAATACAGTACTGCAATGTCTGATCCACGACGACTGGGTGCGGTTCTGGAGGACGAAGCGAGCTGTGGATGGGTATCAGCGAGCGATCATGGAGTTTGCTGCGGATCGAATACGAACGCACGCGTTGAAGTGTCTCGGTGCAGGATACAATATGGCGTCGAAGTCGTACGTTGAGAGGAGTGGTGATGCGAGTTGGGATGATCTGGTGAAGAGTGGAGTTGGATGGCAGCTGCAGGAAAATGGGAGTGTGGCGATTAAGAAGCCGAGGGTGAAGACTTGAGTGCTTAACGCCAGGTTGTTCCATTCGGACCAGGCCACGGCATTCAATGCTAGCCTTCTATCTCCTCCGTAGGATTTGCGGCGCACGATCAAATAATCTCTCGACTTCTGTGGGACTGCTCGCTAGGTCTGATGTCGACTCGGTCCGCTTGTACTTCGCGGAGATGCTGTGAATAGGCGAAGGAGCCGATGGCAGCCCCACTCACTCCATGTGCTCAAATCTCATGCTCTTGCGTGGCTCCTAGTGAAGCACTCGGCAGCCGGTTGAAGGCGCTTCACCAGCTTTAAGGCAGTCCAAGCAGACACCAATGTGAATCTTCCTGGCCCGCGACTGCAGATTTGACACTTCAGTTGCACAGTCATCGATGAAATAATCTCGAAAATCGTGTTGATCACACCGGTAATCGAAATCGTCATCCAGCGCGAGCTTTGCGATATTGTCGAGCATGTGTGCTACGCGCGCAGGCTCTCCACGGCACGAAGCTGGCCACAGGTTACGTTCAGCAAGCGTAGTCAGATGAGTGCTGACCATTTTCGAATAGAAGTCACACCAAGTCGGCGGGTTGTTTCCCTGCTCTTGGAAGTCCTCGCCGTCAGGTTTGCCTCCTGGCTCGTTGTTCGCGGAGTGCTTGTAGTCTGGGTGTAGGTGCCTGCAGATGTTATTCACTAGCTCTTCGATCATGCATATGAGCTGCTTCTCAACCTCTGCGTGGCGCTCTTCAATCGCAGCTAGAGACAAATCAGATAGATGCTATCGAATGAAGGCTGTGCACACTCACCAATCACCCCGCTGGGATCGCTTGCTACATCGTCATCGAGTCTGGCGTGGAGGTTCCAGTTCTCAGATGAGTCCTCCAATATAGCTTTGGTAAATCGGTGGAAGTTTCGAGCGTCATCGAGGGAGTATGCAGCCTGAAGAACCTCATTGACCCCATCGATCTTCCAGATGTCGATCCTCGAAAACCAGGCTTCAGCAATTTGCTGCCCTGCAGGGACGCATCCATACTTGTCGGCAGCAATGGCGAAAGAGTGTAGTATGGCTTCATCGGGAGTCTTGGAGATGTCACTGCTGCGCAGATGCAGTACCTGACATAGCAGCTTCATCGCGCCGGGGTTGTCATCGGGAAGTGCAAGATTGCCTGGCGCCGCAGCAGTACTGCCTGATAGCTGCTGGCCCTCGAGCCAGTTCGGACCGAGCATAGAGCGGAAGACGGGGGAGTTGAGGCGTAGCACAAGTGAGTAGATGCGCAACTCGAGTTGATCGTTGATTACGAGGACGAGATCGCCATCGCCAACGATGTCGACACGCTCCATGGCGGGAGGCGGTTCGGAGGGTTTGGTTGCGGCCACGTGGTTGTCGCTTGATGTTCGACAAAGAAGGTAGAGGTGAACTGAAAGGTTCGAAATGTGGGGAAGAGCTTTCGCCGTTTGTCATTTGGATGCGGCCCGGAGAAGTTTGGTCAATCTTGTGGACAAGTGAAGGAGCGGATTTTGCATGTGAATGAGCAAACGAATCCCACCAATGAGAGTACCGCCATTGCTACATGCTCATCAGCTTGTAAGCTTGCCATGCTGCCGGAACCTGGAGGTTCCTTCAGTGACAGTCTGGCGCATGGGCACATTCAGAACTGCCAATATCAATGCGGTACCCTACAGCTCCCGCCAGCTGCTCCTCCATTCTTCAAGCAGTCGAGGCATACCCAAGGCTTGATATTCGCCACGCTGGCCTTGAGTAATTGCACGCCCTCGACAAAGTGCCGCTGCATCCAATCCTCTTTTTCATGTAGCCCACAGTACCTTTCGACCGGCTCCTTGGGGATCTCGAGCGCTGCAATATTCTCCCCAAGAGCAGCTAAAGTGCCTGGTCTGCACGTCTGGATACCGATGCCTCCTTCATTCAACGCTGTGCGGCAAGCATTGACAGCTTTTCTGTAGAAGCCGCATCGGGTAGGTCTGCATTTGTGCGTCCAGACGAAGCGTTTCGTATCTTGAGGTTCAACGCCTGGGTCGTTGTTTCGGTAGTGCTTGAAGTCCGGGCCCTGGAAAGATGAGATGTGTTCGTCGATAAGATTAATCTGGTGGACCAGATCGATGATGATCTCGGCGCGTCGTTTGCCAATGTGGCCTGAGAGCGTCAGTGACATGCGAGTCTTCGAGTCAAGGCGGATTACGAACCACGAATATTGCACGCGAACTCGTTCTCCAGAGGCTTCTTCTGTAGATACTGCCAATCGAAATCGGTGCCATGGAGGATCATCGCTTCACTTATGTGTGCAAAATATTTAGCGTCATCAAGCAGGTAGGCTGCGCGAAGCACTGCAATAGGATCTCCACATTTGATGATATCGGTACTCAGGAACCACCCCCTAGCTATGAGGTGGACTGGAGGAATGCACTGGCACTGCTCGGCTGTGATGGCGACCTTGAGTAATGTCTCAGCGTCGAGATCTTCCGGTACGAGGTCTGCTCGGGAGTGAATTATCGCGCAGATGATCTTAAAGGCTGTTGAAATCTTCCTCAGGTAGATAGAATGTGTTGGAGGAGCTTAGTGGCCTCAAATCTTCCAGACGCCCAATTGTTTTCTGGAAAAAAAATCTGATGAAATGAGTAGTCGGACAGAAGACACGCGGAGCTTGACTTTGTTGCCGACAATAAAGTAGACATCTCCAGCAGATGCGATCTTCTCTTCAGGATAAGAGTTCAAAGTAGTGGGATCCATTGGTTTCTGATAGTGGCGCAAGTTCGAGGCAATTGTGTTTGGCCCTTTCGCTTGAGAAGTGCGCCAAAGATGAGCTAGTTGGAGTAAGTCTGAAGGAGTGAGTTCTCAGAAGTGATCTCTGAAGTAATCCAGCCTGGATTTTGTCACATAAATGTCTCAGAACTCGAGCAGCATGTGATTGCGTCTTGCATGAGCGCATATGGAGCAAACGCAGCTTCACCTGCTTTTTCGTATCTGCGAGCTCTCTTATTGAAAACGCCCTTCCCAAGATCATCAAGAGCATTTCTTTAGAAGCTTCAGTCTGCAGGCGGCACACAAGATGCGTGGTGGCATGTAGTAGAGCGTAGAGGGCATCTTGAGACTCTTCGAGCCCCAACTGCAGCGTCAACATGTAGACCTATGGCCCTTCTCTTCAATCGGCGAACTGGTCTGCGCCGCCCACAAGCCCCAACCATTTTGAGCAGATTTGGGCTCATCTTAAAAGAGCGCTCGTTGTCCCCATTCGGTTTGAGCATCGACTGTTGCCTGGGCGTTGTGTTGAAGGTC
This sequence comes from Nothophaeocryptopus gaeumannii, assembly GCA_031771865.1. Classification (NCBI taxonomy): domain Eukaryota; kingdom Fungi; phylum Ascomycota; class Dothideomycetes; order Mycosphaerellales; family Mycosphaerellaceae; genus Nothophaeocryptopus; species Nothophaeocryptopus gaeumannii. The sequence goes on from JASISA010000009.1 coordinate 291,808, forward strand.
CCCGAAGGTTCCCAATGTGGAGCACAATAAGCCGCCTCACGGAGAATGCTCATTGCGCTTCGTGGCGTAGAGTACTCAGAGATTCGACATCTCCATCTTGCAGAGCCAGTATCAACGATAGATTTGAGGGAGCAGACACGTCCTAATTCTTCGTCCGATGAACTCGTCCATGGAAGAGCGAGGCGGTGGTTTGAATACCACCGCCTCGCAATGAGGACCGAAGCATAAATCGCCCTCGGAACGACCACAATTCCCCAATAGGCAGAATTTCAAGCATCTGTGCAGGTCACCTTTATCCCAAAGGAGCGTTGCTTGGTCATGGAAGCATCGTGTGCCCAGGTGAGCGGGCGGGAAGGAAGGGAGGGTAGGACAAAAGTTGCTCCGTCAGGGTCCAGAAAGTCGGGCCCGGATAGGTGCATTCGCGACCCGACGGAAAGACCCAATCGCACCCATCCTTCGCTCTTTTCGCGACATACCAGATCTCGGCGAAATCGACTTGTTAATCTCGGCGATGTGGCTTGTGCGGGAATGAGAGCTCCTCAAGATTTGTAAGTTCGGATTCGAGCTTGATGCGAGCATCGGCGAGCTCTGTGACAGATGTAGTCAGCGCTCGAGTTCTTTCAGGATGAGAGTGGATAGGGCGGCAAGGGCTTTGTGTCCATGCGGCGTACGCAATGGGCTCGAAGTAAGGAGGCACCTTTAAGAAATATAAGCTCGAAGTCCTAGAACGAGTTGTCAATAGCATCAACCAGCGAACAAAACTTCCAACATCGACCAAGACTCAACCTTTGCAGCATCGACCCGACTCAAGCACCACAAGCCTCAGCAATATGTCTTCCATCAAGCCTCTCAAGCTCTACGGCCATGGCGCTGTAAGTCTGTCCGCAGCCACCACATCAAGTCACAGACACTGACCTCTGAACCCAGACCCCAAATCCATACAAAGTAATGATTCTCCTCGAAGAACTCTATATCCCCTTTGACCTCGAAGATATGTCCAACGAAGCCATCAAGAAGGAACCCTACATCAGCGTCAACCCCAACGGCCGTCTCCCAGCCATTGAAGACCCCAACACCGGCGTGACAGTCTTCGAATCCGGTGCGATCTATGAGTATCTGATTGAGAATTATGACAAGGAGAATAAGTTGAACTATACCGGGTTAAAGGAGAAGTGGCAGCAGGCGAGTTGGAAGCATTTCCAGATGTCCGGGCAGGGACCGTATTTTGGGCAGTTGGCTTGGTTTAAGATCGTAAGGCCCCCGCCTCTTCTCGTCTTTCCTCAATTGGCTTGTGTTGACGATGCTCCAGTTCCATCCCGAAAAGAACATCACCTCCGTCATCGATCGATACACCAACGAGATCAAGCGTGTGCTGAGCGTGATCGAGCTCCACCTCAACAAGACTGGCACGCAATATATCATTGGCGACAAGCTTTCCTGGGTCGATTTGATGTGGGTGCCATGGAATGAGTTTGTGATCGGCCCAATGTTAATCGGACCGGACTTTCCAACGGAGGCTGAAAAACACTATCCCAAGACGGTTGAATGGCATAAGAAATTGGTTGCTAGGGATTCCGTGAAGAAGGCGACTGCGAAGAAGGGCCCGCCGCCGCAGCACTAGAGTGCTTGCCAGCTCCGAGGGAAGGGTGTTGTGTGGAGCAGGCGATCGTTACGGTACGCACGTATAGTAGCATAGCTCATGAAGGGCTGGGAGTCTCGTCACACGAACTGTCCGTGAGTTGCCGTTTCCCATCGTTGGCAAGGCCTCGCTCTTGACGTGGTATTGCCTGGTCTGCAAATTGACTCCGGGTACTCAAGTGGCGTCTCGTCCTCTGCTCTTACCTCCATGTGCTGGTCCATTCCTGTGATCGACGTTCGCTGTTGAAAAGTGTGAAGCTGTACATTTAGTATCCGCATATCATACATTGCAGCCTTCTGTCCCTTTGTGTACTCTTGCAATGGCCAGTATCAGCGCGCGACGGCCACCTGTCGTGCAAAGAGAGCGGAGAGCTGTTCCCTGATCTCGAAATCCCTCTTTCTATACGCCTTCGCCATGCTCTTTTTCCTCTGCAAATGCGAGCACAGAACCCGCTCCAAACCCAAAACGCCGCGCTATGCCATCAAATCGTTGGGTATATCCTTTCGCCAAAATCGGTCAAGTTACTCGGAAGGAGGCTTCTGCTGAGCTTGCGAGTTCAGCCTTTGCGCCTAGAACCACATGGAGAAATCAGCCTCTTGTGCCACATACCATGTAGTATCCTCATCTTGTATGGTGGTCTCTTCAATCCCGATACAGCTTCGGCTTCCATCCTCGCCGAAGCTCTTCTTCGCGCTCCGCGGCGGCTTGCGCTTCACGTACCTCCATCTCTATCCGCTCTCTTGCTCGTAATATTTTGCTTTGTAGGTAAAAGGAGCCTCCCTTTTTAGGGTCGTTCATATCGAATAATCGTTTGAATTGGCCGTGGACTTTCATTACGTCTGCTTGGCCACTTTTCGGCGGCGCTACGTTCAGGATCTTGCAGGCTTCGTCGAGGGTTAGGCCGGAGGAGGAGAGGGTATTCGCGGCGGTTTGGCCCTGTTGTTGGAATTTCTGGGTTCAAAGTCAGTATCATGGATTTCAAATGATACTTTGGGATCCATTACTTGTGATGCTGATGCCTGCTTATATCTATGACGAGATCAGAGGTTTTCTCTTGAGTCAAATGTTCATCACCTACTTACGCCTCTGTGAAAGCTCGGCCAAAGACTCGCGCGCCGGTGACCTCCTAAAGTCAGTATCATCCAGTCGATAGGAACAAATGATAGCTTACAAGCACCTGCGTTACAATACGATGCGCCATAGGGTAAGCAAGAGTGATGGAGGCAAAAGCGTTGATGTGGAAGAGTTCACCATCTTTCCATCGGACATCGGGTTCTGCACGGCTAGGCCCGGCTTGCTTTTGCCTGAGGCTGCAGAATTTGCATCCTTGGCGCGGGCCGAAAACGAAGGATTCACTTCTCCTTCTCCTTCTTCGTTCCTTCAGGCTCCAAGTTTGGCTTGATTTCACGCGACCACCGTTGACAGGAATGGCAATCATTGAACGAGTCCTGAGCTCGGCGCGATTCCGAGGACAGCATCCAATGCGAATGCGTGATTCTGACCAGCTTGGGCGACGATGGTTTCGGCATCCTTCGTACAAATAGCCTGCGCCCCACCTGCCAATGCTCCCTACGCTCTCGTAAGAATAATAATAGGGCTAGAGGTGGCATTCAAGTAGGAATACCTCCTATGCGCCTAGACATCTCGCATTCTGTAAGGAACAAAACTACATGTAGCTGACCCCTCCAGCCCTCCTCTCCTTCCCGTCTCTCCACCACAGCAAACATCCAGCCATGTTCAAACAACCCGAAGCCAACACCTCCCAAAAACGCCTCACCCAAATCAAATACCTTGCGCCCTCTCAAACAGACCTCTCAATCAAGCCTAAGCCTTCCCGCCAGACATTACGCTTCGCCGATTTCGATCAACAGCTTCAAAATCCGTACGAAAATAACAACGTCACCTTTTCCATCCACCGAAAACTCTCTCCACAGGGCAAACGCGAACTCGAAGTCCTTAAAAAGGGACAGATAGTATACATATCCAGAACCGAGAAGCCCAGATTTGGAAGACCGAGGACGATTATTCGGTCGTCAAATACGGATATTCAGGGCGAAAGCCTCGTCGTCGCAACCTTGAAACAAGCGAAAAATGGCGCATGCAAAATCCTCCTCGGCAGCCCTCCCTACGAGAAAGACTGGGTGCGCTTGAACGCATCACACGGCGGGAAACCAGGAGACATATCTCGGTTTGAGCTACAATATGAGGGGAGAACATTTATATGGTTTCGACTGCCCCAGACACATGAATGGAGATTTTACGATTTGGCGCATGATCGGGCGGTAATGGCGACATATGTGCAAGGGAAATTGGAAATTGAAGTGGATTTGCAGTACGAGGTGCAGATGTTGTGTTTGGCGGCGATACTTTGTATTGATGAGCAAGAGGCTTTGAATAAAGCGAACGAGGCGGGGAAGAAGGGTGCTGGGGGAGGATCAGAAGGCGGAGAGAGTAGAGCGGTAAGTAGGGGAAGAGAAAGTGGTGGTGGAGAGTCATGATGAGCGCCATTAGTTGATTTTTGCTACTGGGCAATGATGCTGTCGTCTAGTACTTCTACAGGCATGTATTATGAGAGTCTTGGGTATCATCAATATTGTTGCAAGCGCAGGTGCTATGATCCGCTCGAGGCTAGATCAGGTCCCATTGGCTTCTTCGATGTAAACCTGCCGACCTCCGAGCCTGCTTTCTATGCTTGGGAAGCGGAGTTGAAGGTCAGCCGGCAGCTTGGCCGAGCTTCGACTACGCCCACTCTCCCGCCCACTAAAATCAGAACGAGAGCGCGTGAGTACGACTCGCGGCAGTCGTTGCGGCATGGCTTGACCATTGCGATCGAAGTCCGAAGACTGTTTGGACGACATTGGAGTAGGCCATCTCGGGTATTTCTCGTCGTCGCTCGGTGTGATGGGAGATTCTTCCAATTTCGACATTGGGTGTACAGAGAAGGGCGTGAACGGGCGTTCGCTGATGCGGTGGGGTTGTAAGTCGCTGAAGGAGTCGGTATCGTCGTCGTCGTTTCGGCAGCAGTTTGGAAAGACGTCTTCGAAAAGGACCTTGAAAGTGGAGGCTGAGCCGCATAGTATACCTAGGTGGAGTTCGATCTCGGCTAAGATGCCGGCTGGGACCAGATCGTAGTACGGGTTTTTGGATTTGACGACGTCCCAGCTGTAGAAGCATCTTAAGCAACTGGCGATGACAGGGATGATGCACAATGCAAACAGCCCGCCAACTATCAATTTTGGTCTCTGCTCTTGTCAGGGAGGTCAAGCTGGGAAGAGCATTGTGGACTCACGGGTGGCAACTCAAGACTGTGCAGCATGAACAATGGCGTGGTAAGGATAGCAGCGTCCAATGCCACGAGCAGAATGCTGTAAGAGTTGTATATGTTCTGAATTGTCTGTCCAGGCCAGCAATGCCCCGCGTATGGAGCGTTGCCGAGGAAAATGAGACCAGGCGGGTCGCACGTGAAGTTGACCAAGACGGAAAAGGCCAAATTCAGGATAACGACTATGGTCATGAGAAGGTAAACGGTCCACCGCATGGGCTTCCGTTGATCCAGACGAAGGTACAAGACCAGGAAGGAGGTCTTGACGAAGATGACCGAGATGATATACATCAATACCAGTGTGAATGATGTCTTGCGCAAGACTGGAAGACTGTCAGGAGACGCTAATAAGAACGTGTTGTTAGCGCTGGGAGCTACAGGGCAGCTCGAAGGTGCTTCTTACTGTGTTCTCCGAGGCCCTGATAGGCACCAACAACGAACGAGGCAGAGAAGCCAAACGCTGCCAGCTATGTGATTGAATATTAGCATCGATTAAAGACAGCGCGTTGGAGAAAGCATACCATGCCCAGGAACATGAGCACTGACTGTGAGTTAGCTTAAGTTCTGGAGACTCAATGAATGGGCACTGAAAGCTTACCATCTTCGGTGAATAACCTTCGCTGAACAAAGAAACGAACATAGCCTCGCAAACTCATGCCAACTGCAGTTGCGGCCATTAGAATGACGGAGGCAACGATGAGACGTAGTTGTCGGTTGCCGTCACCTCCATCTTGTGAGGCACTCGATGCCGCCATCTAGCCGAACCACAGAAGTTCAAGTGAGAGAAGAACGTCGATCGCCGCAGCAAAGCAGGCAGGACAGGTGTAGACATCTTCATCCCACGGCAAACTCGCACGACATCTGCAGTATGTCGCGAATCAGCCGGGATGAAGAGCTGTAAAAGCAGCAATAGATGAACTCAAAAGCCATACCACCTTGGCAGGCAGCGCAAAACAGCCATTTAAGGTGCACTATACACGCAGCCGAGCCATTATCCCTTCAGAGATGGACTATATATGTGAGAGTCTAGTCTGCTACAGCCAAGGAAGATCCGTGGCCAGAAACTCAGCAGTCAGAACGGTAGTCACCAGTGTTATGGCATCTCAGCGACAAGCTGCGCGAGAATCCTCGAATCCATCCGGATCTGGGATGATGCTGCTGGGAGTGGATGTCTCGTCGACTGCAGAAGTAAGATCCGGTCACGTCCGTGTGAGATGGATGATGGACAAGCCGGAGTGTGATGTAGGAGAGAAGCATTGGGGAAAAGGTGAAGTCTGGACTTCCCCTCGGCAGGAGGTCTCGGCCGCGGTCCGTGCGAAGCCGAAAACGTCCGTCCAGCAACAACATCAGGCCATCCATCAACATCGGTTTCAGGAGGGAATGATATGAAATACTGCGCCAGGATGGCAACATAAGCGACGGCATATAGCCACATGCGAACACGATTGACATACGTGCAACGGTGCAGCGTTATGCTCATAGCACGGCATTCCCGTTGGCGCTACCTTACCTACCTTGTTGACTCGACATCTACGAGCGAAGAAAGGCCCATCAAAGCAGACTTCATAGGGCACAAGACTGAGTACATGCTACACGAGAGCCACTACTCGTCAGCATCTGCGATCGCTTCGAGATGCTCTCTACTCTGCCCTACATGGCGTGTGAGTAGACGGTATTTCACGGCCGGCGGCAAATATGCCAAACATGTTCGACCTGGTTCGCGTCTCAGAGAGTGGAGTTGCTTGTTCCTGGCAGGTCGAACGCATTTCAAACATGAAACGATATGTTCAACTCTCGGACTTGATACTGACGATTACCGTTACGCATCCTCAACGCACCGTTTCCTCAGCCGGTGAGACTAGACTTACTCACGCAGACTTGCGATATGAGAGGACGCGATACGACCGTACGAGTCACACGTACAGATCTCTGCACGACATGACCGGTCCCATTTGAGAGCCTTACGATCTACGCCCAGCGATACAACCACGCTTTGACTCGCTGCATACGCCAAGCGGCAGTAGATGGGACTGCCTGTCGAGTCCGAAGTGCGCTGAGCTTCTTCTGCTATTACAAGCTCAAAACATAGTCTCCCCAGGTGTACCTTGCATCAAAGTCGCGACCATCCTTGTGCAAAAAGAGGCCTTACCTCCAAAGAGCAATGAGCGACGCAAGTACATACCTGCCGAGCTCTCGCTTACGACTTCGCTCACAGTTCAGCTTCTAGGTCCTCTTTTAGCCACACACTTGACCACTGAGGTATCAATCAGATTCCTGTAGCGTGGAAAACGACGATAGACCTAGCTCAGCCGCGGTACTATATCACGGTCACATACTTGGCAGAGGCGATGTCGAAACTCAACCAAAGCGTAAACAATGTTCCGGTCTCACTTGGCGTAAGCTGTCGAAAAGTCCCATAAGACCAGGAATCCATCAATCCGCCCCCATACAACTCCAGTCTGCGAAATGCGTTCCAAAAGAAAACTGAACACGCAACTTCTGGCACAAACCTCAGCCCTTCTTCCCGGGCAGCACATCTTGCCTACAATACATTATCACAAAGCCTCCGATCTCAGGACATACTTTCAAGTTTGGGACCTCTTTTCCTTCAATATTCGAGTGACTCATTTAGCGACACAAATAATTGCGAAAGCATCGGCTAAGGTTGATGTCAAAATAACACAATGCACCCAAAAGAGATTCAAATCAAGGTTTTCTGCAGACAGCAGCTCTTTCTCAGCACGACAGTCGATGTGAGATAAGATGGCAGCTGTCTCTAAAGGCCTCATACGCCTTCAGCCGCGAAAGCGTGCGCTCCAGATACCTCATTGAACGTACAAGCTGCGTCCAGAAGTTCGCGACCTTGTACATGGCCTCAAGTAGACAATAGTCGCTAATGAATGCCACAAGAGCGTGTCCATAAACGCGGGCTGCCATCGCTTGCTGTGCCCACGTCTACTCCATCTTCTGTGTCAGGAATGGCGTTTGTACCCAGCTCCTCTGGATGGGTCTCATCGAGCGCCATCGCCTGCCATATGTAGCGGTTGGCCTCAATGCGCTCGTTGATATCTCAGGTGAGCTTGGTCACCACTGATCATTCTCATCATCGATGGCCTTACTGCGTGGCGCTTTCTCGTCCCAGGCAAGCCTGGATATCGATGCTGTTCGCGGTAGTAGCGGGGCAGCGCACGCGTGATGCAGATAGAAAGGTCCATACTTCTCTTCATCTGTCTGTACTTGTGTCCGAATAACATAATAAAGGCTCGTTCTCGAATTTCGGTGGTGGCGGAATCAAGAGGAAGTATAACTCTGTGTCTTTGTCGCGGAAAAAGTATTTGGCCGTGGCGCCGTTGAATGGGAAGCAAGCACGTTCCCCCACCGTTGCTAGACTCAGCTCAGCAAGATCTCGAACAGACGCGGCATAGAGACCGCCATCTCGGTTGCTCATGTCGGACACGAGCCTCGCATAGGATGACACGCTGTTGAACATCCCGACATATCGTGTGAAGACCGCGACCTCGTCATCTTCGTTGATGAACTCAATTTCCTCAGCCCAGCATTCATCTTTTCGAGCCAGAGACCATAATCCTGCCACTACTTCAAAAGCTTAAGTAATGTACCGTCTCTTACTCCGAAGGACCGGACGTAGTAGATGTCCTCGCCTCGTGCTAGGTTCTAAGAGGTCTTCGTAGACCGCTTAAGGTAGAGGATACTCTACTGCTAAATATGATCAAGGAGCACCTAGTAGGACAGCAGACGCTTCCATTGCTAATACTAGGTGTTCTGTTAGGGCAACATGTGCCAAAAGGCCTCCATAGTAAGACAGGGGATGTTGACCTGCTTGCTAAGGAGACGCTCGATGACAAGTGAGCTTCGATTCCTCGTCATTGATCACTTCGATCCGCGGTGCCTCTCAGAACGCACAGGCGTGCTTGTCGGTACTGATCGTGAGAGCATCGGTGCAGTCCGTTGAAGGTGCACGGAGATGAACTAACATTTCTCATGTCATTCTTTCAGCGGGGACTGCTAAGAAGCTGGTAGCGCGTGTTGACATTGTTGACAGTAGGCCTGTATGCGATTCTTGATGCTGAGTATCTCCCATCCTGCATGAAAATGTTGTGTCTTTGACAAAATATTTCAGCCCTGTAGCCCAATTCGTAGCCGAGGCCGTTCGTGGCTTGGCAATCATGTGAAAGTAAGATAACGTAATCGGTGGGGAAGCTGCGCAGGTGGGGAAGCTGTGCACGGATTTCCAACCCACCACCTTTCAATTCGACCCACGCGGCCGCACTACAATGCAGTCTGAATCTGAGTCGCTAAATACATTCTCAAGCACTTCAACTTCCTGCTCCTCAATTTCTGCAGCTGCAGGTTGTGTGCGGCGCCGCTTGCGTGAAGTTTTGTCCGCTGTCGCCCTCTCTGCCTCGCGGGCTATCTCTAGTACTTCTTGGGTACTGAACACAAACTTGCCCTTCAATGCGACTCGCTTGCCCGTATTTCGTTTCTTCCGGGTCTAAAGCAGCTCCCTCTGCTTTGTTAGCTCCATACGAAGTGTGGCATTCTTACTGCATAACGCTTCTAAAGCCTGAGTTAGTCGAGAGATATAGCGCTTAACTGGCGTTGGGAGGTCGGTAGCGCTCTGAACGGCAGCAAGACATAACGCATTTGCCTCACGTAGCTCTGTGCTATCCGGAGGATCACTCTGAAGCAGCGAGAGGTCGAGACCGAGTAGTGTTGCCGTATTATGCGGCTCTGAAGCCTAAGAAGCCCGCGGTGTAGGTAGCTTCTCAAGCACCACGATTAGTAACAAGGGCCATAGACTAGTCGCTTTGAAGCTAGAGCGGATATTTGACGAATGTAGCGCGGACTGCCTTGCGCGGATGTACATACGCGTCCACTCGCTGCGTACAATACGGCCTGCGGCGAGTCGTAAAGCTGCGTCGGTCTCAGCAGCAAGCGCGCGCTTCAGTGGCGAGAACACGCTCACATCGAGCGGCTGAAGCACGTGCGACGTATGCGGCGGCAGGATTAGAAGGTCAATCGCATGCTCCATGCAGTACGAAATCACATTCGCAGTAATATGGCTGCCGTGGCCGTCCATAACCAAAAGTCGTCGCTGTACCCGGCCGGTTGGCTTTATGGACGGCTCGAAAACAGTGGTTAGCTACTCATATACATGGCTATTAGACGTCCAACCGCTATTGCTTGTTGAGAACCTCTAGTCTAGTAGCGTGTCTACTAGTATCCAGGCCGTGTTAGTGTGCTTTGCCTTGAAAATAACTAGCGGTGGAATTGCAACGCTAGTAGCACTAATGCACTCAATCGCTATTATCCACTCCTGTCGGCCATTAATAACCTTCCAGCTTGATTGCTCTCGGATATTGACTAATGCCCTTGATAACTAACTTGTGCCGACAGCAAATCCAGACTCGTCCATGTTATAAATGCAGTCCGGGGGTAGTAATGCTGGATTTGAAGCTCAGCGACAGCATTAAACCACGTCTTTACTGTAGCGGCATTTACTGCAGTATGTCGTACGCTCTCAATCTGCCGTGTCCAGACGCCTTGGATCTCAGGGTGTCGCGCGCGGAAGCGCTAGGTCCATTGGTCACCAATTGGTCGTAAGGTAGAGGGTAGTAACTGCGTGAGCTGAAGGCGGGACCGGCGGACTTCCTCAGCCATTTCTGTAAGCAACCTTAGAGATATTGGAAATCCAGTCCGGCAAAGTCGCGATATCCATCGCACTAGTGTCTACTCTTCGGCATTTGAAAGTATCTGAGCAGGTTCGTGGGCGTGCGATCGTGAAGTAGTGCCAGCAAGGCGAGCTCGGAGGGTAGAGGCTAGCATAGAGAAGGCAAGAGCAGCGGCGCGAACGGAGTCGTATTCCTTTCCTTTATATGCTGCGATTGCCGCCTGGACATTGGCTTCAATCTGAGCCGCTTGCTTTAACAAACAGGCCATATTTGAGTGTGTAGTGATGGATAAAAGGTAGTGGGTTGGAAATCCGTGCACAGCTTCCCTACCTGCGCAGCTTCCCCACCGATTACGTTATGCAGGAATGCTCTCGCATATGAACGTCAGATCTAGCACATGAGGACATGATATGAGCAAATCTTGTTTGCTCGTCAGACAGAAAATGTAAGTATCGGTCGAATTTCTTTATATAGCCGTTGTTCGACATAGCCAGGCTTCCCTTTGGATCTTCGTCGTAGCAGATGTTGTTATTACACGTGGTAATGTACACTTTGTTGCTAGAGCCGTATCAGTCAGAGCTGCTAATAAGCTTGTATCGCGTATCGGCGTCTCTAGCAACTTCGCTTTGCCTGAAATTGCTGTCATCACGAAGCTCCACTTCCGCCATCTCCTCCACCTCCACCCTCTGAGCTTGCGAAATCTCCTATCGCACCAGCCAAGTCTGCAATATCAGCTCCTTTTCTCTGTCGTCTCGCAGCCTCTGCCATGGCCACAGCACTCAGCAAGACCTCATCATAACTTGCGCTGCTCAGCCTTCCCTTCTCGAACATCAACAAATTTCCTTTCATTCGGGCCAGAAGGACTCCATGTTTCTTCCCATCCTCTAATCTTGCCCCTCCAGTAAGCTTATCTTTCTTCCAGAAGAACGTCGAAGCATGCTCATTCGGAGCAGACGTAGTGCTCACGAAACCCCAACGATTGTGGATGAATCCCGAATGTGAGAGAGAAGTCTGTCGCCCGTTGACAGTCAAGTTGATTGCTGAAGACGAAATTGTGTGGAATCTTATCGTGCCCATTGGTGTGCCTGTAGAAGTCCGCGTGACTACGAGACGAGATTTTGATGAGAAAAAGGAAGGCATGTGTGCTGCTTCGCGGGACACTATGAAGAGAGCTAGACCTGTGGTGCTATCCCAGATCTCCTCACGACCAAGTCGAACAGGCGGTATGGGCGATGAGTTCTCGTATGCCTGTGATTGCGTTGCTGTCAAGGCTTGTGGGTTCGAATGAGGTGGAAGCGGATCCGGTTTCATTGTTGATGCTGTTGTTGATATTGATTGGGAGTGCGGCCTGCCATAAGATGCTGGTGACTCTGGTGTTGAGTTTGACGTAAAGGAATGAGAGTGAGGTCGAGCTGGAAGTGCTGGAGCTGTTGACTCGGCTGGTGACTTTGACGGTCGTGGAGGTGGTGGAGGTGCTGGCTGGAGAGTTGATGCATACGGATCATAGTAAGGGTATGACTCGTAGTATGACTTTTGTGGTGGTGCTCCAAAGTATGAAGAGTTCCTTTGACGCGGCGGCGATGTCCCGAGGTAGGCAGTATCTGGTGATGGACCATACTGAGAAGGATCGTATTGGTATTGTGGCGCACTGGTCGGTGGTGGAGGTGGATATGTCGTCTGGTGAAAGTGTTCCGGCGTGGGCATGTATGCTACATCGCCCTGATGGTAGCTCATACTGCTTCCTCTTGAGCGCCTCGAAGCGTCTTGGAAAGACTGAGTAAGAGAAAGCGCCATTGCGTCCTCGGCGTGATCAATGTATATTCCTCTGCCTTATCTTGCTGCCTCGTCCGAGTTGTCCCCTGGTCTTTCTGCTTGCGTTATTTCAGTGCGGATTGGCGGCTCCGTTGCAGCCTGCACGCAGGTAAGAGGCGCAGTTTGCAGAAAGCAGCGAAGAAGTTTGGAATTGCGATAGGTCCAACAGCTGCAGTATGGGATTACAAACTTACTGTTCCAATGATCTTCGATACTTCCTGTACCAAAGGAACGAGATGTCCGTGATGACGGCGGCGTGCAGCGAACACGTTCCGCAAGGTTGGAGTAGCGAATCCATCGTCCAAGTTTGGACACTTGGCCCCCAAATCTCCGGCATCCTTCAGAAACAGCCTTCTACGGCTTGCCGGTTGCGACGTTGCGTGCCGTCAACATGTTTCAAGCCGATCTTGAGGGTATTGGTTCATCAGTGTCAGTATGTGTGCCATGACATGTTTGGACAGATCAAGCGTAAGACCAATGAATGTAGTACAGAAGATGATGAGCTTGAAGGAGTCCAAACAAAACGAGCGCACCACCTGCTTCGCCGTTCCGTAGGCTGAGTAGGATTGTTTCGACGATCATCTCGCGTGAGTGCCGCGAGGTCTTTGACGATCTTGGACGCCTGGTGGTCACAAGAGGCAGTGATGCTCGAAGGAGCTGCAAAGAAAGTGGGTCCTAAGGCGGAGGGATTTGAGCTTGGCTCGTCCGGAGGTGACTAAAAAGCACGTGAGTCAAACGATTCTCCCACCCTTCCATCACCCCTTTCAGCAAATGCTGCTTCTCGATAATTGTATTCGGCTTTCCAAAATATGCTGTGCCAAAAATATAGAAGTGCTAAAGTCAGAAATTCGGTACCTCGGTCATTCACCGACCAGGGCTCCTCTTTTAATTCCGGATTCGGACGCTGGGATTTTCTTCGATCTTTCACACGCCTCCTTTCTGCCACTCTTGCAGAGAAGACAACAGCGTCCACTTAGCGACACAAGCACGACAGATAGTGACATAAGCACAATATGAGCTTCAAGTTGACCGTAAAGCCTTCTGAGAACGTCCTCAGGGCTCACAGTGTAGCCTGGGCAACTCTCATCGCTTCGAAGTGGATCTCTCGAGCCCTGCAGCTTCTACCCAAGCTTATATAACAGCTAACAACTGCCCATGCTTCTATCTCATTGGCTACAGCCTCTGCAGACAGTGAAGGGCGTCTGGCGCAGTGGTAGTCAGTATATCCTGTCGCACCCCTCGTTGAATCTAAAACTAACGGCCGAAAATGCGCGCCCGCTTTGCATCTCTATGCGCTTGCGGAAGGGTAAGGACCTTCACTTAACCCTCCAGCGAGCTCTGGCTAACACTCCTCAGTCTAGGGTTCGATCCCCTAGTCGTCCACGACTCTACAGGCTATTCGCGGCTTGCTTTTTATCTTTTTAGAGCTTTGAGAGATGAGATCCAGCTCCAGCGTCCTTATCAGGCTTCTTCTTTTGCTTCGAGCTTAAGTTTGATGCTCTGGAGACGTTGTCGTTGTTTCCGGGTGTCTTCAGAGGCAAGGGGAACGCTCATGTAGTCGACACAGAGCATTGGGGCGAGAGACAGAATCCGTTGTGGTTGATGTGAAAGTTGAGGGCAAGTTGGAACCATACTTGTTGAAGGAAATCAGTGGTGCCATCTCCATATGTTTTGCTTTTGGAAGGGCCCGCCAATGTCCAGTCCTGCACAGCGTGGACATCAAGAGCTTCAGCAATCTGTTTGGGCAGAGATGGCCGAATCAATCACGATCCCCGCTCACGTTATAGTTCAGCTTGCCCACAGGCTTCAGCTGAATTGTCAGTGCTTCATAGTCTTTGTTGATTTTGATGGAAGACTCGCACAAATCGTGGCATTGACAACCTTGTATCTTCGCTGAATTGATGAGTTCCCGGTCACGATTGAAAGAGTTCAGTTTCAACACTCATCCAATCATTGCTTTTCATACTCTATTTGCAATTCCTATCTCGAATGCATAATTGCACAATAAGTCTCGTCTGAACTCTGAGGTGTAACGCACAATCTGGTATCTCGGACCGACACCCACCCGATACGTCTCGCATGTCATGTCTGTTTTTCGAAGAAATGTGTCTATAATATGCAACGATCGGGAGTCGCTGCTGAGCGAAAGGTAGTCGTGAATGGCTCAACAGTCGCCTGTACTGTTGTGATACCTGTATGTGCTATAACACTTCAAGTGCTCGTGCTTGCTTTGCGCTTTTCGTCGTTTAGGCGTAGAGGGCGCGAGCGTGTCTGCGCTTGCCGATGCTGCCAGGTCCATATCCAGGAGGCGAGTCACCCGGACTGGACTGCTCTGGGCTACCTTGAGTTGACGATGGTACGTAAGGAATCGAGGTGGTCGAGGTCTGCCCGCCATATCCTGGAGGCGGCACTGCTGTGCCTGGAGGAGACACCCCAGTAGTAGCGCTACCGATAGGAGAACCCTTAGTATAGCCCGGCACATTGATGAATGTAGCAGTGGACGACGTGGTGCCCGGGCCGTATCCTGGAGGTGGCACTCCTGTTGTGCTGCCAGTTGGAGAACCCTCGGTAGAGCCAGGAAAATTCGGGATTGGCACGCTGGAGTTTGTTCCCACACCTGGCGGGACCGGAGCAGTACCGCCAGTCGGAAAGGCCTGGGTTGACTTTGGTGGGGCGTAAGAGAACGATGAACCGGTCAAGCCGCTCGTCTCAGGGATCGGAGTGACACTGGTAGTGACTGGAACTCCAGTCGAGGATGGACTATAGGTAAAGGCAGGATCAGTTCCTGTCGGTCCCACAGCAGTGCTGTTTGGAGGAGAGAACGTGAAAGAAGGAGATGTCTGGCTAGGTCCACCTTCAGAGCTTGGCGAAAATGGCGTGTAGCCTGAGTAGGTGGACGAAGTCAGACCAGTTGGGCTGCTCTCGGTGGAAGACTCCAAGTCCTGTGTTGCGCTATAGGTGGCAACTCCAACAGAAGGCACCGAAACGCTAGGCCCGGTGGGCGCAATAAGCGAACTATTAAGCGAGGAACTGTAAGGGTATGAAGTTGGGCTGGAGAAGCTTGCAGGCGTAACCGGCGCCGTGCCTCCAGTTGGTGCAATTGCAGTACTGTTCCGTCCTGGATATGAAGGAGAAGGAACGCCAGTCGGCGATCTTGGTGTCGAGGCGATTGGGCACAGCGTTGTGGATACAGCGACAGTGCTGGTCGTTAAAACTGTGCTGCCCGCAGGGCAGTTTGTGACCGTCTCAGCACAAGACGTGATTGTGAGAACAGTGGTCGTGAAAACAGTAGAGGCTGAATATGGCACGCCTGAAGATGTAGTAACTGCTGCGACAGAGGATCCGCTTGGGAAGCCACCACCATCTCCTCCTGGCAGTCCGGTGGTGGTAGGACTGAAAGCGGCGCTGTTTGGGAATACCGAAGATGGTATGTAATGAGCTCCAGTTCCAGTTCCCACAGGCTGTACTATGCTTGAGTTGGCAAGGATTGGGTAATAAGGACGGCTGGTCGGCACTACAGGAATGGCTGTGCTCGATGTAAAGACCGATGCCGCGCCATTGCCGCCAGTAGTAGTGATTGTGACCATGCTGTGGCTGAACGAAGTGGAAGATGGTATATCAGGGACTGGCTGCACTGTGGTTGAGATGCCAGGGATGGGGTAATAAGGACTGCTGGTCGGCACTACAGCCATGGCTGTGCTCGATGTAAAGGCCGATGCCGCGCCATTGCCGCCAGTAATAGTGATTGTGACCATGCTGTGGCTGAACGAAGTGGAAGATGGTATATCAGGGACTGGCTGCACTGTGGTTGAGATGCCAGGGATGGGGTAATAAGGACTGCTGGTCGGCACTACAGCCATGGCTGTGCTCGATGTAAAGGCCGATGCCGCGCCATTACCGCCAGTGATAGTGATTGTGACCACGCTCTGGCTGAACAAGGGAGCGACATTGCCAGTCGAGATAGCATTCACCGTGCTGCTGGATGCTGAAACGATTGCGCTTGAAGTCTCAACAGAAGGCGGACCGCCTCCGGCGTTGGTGACAGTGATGGTAACGCCAGAGTAGCTGTAAGAGCCAGCGGTTCCAGGGATGGTGAATGCGGTGCCAGTGCTGGAGGCTGCTTCAGTGATAGAAGGGCCGCCATAGCCAGGTGGGATGCCGCCGTTGGTGCCAGATGGGGATATCAACGTCCCAGAGCTGTATATGGCCGTCTGTGTAACAATCTGAGTTGAAATGACTGTCGAAACTGCGCCAGGAGCGCATGAGCTTGGGGATGGAGTGCACGCGCAAGTATAAGGATCGGCTTGACGCTGGTCGAGTTTAGGCGCAGCACTGGCCAAGCCAACCATGCCGGCCGCGGCGAAAAAGGAAGGAGAGTATTTCATACTGGCGACTCTGTGTTGCAACTGGACAGATCGCTTGGCAAGTGAATGCCGAGCGCCCAGGCTCGGGAAGAAATGACAGTGTTCGAAAAAGCCAATACGATGCTCACAGAGCCAAACGAATGTATAATGTGGGAGCAACGAAACAGTGCAAACTCTTCAGCGGTGAAGAAACGGAGCTCGAAGGATACGCTTAGATAGAAGGCTCTTATACATACCTTCTGCCTCGTTCTGCTCCCACCTGCCTCAGGGACAGTCGCACGTCGAGTAGCGTCCATCTAGACGCTGTCCGATACAGAGCATTGTGGGTCGTTTCGGTGACGGCAGTAGCCATCTTATTGCCATCACGATCGCCCCAGACCTCCATTGCCGCATCCCGTGTGATGGCCAAACCCGGTCGTCGAACGGATGCGGTCGAAAAGTGGGTGTGGACCCGGTGTATGCAGGCGCGGTGGACATGCGGAGAGTGACCCTGCTCATCTCGACAGAATGCAGGTCTTTCGGGTCCTTTGGGCCACCTGAGCGGTCGAAACGTGCCATGTTTCATGGGCGTGAGTGTTGAGACGATGGAGTGAGATCAGTGAAGTGAGATTGAAGGGAGCCAGTCTTGGCGCGCAGCGCGTCTTTTCTGCGCGCTTTGACCTCGACTCCGAAACACCCTCACTCTCACCATCCCTCGCCCACTCGGAGGATTAACCACCAGGAGAAGTGAAGTCTACTACTTTGACCTCCTGCACTGCCATTCACGTGAGATCTGCGCCGGCCCGTCGAGATCTCACGCAGATCTGCGCGCTCGTGCGCCATCACAGGAAATCTGGTAGCGACTGCGACTCATTCGCCCGCGCGCCTACCGTCTTTCCTCTCGGGTGCTGCTACAAGACGCCTAGTCACCCACTTGCGCTATACTGGACAACACATAGCATTAGCCTTTCGCTATTCTGGGATGTGTGAGCTGCAAACGTTTGCTTCAGCCGCAGAATTGCTCTCACCAGCTCAATAATTAAACATAATATGGCGCCAATATCGGAAGCCTCTCACCTGTTGAACCCTACCGCCACTTCACTCCAGCTAGAGACCTCTGCTAGTCAACTTGATGGCGTACCAAAGGACCTAGAAGACTCCATTCGGTTCGAGACAGCCCGTTTAATGCAGGCTGCTGGTATCCTGCTTCGTCTGCCACAGGAATTAATAGCACAGTCCATCGTCATTCTCCAGCGCTTTGGGACCGGACCCGACGGCGGCAGTCTGCTTGAACACGACTCGAAGGTTTGTCACGTGGCTGCATGCTGCAATGCTGGATCTCATGACGGAAATGAGCTGATAACCTAGCAGGACGTTGCTGCAGCTTGTCTGTACCTGATGGCAAAGCCGTCTGCGCACCCTGTAAGCCCGAGACAGGTACTCACAGCATTGGAATACCTCTCGACCCTGAACCCCGGCCAGCTTGCGTCAACCAATCTCGAAGGTAAATTGGCGGTGCCGTTGTGGCATCTCTCCGAGGGGCGTTCCGAGACGCAACGGCAAGTACTGTACGGTATTGAGTCGCATATTCTCCGTGTCCTCGGCTTTCAGGTTCATGTCGCGGTACCTCATACCCTCTGCGTCAACTACCTTCAGACGCTGGATGCTTTCCAAACGAATGCGGGAGCTTCGATCGCAAAGACGGCACTGGCCCACCTCAACAGTGCCCTACTGAGCCCTCAACTTTTGTACCTCACCCACCAGCCTTCTGCGCTCGCCACCGCGGCCATATACCTGGCTGCAAGAGAGGTGGGCGAAAAGCTTCCCGAAGTCGAATGGTGGGAGGTCTTTGATGTTGACCGCGAAGAACTGGGCTTCCTGGTCGTAGCTCTCAGAAGTGTCGAAGGATATGCGGCTCAAGAAAAGCAAAGATGGGGTGGAGGTCGACTCCCGATGACAGTCGGCGAACTTCAGGCGGAGATCGAGCGGTCTCAGCCTCTCGAAATTGGACTATGACCAAAACTGGCGGAACGACCGCAACATTACAGTGGAATTGCCGTTTCATTAGCCAAACCTCTGCCTTGATCTGCCATCACCACCGTTGGAGGATTGTTTCTACAACAGAACTATGGGTCCCCCGTTCCGCCTGAAGTCACAATTTGAGGGTCTGTTGATCTGTGACGAGCAGCTACAGCCGGGGTAAGCGAAAGTGCATAGTGTCGTGCTGAAACACTGTATCGAGAGGTAAATACGACCACTCATAGGCCGTTTGTGTGGATCTAATCTCAAAACGTTCTTTCAGTAGGCAGCGAACCTTCGTCAAGCCTTATGACATTCTATTAACATCACAACTTCGAATCCTCAGATCTGCTGTGTCTGTACTCATAGTGCCAATCCGACCTCGCCAAATCTGCTCTCACCTGATAATTCTCTTCCGCGTCTTCGACAATCTGCATATCAACGTCCACCACAGCCATGCCCTCTGCACTACTTCCAAGTCGAGTCAGTGCTCCTGCGTATGGGACGCAGACTTGTGATAGACCGGCGTAGCCTTTCCCAGGCGGTCCACCTGCGTTTGCGAATACAATAGCTACAAACAATAAGTCAACTTATCACACGATCAAAACGACAAATGCACAAAACTCACCACAAGTATTCTCAAAACACCTCGCCGTCAACATCGAATCCAAAAACAACCCCTCACTCACCGGATTGATCGCCAATCCGGCCTTGGAACAATCCGTCAGAGTCCAAAAAGTCGGGATAATGATCATCTTCGCCCCTTTGGCTATCATCTCTCGAAAAGCCTCGGGAAAGGCGAGATCCCAACAGATGAGTAATCCGACGCGCCCGAGGGGTGTATCGAAAACGGGATGTTCATCTGTGGAGGAGGAAGTGAGATGCAGACGTTCAATGGGACCCCAGAGGTTTTTCTTTTGATAACTCCCAGCAATTTCGCCCTTGTTCGTAATGAAATAAGCCACATTCAATAGTCGCTCGTCGGGCGTTCCGGCATCGTGGAGTTCGACGATTGTGCCGGGGACGATGTTGATGTTGCATTCTTTGGCGAGGGAAATGTAGCCGTCTAGGTAATGTTTCCAATGAGAGCAGGCTTCTTTGTATTTTTCGTCGTGGGGGAGCCAGTTTAGGAGGTGGTATTCGGGGAGGACGGCGAGTTGGGCGCCTTGAGTGGAGGCAGAGCGGATGAAGTCGCAGGCGATTTTGTGGTTGCGGTCCATTGCCATGGGCTGGAAGAGGAAGCTTAGCGGTATATTCCAGAGATCGGTGTCGGGCAAGCATAAGACTTTTGCTAGGCGAGCGATTCGGCTGTGACAATGAGGATATTGTTTACCTTTGGCCACATCTGAATGACTGCTACTCTGTATACGGGAACCATGTTGGCTCTATCTGGGTAACCTTCTCCTCTGGGTTGAAGTCTTTCGATGCTTGCCATGTACTTGGTGATAAGACGGGGCGGATTTGAACACAAAAAGCAACGCTGATTTGAGTCCGAGTTGTACCGAGCAAGATGTGAGTATACTGTGTAATGTTCGCCTCCTTGAATTCAATCAACAGAGGAAGACCTTTCGTCGTGTATATCGTATCCCCTCGGCTGGTGATATGGATCAGCTACTCGTCGCCTCCACCTTGACTAAGGAGGAGCTCGATTTAAAGTTCGCCAAGATTTCTTCATGCCTGAGGCTCGACGACCCCACAATCGCTTTCAATTCTTTCCACGACATCGAGCTCGCGCCGACGCGATCTTCTCCAGAACATCAACCGACAATATGAGCGTACGACAAGCGCCAGGATACCAGCAGGGTGCGCCCGAGCGGCAACGACCGCTAGACGACGACTCTGACGCGGAGGAGGAGGCGCTCGCAAACGACTACCGCGCCCAGGTGGACTACGCAGATGAGGGATACGATTTGGACCGCAACGCAACACTAGGAAGAGGCGCAGAGGATTTGCAGGCACAACTTGCAGCCGCAGCGACACCGCTTGAATATGGCGCATCCATTGAGGCGAAGATACAGAGCTACGACAGCTACTGCAATCTGTTCCACTTCATTCTGAACAGCGAGGGGCCCGTGGATATAGAAGTGCCTTCAGTGAGACAATCATATGCGAAAAGCGATAAGGAGGATGTACTGATAATTTGGTCTAGTACTTCTGGGCATGGGACGTCGTCGACGAGTTCATCTACCAATTCAACTCCTTCTGCTCCTTCCGCCAGCGAAATGCATTCCAACAGAACCAGCCGAACGCGAACGTGAACGAGGAGGAGGTTGCGGTTCTGCGCGAGAATCCAAACGTGTGGGGCTGCTACTCCGTCCTGAACGTGCTGTACTCCCTCATCCAAAGATCACAAATCAGCGAGCAACTTGAGGCTCGAAAGCGCGGAGAGGATTCGGCGCTGTACGCAGGCGAATATGGCAGCCGTCCTCTCTATCAGATGCTGGGATACTTCTCCATCATCGGTCTTCTCCGGGTGCACTGTTTGCTCGGAGACTTCAGCTTGGCGCTCAAGACGCTTGACAACATTGAGCTTAACAAGAAGGCAATGTTCGCTCGTGTCATGGCCGCCAACTTCACCACATACTACTACATCGGCTTCTCCTACATGATGATGGGCCGCTACGCCGATGCCCTTCGCGCATTCAACCACATTCTGATCTACGTTTCAAGGACGAAGAACTTCCAAAAGGGCTCGCAATATGACAGCATCAGCAAGAAAAACGACCAGATGTACGCTCTGGTTGCCATCTGTGTTGCTTTCTACCCGACCCGTCTCGATGACACCATCCACACCGCACTCCGCGAGAAGTATGGCGAGCAGCTCACACGCATGCAACGTGGTGGCCCTGAAGCTCTCCCTATCTTCGAGGAGCTGTTCCGCGCCGCATGCCCCAAGTTCATCTCACCGACTCCTCCCGACTTCGACAACCCACACATGAACCCCGACCCGATCGAACACTACGTTGAGATCTTCATGAACGAAGTTAAGACGAACATTAATACCCCAACTGTTCGCAGCTACCTGAAGCTCTACACCACTATGGATCTCACCAAGCTTGCTGGCTTCCTTGAGGTCGACGCGGACACCCTCCGCAGCTGGCTGTTGGTCAACAAGCAGCGCAGCAGACAGGTCAGGCATACAGACGGTGGTCTTCTTGAGGGTGATATTGTCAACTCAAGCGATCTCGACTATGCCATGCAGGGCGACCTCATCCACGTCAGCGAAGCGAAGGTTGGCCGCAGATTAGTGGACTGGTATCTCCGAAACCTCGCAAGGACTTACTAGATCAGACGAAGTGAAGGGACATGTTTTGGCGATGCTGCGAAAAGCGAGCGGCGTTACGGGGTATGAGTGGAATGAAAGCCACGAGGGGTGATATGCATAGGAAGGCGTTTTCGGCCAGGCATGAATGAGAGGTAGCTACCTACTTTGACGTTGCGTATCGCGACAGTACCGTAGCTTGAATGAATGGACTGAAAGTGAAACCTCAGCCGGACTCACAGAGTCTTTGCAAAGAAAAAGGCGTAGAACGGCCAGGACACCCACAGTGTATAGAACTTACCCAGTGGCCGCCACCACCACCCATGCAGTCTTGGCCAGCAAGTCCAGCAAAGTGCCCGGCCCCTCTCCAGAATCAAGTCCTCAAGTTCTTCAACCTTACAACCGCCTTCACGATCTCTAGCAAAGCCGACCTTCCAACCTCATCAGCGCTCTCCGCCGGTCGATCCGCTTCTTCACCTCCTGGAACGTCCTGCTAACGAAGTTCCTTCCCTGCTTTGACCGGCCTGCGATCGTGTATGGCGCCTGCGCCTTCTGTCGATGTTCTAGGAACCTGAGTCGCCTCATGCCTTATTGGATATTGCGGTTGGCTTGTGCGATAGCTGCGAGACCTTGGCCACTGATGGCGCTGAAACTGTCGTCTAGTTGCACTGAGGTGTATGTTGGTGGAAGGCCGGGAGAGGAAGGCGGTGGCGTCAAGGGCGAGGCCATTGCTGAACAAGCTGTGGGGTGTGTTGATTTGGATTGAAGCAGGAGAGACAGTGTCTTGCTTGAGACTGCTCCAGGCAAGTCTCAGTAATGAAAGTCTGGCGTGCGGCTTCTGCGTTGGCGAGCTGCCGAGTTGTGAAGTGAGCGTGGTGGTGGGAGACCTGCTCCTGTGTCTGTGGAAGAGACTTTTTGACACTGCTGATCGAGGTTGCTGTTGCGGTTGCTACACGAGAAAGAGAAATGCAAACGCAGAATGCCATTGTTGTAGTTTGTCCTTGTCAGGCCGAAGTGGCGAGTGAGCGTGTCAGTGAATGTTCGGCTTGCAGTTCGGCTTGGCTTGGCATCCTCTACGACGCCCGGCATCAGCGCACCAGTTCTGCCCTCGACGACCAACCCCATAGCTCCTTCAAAACGCCATACTTCCGACCCTTCTGACCTTCTGCAACTTGTTCACCGGCTTCCTCGTCAGTCCCTCCCAGATAGTGCTCTTCCGCTTCCGAAGCCCTTCAACGGAAACATCGAGGTCAGACACACTAGCCATCGCTTCTCTAAAATTTGGATTCGCCACCACGAGCCGACTGTCTCTGTTATCAGGCGTCCAATTCCACTCTTGATCATTACTGGTCTCGCGGAGAGCGACATGCTGAATTGATCTTGGTGGGCACGTCAAATTGGTCATCCTTGTTGGAGGACGTTGTGGCAGTGGCGAAGATGTCGGGCTCTCATGAGTTTGGGCGAACCTGGCCTGTCTTGGTGTCGGAGAAGGCGATAGAAGCCACGAGCGTTTGTTGATATCGTCTTCGAGCGCGATGGCACTGTCCTTGGGGGAAAGAGGATCTAGTTGTTGATGAAGGGTATCCGCCTGCGCCGCGTTCCATGCTGGTGGAGTGAATATTCGGCCAGTATCTACTGGTATGGGTTCCACGAGTTGCGGCGCTGTCTCTTCCTTCGGTTGTCTCCGGACGAGGCGCATAGCAGGATCTTGCTCGGTTGCTGCAGGCTGCCGACGCGAACCTTTTGCGAGCCTGAGAGGAGCTGGATCTGCCATCTGCCATTCATACCGTCCACCTGTCGGAACACCAATCACAGCGCCTTGGAGTCTTTGCCACTCACCCATGTGATCGTATGGTATCGGCGGTGGGTTTGGGACTGCAGCCGCCGGCACGGTATCTCTGAGAGCTTCGCGCGTACGCTTGCGCACGAGTTTTTGATTCTCAGTCTTGTCATTCATGATGCCTCCGTTGGGTTGATGACTTGCAGTCATGGCGCGATTGGACTTCAGTCAAGGCAAGAGTACTCCCTTGCTGGCTTTGTCTCAGATCATGATTGTTTGCCTGCGGCGTCTTTTCTGCAGCTTAGACATGCAGCCATGCAGCCATGCATTGTAGCACTGTCGTCGTCCGAGACAATCACGAATGATTGTGCTGCCAAAGGTCAGCGAACCCAGCTCAACAAAGCATGACAAGGGCGAGATGGCAACCTCTGTGCTGATACATGCTGCTGATAGCTCTGCATATTGCCACGAGGCATCAGGCGA
Source organism: Nothophaeocryptopus gaeumannii (assembly GCA_031771865.1). NCBI lineage: Eukaryota > Fungi > Ascomycota > Dothideomycetes > Mycosphaerellales > Mycosphaerellaceae > Nothophaeocryptopus > Nothophaeocryptopus gaeumannii. The sequence goes on from JASISA010000009.1 coordinate 316,161, forward strand.
GTCTTGACATCTTGGGAGTTCTGACCACTCCTTAGTGCTCGATGTCCTAAGCAAAGGCCCATGTATCACAGCAACACACCGGTCGCCATACTGCGAAGATTGGACTGCTAGCTCCGGTGAAAACTTTTACAACATCCACAGCCACGAAGCCTTACCTTGTCGCGAATGCACATACAACTTTTGCGCTGATATCAGGCCCCGAAAGCGGTACCCTTCATTGGCATTCTCCAGAGCCGCATAGACAGCGTCGATGCTGAAAGCAGTTTCGAAGCAACCATGCCGAATCAAACATCTGAAAGCCGGTTTGTTGGACACGGTCGCCCACTCGCAGAAACAGAGAGCCGCCTCGAAAAACGTTGAGTCCGCCCACTATCTGGTACATCATTGCGCTGGTCGCGTTGCTTCTGGCCGTAGTTGGCACTGGCGCAGGCCTTGCAAACCAACGGCAGCAGGAAAAGACACAACTTCAAGCATGCCGGAGCGTCCAAAATCCTGTAACTTGCCGTCCTTACGCACCATCTTCATCCAACGCTGCTGATCCCTCAGCAACCTCGTCTGCCGGATCTGCTCAGGAAACACTTACATCCACGTGTGCGTAAGGCGAAGTCTGGCGCAGCGATCTCACCGACGTCCGGATGACGCAGAGGTGCAACGTCGCTCTGAACATCAACGTCGACCGGACCATACTTGCAAATGCTATATTGAGCGATTTCTGGGGTTGCATGATCATGTGCGACGTCTTCAATTTGGCTTCTGTCAATGGAAGCATGAATGTCGCCAGCTGGACTATTAATGGCAACAGCACAGACAATAGCGTTATTCATTCCGTGGCTGTTATTGTACGATTGCCAAAACTGGTTATACTCTCCGGGAGATCATCGGAGTATTCATAGCCTTGGACGAGGGGGCTTTTGGAGAGGATGTTAGGCCTTAGGATGACGGTCGCCGGTGAACCTTTGAAGTACTATGTGTTTCGCCGATGGCTCAATGTATTGGGCCATCTGAACTCCTGCGCAACTGCGAACGCAACGCTCTCCAGACTTCGGCAACCTGGCTTTGGGTCTTCATGAGATCGATCAAATACCAATACTTTGGAATGCAAACCAAGATCCCTTTCCAAAATACGGTGTCTCAACCCTCGGACCCTGTGTATCAAAGTCAGCTCAGGACTCATCTCAACCAAACCTCCGCTGCTCTCCTACGGCTGCTTAACATATTCTTCACAACACTATTCTTCATCTTCCAGACCCATTCTGCAACACCCAAATATCGTCGCACATATAATAGATTCAGAATGTCTTCTCCATATTATCATAGACGCCATTCGCCCAATGCGAGAGTGTGATACTGTTGTCGATCGCGAGTCAGCATTGTTCTGATATACACCGCAAATCCCCTCATCCAAAGCTGTCCAGTTCTTGCTGTCGATCGTCCAGGCGGATTTGTATCCGGCTTGCGTGAGGCCTTCGATGACGGAGGGGGTGAGTGGTTGCTGGACCGGGCGGGAGAGGACGGAAGGGATGGCGGCCGCGAGGGATACGAGAATGGATTGGAGAGGCATGTTGAAAATTATTGAACGAAGGCACGTCGCTTGAATGAATGATCTTCTACATCAAGTTTCCAATCTCGATGATGTTAGCAAAAGTGAGTTTAGTATCAGCTACTCTTTTATACGTCCGACGATCTCTCACTCGTCCTTCGTATGGCCCCAAACGTGGTGATGAATCCTGCCGCTGCATGCAATCCAACCCAAAGGCGGACCCTTAAGCCAAAGCCGACTCTCTGCAAAAAGAGCTTCTGCACTCACGATGAATCATTCATGATGGTGGCTGGAGCCAGAAACGTGGTCCCTTGCCGCAGACTCCGGTGCCTGCGCACCGAGGCCTACATCCGTGAGATACTCGGGCACGGATTGGGCGACGTTTATTCTGATATACGATATGAGCTGCGACATATAGAATGCCGAGACTTTCATGGAGAGACATTTGGGTGATGTTTGTGCATGGACTGACTAGAATGCACGTTGAACGTTCTTGCATCGGACACCTGAACGAGCTTACACCAGACGCGCACCTGAGCATAGAGATCCTGTGCATCAATGTCAATCCGCGGTCAAGGCTCGAAGCTTGTCCAAAGCTTGGCTCGGACGCCTTGATTTTGATGTGGCAGCTGTTGTAGCACATCGGAATGCCGAGTTGTAGATGTCCGAGACCTCCGATTGAGCAGCTTCGTGCGTTAGGGCCAAAGATACTGCGCCAGCGCAGCGAAAGCAGAAGGTACTCGTCGTGAGGCATCGTCTCGTTACCCGTCCATTGTAGATTGCATGTCGGACGCTGTGACTAAAGTATAGGAATAGCTTTCGGCTCCAGGCGCCCTTCTATTGTATTCAATTTGATCGGCACGCTTCGGCCTGCACTCATGAGCTCCCCTGGTAGATATCACTGTCGAAATCCACTGGGAACCGATCTCTTCCCTCGGCATCGCTCCTCACGAAAATGGACACGCTGGTACCCGGGCAAGGGAATATACCGTATCCCTCGTTGTCGATCTTGACCTCCGTTTGCTCCCAGCAAAAAACATCAGTCCATACCTGCCCGGCATGAAGATCTCCGACAGCCATCTTGATCTGTCCTGGGCCTTTGTTGCTCATCACACAGGCTAAACCCGCCGGGTGCTCTGCGGTGCCTCTCCTTACGAAACCGATGCAATTCGGATCGTCTAGGTATTCGTTCTGATCTCCGTATGCGTAGAGCTTTCGAGCAAGAGCCATGTCGGGGATCTTCTTGCCTGCTGCTGGTGGTTCTGGGTTGTCGCCTTTCATGCCGTAAAGATCTCCATAGAAGAGACATGGGTAGCCGGCGTCCTGGAGCAGGATGAGGGCGTAGGCGAGAGGCTTGAACCAGCCATCGATCTTGGTGTCCATTGTTTGGCCGGGTTGGGTGTCGTGGTTCATTACGACTGACTAAAGATACATTGTCAGAATATTGTATTTTACGATAGGCTAATCTGGCCTACCACTGAGTTGACTGGTTCTGCTTTCGTCAGTGAGTTGTCAAAGACTGTCCGCAGATCCGCGTCCGGGGTTGTGCTGAGTCTGCTGAAGTTGTAAAGGAGAGGCGCGTCAAACAACGAGAATCTTCGTGACATGGAATCCAACCACTTCAGCATGGTGTCCGTGTCTCCAGTCCAGAACTCCCCCACCATAAAGATGTCGTCTCCGCATTTGTTTCGAACGTGCTGTACCCATTCATTCGTGAATCGTTCAGAGTAATGTTGCACAGCGTCAAGTCGGAAGCCCTTCAAGCCAACCTCGTTGACGATCCACTCTCCCCAGTTCTTCACATCGTCTTGCGTTTCCGGATGGCTGTAGTCCACATCCGCAAACATCATGTAGTCTGCATTCCCACCTTCGCTATCGACACTCTCGCTCCAACTCTTGCCGTCGCTCTTGATCTTGTAGATCGCCTTCTTGCCGTTCGCGGCATTATAGTCCGTTCCAGAGAAATGGTACCAGTGGTATTTCTGCTTGCTGTACTTGTCTCCTCTTCCCGGAAAGTCGAAACCAAGCCAGGCATCGATTTGATAAGGCTCCGTGATTTCCTTCGTCCGATCATCGTTGTCGACCTCGCACGCTTGCGCTTTCTCCTTCTTGTCTGCGCCAGCTTTGTGATTCAGTACGGCGTCCCAATAGAGACCAATACCGAGCTCTTTCGCCTTCTTGCTCAAAGCGAGAAGATCATCTTTGCTGCCCCACTTCGTTGGTACGCCTCCTTTCTGATCGAACTCGCCCAGATCGTAGAGGTCGTAGATATCGTAGCCGTTTCCCTCGGGACTGCTACCTTTACACCCAGGTGGTAGCCAGACGTTATCTACGCCTGCATTCTTGAGACTCGGGAGAGCTCCGAGCAGGCGCTTGTAATGTTTGCCATCTGCCGGACAATTCCACTCAAATCCTTGAAGGAGTGTAGCGTTCTCGGGCATTGTGACGGTATAAATCGTTGCAGTAGAATAGCCAGAGGTACGGATAGGAATGGAATAGGAAATGTAGCAAGAGAGAGTACATACTTCACTCGAGGCTCATCGTGCAGAAGAGTGGATCGGTTGGGATGTCCTCAATCCCAATGGATCGCCCTCGTTTGCCCCAAGCCGCGAAAACTTGGAAGTAGAGAAGGGTGATGTACATCCTCCGGTCATAAGCGACTGACCTCGTGAGGATGTTGCCCCCTTGTCGACAAGCTGCTTAAGTCTAAATGCTCAAATCGGCTGTGTGGTCCCCGGGGAGCTTTTGAGTTCCCAAGGATACCAGCGGTTAACCTGCAGGTATTAGAGGGTGTAGTCCAGGGATCGCAACGCCACTGACATTCAAATATCGAATAGCCATGGTGTGATGGCGGAGGCGATAGTGTGCCATTCAAGTATGGAAGCTCAAGAAGGAAGGAAGACGTACGGAGGAGGAGAAGGGAGGATGGAGGTCCAGGAAGGTTCGAGTTCGAGTTGAGGGTGGTCACCACGTGCTTGGCTGGAGCGGAGCGGAGTCCGGTCTGTTTCAACACAAGCTCTGACGGGCTCAGACCAGGTCTTTGTAGTCTCCCACAGCTCCACAGCCAACGACCCAACGACCTTCCGACCTTCCTCTACATGATCTGATCTGATCTGATCTAGGCCTGTAAGGGATAGCATCGCGCCGACGAACATCTCCACTCCTCAGCCACGGGAAGAACATGATCAATATTGAAGCCATGCACAACGAAGAAGCAACTCCGATGCGCCCGGCAACTCTTCCAGTGAACTTGTTACTCCTCTTCCCCTCTCCAGTTCGACCTCCGCATGGAGCCTCCACAAGACGATACGAGTCGCGCTGTGCGGACCATTTGCATTTATGCAAGGTCGCTTACTGCTGACGCTGTCTTGACTGGACGTAAGAAAAGAAGATCTACTGCGCCATGGTCGAGATCAATGACATTTCCTTGGTCCTGATGCTTTGTGGTTGGTCAACTTTGTCTCCACGACACCAGCGAACGGCAATGCGGATCCACTTTTTGGGCAGATCCTTCTCGGACAGCTCGTATACGCGCAGACTGGAATGGAGAAAGGCGCGTGCGTACTTTCTTTCGGGTTGTGCATCGCGTTATGAAAATAGATTCTGGAGACTGTGGCTACACATCCCGGCCAGTAGTGTTGCCATCTCGACTCCCTTCCTTTCCTTTGCTTGTCTTAATGCTCTCTCTTCGAACTTCCATCATCCCTGCTTCCATCGCTGGTGCGGAGGGCGACCAGCCATGGAGAGCATGATATCCTGGAAGAGGCTCTGCTATCTTCTGGTTGGTTTGGTGGTTCTGCAGTTCTTGTTCTTGCATGGAGGCCTGAGAGGCGCATCTCAGTACACGTTTCCATCTGGAAGATCAATCAAGCCAACGCAAGCCTCTGGACAGACACCTATTGGCGTCGAGCATGAGATCCCAGATGCGCTTACCAACGCACAATGTGGCGAGATATTCCCAGATCTTTACAAAGACGTCGACCGAGCCGTGGCGTACTGGAAAAGCCGACAGCATACCATCTCTCAGGAGGACACCAATATTACCTGGCGAGGAGAAGTTGTGGACTCGAAGGGCGGCGGTGCTCTGCGAATTCTGATCGCTGAAAATGAGCTTCGAGTATTGGAAACCAAGGGCACCATTGTGCACCCAGGATATCAGGAGCGTGGTCTTGGAATCTTGAACCTACTGCAACGCGCCATTGTCAGTGCTAACGCTGCGGGAGAGGAGCTGCCTGTCATCGAAGCCGCGATCGTGCTTGCAGATGTGTCTCATCCGCCGACCTTGACCGGGACACATTCCTTCTGGACATGGACATCCAACATCGCGAATGAGACTCATGAAAGGCACTGGTTGGTCCCTAACTTTGACTTTTGGACTGGACGACCTATCGGATCATACCAGGACGCGCGAAGGCGAGCCATTCAAAACGATCAGCCTTTCGCGAACAAGATACAGAAAGTAGTCTGGCGCGGAACTGGGTGGACTAACTGGCCGCTGCGAGGCACATTGAACGAGGTAACACAGGGCAAAGACTGGGCAGATGTCCAATTCATCGATCCCTGGACCGACCCAGTCCATGAAATCAAGAATTCGCTTGAAGTGGAGGAGCTGTGCAAGTATGCCATGACCATTCATACCGAAGGCATCAGCTACTCCGGGCGACTGAAGTATCTTCTCAACTGCAACTCGCTTCCCATCATTCACGATCTGGAGTGGAAGACCTACTACTACCACCTGCTGGAGGCTAGCGGGCCCAAGCAGAACTACGTCTCCGTCAAGCGCGACTGGAGCGATCTGGAGGCAAACGTCAAGTACTACCTAGAGCATCCTCAAGAAGCAGAGGCGATCATCACCAACTCGATCGACACTTTCCGGAGCAAGTATCTCACGAAAGCTGCCACCTCGTGTTATCTGCGACGCTTGATCAATGGCTACAGCACTGTCGCCTTCAAGCCCGAAGCCCATCTACCTTCAAGCTTTGGTCAGGCAGCTAAGCTTCGTGGCAAGTCTTGGGAAGAGTTCATCAACTATCCTGACGATTTTGCCGAGGCACCGTCGCTTGCGATGGTCACCTGAGACGATACCCCAGGCTCGGTTGCCTTCGCGATCCGACATGTACATGATCTCTGTCTACATCGGCTTCGCCAGAGTAGGAAACCATTTTCACGTACCTCATTCGATGATGCAACAGCTTCGAGGTCATGTATGTCCTCTGCAGTGAAGGCGCTGACAATCGACGTACTATCAATGTTTGCAGCAGAGCGATGATGGTGGAGGTCTTGAAGGAAAGGAGACTAGGACGGCGGACAGGTAGACAACCAGCTTCAAAGCGAGCTAGGATCACCTGCACGGGTTGACTACGCTGGGTGCCTACGTTACCTCCTCTCCCCACCATATCCTTCATCCTCTTTCATGGATACGACTGCACCATGAAGAGCTTGGAGATTGATCCAGAGGCGGAGAAGCACGAGGCTGGTACCGCAACGCACGCACTGGCTTGGTCTGGTACCATGCTCCCCTCAGCACCAGCCAGCTAGTGGTCCTTATAGTGGAAGTCGAATTCGGAGTTGAGGACGAAGTCTGTGGTAAACGCCTTGTCCAGGACATACTTCGCTATTTTCACTTTCTGCTTCTTGTCGGCCTTCCTTGAACGATCCCTCGTCGCACATCTTCTGATACTAGTCAGGAGGATTTGCGCCGTCGCATTACCAGGGGCTCTCACAGGTTGGCATGGGAATCGGCTGATTCCAAAGGGCAGTAGGAACTTCTCGAACCTGAAGACTCATTGTAGCTACCTGTCTGCGAAAACGATAGCGAAGATGCCTGGAAAAAGATAGAGAGAGCCTAGACGTGACAGGGTATCAAGGCCGAAGTTCGGTCAAGTCTACTACAAATCCGTACCTCTCTCGAATCCGAGATGCCACAAAAAGCTATCTATCCGCGATGTCAGCGTCTCAGAGAGCCGCCCTTGGTGAGAGAGCATAAGAAATTAATGGGGAGCGGGAATGTTCCTGCAGTCGCTTTCAAGTTCATTCACATGCTGCCAATCCATGACCACGCGCACGTCACCTCGCCGCATTTCACTTCCAGAGTGTGAGAGCAGGCCTACTTCGATCTCTTAAAGCAGAAATAGATGACCCTCCTCCGAGGCCGAAGAGCTGAGAAGGTCCCATAGTTGCTGGGATAGTCTGATTTGAGAACGATCGTCACGGCTTCCCTCTATCTCATTCTGAGGCGCAAGCTTCTTCTCCTCGCTCTGTCCCGCAACGAAGTCTACATTCAGGAAGCCGCACGGTGTGAACGTAGATATTTCTCGCATGTGGAAACTCACGAGATGTGGAGCACAGAACGCCGAGGACAAGCGGAGAGAAAATCTCGTGAGCATTTGGAATAGTGAAAAGCACGAAAATGTTAATTGTAAGAGTAGGTAAACCTGATTTGTTTTTCCGAATATCAAAACCTATGAGAAGTATTTGCCAGCGATTGGAACAGCATAGAGACTGGTTGGAATGCACAGAGAGGTCTTTGAGAAGGTTTGACTTGGCCAAAATCAGGCAAATATTTGGTGCGAAAGTAGGTATCTGGAACGGTCATCTCGAACCTCAAACCTCGCCAGTCCTCTCTACCTGCGATGCAAGTAGTATAATACGTTGAAGACGGGCGGAGAGATGCAGAAATTGAGGCAGAGATAGGGATTGTCACGCAGATATCCAGCGTCAAAGTGGTTATTGGAAGCGCCCCTCTCGAGCTTCAGAAGTCGCGAGAGATATCTGTCTGTAATAATAGTAGTACAGACAGTCGCAAAGCCACGGAGGAAGCAATAGAATATTCTGACGAGAACTTTCACTTTTCACTTTCATTTCACTCTCACTTATGACGCCTTTCACATGCGCGGTCATTCACATTCGCTCACTTTCCATGCAAGGGGTCCAAATCTTCACCCAAAACATACCTCATTTACTGGCGGTCACGACTAACCCGCCTAAGAATCAGGCGGCTATCAATCACCGATGTAGTGTCTGAGACGGCTGTCTGGGAGTTCGCCAGTCCAATGCGTTGAAGTAGTGGCGGAGAGAGGCTCTTTTCAGCGCCCGGAATAGCAAAATTCGGGATTTTTGGCGGTCTGAAAGTAGGCGTCTCTCGATCTCTGAAGGGCGGTTTTGGGCTATAGTCTGCGATCTCAATACCATAGAGCGTCGAAGAACGGTAGAGAGGACCTTGCTCTGAAAGGCGATACGGCCAAGTCCCCGTGTGAAATGGAACCTTTCTCGACTTCGGAAATGTTTAAGAGCTACTTGTCTGCGACATCAGCAGTACTGTCTGCTAATATTTGAGGGAGAGAGACGTATCGGGACGTTTGACATAGTAAGAAAGAGGCAAAAGTTGGCTAGAAATTGGCCAAATCCACCAAGAAACACAGCCTTTCTTGGATCTCCAAACTCATGACAGCTACGTATCTGCGTTGTTAGTAGTATAGTCCGTTAGATATCGGTATGGAGAGTCGTCTCATGACGTTCGACACAATTAAATGAGGCAAGTGTGGATAGGAATTCGGCTAAGTCCACATAGAAGTTCAGCCTCTTTCGAATCTTAGAACTCATGACAGCCATCTGTCTATGATAAGAGTACCACCCCCCGTGGGAAATGAATGGAGATAGTCCGGAAATTGAAGAAGAGACAGAGGGAATTGGAAGATTCTCGTTAGAAAACCGTTTGAAATGGCCAAACATCAAAGGTTGTACGGTGTGAAACCGAGCTTCTCTCGAGATTGAAAACGCTTGAGAGCTACCGATCTGCGAAATCAGCATTATGGTCGTCAGAAAGCAGATGGAGAGAGGCAGATATCGAAGAAGAATATAGAGAATATATGGAAGGTTCTTGAAGCAGCTCTCACATTTGAGCAGCTTTCACATTTTTGCAGCTATTCACTTGACGCTGTCACATGCGCGCCAAGCCCTTTCATATGCGTAATGCCTTTCATGTGCCGTCGCTTTCAAATGCCTTTCGCTCACATTCGCTCACATTTTCGCCGCTAAATTCTCAGATTAGCACATCCAAAGGTTTTCAGGTCCGAATCATCCATTCTATTGCCTCAGTTCGCCGCTTGTGCGCGGACCCTGTCGCGCAGACCCTTGATCCTGCTGCCCCGAGGGCCCTCCTTCGACCAATCGCGGAGCTTTCGCTCCTGTAGGTCGCCGCGCAACTCACGCTCTCGACGAATCAAATGATCCGCCGCAGCGGAGGCGCGATCCCTGGCGGAGAAGGGGTCGCCATAGCCGGCATCCTTTCCTCTGGCCGCATCATAGTCGACGGTGCGGCGGGCTTGGCGCTCGACGTCGGCGATGTCGGCCTGGACCCTGGCGTGCTGCTCTCTCATATAGCCGCTGCTGCTTGAGTGTATTAGCTTTCAGTGTGGTGGTTTGGTATATTGGTGTAATGATGAGAGAGAGAGAGAGAGAGAGAGAGAGTGAAGAGAGAGGAAGACGACGACAAGATATATCCAGCATTTCAGTTTGCTGTCCATTTTTTACAGTTGATCATCCAGTAGCTTCCATTCAAGTCCAATCAGTACTCCTGCTCAACAGCAAGTTCCAGGGCACTCTTCCTCTCATCAACTGCGAGCACCCAGTCTTGGCTTGCGTGCGCACCAGGGCCACGACCGTTTCTCGTCTCAGCGAACCTCGAATACATGCGGCCCCCAGCTGGCTGGCGCCGAATCTCGCCATTGATCTCACGACGACGACGCTCCAGCGTGTCGGCGGCCTCCAATGCCCTGGTTCGCTCACAGAAGACCCAAGTTGCGACGGATTTGTTGATGTAGCTTGGGTCGACCCAGTCGCTGCTCCGATGGAGGCCCGTCACCTTGCCGCGGTGATCAGTGTGCTGGATCTCCGCCTGCAATGCCTCACTAATGAACGCATGTCAATGTCGTTTGCTCGTGGCGGTGGGAAGACGGTAAGTCGAAAATGTCCAATGAGATCCAGTCCGAAGTAGATGTAGACTTCCAGGAGCACAGAAAGATATATGAGGTTCGTTTCTTTTACATCAACATATGTGGGTATCAAGATGAAGAGAAAGAAGCAGAAAGGCTAAAGCCGCATCCAAGGAAACAAGAAGGTCGAGACCTATTTACCAGGCATCTTCGCCACCGCCCTCGTCTCCGCCGTCGTCGTCAGCGCCGTCACCGTCGTCGAAGTATTTCTCAGCGTTGTAGTCGTTGCCAAGGTCGTCGTCGTCTTCGGAGTAGTCGTCGTCTTCGAGCTCTGCGATACCATCCTCACCGCCGTCTTCGTTTTCATCGATGTCGTCATCGTCGTCTTTTGTGTCGGCTGCGGTGTCGAGGTCGGCGCCGTCGTCGAATTGGGCGAGCTTGTCGAGACGCTTCTTCTTGAGGAATTGGAGGTTCTTCTTGGTGCCCTCGCCGTCTTCATTGTCATCGGTAAAGGTTGGCCATAGCTCTTTTGGCACCAAGTCCTTGACTGGACTTGAAGTCAGTGGCGGCACGTGCGGTTAGTGACGTGACAGGGGCAACACTTACTAATTGGTACCGTCTTCATGTTTGGAAGTCCGAAAGCCTTCTTAGTGCGCTTGTTACTGTAGGTGTCCATGTCCTCGAAGGCGTTGAACTCGGATGCGTCACGCTTGCCGGTCTGTGGAGTGTCGATGAAGAAAGGACCGTTGCGCATGGCAGACTGGTGCTGGCGGAAGAAGTCGACGTTGCGCTTCTCACGCTTGGTTGGAGGTGGCTGCATATGCACACGCATATCCTGATATCGCGTCAGTGTCAAGTCAAGGTAGCATGAGGGTGCGGCGCCGCGAACAACGTCGCCGCCTTCGAGTCTGCACTCACTGGGTAGAGCGTCTTGGACCAGTCATCGTCGTCGTTCATGGACTCACGTGAAGCGGCGACCTGGTCTTCGAGGGCGGCATCGACCTGATAGCCTCCGGGCATGTTGCTGCCTCCGCCGCCGCCAAAGCGACCAGCACGAGACATGTTGGTGGTGGATGTTGTTGGGTTGTCTCGATGTCTTGAACTGTCGAGTTTAAGTCTGCAAGTTCAAATTTAGGTGTCTCGCTCAGCAACGCACTAGCGCCAAACCTTATTTTCTGAGTGCTTGGCAGTCAAAGGCATTGTCCTCATTGTCCCTTTGTGCATATTGATGAGGCAGAATAGGATGCAGATGGAGGCCATACATTCCTCTACTGAGTGGAGTCTACTTACACATCTATCTATACAGCTATAGTCTCACATTGGGTATCAATACCTCTCAAAAGCCTTCACACGCCATCGCTATGCACCTCGCCAGTCTCCCAGTATCCAGACATGAACGCCCAATCCGCAAATGCAATGCTAACAAACGAACCATACTACGAGTTCGCTTCTTCCATCTTCCTATATCCACTCCTCGATCTCACGAACCAGTCCTGCGGGATCCAATCCGGCCGACCCTGTTTCTGCGTCTCGGATCCGCCGCTCACCTGATCCAAGAGTGCCACCAACCCGTTGGAGAACGTCTCTCGGACGGGATCATCAGCCAAAGACTCCCCATGCAGCCTGTTCAACGAAAGGTTCTCGAAGGCTCCATGGACAAGCCGATCCTTCATCTTTCGAAATTCCAGGATCAGACGGATGGCATACTCCGGGTCACTCGCGCTCACAGAGAAAGGTAGCCAGTCGTCCATGGATAGATGGCGAAATCTGCGAGTTGCGAGTTTACCGCCGAACAGCCAGACCATCAAGGGATCGACACGTGTGACATCTCGCATGAAGAGAGAGTCGCCGTTGACGCTTTTGGACAAGCTACCGTACGTGTACAGTTCTGCTTCCGCGGCAGGCGCGATCTTGCCTCTGCCATGGTGGTTGACAGAGCTTGGATGAATCATGACCGCTTTCTGGGAGGCTGTACGATGGACCGGGCCTTTGACGCCTATACCACGCAGAGCAACATTAGGGAAGACACCTGCAAGTAGTAGACATTTGATCAGGCCGGCATTGTCCGAGTTCACATTGAGTGACTTCCCTCCAAATTGATGCTTCGCGTATGGCTCGGTATGGGAGGAATCGATGAGACAGGCTTGTAGCAACGTCTCCTCGATTTGTTGCGCGGCCTGGTACGTGGAACGAAATGCGCCAAAGTGTAGCATCTTGTCCTGAGCGTATGCGAACGTGCTCGAGTGGCCTCGCTCGGTGTATAACTTTCTGAGCTCCTTGAATGCGTTGACGTACGCCAATTGGTCCGAATTGCCTTCCAAGTATTGCTGGTGTTTCGCCTTTGCTTCTGCGCGAAGCCCCATAGGTTCAACAAACAATGGTCTTTCCTCGGCCAGCGAGCCAATGATGACAATTGGATCCAGGCATCTGAAGATGATCCCAAGAATGATCATCTTGCCCAGGGTTGGATGGATCGGGAGTCTAGACAGCGCACGTCCAAGCACTGTGAGCTTTTCGTCATCTGTAAAAGCCTCGATCGCTTTGAGGTTCTCTACTGCCAATTGGACAGCTTTCTCTGGAGGAGCCTCGATGGCATCGGCGAGAAATGATGAGACAGATTGCTTGAATCCCTGGGCTTTGATGGACAAGCAGGTGTCCTGTAAGTCACTGCGCAGAAGCTCGGGAAGTCCTGAGGCCGACATCATCTGTCGTCGCTCTCGAGCGTAGAGCGCGTAGTAGTTGCCGTCTGAAACACGACCAGCACGCCCAGCTCGCTGACGCGCATTCGAGTTGCTTTCCCAGACGGTCTTCAACTCTGAGATGCGCTTGACTTGATCGTAGACCTTTTCACGGAGCTTTCCAGTATCCACCACATACTTTACGTCCGGAACAGTGATGCTTGTTTCGGCGATGTTCGTCGACAGGATGATCTTGCGACAGCCGGGTGGAACAGGGTCCAGGATCTGCTTTTGCTGATCGACTGGTATTGTTGAATGCAGGGGCAAAACCTTGAACTTGTCATCTTCCGCAAAGTTGAAGCCGAAGATTGATGATTGCTGAAGCAGCTTTTGCGTGGCCGTGATCTCTTGAAGCCCGGGTAAGAAGACAAGTATCGCGCCACTCTCGCTGGTGTTGCAGATGTGCGCTATGGCAGCAGCGACCAACGGGACTGGGACCAGGGCATCTCGCTTCTGCGCTGCCACAGTGTCGCCTTCCGAATCTTCTTCCTGATGTTGCCTTTTCCAGTCAATGACGGGCTTGCTAGATCGACCGAGAGCTTTCTCAGCTTCGAGATATTCTTTCGTCACTCCGCGATCATCAGCTATTAGCTCATTGAAGGCTCCTCGATGTGAGCTGTTTATCTCGTCCACCAACTCCATGAGATACTTCTCGCGGACTGGAAACGTCCTTCCTGGCACGCTCAGGGACGGACAAGGCGTAAGTCTGCCATCGACAAAGTTCGGTAGGTACTCTGAGAAGAGCTTTGAGTCGAGAGTCGCTGACATGAGGACAACGTTTGGCGCCTTCTTACCCTCTTGCTGTCTTACCATCAGAGCTTTTTTCAAAACGATCAGCAGGAAGTCCACTTGGATGTCTCTCTCGTGCACTTCGTCAACAATGATCGTTGACGCATTATCCAGAATATCCTCAGGGTTATGCTTGAGCTGCTCGAGTAAGATTCCGGTGGTGCAGTACGTGATGCTGCCTCCCATCTGTGGCAGCTTCACGTCGCCTCGAACTTGATAACCGACGGATTGTCCAATACGCTCATTGCGCTCAACAGCGACTCGCTGAGCCACTGAAGATGCTGCTAGGCGTCTTGGCTGCGTGCATATGATGTCGCATTCGCCGCCTCTGCCTTGCTTGATGGCATCCTCGAGGATGATTTGAGGCACTTGTGTCGTCTTTCCAGAACCAGTGGCTCCAATGACGATGCTGTAGATGTTGTTGGAGACAATATCCAAGACCTCGGATCGTCGCTGACTCATTGGCAAGGACGCCTTCGTTTGACGAAGGGTCTCGAGCTCAGGATCCTCCTCAAATCGCCGAAGACTCGACGACAGACGCTCGCTGTTGATCTTGCGAACATGCTCGGGAATGAGTCGGCGGTGAATTCTTGACTCTCGGTCTGGCTCTTCCTCGGCAGCCAGTGTCCTCCGAGTGTCGGGTAGGCCTGCTCGGCGCGTACTCACTACACAATCACGCATGATATTCAAGGTCTCTGTCTCCACAACTGCTTGCAGAGAGCGCACGGAGCTAAGTCCTTTGTTTTCGTCTTGCGCAATGCTGGTAGCATACTCTGCCATGAGCTCGGGGTGCTGATTGACTAGATGAAGAGCAGCAGATAGATGAGCCACGGCTTCTGCGTCCTTTTTATTCCGCATGACCATTGGCTGCCCAATAGGCTCTTCATCAATCATCAGACGTGTCTCAATCCCAGTCATGTCACCGAATTTGATGCTTTTTGAGTCCAGCTCCAGATTGGTATGACTTCTGGTAGCGCGGAAGTACTCCACAACGGCGGGCGCGCTGTCCGTGTTCAATCCTGCAAACTGCACATCAAAGGCTTTCCCAGTAAGACGTTGTTCTTCCGCTTTACGCTTGAAGGCCAAGCCTGCTGCGACCTCTGCGGTGGCAGTATTTCGACCGAAGGCGGTGACATCGATGTTGTGCTCTGGAAGTCGTATCGTTGCGCGAATGTATTGCTTCGGACCCTGGCGTGTTTTCCTACGACTTACGAGCTTGAGGGAAAAGCTCGGAATAAGTCCGTATTGCGCTGCGTAGTTGTAGATATCGCGGCGTGCATCTTTCTCCTCCTTCAGGACGTGACTATCAATTTCAGCGAGCTCGACGTTAGCGTCCGGAGTATCGAAGACCTCCTCTTCAGAGCTGTCTTGCTGCTGTGATTCTTGTCCGGGGGATGGGAACAAGCGAGCCAAAGCGCCTGAAATATGCAATCTAGTACGGATCGTCAGTATGAACCTTTCCTGATTTTGGCGTAGGTAGGTCTCACCGGTTCAATGCAGCAACCCATGCGTTGCGTCGTGCTTGAATCTTCGTCTTGCCTTGGCCAGTGCATTCCTCACTAAACATGCCTGGGATCTTCAGCGACAGAGTCGATGATATCCCGCCGTCGTTTCTCTGAGTTGTGCGTACGTCCTGAATGTTCTTCACCCTGAGGGTTTTGATACGCTTGGTGATCTCTGTGGCAACATTCTCTGGGACAAACAAATTGGAGGGAGCAAATGCATACTGATGGCTTTGCGGCAAGATCTCCGGGGCCAGAGTATCAGTCGAAGGGCTTCCTTGATGAGCGATGCTGGCTAAAATCCCGGAAGTGTGTAACGTCGAGAGAATCCAGCACCATGCTGCGTCCCGTGCATGGGATTTGTTCGCCGCACTTCCCGTAACATTTGCCTGGAAGTCATCTCCGATGTTTACTTTCAAATTGCAAGTCCATCCCGCTTCGGATGTAGTTGTGAATTTCTTGCTCGTCCTCAACTTCAGCTGGCGGTGCGTACAGATCGATTTAAGACTGTTCTCGATATTTGTGGTAGTTGCAGGCTGTGCGAATAATCTCCTAGGAGTGCGCGGATACTGCTGTTCCAAGGGTAGCGGCATGCTCAAAGCGGTCTGGTAATCGACAGTCGAGGTCGGTTCGAAGATGGTAGCGTAGTTCGTGGCATTCGGGGCCAGATGGTTTTGTTGAGATTCTTCTTGACTTTGTGTTGAAGCATCAGAAGTTCGGTCTTGAATGGTTGCTGGGGTGAGGTTGACGCTCGCTGAGGCATGCTCGGACTGTGGCTGAGGGGAGTCGCCAGCTCCTGCAGTCGCCCACTGCTTTAAAGCAGGTGCGAGATCGTTCGCGCTCAGGGCCTGCAAAAGCCTTCCCTTAGCATTACGTCTTGCTTTAGCCATCTTCGGTCGTGTCTTCAGAGCGGCCAAAATCTCGTCCTTGTCAGACTGAGCAATGTCTGCTTGCCTCTCCAACGCCTTCCGCGCAGCGTTGGCAACATCGCCCCAGCTTTGCAAGTCATCAAATCCTTCGGTCTTTCGATTTTCTGGGCCATGTTCAGACCCACGAAGAGCAGCTTCATAATTGTCCTCGCTGCCGAGCAGCGTGGCATATCGTCGCCATTGATTGAAAGGATCTGAGCTTTTGAAACCAATACACACTCTCCCTTGAAAACTGCAATGTTGAGCTCTGGCGAGCAGGGCAGGAGAGGCTAGATGCCCGGAGCATAGCTGCAAACGAACCGATGGCGGAAGGCGAAGAAGGGCTTGGATAGCCGTGGCAGGCGCCATGTTGAAGGAACGCGACAAAGCCTTGATCCCAATGGTATCATGGTTCATTTGTCGTTTCTGATATAGCTAACATTCGCAATGCATAGAACCGAAGCTTTCATGATGCCGTCGATGAATTCTAAGGCTGCATAGGAGAAAGTTCCCATGAAGCCAAAGTTTCGTACCTCGGACCGTGCCGATGTCCCGCTCTTCCGTTGTCTTGTCGAACTTTCACATGCTCCCTCGCTCTCTCACAACGCGACCTCCACCATCACGAAGCATCTGCAAGCAGTGCATGCGCAGTCAATTTCAATGTTCGGACCTGGGATAATAGCGTCCTTCGAGAAATAGAGTCAGCAGTCACATGCTCTTGGCTCCGCCAGAAGCTACCAGCACAAACGCGGATGGGTCCCTACGTCATTCTTCAATCACTCACGGGCCAAGCGAGGGATCGTACTTCAAGTAAGCACTCGCGTGCTGTCTGTGTTCAAGCGCTCTCCTACTTCATCACAATAACTTACAGCATTACTGTTTCCAGACCAAGCAGTCTCAACCAACCGAGCAACCCGCTACACAACCAGTTCGTCACAGCTCTACCACATTAACCAGCAATCATGCCTCGCGACGGATCAGGACACTCCCACAACGCCGAAGAGCTCGGCCATAATATCCAGCACGGTGCACCAGAGGGCAACGAGGTACGCTCCTCGCAATCCTCCCCTCTCTCTCCAATCACTCATCACTAAGACTTCTTCCTGCAGGGTCCCTCCTCCACTGGGGTCGACAGCAGCCACAAAGCCGCCGCACCACCAGAATACGAAGCTGGCGAGGGCCTTCCCAACACAGGCTCATCAGGCCAGGGAAGCGATAAGAGCGGGAGTGGAAAGGGACCGATCAAGAGCACGGTCGACGAGGTTGCCGAGCAGGCAAGCAAGTGAGGGCAGGAGAGGTCGTCTGGAACATCGAGAGTTGGCAAACGTGCTTTTGCTGTACATGAGCAAGAGATTACGCGTGGCCATCGAAGAGCCATGATGAGCTTCGATGCTGGCAGACCTGGTGGAGAGTCAAGGGCGTCGAAGGCTCGCTCGGCCTCGGTGGGGTTCCAGAGGACGATGGCTTGGTAGAAGGAGAGTGCGTGTTGAAATCGCAGTTCTCAAGGCATAAGTGAGATGTTCTCATGTATTTCGCCTGTTTAGGCTGGCCCCCAAAAGCAGTATTGCCAAAGCTGCTGAATCGAAAAAAGTTATGAATGTACAAAACTGTACAGATTTCCTTCCGCTTCTCTATCAGACTCACATACTGACATCCCCACCAAATCCAACCGGCCGCCTTCTTTGCTCGCTCGCTTTCGGCTCTCCCTTATAAGGCACGATAGCCATAACCTGATACAACCTTCCCATCCCCTGCGGACTCGTATCAACCAACCTCTTCCATCCACTCTCGATCCTCTTCATCATTTCAGTAAGTTCCTTCTTATCTTCAGCACCTTTGCCTGCTCGCTCGGCATCAAGTGCCTTCTTCACAAGTTGCGCCGCCCTCTCCTCAATCCCCATCCCCCTCAAAAACCTCGCCTGCTCAACTGGTCCATGCACTTCAACCCCCGGACTCGCCGTGATCGCCGCTTCCGCCAACGCGAGAAAATCTACATCGGCTGAAACGTCCGTGGCTCCGGGGATGCTGAGAGGGGAGACGAGTTCGTGGGAGCGGATTCCGCGGAGGGAGTTGGAGGGGATGTGCGAGGGGGGACCGTAGTCGATAATTAGGGCTGCTCCGGAAGGGGAAGGTTTCGAGAGGGGAGTTTCCTGCGCAGAGGAGACAGGAATCCGGCCGGGGATGGATGGTTTTGATTGTTGCTTCTGGTAAGCGGTGATTTCCGTGGGATTGGAGCCGCCGATTCGGATCGCGAGGTCGCGGGTGTAGGATTGTGACTCAGGCGAAATTTCGATTGTGGCGCCATCCGTGGATTTGAGCGCTTTGTAGCGGTTTGAGGTTTCTGGAAGATACATCGAGTGCGGTGTTGCTGTTCTGGATAAGGACAGCTCGAATTCGGGTTCGCCTTCTTTCAGGCGATGGGGTGGTCTTGGTGACACAAGGAGTTCTCGCCATTGTTGCCCTTCTTGAGGGTTTTGCTTCGTTTCAATTGGACCTGTTGGTGTCTGCACCTTTCGTTGTTCGTCCGGTTGGACATGAGTTGATTGGAAGACGTGGATGGGTAGGGCGTCGAAGAATTCGTGGGCGATGATGAAAGGCGTTTCGTTTGCTTGTCGGGGGACGAACTTGTGATCCTCCGTCCAGACAACTTTCAAATCTGGCGAGTGTCGACTTGTACTCTCCCATCCAAGCTTTGTTTCCGCCATGGGGTTGTCGCCGCATAGAAGCTTGTGCTGTGCTTGTCGTAGGGTATCACTGGCTTCAATCAGATATACTGCCTCGACTGCTTTCGCTAAAGGCGGAAAGTTGCGAATAGTCTAAGAACAGATTGGAACTCAGCATTGATGCATTATTGTACGTATGATATAGCTCTTACTCGTAGCATGTCGTCCATCAGCGTTCCTCGTCCTGGCCCGATTTCCATCAGGTATACGCCCTCGCTCTTCTTTCCCTGGGCGATCCATTCCGCCACGATCCATACTCCTATAAGCTCACCGAAGATCTGACTGATCTCAGGAGAAGTAACGAAGTCTCCTTTTGCTCCGAACTGGTCACGGTCTTTCGACAATGCTCCTGTGTAGTATCCGCCTAGGTCGGATGTGAGGACTTGTCGCATGAATGAGGCGACGGGTAGAGGGCCAGTGGTCTATCAAGGCGTCAGTATGATTTCCTTCAATCCTCTCTTCCCCTCTCACGGTAATCGCCTCGGCCAGTTGTTTTGCCAGAGGCGTCGACCATCCGTGACCACTCTCCGTCGAATTCCATCTTGCGCCAGTTGCTCGGCAAGACCAGCAGACGTTCGCTGGGCTTTTGCGAGCAAATAGCCGCGCAGTGCGCGATATACTGCTCCTCATATCTACCACTCCAAGACTTGACACCGCTCAAGCATAGGTCAGTGTTTTGGCGAAGTCCCTCAATGACATCTTCGTCTTCAGATTCTTGGCGCGTCAAGATCTCGAGC
Source organism: Nothophaeocryptopus gaeumannii (assembly GCA_031771865.1). Classification (NCBI taxonomy): domain Eukaryota; kingdom Fungi; phylum Ascomycota; class Dothideomycetes; order Mycosphaerellales; family Mycosphaerellaceae; genus Nothophaeocryptopus; species Nothophaeocryptopus gaeumannii. The sequence continues at coordinate 336,031 of JASISA010000009.1, forward strand.
TTCAACCCCGAAGGAGATCCTGCTCCGCAAATTCAACATCACCACGACACATCAACAATGCCTTCGCGCTGGGCAGATACCGAGGAGGACGTCGCCGAAGATGCGCGTCGAAAGACAGAGAAGGAGGAGAAGAAGCGGTTGAAGGCTGAGAAGCAGCGCCGAGCAGAGGAAGAGAAACGAGCCGCGGCGGAAGCGGCAGCGAGGACGAATGGACATGCCGAAAACGAGAGGCCTTCGAAGAGAAGACGGCTATCACAAGATGAAGGGCAAGAGGCGCAAGAGGCAGAGGGTAAGTTGTTGCGATTCGAGGCCCCAAGCTGGCAGCCATGTCGGTCTGTTGAGCGTTTCGACCGACTGAACCACATCGAAGAAGGCAGCTATGGGTTGGTGTCGAGAGCGAGAGAAGAGGCGAGTGGGGAAATCGTTGCCATCAAGAAGCTGAAGCTGGACCCAATGCGAGACGGTGGCTTCCCCGTGACAGCTCTACGCGAGATCCAATGTCTGCAGGCCGCGCAGCATCGACACATCGTCCACTTGCGGGAAGTCGTGGCAGGGCAGGGAGATTCGAGAGGAGACGTGTATCTCGTCATGGACTTCCTCGAACACGACCTGAAGACATTGCAAGAAGAGATGGCAGAGCCGTTTGTACAGTCGGAGATCAAAACACTACTACTGCAGCTGGCAAGCGCTGTCGAGTTCCTCCACGACCACTGGATCCTACACCGAGACTTGAAGACGAGCAATATCCTCATGAACAATCGTGGAGAGATCAAGCTGGCAGACTTCGGCATGGCTCGTTTCGTGGGCGATCCACCGCCTGCTAATTTGACACAGCTGGTGGTGACGCTATGGTATCGCTCCCCTGAACTGCTCCTTGGAACGACCACGTACGATTCTGCCATCGATATGTGGAGTCTTGGCTGTATATTTGGCGAGCTCTTGACCCGCAACCCGCTGCTGCGGGGCAAGAACGAAGTGGATCAGTTGAGTAAGGTGAGTTGAGCACCCGGTCTTCACGACTGGAAAGATGACGGATACCATGGCTGTGCTTTTCCATTGACTTTCATATTTGCAGATCTTCGAGCTCTGCGGAATACCCACCGATGACACTTGGCCTGGATTCAAGCGTTTACCTAACGCTCGAACGCTACGATTACCTCCATCTCGACAGGCGCAAGGCTCAATTATACGCTCGAAGTTCCCAACATTGACCAGTGCTGGTGCGAACTTGCTGAATAGTCTACTCTCACTCGACCCTGCGAAGCGACCTTCTGCAGGAGAGATGCTCGGGCATACGTACTTCAGAGAAGACCCTCGGCCGAAGCCGACTGCGATGTTCCCTACATTCCCTTCGAAGGCAGGACAAGAGAAGAGAAGGCGGCACACCAGCCCCACCGCGCCTATCAGAGGTGCAGCTCCTGGTCTGCAGGGCGATGTGGACTTCACCTCCATATTCAAGGGGCGGGAAGAGGAGCAGACTGGAGGTGGCTTTCAGCTCAAGGTTGCCTGATCTAGTTCTATGTCCGATTCTCGCCGACAGATACTCAGAAAGTAATACCTCATGATTCTACTGTTTTCGCCGGTGTTACTGGCCTCACCATAACCTTCATCACATAAGTCCCCTCAAACTTCGGGATCTCCGCCTTCTCCACAAACCCAAACTTCGGATACAACCTCTGACCCACCACCGAACTCTCCAAATACACCTCCTTCTCACTAGGATCAACCAACTCCTCCAGCCCATGTTTCACCAGCGCGCCTGCGACCCCGCGTCCTTGGAAATCTGGATGTACTGCACAGGCTTGCATGAACCAGAAATCCGTCCGATCGCCCATGATATCCTTTTTCGTTAACGCAAAGGTTGCGGCCAGGTCTTCGTATAACGACTTGTTGAGCCATTCGGGCATATTAGGATAGCGATTTAGGCCGCTGTCATCTGCAGCGTCGGACTCCACAGGGCCGTTCCAGCCTATGAAGCCCATTATGCGTTCGGAGTTGGAATCGATTGCCTACATGGGAGTCAATGGACCACATCTCTTTGATCATCAGAAGTCGGAACTGCGCACCTTGAAGTAATAGCGATTCGGCTGGCTCCAACGCTTGAGATGCAGCATCGTCCGCCATGCAACGAATTCGTCCTCTTGTTCTTTGGTAAGTGCAGCTGGAAGGCCAGCTAGATATAGCTTGTCTGTAGAAAAGGCCTTATGGACCAGGGATATCATTTCTGGGGCATCTTCAGCCGTCGCGGGCTCAATCTGGACACTCATGGTTTGCAGCAGTCTCAACCTGAAAGTGGAAGAGTTGCAAATTCCAGGAACAGATGAATTTCGAATAGAAGGATCATTAAACGCTTAGAGACGAAGGCAGTTTTATCATAATTGAACAGGTGCGGGAGCCTGGCCTCCCCCGGTGGTCTATCTCTTAGCCGCAGCGCTGCGAAATGCCACTTACGGCGTTAGTGTACCACATCAATCCCACCAATGGAGTTCGAGAAGAAGGGCCAATCCCGAAGAATGTGAGCCCGAACGATGCAAAGAACGGTTACATTGGATGCTCCACCATTACACTACACATCGACACTCGCAATTGTAGGCATCAACCTCATATACATCCACTACGTTGCCTCTAATGATTATCCCTCGGCATCTCAACAACCTGCGCAACCCTTTGAAACCTCGTCGCTCTCTTGAACACCATCCCTTCACTCAAAGGTCCCACTTCCCTCCGGAATATATCTTGATACGGCGTATGGCTCTCTATCATTTTATACCCTCCATCCTCCAGAAGCTTCTTCCTGCGTTCCTCGATCTCGTTTTCTGAGATTAACATATCAACTCTCCTCTTGTTGAGATCGACGCGGAGCATATCCCCGTCTCTCAGGATCGCCAGATTCCCATTCTCAGCTGCTTCAGGAGAAGCGTTCAGGATAGAAGGACTGCCTGAGGTTCCGGACTGTCGACCGTCGCCTATACAGGGCAACGAATACTTCAATCCCTTCTTGAGCAAATGTCCTGGTGCAGTCATATTCACTACCTCGGCAGCTCCTGGATATCCCAATGGTCCAGCTCCACGCATGACGAGGATCGTGCGTTCATCAACGGGCGCGGTTTTGATACGGGCATTGTAGTCTTCCGGACCATCAAATACGACGGCTTTCGCTTCGAAGGCGTTGAGGTCCTCGGGATCCTCTAGGAAGGCTGTGCGAAATTCCGCACTTATCACAGAACTCTTCATGATCGCAGAATCGAAGAGGTTTCCTTTCATATGCAAAAACCCAGCACCTGCTTTCATTGGCTTGTCGTACGAAAAGATGGTTCGACGATCCCAGGTTTGTTGGCCAGACACGTTTTCGCGGATGGTTTTGCCGTTGCATGTTATTACGTCGCCGTGAAGTTTCCCTTGATCGAGCAGTTCTGCCATTACTGCGGGAAGGCCGCCGGCGCGGTAGTATTCTTCGCATAGCATTTCACCAGCTGGCTGGACGTTTACCATCAGTGGGATGTGATACCCGATACGATCCCAATCATCCAAGTCTAGCTTGACACCGATGTGTTTCGAGACTGCGCCCAAATGAATGGGAGCGTTTGTTGAGCCGCCTATGGCCGTGTTGGCGACTATCGCATTTTCGAAGGCTTGACGAGTCATGATATCAGATGGTTTTCTGTCCGCATGTACCATCTCCACAATTTGAAGACCTGTCTTGTACGCACATTGAGCGCGCTCGCGGTAAGGTGCTGGGATGGTCGCTGAGCCAGGTAACGCCATGCCGAGAGCTTCGGCCAGTGCATTCATGGTTGATGCGGTTCCCATCGTGTTGCAATGACCCACGCTGGGTGTGCCCCTGGTGACGAGATCAGTGACACCTTCATCATCTAACTCGCCTATGGCGTGAAGTTCACGAGCTTTCCAGAGGACGGTGCCGGAACCGATCTTGTCGTTATTCTGCGGTCCATAGCCGTTCAGCATGGGTCCGACGTTGAGACATATTGCTGGGATATTGATTGTCGCTGCGGCCATTAGGCATGCTGGGGTTGTTTTGTCGCAGCCTGTCATGAGGACCACGCCATCGAAGGGGTAGGCGTAGAGAAGCTCGACCAATGTGAGATATGAGAGGTTCCGGTCTAAAGTCGCCGTCGGTCTTCTTGATGATTCTTGAATCGGGTGTGTAGGAAACTCAATGGCTATCCCGCCTGCTGAGCGAATACCTTCTCGAACCCGCTTGGCTAATGTTGTATGGTACTGATTGCAAGGTGTAAGGTCGGACCCGGAATTAGCTATCCCGATGATAGGTTTGTTGGACATGAGCTCTTCTTTCGTCAGGCCATAATTGAGGTAGCGGTCCACGTAAAGAGCAGATATAGCACGGTCATCTGGGCGATTGAACCATTTTGCAGAGCGGAGTTGCTTCTTCCGTTCTGACGTTGATGTTTCTGAGCTGATGTTGACTTTGGATAGTTTTGACTCGAGCTCTTTCGTTCGGGCCCGAAGAGCTGCTAGTTCTGTTTTGTAGTCCTCTATATCAACTAGATGGCCATTCTGGGAGGCGCAATTGCTGGACTGCTCACAGTCGTTGCATGCTTCTGGGTCTTGATTACAGGAAGACATAGTCAGCGTAAACTTCGGATGATTATCAGCAGGTAGGGGCAGCCTGAGGAAAGAGGAGAGACATCAAGTGAAGTGAAGCAGACAACGGGCAGGGTGGCCCTAAGTAATAGCCATTGATTGAGTGGTCACTGGGTCAGCCAAAGGCCGACTTTCCTGCGGATGCCCCACATTCGGCGAAGCCGCTTGAGCTGCCGTGGTGGAAACGGTGATTTGGGGGTGTAGATGCAGCCGAGCTCGGTAGAATTGCTTGCGGTGTCTATTCATGGCGGTTTGTTTATAAGCATCGAGGTGTACAGCCATCCTCCTCTCACCAGTTCACCTTATGAGTCTTCCCCGTTCGGAAAGGTTGCGAGTGAAGATCATCGAGGCTGGCAGGTCTGCAGCGAGCCCCATCTCGGAGTACATGACCTTTCGTCAGTCTGCTATGGATGCACCGTGATAAGTTCTTGGTCAAGGAGTGGAGAGCTTGGGCATATGGTTGTCGCTGCTTCTGAACGGCTGGACGAAGAGATCATGGGCCGGCAACAAGTGGTGGGTGGCAAGTTTCCAGCGTCCCTTCTGCTTTCATGATCTGATCAGACAGGCTGCTAGCGGTTTGAAGGAGTGGTCTCAAACGTTGATGTATTCATGAGGAGGTGAGAGATGGATCGAAAGGAGGCCGAAGTGTGAAGTCATCCAGCACGGGCCAAGCGTCGGGTCGATCAGATGCCGATGGATAGAACTATGGACTCAAATGCCATCCACGTCTCCTCCTTGAACCTGTCCCTTACACTTCGCTACACTTCACACGATCTGGCAATCTCTAACTCTGGCCTGAACGTGCGACGACGAGCTATCATCATGGAGACGTACACGGCTGAGGGATATGGATGAAATCCTCCACGACCGCGACAGAAAAGCTGGGAGCAGAAAAGCTGGGAATCTATGACCTGGGACGGGTGAGACACGGCGACGAGTGCGCTGAGCTGTGGAGGCATGGGCTGCTGATTCGTGTGGCCTTGGTCGCACAATCACCGCGCGGCAGACTGTCCTACAACATACAAGGTACCTGGCACGATAGGACGTGTACGAGGGATTTGAAAGGCCTCTACAACGAACGAGTTCTCAATCTGCCGCTATGAACCGTATCCGGTATGCTGATGCCCGAATCCTTCCTCAGCGTGTCTGTGGAAGACCACACCAACGAGGCGGACTGGCTTAATTGATAAGCCGCGATCTTACAGACATTCGGGAACTCCTCAGACGTCCAACACGATCCGCCGCACCACCCGCACCAATGCTTCCTCTGTACTGTTGGCTGAGGGCTCGATGTTCTGTCTAAGTCCGTCCTCCAGCGTGGGGCGGACCTCTTCAGCGCGAAGATCGCCAAATTTCCAGTCGCGAGAATGAAAAGGCCGACTAGCGTACACATCCATCTAGTGCCTATAGCATCGATAAGAGGCTGCACGGAGACAGTAGCAACGCAAGCAAGAGTTTGCCGGATAAAGTTATTGAGGGCGACACCAGTTGAGCTTCGCCTCGGCGTAAATTCTGTCAGCATGGTGGCAACAGCGCCGAAGATGAGCATGTTGCCAATGCCAAAGAAGAAATTGGCAATACTCGGAACAATCCAGTGGACACCATGCTGGACGGTCCAGCCGTACCAGATAAGACAGAGCGGATAGAGCGATGCAGCCAGCCATATGTTCTCCTGCATGCGATCTTCTGGTAGATATATGAGGTTGCCCTGAGCGTCGTAGCGTCCAGCTTTCAGAGCCGAGCGTCTGATGAGGTAGTCGGCCCAGCGACCGCCGGTCTGAGACGCGAGCAGGAAGCCGAGTGTCGGTGGAAGGTACAGCAGACCAACGATAATGGTGTTGAAGTCGTACGGTGAGCTTCCGAAATTCGCCTGAATCGAGATGTTGATGACGAAGAGCGCCGCCGAGGCTAAGCCTCCCGAATATACCGTGATTAGAATCGGTGGGTGGCGAAGGTACTTCAGCGTCTTCAGCGGGTGTAAGAACTTCTTCGCCAGCTCCTCTTGGAAGCTGTCGCTCTTCTTATCTTCGTTTGCGCCTTGTCGAGTCTCAGGCAAGAACAATACCAGGAGCAGTAGTATTATTCCTCCAAAGATCGCCAAAGCCCAAAGCGTACTCCTCCCGCCAATGCATTGCGACAGAACTCCTCCGATTATTGGTGCGATTCCAGGACCGCAGACCGGACCAAGGTAGAAGACTCCCATTGCCATGCCTCTCTCCTCCGGCTTCCATAGATCAGCTACCGTCCCAGCTCCCACCGCCTGCACCGAGGCCGCTGCCCCACCGCTCAAGATCCGAAAGACAATGAGCATCTCCACATTCACGCTCAACGCACTGATGATCGAGAAGATGACGAAGAGACTGAACGAAACGATGTAAATCGTCCGTCGACCTAGCAGCTCAGACCATGCCGACCACCACATGGGCGTAAAAGCTATTGCAAACTGGTAGAATGCTGGAGAAAGGTTTACCACCTCTGCGCTGGCCTGCAGATCCTTGGCGACATTCATCAAGCCTGGATAGAAGATCGAGGAGCCAACTGAGGAGGTCGCTGCTGCGAATGTTACAATGATTGTCATTGCCCACTTGATCGTGCGACTATACTGGTACGGATCCGCAAGTTCTGGAATTGCAGCAAGCCGGCTCAGCAGGCCGCGCCGATGTGAGCGTGGGACCGCCTGTGGTACCTGAGGAGTTCGAAGTAGCTTGCAGCATGAGCAGTGAGTTCTGGCGCATTGCCTGGAGCGTCGCTCGAGTTGTTCATGCCCGGCCAAAGTGTCCGAGAAACCAGCATCAAAAAAAGACTTCTTGTCTTGCTCAGAGCTTGTTGTCGACTGCTCGCTAGATCGTCGCCGTACCTGGTGGTATCTCTCGAAGTCGAATATCGGGACAATCAGAACTTGCCCTGACGGACCGTTGTCGGCGCCGATTCTGTCTCTTTCAAACATGCTGATTGCTGACGACAGAGGTGAAACAGTCGGTCATGGTATCGATCACCATTAATGCTAATGGTCTTGTTTTCGAGCATTACGAATCGGTCGCGTCTCCACCTAAGATCGTAATAAAGTACATCTTCCCACGTCAGATCTGGCTCAATAAATGTGGCAACAGCACCACAAGGCTGTCCATCGCCCTATATCAGTGGACCTCATCAGCAAAAGGAAGACACCCACGCATTCGCATCCTGATCCGGTGGCTTTCATCTGCAGCGCACGACGTGAATAGATTTTGGCTTTGCGCATAACAAGAGATCGTCCACCAAGCCCCGAAGGTCATTGGCTCTGGTCCTGAGCTATGTGAGGCATCCAAGAAAAGTCACCGATCTGAAACCCGACGCTGGCTGTCGCAACAGAGCATGTTTACCGTCACATTTTCAAAAACTGGAGGCCCACCGATTGGTGGAGCCCAAAACGCCTCGCCTCAGGCGATGAAAGGCGAAGTTATGCGTCCTCTTCATAACGAAGGCAGCCTTTCTCTTTCGGGCCCGGATATTACGAGTGATCCTGCCGAAAGGCTAGTGCTGTAAAAGATGCTACTACTAGGTGGTAGGCCTCTTCAAAACAAACGACGTTACGCTATTCTGTCAACTACTCGGAAAGTCTCCTTCTTTGCGCTTGGGCCTGAACGCGTTACACGTCAACGTGTCAATCACCTGCATACCGGTCTTTGACGACGGCCTCTGAAATCAGACTTTGATCGACCGTTCTTGTCCGTATTCCCCGATGCGCTTGCCAGGGCCTTCTCAGTCTCTGAAAATCTGACGGTAAATATGCTCTAACAACGACCCGAGGCGAAGCTTGTCAAGCTTTGCCGTGATGCTTAAACCTTAGTTCTAGAGCAACGCCACGCTAACGGTGATTGGTCGCACGCAGCTTTCAGGTGCTGCGTACCTGATCGTCGCGGGTCCAAGCTTGCCGAGCTGGCTTCGGTTGCCGAATCCTTGCAGCCCACGCCCGGCACCACAGCGCAGCAGATGAATGAATATTTGCACATTGAATCGTGTTGAACAGCTATACATTGCACGTAGACGGGTAGGTTGAGCCTAATCGCTCAAGTGTTGCATTTAGAGCAAAACTTCGTGACCATGGTAGGTGATACTTCACGAACGACAGCTTCGGAGTTAGAACTAGCAAATCTCATGCCGTAGACGCTAGTTCTACTCGACACACATGTTACAGCTTGACGACCACCTTCGTTGCGCTTACACCCTTTCTCACGATATCTATTCCGTGCTGAATGCGCCCCAGGCCTTCTCCAACGACCAGTGGATCTGGCTTCGGCTGGAGCGTGCCATCGGCCAAGGTCCTTGCCATCCACGAATGGACGACATCGTATGTCTTGCTTTGTCGCAACGCGGGAATGCTCACTGTGATGTAGATCAACTCAGCACCCTTGGAGCAAGTCATGTCGAGGGTAGTACTCACATCTCAGCGCCTGAACTCCACCCTCATACTCCGTCTCAGGCGGGCTCAACACCGCACTGATCTTCTTCACCTTCGCGTCTGCCTTCAACAATATCCTCGCCAGTGGCTCGACAGTTTTCTCCTCATCCACAACACAATCGAACGCACCCACCACAGGCTTCCCTTTCAAAGCTTCCACAATATTCTCCTCCACCTTCGAATCTGAATGATCAAAGATCTCCGTCGCACCAATCTCCTTGCAAAGCTCATGGTTCCGTTTACTCGCAGTCGTCAACACTTCATACCCGGCTGCTTTGACCATCTGAATTGCGCAACAGCCTACACTTGAGGAGCCTCCCCAGATCAGAACGATTGAACCGGGAGCTGGTGGTGAGGCGTTTGGGTCTGAGAGTTTTGCGGTTGAAAGACCCAACTGGCCCTCAACAAATAATCCCGCCATCGCCGTATCGCACGCTAGCGGCAGAACAACGGCCTGCTCGAGGGATACATTCTCTGGTACGAGAGTCACATTCGACTCGTTCAGCTGTACGATTTCTTGAAAGGCAGAGCATTCTGGACGACCGATTGAGGTTCCGGGACAGTTTCCTGCTACTCTGTCGCCGATGCGGAAGGTGGTGACTTCGGGACCGGTTTGGAGGACGGTGCCTGAGAGGTCTGCGCCGAGGATTGTTGGGTAGGTGAGGGGCTTGCCACCGATGGGTGGGTTGGAGTCTTGGATCTTGTATTCGAGGGGGTTGATGGCTACGTAGGCGGTCTTGATGATTACATCTTTGGGACCGGGGGTTGGGTAGGGTGCTGGGCGGACTTCGAGGGGTGTTGCTTTGGGTCCTGTTATCCAAGCTGCTCTGTTTGTGGACATCTTTCGTGATGTGGCAGTCTTAGCCTGTCGTTGCGATACGGGTCTGATTTGCCAGGCTGTCGAAAAGGCCGAATGAAGCTGTGCGACGCTGGATATCTTGATTGGACAACGAAGACCACACAAGAGCATTCCAGCACGCCTATATGTCCCAGGCGAGTTGTCTAGCGGCTTTCTTTATATCCATTGAGGCTTCTTCAGCTGTGCCTCAGCTATCGGAGATAGCGGGCTATCTCCCATTGAACAGAGTTAAGGCGTTAAGGCCATGATCCTCCGACTCACGGTCTGGTCCTTGTGAGGCTTCTCACTTTCGAGATGACCGAGAATCTGATCAGCGAGCGTGCCATTGTCTTCGTCCGCTTTTCGTCCTGGCTGTTGTCAAGGTGTTCATGGTTTCTGCCTGAGGTTGCGTTGTCGACGTCACCTCGCAGCTCCGTCTTCAAGCCACGTTATCTCCTTGTACTTCCTCCATCAACACCCAATGTCTATCCCAAGCGAGGCGGCCAGAAGCATCGGCAGTGTAGCGGAGGTAGTGGCCTTCATTGTTCGACATCTCGATGTTCAGGACCTGGCCAGGGCTCATCGGGTATCGAGGACATGGAAGTACGAAATCGACAGGTCGCCTATCTGCCAGGAGACGCTGTTCAAAGTGGCTGTCCATACTAGAGAGGTTCTCGTCAACCAGATGGCCGAAGACGAGATTGAAGAAGAGATCTGGATTGGAAGATTTGACTCGAAGGACGATGTACCCTTCGAAAATCGACTGAGAGAAGTCAGAACCATCGCAGCTCTCCATCCGCTACTGAAGAGGGAGCCTGATGTTATCTCACAAACACAGGCATATGTTGACGTTGAGCTTCTGATGACCATGCCTGATAACTGGCAGCGAATGTACTTGTTCCAGCCTCCAGCAACGGATTTATGGGTAATGCTGGACTACGTCTTCGACGATGGGCCCTTTAGAAACACCGCTCCAAACTATGCATACTACACCGAAAGTATCCAGGACACCAGCGGCATTCGCTTAGAGAAACTGGTTCAAGTTGTGAGGAAAGGCTACGACGCAGGCACGTCTGACTTCTGGAGCTGGTTACCTGATGAGTATCGCTTCGATAATCGCATCGCGTTGGACGATTACCTTGTAGCCTATGGCTACCCGCGACTCAGCAGTGTGACTGTATACACTAGAGGTTTCATATCCGAGCAGCATCCAGACGTCGAGGCGGTTAGAAGCAGCCCCAACGGCAAGATCACTCGTCATCATCCTCGGAACCTGATTGCGGACACGACAGTCCAGTAGCGATCACGCCAATACTCTATTGCTGAAATACATTCATGAACGCCAAGATCTTCTGCATGTAGCTGTCTGACCTTATTCGCGACAGCTTGCCGGGGAGGATCAAATCTCGCCCACGAACGTTGGGGCTGCGCCCTCGGTGATCATTTCCAACCAGACGTGAGACTGTGGCCGCTTTGCTTCTTCCTCGTCAGTTCATTGGGCTTTCATAAAGCCGCTCGAGCTCCAGCCAAGCACCTTGCGATGTAGGGTTTACTAGGAGCCGCCGCACCCGTACAATGGGATCTCTCACGCGTCCTTGGAAAGACTCGGAATGCTTCAAGGCCTGTCCCATATATACTGTTACATCTTCTGGAGGTAAAGACATCATAATGTTCGTCTGAAAGTCAGCACATCGACACCTCTCTGATTGGAAATGTACTGCTTGCGAATTGGAAGAGTCATATTCTTCCCCAGGCCTGACTGTCGCATGCGAGCCATACGGGTCTGCTTCGCTCGCTAGACACTGACCGAAAATGTGGAGACGACCATTCGAAGATTGCCCTTGACTGCGAATGACGATTCCATGATCTGCGACCATATCGGTCAGGACTTCTTGGAACGGGAGTAGAATATCTCCAGGTCGGGTCTTGCAAGAAACGATCGCATGCAATCCGTCTCCCACAGTGACGGCCTTGGGACGGCGAAGGTCGAACCCATTGCGCAGACCTTTTATTCGCTCGTATTCTCCCATCGGACTCTCATTGGGCTGCATGGCCGATGAGACGGCCTGCTGGGATATTCCGTGGCCCGGCGAGTCGATGGCGGCAATCGAGCTTTCGCTGACGAAGAAGTCATACGCGACAGAGTACATGCGAACATGGGCTGCGTCTGAGGGAAGTGTCTCATAATTCAACTCATTCCCGTCAAAGACCGAGCCTCGCTGGAAGACTTCTGCCTGCAGCTCAGATGTCCTGTGGTCGATGTAAGTCGTAACCGCACACCGTGTGAAGGATAGATACCGCGTGTGCAAAAGCGCAAGACCAACGGTTGTCACCAACATCCTCCCAACACTAGCGAGAACAAGGGCCATCGACTTAAAGATCGTTCACATGAGTGCCACCTGGGCTTTTTTCTCCTCCAAATCAGCTTGGCAGATACAGATACTGTCGATCCAGACGTATACGCCAGAATGCCGCAGTCGAGCTTGCCAGAGGGCATAGTATGCATTATTTCGGATGTGGAAAAGCTTGCTGTCAATCAACATGGCGCGTGTGTCAAGAGCACCCCATGCATACGAAATCGCATTGTATCTCGGAGCTTCATTGAGGTACCAGACGCTGGAATTCCAGTCTCAAAACGTCCTGCGGTTTTCCAGGAATCAATCTGAGGAGGCGGATTTGCCGGCTTGGATCATTGAGAGGCTCTTGTGTCCAACAATATCTTGCACCTGATGCCTCAGTCATTGCATCATGCTCATGGCGTCTTTCAAATGGAGTCAGATGACGGCTTTTGAAGATGTCAAGCCCAGCTAGCAAAGCGCAACTACTGCGACTCATTCAGCTTTGTGTGACCACGCGCCACAAGACACTACTGCAAGGATGAGGTTTAGCTGAGCTAGGGTATGCAATTGATCGACTTCTCATAGATTGTTGTCTACTCATCTACATGCCGTTGATTCAATCCAGCTAGTTCGTCAGCAAGTTACCTGGAGAAACAATCGTTTCCGCCAATTCGTAGATGACAACATGATCATCAACACCAATCACCAACTTGTTGCGAGCAAGCGCAAAGTTACCGATTCTCGGCTGATCGATCGGGTGCATTGGGATGTAATTGAACGATCCCATAGTCTTACCCTCAGCAGATCGGACGATGATACCGTCGTCTTCCGCAGTCCAGACACGACCGGCGTTGTCGATGTGCAAGCCTGTACATACGATTAGTAGAATTCAAAGAGAAGAGGTGTGGCCTGGGAGCTTACCATTCGCAATCCCCGTCCTTACAAGCGCAAACAACCTCCCATTCACAGGCTTGCCCTGATCATTGAGATCATACTCATATATACTATTCGACCTTGTCGTGTTACTCGCCTGCTCCTCCAACATACTCTGGTCAGTAACCGCCGTATTCGTCATATATAACGTCCTTCCATCCGGACTGACTCTGATTCCATTCGGAGCCACAATTTCATTTGCAGAGATTACGGGCAGCAGAACTTTGTCCAATAGGGAGAACAGCCAAACGGCTGTATCGAAACGTTGACGAGGGAATTTGGGTCCAAGGACGTCGCGGATAGAGAAAGTAGTGAGGAAAATGTAATCTTTATTGTTTACTCTTGTGACCACCACATCATCACAAGGAGCGAGGGGGGATGCCTTGGTAGCTGTTCAGGATATGTGTAACCTTGAGGGGTCTTTAAATCGACGGTGATGATCGTGGCAGGGTCGGTAGTGGCGTTGAATTCGGTTAGGTAGACGAGGCCGTCGTAGGAATAGTAGTACCCTCCCAAAGGATATCGGATTGGTGGGTTTGTGATGACTAGGTTGGCAGAGGAGTTCGTCAGTGAGAAGGAGGTTATGGATTGGTTGTAGGGGTAGTCGAAGCCGAGGTAGTTGAACTGCGGAAGAGAAGGAATCAGTGCCAGCTTCGAGGGGTATGCGAGGTATGTGTTTGTCATACCCAAACTTCGTCGATATCTGGAATCCATACGCCTGCTTCGAAAGCACATTCTGGAGCTCCTGGAGGACAGCTGATGTTGCTGACTTTGGGATTTGCCCCGACCATGGCCGAAAACTCATCGGAGTATGAGACGAAGCGTGCCTGGTTGGCTCGTGAAATTGCTTGGTTGACATTTTGGTCTCCGGTAGTCGTGCTGTTCAGCCTTCCATATCTGATACTACTGTTGAAAAGCTGCGGCAGCAAGTATAGCCATTCTTCGGGAATTCTGGCTACAGAAGAGTTGAAAACTGTAGAAAGGGAGTTTTGAGCCTGTGCGAGGCCAGCAAGGCCGGCAAACAAGTAGGTTTACTTCATGTTGGTAGATCAAGCAGCGGCTTGAGGTGACAGACGCAAGACGTCGTCAAGAAGGCCCTCATATTTGTACTTACTGCGGTGAGGTATTGGGAAATGACGTTTCTCGTACTGATGATGATCTCCGTGCAGTTCATGGAAAGTTTCGAAGGGTTGAAGCTCTTGCCAATGCGGCTCTTGAAGGCTCGACGATCCTTTACTTTGTTGGCGAATGCACTGCAGTTGTCGCATGATGGATGTATGGCGGCGCGTGCCGGTGTTTGTCAGATCGAACTGAACCTGAACCTGTGCAGCTCAAGTTGTTCTCCGTCGGCTACGCGGGATGTAGTGGTGAGCACCGAAGAGGCCATGACCATGACTTAGTCAGCGTTAGAGGTGCAGTACATACACATGCATCACTTTTCTGCTTGATCTTGCATCGTCACATCCTTTTGCTATCATTCCCTCACTGAGACACCTTACATCTCCGCTCGACAGCCTGGGTGGAGTATCTGATCCCTCTTCATGCATGCCCTGGTCCAGCAACACAGAAATTCCGGTCGGTCCACGTTGACAGTCGTATTGCATTCCGGTCCGCTCGATCCGAGTTGAACAGCGTCGTTAAGAGTGAATGCGAAGGAAGATTGAAGAGGAACATCATTCATTTCATCCTCTCGAGGCCTGTCTGCGAAGAACGTAGAATGTCCGCACCACCCGCAATGCCTGCCGAACAATACTTGGTACCTCACTTGTAGCCTTGCAAGTAGAGAGCAAAGGTTGGCAGAATCGGACCTCATCAGGGAGATTTAGCATCTGAGTCCGTCGTGAATAGTCAACGACAGGAATACCTGGTGTTTCCCTTGATGAGTCTCCTGTTGCAGAAGAGCGCCTCGGAGAAGCAGGTTTTGCTCCGGTGTCGTTCTGCGCCATAGGAGCTTTTATCCTTTGCACCGAGTCTCTGGTGGAATCCATCAATGCTCTCCCGAAGTCACCAAGAGTTGTGGCTATGCCAGCCTCCATTGTTCGCATGAGGTCGTCAAAAGCGGCATCTCGCACGTGCGCAGGAGGATCCCAAAAGTCTTCGGCCCAATCTGCCAGGACACGGAGGATGACCCCGTTTCGCCAGTCTGCCAGACTGATATCCTGGTCAGGCAGCGCTGTCCGATGCACAATACGGCTAGCACGAGCGCGTATATCATCAAGCAGTCCTGTTCTTAGTGTCTGGGCGAGACGTGCTCGTCGAGAGAAGCTTTGCGCATCTCCGTCGCGAGAGGAGGTCCAGCGGTTCTTTCGCCAGTTGTACACGACCACGTTGTCCATGTGCGCCACCATTGGATCTTTCAAAACGTCCTCTTCCTCCTGGGAGAGAAGGATATCTTCGCAAATAACTAATGTGGTGTCAGTCGACTTGCAGGAGAACAGACGTAGGCTCGCACCTACTATGCAATTCTCTCAATGAGGGAGGCAGTATGGTATCCAGAGGCGGCTTGGAGTCAGACACCATATCGCTCTCGTCATCAAGGCCGAACAAAGCAGCGTTAGAGAGCGTGAGAGGTTTGAGCGATACCAGCTCGTTAAGGCGTGTGATTCGGGATGCGTTACGCCGACGACCCAACATCTCGCAGGGTGCTCTGTCTAGGAGGTCCTCATCTTCCGGATGATCCAGTCGCAGATGTTCCAAGCGAGTCAGATTGTTTGCCAAAGCCACGCCGAGCTCATTGAAGTCGAATCTTCGCAAGTTTTCATCCCAGGACAACCATTCGATGTCTAAGCTGTTCAAATTTAACAAGCCGACAAATAAATATTCCAGGTCTTTAGCCTTTGCTTCACAGCGCTCTATCATCAGCCTCGTCAAGGCGCTATTATTCCTCCTTACTAAGTTGTCGGCCCCATAGGAAATCGAGGGACACAATGAATCGGTGGATAGTGTTCGCAAGAAGGGGAAGAGCGAGAGCATTTCCAGATCTTTCACAACTACTCCATCGCCACGTTGATGAGCGAGATAAGTCTCGCGGATTGAATATAGGCCACAACTTTGGACGTCCTGTGTGCCAACTGACCGGTCGTTCCAGATGAGAGACAGGACTTACACCGGACTAATCTTGTACAAACGTCCAATGCTTCCCTCCAGATCTAGTATTTCAACTCGCCGGCATAGTATGACCAGTAGCGTCAGGAAGGTACCATCAGATATCGGGTAGGTCACGGTCTGGCCGAGTCCAAGTTGGTACATGCAAATCTGCTGTACGAGTTGGATTGGCACGTGCAGTATTACGTACAGATAGTACAAGCATGACTTGAGATCAAAAGGGACAAAAGTGGCTTCTTCATAAGGTCAGTCAACTTCTCTCAGGCGCGAGCTGTGCCGGACGAACCATTTTCATGTTCTTCAAAGTTGGCAAACATGGGGCCTTCGACTCGGTGTCTGATAGCCTTTGCTTTGTCGCCGAGGTGTGGGCACTCGATCAGTGTTCGACAGAATAGTCTGAGCTTGCCACTACATTATTTTCGCTTCTGGAGTAGCGTAGTAGCACAAATGCAGCCAAGAAGTTTCGCCTGCGCCATTACTCGAAGCACGAATGAGTTATTGCAACGACATCTGCCACAGACCAGCTCCAAGCACCCGAGATGTGCACTAATATCATCGAAGACCTCATTTGCTGAGTTGTAAGACCCTGTCCAGCACCCTAGTACCGTGCTGCCACAGGAGAGCTGAGTTGTTGATGGGAAATGGCCTGCAGCAAATAGCTTTACAACCTCTTCGTCGTTCGTCTCCGCGTACGGCACTTGTCCGGAGAAGATGGCGTAGAGAACAGAGCCCAAGGCGAAGAGATCTGTTCGGACGGTCGGCGCCTCCTCGATCGGGCGCGGAAGAAAATACCGCGTGCTCTCGATAGCAGTTCCTTTCTCACCAAGTAATGCGGAACCAGCAAAATCGATAACGCACAAGTGGTGCTCGCAAGTAAGCATGAAATTCCGGGGTTGAATGTCGCCATGTACTACGTGGTTCTGATGTAACACAGCGATGGCCTCAGCGGCATCTGCGGCGAGCTGGAGGCGCTGCTTCTCGTCCAGAGACAGTGCTATATGGTCGTCTAACCAGGCCTGGAGGTTGCCATAGGGTAGATATGGTAAGACCGAGCGTTCGGGCGTGCTTGTAGGGTGGAGCTGGAGAAGTCGCGGATGGTGTGGAAGTACTTGATAAATGTCGAACTCGCGTTGAAGTTCGCAACGTGTCAGATCGGGGTCCGGGCAACTGGGATACTGCAATTTGACGACCTGTGCACTCCCATGTTGGCGTTCGATTCTCGCTGTACTGCCCCCGCTGACTATTTCCCAACCCGCAGCTGGTTCCGTAAATAGTTCCAGCATATTGCGCTTCCGGTATTGTAGCAATAGAGGAAACGCACAAATTAGGTGAAGCCAATTTGTTTCAAAGGCATCAATGCATGGACAGCCTGGAGGCCCGTGCTCGGTGCGCAGGATTGAGTATATAGTAGCTCTTCCGCTTTCCCATGGGCTGTCGAACTAGAAGCAACTGCTTATATAAAAGTGTTTAAGAAAAAGGGCAGTATTAAAAGAAGCCGAGGGACCGATCGCGTAAAAGAGATTATAGATAAGTTAGTACTTATAACGTAGCTATAATATATCTATATATAATCGCGATACCTTTTATAGGTTACTACGGTACGATGTTAACGTGTACCCTAACTTACGTATAGTATATAGAAGTATTTTTAATTAACAAGGTATCTCGCGGACTAACGTCCAAGGATCAGCCCGAGTTTAGTGGGCTTTAATCAATATTGATGGAGACTGATTGATAATTGGTTGGAAATTGAGAGGCCCCTCCCTAGGTTTGAAGAGCGAGCGTAAAAGCGGGCTTTAAAGCTGCCTTGACCCTAAGATTGGAGGGCTTGGCGGGCTTGGCATGAGACACCAGGCGCATTTCTTTCAACTGACGGAACACTCTAACGTCACATCCACACCAAAATTGATAGGCATACTGACCTGATTGTGTCTTGAAAGAACTCCAAGTTTCAGCCAAAATGGTCGTATTTTGAGGAAGATGCAGGCGTGCAAAGTGCTGTCTCTGCCAAATCCAGCAAAACTGAAGTTCGCGCTGAAAGTCACGTGATGGGTGCATCTTTCTCGACCAATCAGAATGGGTTTCTTCACGTTCCAAGTTCTCAGTAATATAGCCCTCTGGTTAGATTTGGCAGGGACAGCACTTTGCACGCGTGCATCTTGCTCAAAACACGACCGATTGAGCTGAAACTTAGGGAACTTTCAAGACACGGCTCAGTCAGCGTGTCTATCAGTTATGGTGTTGATGTAATCGTGGGCTATCGCGTAAGTTGGAAGAATGCGCCCGGTGTCTTATGCCAAGCCCTCCAATTTCAGGGTCTAGGTAGCTTCAAAGCCGCTTTCACGCTCGCTTTTCAAACCTAGAGAGGGGCCTTTCAATTTCCAACCAATTATCAATCAGTCTCCATTGATTAAAGTCCACTAAACTCGGGCTGATCCTTGGACGTTAGTCCCTGCGCGGTGGTCTGCGCGCAGCTGAAAACGACGGCTAAAAATGTCTAGTCTGAAACGATGGTGGTTGAAAAGAGAGTTCAGCGCGCCAGGCGGATTTGGATTCACTTCGAGGTGCGCTCGGGAGGCGGGCCGAGAGCGCGCACAGATCATCGCTTTTCCAGTCGCGTCGGCGGACTTGCTCTCCTTTCCAACTTGCAATACACAATCCACAAACACAATGCTTCCAGAACTGCCCGTTGAGCTCATTGAGCTCGTTGTCAACTCCGTGGACTCAAACGATCATGCGACTCTGGCGGCGATATGTCGAACCGGGTCGTTGGGGAAGAGGATCGCGACACCGTTGCTGTATGGGACTGTTGGCATCACCAACGAGCGTTTGACTCCTCTTCAATACTCCCAGAGCATGCTCATATCGACTTCACATCAGCATTCTATGAGGACTGTGGTGGAGCTCGCTAATAAATATGTGATGGTATTATCCCTGATCGTCGAGCCTGAGTGAAGGCGGCGAAAATATCTCAGCTAATAGAGGAAGTGCTCGACCCAAGTACTCTCAGATATGTTACTGTACAGAACGCTTTTGATCATTGTGCTGCGTGCATTGCGGCCGCTTCGATGACACCATGGGTGTGTCTACTTCTTCAGCAGCTTCTCGGCTTCCTTGCTCCTCTTCTCCAGAATCTGGGAGATGTCGTTGACGGTATCCCTACCCAACTTCTCGGCCTGGTTCAGATTGTCAGCTAAGATTCGAGGGCCTTACACTGTCTGCCCACTCACCTCTGGCTTTTTGGTCTCTGCCGCCTCCTTCAACTTCTGTAGCTGAGGCAGGATCTGGGAACCATTCGGGAGTGCGCTCAGCCAACTCGACAGACCGCCACTAGCGAACTGCTCGGCCTTCTTCTCAGTGCTGGGATGAGTCAGCAGGGCATCAACACTTCCAGGAGATGGCCACTTACTCCTTTATATACCGCTCTAGGCCTCCGATGCTACCACTCTGGACGGCGCCCCGAACCTTGTCGATAGCTTCCGTTACGTGGCCTTGCTTCAGGCTGTCCAAGTTCTCTTCGACGACCTTCTTCACTTCTGGGTTTTTCTCCAACAGTGGCTTGATCTGCTCCCAGCCCGATGTCCATGACTGATCCGCCACCTTCTTGAGCTCCTCAATCTTGTCGTGGACGAGCTTTCGGAGGCGGTCTGGTGTGTCTGAGTTGATACCCTGCTTGGCAATCTTGGATGCTTCGTTGAACGTCTCATCCACAGACTTCTTGGCCTCAGGACCCAAACGCTCCCCGAGCGATCGGAGCTGATTGAAAGAGCCATCAAGCTTCTCGCGCACCTCTGGGTGGTTATC
This sequence comes from Nothophaeocryptopus gaeumannii, assembly GCA_031771865.1. Lineage (NCBI taxonomy): Eukaryota > Fungi > Ascomycota > Dothideomycetes > Mycosphaerellales > Mycosphaerellaceae > Nothophaeocryptopus > Nothophaeocryptopus gaeumannii. The sequence continues at coordinate 356,114 of JASISA010000009.1, forward strand.
GAGGATCTGTTGCGCAGCATCACCAGCCAGAGACGACATCTCACTCAGCCTCTTGGACAATATTTGCCATACATCGTTCAGCGTGTCCAGACTGGTGCCCTTCTTGTTGGCAACTTCCCTCAGCTCCTCGTATGTTGACCGGGCGATCTGGTTGACTTCATCCCCGTGCTTGCTTCTGATCTCGTCGAGGTCTTTAAATGAGCGATCAACAAAGTCCTTCCCACCAGGTATCCAACCAGCGTACTTTTGCGCTACGTTGCGAATCTCATCGATAACGTTGTCGGTCGGGCCTGGGGTGATCTCTCGAAGTTGAATCTTGAGCTGCTCGGCAGCTTGGTCGGCGTACTGCTTCGCGCTCTGGCCTGTCTGGACGATGGTTTTTGCGCCAGAGAAGTGGTACCAAAGGTACGTACCAGCAGCAACTGCACCACCACCGATCAGACCTCCAGCCACTCCGGGGCCAATGCCGCCTGAGCTGGTGTTCTCTTTGTCCGTCGCGAAAGTTCGCTTTGGTGCACCTCGTTTGGCAGCCGTCGCGCCTGAACTGCGGAATGCACGCGCTGCGCGTGCTGTCGTTCGTGGGGCAAACATGTCTATTGTGTGGTTTACAAGTGAGGGGGTGGAAACTTCTCTGATCAGGAGAGCGTTTCAAGCCAGCAAATGTGTGTTTTAATCTTACCGCAGCCACATTTCAACTTGATGAGGGCGTGATGATGCTGCTGTCCGGATTTGGAAGTTTGATCACAATGACGATGATCTTCAGGTAGAACTACCAAACTTTAATCTATAAGGGCGACAGGCATGTGCCCCGCATGATGGAACGATTCAAGACAACCACCCCCGCCGACCACCTTGCCATCGCCCTCGTCTGCAACTTCGCCCTCAACATCAAACTACATCATTCCGTCATAAGGGAATGATTGAAGTCAACTACCACTTCGACACCGACCTCACCTGCAACTTCGACCTCAGCGCCAAAATACATCATCTCAATAGGAACACTGCTTGTTGGTATACCGGCTCTGGACGCAACGAACATTAATATTGACCCTTGAGACGCACGGCGGCCGCTTGGCCGGTGTCTGTGGCTCGGCTGTTCGCGATCTGGCCACATCCCAGCGGACTGGCCATAATAATTAGGAGCTTGAGGGTGAGTGAGTTGATGCCGATATGGGCTCCTCATCGGTATGCATGACTTGTCGCCAGACATGTCAAGTAGGAAACACATTCGAAAAAGAACACGCACCTGCGATGCTTAGTAAATCTCGGCTACGACTTGAGATATGAGGTCTGTAGGTGTCGTAATCTAGCACTCAGCATCGCCCAGTGAGCATGGAGCGTGCAGCACTGATCTACCATTCGTCGGAATTGCTCTGCTGGCATTGTTGCGGCTGTCCGTCAGTTGAATGGAAAGCAGGTATCTTGTATTCCGGAAATGGAATTCTTTGTCTAACGAGCGGCATCAACTTCGACAAAGACGATCTTGTTTCTACGAGCTGGAAGTGCATCCTGCAACATCCACTGCCAACGTTCAACCATCTACACGTGTCAGGACAAGATGCCTCGCCGGCGTAGATCTACCTCACAACCTCGCACCAATACGATGCCTGCCAAGACCGCGTTTGTGCAGCTGCCAAACGTTGGTCCCAGGGAGCGACAGCAATATCTCAACTACGACACCAGCTCGGAAGCTTCTAATGCTTCCGAGACACCGTCAAAATGGAGCGACACAATATACTGCTTCATGGGATACGATGATCCCAACGTCACTCGTAGCGGCGAAGGGTACGACTTTGGCAGCGTAGCTTCTGAATGCGAAACAGGGACGCAATCGGAGGATGGTTTCGAGCCCAGTGTCAAGGACGAAAGCCTTTCAAATTGCTCTACTATCACGGAGCCATTGAAGCACACGATACTGCTCATAGCAAAGCCCGCTGTTCCAAAGCAACGTTCCAAATCCTGGCGACTTTACACCCGCCTTTTCGTCGCAGGAGTCTTACTTGTGGTCTTTCAAATGCTCGGAGCCTCAATGTTTGCTATCTGGAATGGATCGGCAGCAGCACCGACGCCCTCAGAGTCCGAAGCAATGGCTTTGATACTGGACGATCCCTTCGGACTTCCTTACTATGCGAACATGACTAGCTCCGCCCAGGCATTCTACACTCTGCGCCAGGTGGCAGGCATACCTCGACATTTGATGGAGCGTATGATCGACCTACATTATGGATATGACTTATACTCATATGAAGTCCAAGCGGCGAAAAACTATGGAGTCAAGCCTGTTGACATGATCGACTTATTAAAATCGGGAGAGGTCTTAACGAACATGGCAAATAAAGTCGGGCATTTATCCGTTCACTTGGTGATGGATCTGGAATCGAATACGGAGTGTGCAGTGTACGAACTAAACGGCCTCATCGAAAAGGCGGAGGTCGAATACCCAGAGAAGATCAAATGGTTCTCATCACTGGACGCACTCAGTCAACGAAGAAACTTTTTGCAATGCATCAACGGGGCATTACCTTTCGATGAAGAAGTCATCACTCACTGGACCAGCGATCTGCTCAATCATTTCGTCAAAGAAGAGGTCGAACGTGCCACACGGATCGCCACACAAGCCTCGACTCTGGTGACTACGATTCGAAAAATGGTAGCCCAGTACATCAAATACACACCCCTCGTCAAGAAAGCAGTGACAGAATTCGAGGAAGCATGTCAAGAAAAAGAAGCACGTCGGAAATGGTATCAAAATGATGGATTCAAGTGTCCGCAGGACCCCATGACATACCTGGGAACCTTTGATCCTGTCCCAATGGCTCTGGCCATACAGTCCAGTGCGCTTCAACTCGAATCCTCTTTCGAGGGATATGCGACGCATATGCGCAACGTTGAAGATGCGCTTGGCATGTTGCCTCGTCGAAAGAAAGGTTTCGAGTTCCAGGGACAATCTCTCACGCTCAAGACGCTGCCCCTGTTTTTCGAGGATGCTGTGAGCAAAGCGAAAAGGGCGGTGTCGGAGTTGCAGCCTCTGTTGAAGTACATGAGTGAACATAAGAAGCGTGAGAAGAAGAAGTATATTTACTGAAGATGGTCTGTTGTAAAGTCTATAGATGCATGCGATATAGAGCTGCCGACATTTCGATGCTTCCAATCATATACCATGCTTCTCCACAACTCAAGTCTGATGCACCTTCTCAACCTCAACAGGATGCTTCTCCAAACTCTCATACCATTGTAAAGTACTGCCAATCAAGAAAGCCCAGGAACCTATCCACAAGTCAGCACAAGCCCAACATAACCAATTCCTCGCTCATTCGCATAGACTCACCCCAAAACGAACTCAACGCAGCCTGATACTGCGCCCAATGAACACTACTATACCCGAAAGCCGGACATAACAAAAACCCAATCCCTCCAATCCAATTCCAGAACCCGATATGCCAACCCAGCACCCCTAGCGCAGGCTGCCACCAATATTTCTGCGTCTCAATCATGAACAACATTCCCGAGATGACGAAGCCCACAGCTCCGAGCACCTGAGGGGTCCAGTAAATGCCCGCCGTCAAGCCCACAGACATGTCGTTTAGGATTCCTGGGAGGGCAGTGAAGCCGGATATCCAGAAGACGGTTGCAGCGAAGAATTGGGTTAGGCAGGCGAGGAAACCAAGGTCGTGGAGGTAGTGGGTTTTCAAATCTTGCGTGGAGGGCCACCAGGTCCAGGATTTGCCGGATTGGGAGTGGTTGATACTAATCGACTTCTGTCTTACAGGCTCCAATGGCTCTCCAACCAGATTGTGGGTGTTTTGATGGTGGTGGGTGCAGGCGTTTCTTGCGGGGACGAGTTTTGTCGTGACGCCGGTTTCTTTGTCGTCAAGATGCTCATCGTAGAGATTTTCGACCGCCCAACCGAAACATCCAGATCGATTCTCGTTCACAGCCTCAAGCATCAGGAGAACACTACCGACCTCGAAGATGATAGCTCCAACGAAGGCAGTAATACCACCGCCATAAAGTGATTCTCCTTGAAATGTGCTGCTGGGTCGGAAATATGGGAGAACTGTGAAGAAGCCGTTGAGTACCCACACAGCGCTTCCAATCGTGAAGGTGAATGCTACGAGCCAACTGATGTCCCAGACTGGGTAGTATGTGAACATACGCCAAATACCATGGAGGATGGATCGGGGATGCGACGTGGATTGAGGTTGAACTACCGCTTCATTCTTTGCGTCTGTTGGCCCGACCACGATGGCGTGTCTGAGACCTTGTCAGCTTGGAGAATCATTTTTTGGATCAGGCTGATGTTCTCGCACCTTCCCTTCCGATTATTGCGCGTAGTATACTTGTACTCAACATTCTCTGGCAATGCCTCAGTGGTAGGTATTGCCTTCTTCGGTAGAGCCGCATCATCAGTACTGCCAGTCGGCTGCTGCTGGTCCGCAGTTGCTGCTGTGGATTGGGAGTATCGGGCCTGCGTCGGGTTTAAGAACGGGATTGGGCCTGTCACCTTCTCTCCTCGGAGTTGAAGTGCCGGTTCTTGCCTCAAAGGCTCCTGAGAAGGCCGGAATTGCCTGTTCCTAGGCCGAAATGCCATTTGGACATGCATGCTGGGACAACGAGCGTCGCGGAGGTCGGGTCTTTCAGGTCAGAGTTTCATATCGTTCCAAAAACAAGTGTTGGCTGTCGATTGAAGAGCGAAGGTGTCCAGGTCCTGCAGGGACGAGAGGCAGATGGGAGAAGCGACGTGGGACGTGTTGTGGCGCCGGGAAGCGAAGATGATTGGTTCATTGTTTCCTGGAGGACGGGACGAGAGATCCAGCATTTTGACTGCGCAGCTCAAGTTGCGCCTGCTCCTTCATCATGCGCGGCAGTGCGAGCAAGCGATCAAGATAGGGAAGTAACATTATAGGAAGTGGAAGACATGTCGAGAGATGGAGTGAGGTCAAGCAATGCCGAGGCCAAGACTTTGATGACTCGTCAATCAAAATTTCGACCCCTGCTCCCTGAATATATCTGACGCGTCACGCGTTGTTTACTGGTCCAACCCTCTAGAGGCCCCGTGAAGACCAAAGTAGCACCATTGACCGCCGAATCTGGTTCAAGATGCGAAAGCCCGAAGAGCCAGATCACTATCGCGTGCTTGGGGTGGCCAGGACGGCAACGAGGACTGTGATAAAGCAGGCGTTCAACGAGCTTGCAAAGAAGATCCATCCAGACAAAGTGACCCCGTCGAAGCGTTCGGCGGCGTCGATTTCTTTCCAAGAAGTATAAGGTCAGGGCTGACATGCCAGGCTTGCTCTGACTCACCTGTAGGCTCGCGCAGCACATGATGTCTTGCTCGACATGGACCGACGGAAGCAATATGACCAAAGGCACATATCCATCAAAGCCGAGTGGGATAAGTACGATCGGCATGTGCAAGTCATGCAGAGGAAGAAGGTGCGAAGGAATCGGTAAGCGTGTCACTCTGTCGCGGAGCTCGACCACCATGCTTATTCTCGACAGCTTCTCACAGACATTGATCATCCTCACCAACGGAAGTCATGAGTTTCCAGTCCATCGTCAAGTCCTGGAAGAGCGATGCGATTACTTGAAGCAGAAAGTTGGCGAGGCGCTCGCTCCCGGCGGTGACTGTAAATTGACGATGAATGACATCGAAAGCGATGTAATCGCGGCTTATCTGGACTATATCTATCATGGCAAGATCAAGACCGAAAACTCCGAAGAGGTCCTGGAAGCCATGGAGAGTGGCGAACCCTTCGATGCTCACTGGAGGGAGTACGAGTTCTTGGCCAAACTTGGGATGTTCGCGAAAAGAGTCAAGGACGGCGAGCTCTACTCCGATATGATTCGTGCCTTCTGCCGTGTCGCAGACAAGAGAGGTGCTGATGGTCGCCGTGCATATCCTGGCCACTGCGCCATCGCCATCATATACGAAGGCACCACTGAGCAGTGCCTGTTTCGCAGGCTTGTGGTCGACATATACTACGAAGCGGCGCGCATTGATTGGTTTGATGGAGGTGAATCGCAGTATGACAGCCGCTTCGTGTACGACCTCATGCGAGAGCTAGTCAAGAGGCGAAAAACGCCTGGCGTGAGCGCGCCTTTCTCGGAAAGAAGTGATGAATGGCAAGCCTAAGCGTATCAGAAGGGAGTCTGAGGGGAACAACGATGATCTGAGCTTGTCGTCCACTGACAGCGACTGGAATTCCAGGAAACACGCTGGTGAAGTCTGCAAGCACTCCATATCGCGAGTGGTCTCCAGAACCTAGATGGGCAAGCCCGGTGGCAGAAAGCTGGCTCTCATTCACTTCAGCTTCTCCCTTGCTCGCGCGCTTGCCTTCGGCTCATCCCGTTGCCGTTTCCTGGACTACAAACTTCTAAACGACACACCAGGGACCAACTGCGCTACATTATCATAGGACAAGGCAAGACACTACTCCTGGTGTCAGCAAGCCTTCTGTCCCCTTCACCGCCCTTCTCGATGCCGGTGAGCTTAGAGTTCAATTTCGCGTCTTCCCTGACGCTCACGGACAGCACTGAATCGACGCCGTAACCTCGAGACACCGCCAGCAGTGAAGTGACTCCCGCTGGCCCTTTTGATTTCGGACAGCCGCCAGCGCCGCCAACCGCACCTACTCCATCGCGTACCAGCACCGGCACTAGCACCAACCTCAACAACGCGCCTTCGTCAGCAGCTGAACGCGTCTTCTCCATCACTAAACTCGCCCAGCAGATCCTCTTGAACTGCAGCATGAAGGATATTACAGGCGCGCGCGTCGGGCCAGCGAAACCATGAGCAGTGTCATGACTGGCTCAAAGACCCTACGGCAGATCTGCTTCTGAGAACCTGCTCCGGTTACCAAAATCGTTCGGTTCGATTCCAGCGGCAAGGGCATGATTCACTCCAAGTTCGAAGTTGAAGTCTTGAAAGATGCTACGTTCGTATCGTCGCCCGCCTCCCTCCAGCCTTGTGGCGTGCGGCAGCGGAGCACTCGAGGATGAATGATAACTCAAGAAGACACTATACCTTATGGTGGAGCATTCGGATTGGGTGAGGGAGGCTAGAGAGAGGACGGAGAGGATGGAAAAGGCCGATAAGCAGGGACGCGCCAAGGTGCAGTAGGATGGAGAGCCTAGCATCGGAACCTAGCTTCATGGGACTGCGAGGTTTCTCATAAGTGTTCGAGAATGGGCTCGAACAGCTCCGGAATAGTTGTGACGGCTTTAAATGCGGCGTCGAATGGTTCTGATGGCGGCTCTTTGCTCAATATGAAGCTCATCTTTTCGGCCGCAGGTAGTGAGGTTGGATGGCGGGGATACTGTAGCGAAATCGGAGAAAGTTCGTCTTTTGGATGTGGTTGTGGAGTAAGCGGCTCTTTCGAGAAGAGCAGTCACGGTGTTTTTGATGTGTCTGGCCAGACGAGGTTGGTGATTGTTGGAAGTCCTGAAATTCAGACGTAAGCAACCTAAGTCGAGGCGGAACGTGTTGCGTCCGGAGGGTGTTGTATGTCTGTTGAGAACGCGACATGCAGCTGCAGCTTCTCTGCTTCACTACTTATCCGGGAACCTTCCCAAACAATTCTATTCACTCAAGCCAACTAAATATGTAGGCTGAAAAGCTCTCATCTCGCGGCAGCCGATCTTGCCACTGAGTTTTAGTCAAAATTAGTTTTGATATGGGGTTGCAACAGAGCGGTACTCAAGAGCCATCTAGTCCATACGCCTCCCATTCCTCTTCGCGTTTGTATCCGAATCCGAGCTTCAGCATGTGACGAGGCTGATTACGCGCGGCTCACTCAATCTCCTCAACTGCAGCCTCTGCAACGTCGATGTCTCTGCGCTCCTGCTCAGAAAGAAAACCACCTCCAGGGAAGCCAATAGACATAGATCAGACGGCCCCGCCAAGCTTCCAAGGACCCTGCTGCAGCTCCTCGAGACTTTCGCGGAGTGACTTCTTGGTGACTATCTCCAGCGCAGTGCGGCGAACCTGTTCGATCTTGGATGATTCTCTTCGTGTGAGCACCGTGGTACCTGAAGCCCTGTTATCAAGCGCTTGTTGCACGAGCGACCCCATTGTGGCAGTAGCCCAGCCCGTTAGCTCGGTCTTGAGTGTGAAGTTCACGTAGTGACCGCGCAGGCCATGCGCTCTGGGCGTGTGAACGTTGATAAGTACTTTGACACGAGCTGGCGAAGGCTGCGACAAGCTGAGTGGCTCCCAAGACTGCTTCTGGCCAGATAGAAATGCAGAAATCGACTTGCATAGTCCACCACGTACCGTAAGATGGTCTCCACGAGCCCAGATGGCATACAAAGCGTGCCGCGAGTGGGGTTCAGTATCGCGCTGATCTCTCATGATGGCAGCGTTTGGCTCTGCGGAGATCAATTGACCAACGCCCGTGTTGCCTGGAGTCTTGAGACAGAATCTCCTAGTTCTGTTATCTCGGTGTCTCTCCTGGCGGATGCTGTAAGACCGCGGTGTCGTGTCCGAGTGCGGTGGAAACGGGTGCGTTCGACAAGCTTCGTCGTTATGACGATGTCTCGAAACTGGCGACAGACTCGTTGGGCCGCCAGGATCTGCTTTGCTGGAAGGTTCTCGAATATGAGCTCCAATAATTCGGCGGTGTTGAAGACTGCCTGTCGAGCAGCATCTGCGCTCAGTCCTCGAGTGATTCGCTGAGATGTTGCGGATGCTTGGGGCGCATGCTTCAATTTGCGCCGTGCGAAGGAAGGCCTGAAGTCGTCATCTTCGTTTTCTCTCTTACGGCGCACCATTCTGCGTTGATGTGTACTGAACTCGGTACCTTTGGGTGTGGTTGTTGTATGTTGTGAGGGTGGCGTTCTGAACAGGAGCGGTCGAGATGCGTTGGTGCTCTCGCCCGGATGTGTTTGTTGCTTTGGGAAGTCCGAGGAGATCGAATGGGAGCAAATGAACCTCGAGGCAGAAGGCGGTTTGCTCGGCAGGTGTCATGTCCAGAAGGTGTCGTGCACGTTGAGACCGAGAGATGCAGCTGCAATTTGCTTGCTTCACTTCTTATCCCGAAGTCTTTCCGAATTCATCATTCACTCAGCCCCCTGGATGCCTAAGGCCCATAACTATCGTCTCGCAACAGCGGATCTCTCGTCCTCGTAGAAAGTCGATCATAGCCTCCCATCGGCAGAAGCTCCTGCGAATGCGTCTCTTCCCCGGGTGTCCCAGCTAGATCTGGAGATCCTCTCGTATCATCCACAACCACACCGGAGCCACTAGAAACGGAGATACATCCATTGCAATGATTCAGATGAGGATCGGATCTGCCAAGCCACCACGTTGCGATGAATGAGAAGCCGGTCCAACATGCACCCAGGAAGACCAGATCAGCTAAGAGGACGGAGAAGAAGAGACTAGCGCCGCCTTTCTGTTTCGGCACGGAGCACAGGTATTGCGCAAAGAGCGTAGGCGGACTCGTGGCATTCAGGCTCGCGATCGCCGCCTTGTCGGTTGGGTCGAAAGGCTGCCCGATCGTTCCAGCAGACGGCGAATCCACAACCGTAGCCAGAGTCGTGTCATTGATGGATTGTAAATACTCGATACCATCAGCGGCCAGGAACGCATTAGTTGCATTCGCTACCCCGAGGTCCATCAATAGCAGTGAGTAAAGCGATTTCCCGAAAGCGTCCACGGAAATACTGATGTTTGGCAATTGATACTGCTTGTTTTCATCGGTCGTATTGTACTGGTTCGCCCAGTCTTGTATCGTAGCCGGGGAATGCATGTACGAAAGGCCTCCATGGTCGTTGGAGATGCCGACGTCGCTGAAGAAGAATTTTGGGTCTTTGTAGTCGGTCACGTTGACGTTGCGGGTTAGGTCTATAACGCCTGCGCCCCAGGATGCGCCATCTGAGTCGTCCAGGTTCCCACCAGGAACAGAGTAGCCCATAGCCTTGCTGATTTGGCCGTACCAGGAGGTGACGATTCGAACGCCGTAGTACAAGTTGGCATTCTTCGACACGTTCTGCGTCAGAAAGTTTTGTGTGGTTTGCTCATTGTCTCCAGCCCTTTGCAGTTGAACGGTGAAGTTCGCGAGGACGTTTCCGACCTCGGACTGTATATTGCAAGTCACGATCGCCTAGCCAGTCAGCTGTAATGCACATAGTCACGCCAAGATGTTCTAGCAGCTTACCTTCGCAGTTGTTGCACCCCAAGCCCACCAATTTCTCGGGATCCTAGAGTTATCATTCCTTCCTAGGACGATGTTCATCTGCGCGACTAAGCAATCTTGCAGAGTTGAATTGCGATAAGCTGCACTGGACAGCACTTCCGTACTCCCATTCAAGCCATCAGAGGAGATCTTGTCTAGTGTGTAAATAAAGCCGCGATTCGTTGTCAGATATTGGCCTCCAACAGTGAGGAGTGCTGCCTGGCACGTAGGCTCCATGCTACTGAGCCAGGAGAAGGGCGCTTTCTGAAACCATTCTCTGTTGCTCTCCGTAGCATTTGGGTCTGTCGTGTAGATTGACTGTAACTGGTAGGCATCGCTGGCGACAGCAACAAAGGAGAACAGGACTGTCAAGATGATGCCACCGACCACGACTACCCAGGTATACCACACGGAAGGGAAAGGCCTGGTGATAGTGTAGGTGAAGATCGAGGGGTTCGAAGGTCGCATCTTGTGGGCCTGGCCCGGTAGGAGGTGGACCTGTCCTGGATGTTTCCAGATGCTAAACGAGCTAGAGGGAGGAGCTAATTCAGAATCAATAGCAGGATTCACACGTATGCCAGGTACAAATATTCTCCTATGGGAGCACACAGCCCTTGGACACGTCTCCTCAGCCTAGACTTCGATGTGGGAAAGGCGCTCTACTAAAGACGTGGCGACCTGCTCTCAACGGTGCGGCTGAAGTATTGTGTACGCGAGCCCTAATCCCGGTAGCTCTGGGACACAGACCGGCCGCAGCACTGGCATCTGGCCGCACGACGTCTTGTGTGACATGGTGGCCGGTGAAGAAAAGCATTCCGTATGCTCTGATCTGAGATAGCAGATGGATGTTCAAAGTATGTGGTGTCTCAGGTGTGTGAGTTGAGCAGGAGCTGTCATTGAAGGTTCGGAAGTCAATTTTGCCAAGAAACATTGCTCGTTGAGAACGATACCACCTTATGAATGCATAGTCAAATTTCATGGATCATGCTGCTTAACTGACAGTTCTTAGAAGCCCTCAAATCGCCCAAGTTGAGCTATACTCCTCCATCTGGAAGATCTTCTCCATCTGTCTTCTTCTAACACCAACATTCCCTCCATCAAACAGCGGCAACACCATAGCATCGTTCAACAGTCTCGAAAATGGCAGATCCGTTCGGTATGAAGTCCTGTACCGCCGCGTCAGAATGCTCTTCTCTGGTTTGCGAAGTATCGCACTCACATCCCAACAGCACTCATACAATCCGTCACACTCCTAACCGCACCCTCGCTCCCAAACATCTTCGCCTGCAAGCAACCCTCCTGCCTCGCCGCAAGATCCCCCGGGCCGTTCTCTAACCTTCAAGCCAGTCAGTCAACACACCGACTCGCCCGCTTCTGCTTCACTTCACACTTACCCATACAACCCTTTCCAAGTAACCAACCTCGCCGCATCACACCTCATCTTCACGCCCATCAACAAATCCGCCACGCTCTGCCTCTCAATAACCTTCACACTCCCACCCCTTGTATCCTCTTTCGCGAACTTCAGAGCAGCATCAAACGCAGCTCGCATGATGGAAACAGAGAACGCACCCACGAGCGCCGCAGAGGCCGTGAAAGACTGCACTATTAGACTTGCAGCGGCATGTCCTTGCGCGAGGACCTGGGAGTTTGGGATGCGGAAGTTCGTGAAGCGCGAGTGAGGGCCGGAAGTCGCTGGGTGGCCCATCAGGTCGGGTTCGTCGAGGATGGTGTATGCGGAAGTCGGATTGGAAGCTACCAAGTCACGAGAGATCGTGAAAATGATAATAGAAGCAGCTGGGTCAGCGCGAGAGTCTTGCGGTGCGCCTGGGGAGGATACGATTCGTGCTACGACGCATTGCAGATCGGCGCCTTGCCCGTCCCACCCGCCGGAATTGGTTGTCCAGAGCTATCACACGCAACCATTAATGCAGTCCCATCGCACATCAGTAAGTCAGAGTGACAAGCTGAGAGACATACCTTCTCCCCATTCAAAACCCACTCCTCTCCCTCCCTCACAGCCGTAGTCTGCAACCCTTTCCCACCCCTCTCCAACCAATTGGCCGTCCCGCCCGGCTCACTGTGCACCAAACTCGCCAACGGCTCACCTTCCTCCCTGGCCTCCAGAAACATCTGCAAGTGTTCCTTCTGCAACCTCTCATGTCCACTCATAATCAACGGCGTTAGCCCCAGACCAGTCGCAGCAATCGTCAACGTCACACTACAATCCGTCGCGTACAGTTCCTCCAGCACGACCGCTGCATCGACGAGACTTTCGTTTGTTCCGCCTAGGGGGACGGGGATTTGGCCTTTGATAAGACCTCCAGCTGTAGCGATACGGTAGAAGGGACGGATTGCACAGAAACGTTCAGACTGGGTAGGGAGTTTGGAGTAGGTTGCGTGTGCCGTAGACAAGACTTGAGACGCAAAGCCACGAGCTTCGGCTTGTTGTTTCTTTTGGGAGGGGGTTAGCTGGAAGTCGAGAGGCATCTTGTGTACGTTTGATCGAGAATATAACCGAGAGAACAAGCAATTGTCCAGGGAGAAGAAAGGCAAGGGAGTTTGCGAAGCCCGATGCCTTTATGTGTTCTTATCGCGTGAAGTCGCAAGGCGGAAGAGGAACCGTAACTCTATTGAGCTGCTGGGTATACATATACTTAGCTGGCCTGGGGTACTAGGTGCGGCTTGCGCAATGCGGCTGAGAGGGGCAGGGATCTGTCATCGTCAGCAGAGCTTTCTGCCAAGAGAAGTAGGCTAGAAGGATTCTGTCTACGAATTAGGCAATAAGTGTTCGCAAAATGATCGTCCTCGTTGTCCGGCTTGTTCATCGAACGACTGTCGGTTAATCTTCAAATGTGGGAAGCTGTGGTATGCAGGGACCAAGCTTCGTCTACCCTGCAGGCTGGTGCAGATAACGAGGCAAATGCTGCGGAGCCGACGGAATTGAGGCCGCAGTCAATACGCGTACTTTTGTAGGTGAGCCTCAGGGTGCGAATGCCTCACCATATTTCCTGTGAACAACCTGGCAGGTTGTAGATTGAGCGTCAAAGTAGATACCGGCTCTACGAAACTCGACGTTCCTGACCTCCGACCATCTCAAGTTCGATCGAGCAGAGCCGTTCCAACATTGTCTCATATATGTGGCCTCATGGCCTCTTGGTGATGCGCCGAAAGGCTGTTGTGGACTTTTAAAGCTTCTTTTGTGGTCTACTTGCATGTGGCGCAGGCAATAGATCCATGGCCAGGTGGTGTCATCTGGTGCACCAGAATATTGCAGGCCGCAAATCGACGATGAGCAGTCGGCTACGAGGTCGTAGGCTATTGCTGGCATGGGCGTGATCTTGCTCAGTCTGTTCCGGAGATGATACTCTCATACTGTCCTTCGATCTGACATGACCCGCACGATGCTACCGGGACCACAAATTTCAATAAGCTGTATGTCTGGTCAGCTCGGATGTCAGTCAACACACCAGTCGAAATTACCTTCTCGTGCCAGCTCAGCAGTACACTCATTGCTTGACCTCCTCCCTCAGCACCACCAAAGTTTCTGCCTCCAATTTGGGAGAATCCTGTCGCTTGCGGTGTGAGATTTCTGGGTGTCCCTGTAGAGTTGCTGGCAGGAGTCTCCTTCGCCATTCCCTTGTACAGGTATTTCATCAAAGTATCGCATACCTCTGAGCCGCCTTCAGATTGGTGTATCCGTTGGAGAATTGGTGTCATTTCGGCTTGCCGTATCGATTGCAGGATCTCGGTCACTGTCTGAAGATGCAAGTTCTATTCCCTTCTTGTCAGCTCCCGCCTACATCCGACCCTTCCTCACGTTGCAGTATGATGCTGCCTGGCGCATACCTTTCCTTGCTCATCTGCACCGTACGGCGCATTCTCAAGTGCTCCTAACAAAGCACCTTCCGCATTGCCTCCTCTTAACAGCTGCCGTATCTGTCCTGCGAGAGTCTGTACATCGGGGGTGGAGACTGGCTGGACAGCTGGTGTGAGGGTGGTCAGGTCAAAGTTGGAGGATGATTCGGGATCGAGGGCGTCAATGTCGATTGTTCGCCAGTTGAATTCTGCCATTGTTGCGGTGCTGTTGTTATTAAGCTTTTTGGGTGTTGTTCAATGGCTCGTATAGTGCGCTGAAGTTGGGTCTCAATGGTCGCAAGTGAAGCTCTGGTGGTGTCGGTGATGTCTGGAGGTGCCTTGCGATGATGTGGGGAGAGAGCGTCTTGGCAATGGAGACTGGCCTGAGGATCGGGGCTGCAGGGATGTTGGGATCGCGTCCCGCAGTCGAAGTGAATGCTCATGACCGAGTGAACTCGACAACCAACACATACACAACACAACTTCGACTGATCGCAGAAACAGCATCGAAGTGATCGCGACATCACCGTGACTACGAGATCGGAAGAGCGCTTGCGAATTGAGCCCGAATCGAGGAATAGACGCGACAACGAACACCAACTACGCGACGGAGGCGACGGGAGGCTGTAACATCAAATGCGCACGGAGCCATGGACAAAGTTCAGGCGCATGACGAGGACACTGGGTCAGACTTGGTATCGGACCTGAGCGCATTGCAAGACAACGACACGGACACGCTGGGCCGTCAGATCCTGCAGCACCAGCGCGAGGTGCAGCAGATGAAGCTTGAGAACAGACGACCCTTCTGGAGAGCCAAACCGCGAACAACAATCCCTGTTGAGACTTTGAGCAGCGTTGCTGAGGGGGCTAAGTACCACCAAAGGCATGCAAGCGAGGGGAGCAACCGATCGGATCCGCCATTGAATGTTCCCCGGGAATGGGGGAGACGGGCTAAAAGGCGCTCAGATTGGGGTAGGACCCAAGAGACGGGAGAGGAGGAGAAGAATAAGGGGCTTTCTTTGAAACTCCACGAAGACTCCATCTTCCCTCACCGGACACTGTATACTGGCGACGAGAACCCGCTCTTGAGTCCTGGAGGCGTTCTGGCGTCGATCGAATCTACCCCACCTTCTATGCGCCGGCGGAGACAAATGTCCTCGCCTTCATCTCTACGACACATGAACAGCACACTACACCCAGGCCTGGACTCTGAAGATGTCGAGTTCAACGACGCATCACTACTGGTCTCCACACCAGCTGTCAATTATCGCAACCGAAAGATCGACTACCTGATGAAGTCGGAGCTTGAGGAGGAAGACTTGCAGGCAAAATCAAGGAAGACGTTGGGTGAGCTGACTACAAGACCCGGGAGCGTTCCAGTGGGAGAGGCGGACAAGATTCCAAGACGGCGAAGCAGTCGACTCAGCGATAAGGAGAATGCGCCAGAACCCGAGATTCCAACTGCGGACGACGCAGAGACAATCAAAAACGCTCGAAAATCATCACATGGCAGAAATGATTCAATAGCATTGTTAAGAAAACTTGCTCGGGTGTCAAGCTTATCGCCCAGACCTGGTAGAGACAAGGCTGAGCCCGAGAAACAAGACGAGTGGTCCAGGTCAGAGGCAGTTTTGAGGCCTACTATCACAAGAGAGACAACAGAATCCCGACGCGTTCGCATTAGCGAAAGCAGTAAGAAAGAGTCAGCAGAGGACAAGCCTTCAATTGGCGAGGGCGCAAAAGCAGCGTCCAAACAACAAGAGTCATCATACAAAATGCCATTCACAGGCGCTTGGCTAGGCACTTCTGGAAAGTCACAGGAACAAAAGAAAGATCCACGGAGAGTCCTTAGCGAGCCTTCACATCCCAAATCGGCCTTGGAGGCTGTCATGCAGGACGCGAGGGACAATCGTGACCCGGACCTAGGCGAGAGTACCATGGCATCACTTGAGGATATAGCGCATCCCAACACTGATGCCACCAACTCCACCATCAATATCGAAACCGGCACTGACCCCAAATTGGCCGCCGAACAGGCTGAGCTGAAGCTTGGTCGACCTTTGACACAGGTAGAGAAGGACCGCGTACAAGAAGACGTGGCTCTTGAAAATCTCAATAAACGATTGCGCTCCACGCGCACAACCATCAAAGATGCGAATCGTGGACTTCGTCGCATCGAAAACCGCATCGAGGGAGCCACCGAAGCTCCTCCCGGTTCAGCGGGTGAAGTCATTCGCGAGGTGATAGTCGAGAGCCCAGCCGACATCCGCTGGCCTCGAGACCTGACCCCATACACTGATCACAACGGTCGCACCATCTGCGAACACTGTGGTGGATGCTACACGTCCGTCTGGCAGGGGCTTTGGACCGAATTCCGAGAGAATTTCTACACTTACGAAGGACCCGAAAACGACCAACTCCGTATAACAGTACTTGGCTGGACGCTCCTCATATTCTGGATCTGGTACTACATCGAAGCTTCACTCTACCAGAAGTACCACAACTATTCAACCGGCGGACCTTACTACTTCCCATTCGTATTGCCAACATTATTGATACGACCTTTTCGTCCGATCCTAGATCCAGTGTTCGAAGTCATCGCATCAACATTTTCGGAAGTCTGGATATTCTTCTTTGGTGTGAAAGATACGAGTGGACCGACCTGGAGACAGCTGAGACATCCGAGCCAGAGGGTCCCTCCACCGCCTTCGCAGACTGCTAAAAGAGCTGCTGAGACGGTACTGGGAAGCGGGAAAGAGTGGTTTGGAGCTGCTGCGAAAGCGACTGCGCAAGCGGCTCACAGGGTTGTTGCCAGTGCTGGGGATGCGGCTGGGGAGATTGGGAGTATGTGGGATGATGAATGGATTTGAAGTGACACTCAACGAAAGCACGGAGTTTGGGAAGGAGATACGCTCTACGTTGATTTTGGGAACTATTGCCTATGGATGGACTCAGGAAAGGACGCTCGCATTACGTCGATTTTGGGAGCTGCTTGCATTGCCTTGGAAATGACTGGGGAATGGTGAATTGCATTTGTTGGGCGTTTGGGACAACTTGGGATGCTTTTGAAACCTGCTTGATGAAACTGCTTGGATTGTTGCTTTTCAGCGCGAAGATACCACTCTGCGATGCCTATCACTGTAACTTGGAACCAGAAATGAAGCGAATAGATCACTCGAGCGTCTGCCTACCGCCCTCTCCTCAATAACCTCATGATGTACCCTGCCTTTGATGTCCTCTGCATATCGTCTCAGCAATGTCAGTCAAGGGGATTGTGTGAATGTCAGATCAATCTTAGTCAAGCCTTCTCCACGAGATCAAGAGGGACTCCGGCTTAATGTTGCCTTTTCTGTTCTGCGCCTGGGACGGGTACCGTGGGCTTCTCGAGGAAAGCGGACAGTTACAGTAGCATCTTTGTGCTTTGCTGTTGTCGAGGCGGGCTTTCGAATACTACCTCATGTGTTGCATTTGTCACTCCAGTAACATCGTGCCAGCTACGCGCATCTCCAGCCTACATCGCCGGGGCTTTCGTGCTCTTAGTTGCACGATGTGAGCTATGCCTAGATGAAGCACGAGTGTGGTAAAGGAAACTGAGTTCGATGTCGGAATGGAATAAAATCCTTTCCGATTTCTTGGCATTTGCGCTGTCACGTGGCCTCACGGACCCGTTCATGGACACCAAGGTGGACGTCACGTCCTCCTCTCCTCTCCTTCACTTCCACAATTGTGTATTTTACACTGCCATTCTCATGATGGCAGCCCTCAATATCTCTTCGGCTCTGGTCTCGTTCGCGCGGTAAGGTCATACCGAGCCTTCGGCCAGATAGCGAACATAGCGCAGCAGGTGGGGATGCTCTAGCCCTTCTCTTTCGTCATCAGCGTTCGCCAACGAGCTTATCACGACGACCTTGAAAGTATTTGAATGTTTCTGCCGACGAGCACAGCAGATCGACCAATCAATCGAAAATTTACATAACCATTGACAGCAGTCGAAGAATTTAACAATGGCAGCCCAATTCCTGGTGGCTCCAAAGCCGCCGCCGGAGCTCAACATACCAGCTTCGAAGAACACTGTCAAGGTGTCATGTATCGATAGGTACGGGTCTAAAGACTTCACATCTGGTCTCCGTTCTCATGAACCTCTAGCACTGGCCGCTTCAAAATCCCCATGGCACCTTTCCTTCAACCAGACTACGTCGGTCACGACAAGCTGGAAGGCCCATCCTTCTCCTTCCTGATCGAGCACCCTTCATCAAAGCCAATCCTATTCGATCTGGGAATCCGTAAAGACTGGCAAGTCCTTCCATCCTACGAAAAGTGGGTGCGTCTACAGTGGTACATCAACGTAGATAAGGACGTCGCCACGGTCTTGAAGGAGAATAACGTTGACGTTGACGGAGGAGCCATTGGCGCTGTTGTATGGAGCCATCACCACTGGGATCATGTTGGAGACGTTTCCACTTTCCCAGCTTCAACAGATCTGGTCGTTGGTCCTGGTTTCAAGGAAGCGCATTTGCCAGGTTACCCCAAGAGAAAAGACGCGACGCTCATGGAAACCGATTTTGAAGGGCGCAACGTGCGAGAAGTCGACATCAAAAGCGAAGGTAAGGGTTTGAAAATCGGTCGCTTCTGCGCATACGACTACTTCGGTGACGGAAGCTTTTACCTTCTCGACACACCCGGCCATTCAATCGGGCATCAATGCGGCCTCGCTCGAACGACCTCCAACCCGGACTCTTTCATCTTCATGGGAGGAGACGCCGCACACCATGGAGGCGAGTTCAGGCCAACAGAATACCTCCCTCTCCCAAAAGACCTCAATCCCTCACCCTTGAAACGTAAAGCACCCAGCTGTCCAGGGCATATCCTTCTCGACATGCACCCTCACCAGAGAGCCGATAAACCATACTACTACGTGACAGAAACTTTTGCGCATCATAAGCCGACTGCGGACTGGACCATTGACGGTCTTGGGGAATTCGACGCGCATGAGAATGTCCTGATGTTGATGGCACATGATGATGCTGTTGTTGACCCGCCGGAGTTTGACTTTTATCCGAAGCAGCTGACGGATTGGTACTCGAAGGGGATTGGGAAGAAGGTGAAGTGGATGTTCCTCAAGGATTTTGAGGAAGCATTGGAAGAGAAGGAGAAGGGTGGGAAGGCGTTGACGTGGGGGAAGTATCCATGAGCTCAAGTTCAACCGCGCGGAAAGGCGTTGTTATTTTCCATTCACTCGTCCTGTTGCTTGCCAACGTTTTCTGCAATTACACGTACTGTATGCCACCAGCCGTATGCTTTCCGAAGCCGGGTTTCCTCTACGTCAAGCTTTGTTTCCAACCCGCTTGAGTCAGACAAGCTGTCCGGGATTGATCTGCAATCCGAATTTCAACGCTCCAACGTGGCCTTGCTCATACCCACTCTTCAATCAGGTCGTGTGATAAGCTCGGCACGATTTCTCAGATGTGTTGCCCGAATTGAAGCAACGCAAGCACACCCCAGCAAAATCCGAATCCGTCTTCTCTTTCAGCTTAGCGAGTCGCTTTTTGAAGAAGTCCAGTGCCTTGATAGCACGGCACTCTTCGCCCTTGCATGGCTCAACCTCAACATTGAATGTATCAAGGGACTTAATATCTTGCAGAGTGTCTCTCAGATATCGATTGCTTCCACGCCGCCACATTGGCCAGAGCTTTCGGGCGATCAGATGCTTCAGACACAGAGCGATCACTTTGTCGGTAGCTGGGCACCTACGATCATCACCACAGCAGTCTGGTGGATCGTTGTTCGCTTGACCGATCTTGTTGGTGTTCTCGAGGTGAGCAGAGTCGGATTCGTGGAATCGATTTACCATGGGCTCAGCGATGTGGCTGATCATTATGTAGAGATCTTGTTGAGCTCGCATTGCTGCCCAGCTACAAGCATCTGTCGGTACTTTAGTATCATTCCTTCAGGCATCGTCAAGGAAACTCACCATAGAGACTCTGCGAGTTCTCATCCAGCGAGGGATCATGATCAGGTATGATCGCCCATCTTCTTCCCAGACACCACTTGACGAAGCGATGCGTGAAGATGGCGAAGGACTTGGCATTCTCCAAATCATAAACAGCCTCAAACAGCACGATCCAGTCTTCAGTGCCCAAGCACTCCACGTGGTCTGGCCAGTTTGGAGCAATATGCTCCAGGTACTTGTCCACGAGCCTTTCCGTTGCATGCAAAAGCCCGTATTTGTCCAGGTGAAGCGCGAAGTCGCGGACGCTCAAAGCTTCACAGTATAGGCCAACCTTGACATCGACAACTTGAAAGCTGCCATCGCCGTGCAGCTCGCTGCAAATCAACTGCATGATGTCCGGAACATCCTCCGGCAATGGCACCTTGACGGGCTCTGTACGATTCGTGTCGCGAAGCTGCCGACCTTCGGAGAAGCTCGATCCAAACATGGCGGCGAAGACTGGCGAGTGCTGGCTGAGGACCTGGGAGGACGCGGCGATTTCGCGTGGAGCGGCGGGTGGTTCGATGATGAGCAGAACATCCTTGCTCGTTGCAACGTCGACGGGTGGTGATGGCACCGCCATGATCGTGGCGTGGTGAATATGGTAGCTGTCGGTGTCGCTGAGCGAGCCCCAAGTGAGGAATTGAAGTGAAGGCGGGGCGAGCCTTTGGCGTTTCTTCGCTTAGCATGTGATTGTCAAAAACAAACGCTGCATCTGAGATTCAACTTCGCGTTCCTCGGATTTCAACCACCAGTCCATAGCATCCGTCACTAAGGCACCACAACACATTCAGAGCCAAGTTGTCTTCCGACGGCTTCGACCCCGAAGGTGACGTAAAGATCATCTTCAGTAAATATGACTGTACAGAGTGTGGAGGAGACCGCTCCAATGACCTGTAAGGTTACATCACGCCATTCAAATTGCAAACGACTGACAATGCTGTGCACAGTGAAGCGTATAAGGCATCGTCACAGGCCTTTCGCTTGGCGTCGAGTTGTTTCGCGCAAGAGCTGAAGCCGGAGAGAAACGGCAAGAACACATCCGCCTGGAAAAACATCGTACTCCAGGTCGAGTCGGAAGAGGAGAAGGAGGCTTACGTCTTCATTTTCCAGCTAATCCACCATCAATCCGAAGCAGTGAAAGAATTCCTGGATCATGACGCCGGGACCGAGGCATTACTGTCCATCGCATTAGCTGCGAAAATTTGGCAGTGCGTGCACATCGTCGGCCCTGCCATAGAGCGCCGAATCCTCACTGAAGTCTCATTCGATGACTCCAATCAACATTTCTACAGCCCGACTGAGCTGAAGCACCTCCTCATTGTCGCCTATGTCTTAGGGCGAGGCAATCTCTTTCGCGACCTTGGCTTGCGGCTTGTGCTGAGTAGTACTGGAAGCATCACGGCACTGACGTGGCCCGAGACCACACCTGGATATCTGTGCCTGGGGTTCAAGTCTGTGTTCAGTATGTTTTACAATTTGACAAACACGCCGTAGCTGATGCCACCAGATGCACTTGAGGGGCAGCGCATCAATGCCGGAAAGTCCTTGCGTGGCTTCGTCGATTTGCAGCTGCATAAAGCTTGCAACTGGGATAGCATGTCCAACAATGGCTGCAAGAGTGACTGCCACAGAGCAGATGCGTACGCCGTTGCCTTCGTGGGCTCACTGAAGCAGAACAATTTCACTTTCAGTGCCGGCATCGCTACAGGTAGACTTCGGGATGCGCTGTCGTCCTGGTACGATACTCGGTGGAGGTTGCCCAAAGCCGGAGAATCGGGCGCTGTTGGGTGCCCAGAGCACTGTTTCATCAACGAGGTAAATGACGCAGCAGCAATGTCTGCGAAGTTCCTTGCGAAGGCAGAGGAGGTCAAGTCGGGCATTTCGGAACTATGCCTGGATTGCGTGCAAAACGGACACGTCCTGGAGCGACGCGATTGCCGAAAATGCCGCAAACCTATTGTGGAAGAGCGAGGTCCGCGGGGACTAAAGAGGCGCATGTCTGCGAGCGAGGGTGGCGAAATAAGCGAGTGACTTAGGTTGACACGAACGGATGCCGTATATGCCCACAGAAGCTTTTGCTCGCCCATGACCAAGAGCGCGAGGACGCAGCGAGCCTGCCTGTAACGTGATCACCCAATCAACTTCCTAGCCTTGACCTTCCCCCTCACCCAAACCTCCTCATCTCCCTCCCTCTCCCCAGCTCTTGTCTCCACCTCCCAAAGCCCAAGCCTATACATCCCACGATCCGCCTCTCCAGTATGCAAATCAAACGCCCAGCCATGCTTCGGACAGGATATCCCCGCACTCAGCACGATCCCAAAATCTTCAATATCATATATCGCTCCTCTTGAAAGCGGATACGTCCGATGCGGGCAGGCATGATCTATGGCATGCAGTTTATTCCGGTATCTGAAGACGAGGACTTGGGGTTTGAGGCCGATTGAGGTTTGGGCTTCGTCGGGTGTGAGTTCTTGGGCTTGCTCGGAGGTTCCGGTTGGCTGGATGACCTTGCACGGCGGAAACGAGGTGCCATCGGCATCGCAAGGCTGTGTCGTCGTTGAGAGCTTCGTCTTGCGGTTCGTACTTGCAGTATCGGGCTCGATGTTTGGGAAGGAGGATGCCAGGCCGGCGTAGATCCACGGATTGGGGTCTTCAGCAGCCATTGCAAAATGACGATGCCGAAGAGATTGTGTGAGCTAACCAGAGAGAATAGATGTACTCTTACGGTGTCAGACTCTTGAGGGCAGAGAGGAGTACTTATCACCAGCAGACCAAACGCCGACGGCCTTTGCTTTGACACCTTCGAAAGGTGCCACTACCAAGAGCTGTATAGAGCTCTCGAGATGCAGACGGCATGCGTGAGCTCAAGTCTTTCAAGCTTGTTTGGTCAAGATGAGACTTGGTCGGCGCTCTAGAGAGGTGGGAGGTGGAAGGCTTCGTAGACGAAGTTGAAGTCTCCGTTGAGGCTCAGTCATCAAATATTGATTCGTGCTATCAGCAGCCGCAAGGATTCACTCAAGGTACGCACGGTCCACCGCGTTTCGACCTCACAACAATGGCATTGCTGTTTATGAGCACGGCAAACGAGATTGCTGTTGCTCATCATGCCACCTGCATCGAAAAGGAAGAGGATAAACGAAGATTGTGCACCCGCGAATACAGTCAAGACGAATACATGGTCATCAGCGACTAATGCCTGCTAGACTCCACCGAAGAAGAAACCCACACCCTAGACTTCAATCAATACAGCGACTCCGCCTGGTCCATTCTAATACAAGCTACAGTAGACTCCAACCCAGGAGGCAGATCCGCCTGTCAGGCAAAGCATTCACCGGTCTTAAAGGCTGTATTGAGGACATCAGGGAGCAAGTCAAACCCATCTCATCATATGGAACGAAGTTTAATGCTCTAGAGGAATTCAGCAAGATTGCAAAGACAATCTTTATGTCAACGAATGATGAGTTGGGAAGGAGGGTGCAGAAGTCGTTTTGAGCAGACGATGCTTTGCCAGCTCCTGTGTTGTATATCTTGAGCTTGATGACCGAGGAGGAAAGATTGGAAGCGAGTAGAAATGTGAGTGAGGTTTGGAAAGGAGAGCTCGTTGGCGAAGTGTGACCGGATTGAGGGTGCAGCCGTGGTTGTTCCGAGGGGGCAAGCCCACTGATCACCGAGATGACAGTGTTGGCGAGCGGACAAATCCAAGCTTGATTATGTTGAAACGATAGCCACTCCTTTTCTGCTTCCTCTTCCAACCCCCCAAGGCCAACTCGCTGTCCGCGGCTAGACACTACGCCAAGCGTTGTGAAGCCACGGACAGGGTAGATGCCTTCGCCAACGCGTCCAAACTCCCAACGCCAAACGATCCTCGAACCCTCACCGTCACAGGCCGCCAGGACGGAGAGCATTCTAATATCTCCCACTCGGCTAAGCTCGTGTCAGTTACTGGAATCACGATAAAAAATGGTTGGTTGCTGACACTGGCAAGGCGAGCAGTGGCCACATACAGGGCTGGAGAGCTCAGCACACGCCTCAAAAAGCTTTGCTTGCCTCGATTGACGACGTTGGCCTCATCGCCACCTGGTTGCCGCACAGACTGAAAGCGAAGCGGTTTGGGCGAGTTCGAATGCGCCTCAACGTCGTCCACAACGAGCAGATCTCCGGTCTGGCGGGCGTATCCAAGATCCGATTTTGTTCGGGTGAAGAAGCCGTTTTCAGAGTGTTTGCTCCTCTTTGTCTCCGCGGAAATGCTAACCGTTCCACGAACTTGGTGGATTCTTGCTGATTGATGCAGACATGGTTGTGCGAGTCATATGTTGGCGGATAGGGAGCAGGCAAGGTACCCGCGAGAGGCAGAACCAATGTTGTAAGCAGCACAATTGGCTTCATGGCTTGAAGCAACGACTTGTAGCGGACACACACAACTAGCTGGACGCATATCCAGACACCATGCTCTTCATATGCACATGTCGACCGGTGCATGACTACACGGCAACGTCCTAGCTCTAGAGTTGAGAGCACCAGGTAGCTGCATCCCGGTCGTGTATTCTGAGTATAGGCCAGAATCTCTATCTCGTTTCCATCCCCTCGTAGAAATAACATATCGTAATCCACATCGACGCTATCCCTAACGTGGTTATGCCTTACGGCACAGACCAACGACACTTCTTTCTACTTGGGTCTAGTCCGGAATGTGACCTTTTGTATAAGAACTGCGTTAACTTTTTACGACCTCTTTACTTTGGCATGTACCTTTTTGATTAGTTTAGCTAATACAGACAATCCCCACGGAGGAACGCTCTAAAATTAGCAAATACACGAGGAAATCACATTTTTAGGACTAAATTCCTAGCCTTCGAGGCTATATTTTGAAAATAGACAAAGTGTCAACCTGTTCTTACCGACACTAACTATGCCAAGACAGCCTGCCTAAGCCTCGGGTCCTAGACTACGTTGTTTAGCCTTAGTTTTCCTAATTTTAAGGCTGGAGGCCTATCTTCTAGGTAGGTACTCGAATACCTCGAGGTTAGGTTAGCCTTAGATAGCAAGGTCGCTCCGTAATAGGTAGAGAGGGCTACGGTAACGAGAGTGTTTAGTGTAGCGGCACAATTCCGGCCCAGACGCTCTACGAGTTTGGCAGACGCAGTGCTTTGATTGGCTGTATCCTTTGGGTTTGCGCTAAACATCGTGCCTGAGGCACGAAAAAGAAAATCAAACTCGTAGACATGTCTGGGAAGCCGAGATAGCCAGAATCTGTGCTTTCGAAGGTTTGAATGACGTCGCAATAATTGTGTCTCTACCTTTGCCAAGCAAGCAGAAGGCACGGAACTCGCTGCCGTCAGGTACGTGAATCTGACGCAGATAGAGAGCAAGACCGCAAAGCGGAATTTGCACTCTCGTGGTTGTCAGGATGACCGAGCTTGTTCATGTCGGTTCCGGTACCTCGCAGGCAGAAGCTTGGTATCCAGGGTAGATACTCAGGGACGTTGCCTTTCTGGTAGCGAGCGAAAGCCGTGAAGATGAGGGCAAAGTCGGCAGCTCAGCAGCACAGGACCAGGTAGTGATTTGACTGTTGGCAGGCGCGCGTGGAAGCAGTGGTATGGCGTGGTACGGCGGAGAAGAGCACGGGATCCGTACTTTTGCGAAGGACGACTGCGTGGGATCAGAATTCGCAGTAGTGGCAGCATCGTTCACCCATGTTTCCGAACGCCAGCCCTCGAAAGGAACTTGGCAATCGCATCAGGCGTGAATTGCGGCATGATTGCAGCAAGTTGCGATCTAGTCTTGCCTTCCTTCCTCAGCCGAATTATCTTGTTTTTGTCGTCTTCGCTCATCCACCTTACAGGTTGAAAGGGCGACTTATCCCTATTGTCCCTCTTCAAATTTTGCAAAAATTTCTGTACACTGGTTGTCGACCGACCCAGTACCAAAGCTATGGATTTCAAAGTCTGCCCATTTGCACGGAGTCTCAATACGGTATCGTGATCAGCTTCGCTCCAGTTTCGATGTCTCCGATGGGTGGTATTGCCCGCCTGCTTGGGCGTTAATGGTGATCGGGTAGAACCAAAGGCTCTGATGGCGTACTCTATACTGCTATGAGATCTGCCCAGTCGCTCAGCTATTGACTTTGTTGTGGAGCCATCGTCACGCCAACGCCTCAGATCGTGTATTTCGGGCTCTGTCCACGTCTTGAAGGGTCTCAGTATTTTGGGTCCCTTGTTCAGCCGATCGCAAATAGACCTCATTGCTCTTCCAAGCGTGCTAGCTATTAGTGCC
The DNA here is from genome assembly GCA_031771865.1 of Nothophaeocryptopus gaeumannii. Taxonomy (NCBI): domain Eukaryota; kingdom Fungi; phylum Ascomycota; class Dothideomycetes; order Mycosphaerellales; family Mycosphaerellaceae; genus Nothophaeocryptopus; species Nothophaeocryptopus gaeumannii. The sequence continues at coordinate 382,415 of JASISA010000009.1, forward strand.
TTGGGTTGGCCTGATCTGTGCATTGCAAAGCATCTCTCGAGATCTTCCTGCGACCAAGGGCGACGAGTCTTTTTCAAAACAGTCGCGTGCTGATCATCACCGTGCAAGACAGCCGGCGGAGCAGTTGGAGTGGTCTTTGAGGAGTACATCATTGGGAGAGATCTGGCCTGCCACGCGACCGGGAGGCATTGCCATGCTTTGCGAAGAGATTTCATATTCCACCAAAGTCCTGTGAGCGCGTCCCAAAGAATGTTGTCGGGGGAAAGATGGACGAATGGTCAAAATTTGAAGTTGGAAGGTCGTATTCAGACGGGTAGAACTAGCGGAACGCGCCGCAACGCTCGGACTGCATGCTTATGCTTCTTCCATCGGTCTCGGGACTGGCAAATCATAATGGACACTGCCAGTTGAAATCATGGCAGAAACGTATTTTAGTTCCTGACGTGAAGGTGCATAAAATGGCGATGAGGAAGCGTCTGGATCTTGCAAGATGTCTCTTCACTCGCTCTTTTCAGCCTTCGCATTTGAGACACATGCGCACCGATAACACATATGTCTGCCTGTACAGTTCACTTAGACCTTCAGAGCAGCCCGAATGGCCTTGAAGTTCGGCGTGCCAAAGCCTGAAGCAACATCCCAACCTTGCTGAGCAGGAAACCCAGATCTGTGTTCATGAGACATGTCAGCAATGATCTATCGAAGCCAAGGACTTCAAGAGCACTCACGAGTTACATCCCGTCGATCTTCCAACAGTAATATCAGTGAATCCAGCACCATTATTCTGGTAAAGCCAAGGATTCAAGAAGCCAAGAGGCGATTTGCCAGCTGCGATCAAGGCGTCGTTGACGAGAGTGAGGACTAATATCGTCAGCACAAGCTATACGCTTATTCGATGAGACATTGTAGACATACCTCCAGCCATGATCGGCGATGCGACACTGGTCCCATCCAATTGGGTCGGCACAGCCATCAATTCAATGATGAAGCGGTAGCTCTGAGCCGCGATATCAGGATAGGCACGACCATTGGGGTTGTACAGGCCTTTGTTGAGTGTCCCAATGCTGCTCAGGTACTTAGTGACTGCAGCGTCTTGGTATGAAGGACGAGTAAAGTATTCCGAGAATCCGCTACCCGCAACAAAGCCATTGCCGGTGTCGAAGGCGACTTGCTCAGGGCTGAAGTCGCGCGTGCCTCCGACAGTGGTCACGTATGGACATGAAGCAGGGAACGCGGGCAGGAATTTATAGGTGTTATTCCCGTCGTTGCTGTAGCAAGTGCCGTTCGCGCCGACGCCATTATCGCCGGAAGAGAATAGGAGAGTGACACCTCGTGCTCCGAGCTGAGCGAATTCGTTGCAGACCCGTTGAGCGTAGTTCAACGGCACCGTCTGTTCATCGTCTCCATAAGAAGTAGTGACCAAGTTAGGGATGTTCTTCTGCGCGAGGATATAGTCGAGCCAGGTCAAGTAAGGTTCATTAGTATCGGTCGGTGTGTTCTTATCAGGAGTGAATGGAGGTGATCCGCCGACGGAGTACGTAGTGAAGTTCGTTGGGTAGATGATGCCTCCAAGTGCCTGCAATGCGATCAGCTGTATTCAAAATGTTTGATCCATGTTTCATTACCTGAACGTCGAGGTCAGCCTCTGCGCCGGGCATCGTCTGATCGTCAGCGGCGTTGGCGATGATCTGTTATTTGTCAGTCTTGCTGTTCATTACGTAGTTGCACGCGTTCGAGGTGGTAAGTTCCTCACCTGACGACTGAATTGGTACGTTGGATTGGAGCCAGCTCTCATCGTTGTCATGTACAAGTGGAAGTCGGCGTCGGAAGGCTAGCGAATCGTTATTCAAGGTTCGATGAGCTCTACCTGTGATACATACTGTCTGGTTAAGATAGTTGACGGTTCCAGCAGAGTTCTTCTGGAGAGCCTTAGGAGTGTAGTCTACGGTGTTGTAGAGCGTGCGAACGCAGAGACTCGTAACTCCAGCGTTCGTGCACGCAGCAGGGGCAGCAGCATTCGCATCACCGACTGTGGCTGCATCGATGCTAGAATCCAGGCCATCGACGATCTTGAGGGTGCTTCCGAAGTACTTGGGATTTCCAAAGTAGTTCGTTGGAGCAACGACGTCAATGTGGCCGTGGAGTGACCTTGGGAGGCTGTAATGCGTCGCTCGAACAACTCGGCAGCCGTCTGTGTGCTCGTACTCGTGATACTCAGTGTCCAGGAGAGACTCCACTTTCTCGACAGGAAGCACGATCGTCAGCCAATCTTTCGGCGGGCTGTACTGTACTCTGTCTGTGGTAATGCCGTGTTCCTGTACAATGTAAGCTACCGCTTCGACATCGTTGCTGTCAGTTTTGGCCCACCTCGAGCCAAGACTCTACGGACTCTAGAGCCTCCTTAGCAGGAGCGGTGAAAGCGTGTACATCGCTGTCAGACAGATGCTGTCCATATCGAGAGTGGCTTGGATCGCTGACTTCGAACAATTGCTGCTCAAGATCCCGGAAAGCGCCTTGCTTGACTCCGATTCGCAAAGGAATGAGGCGATCCTAAATACTATCAGCACTGAAGTTGATCTTAAGTCTGTTCGAAAGAGTGACCGGGCTTGGCTTCTCTAGCCTCGTCCAGCCTTCCGGCACGAAATGGGAGCTGTGCACTGCGTAGTTCGCTCTGCTAACGAGAGGTGCAGCAAAGGCGGACGAGAGCCCAGCGAGCGAGATGAACAAGGAATTATTCATATTGGCAGACCTTGCAGTGATAATACTTGCAAAGGTAAGAATTGGCTGAAAACTGATGCCTTGGCGGAAGAAGGAAGGACAACAAAAGAGAAGGCGACCATGAGTCTTGGATACTTATTCTCTCCAACTACGTTCATGTCGCTACTGCTTAGATCTGCCGGAGGATGGACAGAAGAGGCAGGACCTGCATGTCGTCGATCTGAAGCAGCCACTGGCGGCTTCGGCCCGAGCCGTACACGGGGGCAAGGCCATTCCAGCTTCTCAGTGGGCCGCGATTGAATGAGGGTTCATGCAGGCAAACTTGACCAGAGCCAAGTTCATATTCGGGGACCGCGAGAGGTCCCATCTGGGTGTTGTACCGAGTCGTCAAAAGACATCGTATCTGCTTAACATCGATAAGCACTGGCGCTTGGCTGGGATCGTCTTGAGGCTTGTTGGCGGCGATATTTGCCTCCTGCCGGATTAGTGACTAGTGGGGGTGGGGCGACTTCGCCGCCGAGGTGTAGCTAGAGAAGAGCGACCGAGTAGATGAAGTGGATGCCAAACAGCATGTGAGCAAGACGCTCGAGTTTGAGCTTCGCGGTCAGGCCTGTCGTCAAGAAGCGTTCTCATCTAGGATCCTGTACATTGACCGCTTCGTTCGTCGAGCGAGGTGCACACGCAAAAATGACGCGTCTGTCTCGTGCGCGTCGCGCGCCTAGATATGACGGACACAGACGATATGAGTAGGCTTCGCGGAGAGCGCGAGTCTCTTCCCCTCTCGAGGAAAGAATGATGCGCTCAGATGCGAATAGATGTAAGTCGATGTCAAGGGCAAGATGGAGTTCAAGCAAAGAAGCTAGGAGACCTGGTCCCTGCACGATTCACATCTGAAAACGATACCGAAAGCCAAATCACTCCCTTCTTCGACTTCAATAGTCTATCCTTGACATCCCAGTTGGAAGAATCTGCATCGCCCCTATTCCTTCCTATATTATTCGACAGATCTAGCAACCATCACAAGGAATCCTCGTATATCGTATCAACAACCACCTTGGACGACATACGAGGTCGAATACGAAGTCGTTTAGAGGGCATTGGACTCCTGAATATATCAAAAGACTCACAGTTGTCCGCCATCAAAGGGGAAAGCATTTTCCACATTCGAGTAGCTCAAGCGCAATGCTCCATTCCTAACTCGAGAAAAATGCCTTTCCAACTGCCTTCGATTCTCCTCTCTCTCTCCTCCTTCCAATCCATACCTTCGCCATCCTACAACTCAACCTCCTATCCCTTCCTGGCCTTCCTCAATTGCCAGGAATCCCACAGCCAGGCTCGCTCCCCGGAATTCAACCTCCACAACTACCACCCTCCCTCCCCCGCCTCCAACGCCGAGAAACACCACCCGTTCTCCTCCCCCCTCCATCGGGAATCCCACAATCCCCATCCTCCCACCCCCACCCCCTCTCCGACGAAACCCAACAAGCCTGCGACGCCATCCACTCCCTCTACCCTTCCCAACTAGCCTACGACCCTCTCGGCACCTCCGCCCTAGAATCCGCTGCCCTCTCGCTCACCTACGCGAAAGTAACAACCGAGTACTGGAACAACGAAATTTGGCTGCACCGTCCCGCTTGCGTATCTGTCCCTTCAAACGCTCAACAAGTCTCAGATGTTGTGAGAATTCTGAATCAGTTTCCGAGTGTGATGTTCGGATTGAAAGGAGGAGGACATAATGCCGCACCGAGGTTTTCGGCTTGTAAAGATGGGATTTGAATTGCTTTTAAGGTAATCTTGGGCGGGACGGAGAGGAGTGATGATGGGAGGCATTTTGTTGTGGGGAAGGGGGCGAGGTGGGGAGTTGTTCATGAGGTTACTGGGAGTACGAATGAGGGTGAGTCGGATGAAGGCGGTGCCCATGTGGAGCATAGTCCACTGCTGATTTGAGATTTTAGTCGCTGTAGGTGGAAGACTGGGGCACGTCGACGTGGTAGGATTCATCCTCGAAGGCGGCGTGTCGTACTTTTCGGCACATAGGTAGGTTACCTTCTTCCCGACTGCTGTAAAGGAATCGGGCTGATGGACTGCTAGGGACTGGCCTGCGACAATGTCGACAACCTCGAGACTGTACTCGCAAACGGGACGATTGTCAATGCAGACCAGCAAGAGAACCCTGCTCTGTGGTGGGCATTACGAGGCGGAGGGAATCAATTTGCAATCGTCACTAGAGTGTGACTCCAGCTCCTCAGTGCTTCAATCACAAGCTGACTTTGTTTGGTGCAGATGGAGAAGGGCACATCCTGAAGGCTTTGGCGGTTACGTCTGGGGAGGTGTCCGATCGTATGCACCAGACCAACGATACGAGATCTTCTGTGCGGTCAACAGATTCACAAGGTACTATGTGGATGCGAAAGCCGCCAAATCTTTCTATTCGGCATGCCGGGCAACCTCCTGAACGTTCTCATTGGACCCAGGGTTCTCATGCTCGACGACGGTCCGCAGCCTCCGCCCGAGGCATTCGGCGAGCTCATGAACATCAGACCCATGATGAACACCACGAAGACCAGAAGACATTCTGATTTGACTTCCGAGCTTGGACATGCACACTTCATCGGCTTCTCACAATCTTTCCGCGTCATGACGATGCCAATTCTCCCTGAGCAAGACACGATGGATCTCCTCGACATGACCTGGAACACGACATACGAGATGGCGATGGCCGGGCAAGGTCTGGAGATCCAATTGACAACCTTCGAGCCGCAGCCAATATCTACACGCATCCAAGCCGCCTCAGTAGCACAGGGTGGCAACGCACTCGGACTGAATTCCAATGACGACGACAAGGTCTTCATGATGAATACTTTTCTTTGGGCCAACCCGATGTGTCAGTTGACGAATCAATGTCCTCCGCAGAAGTCCATGCAGGTGTTGAGCAATGTAGCGGAGTATCACCAGCAGCGGTATGCGCAGACTCCTCCAATTGTGTACCGGAGCGGCAACTCTCAAAGCACCAGCTATACTCCGACATTCCTGAACGATGCGGCTTCAGATCAGGATGTGTATAGCAGCTATGGGGCGGAAAATCTGGCGAGCTTGCGACAGATCAAGTGGTCGATCGATCCCCATGGCTTCTTCACAAACCGTCAGGGTGGTTTCAAGCTTCCCGGCGGCTGAAGAAGAAGAGGCCAAGCAGCCTCGCTCATAGCTGCCAAAGTTGGTCGAAGCAATGTCTGTCTCCGGCAAAGCGTCTCATGTACCCGTGATTTCAAGAACAATGCCGAATTCGCCCGCCAGACGACGCATAACTCCGCCACGAGGGTGCTCATTGACCTCGGTCTGCACATGCAGCGGCCCGTGAAACATGGTGCGAGAGATTTGGCAAGAGGACATCATGCTCGACTGTTGAACAACGACTGGACATCTGATGCTGGGCGTGAACTATCCTGCTGGCTTCCGGGACTGCAAAGAGTTTCGATGATAAGTGCTTTTACAGGAATGAAGCGAGCGACCCATTGCAACTGATATCTCCGCCCAGCTGCACCCTTGAGTCTTCAGCATTCCGAGCTGGGCGATCGCTTCGCGAGACCACGAGGAAAAGGGTTTCTCCCTTTCTTTCCAGATCCCTTGATTATGCCACATATTGGCGCTATATTCAGGAAAGGCTTCCTGAATGTCCCGCATCGTTTTCTTCTGGGCTATCATGTCTTTGACCTTCGCAATAGCTGATTCGGGCGGGAAATGTCCAGGATTGAATGGCGTTCCCTGTCTTCTTCGATAATATAGTTGGCCGCCAATACTGGGCACTGAGCGTCCCAGCACGTCGGCGATGGACTGTTTTGAGTGCCCGCTTTGCCAAAGTGCCGTGAGACGGTCAAATTCTTCCTGCGTCCAGCGTTTCTTCTCAGAGCTGTTACTCGAATATTTGTGGCGAAATAAGCCAAGGCTACCGATCTTCTGATTGACACCTTTGTAAGATCGTCCGAGAATGTGCGCTATCTCCGTCATTGCACGCTTCTGCTCACGAAGATCTCTCAAGCGAGCAATTTCGTCTTCAGTCCACAGTTCTGACATCCTTGGCCTCCAGTCTTGCGATTTGCCGGCTGTTCTCTCTTCAAACGCTCCGACGCTGCGAATTGATCGTTCCATTTTCGCAGCTATCACGGGCGTGGATGCTCCGTCTGCGCGAAGTTTCCGCAGGGTTTTGATATCTTCGTCTGTCCACGGACGTACTGGGGCCCTTCCTGATCCAAGTCGCTGTTGAGTTTGCGAAAAGTTCACATGTCGCAAACGGTTGTCGCTGTCGTGCGGTGGATGTGAGAAGAATTTCTGGTACAGGGCCCCATGACAAGCATTTGGCCGCCCAAGAGTAATTCTAAGGATACGCATCTCCGATAGGCGTAAAGTGGCGTCCCCGTGGTCCACTCCGCAGACATGCGGTGTCTTGAACAGATGAGAAGGTGGTGAAAGAACACGTGCGACGGATGAGAGAAGTCGTGTACCACGTGTAGGCGTGTCTCTTACATAAGCTTTTTGCCTCAGGCTCGAGATCCAACATCTCCGTCCTTTGCCTGAGTGTTTCCTATTTCGAATGCTAGTGATATCAGCTGCTCATCGCATGCACTTGCAAAAGCTCCGTTTGCTCCGCGTTCACCGAGTTGACCATGAAAAGCTCACAGTCGCTCGAGGCTTCCTGCAGCTTCGTTCTCGTCAACGTTTCGGGGCTCTTACCATGCGGCAATAACGAGGCCATTCACCCTTTCCGTACATGTAGCCTGTTCCGCGCCTTCGCGTTGCACGCCGTGCATTTCATAATTTTCTGGTCGCTGGAGATACTGACTTCCATGGTCGTTCTCCATACAACAAACTCTGCTGTAGCTATTCCACGCATCGTTCAGTCTGCCAAAGCTATTCAACACATCATCCAAGCTATCGAAGCACAAACGCATTACTATCGCTATGGACCTCGGGCGCCTACTACTTTTCATTCAAGGTGCCCATATCTATCTATGCATCAGCGGCATAGTGGCTGCACATTGCGATATTCGGGACCTCAAGCGGAGCGCTCTCGTGTGCCCGCGGGCTTGTGCATTGGTTGTTTCTTAGCATCGGTTAGGTCTCGATATCATCGTCATATAGTCGTTCAGCATATATGGAACATCAGTCGCAGCTTCTGCAGTCGTGGCGATACCGATCGAGCGCAGCTTCTCCGTCCAGCAGAGGTAAGGGCAGGTGGATCGAGGTGATGTCCAGATCTCCCATCTCCTTTCATCCCCGATCTATCTTTTACACCAACCCGCACACCATCAATACATCCATCCGCGATGCCTCGCAAGAGCCAGTCCAGCGAGACACAGAATGAACCTCGCCGCAGCTCCTTACGGCGACTCAGCTCCATCGCCTCTCTCACAACGCTGAACCCGTTCAACCGCCGCCGGTCCAACAACGCCACCGATTCGCCCTCCACTGCCAGCAACTTATCTTTGTCCAGCACCGTAGCTAATGCTCCAGTCCCGCGAAAAGACTTCTCATCTTCGCAGATATTCAGTGATGCCGAGGAAGTCGAGGAGGTGCCGCCGCTTCCAAGCCAGCCCGCCTTCTCTTCCACCCGAAGAGGCAGCTACATTTGCCTGCCAGACGATCCGATTGGCGGCATGCCTCGAAGCAGGACCTTCAGCAACCTTCCGCTCCCATCGAGAGCGAAGAAGTCGTCGAACCCACTCGTCTCCTCCAAGTCACACGCTCGGCTACCTTCTGGAGTGCAGGCGACTCGACTGCCCTCACCCGCCATGTCCAACCGCAAGTATTCTACCTCCACGAGCCGGCTAGCGTCCTTCGACAAGCCACTGCCACACAAGAAAAAGCTCATCAGATCCGACACTGAGCCACTGCTCCAACACGCCCTTGAGCAGAACAATGGCATGCCGCGTTCAACAGCTTTCAAGGAGAACATTTCCCTCAGTCCTATCAGGCCATTGCCAAGCATGGATTCCATGGACGATCGGGGGTTCTATGGATCGCGACTCGCTTCTCGAACGTACGCCAGCCGACACGGATGGTCTGACTCCAGCGAAACTAGTGAGCCTTTGTTGGGAGACCGCTCGTCGGGAGGAGTACCTTTGACAAAGAGTGGACCTTCTGTCAAGCGCCTATCTCAGAAGTACGACAGCAGTCCAGCTTATCGTAGCTCGAAAGACAGACCGCCGACACCTGGAAAGCCGGTACAAAGATGGCAGTCGCAGCCGTTGTTGACGAACAAGACCAACTTGAGCTCCTCGCATGGCGAGATCAAGCAAACGAGGTTGATGTCAGCTCATCAGCCACCCACGCCTCCTCCACCAAAAACGCCGCTGGGCAACGAGCTCCTCGATGGTAGCAGAACGCGGCGCCTTAGCAACGCCAGCCATCTCCGCTTAGCTTCCGAGCAGACTGTCACCAGTTTTGAGCCACCCGCTCAGAAGCCTTTCAGTAGAGCTCGCGCCGAGTCTCTTCGACAGCCAAAGCCGGGAGCAGTACACGCTTTCCTCCTCGTTCCCACCGTCCTGCTTGCACTAACTTTAACCCCAGATCTTCACCGCGCAACCCCTCGCATACTGGACCGGCCGCTTTTCCTCCCTCAACGACCGCTTCCGCAACGAAGAGCTCGCCGCTTCTAGCCTTCCTTCTCCAAACTCCGACTCCTTCCCCATCGACCCGTCTACCCCTTCCAGATGGCAGCCCAAGTCGGAAACCGACAGAATCCACTCCAGCGAAGCCAACATAGCCCGCATGCGTCGCGCCGTCGAACACCTCTACTCCCTCTGCGCCACCGATTCCGCACGAGAAAGTTTCTTCACATGGCAGAAAGCCGTCGCAAGCGCCTTACAAATGCCCGAATTGGCGAGGCCGATCAAAGGTGCTCCAGAGCCGAGAACTTGTGCGTTGGAGATGAGTCTGAGGGATCGTGGGGATGGTAGGGATAGTATCTCGCCGCCGAGCGGGTCGTCATCGAGGAAGATTAGTCTGATGGAGAGGTTGCTTGGCAGGAGGCAGAAGAGTAGTGCGGCGATGCTGACGGCGGGGGCCGGGTAGGATCTGGATGAGGAGCGGTGGAGGAGGACGGGGGAGATGGTTTGAGGATACTCGGAATAACCTCGTCGGTCGGGTCGCAACCATGGCTTGGGCGGTATCGCCGAGGTGAGCCTGTTAAGATGCATGGTAATATGCATGCATGTCAAGAGAAGGATGATGGTAATGCGTAATGTCAGTGGCACGAGCTGCCGCCCGAGGCACACATGCTGCTCGAGCTGAACCGAAGGAAATGTACACTCACACATATTGTAATAATTCATACCGATGCTCAATATGCCTGTCCCCATCCCCACCTGTTCCACCTGTCTGTCTTCCGAACGCCTCGCTATGCATACACCGACCTTTTCCTTGTCCAATTTCGCTCTTGTTATGACTTCGACCCTTTTCCAGCGGCAGTAGCTTCCTTGGCTTCTCTCGCCTCTTTCCTCTTCGCAGCTTGGCTCTTGAAGAAACTCTGCATCTGCTCCATCCTCGTCACGAAGAAACACTTCTTGTTCGGAAACTCTTTCACCAATATTCCCAGCGCCTCGGCATACTGCACAGCCTTGTCATAATCTTCTGCTACGTCCTTGATCAAGTATCCCTTCGTGCTCGTCATTCGCTCGCCTTCCATTTGCCATAATCGGATTTGGTCGACGACTGTGGGAGGTAGAATCGGTGCGGCGTTTAACGCGGCTTGACGTTTGAGGATCGGGTGTGCGTGGGTTCGGATGTAGGAGATGATTTGTTCGGAGCGGATACCGGAGGCAATGGCTTGTTGGACTGATTCTTTCTTGATCTTCGCAGTTACGAGGTTCGGATACCGGGTTTTGAGGGTCGCGAATAGGGAGATGATGGATATGAGGAGTGGGGACGAGGTGTATGCGTAGAGGCGGTAGTTTGTTTCGAGGATGATGTAGCCTTTCTCATTTGCGGAGGCTGCGAGGTCGTTCGAGTCGTAGGAGGCGGAGGAGGTTGTGGTTGAAGTGAGGGTGTTGTTTGGGAGAGCTGGAGCGTCAGATGTGAGGGTCGTGGCTAGTCGGGTTGGGTAGTAGCGATCCGAGTCGGAGTTGCGTCGGTAGATCAGGCCCAGATCGGCGAAGTCATCGAGCATGCTCTTTTGACCGGTCGTGAGGTTCGATGTGCTGTACGATACCCCAAGCTCGAGCGAGCCTAGTGTGAAGAGGAAGGAGAGCACCTCTACAGGATCCATATGAAGCTGAGAGTGGTCAGCATTGAAGGCCATTTTCGATCGTACACGCGTCAACAAGCAAAGTCTGAAGACGTACTTGACCCTCTGATACTTGGAGATAGACTATGAGCAGTGACCAGATCTGAGCGTTCACCTCTTGTAGCAGGAACTCGAATCCATGGGTCGTAATGAATCGGTTCCTCCCAGCTTTGTCGTACTCAACAAATCTACCGGCCTCCAAAAGCGTCCTGGTGCTCTTTTCAATCTCAACGCCGCCTCTGAGACTTGAGTTTGCGCTTCCCACCACGAAGTATAGAATAGCCTCCCATTGTCTCCGAGCATAGGTGTCCAGATAGTCCTTCGTCACTGGCGTCTTATCCGCCTTTGAGCAAGGCACACCGAAGCTTTTGTGATCTCCACCACCCGTGAGAGCCAGTCTCAGACTCTTTGCAAATGCCGGATTTAAGCGATGCGCGGGCCGCCCTTGGTAGGCTTCATCATACAGGATCTTCAGCCTGGACAGAATGCTAAGTGCGCGCTCCTTCGCTTGCATACTAGGTGCATCTGGCTTTATCCATGTGTCCAGATCGGCAGATGCGAAAGGTGTCGGATTGTATAGCATTGCCATAACCATGACCTTAGCCAGGTGAGGCAGCATCCGCCTGAATATCGCGAGGGCTGTCGACGGCTGCTGGTATAGTTTGCTGAAGGTCGTGCCGGGCAGCTGCTCCAGGTAGTCCAGCGCCCGCTGCGCCGAGGACGACATGTTGGAGGTGTTGTCGTCGCCGCTGGCGGGCGTGGTGGTGGTGGAATAGCGAGGCCATCGTCTTTGCAGGAGTGAAGTCTGAAGACATGAGGCTCAGAATCGAGAGCGTGAACCGCGCTAGCGAAACTCTATTTGAGCCGCGTTGACGCGACTTCACCTTCAACTTTCAAGATCACCTATGCTCGCAACAGAGAACACCAGGTCATCAGGCAGAGCAATCGAGCTGAGTATAGCTTGCGTGCACGGGCCTCGCCTACCAGCCATGGCCTCTACCCCCCAGCTCGCGGGAGTAGACAGGCTGCGAACTTGGCCTGTATCTCCTTTGTGCATATGATCGAGGCTGGCCCAATCTTGAGACCCAAACCTCGCTCGTCCAAGCCATGCTGCACTGTCGAGAGTGCTGGCTTGCTAGATCCTCACCAAACTCTACCTTGTGACAAGACGCTGCTTCTGTCTTAGCTCCTCCCCACAGCGTTTTCGCTCTTGTGAGGTGTGTGCAGAGGTTCATGTGAAAGTGCTTCAACGGGATGACGACGCTGCGCCGTTTGTGCTTGGCGCCCCCACTGGCACTTTTTACGACTGCTTCCTCAATGCAAGCTTTCTCACTTCTGCCAAAGTGCTTTGGATTCACGGCTCAACACAGAAAACCACCATGCCCTCCCGAACCATGCAAAGCGATAATGAGCACGAGACCGCGTCTGCGGACACTTCAGAGACCGGATCCAACCTCACGCTCCCAGAGCTGAGCCCGAATGTGGATGCTGCTGAAAACGGGTCACATATTGCCGCCTCAGATGGTCCGCCGCCTGCTAGCATTGACCGATATGCCTCACCTGCACCGATCGCCGATAATCAAGATGCAGGCAGCGCTATTTCAGGACCGCTCTCACATCGAGAGACGCGTAGACTTGGTGCACAGCTCGCTGCAGCGCACGCGCAGTTCTTGCGAGATGCGTGGACGACCCTAGAGCGACATGGCCAGCAGCTTGAAGCTTTGCAGGGACGCATCACGACCGAGGTGCACAATGTCAGGGCCGAACTTGCGGCGCTGAGAGCCGTTATCTCAGGATTACCTGAGAGAACTCGAGGATCGGAGACAAACGTTCGTGGGTCCGCCACTTCTGAGCGCTCCGCCAACCTGACAACCCGAGGCCTGGACGGTGCGCTCACGGCTCTTGCCCATCGCACGCAAACGCTTGAAAGCTTCCAGACAGCTCAGTCCCAGCGTTCGGAGCAGTTCGTAGGCCGTGCCGAACACGAACAATCGCAGACCAACTTCGGAGACCTTCAGACATCTCTACACGGAATCGCGAGCAGGCTCGATGCACTTGAGGCTAGAGAAGCCGGTGCTACGCGCGGAACTACTGCCAGCGAGATTGATGCCAGCGATGTCGAGAATAACAACGCTACATCATCTCCCGATGAAGACTTGCAAGGCCAGATCGTCGAGTTAAGAGACCGCTGCGACCTCAATGATAATTTCGTCTCCGAAATGTATGACGCCGTGAGATCTCTGCACGGTATATTCAACCGATACTCTTCGCGGTTGAGTGGACTCGAGCGTCTGCGAGACGCGTCCTCAAGCAGGTTCCGACGCATTGCGGAATGGACCGCTGACAACTTCCAATCACGCTCTGCACGTGGGCCTCACAGAGCACCAAGATTTGCTCGCCGTCGCCGTGCCAGCTCTAGCTCGAGATCCCGCTCACGTTAGGCGAATGGGTTAACCACCGTTCTCTCTTCAAGTACTGACAAGTAGGCACAACACCCGTCGACGACACAGCAGCGCACGACAGCAGCCTGCGCAGCCTGCGTGCCGATTTTCACGGTATCATTCGTCCCGTGATCCATTGCTGATGCATCCTGCTCTTCATGTACTGCTCCACTTCGCTCACTCAACATGGTCGAAGGGAAGGTGACATGTCCGCAATACCTGATGATCTTCCCAGAGAGATCACATCCTACCACCAGCTGTTCTGTTAGAATCCCCTCTCGCGATTAGAACGTCAGCTGTCTATGCATCGTATCCTTTAGCATCCTTCTCCTAGGGATGAGAAAGCGAACAATGTCGAACCACTTCTGCATGGGTTAAACTCGACCTAGAGGATGCTTCATTGCTTCAACTAGTGTGTATGGAACCATGCAAGAAGATTTCTTTCTGTCTATCGTATCATTTAGCATCCCCTTCGGAGGGATGGGAAAGTGAACGTCTACTTCTGCATCGGTTAGCTTCAACCTAAGCTAAGCATATGGCTTCACTTAGTGTGTAGAAAATCATGCAAGAAGATTTCTGTCTGTCTCTCTTCTTTAGCATCCCTTGGGGATTGAAGATGGTTTGACTCGGTTGGTGAGCTTGATTAAAATGGGAGGGAACTCATTATATAGACCATTGAATGGTGCCACTCAGTACACCAGCACTTTTTGTCATTTTCTCATGTCTCCTCGCTCTTATGCCACCAAAATGATGGTTCGAATGTGAGTGACCGTGCACACACCATGCCAACAAAGCGTGATCAAGGAACGCAACACATCATTCATCACCACACCCAATGCATTACCCACTATGCACTATGTTGCATTACTTCTACAAATACTACAATGGAAAGGAACACGACACATATCCATTCCGCATCGCCATCGCTTCATATCATGAACGGTCGTTCGAATCGCTTTTTCCCCTTTCGATCCTTTTGTGCCGCCACGCTAAACAAAATTCTAGCACCGCCCAATGCATCTGATGATCGTTTCGAACTTTCATATTCGCAGAAGTAATACATCGTCTCGTTGTGAAACGAAAGTCTGGGAAATCCACATGCTTCTCCGTCCTCTCATCCCTGATCATCTTTCTCTCCAGCTCCCCTCTTGTCAAAATGAAGGGCTCAAACGAGAGAGAGAGAGAGGACCTTCTCCGCTGCTCGTCACTAATCACGTTTGTTCTGGCTCGGGTTCCTTTGGTGCATTCAAGTCCGTGCCCCAATATCCTCGAGGATTGCACCGGAAATGATGCTCAAACTTCGTCTCGTTCTCAACAAGCCGCCGAAACTTGACAGCCCATCCCGTCATGAAGCCCTCAGCATTGATAGCTGGCTGGCCCGAGCCACGATGTTGGTTTGCCTTTTGAAGTTCATGTCTGGCCTGGTTCATCCTCTCGGGCGTGGTCTACATGCCAAGCGGGCTCCTCGACATGTACGTATCCTGGCTCTGCGCAAGGTTGGTGAGCATCGATTCGACCTGTGGAGCAGTCTTCATCCACTGCAGTTCCCAGATGCTGTATTGTCTGTTCTTGACCATCTCCAGCATCATGACGATCAAGCCCCAAGGGTGCGGTCTCGGCACCATCAGTCGTTCGCATAAAATGCGCATGATCTGCTCTTGAAGCTCTGGTTCGTTGGCACTGGCGGTGAAGCCGTGCTGCAGTGCCGTCGAGAAGTAGTGAGTATGCGAGTTGACATAGCGCACTTGATTCGTCATCGCCGAGACGATCTGGTAGCGAGCCTCAGCACGGCTCTCGCTGAGCAGCTTCAGCATTAGGCGAGCTGGAGCAGTGCCAGCAGAGAAGACAGACGAGGTTGAAGTGACGTGAACACCGATGTAGAGAATCAGCGCATTGATGAGAATCGGGCTGATCTGGCCGTCTTGTCGATCCACCACGGCGAGCATCGAAGCGAAGTCCTGGTCGCTAAGGTCGTTACCGATGACAACACGGTCAACTGCAACCTTGATGCTTGCCTCTTCGAGTACCTTATCCATATCGGAATGCACAGCTGGGGCCTGACGGACCTGCTCGAGCCTGTTGATCTTGAGTCCTGGTGTGAATGGATCTGGTTGATCACTGAAGACATGTCTGGTGACCGCGCTGTTGACAATGTTCTGAAGCTGCAAGCACTGCACGGGAATGCTCGCGTTAAGCTGCATGTGGTTCTCGATCAAGAATTCGGGGAAGTCATGATGCAGCATAGTGAAGAATCGGAGCACGCCGCGGTAGTAATCCTGTGCAACCGGCGGGGCCTCTTGCATCGATAGTAGCTCCCCAAGATTGCTGAAGAGAACCGTCAGGAGCTTGGTGAATGTGTTCCAGCCGCCATTAGAGCGACCAGCGCTGTTGAGGAAAGCTGGAACAAACAGTCGGTGGCTCAGCAGTCCAAGCCATGGGTACATGAAACCCGAGAAGTATCGCGGCTGGAGAATTTGCAAAGCCAGTGCGAAAGTTCTGTACACATCCTGCTCCTGGTCCTGGGTGAGCTGTTCGCGATTGCTGTGAATCTCGCAAAGCAGTGTAGAAAAGAGTCTGAAGTAGACTTTGCCATTCCAGCTCTCGCTTTGCTTGTTGTGGTGATCTGCCATGATTAGGATGATAAGGCGGATGATGCCCTCGAGAGACTTCGCTTTACTGATCTGGGGTTCGCCGTCCGCTGGACTTTGGTACAAGACCAAAGTGGAGATCAAAGACGCAAGCGCATCGATTGCGATGTAAGCCTGATCCTGGGTGGTGTAGGGCAGGCTGATCACACGCTCAAAAGCTGCGCGTGAGTACTCCACGCAGGTGCGAAAGAAGCGAAGTGCGTCTTCGGGATCGGAAATCACATGCTTGTTGTGCAGCTGCGACACAAAGGCCAGGTAAGACCGGGAAGGAAGATCTTTGCGCTGAAGCTTGATCCACTCTTCGAAAACGTACTCCAGCTGGTCGTTTCTGTTGACGTCTGATTCCGGACTAGGCATGCCATTGACCTGGCTTACCGGAGCCTGCAGCTTGACCATTATCTCTCGTGCAATGTCATTATTAGGTTCTTCGTTGAGCCATTGGGACAGTGCCTCGTATGAAAGCACAAAGTCGGTGCGCAAAGCCACAGAGTTATCGCTAAGTAGCATCTCGTCCAGAATATCCTTCAAGAACACAAGAGCGATCGGTCTGCGAACCTTGAGTGCCCTTGAAGCCATCATGTCAATCTGGCTGAGATCGATCAAAGCTTCGGTATACAGAGCGATCGTCGCAGGTGCGTTGAAGATTCTGTCATCATCGGCCGTCGCAATGCTCATGGTAATGTTGCGACAAGTAGGCTGTGACAGGCGGCAGAGCTGAGTGAGAAGCTTTGCGAACACCTCGATCTCTAGGCGTTTCTGGGCATCGCCATAGATTGCGGCCAGGATCTGGTTGGCGGTGAGCATTACCGTAGTGTCAGGCTGAGGCGCGTGCTCGAGCAATCCCAACGCGGTTGCGTAGACGCGACGAATCGGTGAGCCCTCCCCGATATCAGTAATGTGCTCCTCGGATGCTTCTCGAGAGACACGTTGAAGCTCTTGCAGCTGCTGAATGATTTCCTGTTGAATGTTCGCCGGGTCAACAAAGCCGTTGACTTGATGACCAGGGTGCTGCGCCTGCAAGGACTGAAGACGTTGTCCTTGTGGACGCGGCATTGCTGGTGCCTCAGCAGGGGTTGGCAAGCTCGGAAGATAGCCTTCCGAAAGCACATCAGGAAGCTGGCGCTGTACGCCGTCTTGCGAGCCAGCATTTGCATGCGCAGCTGCTGGCATACGCATTTGCCTACCAAAGTCCTCGTACAGAGCGAGTTGTTGCCTATTAAGGCCATTCTGATCCTGGCGGTATGGTTCTGGAATGAGCGTCGCCCACCGGCTGATGGGTGTCTGGGAGAAGAGCTCGTTCGGCCTCTGCTCATTGTGCAGCCGACGCTCCTCAATAGCCTGCTGTAGCTGCAAGTCGATCTCCGCTAGGGAGTGCTCCTCCGCTGCCTGTTCAACGAGTCTGCAGACAGTATCAATATTGTCGTTGACAAACATGAGGATCTGACCCTCCGGAAGCTGCTCCGGGAGACTCCTCGAAGCCAAAATTCTGATGTTGTTCGTAATGCTCATGCGCAGAGGTTCCTTGCAAGTGACGAGAGCGAGGCTGCCAGATAGCGCCTTGACTACTGTATGAGCCGAGTTGCGGACCTTAGCCTCGTCGCCTTCAGTAACAAAGTCCTTCTGTATGAGCTCCGCGGTCGATATGGACGCTATCGTCACGGATCGCTCAACTACGGGAGCGATAATCTCGTAGATGGCCTGTTGAGCAGCGTTTACGAAAATGCCGCGCATTTGTTGCTCCGTGATGTTTCCAACAGGCTGAGGAATCTGCAGCATGTTGCCCAGGTCTGGCACTGCTTGAATGACAGCATCGGGAGAAAAGCGTTCGTTTGGACCTCGCTTTGACAGTCCGATGAGAGCCATCTCTCCGAACGCGTCTTGTCCCTCCTGCTGCATGTAGTTCTGCAGCATGCCTTGATCCAGGACGGGTCTTGATCGGATAATTTCGAGTGGTTCAATCGTCTTGATATCCATGTTCAGTTCCCTGCACAACATCTCGATCTCGAACTTCATGTTGAGCTTGAGCTCCATGCAGTGGTAAAGCTCGCTCAGGAGCCCGAGCAACTCCACAATCCATGGATTTGGAGGCTTGAACACCTTGGAGTGAGCAGCTTGGACAAGCGTCTTGCAGGTGAATGGGATGGCCACAAGCAGCCGACCGTTGTCATGACCTTCGAGCAGCAGATCCTTGAATGACAAATTCCGGTGAAGGATCGGCTGATTGCGAGCCAGAGTGATCGAGCCAAGCCATCCGGCAAGATTCTTCATCGTCGCCCGCTCATGTTGGTTGTCCATGGTCGATTGAGCGTTCAGCATCTTTTGGCAGCTTAGATAGGTCTCTCGCAAGACGTTGGCCCAGAGCATCTTCTTGTTGAAGTTCTCCAAGATCTGCAGGTACAGACCTTGAAAGTTCGGCTGCGATTTGGCTAGTTCCTCCACGAGGTAGTGAGCGAACCATTGGTGGTATTTGTCATCCAGCGCTCCCTCGATCTCCTTAAACTTCTCGTCCAGATTGCGCTTGGAGACATTGTTCAGAACAAACATGACCTTGTCAGTGACATCCTCGTCTGGATCTTCGTAGAAGTCCTCCAGCAGTGGCGGGTCGATCTGGACCGCGGCGAAGGGCGTTTCAGAGCTTTCAGGGAACTCGTCATCGAGGACACCGTTGGCGATACCATTTGTTGCGTCGCCATTGAGCTGCACATTTTCCTGTTGCAGCTCCTTCAGCACGTTCTCCGCTTGCTCGATCACGGACGTCGCACGTAAGCTTGGAGTGTGCAATATCCGCTCTGCAAGGTGTGGCCATTCTTTCAGGCGAGGAGCCACGTGTAGCAGGGCTTGCAGACCGAAACGATACATCGAATCCTCAGGACCATACTCTGCGCACGCGTCGAAAATCATGAAGACCGCAGCCTGCTCCGCAATGCCCGAGACGACATTGTAGGAAACCAATCCTCCGAACAAGACAGCAGTAGTGGCAAGGGCCTCGAATGGATACTCGCCAAAGCAGTTGTATTCCTCGAACAGCCCATACAGCATAGCTGCGAAGAGATCTTGCTCATCCGGTAATTCCGAAGCTTTGAGGCGGTTGAGCTCGTTGACAAGGGCTTGAGGCTCCGTTTGTCCACCGTACATCTGCTTGTACCGTTCCTCCATCTCCTTGGTGGCGCTGTCAGGAAGAGCGTTCCCATGCTCGTTGTTCGCATCGAGGATGGAGTCGCGCTTCTCATCCTCGCCATAGCTGAACAACCGCGGGTAGAGGTTAAGACTCAATCGATAGAGAGGACTGGCCATCTCTTCAGGAAGCGTGTCCGCCACAAGCAAGAGCAGAGTGTGCACTGTGTTGAGCTGCAGTGGAGTAGTGGCAGGTTGTGAATGCTCTCGCTGTACATTGGCCTCGTCATCCATCTTGATTTTCAAGAAATCATGCACCACTCGAGCAAAGGGCTGCATGCCCATCGTGTTGATATGTGACTGTGCCCATTCCTCAAGATTGCAATGCCCCTTGCCATGGCCGTACGCAGCGAGATCAACAACGAAGTTGTTCGGGATAGTAAACAATGCCTCGAGCCATCCGTGTTCCACCGCGTGGTCGAAGATGTACGTCATGAGCAGGGGATCCTGAGAGTAGAACTCAACCAGACGAGTCGCGACCCAGGTTTTGTCGTGCTGCCAGAGTGCATGCATGACAAAGTCGTAGTTCTCGTGTTGCCTCAGCAAGAACGGGTAGAACAGCTGTTTGAGCGCCTGCTCTTGCAATGGCGCCCACGGCTTTGCCACGGCAGAAGCTGCGCACACAAAAATGGTCATGTTCTGGTTGATGACCGTTTCCGGGATTCCCAAATGCTGTGCTACGCTGTATGTCTCCTGCGATCTGAAGATCATGGTGAAGAGGGCATGAGTGGCATCCATCGAAACCAGTGGATGCTTGATAGCTTGCTCGGCATAGGCTCGAATGCTGTCTGAAGCTGTCGAGAACTCGGTCAAATCGAATGCTTGCCTGAGGTTCGGTATTTGCATGACGTCCAGCTCTTCCGGTGTTGTAGAGAGGAACGCGACCACGAAGCTGAGCTGCGTCTCGGCATATTGCCAGTTTCCACCCCAGAGGCTCTGAATGTCGAAGTTGGCATAATCTCTCGCGAGTGGCAAAAGGGCATGGTAGAGCGCTAGAAACTGCTTCTTCGTGACCCGTAGTCTCTCCTTGTCGAAGCCCTGCACCACGTCTGTCCAGTCAATCCGTGCTCCAGCCTTGTGCTGCCGCACAGCTTCCACGAACAGAGATGGATTGTACGCGTCGCCATCTTGAGTAATGACCAGAAAGAGCAGCGTGTTGGCAATCTGCGAGTAAGAGAAGTCACGTGTCTCCACATTGGCCAAAATGTCCTTGCATGCATCCAGACTTGATGTCACTTGTGGACCCGCTGTCTGCACCTTCTTTGCCAGACGCGAGTCCTGCGGCGATGCGAGGATCTCGTTGAGAAGCATCGCCGACTCAATTGCGGGTGCTATCCGCGAGTTTAGACGGCTATACCGAACTTGCACTGCATAGAATAGGTTCTCCCGCTGCTCTTCTCCCCAATTTCGAGGCGGGTCTTGTATCAGCTTCTCGATGAGTGAGGCAAGTACGGTCGGTGCGAGTTCGCTGTCGGCGTCGGCGTTCTGCGGTGTCGCGAGTGTTGAGAGGAATTGTTGGAAGTTCTGAGAGAGAATGGCTTCGCCTGTGGGTGCATATGTTAGTCTCATGGCTCGTGCTGCCCGCGTCCGTATACCTGCTGCAGCGCGGGCAGTCGTATCAGTTCATTTCGCACGCACCTTTCGCCTTTAGATCTGCTTTTGATGTTGCCCGGCACGCGAGTGCAACTGCGACCTTTGCAACAGGGTCCAGACGGAAGTGATCCAGAAAGGTCCCCAAATCGAAATCTCGAAAGAGATCACCATCACTGGTGTCGAGCGATTGCGCGATCTTATCTGCTTGCGGAGGTTCCTTCAACACCTTCTGCATCTCCTCTATCAATAGTTGGTAGTTCCCAGCATCGTCGCCGCTCGCAGGTGCAGCACGTGCACCGGGAAAGACAGCAGACGCGCTGCTCTGAAGTAGCCGCCTAAAGTATGATGTGAAGACCTCCATGCCGCTCTCATCCACCAGCTTCCTGATCTTATCTCGCTGTGCCTTCCACTTTGCAGTATCGGTGTCGTCCTTGATGGTGCTCAACAGAATGTTCAGTTGAGTGAGAACAAGACTAGTGAGCTGTCCAGAACTCGTGGATGACACAGGCGATCCTGCGCTGGTGAATAGCGACAGTGATGGCGAGTGCCGCGCGAGACGAGATGCTCCTGCTCCTGCGCTTCCAGAAGACAAGCTCGCGAGTGATGCGGCCAGTCGAGGACTGCTGGAGGCGGTGTTGCGCGATCGGGTTCCCGTGTGGAATGGAGCTGTCGCGTGTATCGACCCTGTCGGCGAGACGTATGCGGCTCCCCCGTAGGGATTATTGGACGATATCGAGGAGTGTCGACTCGTGACTGATCGGCCTGAGGCAATCGAGGCCTGGGTGCTGAGGTTGAGGCGTGTCGGCGACAAGGCGGTCCGCAGCGGACTCTCGCTGGTATGGGTATGGGTGGTAGGCGGTCGTGGTAGGAGAGTGTTGCCGATTGTAGTAATGGGCGTCGGGCGGAGACGAGAACCCTGCTGCTGCTGTGGTTGCGGTGGCTGCGGCAGCTTGTCTCTGGTGGCTTGCGGTGATTGTACCCTTGTGCTCCGCGACGCAGGCGATTGTGCTCCTGAGGAATCTAAGTGGCTTGGATGAGGAAAGTAGCTCATCGAGCCTTACACATTGGAAGCTGCGACTGTCACAATGCTATGAGGTGGTGCTGTATCGTGGTGTCTTCATGGGGAGAGGTCGACGGCTTGGCAAGCTTTAGCGGCAGAATACAGGCACGTGACGATACTTCATCAGACAGATTACTTCAACTGGATACGCTTAAACTGAACGGAGTTTATCTTGGTACTAATCTAAGATGTATGCATTTCATTTTGAGGCTCAATGATGGACCACTTGGGTGCGTAGTCGAATCATGCCTCCATCCATACCGCAGGCCCACTTCCAGGATATCATACAATGCCATGCCAGACGTATTTCGTTACCAAGACCAACCGTGACCAATGCAGCCAAACCCCATGTTCGGTGACCGACCTACCACCCGTTCTTGATCTCCTCACTCAAAGGACTGTACGGCGGCTTGGCTTTCTGAGACTTCTTCTCATCAAACATCCAGATTCCTCCAGTCTGGTCCTTCTCGAGACTACCATGAGGAACCTCCTTAATGAGTTTGTCAAAGCCGGGCAGATTCTTGGATTCCGAGAAGAATACGCGTTCCCATTGCCGGCCCTCTGCTTGCTCCTTCTTGCGGTAAGCTCGTTGGTGCTCCTCAATTTTAGTCTTCTCAGCTGACGTGGTGTTCATGTCGCCTTTGAGAATGGCATCTGCGACCTTCTTCCATGCCCGTCGCGACTCGAGCGGATCCTGGTCCCTGATATCTGCTACTTGAAGCTGCGTCTTTGGCTCCTTCTTCGCATCGTACTCGCTGACCACATTCTTCTTGGCATCTTTGAAGACGAACTTATCCGTCCAGCTCCCCTCTGCCGTATATATGATGTCGCTCTTGCTCTTCTCCTTGCCATGTGGGAAGATGACAGCGGACAATGAGTTCTTGGTCCCTGAAACCCAGCCGGCACCTGCATAGTCGATTCGGGTGGTGTACCCAGACGAGGAGACGATGTAACTGCTCTTGTTGAGCTCGACGTAGGGTGCACCCTTGAGCAGACCCTCAATGTGCAGCGACGGCAGTGTGATCAGGTAGTCCTCGTTGAACTCGTCAATATGGAGGATAGCATGGCCGACCTGCCGGACGTTGATAGTGCGACCAAAGCTGGCCTTCTGTGCGTTGTAACCTTGGAGCCTCACGCCATGCTTGTTGTTCCAGATGCTATATGCTGTCACCGGTGGATGGTGAGATACTTGCTCGCTGACAAGTTGTGTCTCGCCAGCCTCGTCCTGCCATTTACCGACGAACAACTCTCCCAGGAAAGGATTGAGTGGCTTCTTCTCACTCCCGAGCTTTTCATTCCTGCTTGCATACTGTTGTTTCAATGTGCTCAAGAACCACTTTGTGACAAGCATTGCGCGCTTTTGAGCGTCCTTCTCCGCCGCTGGTGCGCAAAGCAGTCTCGGCATCTCGCTCCAGTACGTAGAGAACTCGGTAAGGGACGTGGTGGAAATGATCCATGCTGGAGCGGTCATCGTCGAGAGGTCGCCATTGAAAGAGGCCAGTTGCTGTGTTATCTTAGCCAAGTTCATTTTCGCGCAATATGAAGACCCATACCTTCAGGAAACTACCCCATGAAGCCTTCTGCGCCGGTGGCACTGCAGCACCTTCTTCAGACATGATGTTGTTTGTCTGTTTGTTATTCCTGAACGTGGGGCAGTCGTTCGCTACGATCGTAGAGACGCCTGGGATTGAGCTGTAGGATCAATGTCGGAAGATTGAACTGGAAAGTGGTGTTGGGAAGAAGGATGGCAGTCAACTGTGTATTTAGGTGCAAGAGCAATGTTGTGCACATTTGAAACCAGGCCAACTCCAAGACTCCGAGGGTGGGACGCCTCCAGATCGACGCCGATCCCCTGTCGTCATCTCGTTCTCTCCTGCACAACATCTGGACTTCATCCCGCGGGCCGCAGGGTAGGTTCGCTTCAAAGTTCTTGGACGCCCCTTCATGTCGACGGCAGCTTCGGAGAGCAGTGTGTGTTCGTTCGATGCACATCACCGGTAATCGAGATCCTGTTTTCCAACCATGTTCTTGCGCAGGCGCAGCATCTGCCTGGAGGAGGCGAATCTCATGCCAACGCGTGGCATCACATGTAAGAGCAAGAGTGCTACGCAGGTGCATGTCGATATGTGAAGTTGGAAGCTTGGAGGACTCGATCGAGTATAATAGTAACGGGCATGCTGCGAGATCTCTTTACAAAAATGGAATTGGCACGCGAGCAAACCCTGGGAGGGTACGACTACAGGCTTGCGTCTACGCGTGGCAACATCAAGGGTTACAGTGCCCATAGAATCGCACGAGCCTCGCGAGCTTTTACGAGGACATGTCTTCCCAGCCTCTCCAATGGCATTGCTGGATGAACAGACCACAAACCCTTCCGCAGCTGCATCAGCGATATCACACGTAAGGTGAACACTAAAACTATTGGTCGGCGAACGGTTCCTGAGAGCGAAGGGTAATCACAATTCTGCTGGAACATTATAAAAGATCTGGCCTGTCCCGTGCATACGCACATCATCGCTCCTCGCCTTTACTTGTCTCCAACAATCAACACTCTTCAATCTCTCTGCTCCTTCGTCGCTCCTCGATGCTTCAGAAACCCAGCTCTCAACGTCTCTCGCACGGTAACTATACACATCAGTGCACTTCGAATGCAAATGCAACCATATTTGGCCATGCTTCCTCATCACTTTCCTCCTTCTCGCCCTCTGATGACTTAGGCATGCGCATTAAAAGGCCAAGCAACATCCAAATTCTCCGAATGAAACCTACACGTCCTCTCATGCGCCGTATTGCCCACCCTCCTAATCTCCCTATGACTCGCGAGACACTCCCAACAAAACTCCCACTTACACTTCCTACACCTCATATGATCACACCCATCCACCTTTTGTATCCTCCACCCACATCCCTCCCCAGGACACACCTTACTCACTTCATCTAGCATTTTGTTCGTGGCGGCCTCCTCGTCGATGGCTTGTTGGCCTGATGTCCGGTATGTATAGGCTTCGCAGGTCTCGCCGGTATGCCAGGGGACTTTGTGGTGGAGACATTGTTTGTAGCCGCAGGAGGCGCAGTCCATGTAGTTGGAGTTATCGATGTTGAGTTGGCCGGAACCGCATTTGGGGGCTAAGCACCAGGAGAATTCTTCTAGACTGGCCAAAGCATTTCTTGTCAAAACCTTCTCGTAGTCTTCGAAAGTTTTCTCATCGGCTGAGCGTTGGATATCGTCGAAGGTGAGTTTGGAAGAGCATTCGGGGCATCTCATGTCGTCGGAAGCGCCTTTGGTCTCGAATTCGGCCGAGAGCCAGGAGTGCATGCATTCTATGCAGGCTTGGCTATCGTGGTCGCAGTCGCTGGTTGCGGGGCGGGCCGGGAAGTCGAGTGGTGATTTAGAGTCACCGCAGCAGACGCATTCCCTTTGGCGAGCGAGTTCAGCAGCGAGACGCTCTTCTTCCTCTCGTTGGAGTTGCTCGGCTCGTTCGCGATCTTCTTCTTCCTGTTGCTGCTGCAGTAGGGCCTCTTCTTTCTGCATTGCGATTGCTTGAAGGCGATCCTCCCATTCTTGTTGCCGCATGTCCATTTCTGTACGAAGGGCCGCTTCCAGCTCGAGCACACGGTTCATGCTGTCGAGGGCAGTATCGGACATGGTTCTTGATGATGGTCTAGCAACAACAGGCGGATCAATCGCTCGCCCTTTGCCTTTGCCTGTGTCCTCTGGCCAGGCTCCGGGTGTGCGTGGCAATGGTTTATCATCTGGAGGCATTCCATTTCCACTGTCCACCGGACTGACAGAAGCTCGTCGGGAACCTGAAGTGGGCTGAAAGTCCGAGTTATGGTAAGCAATGTAGTCTTCGGCCCATACTGGGGCCTTTTCCTTTCCCTTCACGGGCTTGCGAGGAGGTGACTTGGATGCCCAGTCCTGCTGTGCCGTCTCTACCTCCTTGAACGGGTTACCGTGCGCAGCAACTGGTATGGGCTTCGCTGGGCTGGCTAGGGACCCCGTGGCTTCGAGGAGCCCATATGCGAGTCCATCGAGAGGGGGTTGCGGAACCATCGCGGGTGAATCAGACGCTTCTGATGAGAGCTCTGTTTTCTGCGACTTCCTGCCAAAGCTGCCGAAGACGGACGTTTTCTTCGATCTTGCTGGCTCTGCACCGTCTTGGACTTTTGGTTTCGATGCTGTCTTTGGAACTCGTTGGAAGCCATACATGCCGTAGGGCACTGAGACATAGTCACTAGAGCTGACTGGCTGGCTCTTCTCGTTCGCCGAGTTCTGTTCTGCTTGGTCTGGTCTCTGTGACGCACTTGATTCAGCAATCGTATTCGAATTGCGTTTGACTAGCTTCGACATTCGTTTCTCAGAAGAAGCCGGGATATCGTCTGTGGTAGAGAGCGGTCGAGGCACCGCAGCTTTGTTGAATCCCAAGGTGGAGCTAAACTTCTTCATGGCGGGCGTCTTCGTCTCGCGTACCGATATTCTCTGGACACCGATCCGACAACAATGCGGTTCGTTCTTGACATGTACAAGATGATCTGTATGATGTGAATGAAGATGGAGAGAATAAAGTACAGCGTGACAAGGATGATGGCAGTGACAGTGCCCAGCCGAGTGAGGAGAGGGAACAGCCTTTGCGCAGTGAAGCATGGCCGCCGCGACCGCACGCGAGGTGCACTCACATCACCTTAGCAGAGGCTCAGGTAGCGGATAGATAGATAGATAGGGGGACGGGGACGGGAGAAGATGCGTAGTAACTGCTGACGGAAACTTACGCCGTAAGGCTGTGCGGGTTATAGGCTGGAGGCCATCATGTGAACGAGGAATCAACCACTGCCCCTCCTACTAAATCGGATGGCATCACTTGTACCATATGCGCGGCCTAGTTCAACGTGCCATTGAAAGAGGGTAGGTCAGCAAGCAAAATCCGAAGCTTGGGTACATTCTTGGCAGAGTAGTTGAGCTCGTGGCCCCATATCCTGCAAGTACCATGCGGCCTTTGCTTCAAGTAGACACGACCGTACAGGCGTGATGGGGATACTTGGCCGTCCCGGCATATGTGCATGGTAGATCTGGGGCGTTACTGGAGGTCGCAAAGATGCAGTGTGCGACTGGCGTCCTGCGGTGGTGAGGCTGAGTGCGAGGCTTGAGCTCACCTCCCAGAGAGGCCGCCTGGCTTGCATCCTCAACTACTGGTTCAAGTCGGAAAATATCGCTTTGGCTCCTCGGGGTGGCTTTGGCAGCACAGCTTGAATGATTGCTTGATCCTCTGATCGTTCGCCTTCGTCTCTGCGGCTCTATAAGACTGCCTCTTCGGGATCATGCGCTCCTGTTCAGATGGTGGTGGTTTGGCGCGCGCCCAATCGGTCTCGCCGCAGAATGCATTGCTCTGCACATTCAGGGGATGCTTGCTTTGCTTATACATCGGTGCGGGAGATAGATGTATTGAGAAGGTGGTTGTCTGCTAAGACATGTGTGCAGAGCAGCAAACATTTCATCGACGTCGCGAGAAGATGCCTGCCCTGCGCACTGAGCCGAGAGCCGAGCCGACCGGGTTGCCGCGCCAACGCTATGTGTTGATCGCCGTGGCGTCACTGAAACGCGGAGGCTGGGACCTTCACCAGGAAAGCGCTTGGCTTCTCCAGAACCAACCACCCACTAATACACTCGCCGCAACCACGGCTCGACGTTGTTACAAACACATGCTAGACCGTGCATCCTCAATATCTTCGGTCGCTATCATACTACTGCGACATTCATACTAGCAGACAAATACTGCAACATCTATCGCAACATCATTGAACACTCCCACTACTGAGCTCCAGCCATGCCTGGCAGGGCCGGCTCAGACGGGCCTACCGTCTCACTCTCATGTACGGACATTAGCTACTGACAAGAGCCTTCATCTACTGACACATCGATGTAGTCGCCAATAACTTCTGGGGCAAAGATGACGCTGGCGTCGGGCCCCTCCTCGACCGCATGCACACCGCGAAAGTCTCCAGCGATGAGCTGAAAGCGTTCTACAAGGAGCGCGCTTCGATCGAAGAAGAGTATGCGAAGAAACTGCTCGCTCTCGCACGGAAACCACTTGGCTCGACAGAAGGTGGAACACTGCGAATGTCTTTCGATGTAACACGCGGCGAGGTCGAATCCATGGGCAAGGCACATCAGCACATCGCACAGCAGATGCGCAGTGAGCTGGAGGAACCTCTCGGCGCATTTACGGGTGGAATCAAGGAGCGGAGAAAGATCGTACAGACTGGTATCGAGAAGCTCCTGAAAACGAAGAATCAGCAGACTATGGCTGTCAACAAGACCCGAGATCGATTTGAGCAGGACTGTCTGAAG
Organism: Nothophaeocryptopus gaeumannii; assembly: GCA_031771865.1. Classification (NCBI taxonomy): domain Eukaryota; kingdom Fungi; phylum Ascomycota; class Dothideomycetes; order Mycosphaerellales; family Mycosphaerellaceae; genus Nothophaeocryptopus; species Nothophaeocryptopus gaeumannii. The sequence continues at coordinate 410,670 of JASISA010000009.1, forward strand.
ATCAAGGGCTACCTCGCGCAAGGCCATATGGTCATGGGCCAGGAGGAGCGTAAGAACAAGGCCAAGCTGGAGAAGACGCAGATTCAAATGTCGAGCAACAGCACCGAGTACGAGCAAGCTGTCAAGATACTTGAAGAGACGACAGGCAGATGGAATCGCGAATGGAAGGCCGCGTGTGACAAGTTCCAGGATCTCGAAGAGGAGCGCCTCGACTTCTTCAAGAGCAGCATGTGGAGCTTCGCCAATATCGCATCTACTGTATGCGTTAGCGACGACCAATCGTGCGAGAAGATCCGCCTCTCGCTTGAAGACTGCGAAGTCGAGAAAGACATCAGCACCTTCATCAAGGACTTTGGTACTGGTCAAGAGATCCCGGATCCACCCAAGTACATCAACTTTTGTCGCGGGGATCTCGACGATGTGATCTCAAACCACGAGTCCGATGATGGCAATTACTCTGTTGCGCAATTCCAACGAACGATGAATCCGACATTCCGGACCTCGTCACCACAGCCCAGCACATTTGAGTCGCATCACGATCCAGAGTCCAGCTTGAGGGAGGAAATGGGCATTCCCAAGAATCGAACGACGTCGGTGCAGCTCGATGATTCCTTCAGCGCACAAGCACGCAGCTCACACGGAAGCTCTGCCAATATCCCGCCACCATTGGCACCGAGCGCTGCATCATCAGTTGGAGCAAACGCATATGCCGATGCCCCTCAAATTCCACACAATCCGTACCCAGCAGATGGCATGACACAGTTCTGTAGGATGGGTCCGCCCTCTGAACGCAGCTCCATCCCATCTCCAGTCAGACCAGGCAGCCGAGACAGTCAGGATCATAGCGATTATTCTGCTCCTACGTCCTTCTCTAGCATAGAACCGACGAGCGGAGCAGCTTCGCCCACTAAGGGTTACAATGGGTCTAACATCTCCGGTGTGTCTAGCATGTCGGGTGGAGCTCCTGAGGAGAAGTCTATCCAGAAGAAGAAGAGTGGCTTCTTCAACAGCCCCTTCAAGCGGCGAGCCAGCACCAAGAAGAAGGAAGAGCCCCAATCGGCTGCTGCGACACCCACCGGCCGAAACACATGGACTCCTGCGACAATGCGCAAAGCAGAGAGCGCGAATACGAGTCCGATCAAGCCGTTTGGTGCAGCTGGTAGGTCCAGCACTTGGGGACAGAAGCAGCCTTCGCCCAGCCCGGATCCAGATGTTGATCCTCGAGCGGACTACCAACTCGGCATTGGCAACAATGTTTTCGATGTTGCGCATCCGCATAAGAAGCCCCATACGCGCAATACGGATGACCTGGAGATGGATCCTATAGCTCAAGCACTCGCAGAGCTTAAAGGCGTGACGAAGCAAGCGTCAACACGGCAGTCGGCCGACCGTCACTACGGAATGTCAACTCCGGCTCCAGGCACTGAGAGAGGTATGCCGCCAGGAGCAGTGCCCACGCCGTTTGCGAACAGCGGAGCCAGAGGGACTCCACCACCTGGATACGAGCCTCCTGTCAGCCGCCTTGGTGCTCCCCAGCCAGCGCATACTAAACGGGACATGCAGAAGACGACTGCGCAGTACGTTTCGCAGAAGCGAGACATGTTCACCGGAAGTCAATCGCGTCCTGGTAGCAGCATGGGTCGTCCCCGGGAGGTCCCTCGAGCAGCGTCACCGCAGCCTCCACGAGCGACCAGCCCAAGACCGTACACAAACGGAGATCCTAGACAACAGTCATTCCGCGCTGCCTCACCCAATCCATATGGAGGTGCCCCAGGCGTCGGAGCTACGAGACCTCGAGCACAGTCTTCCTGTCCGATCAAGCCTCAGCAACCTGGTTATGCTCGTGGCGGCTCACCTGGGTATCAAGCTCCTCGTGCGACATCTCCGAATCCAGCATATAATCGTCCAGCCACCAGTACTGGAGCCAACCTGCCACCTAGCAGCCGTGGCTCAGATCATGGAGGAAATGCCATGGTCCTCGCTCCGGCAGATCAAAATCCATATGGATCGCAAAGAGGAGACCGCCCGGCGAGCCAATACTATCCTGAAGGCAGCGGATATGGCAACAACCAGGTCTCTTCCAGAGTTCGAAGCCAGAGTCAAGGGACTCAAAGGCAGTTTACAAAGGACGGTCGTCCAATTCTGCATTACGGTAAGTGTTGTCCTTCGTCTTGCATTGCATTTAACGAGCGTTCACTGACGGCTATCTAGCCCGAGCAATGTACATGTATCAGGCCGCGATTCCTGAAGAGCTATCATTCGCCAAGGGTGAGATTCTCGCCGTCACCAGACATCAAGATGATGGGTGGTGGGAGGCTGAAGTTTGCGGGAAGCCTGGTCTCGGTCTCGTGCCCAGCAACTACCTGAAGAACTGTTAGGAGGATCTTCCGGAATATAGGACTCGCTTGAATCCGCCTCCCGTGCTTCCAGACCGAGAAACCAGACCGCCGAGTCCACGGGAATACCAAGAGGACCTCAAGCGGTATCCGAGTAATCGGAGAAAGGCCTGTACCACTGTCAAGAGGATTTCAGATGCTACTCCGCGGCAAGGTATGGAGCTTCGACGGACAGCTTCGCATAGGAAGCTGCAGGGTTCGCGGTGAAGAATCAACTTGTGGGGATGAAGAGGGGAAGATTGAATCAACAATCATTTTGCATAATGATCAGATGCGTACATATTTCTTGTGGAGAATGCAACGCAGGCGTGATGAACAGGAGAAACTGCTTGAAATGCAGGAGTTTGGGTTTGTGAATTCTGTACAGACTGAATTGAATGGAGAACTTCATGCTCCCTTGTTGCTTGCCTCGTTGACGCTGACATCATCATCATCATCATCATCACCACAAACATCAACTCACTCACCTCACGATACATGCATGTATTGAGAATCAAAACGTACCTACACCATTTACTCAAATCCTTCTACCCTAACAATTCAAGAATCTAAGAAGGAAAGATACCTCTGGCCATATCGATACTGGAGAGAAAACAAAACACAAATGGCCGCTTCTACGATACAAGGAGACGCCTCTTTGGGCCCTATATACTTCTGGCGCGAATTCGAAGAACCCTACGGCTTCATGTCGCAATGGTACGAATCGGCTTTTGATGTCGATGGCGTTACGTATGAGAGTGCCGAGATGTGGATGATGATTCAGAAGGCGAGATTATTCGGGGATGAGGAAATCGCTCAAAAAATGATGAAGACGACTGTGCCGAAAGAACATCAGAGGTTGGGAAGGTTGGCGAAGGGGTTCGATCGGAAGAAATGGGATGAACATAAACTGAGGATTGTGATGGAGGGGAATTATCATAAGTTTACGAAGTGTAAGGAATCGACGACCATGCTCAAGGCTCTTTTGGCTACCGGTGAGCGGGAATTGGTAGAGGCGAGTCCGACGGATAGGATATGGGGTGTTGGGTTTGGTGCTGCATATGCGGAAGAGAACCGCAAGGATTGGGGTGAGAATCTTTTGGGGAGGGCGTTGATGGATGTCAGGAAGAGTTTGAAGGAGGAAGGGAAGTGAAGTGATCAAACGCCAGTGCGCCGCCTAGGTGGGTATCTATGCTACTCATTAACTTTCCTTCAAGCCCTGTTCAGTTCAGTGCCTATTCCCGTAGTATCTCATATATTTATATCATCATGAAGTTCATTCTCAGCCGATTTTGTGCATATCCAGTTTTACGCCTCCTTCAACTCACTCTCCGTCCTCGGCAACGGCACCTCTGCCGGATCAGGCTGATTCAACGTCTTCTCCAACGCCTCCGCGGTAGCATCATCGCCATCATCGTCACTCGCCGAAACCTCAATATCTCCGTTTTCATCGTCGTCTTCCTTCTTCTCATCCGTCGTGCCATCATTCGCCGCCGTAGAAGAAGCTTCTGCGCTTCCAGCTTCCGCAGCTGCGGCGAGACGTACTTCTCGACCGCGTTTGTGGCAGTACCAGAAGACGAACATCAAAACTGCAGAAGTTGTTAGTAGACGGAGATTAAGGAGTGTGGTGGAGGTAGCAGCTTACTGAAAACCGCCAACGACATAACAACATTGGTAGTACTGGCCAAAAACGGAAACCTCGTTTGTATGAAACCGACAGTGTTTCTCAACATCGTCGCCACGACTCCTTGCGAAGACATGAGTTTCTTCATGCCGGGGATCTTCTTCTTCTCTTTACCCTTTCCTCCTTTCGAGGTATTCGCACCTGACCCGCTTGCTTTGCTGGCTTCTTCCAGTTTCTTTGCGTCCGCGCCGGGCTTTTCGCTCGCTGCGGCCATGATTTCGGGTGCGAGGGTCGTGCTGAGTTTTGCGGGTAGGCTCTTAACGAGGGTTTGGACGAAGGGTGGCATGGACTTGAAGCTCTTCTCTAATTGTGGGCCGGCTTCTTTCATGAGCTTCTCCATGTCGTCGTAGGCGGTTGGTGCGCCATTCATGGTATCCTTGAGCACTTGCGCGAATCGGTCGTAGATCTTGCTTGTCTCTTCAGAGAGAGCAAAGACACGCTGGTTGTATGTGGACATGTTGAGATTGTCCAGCAGGACCGATACCTCTTTCTCTTGCTTTTCCTTCGTCTTCTCCTCATTGATGGTGCCGTCTTCGTTGTAGACAGGCTCGGCCTTTGCATCCTTGTCTTTTGACCATGTCCAGGATTGAGGCCAGGAAACGGATGGCAGAGACTCGCGCGACAGAGCGAGGTTGGACGCATATTCGGCCCATGTGCGTTGGTTCGTAGGTGACTCTGGCTCTTTCTGCTCGCCGCTGGCGCTGCTGCCCTCCTTGCTGCTCGCAGGTCGTAGCTGCGTTGGTATGTAGGACGCCCAAGTTCGCTTATCAGCAGACTGGCTGCTATCGTCGAGCTTCACAGAATCATTCCAACTACGAGTGACCTTCTCGGCTTCTTCCTGGCTGGGCAAATCGAAGTCCTTTTGCTTCTGCTTTTTACTGGCATTAGATTGCGGCCCGGGTGACTTTGGCTGCGTCTCAGGTACGATTACATCGCCTTGTGCCGCCTTCTGCTCTTGACTAGATGCTGGCCTGACTTCGCCTTCATCTGTGACCGCGGTAACTTCGGTATTCTCGTCACCCTTAGCTGCCTGATCTTGCGACATCTGACGCTCCAAGAACTTCTCATCTTCGTCCTTCAACACTGGGTTCTGCGGCTGGCTCTTCTCGAGCTCTTCCTGATTCTTCTTCGCGCGGGCGAATGATGGCAGGGTGAAGTAGGCAGAGGCCATATTGATGCTCAGGGGATAGTAGATGGGTGTCTTGGGGATAGAAAGAAAGAACAATGGTGCCGCCTACCTTTCTTGCCAACATTTGCACCGCCACCGACCTACGAATAAGCTCCATCGAGCTCTCTCTTCGCATTGCCAGCTTTGTGGCACACCTTCTGTGAGTGACGACGTCACTGGCAATCGTGAAGTTGGCGTGGAGGAGCAGGGATCTTGGTCGAGATCTGGAGTTTCATGCGGTCTTGGCAATTTCCAACGCTGACTTCACCTTCTCCTCCTTTCTTGCCTTCGACAATACATCGCTGTGAGACTTGTATCACTTGCGTCGCTCTACAGCGAAGACAGGAATGCTTCTTCGATTGTCTCGAGACGCAGTACCGTCTTCCAAAAGCGCAATACCTAGCGAAGATGACAGAGAAGACAAACGCACCATCGACTTTGATCATAATCACCAGATTCGAAGAGAACGTGTAAGAATATTTGCCGCCGATGTTAGCGAAAGTCGAATGCCCAGGACGGAAAGATGGTTCACCTCAGACTTCTCCGGATACAACCTTCGTCAAAGCCTGAAGACTCAGCCGCCACGAGCCTGGCCGTCCGCCTGGAAACGGAAAGGGGAGGACGTGGATTGTCCTTTGCATAATACCCCAGATAGATGTGGCTTGAGTTCGTAACATACCTGAGCGGCGGGAGTCCCGGTTTCCCAGCCAAAGAGATGTCATCGAAGAAAGGTGCAGGAAGTTCTCCTGTGTTCTCCGGCGCCGTGAATTGAATAGGGACGAGCTCCATGCTGGTCGCCTAATCTCCGCCGCATTCACGAGCTCTGCGGAAACTCAGTGCATATTCATCTGTAGTAAGCGATTGTACATGTGCGCCGTCATATGTTCACATATGTACCTATGGCTTTCGATTGCCTGGTATAAATTTCTCATTACACTCTCAACAACCCCTCTCTCCAACATCAGCATCGCGACTGCCATCGAGAAGCGCTAGCGAATAGCAGGGACTCTGTCACAACCGTTGAGAACAGAGCAAGTGAAGTTGCGGCGCACAACAAACGGTCGCCCGTGGCTCAGTCGCACTGCAGCCTACAAATTCTTATCCGGCTCTCTCTCCAAAACAGCAACGCACCATTACATCGACATCCACCTCCGCCTCACCAAAACAACACCAACTGACTGAGAACACACCCTCAACAACCACCACCATGGGTACCATGGATCTCGATATGTTCTGGGGCGGCGCGCCGCTACCACTGACTTCCGGTAGGCGACTCGATATTTCTTCGGGCGACTGAGGCGGTCGAGCGGCCTTCGGGCGTTTCTTCGAAGCCTGAATTCTTGAGAGCACCTACTGACTATAGGCAAGATCGCGAGGCTATCGACGCTCTGCATGACTACGAAAACGGACCTCGCCGCCGAGAAGACGATAGCGATTCGGAAAACGACACACCCGACGTAAGTGACTCTCCGCGGAACTGCAAACAGCTGTGCCTTTCGGAGCGAATCCGGAGGCATATCCCCGTCGTATGCTGATGAGAGGCCTTAGTACTACAACCCACAAACCGGTGAGTCCCTGGAGCATCAAGGTGGGGAGGACGACAAGGGAAAGCGCCGCTACGCAGGCGGTATCGCGGCTACATCGAAGCCTATCACCGCAGACTACGATTCTGATGATGCCCGAATCATCGAACTAAAGCAGCAGGGATACTCCGACGAGTATGTGGCGAACAAGCTCAAAGACGAGGGACGTATTCGCTATGTAGGCAAGACGGTGGGTAGCCGCTGGCTGCGACTCCGCAAGGTATTGGAAGACAAGGACGACGAGCGACTTGACGATGAGCTGAGCGACTGGCACGTCGGCGAGGTAAGCCTCTCCACAATCCCCCATCCTACTGTGCTAATCTGACGTACTCCAGGACGACATGCTCGCCACCATCAAAGTGGACGTCGACAAGAAATTCGAAGCGCATTTCCAGAAGCTACGAGGTAAGATGTGGAAAGAAGTCTCAATCTACCTAGCCGACAAGATGGACAAGAAGAAGTACACAGCCCGAGCCTGCCACGAGCGCTTCGAAGCCGTCAAGGACGGCAGCGCTCTACTCCCAATCGAGCTGGATGACGACCAAGCCGGCCGGCGGAAGATACGAGAAGATCGCGTCACCAATGCGAAAGCCGCCCGTGCCCAGGCCAATCAGTCTGCGCGCGTAGCTGAAGAGGCGAAGAAAGCCAAGAAAGAGGCTCGCAAGGAGGACAAGATCAAGCGGGTTCAGGAAAAACAAGCCGAGCTCCAGCGAAAGGCCGAGGAGCGCGTTGAGCGGAATCGGATTAAGGAGGAGCGCGAGCGAAACCGCGTCGCAGCTCGGAAAGCGCGCACCCGTCGTCTGGATCATATGCGCGCCGAGCGTGACTGGGAGATGGAGAAGCTGCGGATTGAGAAGCAGATTTATAAGAACATCACAGAAAAGACTATGACTGCCAAGGGCGGTGTCTCTGGTGGTGGTGGGAGCAGCAAGAAGACCAACAAGGACGGTTATTTCGATGGTGACTCCGAGGAAGAGGCTATTGATGAGTTTGAGAGCGATGAGGAAGAGGCTGCTATGACCGAGGAGGAAGGCGATGCGGATGATGAGAGCGACGACAATGTGCATCAAGACTCTGGTGTCTTCGACGCTTCAGCTGCGAAGAAGACTCCCGCTTCGACGAAGGCTCGCGTCAACCCATCTCGCAAGGCCAAGTCGAACGCCAACGCCAGCTCGGCAAATACCTTCGTCAAGACCACCGTCACCAAGGAGACCCTCTTGAACCCGCGCAGCGTCATGCACGACGGTGAGCTCCGAGCTGTCCTCCACTCTCGCGATCTGATGCGTCAACAACCAGGCGAGTCTCAGCCCGAAGTCGTCGCTCGTCTGGATGCTGCCGACCACGCACTGAACCGCGACCAACTCAGCGACCTTCTCCGCTCCAAGTGTGAGAAGGTCATGGGCAACAAGTCGCAGAAGATTGAGCGGCTTCAAAAGGCTGACGCGGCAAGCTCCGAAGCTGGATCAGGCGGCATTGAGTCGACGGACATCTTCTTCATGCGCCGATACGAGGGCTTTCGGATTCCCGGCTGCGGGAAGTTTCTCCAGGAGGCGGAGGATGACTTAGGAGATGACTTCGGAGAGGTGGACGGCGCCCTTGCCGACAGTGGGAAGTATGGCGACGAGATGGATCTCGTGTAAACCCGGGGACCGAACAGCGCATCGAGCATACCTCCGGCGGATTTTACGACACTGACTGATTTGGAGATGGCGTTTGGGGGATTTGGTTGACTTGAATGTACCAACAGGCACTCTCTTGGCAGCTGCTTCACTGCAGAGGCCAAAGACCATGCTCACAGCTACCCACTCGATGGTCTGGCTTTGATAGCGGCAGCGAGAGACAGATGGGTTGTACATTAGCACGGGAATAGTAAAAGTACTTGCCTTCGTTTTTTTACCTACCTTTACCGTGTCCGTTCTCCGTTCTGGACAGAGCCGCCAGGCGTCTGAGCTCGCAGCTGAGCAGTCAGTGTGGCAGGAGCATCGTTGAGAACTTTCCCTCTCCCTACATGATCGATGCCGGGAGCGCTCGTATTGCCCGCTCACTTTCCTGTCTCTCGCTTCACGTAACACGCACCGTGCTCATGAGTTCGGATCTACAACCTTCTTCTCCTTCGCTTGGCAAGGGACAGAACCCTCTTGACCTTCCAATGGCTCTCGTTCTCTGAAAACACATATTGACCAAGCAGAGCATTGATTACTCTCATATTGAAACGATAGTCTGCTCGCGCCCGTCATATGACTGAGACATGTTGTACGAGCAGGCGCTATTGGAAAGCTCAACACGAACCCTCGGTAGGCATTGGAGGTCTTGTCAAGGCAGACATGAGGCGCTTCCAGCGCGTGGTTTCTGGTACTGTAAGCGCCTGAGGCTCTGTCGTCGGCGCGACAATGAACGTGGCGCCCAGAGGTCCACTGTACCGCTTCCACGTCTTCGCAAACGTGCGGTACCTAGTAGAAGATGGTCTATTATAGGCCTTGCTTGAGCAGAGACTAGCAGGGACATACTGCGATTCGAGTAGGTTGCTCGTGCGGATAGGTGTTGTTCCGGGCATGTTTAGTCAGAGCTTTCCAAGGATCACTCCACTTGTTGCTTGATGTCTGCCCTTTTTGTTGTCTCTTCCGAGCGCCTGCATGGCCGCCTCGCTGTCAACGCACTCCGGACCTCCGCCAACACTGCCATGGCTCGACCTGTTCGCCCGGGCGAGCCCCTCAGACCAGCGTACGAAACGGCACCGCAAAGACGCGACCAGAGGGAGGGCGCAGTAGACACCGACGCAAGGTACCTCCCGATCACATGCTGGCCGTCTCAGGTTGCGGACATCGACCTCCTTCGAGAACAGGACCTTGGCGAGGATTCTCCGCAAATCGCATCGCAGATCCGCCGTGTCCACCCTGTCCAAACTTTTTGCGAGCCTCTCGAGACCATTCTATATTTCCATGACTGCACTATGCAGCAATGCAGCGTCAAACAGCTCGGGAGCCTGCTGAGAGACATCCGTATGCGCTCGCTCGATGCACTGTGAATGGTGGAGCAGAGACTTCATAGGAGACCTGTTTTGATACTGAACTCTTCTGACGAGGGCATATACATAGGTATCGTGCATGCCTGTCCTTCTACTCTTCCTACCAGATCTCGAGACTCTATCTGTACTTCACTTTGGGTGTTCAAGGCCTTTCATATTCATCTTTGCAGAGCAGGCTCATTCGTTTTCGCCTCTCTAACATTCGTTCAATATCTATCACAGCATCCTCATCTCTGTCTACGTTGGCATAGACCATTTACATTAATCTGGGATACAACCAAGCCACCATGCATATTTCATCAGCAGCCATCGCCGTGGCTGGTCTCGCCACCCAGGCAACTGCCTTTGGTGGTGGATATGGGAGCTGGGGCAGTGATACATCCTACACGACTCCAGACAACACCGACAATCAGTGCTCGTCTGACCAGACTGGAGGCTACAATTGGTCTGGCCTCAACACTGGAAAATTCGACAGCTATGGTAGCAACTCTTTCTCTGGCTGGTCGTGCTCCAACTCTCTCGGCAAGCGCGATCTTTTGACCAAGAGATCGTTCCAAAGCAAGTGCATTACCTCTAACCTCGACGACGAGCCTTCGATTGGATGCAATGGCGACGACACAATGTCCATCGACAAGTACGAGGTCTCTTCTGACAAGGATGCCGACATCGAATGCCACTACGAAATGCTCGACGGTTCTACTTGCAAGGAGACCCACTCTTGCAGCTCCGGTGGCAGCGTCATTCAAAACAGCCAGTGTGGTGGTGCAAAGAGCGTGACTTTCAAGCCTGCAGGCGACTCCAAGGGTCAGGGCTGCAACATTGGCGTGCACAGCGTTGGCTTCAACTGCGGCTCAGCATCTAGCAGCGTCCCCAGCTACTCATCCACATCTGCACCAGTCAGCAGCTACACTTCGCCAGCTGCCTATACCACTAGCAGCCCAGTCTCTGCTGCTGACACCACTTCAATCCCATCGTACGGATCATCCAGCTCAGAGAGCAGCCCAAGCTATTCTTCGTCTGTGAGCGAGAGCAGCGCGACATACCCAAGCTCATCTGAGTCGATCCCATCCTACTCTTCAAGCTCCGAGAGCGTGCCCGGCTATTCTGCTCCAAGCAGCACCGAGATCTCTCCCATCACCAGCAGCGTGCCTTCGCCAGGCCCAAGCTCAGCCTACACTATTCCTGGATATGGAAACTCTACGGCGCCTGGTTACTCGATGCCAAGTTACGGTTCAAGCTCTTCTGAGGTCTCTGCTGTCACCAGCGCCCCATCTGGTTATACAACCAGCACCATCTATAGCACAACTCTGGAGACCATCACCAGCTGCGGACCTGAAGTCACTAACTGCCCGGCAAGCGGCAGCAACACAGTCATCACCAAGACCGTTGCTGTCTCAACTACTGTCTGCCCTGTCACCGGCGCTGAGACACCCCCAGCTGGAGAAGCTCCAAAGCCACAATCGCCAAATGTTCTCCCCAAGTGCTTGAACACCTGGCTGTACCTTTCCGGCTGCAAGGACAACACCGACTACGAATGCTTCTGCAAGAACAGCGACTTCATGAACAAAGTCTACGCCTGCATCAGCTCCTGGTCCGACAGCGACAACGACACCAACTCCGGTGTCGGCTACCTCATGGGAATCTGCGCCAGCTACATCCCTCAGAACCCAGCTATCATCACTGGTTTCCCATCTTCCGTCACTCCAGCGACAGGTTACACTCCTGCTTCTACACCCGTCTCGCCTGTCTCCTCCGCACCGGGATACTCCCAAGGCCAAGGCAAGACCCTCACGCAATACAGCACCGTTGTGTCAACCATCACGTCTTGTGGACCTGAAGTGACAGACTGCCCTGCCAGCTCGCACCAAGTCCAAACCTCAACCTACGCTATCGGCACCACCGTCTCAACTCCAGAGGTCGCACCAAGCAGCACCGAAGGCTCTCCCGTCGGCGGCAGCTCATCCCCAGCCATCTCACCAGCGGCATCCGTCCCCTGCACAACAATCACCTACTCCTCCTCCTACGTTGTCCCCGCTACTTACTCTTCCGGCGAGTCAGTCGGCGCCACCATCCCCTTAAGCTCATACACAACCTCCATCGTAACAACCGTCACTGTTCCGCTGGTACAAATCACAACATACACAGTCACATCTTCCGGCTCTGCCGTCCCTGTGCCAGGACTTGGGTATAACACGCCGACATCCGCCGCGCCTTCTGGATCGGTAGCCGGGGCACAGGGGACAAGTCCAGCGGCTTATACTTCCGCTGCTGCGGTCACTGCTCCGGCGGGTGCCCCTGCGCCTTACCCGACGACCAGCGCTGGAGGTGCGCCCGTAGGACCTGTAGGAGAGAGTGCGGCGCCAAGTGGGTTGGGTACGACATCTGTGCCTGGTGCTCCGGCGGGTGCGCCTGCTCCGTACCCGACGACTTCGGCTGGAGGTGCGCCTGTGGGACCTGTGGGAGGAAGTGCGGCACCGAGTGGATTGGGTACGACATATGTGCCCGGCGCTTCCGCGTCGAGCACCATCCAGCCATACACAGGCGCTGGTTCGAAGGGGGTTGGGAGTGGTATCGCGGGCGTGGCTGTTGCTTTCGCAGGACTTTTCTTTATTTAAGTGTTTGGATGTGTATATGTATGTGTTGATGATGATGTCTCGTTTCGGGTTTGTAATGCTTGAAAGCACGGCGATGGAAAAAGGAATAATGATCAAAGATGACCAGGAAGGGCATAAAACAGAGTACGGCATATTGTACGGAAGATCAACTACATTCCGATCTCGAGACTATATGCGCAGGATCAGGTCAGCTGGCATTGGCGTGGGTCTTACTGTTGTTGCTGTTGTTGAAAGGGTTGGGTAATACCTGGCTTTGAATGTTTTGTTGCCGCGCGGAGTACACCTCGTGGCTGTCCTTAAGGCGTAACCGAAATTGAAGTCAGTGTCCGTTGTCACAACTTGCTTGAATATAGCTGGTTCGGTCAGCTCGTCTACCACCTCGAATGCCGACAGTCGAATCGTGAGCAGGTACGTAACAGTAGTGAGCAGAGTCCTCATTACCAGCGTCTATGGCGTCCAGGCGGATCCAGAGAATACAAGCCGAGAGTGAGCTAACAATTCCTGCAGTGTCCCTGCGCGAGTGAACCAGCGGCTTTTCTCCACCTGATTCTCAGAATCTCCAGAGTTCGCAGCGGCCTCGACGTCCGTCAAATATACGTAGCATACATTTGACTGTTGATACCATTTGAACATGCAGTTGATGGACTCCTGTAGTTCGGCTCTGGAGCTTTATCGATACAAAACGTGTCAATCCAGAGATACTCATATGCATCAAAGAGAGCCTGTGCGGTCGCTGACTTGACCTGTGAGGACGCTTTCTGATCGCGAGCGGTGCCGTCGATGATGTGTTGGAAAAGGACCGCGATCTCCGTTAGAGGCGTATCTTCTAATAGAGCCGTGCCGACTTTGAGCAGTTGCATCGTACCGCACGATGCTTCAGACTTTGAGGCAGCTCGACATTTGTCTCATGATCCAACAAGATGGCTATTTTTCGGAACGCTTGATGCGCAACGCGGCTGTCAAACTCAGTGTTGTCGGGAGATTTGGGTAAGGAGCTGCTTTCTACCTGCCAGCAAGATGTGCTCAGCCACGAGAGTGGACGGCTGAGCTGCATGAATCTTTGTACCACGCGAAACAGTCGCGGCATTCATGTTAGTTGATTAAGTTCCACTCATATCATAAGAAGGCCTGACCTTCGTCACATTCTTCCTCCCGGCCTTCTCGATCCGATCAAGCATGTCGCTGTTCTTCTCACCGGGCTGTAGTTCTCTGCTCTTGTCGTCCTGTTCCACAAACGCATTTTGCATCTGCGAACCAAGGTCCGCAAGAAATTCATCCGCTTTTCTCTTCGCGTTGCGCTGTTGTATTTGCTGTCTTCGTGCCTCGATTTGCACCTTCCGCTCTGCCATTTTGGCATCTCGCTCTTTTCGCATTCGCTCGGTCTCGGCTCGCTCTTGCTCAAGATTCTCCATCTGCTGCTTGCGTTCATCAGAGTCTCCCGAGAACTGATAGAAGCCAGTGCCCTTTGTTCGAATTTCGCGGTTCCCATCGAAATGCTCTTCTGGTGGCGGCGTCAAGCTCTTGTCTCGCATTTTTGCCAGCTCTTCCATTTGTGCAGCTCTCGGCTCGTCCAGATCGAAGGCGTTATGTTGGATCGCGTCGCCGTAGATAATGTTGTTTGGCGCATTCGGTCTGGCGCCCATGCTTTCTGTCTGCCTCTCCATCTGCTGCTTTGCACGGAGAGCATCAAGCTTTGTACCTTTACGCGTTCGACCAAACTCGTCAATATACTCCACCTCCTCTGCGCCTTCCTCCTCATAGTCATCATCATCCGAGTCATCATCATCCGAGTCATCCTCCTTCCCTTCTGCTCTCGATTCTGCCCACTTCGCATCGAAATCTACGGCATACCTCTCATCGCTGTCTTCGATATCACCACGCTTCATCGCAGCATATAGCCTTGCCTTCTCCTCCATCTTGCGCTTACTCCGCTGCCAGGCTCCATCGTCAAGCGCCTCGCCTTTGGTTGTGTGCTTCTGCTCGAACGTGCCTGCATTGTCGGGCTCCAAATCACGTTTCGCGCGCTTGGCAAAGTTACGATTATGGGTCGCGAAGATGTCTTCCTTTTTGGATCGGGTGCGGCCGGAGGATGACTTCGAAGATTGGTCGGTGTTGGACGAGTTGATGAGGGAGCTCAACTGGGATGTGAAGGAAAGTGTCGTCGCGGAGGAGATTTCTTTGCCGCCTTTGAGATTTCGTGCTTTGGGCTGATTGTACAGGTGTGAGTCTTTCGACGACATCTTGAGCAGCCAGGACGATGTCGTTGATAAATCAATTGTGAGGTTATTATGGGGTGATCGTGAGTGAACTTCATCTGAAAGCTGCTCGGCAGGAATATGATCGTCTGCAGGGATTACAGGGATCGCATCGGAAGCAGGTCCGCCGATCTCCCGACGTGCCCCGCCATCACCCCGCCCTGCATCGAATCACACTCACATTGAAAACAAAAGCTGTCAGCAACATTCATTCATACACGACCGCAAGACAGCGATCATTCAACACCATGTCCGCCCCAAAACAGATCTACATCGCCGTTGTTGGCCTCGGCGGCGTAGGCAAAGCTTTCCTATCCCAACTCGAATTTCTCCGCCAGCGACTCTCCAAACAAAACCCCCCAATCGACCTGCGCCTTATTCTCGCCCGCCGAAGCACCAAACAACTCTTCTCCTCCAATTTCGAACCACTCGACATCAACAATGTCGCCTCTCAACTCGAAAAGTCCGGCTCCCCGCCACCGCCCTTTAACGAGACCTTCGGCCAACTCGCTCGCACACCAGGCAAAGTCGTCCTCGTAGACAACACTTCCGACCAAGGCCTCGCATCCCTCTATCCGATGGTCCTGCAACGTGGAATCAGCATCGTCACTCCAAACAAGAAGGCCTTCTCCGACAACATCTCGCTCTGGCAATCCATCTTTTCCTCAGCCGCGAACGGCTCCGGCTCACCATCGAACGGCTACGTCTTCCACGAATCAACTGTAGGAGCCGGCCTCCCCGTCCTCTCCACCCTCAAAGAACTTGTCGAGACAGGCGACTCGGTCCAGAAAATTGAAGGTGTCTTCTCAGGAACTATGTCTTTCCTCTTCAATTCCTTCCAACCTTTGGGAGGTGGAGGTGGGAAATTCTCTGCTGAAGTCAAGAAAGCCAAAGAGCTAGGATACACTGAACCCGACCCGCGAGATGACCTCAACGGTCTCGACGTAGCGAGAAAACTTACTATCCTCGCGCGTCTCGCCGGCCTCGAAGTCGAGAGTCCTACGTCCTTCCCCGTGCAATCCCTCATCCCGCAACAACTCGAATCCTGTACCTCCGGCGACGATTTCCTGTCCAAACTCCCCGATTTCGACGCACAGATGGATCAGCTGAAAGATGAAGCCGCAAAAGAAGGCAAAGTCGTCAGGTTCGTAGGCAGTATCGACGTACCCTCGAAGCAAGTCAAGGTTGGGCTAGAGAAATTCGATGCTTCGCATCCAATTGCTGGATTGAAGGGCAGTGATAACATCATCAACTTTTATACGAAGCGATATCCCAACCCGCTTACTATACAGGGAGCTGGAGCGGGCGGTGATGTGACTGCTATGGGTGTCACGGGTGATTTGCTCAAGGTTATTCGACTGTTGCAGTGAAGCAAAAGCAAGAATGTGGTTTCAAGCAAGCGATACGAAAAGTTTTGAGGTGCATAGCTCTAGGCATTTAGCGATGGTGCTGCTGAATGGCTATATATGATGGCATGAGGATAGGAAAAGCAAATGAAAGTTAAGAAGCTCTCACTCTCCGAGAGAGCTCAAGGCGAGCCTGCGCTCCAGATTCATCTATTCCATGCGTTCTGGTAGGTACATGCTCCTGCGCATCCTTCTATATCAACTATGCAGCCGTCACTGTAATATGCCGTGCCGCATCCCCAAACGCCGAGTCGAACTCACGCCAGTCATTCATTCATGCTTTCGTAAAAATTGCCTCAGTAGTACTTCAACTACAAGTCCTTCGTCGGATTGATAGCGCTATCCTTCTCGCCATAGTTTCCCCAGATCCAAGTGCTCCATCCGGCTCCCTGCGCCGCTGGTCGTAGGTGCTCATCTTCAGGCTGGCCACGAGGGATGTACTGTTCAGGATCTGGCATTGTTTCGTATCCGAGATCCTCAAATTCTGACTCTGACCGCGAGCGGTGCATATCCTGGTCTTGTGGTACCAGGTATGACTTGCGACTTGTAGGCTGACGAGGTGTCGATGAGCGGGGCTGAGCACCAGAAGTCGCTGCGTCTGGCGCATTGAAGGCTTCGGCGTCGAAGGCTTGTAGCAGAGTACGGAGGCGCTCGCGCTGCGTGTTGACAAAATCTGTTCGCTCTTCGCCTGCGAGGTTCTGTGGAATGAGAGTACCGGAGGCAGTGATATCGCGAGCCTGGGCTTCCGTGGATGTCGAATCTGGGTAGGTCGTCTGCTGGAGGGCCTTGCCGAGAAGACTGAAGATATCCGATGTGCCAGCTGCTGCTAATCCTCCTCTCGCTGCGGGCTCTACAAATCGGTTGAAGAGGTGTGTTGTGTAGCTCACGTTTCGGCTAGGAGGTGGAGTTGGACGTTTCGGCTCCTGGCCCAAAAAGGTTACCCTCACGTATTCGATGACCTGTTTGACTACATCCCAACCTGCGGCTTTCGCTTTTGCGTGTCCATCGCTGATCATGCGATCTATCTGTCTCTCATGCTCTTCCAAGAATGGGTGGATGTGCTCTTTGTAAATGAAGACGCAGCCCTGTTGGCCAGGCGCAACGAGATAGAGGTGCACGCCTAGACGGATCCAGCTATAGAAGGGTACCCAAGTCAGGATGAAGTTGAACTGATTCTCGACGACGAGGAAGATGGAGAGCGTCGTCCAGTACATAAGCCACGGTGAGAGTGCGGCGGGATCGGAGGTGCGGAGGGCTTTGTAGGAGAAGAAGACTGGGAGGAGGATGGAGAAGAAAAAGCTGCGGAGCTCTTGTCAGTGGCCGTTTCTGCTCCCTTGTGATAGCCGGAACCTACGTGAAGATGTCTGCTATGAAGCCGAACATGATGTTGTCGCTTGTTCAGTATGATCACTGTCGCGTGTTGCTAGCAAGTGTCGTGTGACCGCGGATGAAGGGCACAAAGGAGTATTGTGTTTGGCGGCCGGCACACACGTATCTCAGGCAGTATAAACAGCTCTGTTGCAAGTTGGCAAGATGCCAACTGTGCCCTGCTGCTGTTGACAAGTTTGCAAGTCTGGCAGGAAGTAGTTGTCAGGCAGCAGGGAGAGGACCAGGAAAGACGGATGGTGGAGGTGGCATGAAAGGCCTCATGCGCAGGTCCGTCCGTCTTGGCTCCAAATACGCGGGGCAACGCTAATATAAGCTTGGCTTGCCAAGTGAATGATCTTCCATGCTTGCAGATCTGAGAACTTTAAATCCCAGTACAAAACATTCCCGGTACATTCAAGAACACGATGATGATGGGATCAAGGCTGAGCCGCACATACCGAGCATGAACCCAAGATCATGATCTCTACCCAACGAAGGAAAGAAGTCCGTCGAACAAACCGCACCTGTACAATACACCGCTCCTTCCTACAAACGCGTTGAGAAGAAACATCTCAGTCATCTGAAACGGACCTGATTCCGGGACCCATCTATTAGTTGAAGAAGATGTGTATCTCCGTACTATCTACTGCTCATCCGGAGTATCCCTTCGTCCTTATCAGCAATAGAGACGAATATATCAATCGGCCGACATTAAGAGCAAACTGGTGGGACCCACCACACTCACAAGTCCTCGGCGGCCGCGACACGCAACGTCACGAACGCGGCACATGGCTCGGAACCACCAAGCAAGGCCGAATAGCCATCTTGACCAACTTCCGCGAAGAAGGCGTTGAAGTCAACAAGGAGAAAAGCCGTGGTGGCATCACCAATTCCTACCTCTGTATTCCTCCTGACAGCCCCGAGTCGGAAGAGGAATATGTTCAACGACTTCTAAATGATGTTGGGATTCACGACGTGGGAGGCTTTACTTTACTCGTCGGCAAGTTGAAGGCGCCTGTTGAGAGGAAAGAACAGCAGCAAGCGGTATGTGAAGATGCGGTGCGTTCAAAAACTGTCGAAAGGCTGAGAATGGTCATCGATCATCAGAGTCCAGCCTCGGCACGAGCAAACCTCTCCAACCCGGACACCCCATCCCCAAAACCAGAATTACCCGGTCTAGCCGTGATATCCAACCGAACATCCTCCTCCACATCTTTAAAACGCATCGCCACCCATCCCGGAGAAACGCACGGCCTCTCAAACTCCCACTACGGCGACCTAACCTGGCCCAAAGTCGTTCACGGCGAGCAACTCCTCCGCCAAGCCATATCCTCCAATATCTCCCGCGGCGACAGCAAAGAAGAATTCATCGAACGCCTCTTCGACATTTTATGCATCGACACGCTCCCCCAAAGACGAGACACCGAGGACTGGGATGCTTACGTGAGGCATATGAGACATTCGATTATGATTTCTCCGGCCAAGGGGGAGTTGGCGAAACATATGGCGGGTTATATACCGGCCAGCACGACGTTGAAGGGGGAGGGTGGGATGCCAGAGGGGGCTGGGACGCCAGATCCAATGGCGCCGGTGCATCAGGCTGCGTATGGGACGAGTAAGCAGACTATTATTCTTGTTGATAGGAAGGGGAAGGTGACGTTTGTGGAGAGGACGCTTTATGATCAGGAAGGGCAGTTGGTGGCGGAGAGTGAGAGGGATTTGAAGTATCATTTTGACATTGAAGGTTGGGAACAGGGAACGTCATGACGATGAGAGAATGTTGTTGGATCCCAGATGCGCATGTCGCTTTCACCGTGATACCTATGCCGCTCGAACGCTTCAATTTCCAAAATGATACCACCTCTTGCCTTTACGCTTTCAGGCCATCCTTGAGCTCCCGGCATCGTCTGTCTGAACGATTTCGACACTCTTTACCCTCGCCACGCTCTAACTCGCCACGCTCCCTCCTCACAGTCTTCTCTACATTTTTCTCATTCAATTCTTTCGGCAGAGTTCCCAGCGCAAGCTCACCAAATAGCATGTCAATTTCCTCAAGACTGCGTTCAAAGTCAGCTTCATCTTCACCCATATCGACAGTCACGCGACTCACCTCAACCGATTCGTTTCCTTAAAAAACAGCCAAATCACCGGAATCGTAACAATAACATTAAACGCCACAAAAATAAAATAAAACTTCCACCCAATATCTCCCAACGCTACAGGACTTACCTGCGTAATAAAAGTCGACATCAACCAATTCCCCACCCCCGTCGCAAAAGCATTCCCCCGACCCCTAATCTGCATAGGCATAATCTCGCTCATATAAACCCAACTAATGGGCCCAAACGACAGACTAAAAATCACCGAAACCAAGAAGAGGAAGAACACCCCCGCGATAGAGAGATCACGTCGTGTCCCGAAGGGGTTTTGCGAGTTGATGGCCGCTTCGCAGATGAGTGCGATAGTGATTCCAATCGCGCCGAAGATCAGAGGTTTTTTCCGACCTACGCGGTCGAGGATGAAGAAAATAAATATCGCGTTCGCGATGGGTCCGACGCAATTATATATCCCCGCCACAAGAATTGCTCTCCCACCGGTAATCCCCAGAGCTTCATACATGATCGTCTGATAATACCCAATAGCATTTATGCCAGAAAATTGAGTGAAGATTTGAACGAGGGTACCGTGGAGGAGACGAGTCCGCCATTGCGGGACTGCAAACATGACGCGCCAGCCGGGAGCCGTGAGGGCTTTTTCGGCGGAGATTGTGGCGCGGATTTCGTTGTATTCCCATTGGATCCAGTCGGCGTTTGAGCCGTCGTAGTGCAGGCGGTGGAGGATGGAGAGACCAGCTTCGGGGCGGTCGCTTTCAATGAGGTAGCGGGGGGATTCGGGAAGCCCTGGTTGGAGGTCAGTATACCTGTATTGCATGTGACCGGCGTGGAGGATTGGTATACAGAAGAATCCGATCAGTAGCATCAGGGCCGGCACGATCTGAAATGCGAGAGGAAACCTCCATTGAACTGAACTTTCGTCGGGAGCGTGATGGCAGCCGTAACCAATCCAGGTGGAAACGATGAACCCGACGCCTATCATTTGTTGCGTGATGCCAACAATCAGACCTCGCATCTTGGGATGGGCACATTCTGCTTGATAGACTGGGACGGACATGGACATCAGCCCTACCGCCCATCCAGCAACGATTCGGCCGATAAGAATCATGCCCAAGTTGACTGCAGCACACTGGAGGATTGCACCGATGGCCGCGATGAAGGCTCCGATCTGGACAGTCTTCTTTCGACCAAAACGATCCATTGTGAAGCCTCCCATGAGGGACCCAAACACGGCTCCACCGGAGAATGTAGAGTTGATGGCGCCTATAGTTGGACTCGTCTTGACGGTGTTGAAGTAGTTCAGGAACCTTGGCGACGCGTTCACATCGGTCATCACACCTAGAGCAGCGTGATTAGTACAAAGATTCTCTTGCTTCAATCACATCGTCCATACCAGAATCGTATCCGAAGAGGAACGACCCAGTGCCCGCAAACATAGCCAGGAGGACACTGTAGAAGCCTGTCCTTAGCTTGCCCATCGTGGAAGTAAAGAACAAGTCTCCTGCCAATGGTGGTCGTCCAGGCTCTCCTTATGCCAAACTCTCTTTGAAGGCTCCACCATAGCGTCTGACGAAGTAGGAGCCTAAGGTGATATATGGGAAGACCAATCTGCTTTGCCTCCTCCCACCGACTTCAGCTTTCTGTAGGTCACGGATCCGTCGCTACAGAGCGGGATGTGGAAGCGGTCATGGCCGTCGGTCCCCGTCATGCAGATCAATCTGGGGTGCTCCCGATTGCCACCAATGCAGACACTCCAAATGTAGACGATCCTATCGTCCAAGCCCGTCTTGGAAGGCACTAGTGCGGAGAGTGAAGGAGGCTGGATCCTGCAGGCTACGTTGTTGTACGCGAGAAGTTCAGATGTCTGACAATGAGGTCGCTCGACATGACGAGGGGTTCCTACTAGAGGATCCTTCGCCTAGAAAGAGGCACGCGTAGGTGTGAGCACGAAAGAGGGCAAAATCGGCTCCACGGCACAGAGGTAGAGCTACTGGTCACATGATGTTCGCATGCTGGCTAGTTCTAGTCTAGTTCTATCGGCCCGTCTTGGCGTCATCCACTTGCGCTGTCAACTTGCACCGAGTTGCTTGTTCTACTCTTGTTGAGCATCATCGCCTTTCACAGTTGTGCGACATCTTCAGCTCCCAACGCGTCGCGTACTAATGAGAGCAGCCCACTGCCGACATCGCTAGCGAGGGCTCAGCCTGATGAAGATGGGTAGGGCGTAGCGATTTGCAGTCGACCAGAGTCTGGACACTGGATCAGACGAGGACCGCCGACGATGGCCTGATATCTGACATCTGACGCTTCAACAGCGCAAGAGATGCCAGTCATGATCGGACAAGTAAAACACGGAGAACGCTTCCACACCAGGACGATCAGTTTAGTCGTGCCCAGTGAACTTGGGACCCCAGTGAACTTGGAAACCCGTGGAGACCCGATGGGGGAGACCCGATGGGATAACATGGCTGCCAAAGGAGCAGGTGTTGCGATTTCGGAAGGCTGTAGAGGTGGAACGATGCGGTGTGGTGGCCAACGGAAGGTTAAGACAAACGCTGGTGACTGTTTGAATGTTCGCAGCAGGAGCCAGGCGCGCACGTCTTGCCATGGAACACGAACGAGACGCCTTCAGTGTCAGGCACCCACAATCAGCTCTCGACCCAATCGCAACCCTTGCGGGCCCCAATTGCTCCCGGACTACCGCGGTTGGTACTAGACATCTTCCTGTCTCTTCATCGTTTTCTGTTCTTCATACTCTTTCTCGCACGACATACATCATGAGGTGGATGCTGCTATTCTTGTTTCTGGGCTCCAACTCTCTACTCGGTGCTCACAGTATCTCTGACCCCCACCATCCAGGCCATGGCACCAGTCATGGAGACTGGCAAGTCAGAGTACGAAGCGATTCCTCCACGCATGGTAAAGATTCATATATCATGGAATGCCTGGAAATGTGTCAGTCGCTTGGGTCTCAGTTCCCATCTCTGATCGCACAACCAAACACAGAGTCGTATTCAACGGAGCAACAAACATATTGGTCTCTACAACAATCTACGACCCAGCCAGCTTGCCGATTCAGTCCAAAGTACGCCGAACAAGTATCAACTGCAGTCAAACTGGTGTCAAAGTTTCAGTGCCCCTTCGCCGTAAAGAGTGGCGGACATGCTGCTTTCAGAGGATCCTCAAACATCGAAGGTGGTCTTACCATTGATCTCCAGAACATGAACTCCTTGGTTATCTCCCAGGATGGGAAGACGACTTCCGCTGGTACAGGCAACAGATGGGAAGACGTCTATGCCAAGCTTGATCCTCTAGGCTTGGCGGTGATCGGAGGACGCAATGGCGATATAGGCGTAGGCGGACTCACTCTTGGAGGCAAGCCTGTTCGATTTTAGGAAACAGACTCTCCAGCTAACTTTACACAGGGGGCATCTCATTTTTCTCGGCAAGACACGGCTGGGCGTGTGACAACGTCCGCAACTACGAAGTCGTTCTCGCAGACGGACAAATAATCAACGCCAACCCCTCCAACCATCCGGATCTCTACTTCGCTCTTCGCGGCGGTGGCAACAACTTCGGAATCGTGACTCGCGTTGATCAAGAAACCATTAAGCAAGGCAAGATGTGGGGAGGAGTGAATGTCTACCCATCGTTTGCCAGCGCTTCAATCTACGATGCCTTTTACTGGTTCACTGAGAACGCGGATCAAGATCTCAATGCTCATCTGTTCATTGCGAACGTGTGTGCGTCCATCTCGGGATGTATTCTTACGACTTCGTACGACTACTCCGAACCAATAATCCTCCCGCCAATCTATTCCAATTTCACCAAGCTGCCCGCACTGGTCACTACGCAACGGATCACTACATTGTCGAACTTCACGGCGGAATTGAAGGCTACGCAGCCGAGAGGTTCCTATCAAGCCTTCTACACCCTCACCTTCAAAAACAACGCCCAACTCATGAAAGACATCCTCGATGAGATCTTCCACCCCATCGCTGAACCCCTCTCAAAGAATACCGAAGGTTTCTCCGCAACCTTGACCTTCCAACCTATCACGAGATCCATGATTAAGAACTTCGGCAAGAATGGCGGGAATCCGCTAGGAATAACCAAAGATGAACGACCTTTGAATCGTAAGCCTCCCCATGCGCATCTGTTCCCCTCCCTTCACTCTATGCTAATGAATCCTAGTCATGAACATCGACTTCCAATGGAAACACGAAGCAGACAGCGCTCGCGTCCTAAGCGCAACTGAGTCTATCATCCATGACGCGAAAGCTTTGTCCGTCAAGCGAGGACTTGATCACCGATACCTCTACCAAAATTATGGGTACAAGACACAAGACGTGATAGCGAGCTACGGGCCAGAAAATGTTCGGAGATTGCAACAAGTTCAAAGGGAATATGATCCTCATCGGGTATTTCAGGTGTTGCAGCCAGGGTATTTCAAGTTACCGTAAAGCTCTCGCATCCCAACAAGTAAAGAAACATCATGATACATTATGCATACAAACACGGATGTCATGAAGACTGCCATATCGATTCATTCTTCTCTGCGTGAGATCTATTTACAGAAAAAGTCGTACACACAAAGATACCGCTTGCTAGTAAGGTAAAAGAAAGAAACTATGCTAGACAATGACCATGACTTAATCTTGCTGCTGTGACTGTCGCCCGAGCGCCTTTTCCTCATCTCATCTACGGTTATCTCACTACATGTAGCAGCCCCGCCTTATTTGAACCGGACTAGCTCCCCTTTGGCCTCGTCTCGACGCCCTCATACTCCCGACTCGAAATGTAATCCAACGTCCTCTGGAAATGTTTCCTCGGACTCTCCAACCCACTCGCATTCTCCGTCGTGCTGAGGTTCGAATGGATGAGCTCAACGAGACCATTCAGGTATTTCGTCGTCACCGCATCGTTCTCTTGGTCGAAGTAGTAGACATATCGATTGAGTATTTCGACGAATAATTCGACGGACACGGCTGTATCCATGCAGGCGTCGGCGACGCGGAGGGCTCGTTGGAGACATTCGAGGACGCGTTTGCCGTCTCGATAGGCCTTTCTCAAATGTTAGCGTTCTGCCACCTGAAAAGAACTCTCGGGGTAAAACTCACCTCCTTGCCACCTTCGGGCTTCTCGGCCTTTTCCACAGCCCACCAAAGGTGACTGGCCAAGTACACAGCGCGACATTGATCTGGTTTCTTGAGCAGCTTGCTACCATGCAGAGCAGCCTTTGTAATGAGCGTGTCGTAGTTTTCTCTGCTGAAGCGTTCTGAGCAGCCACATAGCGCACCGGCGATGATACAGATCGCTTGGAACTGTGATCTGGAATCTGATATTGACTCTTCGTAAACCGTGAATGCCTGTGCAAAGTACTCATACGCGACATCCTCGTTCTCGCATT
This sequence comes from Nothophaeocryptopus gaeumannii, assembly GCA_031771865.1. NCBI lineage: Eukaryota > Fungi > Ascomycota > Dothideomycetes > Mycosphaerellales > Mycosphaerellaceae > Nothophaeocryptopus > Nothophaeocryptopus gaeumannii. The sequence goes on from JASISA010000009.1 coordinate 435,673, forward strand.
GGCTTGCAACCTGGCCGCAGGAGACGAACAGCCTCAGTACAAGGTCAGGAACTCCAGATGCCGAGACTCTGGTGTAGAGTGATGATAGCGTCTGGTGCATGAACTTGTATAGCGCGGATGATTGTACGGCATAGTCGTCGGTCGAGTAATGTTCCCGTCGCTTGAATGATCGCGCCAGCTTCAGCGATTGTGTTATTATCGCCGGAGTGGTGTACTTCGTCCGCTCGCTGCCTTCTTGGAATGCCGTCCGCGTCTTTTGCAGTAATTGGAATTGGGTGACGTTGTCTGCACCCTTGATGAGGTGCACTATCCGGGCCAGCCAGCCTTGCTCCTCAACGGTCTCGTCGGTCTCTGCCGCATTTCGCCGGACTGGACCACCCGGATATCCAGAAGGAGGCTGCATGCCTTCCTTGATGAGTACTGACAAGATTGAAAGCACGCCTTCCAAGTGCTCGGAGGTTGTGATCTTTGTCTCGTTTCGTAACAGACTCCGCGCGACCTCCCCGGCCACTGCTCGTCGGGTGGGATATGGTTGTTGCTGGAAGACGGGAATGAAATTTGGCAGTGCAAGTGCTGTGAAGAGGGAAAAGTAGGCCTTGACTGGACCAAGGAGAAGGTTGAGGATAGAGGACTGTGATGCTTGCGAGTGGAGATCGGCAGAGTTCGTGAATCGCGACACTTCCTTAGTCGCATAGTGGAGGACCTGGTCGACGTAGTCCAATCTCTCGGGATAGATGTTCAGAGCCAGGTTGACCAGCGACACTAGCAGAGCTGTGATGTCCTGAATGGGTAATCTCTGCATTCCCACTAGATATACGACCTGCTCGTAAAAGACCTCGAAAAGCTTGACGTTGGGAGGAATGCCCTTGTACTTTTCGCCGTTCGGACCATTTGACTGCGGAACAGAGTCGTCTTTGAGTGTCGTCTCGGTAGGAGCTTCTGACGCTTCTGACCCAACTGCAGTTGATTCCTCGCTAGGCCTCGGGGACCCTTCGGAATGCCCGCCGTTCTCAGCTGGCTTCGATGCGGATTCCTGCTCCTTCGCTGCGTTCGAAGCCTCGAGCTTCTCCAAAAGTGTCGCGACAGACTCCTCTTCAGCCTCTTGTCGCTGTTCGGGAGTTTGCGCTTCCGAATTTCGTTGCGCGAAAGCAGATAATCGATCCATAAGTCCAATGACAATCGCCTTGACGTTCACATGAGGGTTCAACCGCGCTGTTGCTGCTAAGAGCTGGTCCAGTGTGTGCAGGTGGAATTCATCCGGGAAGACTTGGGTGATGACCTCCAGTAGATATTCCTGGGCGAGCACGTCCCGACATTGCACAACTTGTTCCAGCAATGGTTGTAGAATGACGTTCTTGTAGCTTTCCAGGTCCACGAGTTGGCTCAATCGCACAAGATTGCTACCTACGAGCAATTGCAGCTCCTGGCGCTCCTTCGTCCGCTGCTCCCGCTCCCTAGAGTGTCCCTGATGTTGTAGCCGTACCCAGAGCTTGTTCATCTCAACGAAATTGGTCAAGATAAAGCTGATGCTGTCCTGCAAGTTGCCCTCCGGCCCATCTCCTGTCCCTGTAGGCAAGTGATCTCGCGCCTGACCGCTCAAGTAGTATCGCAGGAACAGTCCGCGCACGGGATGCTGCACACCACGACTCATCTCCATCATGTCCTTCATAATCTCCTTGACCGGCGCGTCCTCAATGCCCATGTATACAGTGCCAACAGTGATCATCAGGTACAGTCGGGGCACGATGTTACCGGCATACTGGACCAGCTCGTACAGATCGGCGAGGTGATTGACGGGATGAGATTCGCGGAGATAGACAGAGAGGTGTCGCAGCGCATCGAAGACGGACATATATAGCTCGTAGTACTGTTTGGGGCCCAGACTGCTGGTCCGCAGCTCGGAGACGAGTGTTGAGCTAGGCAGCGGTCAGCGCATACAAATAAATATACCACCACTGATTTAGATATTGTTTACCTGCACTTCAGCGCGTCCATGAGCTTGCCGGGCGTGTCGAGGCATTTGCGCATCATGACCGCCTGCTGACGGACTACGGAGAGCGCATCTTCGAGCAGTTTCGCCTGGTCCTCGAGAGGAGGCGGCGAAGCCATTGCGTCGTCCACCTTTGCGGCTTTGGCGATGAAGATCCGGAGACGTATGGCGGGCAATTGGCTATGTCGGGGCAGCTTGGGAGGAAGTCAGGTGCTCATGGCCGGGATCATTGACTGTGTGCTGTGGTACGTAGTCGGCCATCTTGAGCCGCCATGGGCAGCGGGAGATGCCAGCCTCAGGCAGTTCTGCGTCACCACCTCTCGACTTTCACATGCATCGACGTTTCTATATCAATTAAAGTTCAAGATGCTAAGTGAGATGCAATGAACTGTCTCTTGACTATCTTTATCTCTCATATCAAACATATATAGACATTAGACCCTCCTGACGCTGCACTAGCTGAGCGGTCTTGAGCGCCTCCCAATGCATCTATCTGTCTGTTCATTACCCATTTTCATTTGCCGTCCCATATGCTCAATCTGTCGTTAATACATTCATAGATGTCTGCCTTAAAGTCATGACCATGCCAGATCCTGTGTCACATTTCCATCCAGCGCCATGCAATGCAATGCCATCAAAGCCATCATGAATCATCGCTCGGTAATCCTGATCATTATCACTGATCGCTAAACATTCATCTTCAAGTTCGTATCCAGAGCAAGTTTTTTGCACCTCATGAACGAAAGCTAGCTCCCAGATCATTTCGTGCAGCCAGATGGTAGCGCTCCAGTGGGGGCGGCAAATCAACGCTTGTTGTAGTCGGTGCCATTGCAATGCTGAGACCAGCCGGTCGGAAGAGGACCATAACGCTTGTAGCCAGTGCCTGATGGCCAGTATGTGCAAGACGCTGTGGCTGCCCACTGCGTAGCCGGGGACTGGTATGGCACCGGCACGGTGTTGTAGACCGGCGCGACAATAGATGCGCTGCTAGATGCGCTGCTAGAGGAGCTGCTCGAGGTCGAAGTGCTCGCTGGAGCAAGCTCTGTGCCGATTGTCACAGTCCATGCTCCAGCTGTTGTAATCGAGTAAATGAAGGTGCTCGTCTCCACGTGTGGAATGACTGGTGAGTCTGGCTCTTCCGTGGCCGTCTGTGCCGGGACTGCGGCCTTTGTAACTGTCGTAGGGCTCGAAGACTTGGTGACGGTTTGGTAAAAAGTGGCAGTAGCTGGACCTTCGCTCGAGGTCGGTCCACCAACGTCAACGACTGAGTAGGTAGGTACTGGATTTGGAGCTGGGCGTGCACTGGCTTGATACGCGAGAAGTGTTGTCGCGATGAAAGCACTGGAGCTGAGGACGTGCATATCGAGCACGGTCGATTGTTTAGAGTGGAGGTCTGTCTGAGGGTCCCGGGATTCTTGAGCGAATGTGGTATACCGGTATTGTATCGCTGGTCTTTGATCGTCGTCGGTCCCAAGGTGGACGGTGTTGGTATTGCGCAAGTGTGGAAGGATTGTGTGAGGGATGTAAATACCTACAGGGCGCACTGCCTATATGACCCAGGGTCACAGCCATCTTGCAATCCACAATGGCTGGTGTTTTGATGGTATGAAATCAGCTGTCTGGTTGGGAGTGGCTGCCAGAATGGCTGGAGAGGTTGGGAAGCGCGAAGACGCGCGTGCAAGGACGCACCGTGATTGGCTACACTCCGCTAGCGCCCGGTCTCCCGCTCTGTACCGAAAGCCTTGGCGTCACCTCTGCGCACTTGTATCCTGCCAACTCCTTCAGCGTTCAGACATCATATTCTCCAAACATTGGGAGATCTGAAACTGCGATTTGAATGAATGGCGCAGCAATTGCGTATTCGGGAGCGTTCACAGCGGGTCTCCTTTCGCACGACCGGCCTCCTGCGAGTCTGTTGAGGCGAAGCAAAGCAGCGTCCTGCGATCAACCTGGCTACGGACTCTGCACAATGCGTCTCGCGTTCTTTAAAACTCAAGCGGCGATGAAGACATCCCGAAGATTGAGGATGCGATGCTCACCAGGTCTCGGTCGGCGGTTGGCGGACACGCTCGGCATGCCGAAGCTGGCCAGCCGAACGCCTTGAGGCTCAGGAGAATGAAGGAATTTTGGACCTCGCCTGTTCTTCTGGACCATTGCTCTGCTCTGCGACTTGACCATGACATGAGATGTCTGGTACCATGAACGTCCACGCGGGAGTAAGACATGCAATCATGACCCGTCTAACCGTTTCCCCTGCAACGAACGTATCCAAAATGCCGGTAAGAACTCTTGGAGACCACCTTCTGTCTCTAACAGTCAGCTCTCCTGTGAGCAATGATCTCGCGGTACGAAAGTTGATCTCACTCATAGTATCTCTTGCAATGATTCGGCTCTGTTCAATCGCCCGCAGGTTGATTTCTGTGGTAGGTCTACTTGCCTTCGCTTCTGCATGCGTTCCCATTGCCAGCGGCCCAACATCTGGCTGGAATGAGTCCCACAGCGCGTGGCAAGGACAACAATATTGCGCGGCCGCATCTTGGATCTTGGACGAGACTGAGAGTGCGACATAGCCGTCGCTATGGGTTAGCAAGCTGGTCGACAACGTCGCCGTCGCAAGGCCACCGAGACGCCTAAGATGCGAAGAAGAAGAAGAAGAAGAAGATGGGCCTTTCTTTATTGCGCACTCTGCTCTGCGCAGACCACCTCAGCAGAGCACCTGAATGGAGTGCATAAATTCGACTATAGCCCCGCCACAACGACGTTTGGATGCCCGACTCATCACCAAGACTGTCCACAGAACCTGTCCGACCTCATCCATACCTTTACCTTCGCGCAGTTGGTTCTCTACGAACGGATCGACTATACCGTACACATTCGCACCTAGCTCAGCTGACCCGCTCGTCCGCAATCTAACGACTGCAGTTTTGGAGACGTCAGAATCAAACTCAGAAGCATCCACTTGGCTCGAGGTCCTTACCAGTACAAATACACGACTCTCTCCCTCTTCTAATACTCTCAGTGAGCCCAGTGGAGATCAGTCAGTATACACACTACCTGGAACGGCTAGTACTATCCCAATCCCAGCGTCGAACGCCGAGACACTGGCAAGCCCTCGAGCCTCCACGGCCAACCCTGATGCCACTGCAGTCTCCGGCTCGGACCAGGTGACGACGCCTTCTGTCACCTCCGACAGCAGCGAAAATGCGTCACAAGCATACGGCTCAGCATCGTAAGATAGCGTGTCGCGCTACCCAAATGCGGATCTTCAAAGTACGACGGCCGCAACCGGGCTGCTAACTTCCACTGCGAGCCTTCGCAGTGGTGCCTCAACCCTGCTTACGTCTATCTTTGCGACCAACACTGGCCCCGAAGTACATACGTCACGAACTTTCTCCTCATCGACAACAATGAATGCGTGGCAGGTGACTTCGGCAAGCAGCACCGAGCAGAGCGCGAGTTTTGAGAGCACGAAGCTGTCTTCAACAGTCGCTCCAAGCTCTCTGCCCAGCAGCATTGATCCAGGGGGCGCGACATCGTCTGCCGTTCAGACCACAAGTCCACCTGTATCTTCTCCCACATCTAGAGCAGCCCCAATCCCGCCGACATATCCCGATTCGCCGAGCGCAGCAGCCACTCGGTTCTACGACTAATGCACAGACACCTCTTACTGGTCCCGCCACTTCGGCATTAAGCTCCACGTCGAGCTTTCCATCCTGTCCCAGCTCCAGCTCTACCTCCGCACTTGTCACAAGATATCTAGTTTCAGGAGGGAGCGTGGAAACAACCCACGATTGTGTCAACGGAACCAGCGAGAACGAATAGCGTGACCGCTACTGAACGTACGACCGTTTTATCCCTCTCGATAAGAACCGCCACAGCCACACTGAGCGCCAGTACTTTGACACTGCTCTCCACTACGACCTTGAGCGCTTCGCCAGTCACAGTGACTAGCCTAAGCATCCAGCCTGCGTCTACTACCACCTACGAAATTACATACACATTTACTACGGCTATCCCGACGATGGTGATCTCAACAGACCTTCAAGATATTATCAAAACGGCTTTTTGGGAACCCGTGTCTACTCAGGTGAGTCGAATGCACTAAGGCTGGGTCAAGCAGATCATACCGAGAAACCATTTGCTAACAGAGCCTCAGTCGACCACTATCATCTCGATCCAGCTAACTCTGAGCACCATCGTCTCTACGATTCCCGCATCGACATTCACAATTGAGCGAACTTCAACTTTGGTGGTCACCAGCTCAGCGCCAGGACAGACGCAGACAGAACTCAACCAGCCAGCACTCTGCCAGCATCTACAGTCACTACCACGTACGAGACTACTCAACTAGCCAGCTTTCTGTCAGCTTCCACAATCATTGCCACATATGAAACCACTCGCGAAGCCTCGACCTATGTCACGGTAGTGGTAAGCACTGGACCAGGCCAGACCGTCACCCTGATACGAACAACCAGCGCACCTCCCGTCACAGCAACCTATACTAAAATCTCCGTCCGACCGGGTACAACTCGAATAGTCACTTTCATCATCTACACAAACCCTCTAGCTACATCCTTTTGCGGCAATCAAGGCCTCCAATACGAAGTCGGCCTCAACAACCAGCTTGGCGCCATAGGCGGAGTGTATAGCAACTTCGATCTAACCTTCCTGAAAGCGCGCTCCGCCGGCGGGACATGGGAAACGATCTACAATACCTCTGTCGTGATTACCATTGGGGGTTTCTCGACCACCTGCTCAACTTCCAATATCACCATCTACGGTTCGAATGTTTCTTTCCCGTGTCAACAATTCGCTGTTAACCATCGCGGGTATCTTTACATCAACGCTACCGGCAACTGGTCAATCGGTATCTCGAATGCTGATGAGACGCTTCAGCTATGGTTCGGTTCACTGGCGCAAAGGGGCTGGACGAAGGCGAATTCATCGACAGCGCGGGTTTCGAAGCAGGAGTCTCCTGCTGGTAACGTGACTGCGTATTTGACGGAAGGGACGTGTCTTCCGACTAAGATTGTTCATGGGCAAGGCACTTGTGGTGCTGGGTTTCCTATTACGGTGACGGACCCAACTGGGACGGTGGTGATTAATTCGAGTACGGCGGGGGGTAGCGAATTTGGTGCAGTATTCTTGTGATGGGGTGAAGGCTCCTCCTTGTGCATGGGATTTTAGGTATGAGCTGTAAGGGGAGTGGGAGGAGAGAAGAGATGATGGGGGTTGGAGAGGGTAGATGCTGGATTGTTCGTACACGAATGGCAGCGCAACAATGAAGCCAAATGTTTGTCTTCAAGCACATTGTGTAGAATAAGATATCAGCGTGGCCTTCTGCTAATCTCCCACGCCATATTGAAGCCTTCATTGTAGACTGGATGATATGGATGCAAGCAGGTCTGCTGAAGCGCCGCAAGGAGTTTTCGTCTTGTGGAACTGCTTTTTCTAGGCCTGCATAAGACACGTGGGCACCAGCTCGGAAGTGAGTAAAGGTGAGGTCGGCGTCCGGTCGGTCTCATTGGCGGGTACCTTTGAGTTGAGGCCCGGATAACGAATAGGCTGATCCATCACGATAGACCTGCGGTGAAGATTGCAGCTCTTGGTAGTAGCAAAGCAATGTCGCGAGACGTTCAGCGTGGGATGTGGCTCAACGATGACTTTACCGCGGACGTTGATGGATGTACCTCTGTGGTGATGCATCGTGTCATCGGCGCTGCCAAGTGTCAAGTGAAGTGGTGTGTGAAACACCCCGTCTCGGAGCTCCCCATCAACCACAATCAGCAGCGGCAGGTGACAGCATTCCCGTGCAGATAAGAAGCTTTTATCTGTTTAGTCTCGCTGCCATCATTCACCCAAACAACCCGTCACAACCCGAGGGTCTTCCAGCAAACTTTTACCGCGTATCAGGTCTGTATCGGACTGTCATAGGCTTCCGAGTCTGATACACCTGCCGCGACCATACCGCTTCGGAGCGCGATCCGTGATCTTGGTCCAATCGAGTTGACCGGCGCTGACGGCGCGATACCGCTCCCAACATACCATCCTGACAAGACCACTCGCCTATCTTCGATCGGCATCAGACACTTTTTTGGCATCGAGATTAATAACCATAATGGCCGGTGCCAGCTATCAGCAGCCCGCGGCTGCGATTTGGAATGAGGACGGCAGGAGAAAGAACATATCTACTGGCCTCATGCGGCCACTCTATACCTCATGTCGCGAACACTTCCACGCACAATAGCAGAATCAACAACAATCATACTCTCACCCGAGCAACAACGGCGGCATCCTGAGGAATACTTGTCTTAGCAACGAGAGCACGGTGCCTCGACAAACTGAGCCTCGATTCCTCACTCTCAACTCTCTCCCGAGAATGCCTTCAACATCGCCAGAGACCCAGAAACGGGACCCAATGTCCTCACCCTTTCTACGTCTCCCAACCGAGATCCGTCTCCAAATTTACTCCCTTCTCGTGCTCCCACGCCGCGAATCCGACCTCCTCCCTTCCTTCGAAAAGATCGCCGGAAGCGCACACGATTACTGCGACTACGAAGGCAAACAAACACCCAACATCAAAAACCCTACAATCCGCATCCGCACAGTCGACCCAACAAAGTATAACTCTCGTTTCGGCACTCAATACCGCCCTGCTCATATCCGAAGCGCCTACCACGTCCGCGCCGAACGGTCGGGAGCACGCTGCATGAAAACAACATACCACAGCGTAAACACTCCTCGCATCGAAGACAATCTTTCAATCTTGCGGACAAACAAACTCATCCACGCCGAAGCAGCCGAGTTGCTATACAGCTCCTATACATTCGATTTCGATACCCACATCGAAGCCATCGTGCCCTTTCTCTCCGACCTTACACCCTTCACCCGCAGCTGCATAAAATCAATGCGTTTCTTGAAGAGAGCATGGGCCTTTGAAAAAGAATTTGATAAAGCAGAATGGTCCTCCGCCCTCCGCTATGTCACATCCACTCACAACTCTGTCTCCCTGCGCCGTCTCGAATTCGGCGTGGTAGGCGGTCGACACGGCGAGCGCGGCTGGGACAGAATACCACGCTACTCATCCAAAGATTTCGATATAGTGAAGACGATGGAGGGAATGGAATGGATGCAATACCTAGAAGAAATCGAAGGGTTACAGGAATTAGAGATTTTTTCAGTGATTGAACAATGTTCGCCCGCGACGGTGAGTGCGAATGTGGCGAATTTTACGAGGTTTTCGGCGAGTGTGGATGGCGGGTTTAGAGGATATTTGGAGGGGAAGTTGCTTGGAAGTGGACGACAGCAGAGGATGGAGGAGGTGATGGCATGAGGGGCGTATTGTTGGTTCGATATGTCTTCGAGGTCGTGATGAGCATGAAGCAAGTTTGCAGGTGAAGGCCTATAGGTTAGACGGGATAGATCTCCACCCAGTTTATTAAGAGACGCATCCAATGCTGCATGCGACCTCCTAGCCCTTTGGAGGCAAATACATCATGAGCTTCATCTCTTTCACATGCCTTCCATTTACTAGCACTTCCGCATTCGTGGAAGCGTTACTTGACTTTAGAGCAAGGCGCGATTGACAGGCACATGGGGAAGACACACTACTTGCAAAACCACGAAAAGAGCACGTAGCAATTCATCGACAACATTCCTTCAAAAGATTCCGGACTCTACGCGCTAACACTATCATATGAACATACGTAGTCGCGCTTCAGGGACAAATCCGATCCGAATCCAAATTCCTTCCTCACAACAAAAAGTTCCCTTCAGCGCAAATCACCAGACCCAGTATTGCCCAGTTCCGGAAAAGTACGCTGCTCAGCCAGAGAGACTTGATAAAAGCCTTCTCCTCTCAACTCAACTCATCCCTTGCCCTTGTCCCATTCTAGTCTTGCTCTCAATCAAAGTTCCCATCGAGGGTATCCTCCTCATACCAGTCTCGAAGATTTCCCATAAGAAAGAAGAAGAACCGAATCCCACCACCCACAAGTAAACATTACCGTGAAACGCCGATTGCTGAATGCACGCGTTGAAAGACGATAATCCACCCTTGCATATACGCTCGCATCGCTGTGCAATATTGAGCCTCTCCGTTGCTCAGACAAAGAAAAGTAGTCGTTCGTGGGTAGATCCTGCTTCGATATCATCGTCATCCCTGTACAGCTTTACAGGAAGTGTTGATGTTGGGGACAGGCAGGTATCGTTGACAATGGTGTTGACGTTGTTGATGAAACAGGCGTGCGTGTGTATAAGATACTGCTGCTGATGAAGTCTGCGTCTAGTGAAAGTCGCCGCCATTTCCACGCCATGCATTTCAAATACGGATACGGGTCGCTGCAGCACTTGCTTTTTCAGACGCCGTCCAAATGCATTTCGTGATCTCGTGTATTCTGCTTTCGTACTTTGCTCAAACGTCGTCTAGCATGCCGTGGTTGAAGTCGGCATCCCCACCGGCGCTCGTGGCGCTAGTTGGTTCGAGACCGCTCATTCTGTCGCCGGCTCGATTGCTGAACGTCCGTGACAGGCGGTTGTTGTTGTCATCCATGCCGACATCTCGGTCGGCGAATTGTTGCTCCAAGGTGCTTTCGTCGACGAAGGTGAAGCCCTTGAATTGGTTCTGCATCGTAGGACTCAGAGGCGTGCTGTCAGTGTTGATGCCACTGGCAAGTGCAGCAGCTCTGGCATTGAGAGAGTTTTGGTCACCTGCAGTCAACGCATTCGTGAACTCCGGGTCGAAGTTGCTGGTGTCGAGCTCGCCCTTGAGTTTTGGCTTGAAAGGTGGAGCGACCAGCTTCTTGCCAAGAGCTACCAAGTCGACATCGTTGAAGAATGGATGTGCCATAAGCTCCTCAGCATCACCCTTCGCACCGAGACGGTGAGCTGGATTTCGGTTCAGCAAGCCCTTGACGAAGCTGCGTCCCTCGGCCGAGAGAGCATCTCTTGGGAAGCGCACTTTGCCGAAGGCGATGTTCTTGTACATCTGCTGAGTGTCCTCTGCGTAGAACGGTGACCAGCCACAGCACATCTCAAACACGAGAACGCCCAGTGACCAGAAGTCAACCATCTTGGTGTATCCTTGCTCATCGAGCAGTACCTCAGGTGCCAGGTATTCGGTGGTTCCGCAGAAAGTGTTGGTAGTATCATTCTTTGCGAGGTTGGCCTTTGAAAGACCGAAATCGCATAGCGCGATGTGTCCGTTCGCGTCGAGCAGAATGTTCTCTGGCTTTAGATCTCGGTAGACAATGTCGTGTTGGTGCAGGTGTCGAAGGGCCAAGATGAGCTCTGCAATGTAGAACTTCGCGCGTTCCTCCACGAAGCGGCCCTCTTTCTGCAGATGCCAGAAGAGCTCGCCGCCAGACATGTAGTCGGTCACCAGGTAGAGATCTGCAGCGGTTTGAAACGAAAACTTCAGACCGACGATGAACGGTGACTCAGTTGTTGCTGTGCGCACAAGAATGTTGCGCTCGCCAATGGTATGTTGGATTTCCTTCTTTTGCACAATGACTTTCTTTGACAGCACCTTCATTGCATAGATGCGCTTGGTATCCTTCTTCCTGACTTGGAATACTTGTCCGAAGGTGCCCTTGCCAATCAGCTTTAGAATCTCGAAGTCGTCCGGTCCGAACGCCTTCTTGCCTGCTGCGTGGAATGCGATCTTTAGGTGTATTTCACCCGTCACGCTCTCCGTAACGCCTTCTCTGGGTTGGAGCTTGTACCAGTCCTCGTGCTGGTGCTCGTAGTCGTCAAGATTCAAAGGCAGGCGAACGTGCCCAATGAACGATTCGTTGTTCGCTCGATCGTATACTGAGACATCCATCTCGTTGTTCTCGCCCACTACATCGAAAGTTGCCCGATGCCTCCAGATCGGATCTGTCGTCTCGTGGGACTTGTTGTGTGGGCCTCTTCGCAAGTCTGCGATGTTCGTCTGGCTCGTTTGTCTGCTCTTCAGACCTGGGATTGCCATTGGCGTACCCTGTCCACTTCCCATCCGCTTCATCGCAACACCCTTTGCAAGGTTTTCATCTGCAGGGCCATTCTCCACAGCAATGTCCATCTCATCCTCCTTCGGGCCACTCGAGATGTCTTCGTTCAGCTGGAAGATGCATACCACGTATGGGTCCGTTGCTGGACGTAGACCTCTGCCTTCTTCTACGCTGATCTCCAGCTGCCCTCGCATTCGTCCAACAGTTTCATTCTGCGAGATGCCCGAACTCGATCGGCTCGTCTTCGAGGCGGCGTGTGGTACATTCGGCACATCTTCATCTCGACTTCTGCTGGCGTGTGAGCCGGATCGTGGTGTCTGCGGAGGAGTGTTCTGAGGTTCGCTCTGCGTTAGCACCGGATCTGCGTTTGCTTTTTCGGTGTCGGAAGAGTGAGGAGACGGAGAACGCGCAACAGAGGGGCTAGCGGGAGCAGTCTGTGTATCGGAAGAGGGATTGGAGAAGTGTGCAGCGGAGACGGTGCTGGTCACGAGGCCAGAGAGGGCGGTGGACAGTGTATTTCGGCGAAGGGAGGAAGGCGGGCTCGTCAGACTCTTCCTCCGCTGCGCCCAAGAGCGCTTGCGAGAGAGAGGAGCTTCTGGGAGCATGCCGCCGGTGCTCACTTCGACATCGGCCATTTTCAGGAAGGAAGATGAGTTGGACAGCGGAGGAGTAGGGTATTCGTTCTGCGATGGAGCTTCCGGATGCCTCTTCTCGTGCGGCAGCAATGGTGGCGACTCGAGATGCTCTCCCGGCGCGCTCTGTGGCGAGCTGGGCGCGGTGGGTGGCTGAGTCTGCTGCTGCTGGGTCCCGCCTGCCAACGCCTGGTTCAGCGCGGCGACGGCAGCTGAGGCTTCTTGAGGCTGCGCGTCCTGCGATTGCGGCTGCGAGGCTGCGTCTTCTTCCTGAGCCTGCTCCTTCTTCTTTTCATCCGACAAAGCAGGTGCGGGGCTTTCAGATGCGCTTTTGGGACGCAAGAAGGAGTCACGAACCTGTGCAAAGTAACTAGAGAGCGCGGGCAGTCGCTTATCCTGGTGAACGTCGGGTCGCGGCGTTGCTGTGCCGTTTGGCGGTGTCGAGGCACCACTGCCAATGTGATCGTGACCGTCGTCTTCGGCCATGGTAGTTTTGCTGTTAGAGTGGAGTAGGTCAGCACTCGCCATCTCCTGAGGTATCACGCAGTCTCGTGGCAACGTCCGCGGAGATCGACATGTAGGAGCTGATCAAGCAACAGTCAGGCAAGACAAGGTCGAAATCCAGCTTAGGAAGCAGTTGTTGTGTCGGCGCGGTATTTCGAACTGGTCGGAATGGAAAGGGTCTGTGATTCCTTCTGATGATTGCCAAGCGGTCCGAGGTAGTGGCGGAGGGCAGATTATAGGTCCTTAACAATTACGTCTGATACCCCACTTCGCAGGCACTTTTGCTAGATCCTAGGCTGAGATACGGGAATAGTTCTCAAATGAATTTTCGCGACCGCTTCGGAGATTGAGCAATTTGTGGTTGGGACGTTCGAATCTGCTGTCGCAGAGTGTGCAGCAAAGAGCCTGGCAGTGCTCTGCGTTGTGTATGACAATTCCGACCCAGCCGGACGGACTTCCCGATGCGTGCTTCCAGAAGCTGCGTGGATTTCCAAAAAGGCAAAAGGCGGGAGTCGGATGTGGCCGTGGCTTCTCTGAGTGGGCAGTGGCAGGCGAACTCAGAAGAAGAGCTCTCGGGGGCCGGCTTGCTTGGGGACGAGCGCCAAGAGGGCAACTCGATGACGACAGGGACAGGAAGTAGGAAATTAGGAGCGACTTACCCATGCATGAGGGACTGCCTCAAGAGGTCGACAGCGGTGTGTTCGTGGGTCGACATGGTGCTGGCAGCGCTCGCCGGCCGGGTGAGGAGGAGCGATGGTTGGGGCGGATGCGATGTGGTGGGGCTTCTGGGTAGGCTCGACAGCACGGTTGTCGCCGGTGCAGAAAGCGCTGAGAGCGTCGACAGCGTCGGCACCGCGCTCGACGACTTGGTGGACAGGTGTCCCGGACGGCGGTTCGATGGTGGCGGACGAATGTGATGGAGAGATGGTCGACGAGCAGCTGCTGCAGCAGGAGCTGGGTGCGCTGGACCTCTTGGACCGCCTTTAGAGCACGGTGGCTCGAGGGGTGCAGGTTCTCTTACCTCCTCCACGCTTGCCAAAGAACTCGATGCGCGCTACTTCGCATGCAGCGCGCCAGCCGGGTGTTGTTCGGGAGGCTCTCGTGCTGTCGCTTTGCCGCTGAGTAGGATACCTGACGAGGGGGCGGAGATGGGCCGAACGCGTGGCCGACTGCTCCTTCTTCGTCGTCGTCGTCTCTACTGGATCGCTGCGTGAAGTTGATGTGCGAAAGTGTGTTTGTCGACGAGAAGGAGGCCGCTCCGGAACGTCGCGAAGTGATGAACAACCAAGGACTCTGCTGCGTCACAGATCAGCAGCTCTTGACTCGTCGGCAATTCTCCAGCCACGTGCAATCGAGACTGGACCGTTGCAAAGAAGGTTTGCCAGAAGCAGCGGGCAGCGTTCCGCTTGGGCTCGAAAAGTATGAAATCGATCGCGGCTCGATCACACACACCAGTGGCAAGCCCCAGGAACGATGAATCGCAGACGTGAGGCCTAGCTATCCGTACTTCAGACACAAGCCGCCTCGAATCAGGTGGGAAATGCGTTCAGCGTGTGTCTCAACAAGCAAGGAAGTAAGAGAACTAGATCGGCCTGCCGAGCATCTGGACAGTAACGGCACCGATAGGCCGGGATGTGCGCACCGCCGCCCCGGGTTGCTTCAATCTGTCACAGCTTGCAGAATGAACGTGCCCACGGCATGCTGCAGCGTCGTCTGAGAAGAGAACAGCGTGAAGAAAGCTCACCACGGTCGTGCGCTCGTGGCGGCTGACTTCCGCTGTCATAGGCCGCCTCGTTGGACAAGAACCCTGACCGGCCCAGCTCAACCATGGGGTATCCGACGAGAACATAGGACGGCCAAGCAAAGGGACACCGATCCTCGCAATCAATTTTGAAAGATAAAAGAACCGCCAAAGACACTCGAGATGAGAGGTGAGGTTGAACCAGCCTAAATGCGCATCCCGGCTCATCAGCAGGTGTGCTAGATGCACTTTCCCATCTCGCCCCAGAGAACCAGCCATCTGATCTCGCCCGATTATGTGAGAACCTGTTTCTGCAAACGGATCACGAAAGCCGCGATCCTATCGTGGAATGGAGAATATGTACTTTGGTCCACTTGCCGAAAATGGGCCTTGACGGAACATACACAACAGCGCATCACATCGTTTAAGTCTTCTCCCATCACGATCGTACCACGGAAACCAGCTTGGAACTTCAGCACATGTGCAGCGAATTGGGACCCTAATGTGCTTCAGTCACACGAAAAGAGACCGCCGAGGGTAGCGGTCTAGTTCTTGCTCGCCACAGGGGTTGACGGCCAGCAGCAGCTCAGCTTTCTTCACCCCACGATCCGGGGCAGATGTGACATGAGGACTCACTGTGCGACAGACAAAGACGCACGCGACGCCCTCTAGAATCCCGCACAGCAACTAGAATCCTGCACAGCAAACGCGGGCATGCAGCTGGCCGTGATGAACAGCGCTCCACATGATTACCCCGTGGAAAAGGGGCACAAGTCTTCACGAGTCTATGCAGCAAGCGCGCACTCCATGAGGCAGAACACAAGTCACGTGAGTATGTTCAACATACCGCCTGCAGTAAGTAGCACGTACCTGGCATATACTGGAGAAGACGATCGCGAGGCTGCCCTCTTCATCATCTCCACATTCGCGCACTATCCAACGCTACCAAGTACGCATTCGTCTACAACTTACTCTCACCACTCTTAACCCTCATCTTCGCCCTTCCATTGCTCAAACAGACCTTCCCCGTCTGCTTCACCTTCACCGTAAACCTAACATCCTCCCACCCCTCCCCATCCTTCTTCCCCGTCCTCCAAATCTCCGTCACCAGCGTATCCCCAGGCTTGACAGGACTCGCAAACCTCGCCGCATACTCCCTAATACTGCTCGGATCCCCTCCTCCCAACAATTTCACCAGCGCATGCGCACTGCTGTTCCACGAAAACAATCCATGGATAATCACGCCTCCAAATCCCATCGCTTTACCCGGTTTCGGGTCGATGTGGAGTGGGTTGTAATCGCCATTCAGACGGTATAAGATAGCCGTCTCTTCGGTTGTTTGCAGTTCGTGCACGGCATCGGGGGCTTTCCCTTCTGGTGGGGGGAAGTTTTCTGTCTTGGGACCTTTGGGTCCGCCCCAGTTTCCTTGGCCAACGAAGAAGGCGGAGCCGATTATACGAGTGTAGACCTCTCCTGTCTTTGCGTCTACGATGTCGTTTTGTGTTTCCAACACCGTACCTGGTTTGCCCTTATCATAGACTCCGACCACCTTGCTCCTTGATTCGAATTTCTTTCCCTCTGACGAAGTAGGCAGGGGTTTGAGGAAAGTGATTTTCCGCTCGCCATCTAGGACTCGTTTGTGATCGAGTTTGGGGACGCCCGGGATGGCAGGACGGCCTTTGGCTTGTTGGGCGTAGAAGTCGATTACTTCTTGAGTGTTGTTTTTGAAGGGGAGGATGATGGGGTAGGTCGGGAAGACGGCGAAGTTGGGGTCGAGTTCGTAGAGGAAGTGGAGTTCGTCGGATGTTGCGCCGATGGAGGCGGCGAACAGGAGGACGTCACCTATATAGAGCCTGAGGTCAGTGGTCTTATAGGAGGATTGAGAGAGGTCAAGGCAGCTTACGCTTGAGCCATGAGACTTCGACGGGGGCGCTCTCGTGGCCTGCTCCGGGTGCTTTGTCGCTCATGTTGGAAGTGTATATGTGAATGAGAGAGTGCCTCGTGTACAAGACCTACCGTTCAAGGCAAAGATCTAAAGACGTCGTGGTCCTGGACCTTTCGACATGTCGTGATGGTTGCCGTGGTTCCAACGCGGGCAGACAACCTCGGCTCATTCGGCACGGCAAACATCACCTTGGCGATCAGTGAGCCAACCTCATATGCTTCTCTCCTGGCATTGTCATCCTTGGCGATTCACGAGGTACTTTGCATGGACTGTCGAGTAGAGACTCTAAACAGGCTACAAGCAGCTATGCAAACGCTGGATGCTCCAATGTCATAGCGACCGTACGCGCCGCACTAATCATCCTCAAATCATGAGGTCGCTGCAGCCTGGTTTCATGCACTTCGAGAGCGTAATCAAGTTCGTTCCCCCAGCACCATCATGCGTATGAGTCTCGACTAGCGAACAGCGTATGTCGATTTTCAGCTCTGGGAATTATACATATTCCCTCGCCTCGTCAACCTGAGTAACTCAACCACGAGAAAGCCTGCGTTGCGATCCGACATCTCACCGAAGCAGCGACAGCAGCGAAGAACACCATCATGTCTACCATCCAGAGCGCGCGGACTCCAAGTACGACCCACAGGTTCAACCTCGCAGACTGAATCGAAGGCTGGATGCGAGAAGACGGGCAACAAAAGTGGGGATTCGTCATATATCGCTGCACGTACTCTTCCTCCTCAGGTTGGGAAATCTTCCTCTAGAGCTTTCGCGCTCACATTTGCCACAGTTTGGAGTCCTACAACGGCCTTGACTTGCTCGACTCTCTCGCTCCAAACGTGTTCGAGGATCCGATTGAGTTGGACGGTGCCAGTACGAGTGTGGTGAGGGAGAAGTCTCGCGAGTGGAGCGCGGCCGAGGATACGAATGACTGGATCAAGACGCAAATACTTCGCTTCTGCATTCAAGTGGACGATGCATGCTTGCAGTCCATAGTGGGGGCCAAAAACAATCCTGACGATTATGTGGTAGAAGGGCTTCACTACGGGGGGTTTATCAACCTGATTCGAAAGTGGTGGAGGCCATACGAAGTGAAGCCCGAGGAAGAAGATCGC
Organism: Nothophaeocryptopus gaeumannii; assembly: GCA_031771865.1. Lineage (NCBI taxonomy): Eukaryota > Fungi > Ascomycota > Dothideomycetes > Mycosphaerellales > Mycosphaerellaceae > Nothophaeocryptopus > Nothophaeocryptopus gaeumannii. The sequence goes on from JASISA010000009.1 coordinate 453,586, forward strand.
GAGGACCCCATCGAAGGAGTCACATTGAAGGATGTTGGTTGGATGCGAGTTGGACTTAACTTTCTGGCGCCAATATATTCTTACATGCGTGAAGATCACTTGTGGGATACAATATATCGTCGACCTCCGCAGATCGTTGTGACTTGAGCGTCTTCACCGGTGATCAATGTGGGTATACAATGCACGCTACATGATTTCTTCATAGCGTGCACTGAACGTATTATTGTAACGAAAGCTTTCTGCAACTGAGGCCCGGCTGGCAATTAAACATGTCTCGCGCCCAAATTCCGGCCTGATCTACAACTCCACTGATGAAGACCTTGCGAGAGACATTCGATGCAACTGGTCAAAAGTACGGCCTCACTTTTACCGCACCTACTTCCTATTGGTACCTTCGCTGGTTTGTTTTGGTCCAGTCTTGTCCAGCATGTGAACTGGTAAACCTGATGAGCGTAAGTTGGGAGATACTCCGCATGTTGTACTTCGAGCTGATACCTTCGTCGGAATAGTATGATCTGCACGGTGCGGACAAGATTGAGCGTGGACGGGCATTGACTGACCTTGTGCTGCAGGTGAATGGGACCGAACAAATCCTGTTGAAGCGTGGTACAAGGACACACCAACCTGACAGAAATCAAGCTTGCGGCAGAACTGTTCTGGCGAGTTAGCATCTCACCTGACAAACTCGTGATGGGTCTGGATTCTATGGCAGGGCGTTCACTCTAGCTGACACATCATGTAACTCACCTGGTTGCCTTTTCAAGGACGCTTCGGCTCCAGGACCCTGCACGAACGCCAGTGGTATGCCGGCTCACTACGAGATTCAAGACATCTTGAAAAGGTCCGGTAGCAGGCACGAGCGACTTCTGCTCCAGTCCCCGACGCAGTAGATGCTGTGAACTACTTGTTCTTTGACAACGACCAGTGGATCAGCTACGACGACGCTGTCACTTTCAAGCAGAAAGTCGATCGGGCAAAAGTTCTTGGAATGGGTGGCGCTATGATATGGCCATCGGACCTCGGTACGTATCATCACCTACGCGCACGGAAGCTTATTGACTCTATTCGAGATGATGGAAAATATTCGGCACATGCTGAATTGCTTGGTCGAGAGATTAAGCCAAATTCCGCTGTTCAAGGGTTTCAGCCAGAAGGTGCCGCGCCCTCCAGCCCTCAAACTATCATCATCGATCTTTCGGGCGATAATGGACAGAGCTGCATCGTCTCCACGGGCGGGCGTATTGATTTGAACGACGCCGATGCTCTACAGAAGGAATGTGGTGATGGATCTACGGGTAGGTCATACTGACTCGCTGCAGTGTTGTACTGATTTCAGAGCAGTGGTGGATTTCGATGACGCTGGATGCGGGAAGGAAAAATGTGTAAGTCTACAGAATGCTGTCTGTGTAAGGCATCGTTAATTTGCGATAGCACTGTGGCAAGCCAGTCTGTTGTCCTACGAACAGCGCACCCAAGAATTGCGTCTGGCGACGAGACGATAACGGCGGTGGATCCAGCGACTGTAGCGGCCAATGTTTGCCGGGTGAAACGAACATTGTCGGAATCAGATCGTCTTGGGGAGGCGGGTTCCTGAACGACGGGGATACGAAGAAGTGCGGCCGAGGCTACAAGACGTTATGTTGCCCAAGCCCCAAATTCGGCGCCATCACGCAGAACTGCGCCTACGTACCTTGGTATGTCATAAAACCCCTTCAAAGCCAGGTGATCTCTACTCACAGCCCGCGTAGTGGAGCCAAAATGTCCAAATGGCAACTCAGTCCATGTCTCCAAGACAGACGGTTGCCTCTTTGGATCCCAGCAATACTGTTGCCAATCTCCTGCGGACCTGACATCTTGTCACTGAGTTGCTCAGACGAACGGTATTGACGGAGACTGCTCTAATGCCAAGTGCAATGCTACCGAACTGGAAATCGACCGATCCACCTACGGCGACGGAGGCGTCGGCTGTAATTGTATGTCTTCTTTACTCATGCCATGTTCCTTCTTGATCCGAGATCTATATTGACCTAGCTCAGATCAAGGCTCCTCCGCCGGTAGCTTACTGTGCCGCCGACTTATGTCCAACAACACCAGGCTTGTGCTCCAGTCCCGATGAAAGTGAGGACAACGATCGTAAGAGGGATATCAGCATCATTTCTAAACGAGGTCCGCAAAAAGACTACTTCGTTGGGTGGGATGGTGGACGTCCTGGTGCCCGGTACACGACCTTCCCTATTGTTCTTCATGTTTGTTAACCGGCTTCCTGGCTTCTTGCGCACGCTGTTTAGAGCAGTCGCCGGCCCGTGTGATGGTCCTTCTGTGTCTGAGGAACCAATTCCATTGACAATGGTCCTTGACAGGCGCGACCTGAGGGGATTCGAGCCGGAGCACATAATCGACGCATGTAACCCCTGCTACCCTTGCTGCTGCGTGATAGGCTGAGGTGAATTCAGCGGTCCATACTGGGTAATTTCATCTTCGTGACTGCGAGGCTCGATGAAAACCAGGGAAGATCCACTCTGGACGACACACCGATCCGCCTCTTGCTCCGATTCCGCAATACTTCTGGACTCATAAGTTCCATCAACCGTTTGATGGACACCCTGCACTATATCCCAATGGCCCACAAGCTGATAGACCTAACGATCGTATCACGGAATGCTTCGGATCCAGAGACAATGTCTTCCCTTTCACTGCGGCTGAGCAAAGGATTAATGGCGCGAAGGGCAACATGATGGCACAAAACGACGTAATAGATCTTGGCATCATCGGGGACCGAGTCCAGAAAGAAGCCGCTGCAGGATTTCTGCTCACCTCGATACAGACGGTAAGCCAAGCACTTTGCCAAACGATTTTCCACAGGGTTACGAGCAAACGACTCTGACTCAGTACTAGATCTTCACTGTGTTCGAGTACCTGAATAGACCAGATAACCCTCTTCGGTTCAATCATGTTCGTCAGCAGATACGTCTGCAGCCAGCTGTCATAAATCCAACAAGATGTCATAGAGCCCACCTGGAGGGCACGAGGATTATCCAGACTATCCAGAATACCCTCTCAATGCCGGCATGCCCAACATCGTGGATTGGTGGGATCAGTGGTCGGATGACTATTTCGCCGACACGGCTAGAGAGGCTCGAGCATGGTTGAGCAACGCTCGTGATCGTGCGGCAGCAGCGTACAATGCCGCCGAAGGCCAAGGTGGCCGAGATCCTCAGGAAGAAGGTTATCTGTTACGAACCACGGAAGAGGTGCTCTACGAGCTTGCTATGATGATGGCACGTAGTGACGAGTTACAATTCCCGCCATAAACTCAGGGGAACTCGAACACCAAGCGGGATGAATTATTGAATGGGAAATGCACGATTTGTGGGGATTGGGATGTAAGAATTATGTTGATGTGTTGTATGGATCACTGATGTTAGAATTCAGAGAAAAGTGATCAATATTGATGCCTGTTTCTTACGAAGTTCAACAGGGTATCTCACCCAGTGTGAAGCATTCTAAGGCCTTAGTAGCGAACTCCATACCTTCATATCCAAATTTTCCAGAGAGAGACGCAGCCACTCTGAATCCTGATTTTGACCAAGTCCATCGCACTATCTCTCCCAAAGTTGCGGAGTCTGGAGCCTCGTTTTCCAATCCTTGACCTTCAGATCCGAAAATCGCGAAGAGACAGTAGTTTGTGAGGATGGAGTTCAGCTAAGTCAAATGGTTCATCTCAACGGATCTGAAAGAGTCTGAACTCTTGACATCGAATCCCATAGTCTCTCATTCCAATATCTTGGAGAGAGGCAATTACATGGTCACAAGGGAGACAATGCAGAACAAAGGGCAGCACAAGCATCGCATGTACTCCATGCAGTGCGCTCGGCAGTCGCGAGGTGCCACGCCCGTCAGACGAGGTACAAGAGTACACACCGCCACCTTGCCTGCTGTGGTCTACGCTCTTCACAAATCCTTCCATGCGGTAGCACATTCGGCTATACAGTACTAGGTCATAAATTCGAGCCTTGTGCGCTTTAACGTGCCAAAACTAACCTATATTTACTTCACGAAGTCTCAAGAAAATCATTCATAACTCCATTTGCTATGCTAGGCCGTCCGTTTCGTCATGATAGAACGCATCAAGAACCCTCCTCATGAGTGCGTGATGGCGTTCGGTATGAAGGTGCGCAAAAGCCCACCCCATCCGCTCATCATGCCATTCGTAAGAAAATGCGCAAAGCAGCCTCCTCATAATGCCAAACGCCGGTTTCTTTCTACTGTTTCGTCGTGTCATCCGCCATCGTACCACTCTCCTCACCCTCCTCCTCTCTCTCTTCACTCTGATCAAGCTCGATCAAATTTCTCCCCTCCTCATCCTCTTCCTTGACATCCAGCGTGCTTCCTACTTCTTTAAGTCTTTACTCAACTGCTTACTCCAAAGCTTCACATACTTCCCCTCCCTCTTCCTGAACAACTCCTCATGCGTTCCCCTCTCCACGATACACCCATCCTGAATCACCAATATGATATCCGCATGTTGGATCGTGCTCAACCTGTGTGCAACAATAAACGTCGTCCGGTCAGCTGTGAGCCGCTTGAATGCGTCTTGGATGAGGGATTCGGTCTCCGCGTCGATCATGGATGTCGCTTCGTCTAAGAGGACAATTTTCGGTTGGCGGAGGATGGCGCGGGCGATGGCGACGCGTTGCAGCTCGCCGCCTGAGAGTTTGACGCCGCGCTCGCCGACCATGGCTTTATAGCCATCCGGGAAGGATTCAATCTTATCATGAACAGCAGCTGCTCGGCAAGCATCCTTGACCTCCTCATCCGTAGCATCTAGACGGGCGTACCGGATGTTGTCCATGATAGAGACGTTGAAGAGAGATGGATCTTGGGGGACCATGCCGAATGCTTCGCGGAGGCTGTCGAGTGTTACGTCTCGGATATCCTGGCCGTCGATGCGGATGGCACCGTTGAGGACGTCGTAGTAGCGGTAGAGAAGTTTGAGGATCGTAGACTTGCCTCCGCCTGTCTCGCCGACCAGCGCGACGGTCTGGCCAGGCTTAACGGTGAAGTTGATGTCCCTGAGTGTCGACTTGCGCGGGTCATACTGAAAGTCGACATGTTCGAACGAGACTTCGCCAGCGCTGACTTCGATGTCCTTGGCGCCTGGAGAATCGACTACCGTCGGCTTGGTGGTGAGCAGTTGCAGCAAGCGCTCAGAGTCGATCATCATCGAGGATACCTTGCGTACAGAGTAGGAGACATTCATCAGCGGCCACTCAATCGATCGCCAGTAGCTGAGTAGAGTAACAAAATTACCGACAGAAGCAGATCCCTGCGAGACCCGGTACGCTGCAAGCGTAATTGCAATCAGACGTCCAACCAACAGGATGAAGCCTTGTGAGCCAGCGCCGAGGTAGTATGCCAGGTAATAATGCCACTCTGCCCTGTTGAATGCATCGACAACGCCACTGTATCGCTCAGACTCGTAATTGCCCCTGTTGAAATGCGAGACCGTCTGCCAGTTATTGATTGCCTTGCCCTGGACCTTGGACTCGTCGCGCCATGCAGTGTTGAACTTACGGCGTCGCTTCACGCTCCAGGACGTGACTTTAGCTCCGACCCAGACGTAGCAGAAGCCAACGACAGATAGAATCATAGCCATGTAGATGTCGAACAGCATTGAGACATAGACGAATGCCAGTCCCAGATCGAAGAACATCGGCACGACTTCGAAAAGGAAGAAGTCAATCAGGTCCTGGAGCTGTGTTCCCTGGTCGATAGCTCGAATGAGCTCGCCCGAGTTCTTGTCGTTATGGAAGTCCATTGATAACCCCATGACGTGCGAGAATGCAGCCGTGGTGATGGCTTTGTGGCCATATTGATTTATTGGCATCTGCGCAACAGATTTGATCGTCTTAACCCCTGCGCTGGAGTCAAGAGCTGCGAGCAGCATCCAAAAGCCAACAGCGGCCCAAGGCATGACACCCGTACCGACTGCAGAAGTAAGCTCCGTGGTCAGAATACCAAGCTGTCGTGGTATCAAGATGACGAGCGCTCGCTCGACCGCCATGATCAGTCCGACGATGACGAAGCAGGCCTGCACCAGTCGATCCTTTCGGGGAATCAGCATGTGCAGGAAGATCTTGAACTCCTTCAAATAATTGAACCAGTTGCCGGACGCTTTCAGTCGTTCTTGCTGTTGCTTCTTGAGCTCTCGGTCCCGCTCCGGCTCGTCGCTATCCGAATCGGGCTCATAATCCTCATCTGATGCGCCGTCGCCGGCAGCCTCTTCTCGTGAGAACAAACTATCTCTCGGCGAGTTCGATGACTTTGGCGCTGGAGTGTTGCCGTTGCCATTGGCATGAAGAAGGGCCTCGCTCTCATCGTCCAGCTTGACGCTTTGGCTTCGATCTTGGAGCGCGAAGAATGCTGTGATCAAAAAGAGGACCAACAGACATGCGAGTCGCACGATGCAAAGGATCGCTCGCGCCTTGGAAAATGCATCTCTTGGAAACCCGCCTGTCGCTTCCAGTACCAGTAGAGGGATTTCAAATGCCATCGAGACAAGCCAAGCGCCCATGTATGGATGCCATATTGGAGTCGCGTTTTGTGTGATGCCCAGCTCGAGGGAGCCGTGGACGACGAGAGTGAGTGCGAGGTAGACGACAAAGTCCTTTGGGGCATACCATCCAGTAACCCATACAGCCTGTGATACGATTGCGATGATTTCAGCAATTATCGTCGCTACGACGCTCCCTTGGAACGCAATGGCGGTCCATCTCCTCGATTTCACCCCTGCTCTTCTCGATGGTTGTGTGAGGACGCAGGCAGCGATTGTCTTGGCAGAAACGAAATACGCCGCTGTGGCTATCGGCGCGGAGTAGTGTAACGCTGCAAGAGCAGCTGTTGTTGTGTTCGATGCTGCGAGCATGCTGTAGCCGGCCGTCGTGCAAGTATCAGTTGTTGTAGATGCCAATGCGAGACGCTGTTGTGATGGTGTTCTTTCCTATATGGTGGCGCCCGGCGTTTGTTTGATGAGTCTTGGAGTCGGCGATGCCTGATTGCGCTAGGCAGCACTGCTGTTTCTTTCTCCAATTCCTGCAGACTACACCGTGGATGTTGGCGGCATCATGATAAGTGAGGTCCAAATTGACTTTACAGGTATCGAAGTAGCCAGATCAGTGACTTTTTCAGTCAGAGCCGTCGTTAAGTGTGCAATAGGATTTCAACAGTGCGGTCCAGATGCTGTGGCGAGGCTCGTTTGTCTCTCCGATGAGCAAACAAAGCTGGTTTTTATTGCTCTGACTCCTACCTGCACAGTACACCGGTGTTCACGATGGCAACAGAACCTGGAGCAGGCGGACTTACTACTGCGAGGCCAAAAGGCTGAATACCATGGATCAGTCGCACAGACTACGGACATGCTGCAGTCTGATGACATTCCGCCACCATAGTCCTAGCATATGAACGTCGAGATGGTAGCGGTGACTCTATACCGGGGGCTTGGCTGGTATATGATTGCTGCGTAGGCTAGTATGCGCAGTCACCGTAAAGAGGCCTAGAGCCAGTCATCTCAATGCCGCCCGCTCTGCCCTCCCACAGATCTTCATGTCAACCACGTGGCCATAGCCATTGTTTGCCATTCTGTTGTACAGTGCCATGGTGGCAAGCAAGGTCGAAGAAGACGGTGTGTCGCGCAGAAGCTCGTAGGGTCTCGCCTGCGTAGCGGTGTGCGTAGAGGAGTAGCAACGTGTTGAAATATGTCGAACGCAGTGGCAGCAAGAAAGAGTAAGTGTGTTATAGAAGTCTAAGTACAACCTGCGCCTAGAGACCCTTTTTGATCTCCTGCACTAGCGTGTGCACGTGCGCTCAGTACTGCTCCTTTAACACAACGGATGGAGAAAGTGCACCGCAATCTCGAACCCATGGCATGGCATGGCATGGCGGGCTGGATGATGACCCGGCAAGTCGCATTGCTGCGCCTCTCGTATAGTAGACAGTCAAAGTCGTGGGCCTCTTCCCCAGCTGCGTAAGGCTAGAGTAGATGATGGCGCAGGCCTTCTCTTCGGTATCGCCGTCCTTTCAGCCCATCACTGTCGGCTGTGCGTTGGGAGGCAAACGACGTCCATCTGTGCCTGCAATGTCACGGTGCTGAGTACATTCATGAGGCAGAAGTGATGTTGGGAAAGAAGGGAGGGAGGTTGAGGTGACAAATTCTGCTCACCAGAGATGTGGAGTGGCTGACAGGCGGGGCATCCAGGATTCGGCTCCACCAACACGGCTCTGGTACCGCCTCCTCTCCGCCTCTGTTTCAGAGTCTTTGACCTCACTTCGTCAAGGAGTTTGACCGGGTACTATCAATTTTGAAGAAGACGGAAATACGGAAGAATTTGAAGAATCCGAACTTTTTTCCGGGCCTCGAGGCCATATAATACATACCTGAAGCGATGCGAACCTCCGGCTCTGCGAAGGCCGCCCAAGAGAGTCGCTTCATATCCCATCCCACCATGCATATGCCGTGCTTCATTCCGGCCATGCTCTATGAGGCGCCGACGCCGCACAGACAAGTCCCGGACGGGCCGAGGACCTCTCCCTAATCCCGATGAACGGTTTCGCGAAGCAGCGCCGGACACATGCCATCGTCTATTGTACAGTCGTCTCCCATAATAATATCCGTCTTTCGTGCCGTCTAGCCGAATCCCAATGCAAAGAGCGCACATCGAAGGAAATATACCGCTGGAAACCAAAAATGCAAGCGCTGTCGCTATGCAAATGCCAGGCATGGAAACCATCTCTATGCGAGGCAAGAGATGTCGGCGTTTTCAGGAGCTTCGCAGCAGCAGGGACGCTGTCTCATCGTCTGTGTACTCCGCGGGGAAGCTGGTCGTCGCCTTTCTCATGTACGAAACTTGGGCGAGCTGTTGATCCTCAGCGGCCACGGAGACACCGAAGTAATCATCGCCGACCTTGATGTGGCCGGGTGTCGGCTCGTGGTAGCCATCGCGCATGTCCTACAACGAGTTAGTTCGCAGAGTCAGCAATCTTGTCTGGATTAGAACTCACCATCGCGTCCTGGAGTACTTCAACGACCCCCTCCTTCTCGACCCTCGTCTCCTCCAGCTTCTTCAGGTCCTTGCCACCCCAGTGGGTCTGGGTCATGGTGAAGAGGCCGTAGATGTTCATGAAGCCGTGGATATACGAAAAGACCATGAGAAGCGGGATCCACTTCGTGTCCTGCGGGTACTGGACGAAGTGTGGGATCATCTTAAGGTTTTTGGTGAAGAAGATCCACATCAAGAAGAGGGTGTAGGCTGGAATAGCCCAGGAAGAACCGCCGACTGCCATCGCCAAGGAGACCCACATCAGACCCTCCCAAAAGAAGGCCGGAGTCTGCCACTGGCCGACGTAGATGACATAAAAGCCCCAGAAGTACTTCAACGAGCGCCAGTACGTCTCGTTCTCCATGACGATGAGGTTTCCGCGCCAGTGGGCACGGATCCAGCGCATGCACTGGGCGAGGTATTTACGGTCACCCTCAACAGTCGTCTCTAGGGTCGAGCGAGGATCGAACTGGATGCGAATGCCCCAGCCGTTCTTGTAGACATACCTAGTCAGGCACTTGTCATCGTCACTGTTGAGAGGCTTGCCGCGCCAGGTGTCATGCGTGAAGTAATATGTGAAGTCGTCATTCTGGAGGATTGACGTTCGGTAGGCTGCTGTACGTCCTGACAAGGTCGAAATGGATCCGTCAATGGCGTTTGTTGCGCAATTATTCCAGACTCGGCGCTCGAGGTACGATATGCCCAGGATGTTCCACGCGGTTGGCTTCTCAAGTCGGCGGACTCTCTGGCGGGTACCACCAGCTCCAACAATTGGATCCTCGAACACGGCCAGAAGGTACTTGAGGTAATCGGCGGATGGCCAGGAGACGTCGTCGTCAGCGAACACAGAGATTGAGGTCTTCATGTGTTGCAAGGCTTCCAAGATCTGGGTCCGCTTGTTGAACTCTGACACTCCAAGAACCTGGATCGTAGGAGCAGAAAAGCTGGCGTGCGCTGAATCCCGGAGATTCGCTGGATCCAGGTTCTCTGCGATGATAGGGCGCTTGATGCCTGTAGCAATGCACTCCTTTACCAGCTCGACATTGTCGTTATTAGTGACGATGAACACCGCAGCAGGGTTGTTCTCGAGGATCCGCTGAATCGATTTGATGTGTTCCATCGGCTCCTTGAACGTTGTGGGAATGATGACAGTCACATCCTTCGAAGTGTAGGCTGGCTCATCTGGGACTGGTGTTGCTTTGAAATTGCGGTATGTCCAGATTGAGACGAGGGTGCGAGCGTAGCGGAAAACAAAGACTGTAGTGAAGAAGGGGAGTCCTACCTTGGTAGCGATGGTCATGCTGGAAGCTCCTGCAGCCTGGGCAGCGCTGGTGGCTAGATGACCGACGGTGCTCGACGTCGTAGTGGTGTAGATTGTAGTAAAGACTAGAGCAATGCCTCGATGCAGAGTTGCAGTTGTTGTCGTCGCTAGAATAAGCGTACCGGGTGAGCTGACCGAGGCGTTGAGGCTTTCTGAGCTGTGTATAAGGGTATGTATCGAGATATATGTCGTCGAGATCGAGTGCGTTACACACGACCAGACACCGAGTTGCTTTGTCTCCTTGCACAAACACGATCACGCAGGCGCTTTGAACCTCACGCGCGAGCCCTTGTGCGGAATCACAAGAGGATTGTATGGAGGGTGCCGCTGAAAGGCAGCTGCGGCAATGCGATTGTGTGGTGAAGGGTGTTTCTACGGTCAGGGGCGGGCAGTCAAAGTGCAATGGCTCGAGGAGGATATCGAAGAGGCCGGCGGCTTTGACAGTCCTGTCGATACCTCGAGGTTGACGATCTGTTGCTGAAAGAAAGGACGCGCTGGAGGCAATGCGGTTGTTATTATGGAGAGGTGTGGTGGAAGCGGAGTGTTGAAGAGGGTGTTTGTGTGTGTGTGGAGGTTGGTCGTGGTATGAGACAAGCACACCGATCGATGGCCGCGGGTTTGATGTCCTCTAGCAGGTGAGTTTCTGCACGGACATGAAGCACTGGGCCTGTGCACTCTTCGCTCACCCGCTGGACGTGAAGAAAGCGCAAGAGTCTGCCATGTGATGGCCATGGATGTCGGAATTCAGGGGCACCAGCCAAAAGCACAGACGTTTTGGGCATATGATTGTCCGGCGGCATGTCGCGCACGAGCGTCTTGACGAACATCGTTCGCAGAAGTCCCTTCTTTCTTTCCACAAGCACACTCCGAAGACAACAGCCATTCGTTGAAAAAGCACCATCCAGAGTCGACCAACCCCAAGATCGCCGCGACGATGTGCAGGTACGAGCAGTACTACTCTTGCACCGGCTGCATCAAGCCACTGCAGACCGTCCAGACATCCTCATGCTTCTCTCCGTACATCATCAACAACCACTACTGTCGTCCGTTCGTTTGGATCATCACCGAAGGCCACAAGTGCCACTCTTGCACCATCCGGGAAGAAGAGTTGGAACGGGATCGATTCATAGCACCACCACCCCCCGAGAAGGGGCACGAGGTCCGTTGGTCGGGTTGGACGTAAGTCAATGGAGTAGAGCCAGACACCGAAGCATCCCACTGACAATTCCAGACGCATCGTCATGCCTAAGAGCTTGGGAGCGATCTGATTGTGTGACATCTCGGCTCGTGAGTTGTAATTTCGACCGATCAAGACCGCGGCACCAGGCTGGCTTTCAAGAGCTGCCATTCGAGCAGAGGAAGACCGGGGAGACGAAGCGACTCATGGACGTCCTCACCCTCGGCCGCTAAAAGCTTTGGGGGCTCCAAGACGAAGGACCCCAGGGCCATCATTGAGTGAGGTCAGATGATGGTGGATCTTCCGGTGATTGCACGTTTTCAGCATCAGTAAGCAAGTATTAAAGATTCATTTCGATGTGTATATCGTTTTCGCCCTTCACATATCGTCAAAAAGTGATGCGATGGAGAGAATGTCTCCTTCAGATGCCAATTTGTAAGTCACCATGTTTGCTATATCTTAGATGTCTTTGAGTTGTGAGACAATGATTGAGACGTCTTGCAAACATCAGCATGTGAGCCTTGACGGAACAGGAAGGAGGGAGGTGAATGCTTCCTGGCTGCCAAGACCAATGGATGTGGAGGAGCCGATGCAGATGAGCCGGGGCCTTCTCCTTCGGCTGGTGGTCCGAATGTGGGACAACAACCCGATATCGAAGGGGTTTTGGTGGGGAAGAAGACCTCACGGTGGGCAGCATCGGCCAACCTTTCGACAAAACACCTTCAGAAACCGTGTCTCTCAACGATTCTTCACTTCTACCTGTCACGCGACTCTTTACGGTCTCTACTGAAATCTAGCATTCGAGCACGATCGCCGTATAAGGAATACTAGGAGAGCATCGAAACCGTTCAGGATAACGATACTTGGAGCTATGGACGTACCGACGACGAAGTCCTTAGCGGACATCTACCCAGAAGATGCTTTGAAGAGCCAGACTGCAAGATGGGACAAGTTATTTCAGTCGTTCAAGGATACATATGGCAAAAGCCCAGACTTCGTGAGCAGAAGTCCGGGCAGAGTGAATATCATTGGCGAGGTATGAATACGAAGGGGCCATTAGCTATTGGACGAGGCCAATACTACACACTTAGAGGATACCTACTAAGCCTTGGACAGCATATTGACTACTCGCTCTACGAAGTCATTCCTATGGCAATCACAGCAGACGTCCTGCTAGCCGTTTCAGTGCACAAGAAAGAGGCCGGGCCCTCTACGATGCGCCTGACGAATGTACATCCTCAAAAGTTCGAGTCTCGAGAGTTTCAAATACCAGACACTGGCGACGTTCACATTGACTCCAGAACGCTAGAATGGACAAATTACTTCAAGTCTGGCTTGCTAGGTGCCACAGAACTTCTCCGGAAGAAGTCGAAAGAGTTTAAGTGCAGTATAGGAATGGACATACTCGCAGACGGAACAGTACCCTCAGGTGGTGGTCTCTCAAGCAGTGCAGCTTTCACATGTGCCAGCGCCTTGGCAGTCATGAAAGCGAATGGAGTTGAGAAAGTGGACAAGAAAGAGCTTGTCGAGCTCGCCATCGTCTCGGAGCGAAACGTGGGAGTCAACTCTGGAGGCATGGACCAAGCCGCTTCAGTCTTCCCACTACAAGGCTCTGCGTTATACGTCTCATTCGTGCCCGAGCTCTCTGCGCAGAACATCGCTTTCCCAGAGCTCAAATCACCCCTAACCTTCGTCATCGCACAATCGTTCGTAGCAGCAGACAAATACGTAACAGGGCCCGTGTGCTACAACCTGCGAGTCGTCGAAGTCACACTCGCAGCCCTCGTCCTCTCCAAGATCTTCGGCCTTTCATCCCTCCCCTCAGACGCCGGCCCTCTTGGCGTCTCTCTCCGAGGCTTTCACGACACCTACTTCCAAGAAAAAGAAGGCATCAAAAATAACCACGCTGTCTCCAAGCAAGACTTCGCCCAACAACTCCAAGACCTCATCAGCAAAGTTGACCAATACCTCCCTCAAGAAGATGGTTACACTCGGCAACAAATGTCCGAAATCGTGGGAATACCCATCGAGGAATTGGAGAAGAAATACATGACCAAATTTCCCATCCGCGCAGAGAAATTCAAACTCCGTCAAAGAGCCCTTCACGTCTTCAGCGAGGCCGCCCGTGTCCTCCAATTCCACGATCTCCTTCGGTCTCCACCACTTCAAAACGCGAAAGGCGAAGCAGAACTCCTTAAATCTCTCGGCGAACTCCTAAATGACACTCAAGATTCCTGCCGCGATATCTATGAAAACTCCTGTCCTGAACTGGATGAGCTCTGTCAGCTCGCGAGATCAGCGGGCGCTTATGGAAGTCGATTGACGGGTGCTGGATGGGGTGGCTGTAGTGTGCATTTGGTGCCGGAGGATAAGGTGGAAAAGGTCAAGGAGAAGTGGGTCAATGAGTATTATAAGAAGAAGTTTCCGGATATTGCGAAGGAGAAGTTGGAGGAGGCGATTGTTGTGAGTAAGCCGGGGAGTGGGAGCTCGGTCTTCGAGGTGGATGGTAGGGAAGCGGTATGAAAAAGTTCCTGTGATTGCACGGAATATCATGACCGAGATGGTTGACATGGGTGAATGAAAAAGAACGATGAGCTCAGCGTGTGAGAATATGCTGACAGGGCTACATTTTGCACTGTCCTCTCGTGCTCAGGCTCAATTTCTACCAATCCGTAGCTGCTGCTGGCTCTCTTGGTTAACACTACCATGCAGACACCTTCTTCCATCTGTGCAACCGTAGACGATGATTCCAACATGGGGTCCTCATCGACGACTAATCTCTCGGCTCTTGCTTGACCTGGACCGTCTCGCCTTCCGACTTCACCTTTGGCTCTTTTGATTCCTGCTTGATACGAGCAGCCTCGCCTTGCGACTTCACCTCAGGCCGCAACATCTCCGCCACTGCTCTGTAAGCTCCGTTGTTCTCGCGGTGTGCCTTTGGGGCTAGCTCCAGAACCCTGTCCCTCGAAGCATCGACCCGTTTTCTCTTTTGGTTCTCTCGCTTCGTCGATCTTGCCGATTCTGCCAGTCTCTGCCATTGACGGTCTCGTCCTCGTTGGCGCTCGACCTGCTGGACGAGACGAACGAGATCTCTCGCGGTCTCTGGAGGTCAGCTGGTGCTGATGATCCTCGGGCACGGATCGTGACATTAGATCAAACTTGCGGTTCTGGCTTCTCAGCCTCGCAGCTTCGGCCTCGGCTCTTGAGGGAAAGTGCTGTGAGGCTTGATCTAGCTGAGATTGATCGTCGAGTTGACGATGCTGCGGCTGCGGCTGCTGCTGCTGAGGTCGCCCTCCGGTGGAACTGGCATGTGCGCCACTTTGAATGCCCCCTCGTCCTCGTCCGCGAGCACGCCGTCCATGTCCCCGATTGTTGCCACGACCTCCTCCTCTACCTCTATTACCATGCCTAGCCAGGCTTTCAAGCGCTTGCTGTTGAGCAGCGAGGTTCCCAATTTGATGTTCAGTGAGGCGGGACTGCCCATCCAAGGCCTGGAGCTCGATGGTCGGCTGGCCCTGGTTATTGATGTGTATGACACCGGTACTGTTGATGACCCCACCACTTCGCAATGTGAGTTTCAAGGAAGCTTGCGGAGGCATGATGAAGGATGGCGTGGATGGGCGGTGGCTGACTGATTAACGACGAATGTAGCCTCAAGGTGCAGGCAGAGGCAGCGTCGACTCCAGATGACTGCGATGATTTGATGTTGGGGAAAGGGAAGGTGGATGAAGTCTCTGTTGTTGGCAGTTGAAGACGTCGAGGTACGCGTTCCAGTCTACTGGGTCCACGCTGGGGCTTGGGTTCACATGCAACGAGGAAGGAGCAACCGCATCGACTTCACCCATTCTACTGACTTCAGGAGATCGTTCGGTCATCATTTCAGCTCTGATGTGCCATCAATACTCTTTGCATCGACTCTTCAGCGGGAACGTAATCCTAAGCGCCCGCTTCGAAAGGCCGGTAAGTCACAACGTCAGCTTCATCAGATCTTGAGATACCCTGCTTCAACAGCCCCTCAAACGCTCTATTCAGGATACACCATCTTCCTTGTCACACCCCCATCAACAACAAACTCGCTCCCACTAACTCCCTCATTCCCCACAAGATACTCCACCGCCTTCCATATATCCTCCACTTTCCCAACCCTTCCCGTTAAGTGCCACTCATGATCCTCCTTCGACATGCCATCTTCCCATTTTTGCCCTTTCTCATCGGCGTCTTTACATTCATTCGAAACATTAATCCATCCTGGAAGAATCGCATTGACTCGTATGTTCTGCGGAGCGAGGCTTACGGCCATAGATCGTGTCAGACCGAGAAGACCGGCTTTAGTGGCAGAGTAGGGTTCGTTGTTGGGTTCGGACATGAGAGCTCTTGTCGAAGAGACGTGGATGATAGAGCCGCCTTGTGCTCTCGAAGAAGATTTCTGCAGTAAGGGAAGACATTTCTGGCTCAGAAGCATAGGGGCCGTGAGATTTGTTTCGATGGATGCATTCCAGTCTTCGAGAGTGAGCTCGCTCAAATGCGATTTCCCCACCGCAGAAGTGTCTGCTGCGTTGTTGATCAGGACGTCCAGATGGCCGGAGAAGAGATCATGCGCGACTCCTACGGCGGTTGACACGTCCCCTGGATCTCGGAGGTTGCAGTAAACTGCTTCGAAATCTTTGCCTCGTTCATGGGTTTTGGAGAGGGTTGATGCCGTGTGGCTGAGTTCTTCTCTGTTATTGTCCAGTAAGCATACTCGGTTTCCATTCTGTAAGAGGAGACGGCTTAGGCCTCGTCCGATTCCTCGTCCGGCTCCGGTGACCAGGTAGTTAAGAGCTGTGCTTGAGACAAGCATGGTTGCTTTGATGGGAGAGCTGTCGTTACACAAAAGCTCGAAGAAACAGGGGTGATGGAATTGACTTTGGTGTGATGTCATCGCAGTTCGGCGGGTGAAGGCAGTTCTCGCTGCTCTCGCGAAATATTGTTAGCCATCACCAACGCGTCCCTCCTCAATCGCTCTGAGTTGTGAATGGATCTAAAGAGTGCATCCCGAGTCTCCCGACGGAAGCAGATGACATCCCGAGAGAGCTCACTTGCATACCGATCCCGACGGGTCTTGAAGCATTTGCATGACCTCTAGCGTCATATTTGAACACAAGGTCATCCTCCATCGTCACTGCTCGGGCCGCGTGGACGTTCATAAGCGGCTGTGAAGCTCTTGAGTTCACGAAGGATTCAAGCCTACTGTAAGGCTCTAAGTAAGGATGTATCGAAATCTTGAAATTCTAAAAACACCCTCAGCTACGATCTTGCGACCATCCCGACGGAACAAGAGGGCTCGGGATACCATCAACTTGACTTGTTGACGTCGTCTGTCGTTTTCCATGCTTGTTGCAGGTCGTCTTGTACGAGCGATGTTGAGTAAACAATTGCGATGGCCATAAATACTGAGGTATCAACCCAGTAGACAAACGCACACCAACAACCTCAGCAATTGCCCTACAAAGTACCAGAAAGATCAGATCTCATCAAGTCCTTCGAAATGGCAGCTACAGGCAAGATCGATGTCCACCACCACTTCTACTCCCCCATCCTTCGAAAAGTAATCGAAGAGAACGGAGGCGATCCCTCCGGATGGTACATGCCAGACTGGGACCTCTCGCTCGACCAGACCTTCAACTCCAAAATGAACATCGGCACAACGATTCTCTCCGCAGCAACTCCAGGCCCAGCCTTCGTACCTGACGTCGCGCTGCAAGTAAAAGTCGCCCGCGAAACAAACGAATACGCAGCGCACATCCGTGACTCCGACCCAACCCACTACGGTTTCTTCGCCTGCACTCCAGATCTCTTAAACACCAAGGAAGCCATGGCAGAGATCGTGTATGCCCTCGACACCCTCCACGCCGACGGCATAATCCTCAACACCTCCTACGGAAGCTCCCACGCGCACTACCTCGGCGACGCGGCCTTCATCCCAATCTGGGACGCCCTCAATTCCCGCAACGCAGTAGTTCATATCCATCCCACCCACGCAGCAAACTCTCAACTTGTGAGCAAGTTCCTCCCACAGCCGGCATTCGATTACCCACACGAAACAGGACGAACGGCGATAGATTTGATCACATCTGGCGTGCTGGCCAAACATGCTCCAAACTGTAAAATCATCCTCTCCCACGCCGGCGGCACCCTCCCGTATCTCATCGATCGCGTTGCAGGTCTCTTACCCAACGCTCCAGCAGCGGCAGGTTTCAATCCCGGCTTAAGTCGCGGTGAGATTCTCGACCTGGCGAGGAAGTTCTATTTCGACACGGCGTTGAGTAGCAGTCTGATGAATTTGAAGGGTATGTATGCACTTTTGGGAGAAGAGGGAAGAGATCATGTATTGTTTGGGAGTGATTTCCCACATGCTCCGTTCGAGGGATTGAGTATTTTACGAGGCAGTTGGAGGGGAGTAAGGAGTTGGATGTTGGGGAGTTGAGGGAGAATGGGTTGAAATTGTTCCCGAGGTTGAGGTGACGGCGGCAGTTTTAATGGGAGTTGGCCTGATGAGTGAGTCTTGGTATGAGTATTCGCTAAGAGCTTCCAGTCACCTCACAATGCCGGGTCATATCACTGATCAACGGTGTTACCTTTTCTGAAGGTCATACAGGATGCCATACTGACAAGTGAGTCTGGAGGCTATCGGTGCGGTGGGTTTTCCCAGTGTACTGGTGTGCAAGCTGATTGCCCATACATATAGTTTTGCTTCCTCAATAGACTTGCGATGACAATTGCACCGCGTTAGATAGCTTAGCCAATCGATCGCATCAGCGTCAACGCCTTCGACTTTGTAAGTGGTGTGAGAGTAATCGATAACTCTACAGCTCTGCAATAGCTCGGTCGACTTGCTCCACAAAAGTAAGTATCATGTTAGCAACCCTTGTAGTCATCATACGCGAAGGCATGATCCTGTCAAATTCGGTGCTTACTGCCCTACACACCATATTCCATCTCGCAAGACCTCACCTCGCAGCGAGCTCGAAGAGCTTTCTTGGCCGTCGGAGTCTCCATGCACCTTCTACCCTTGAGCACTGCTGCTGAGGTGGGGTAGGTGTTTGCTATAACCGTGTATACCGAGTCTCGCAACGGTTCCTTGGCAATGGCAGGCAGGTCAGGTCAGCATTGACGCTCGAAGTTACTCGACCGAGGGAGTGATAGCCCGGAAAACTTTCCTAGTGGCCAATGATGAGTTGCTGTTTTGTTGGAGAGTTGATAGTTGAGACGTACTGTGGCAAGGGAGCTGGACCCTTTTCTCAGTCAGCTATCTTTGGTCTCACTAAAGTAAGAAGGTGCATATCTAAGGTGTATTGGGTCTCACCTTCTGCTGTTCTCAACAATCTGCTCTATCATCAAAGAATCAATAGAAAGTCGTCGCGTCAACATGGCACCAATTTCCACAGAAGACCTCGTCGTGCCAGCCAACGGCACACAGAACGGCACTCAGAAGAAGGCGCATGATTTCCAGCAGAAGGAAGGACAGGAAATCGGATTCTCTGGCCCGCCGGAGCTCCATTTCAAAAACAAATACGAGGAGAGAGATTATATCAAAGGCCGCCTCGCAGGCGCCTACCGGCTCTTTGGGCACTATGGTCTGAATGAGGGACTTGCCGGCCATATCACCGTCCGAGACCCAATCGAGCCGGATACATTTTGGTATGTCGACAATGTGCTGCAGAAGGTATCGGATGCTGACAGGCGGTCAGGGTAAACCCATTCGGCGTAAATTTCAACCTGATTAACAAGAGCGATCTTCTTCGCGTCGATCACAAAGGCAACGTCTTGGATCACGGACGGGTGAACAAGCTGAACAGAGCTGCCTTCTTGATCCACGGTGCGATCCATGAGGCCAGACCGGATGTCATGTGTGCGGCGCACACTCACTCCGTGCATGGTCGCGCCTTCTGCGCCCTTGGCAAACCGCTCGACTACATCTCGCTTGAGTCGTGCATGTTCCACAATGTTGGTTTGTCATCACTCTGAAATGTGTTCAAGCTGACGTTAAGTCCCAGGATCATGTTGTCTTCGAGGGCAAAGGCGTTGTGCTGGCTGAAGACGAGGGTTGCGATATCGCTGAGGCCCTAGGCGACAAGAAAGCGGCGTTGCTGAGGAATCATGGACTTCTCACCGTCGGGCAGACGATAGAAGAGGCCGTGAACTGGTTTTATTTGCTTGACAAAGTTTGCCAAGTCCAGTTGTTGGCTGATGCAGCTGCTGCCGGCCGCGGCTCTGAAACCTCAAAGATCACAGATGAGGAGGCAGCGTATACCTGGGGTGTTGCTGGTAGTCATAAGGCCGGGTATATGGGCGGTGCAGCCATGTTTGAATTGATCGATGAGCTGACTGGCAAGAAGTACTTGCAGTGAGTGAGAGCTGTAGAGTAAACAAGACCTACCATTGTGCCTCCTGGCGTCGAGGCAGAGCGATTCAAGCTTCCTCATTGGCGAACATCTTCCAAGCATGGCATCTGTATCAGCAGCGAAGTTGTGGCCTGCATGCCGAGCTCGCACTGCAGCGACGCAGAAACTGAACGGAACAGCGACGTTCACAGGACGCTTCACAGAGAAAGCCGCAAAGTCGTAGTCCAGATTCAGAAATGAGAACAAATGCGAGTCAGATTTGAAGACGTCCACCACCCTGTCCGCGCCCGTCTTCACCTGGAAAAGTGCTCGGACGAAGGTTGAAGGATGCGATAGCAAGCACGTTCGATTCTGCTTCCAGCACATGCTGATGCATGGGCAGCGGTCCAGAGCCCTGACAGCGCAGATGAAGTCGAATTGTGCACGGCCAACAGCGGCATAGTTCTAGAGATAGAACTAGAGATATTCCTTCGCGGTTCAACGGTTGCAACCTCATGTTCCTGGAAAGATAAGAGAACCTTCTATGGAAGAATCCCCGGAATCCTGAGATGTCGCGAATGTCGAATCACGGAACAGGCTTTGTAAGGGCTCCGCACGATCCACCCATGTGGAAAGTCGTCCGTCCAAACGCAGCGCTACAGTGGCTGCGGGTTCCTGTCATGAGGCAAATCCTTCTGATGAAACCCACCCCCACAAAGTCTCCTGGCGAGTTGGCGAGGGAGGCCCGGATGGATCTGCATGCGATGCTGCAAGTCAGATTGGGCCACCAGCCAGATCGACCTTCTTCTAACTAGTGGTGGCCTGGATTGGTTGTCGTGCCTCATATCGCTCATCAAATTCCCAGTGCGATAGACTCCGATCCAGTGGTGCAGGAGCGCCAGTGTTCCCCAGCAGGCCGGCTGCCTCATCACACTGCGGTCGTTGCGAAGACAACCAGAAATGCCACGAGGCCAGCATGCTTGAGGTTCTGTGTGTGCCGCGGCTTGTTCGTGTCAAGCATGTACTCAAGCGGTTCAAGACAGCGCCTTCGTGACGCCAGAGAGTGCTTCTTTCCCGGCTTCCACCTTGGCTCTCCAACGTTGTTGCTGTTTTGCGTTGCATTTGCCATTCGGTCGCGCTTGCCGATCGCACGGATAACGCAACAACCAATCACAATGCTGTTCGCACCTTCAGCCGCTGCAGCCAAGTGACTTGGCATCCGCGCTAGAAGGTTTGATCGGACGTTCCACTCGCCAGCGCCTTCTTCGTTGCGGCTCTCACGCGACAGCAGCGTGCCACAGTATTACCTTAATGTTGATAGAGGCAAACCATGCCATAGGCGGGTTGGTGGAAGTGCAGCATAACGCTTGTGCTGCACAGGCCAATTCGCACCTCGCCGTCAATCCGGTCTAGGGACCTACTAGGCAGTACCTATTGCGGTTCAATCACCGTGCCCCTCGTAGTCTGGTTGCACGGTGAAGTTAAGTACCACTTCGTCCCTCATTTCACATTCGACCTCATCTCCTCCGCTTCTGCGTACCACATCCCGAGTCCTCGGCGTCGCGGCGGGCAGAAACACTGTCATTTCCATCATGGCCATGAACCACGAGGACACCGCTGTCCAGCTCCACGCCACCCTCGAACAGCGCAAAGGATCCATTGGCAACCGACACTCGGTCGACATGACAGGAGCAAAGCTCCCATTCGTGGAGAAGGAGGGCATGATGGTCAGCGATGCCGAGCAACAGGCGACCCCAGACGACCTGGAGCCCAGCGTGCATGAGCAGAAGACGCTCCGCCGCATTGGCGACAAGTTCCCAGCTTCCGCCTACCTCGTCGCCGTCGTCGAGCTGTGCGAGCGATTTACCTGTGAGATTGACTCCCACAAGCCGGGCTTACCTTCCATACTGACAAGGTTGTAGACTACGGATGCCAAGGTCTGTTCCAGAACTACATCAGTAACCGTCCCGGCGGCGAAGATGGCGCACGAGGTCTCGGATTGGGTCATGCTGGAGCGACTGGGTAAGCGTGATCCCCATCGTAGACTCGCTAGCCTGTTCACACGCTGACCATAGATGCTTTTGAACAGACTCAACACTTTCTTCCAATTCTTCTGCTATATCACGCCCATCTTTGGTGCCATCGTTGCCGATCAGTATCTCGGAAAGTACAAGACAATCCTCGGATTCGCCGCTATCTACTGCGTTGGTCTGATCATCCTCTGGACGACCTCTCTCCCCACGGCTATCGAGCATGGCGCAGCCCTCGGCGGCTACGTGACAGCAATCATCGTAATTGCTTTCGGAACGGGAGGTATCAAGTCCAACATTGCACCCCTGATCGCAGACCAGTACACCCGCAAGAAGATGGCCGTCAAAACTCTACCCAGCGGTGAGCGCGTTGTCATCGACCCGGCCATCACTTACCAGCGCATTTACATGATGTTCTACGCTTGTATCAACATCGGTTGTCTGTCGCTCCTGGCTACTCCTTTCATGGAGAAGTACAAGGGCTTCTGGACTGCTTTCTTGATGTGCTGGCTCGTGTTCTGCTTGGGTGTCGGCGTCTTGATCTACTGCCGCAACAAGTACATGGTTCGTCCACCACAAGGATCCATCATCACGGACGCATTCAAGGCCATCGGCATGATGATTGCCAACCGTAACACCGATGCTGCGAAGCCATCTTGGCGCGCCGCCAACGGCAAGACCAAGACTGTTCCTTGGAACGACCACTTTGTCGACGAGCTCAAGCGTGCGCTCCGCGCTTGCAAGGTCTTCACATTTTACCCAATCTTCTGGGTGTGCTACGGACAGTTCAGCTCCAACTTCGTCTCGCAAGCAGCGCAAATGCAGGGTAAGCAATCGAAAGCTTTCGATATCTGGAACTCGAGCTAACGATTTTCCACCAGGCCACGGCATGCCCAACGATCTGATGCAAAACTTCGATCCAATCACCATCATCGTCTTCATCCCCATCCTGGACCGAATCGTGTACCCCTTCCTCCGCAAGATGAAGATCGAGCTCAAGCCAATCGCCCGTATCACAATCGGTTTCGTCCTCGCCGCACTCTGCTTGGCCTACGCCGCCATCGTCCAGCACATCATCTACTCTGCCGGACCTTGCTACGGCCAGCCAGGCAAATGCCCTGCCGGAATGGATGGCGATTCACCTCTCCCTAACCACGTCCACATTGCCGTCCAAACACCCGCCTATGTCTTCATCGGTCTTTCCGAAATCTTCATCTCCGTTACCGGTCTCGAATACGCTTACACCAAAGCCCCGCCGTCGATGAAGTCTTTCGTGCAATCCCTTTATCTCTTCACTTCCGCCCTTGGATCAGCCATCAATGAGGCTTTCGTCCCTGCGACAGGTGACCCGGCTATCTTGTGGATGTACACTGGTATCGCGGTCGCCGCTTTTGTCACTGCGATTGTTTTCTGGTTCACATTCAACCACTACGACAAGCAGGAGGAGGAGATGAATGCGCTTGATGCGAATGATTCTTTTGCGGGCAAGGCGGGTGAGGAGAGCGAGACTGCTAGTCAGCAGGGTCCTGAGACGAGGCCGGCTGAGAAGATCTGAGGAGTCTAGGACTCTCGGATTACAACGCATTGATGCATTTACGTAGATACGCTCGCCCTTTTTGCATGGTGTGATGAGTATCGAAAAGCTGTTCAAACTCTCCAAAGATTTCGTTCATTCTCTATGTCGCTTAATATCGCGATCCGACATGAGCTCTTGGTCAAATGTGCAAGCTCAACACTTTATACACGGACGTTGTTCAACGCTCAACATCACCAAAGTCCGGTGCTCAGATTCAAAGCGATAGACAGGGAGAGCAGCTGCTTGGTATGCTGTTCCAAGTCCCAGCTGGATCTCTCCCCGAGCACGTGCCGACCTGCCCAGAGGAAGCCAATGTTCAGCTCTCAACGCCCCTCAGCCAACAAATGCTACAACAGCTGGCTGAAATTCCATCCTGTACACCTTTTCGAAATTTCGTTCCACGCCAATCTAAATCTGGCAGGGAGCGTCTGTTCGGCAGATGGTTGATCAGGCGAATGAGATGGTGGAGATAACGAGGTGGTAGTGCATCTTGAGCGAGGTCTGGATGCAGAGCTTTTGAAGATCTGAGGCCAAGTGGGAAGTGGAGGGAAAGTAGGATCCTACGCACTTAGGGTTATGAGATTATTGCTTCACTCTTTGGACACATTGGATGGATAGATCCAAGTGTGACCACTTTCGAGCAGGTTGATAACCTACCCAGCTGCGGAGTTACGGATTTCTGATGCAGTGAAGCTCTTGATATGAGTTGCATCAGGCTCATTCGGGTACCGGAAAGAGTGCAATTTGTGTGGTATGTCGCAAGATCTATCGGCCATAGCGATCTGATGGGCTCTCTACCAAAGAAGGCCTGTTTGCAGACGCCAAAACTCCTTCGCTTCCTCGTAAGAACAGTTTTTTTGGATTAATCCCGTTGTAACACTACAGTCGCAGCCATAAACACCAACATGGCCGTCTTGAGCCAGGGGTATTCACTGAGTAGGATGGTAACGTATCCAACGAATGGCACGTATGCCACCACACTCCCGACGACGTCTTTGCTTCGCTCGAGATAACCCTGTCCGCGTGCGTAGAGTTCAGTGTCGTCGGCCGCATTGTTATCGCCCTTCGTAAGGAGTTGCAGAGGAGATGCGCTGTGAAATAGCCATTGTTAGCTCCAGCTCCCACTCCCACTACACGCGCGGTGAACGCGTCTTATATAGAACAACTCACCCTCCCCCAAACCTCCTAACCACCCGATGCACAATCGGGATATCCTTCCCCCTCACATTGTACACAACCACTTCTCCTACTTGTGTTTCCATACCCCGATTCCAGAGAAATAGCAAATCGCCTCTTTGGAATGCGGGTTCCATGGATCCCGAGAGAACGACGACGATGGGTGAGCTCGAGTTGGTGAATACGGATAGGCCTTTCCAGAGCATGAAGGCAGTGGAGAGGACGAGTGCGAAGTTGAGAACTTGTGCGGCCAGTTGGCGCGGTTGCATGTTGGCTAGAGAGGAGAGCATTTTGGCGGTTTTGAAGGTTTGATAGTATGTGGTGGTGGCAGGCGAATTGCTGGAGCGAGTGGTTTCCTTCTAGCGACACCCGGGCCGCATGTGCTCAAGAGATCGTTGTGCTTGCATGTGAGCAACCGCGTCGGGTAGTGAAGACAGCTGGATGTTCGCTCGACCCGGCTTGCCAAACCCTGAGCTCGCTAGCGCCATGACTCGCGCCTCACTTGCACTCACTTCAACTCCGCTCCTCCCTCCTCTACTATCCATCAACTTACACCACTCAAGTCGTCCGTCGAATGATCAGTGCCTCATGTCATCTACATCGATGGCTGACCAAGCCGTTGCAGCCAGCTGTGCGTATCTTGCTGTTCGCTGCGAGATACCATGGTGAGGGAGGATGGTGGCCTTCCGCCGTTTGGAGCCACTTGCAAGTGATGCATTGGCAGTAAGTTGCATGTGAAAGCGACATGCATTGCCTTTCAATATTGCTTCATTCCATCCTATTACCATTCTCAGTTTCATCCAACAGCAACACTGTCTTGCTAATACAGCAACCTTTCTTCATCGCGCATTCGCCGCGCACTGTCTCCCAGACGCTGCATCATTGAACTCCGATACTTTCGTCAACCGTCAAATAGTTTGCATCCGCGACTTTGAAACACACGCCGCCGCACAAGCTGTGTGACCGGCACTTGACTGACCCTCTCCAAGTCTTACAACTAGCGGCCAGCGCGACAATGACCGACAAGGCTGCTGGAGGCACCTGGGTGACGCCTTATTACGGTATGCCGTGGCCAGTCGTGCTCACCGACGAGGAGACAGCACCGGAGAAGTTTATCGAGAGCCGAGTAAATCCTCTCGACATACCCGCTGTCCTGTTAGGCAGGCACAAGTAGTAAGTTCAAAAGTCGCAACACGGAAGTCAATAAAAGCCGAGCTGAAAAATGCGCAGCGTCTGGGTCGCGGCTGAGAATCTGAAAGAATACAACCCGAACGAAGACTATCTGCATGGACTGGCGGAGCTTCCAGAGCAGGAAGGAGAAAGCGAAGAGTACTTGAAAGAGACACAACGTCGTGCGGCCTTCCGAGTCGATGCTCCTAAGTTCCGAGATCACCTTCAATGGCGCGACGACATCTTGAGCGAATCGAAGGTCCGAAGCTTGGAAAAAGATAATAGGGCTACCAGACTATTCAATCATCGCAAAAGAAGCTCGAGCGGCAGTGAGCGGAGCTCTATGTTCAGGAGCAGTTTGTCCTCGGACAACTTGTCCTCACGCGGTGTCTCATCTCCGCGCTATACGCCCACCAAGAAGCGCCGCAAGCACGCCTCAAGTATTGACCTCACGAATAAACCCGATGAAGACGAATCCGAAGCAGAGTCCGTTTCTGCAAACGGTGACCTAGGGCCTGCAAACTCGAATGCTGGAGACAACATTCTCGGCCTTGCCCTCAACAAGAAATTTGAGAATGTTAACAAGCGATCATCATCCTCACAGTCCAGCACACTCTCTAAATTCGCGAGGAACCAGAACCCTGCCCCGGATGAATGCAAGATAGTCGCCAACAACCATGGCCAGAGACAAGATGTCATGACGATCAACCGTGCCGCCATCGACCAATGCGGCTACCTCAAAGATCTCGAAAAATACAATACAGAACGCGGCTACTACGAAATCGACCTCACCACCGACCCTCACGCCATCACCACCAACATCACCGCCAAAGAAATATCCAACCTCTTCGACTACTTCAATTCCGGCGACCTCGGCCCTCCATACCTTCCCAACTCATCCGGGAACTCCCCCAATCCCTTTGGCCCCCTAACCCCAACCCAAAAACAATCCCATGCCGAACGATTCGCTACAGCATTCGTTACAGCCTCCAAGGTTCGACACAGTCCACTTCAAGACTACATCTACGACAAAATCCGCGGCCTGTACCCACTCCCACCTCTCGGTATCCTTACGATCGCTGCAGTCCTTGCACGGGTCCCTGTACCGACCAGTGATGCTGAAAAGCAGCTGGGGGTATGGGTAGTAGACCACATCACCGGGTTCTATTGGGTTCTAGTACGAGATCACACAGCTCCCATGCAGAGGCTACTTGAGGACAATGATGATTTGAGAGCGGAGATATATCGAGCTCTAGCTGAAAACGCGAGGGCTGGGAAGAAAGATTTTTAAGGGGACTTAGTGGCTGGATGGATGGAGAAGTCAAAGACGTCGAGCAGATCATGAGTGGTCGACCGCAGATCGTTTTGAGGACAGTTATTGACTACAGGAGTACATCAAGCAAGACATGGTGTAATACTGTCGTGGAGGCAGGCACTCCATTGATTGATCTTGTCTATCAAATATCCCTTTCTTACTTCGTCGACGCGTACCACCAACATCCCACCCCAACCGCCACGACCCCAACAAGAACGGGAACGACTTTCTTCACCGCCTTCGCAACCATCATCTTCCACATCACATCATGTATGTCCTCCAGATTCCTCATGAACTCTTCAGTCGTATTGACGTGCGGGAATTCCCACTCCGGTCGTTCATCTCCCAAAAACTCACAAATCGGATCCCACCCTTCCTTGATATTCATCACCATCAACTTGTCCTTCGGCACGACCCGTTTTATCTCGGCAACATAGTCATCATACCACTGCACCCCGTTTTTGGTCCCATTCCTCGCATCAGACACAAGAACCTGATACATAGGATGTTCGGCCGAGACGCGACGGGTGAAGAGTTGCATGGGCGTTTCGGGGGGTAGGATGAACTTTTGGAGAAGTCTTTGGAAGAAAGTCGGTTCCGCCAATGTAACTTCTCTCAGAAACTTCACCACGCTTTCTTGTTGGGATTTCCACCATTGCTCTGCACTATCCCGAACCGTCAGGATGACCTTGGCTTCCGGGTATGCAGCTAATAATTCTTTGTAGAAGAGAATGCAAGGATTATCTGTGACGGCCATACAATGTCCCAAAAGCTGATCCCATTCTTTTCGAGTGAAGGGTGCTTTGTGACGGGGATCGGAGGGTGGGAGGCGGGAATCGATAGCGTCGAGCCACATTTCGGCGTCGCGGGGGTTTTCGTTTAGGATGCAGGCGTAGTGGTAGACGTCGGCGTAGCCCAGATCGAGAAGGGCTTGGCGGAGAGCTGTGAGAGGACGTGTTAGTGATGAGTGGGTTTGATTTGGCATGGATCATGGTTCGGCTTGACTTACAAGAAGTACCTGTTCGCGAGAGACCTAGACAGATCACCTTCATGGGTACAGCACGAGTGCATTTTCGACGATCGATGTTGGTGGCTGTTGCGAGAGCGGAGACGTCGCCGACGATGGGGCGGCGGGGTGGTGGGGAGGTTTTGTTCGGCGACATTGTCGTGCGTTGTGTTTCTGACGCTCTTCGATTTGGTGACTGAGATGATGGAGGTAATGCCTTAAGCGCGAGCGAGAATCGCACTTGTGATGCAATTCCCCTTCCGGTATATAGAACGAGCGGCTCAAGGGTGATTTTGCCAAGTGAATATTTGACAATCCCCAGATTAAGGCCTCCCGCGAAGTGTCGCACAGGATAACTTCAGGTTCAAGGAGACGTTGATTGTGGAATTTGTACCTGAAGAGCGGTATGTAGATCCTTCGGAAGCCTTGAGCGGGTCCGAATAAAATAGTTTACAGCCCTGCGACACTGTAGCGCAGGAGGATTCTCCATTTCGTGAAAAGCGTTCAACGAACCTGGATGACCGTACCGCGGGATCCACCAACACCATTGTAACCAGTATGCTTCGTACGACTAGCAAGACTATAGAGAAACTAGTAGTTCCTTGAGCCGGCGAGCTGAGATTGCGTTCAGGGTAGCTTAATCCGGCTCCTGCCAAGCACGGACCGTCGTCAGGGCGCTCCTCTCGTAAGCTGCAATACTAGGGCCAGTCAGCATAACAAGGCATTGTCAAGGACACAGCACCTTTATTCCGTACCAAATTACGCCTTCGGGACATCAACGGCTCTAAGCTCCTTCAGCGTATTCGCAGTCTCCAGGATCTTCCTCATCAGCTCTGGTGGCCTCCATCCTAATCCTTCTGCAGCAAGTAAAGTCAAGCTAGCTTGATCTCCTCTTCCAGGCCGCCCAGGCGCAGTCATGTTCGGCTTCATGTTGACATCAAACAGCTTGAAGTCGGTACCGATCTTGTCTTCGGCCTTCCTCACATCAATGCGAATCCGTGCCTTAACTTGCAGAAGTCTTGCCACGTCCTCGCATTCGCGCTGCACTTGAGCAAAAGCGGGATCTTTGTGAGCTTCTTAAGGATGGATGACGTTCGAGTTGGCAGTCACTGCGACAATGCCATTATCAGGCGCAATTCCGTCTTCATGATTGAAGCGCACGACTACCGGCATCGACCAATATTCCGGACTGTCTTCGCTCGGCGGCATTACTGTGACGGTCGCCTCGGTTCCGGTCAGAAAATCCTCGAGCATGGCATTATTTGGTCCTAGACTGTCGATATGTGATTCTAATTCTGGGACTGTGTGGTAGGTTTTGACGCCTTGCGAGCCGCGCCCACGGATCGGTTTGGCCACGACAGGGAGTTGCATATCGTGCCCTCGAAGCTGACTTTCAATGCCATTGCTATGAGGAGCAACAAACGACTTTGGCATTGTGAAGTATTCCTTACCTCGAAGAAGAGACTTGACGTAATGCTTGTCATCATAGAGCTCGACATGTTTCATGGCCTGTCCGACCACTCGCAGATCCCCAGCATATATGTCCAGTGCCTGTGACTATTGAAGCGTATGGCTCGCGAAGACAATGGTGTTCGACCAGAAACGCGTAGCTCCGTGCTTCTCGATGGCTGTCACAAGGCTGTCCTCGTCATCTGTAATGGTCCAGCCTTCGTGCTTGCGAGGATCAAGGTCTTCTTCCGGGTTTGGCGTGCCGATAGGAATGTCGCATTGCTTGATCAATATGTATGCAATATCTGCGCCAGAGTTCTGATAGCCTACTCAAGGGGTGAGTGCTCGAGTACAAGATCTTGAGGAGCAGGATCGCATACCTCCAGACTTCTTGGGCTTCCGGACTCCGTTGATTTCTGGAGGGTAGATAGCCTGATGAAAGACGGCCACCTTGGTATTAGATTGAACTGAGTAAAGTCTTCGATTCCCTGCGCGCTTCATCCATGGTGTAGCTGTGGTAAAGCTGGTTCGGAATGCTTTTGGGAAACGCGACGCCATCATAA
The DNA here is from genome assembly GCA_031771865.1 of Nothophaeocryptopus gaeumannii. Taxonomy (NCBI): domain Eukaryota; kingdom Fungi; phylum Ascomycota; class Dothideomycetes; order Mycosphaerellales; family Mycosphaerellaceae; genus Nothophaeocryptopus; species Nothophaeocryptopus gaeumannii. The sequence continues at coordinate 483,827 of JASISA010000009.1, forward strand.
ATGAGGCCTGAGGCATTAGCACATGCGATGCGAAGAAGTCAAGAAATTTGAAACACAAGTGAGAGGTGGCAGTTGATGAAACATTACGCTCCTTCGAATTTGCGGGTTGGTCCGCTCTCGGCTGACGCACGGACTAATCAATTCGATGCCCAATTCACGACAGAGATGCAGCCTCGAACAGCTTGCCACCCTAGATACTGAAAGGCCAGCAACTCCGAGGGACGCGCGGGGTGTCGAACGGGCCGAGACCGCCATTGACTGCGTTCTTCCTCTTAAGGTGGAAATCGGGAGGGCCAGGAGTTGTTCTTGGAGAGGGCGTTCGCAGCATGCGATACATACTCGGAATGACCGGCATATTCAAAGGCTGTGGCGTTTTATTTGGTTCCGAGTCGACTCTTCGATGGGCGTAGAAGAAGGGGTGTCGAGCCTTCGTGATGCTCTCACTCCTTTCCGCTCCCTCCCATGGCGACTTGAAGAAGCAAGAAGAGGCCGATTGCCCACCAGTACCTTCTTCTGTTAGCGAGTACTTCCTCGAGACCTTGACAGCAAACGAAACTTACTTTTGCAAGAAGGTCTTCTCAGGTTCTTTGCCTTCTACTTGCCCATCTTCTCGAATCACTACTGGCTTGTTCAGCGCTGGCACCACGCCAGGCTTCATCTTGACAACCTCTACGTTTAGATCGTCCTTCGTATTCTTGCCCTTCCCTTGAGATACTGGCTCGGTCGTCTTGAACCCAAGATGGTACAGCTCGCCATTCGGCTTGACCTGCAGTTGCAATTTCTTCGGTCTGCCCGGCGCGAGATTCGATGCTGCCGTGGCAATGCCAGACCACTCGCCAGACTTGTGGTAGAAGCCAAGTCTTACGATGTCATCCCCAGGGTGTACTGCAGGCGCAGAGTACTTCTTGAGGGTAGCGTTCGTGGAAGTGTACAAGATGGTTGCGAGTGCATGCGGTTTCGCGGCGGACAGTGGCCAGGCGAAGATGTCGACAGATCGCTCGGTCTCGACGGCGGCAGCTAGAGACAGCACGAAGGCCAGCAGAACGCTGACCACAGTGTGTACACGCATTTTGATGTGTTGCACGGATGTTGATGCAGAGTGTTCGGCTTCACGATAGACTCCCGATCCAACTCCGCGGATGCCTCAGCTCGCGCCAAGAACGAATGGCCCAAGCTCCTTCCCCGACGCAAGTGCGATGGGGAAGCTGCAGGACCTCAGAAGAGTTTTATCTGCAGGAACGACCCGAACGAGAATCAGCCAAAGAACACATGCAGTCCACGAGAAGAGACTGCAGAAGTGATCTCGAATGATGCTGAGTGATGATCTTGTCATGGCCTCACTAGACGCCCACCAAAGTCCAATGCCCCAGTCTCCCCGCCAAAAGGGCAGACCCACCGGATGACATAGCTTTTGTCAATCGCACCCTCGAGGAGGACAGACGGCGTACCTATGCTCGACAGGGTCCATGCGGGTTGATTTTTGTCGTCAGTGAGCAGACGGAAAGCACATCTCAACCAAAACTCTTCCTCTTACAACTCCTCCACCACCTCTTACTATACCCTTACCAGAAATCGCAGTTTCAGGGCTGCTTATACACGACCTTGCCTCACCTCACTCCGTTGGTATTGTCACAAGACAAGCAGCAGGCCATTGGCCACATCACTCCTTCACGCAAACACAGCAAGGGATCTCTGTAAACCTTAGAGCTCTACCCGCACGGGCCCGCGAGGCAAAAGGATTCAAGATGGCGTCCGATCGTAGAACGAGCAACGTCAATCTTCCTTACCGAAACCCTTCACGCCAGCAGTCCAGACAGATGTCGGTCGATCCTCACAATGAGCTCCGTCCGGAACAGAACCACTACATTGGTATCGATGTCGGTACCGGCAGTGCGCGTGCCTGCATCATGAATGACAAGGGCGACATTGTCGGACTGGCTAGCGAGAACATTGGCCTGTGGCAGCCAGACACCGGCTACTATGTGCGTATCAGGCCTCCCCCAGCAGCATGAGGAGATTCGCTAACGGATCCTCCAGGAACAATCTACCACTGACATCTGGCGGTGCATTTGTTCCTCCATCCACCGTGCTATGTCACAGCACAGCATCGATCCCAACAGCATTCGCGGCATTGGTTTCGATGCCACGTGCTCTCTCACCGTCTTCAACGCCGAGACCGACGAACCCGTGTGCGTTACCGGTCCCAAGTTCAACAACCAGGACGGCAATGACCGGAACGTCATCCTGTGGCTTGACCACCGTCCTGTTGACGAGACGAAGAAGATCAATGCCACGAATCACAACTTGCTTAGATACGTTGGTGGGCAAATGAGCATTGAGATGGAGATCCCAAAGGTCCTGTGGCTGAAGAACAACATGCCTCCAGAGCTCTTCTCCAAGTGCAAATTCTACGACTTGGGCGACGCTCTCACACATATGGCTACCGGGAGCGAGACGAGGAGCTTCTGTTCTGTAGTCTGTAAACAAGGATACGTACCAGTTGGTGTAGACGGCAGTGTCAAGGGCTGGCAGGAGGACTTCCTCACTGAGATCGGCTTGAAGGACCTCTGTGAGGACAACTTCAAGCGCATGGGTGGCGTCGACGGGGTGGTACTACCTTCCAGTTTGCTCTGTTTAAGTTGAAGCATTGGCTAATAAAGTCTTAGAATGGTCGCTACCTAAACGCCGGTGAGCTCATTGGCACACTCTCCGAGAAGGCTGCAGCGGACTTCGGCTTGCCCGCAGGCATTGCCATCGGCAGCGGTGTCATCGACGCATATGCCGGCTGGATCGGTACCGTCGGTGCGAAGGTGAACTTGGAGGGCGAGCACCTCAGTGGTGACGCTCCCAAGAACGACGTTTCTCAAGCCTTCACTCGTCTGGCTGCCGTGGCTGGAACATCTACCTGCCATTTGGCGATGTCCAAGGGACCGGTCTTCGTTAATGGTGTCTGGGGCCCATACCGAGATGTCCTTATTCCAGACTACTGGCTCGCGGAGGGTGGTCAGTCTGCCACAGGTGAGCTGCTCAAGCACGTGGTCGAGACGCATCCTGCATTCCAAGAGGCCATGTCTGTGGCTGAGTCATTCAATGCGAATATATACGACTACCTGAACGAGCAACTCGAGGAGATGAAGGGCCGCATCAACGCACCAGCGATCTCCTACCTCGGCCGACACTTCTTCTTCTATGGAGACCTGTTCGGAAACCGTTCGCCGGTAGCAGACCCAGACATGAAGGGCTCAGTCATTGGTCTGTCCAGCGACAGGAGCATTGACGGCCTTGCTCTGTACTACTACGGAACGATGGAGTTCATCGCCCTCCAGACACACCAGATCATCGAGCAGATGAACAACGCTGGCCATGTCATCTCATCCATCTTCATGTCCGGATCTCAGTGCCAGAACCCAGTCCTCATGTCGTTGATGGCCACTGCGTGCGATATGCCGGTCCTCATCCCACGATACGTCCACGCCGCGGTCGTCCACGGTGCAGCCATGCTGGGAGCAAAGGCAGCCTCCACTGACAAGGATGGCAAGAGCGAGCCACTTTGGGATATCATGGATCGCATGAGCAAGCCGGGCAAGGCTGTGTACCCGAACAAGGATTCTGGCGAGAAGAAGCTGCTTGATGCGAAGTACAAGATCTTCCTGAAGCAGTGCGAAGAGCAGTGTACCTACCGCAAGGACATCGACTCTGCGATCGCCGACTGGAAGGCATAGACTGCCGAGAAGCCAGGAGGTCGCAAGATCAAGGCAGCGGATGTGTAAAAAGGAAAAGCTGGTTCTGTGCATACAGATAGCTGGTTCTCTCTTGTGTAGAACTCTAGCTACGATACGATACTACGACATAGCGGGTTTAGGTCTTTAGGAAGCCAAGGTCAATGAATCCGACACCCTTCTATTTCTCGTCTCAATGTTGTGAACATCAACTGTCGATTGAGTGCGGTTGATGTTCAGCGGTCTCGTTTCAACAGTGCAGAAGGTTAGAGTGAAAGGGTTGATCGTCGAAGACGCAAAGTGGCTTATAACAGATTTCACGTCTTCAGCTCATGTCAGAGTCTGTTGCCAGACTAACACATCTGTGTTCAGCTCCTATCTACAGCAAAGTCCGCCCATCGTCCACCCCATGTTCAAAGCATCCCCTTCCCTCTCTGCTCCTTCCTCTCCTCCCAGACTGTCTTCCCGGAACACGAACACACCATCTTATCATTGTCCCAAACCCCCGCACTCCTCGCAATTACACCCACCAGCGTATCTGGATCCTCCTTGTCAAAGTTTCCTTCTTTCTGCTTGGACACGACGATACTCCTCCCAATCATCTCCCATATCTGAATCGGTCGGTCGATGAAGACGTTCCCTAGCCCTGATTGCCCGACTTCAATCGTTCCGAATACGCCCTTCACTACAGGTCTTTGCTCTTGCTTTGCGGAAAGCAGGTCCCATATACCGCCCGTGCTCGCTGCTCCTTTTGAGATATCCCCATTCTCGCGGACGGTTACGTTGTATGTCCCCGGCGAAACGCCTTTGAGTGTGCAATCCGCAATCGTCAACCCCTTCCTAACCTCCACCATCCTTATCAACCCTCGCACACTCCCTTCCCCCTCGCCATTTTTGGACACTGAACTAGCATGTGTCTCGAGAATACAAACCGCCGCACTCTCCGCTTTCCCACTTCCTCTTAAGATCGCATCTCTCCCAGTTTCTTCAACGGCTTTCACAATGGCTGACGGAGCGGCATTTCCGGTTATCGAGATGAGTTGTGATGCAAGGTCGGCGGAGACGTTGGAGATACCAGGCAGACTGTACAATGATGAGGACACATTTTTTATGCAATCCTCACAAGAAAGTGGTACAGCAAACGTCGTTTCGAATTCGGGGATCGTCATCGTAGCGGCGGCTAGCACGTAGCTTGTTTTGTAGGTTTGGAGGGTATGGGGAGTGACCTTGATGGTTGTTGCATGGTGACTGGAACTTCAACAAGGGAAGATGTTTTGGTGGGGTCAGTGGCCGAGGCGGGATTGGAAATCAGAAGAAGAGCCCCACCAGTTCTACAGCCTGAGGTTTCCGAAGATCAGACGTCAGTGAAGCAAGAGGTACACAAAGAATGTTCTCGACTGAGCACGTTTATGCAGGTACCCATGATGGCGCCATGGACAGCGTCGTGACATTAATGGTTGGTGAGAACATATACATAGTCGCGAGGCAGGCCCTTCCAAGTCTGTTTACTTCGAGACCGACTTCACAACACGATCACGAATTTGACAATAATGGCATGTAGAATTGCTCTCAACTCGAGATCGTTTTCATTTTCATCGTAACTTCATGGCTGCTACTAGTACAATCTTAGGTGGACCTTTCCCACTCCAGGCCTCTCAACAGGCCGGCCATTTGCGAACGCAACAAATCCTCCACGACCATTCGTGCTGCCTCCATCTCGCGGCGATACGCTTCTTATGATGCCTTCGAGCAACCGCTGCAGGCACACTGACCAGGCTCACATGGACACTTCTGGTCAGCACCACCGCAGTTGCACCGAGTCTTCTCGGTTCCTGGGATCTTCTCAAGTTCGGCCTACTCCTTCGTAACGCTGGTGGTGGATGGAGCATCTGGGTTTTGACCCTCCTGGCCTGCAACTGGATGGTTTGGCTCCTTGCCGGCCTTGAGAGCGGCAAGGTGCTTGGCTTCGTTGTGGACATCCAACACCTGCTTTTGTCCCTGCTCGTAAAATGCACGCAGCTTCTGTCCAGTTGGAGTCGACGCTGCCTTCTCAAAGTAGGAGTTGAGACCTAACCAGGCCTGGTTCGCGCGAGAGGATACGCCGTACTTGGTGTCGGCCGCCTGAGCCTTCTCCGAAGCCTTGTACTTCGCGTCGAAATCAGTCAAGGCCTTTGTGAAGCGGTTGGAGATTCCGTGCTGCTGGTCGAGCTGGAGGGCCCTAGTGATGACCTGGTCGCTTAAGTTGTATCCGTGGGCAAGCATCTCTGCGGCGACGCGGGAACGTGGCTTCTCCTCTTGCTGAATCTCGTCGTCGTCGGATTGCCCCGCAGTCTTGCCGCCAGCAGCTTGGTCGAGCGATTGGGCAGCGGTGACGTGGACTTGGGATGGGCCGAGCTGCGTGTTGTCGAGAAGCAAGGCGGTCTTGGCGGCGGTCTCCTTCTCGAAGGTCACTGAGGCGGACTGGGAGGACGAGGCATCGCCGGACTCTGGTGTCACGGAGAGGGATTGGATCTTGCCGCTGGAAAAGAGTCAGCATACGCATTCAGGACAATGGGTGCTCTCGAGCATATCAAGCGGTCACAGCAGGACGGAGGGGGTTTTGAGGAGCGACGTCGCCCCAAGAACGTGAAGGCGATCTCATTTGCTCGAGCGTCGCATCTTCGTGAGACTGGTATCAAACGTCCTTCAATTTGCTCTGCGCTGTCGAGTGCTCAAAGATCTGCTGGCGTCGAACTTACCAAAAGCTGAAGAAGTCTCTAACTTCCTTCTCGCTGGTCTGCGAGCTAATGCCCTTCACGTGTACAGTGCTCGACATCTTGGGCAGTTCTGTTCTTCCGTTCAACAAAGCTGTGATAACGGTTTCGATGGATGGTAGGTCGAGATCGGTGGCGGTATCAGAAGGATGTGATGTGATGGTGTTTAAGCAAGGCAAGATCAAGTCTTATAGAGGCGGCAGGTGATGAGATGTTTGTGCTGCTGCGCGTTTTGTGCGTGTCCAAGCTTCCCTGGTTCCTGCCCCACTGATGTCATTCGAGGGTGTTCCCGCCTTCACAGCCACTCGAGTGGAGGGGGCGTTCAGCCACGCGTCCAGATCTTTCGAGCAACAACGCCGGCCATGTGCGATGCGAGAACGATCAAATTCACATGCTCGCACTGTCACACATTCGATGCGAGATTAGGCAGTCACCATCGTGTGGCAATCACATGCCCAAGTGAAGGTGAAAAGTTGTCACATGAGCTATTGGACCAGACACTCTGCGCCACAGATTTTTCTCCTCTCTGCGCTGGCATGTTATACGAAGAGAAGCTCCGCCTTTCAACGAGCGATGGCTCCAAAAAATCCAAAAGATTGAGCTTTCCCACGATGTAGCATCAACCCCAGTCATATCCCGGACTGTCATACGAGCCGAACTATCATACGCCCATGGGCATATTTCTCGTTCACGCTCTCGTCTTAGCTGTTTGCTCCTCCCTTAAACATCTTCGCTATCTCCCGCCACTTGCTCATGGGTTTATGCAACCCATTAAATCGCTTATTCGAGTCCTCAGTTCCCTTACGCCACCTTTCAAACGCACTGGCATGGAACGCTCTCGCAATCTCTTCTGTACCGCTTCCACTCGGGGCTAGATGACTGGCGAGCTCAACCGCGTCCAGAATCCCATGGTTTCCACCCTCTCCAGCAAAGATGGGCATGGCATGAGCTGCATCGCCGACCAAGAGAATGTGGTGTTCGTTCGCGAGGCGCGCGAGGCTGTTCCTTGGAAAGTGGATACTTCTGATCTGCCATCTGTACACCTCGTCGGATTCTGTGAGTGGGTTCCGGCGTAAGTAATCGAAAGGCGGAGCGAGTGGTCCTAGCTGGTTCAGCTCTTGTCGCATTGATGTTCTTAATTGGCTTGGTGTGGATGTTATATCTGGTTCACAGTCTGTTCTATGCCTTGAGAGAGCCCAGCTCGTCCGTACCTGGTCGGGATTTCGCTCTACAATTGATGAGCCGAGACAAGCGTTCTCGCAGATGCCGAAGAGCACGTTGGTGTCCTGGAAAAATGGAGCTAGTGTTTTGTCGAAGTCGTCTGCTGATTGTGTGCAGAGGACGTTGTATAGAACCGCAGGTGTCGTGAGAAGTGCAAAGTCTTTTGCTAGTGAGGTTCGGACTGTGAAAACCATGAGCTGAAGTATAGTTCAGATCGGACGAGTCTGCACTCACCCGTAGAATTGACTCCATCTGCTCCGATGAGCATACTTCCTCGAACGATCTCGCCACCTCCTAGGTTGGCAACAACACCATACTCGTCTTTTCTCACACCGGAAAGGGTGCAATCCCACCTGAGACTTTTGCCACCACCATATCTGTCGATCTCTTTGATGAGCCATTCCCTCAGTCTTCCTCGATTCGCCCTAATGTGTCCATCTTCCGCCCTCGCCATATCTTCCACCAGAATCTCTCCACTAGCGGCATCTATCAGACCAGCATGTATAGCTCCCATCCCCTTCACTACTCCATCAACCGCCACGTCTCGCTTGAAGCCGTCTACATCCCAGAAATTGAGGGATTTGAGTAAAGGCAGGTACGACCAGGCGCGAAGAGTGATGCCATAGCCTTGAGAAGAGGCATCGCGAGGGGATGTTTCAAGCAGTATGAAGGGGATGTGATTATGAGAGAGGATAGCGGCGAGAGAGAGGCCTGTCAGGCCAGCGCCGATGATGAGAATTGAGGATAATGATGGGGATGGGAGTGTGGCTGCGGGCATCTTGTTTCTTTGCTTGTGTGAAGATGTGGTGGCTTGAGAGCATTGAGAGAAGAAGAGAGTGGCGTCAAATACTTATCTGATGTTTGTTGTCTGTCATTAGTCTGTGTCCATATCCTGCGTATGCCTCAGCTGCTCGTGTAGAGACCAATGATCTCGGACAAAGTATCTCTAAGGTTGTAACGTGCCAAGAATAGAGTTAATGCCTGAGGTTCGCATGATCCGAGCGGCGATTGATCTTCCAAAATCAAACCTCGCATTCAGGGCGTACTTTCTCACGTGCACCTCTCAAACATATATTTATGGGCTCGATAGCCACGTCAGACGGATCTCCGTCTGCTGTACGGCCACGGTAAGAGTCTTGCTTGCTCTTCTTCCTTCATCTCCTAACCTGACGGCCTTCCCCCAGTGTTCTTGACCTCTTCGAAGCGGCAACGAAAGATGGACGACCTTTGCACGTTTCGGCACCCATGGTGCGATATAGCAAATTGCCGTTTCGTCTACTGGCTCGAGAGTACGGTGCTGACCTAATCTACACACCTATGATCCTGGCCCATGAGTTTATACGCTCCCACATTGCACGCGACTCCGACTTCACAACACATCCATTGGAGAGGAGACCTACCAAGGATGGCAGGCAACATGCTCTCATTGCCCAGTTTGCTTCTTCGGATCCACAGGAATTTGCACGTGCTGCTGAGATGATATCGCCATGGGTCGATGGCGTTGATCTCAACTGCGGCTGCCCTCAATCATGGGCGATTAAGGAAGGCATTGGGTGTGCACTTCAAAATGATCCAGAGCTCGCGGCCAGTATCGTTAAGGCTGCGAAGTCCCGACTTCCCAGAGATCGAAGCGTCAGCGTCAAGATTCGAATCCACAAAGACCTAAATCTTACTATGCGCTGGATCCAGACGGTACAGGAAGCAGGTGTCGACTACATCACCGTTCACGCAAGGACGAGGAGCCAAAGATCGAGCACACCACCAGACTACGAAGCCATTCGAAAACTTCGACCATCCATCAAGGTTCCTCTTTTCGCGAATGGGGATGCCTACACTCTGGCTGATGTCAAGAAGATTGCGCAGGACACCGGTGCGGGTGGTGTTATGGCGGCTCGTGGTATCCTGGAAAACCCAGCCATGTTTGTTGGTTACGACACTACGCCCGCCTTCTGTGTGGGTGACTTCTTGAGCTGGGCTGTGAGATGTCCTATTCCGTTTCCACTGATTTTGCACCACGTTGGTGAGATGACCGCGAGAATGCCAGGCATGACCAAGAAAGAGAAGAGGAAGCTCATGGATTGTCAAGACCTCGTCGACCTGCTGGACTTTGTTGAAGACAGATGGGGCTTACCACGGCGTTAATGTAGCACCATCAATCATCCCACGACCGTCATCGACCAAGCAGCCACCAATTCTGTCAATGTAGGCAGCGACTGAGACGTACACACAGCCCTCGGGTTCGGAGTATTAGACTTCTGTCATGCATCTGCGACGCATAGGGCCCATACAGCTGAAAGCTTAGACTGGCACCAACAGCATTTGTGTGGAAGGCGGGATCAGCTACTTGAAGCTGTTGCCGAAGCAAAGGCAGAAACACTGTAGCACTGACCAATCCAGCCTGTCGCATTCGAAGCGGTTTATCCTGGGACTGGACGAACAATTCAGGTGTGGTTTTGAGTCGATTCAGAAATCCAATGTGGATCCGGCTCAAATGTCACTGTTTCAAGCCAAATCCAGGCGGACTAGCCCGCAGCGAGAATCGCTGTAGGAGGATCTGGCTGAATGGCCTTGGCGACGATACTTATAAGGCCGCGATGATCCGAATGCCAACGATTCTTTGCCATTTGTGGTGAACCTCAAACGTAAATATGGCACTCGACATCAAGAACAAAGCAGCACTTGTAACCGGAGGTGGCCGCGGTATCTGTCTGTGCTTTGCAAGAGGTCTTCTAGCAGGAGGATGTCACGTCGTAATCGCCGACTTAGCTCTGACCGCTCAAGCAGAGGACCTGATCGCGGCTTCCCCCACGGCTAGCAGCGGCAGAGCTGTTTTCGCGCAGACGGATGTTACGAATTGGAAGCAGTTAAGGGCTGCTTTCGACAAAGCTCTCGATGAGTTTGGCCGTCTGGACATTGTCTGCCCAGGCGCAGGTATTTTCGAACCGGTACGTGACCTCAGACACTTTCCGGCAGCTGACACGATCTGATTGATCTATGCAGCCGGCCTCGTCGTTCTTACATTACGATGATTGCAATGACACCGACGACACCTCATCTTACAAGACCTTGGACATCAATCTGACTCACCCCATACGGTGTACGCAGTTGGCCATGGATTACTTTGTCAGCCAAAAGCGAGGCGGCGTTGTAATCCACATCTCCTCCGCCGCAGCTCAATATGCCTACCCTAACATTCCACTGTACATCGTTAGCAAGGCTGGTGTCTCGGCCTTTGTTCGGTGCATGGCTCCCCTCGACGAGACCATGAACATCCGCGTGGTCGCAGTGGCACCAGGGCAAGTGCAAACTCCCCTATGGGACGAAGCCGAGCGAACACAAGCGATTGACGAGTCTCAGGGGGATTCATGGATTGCCCCACAGCAAGTGTCCGACCTTATGATGAAGCTAGTGGCAGAGGAAGGGTACCCCGGTGGTAGCGTCATCGAGATGGGCAAAGAACATACACGCAAGGTCGAGATGCTGAATGATCCAGGCCCTGACGTTACCAAACCCGGTCTGAGGATTACGAATACCGCACCTATGCTCGAGAAGATGCAATATCTCTTGGCGAAGAACTTCGGCAAAGCAAAGACTAGTCCTCAGCAATCGTAGCTGAATTCCGGCCTATGTCATTGGATTGAAGCGCCACTGAGGGTTACAATCAGAATGGACTTACAGCTTGGCATTGCGATCGCTCAGCTGAAAACCGAAGTACATACTGCATAGCGAGATATCGAGCATCAGTTCTGCCAAGACTCGGCGCCTTTTCCAACAGCTTTCACATCAAACACATCAAGACCAATGCTTGACGACAACGCGGCGAACGGCAATGCATGCGAGACCACATGGGCGGATCTCATCTGCAAGATGTTCGACTTTGACCTTCTTGAGCGAGCTAAGACCAACCACCCGTTCTCACGGCCGAAGCCACTGGTGAAGTCTTCCTAACTTTATTGCCCAGTAAGCTTTCTGGCCCACGTTCAGAAACATTTGCGGTGCCCCTACAGGCTCAGTCGGTCAGTTCAGCAGAAGAAACATTTATGCAGCCCTCACAGTGGGTAATCCTTAACATCCTTTGCAGTGCAGTCTCTTCGGGGTGTCTCGTTAACGTTTCTGCAAGGTCTGCTGGAAATACGTCGGCATGGGCGGTGTGCGGCTCTGGACGTAATGATAACGACAACCCATGCTGACTGCCCGAAGGTTGCTTTGGCTACGAAGAAGGCGTGCCTTACAAGCAGTCGCTCCCATCCCGGCGCCTTACTGCCCCGCGCCTCAACGTCAAGCACCATGAAGCACGACCTGCTTGGCCCCTGGCAACAGCACCTGGATGACAACGAACACACGGAGTCCATGATCCGGTCGTCCGTCTATCGACAGTACTTCCAACGCTTTCACAACCATCGAGTCGCTTTCGACAGTCAAGCATTCCAGAGAAGCTTCCAAGCCAACAGCCATCACATGCAATCCGAAGTCACAAACCAAGATGAATACAGTGGCCGCGGAACTGAAAGCGGACAATATGCACCCCATAGAACAACGGCGTCGTTAACCGAAACAAAAGTCTGACTCTCGTGCCAGCTTTCCCCTGTTCGTATAAATACGAAAATGAAGTACAACAGCTCTGGGAATCGCTGGCCCATTTGCTATTACCATCGACGATGGCACCAGGAACATCCATGCGACCGTCTCCGCTGTCTGGAAGGCTCGGATCATTTTGCACTGGCTTCATTCGGCAGGTGGTTGGCATGTCGAGTCAGCAATATTCAGGGTTCACGGATTTACCCTCGCCAAAACTGTAGCTTTTTCTCCGCGTTGCTTTATTTGCGACTAGGGTCAGCTCGGAGGCGGATCTCACACAGCTGTTTTTGAGATGAAATGACGCTGTGCAATAAAAGGTGCTTCCAAGTTCGGCGAATATTTTGACCGACAAGATGGGCGTTTTGCCACCACCGGTGTCGCCTTCCACCACTCTTTGCCTCTATGATGAGCGAAATGGATGAGCGGCAGTGTACAGCGCCTAGCTCGGAGCCGAGCATCAAATCTGAAACAATGGAACAGCGGCAGTGTACAGCGCCTAGATCGGAGCCGAGCATCAAATTGGAAACAATGGAAGAGACAGTCATCAACCTCACACGTCGTTTTATCGGAATGGTCAACAATAGAGATCTTGACAATCCGGAATTCCGTGACATGTTCGTGGATCAGTTCCAAGGTCAACAAACCCAAAACTACCAACCATTCTCCCCCCAAATGCTCACCTATGCGATAGGCCAAGTCGAAGGCCTCACTGCCTACGGCAAAGACAACCAAATCAAAGCATGCAAAGAGCTATGCAGACAATGTCCAAATTATCATCTCGAAGTTATCGATGCGCACGCCGATATCGATGAGCAAAGAGGGAGAGCGAAAGTGTGGTGTAAACTGCGGACACGCGGGTTCTTTGGGAATGTGGATCGGGCGACGGTGTCGGTGTTTACGTGGAGGAAACATGCGGGCAAGTGGCTGTGTTATCGACATCGCGGCATGAGGGGGATTGAGGATTTTGAGGATTCGATGGAGCAAGGGGCAGAGAGAGAGGGAGGGACGGGTGGGTCATGATTGTAATTAAAAGATGTAGAAGGTGCTGTGATTACGATTGCTCGATATAGAAGGATGCCAGACTTATAATATGAAGACTCTTAAAAGTAGCCCGCCCATCAGCCAGTTTGATTTTCCTTCTTGAACGACGTACGTGACGATTATGATGCTTGCGAAGATGGCTCCTACAGAGAAGCCATCGAGGTCCAGTGTCATGTCGTCGATGCCCATTCCCCAGGCGATGAGGACGATGAGTGGTACAATCATCAGTGCTGTTTGCATGCACGCGTGAGGGCTATAGCCACGTCCATCTTGTCGCCGAGAGCTGAGTCGATGGTCATGGGGTCATTGCTCAGGTTGGGAAGCACAAGGATGCCCATGAACATGCTTGATACATTTTGCTGAGACATGATTCCCTGGACGGAGTCGGTCGCGAATTGAGTATTGAAGGCCAAGAGGGTGGCGAAGAATAGCAGTGCCAACAATGCACCGAGGATGGTTAACATAGGCGCCTCATCGTCTTCTTCCAGCTCCTGAACGAGGTTTTCCTGATTAATGTGACGACCTGCTGTGGCGACTCCACTGGCAGCATCATTGCGATGCCTCTCAGAGCTTCTCCTGCTTTCATGGTCCTCGTAACCTTCCGCTTTGGAGCGGACCTTGGACTTTCTTCGGCGCATATATCTGGGTGAGTCTTGAGCTGGAAGACCAGCCCTAGTCGGTACGGCAAGATGATAATGACAGCGGTTCCTCTGGACAGGGCCAAAATCCCTACCGCGGACGAATCTTTCCAGGGCTGCGAGACCGTGGGAACCGTGAGGCCGAGCACAGCCAAGAGCAGTAGCACGGTTATCGGCTGTACAATTGCCAGGTTGAAGTACTGATGCAAGCTTTATGAAGACTTGGCATTTAAGCTTGTCGGGTCTTGTCGCTGTTTCGTTAGATATTGAAGCTTTCCAGCTGGGGTGTCCAGCCCAGGGCCAGCAAGCTGAATCTGCATGCATTGCGATAACAGCAGGCTTGTTCTCGCATGTTCCCAGGTTTGGAGGTGCAAGCGTGGCGTGTGACCTGATGTATACTTCTGGGGTATGGGGCATTGAGTCAAAGAGCCGAGCAATCCGCTCAGAACGCTGCTTCCTCTTCGATGTGCCGAATGCATGGTCCCTGCAACTATTCGCAGCTCATCGAGATGTTCGTATCATGACTTATCCATATTGATAAATTCCCAATTGTTCTTACACTAGAACAATAGTCTCCGATCTCGGTTCACAGGCTCTCCAATATCTCGCGTCGACCCTTCCCACGCCAACCCTTGTATACACCTCCTCATCCTTCTTCACCAACAAAACACGTACTCCCACATCCCATCCCATGCCGGTCTCGAGTTGTGAGGAAACGACATGCGCCACGCTAGCAAATGCATTCAAAATATCGGAGCTTACGGTCAAACCACGAGAGGTATAGCTTTCGACGTACTTGCAGTATCCGTTCACAGCCCGACGAGCTGGGACCTTGGCACTCATGTCTATTTTGATGCTTGACAAAGGAGAGACCTCTGAGGCATTATCGCGATGATTGCCAAATTCCTCTTCCCACCCTCCTTGAGCACACGCGAAATAGACTTGCCATTGCGTAACAAAGATGCATCTGCGAGACAGTAGGCGCTCTTGGAAGGTCCAAGCCCTCGTGTTCAAAAGTGATCGAGTTATGGCAAGATCGAAGTTCTTGTCGATGAGACGGGGTTGGTATCAGAAGTCTCGCCAGTGATGATAACCCTTATGCTTCAGTCGTGGGTTGCTCGAAGTACCAGGAGGCCAGTGTATTCGTTTGGATCCGAGGCAGCGACGATGGTGACAACCGCATTGCGATATACCGCATCCAGGGCTTGGATTTGAGCTCTTCTGTCTTCGACATTGTCCTGAAGAGTGAAAGCCGATCAACCCATAGGTACCTTTACCCCATTCTGAACGTAAGATTCATGGCATCCCACACCACACGTGGGATATTCGCGTGGGACAGAGACTGGGGCGACTTGAACTCGTCGAAGTTGGAAGTTGTGAGAACCGGGAACTTCTCGAGTGATGCCCACGGATAGCTCAGCGCAGTGTACCTGGGTATCTCAGGAAGATCGTCTTCTACATAGCATTTGTGCACGTCCACTAGCTTAAATCTGTCCGGTAGAGGGCTTTGCGACGTCTGCTTGCAAGCCCCTTCATGCCTCAGCTCACAGTCGTGGACTTGGTGCAATAGGGTGTCAACATCGAAGAAGAGGTTGTCCCATGGTCGGACTCGATGCAGCCCTCCTGCAGCGTTGGCATAGCTCAACTTAGCTGTGGGCCAACAAAGTTCTTCAGCGAAGGCGGACTTTCTCGACCTGACGAGCATCACTATACACTTGACACTCGTCACATAGCCTCGGATTCTTTGGCATTGTTCCATCACAGACACGACCTTCGGGCCCTGGTCCCTTGTTAAGCTGAGCCGCCTTCTGTTCCGCTGCTGCTTCTTCGGCTTCTTCCTTAGCAATCGCGTCTGCCATGGCAAGAACACCAACGCGCTCTACCATGCCCGACTGTTGAAGGCCGGTGAGATCTCCTTGACTTCGCGGGAACTTGGAAAGAAGAGCCTCATATTGCTGTTTGACTTTGTCGTATCCTGCCTTGGCTTCATCGTGTGATTTGCGTAAATCTGCGACTTGCTGTTGGCACATCTGGGCCGTTGCGAGATCTTTCTCGATGGTTTTGACATCGCTGCCCCAGAGAAGGTCTTTTAGCTTCCCCATGCTGAGAGAGTCTGGTATTGATTTGCCACAACAAGTCCGTGGTGTTACTGGTTTTGGTAGCAGGGTCGAGAGGACTCAGCCGCATCGCTTAGATCCTGGCCAACTGGTGCGAGGGCCGTCGGCCAAGATACGAGAATCACTGCCAGAGGCAGGACTGAGATAGCCAAGATCTTGCATTTCGAGCAGCATGCGCTCATGAGCCATCACCGTATGTACATATATACAACGCAATCTAAGCAAGTTTCCATAATCCTGTACACTCAGACCCCTTTGAACGCCTCGCTGAATGATCAATTCGCACTCCGTGATTCTTCCTCGCAAACCACTGCCGCATCTCATGTTCAGTCCGTGTTCATCTGATAAAATAACATGTAGACTTCTCTTTGCATCCCGAGGACGTCGCTCGTCTTGCTCTCTTTGATCTTTTCGTCCGATATGCGCCACCATCGATCATTGGCGGAGCGTTTCTTGCCTCGAATACTCCCTCGGATACTAGACAGTGGAGCCTTCTTTGGTGACGTGTCTTTGTCAGACCTTGCCGCTTCTTGCCCAGCGCTCTTATCTTCAGGCACGGGAGTCGTCGATGTGGACCGAGGGGGAGTTGGAAGACCAGGAGCTGGGATAGCTTCAATGGGCACGCTTGTTGCCGAAGCCGCCGACCTCCGCTTCTCCGCAGAAGGTGTCGAGGCTGCTGGCTGCTGGACGGAGGACGCAGATGAGCTAGTCGGTGTTGCTGATGTTGGTGTGCTCAAGAGCTGCGAATCGGCGCTGCTCACAGGACTGTCTTTGGCGTCGTTCTCCGCATTCTCCTCTTTCACAGTCCGTGCGCTGAGCCGCGGGCTATTGACTGCGCTGGGCATGGGTGAGTTCTTATAGCTGAAGGCGCCATCTTTGCCCATGCTGGTGGGCGTCGAGAAAGGCTGTGGCAACACCTGCCGCCTAAAGGATTCGTAGTGGCCACTGTTATGTCCACCCGTGTGCGTGACTACACCGAGGAGACGATAGTTCTTCCGGTCTAGCAGGCCACCGAGAGGCAGCGATTCTGGAAATGAGACCTTGGCTTGGTTCTTTGAAGATGAGGACGAGCCGTCCCAGACGGAGCGAGATAGGTGCACAGACAAAACCCTTGGAAACTTCGATATCCGGGTATGGCGCGTGATTTTCCGTTTCGGTGCGGTCGACAACTCAGGCAGCTTCACGTCCTTTGGAGGTTTCTCCGGGTCAGTGTCAATGGCTTCTTGTAGCTTGACATTGTCGGCTTCACAAGTCTGCCGGTCTTCCTCAGATAAACTCGACTTTGCCAGCAGCTTGTTGTTGATCAGGATCGCGTGCTCAAGCAGACATCGATCGCATTTGAAGTCATCAATATGCTCAATCTTAAAGATACCATCGAAGCATTCGTTGAATGTTGCCGACGTCTGCAGATGGGGAACGTTCAGAGTCAGGGTGAGGAATGTCGACACCGATGGCTTCGGTTTGAAGTGGCAGTGCAGGCACTCGACCTGCGACTCTAATTTTCCCTCCAGAGGAAACACGTTCTCGTCCTTCTCTGGATCTTCCTCTTCGTCGTCCCTGCACAAATGCTCGGGTTCGGACGTCTGCGTTTGGTCGCTCCCAATTTCAACAGACAAGATCTTGCTGTCCCTTGGTCTCTGGTTCCCCTCCATTGCCGCAGTTTCCGCAGGCTCACTTTGAGAAGCATTTATACTGGTTTGTGCTGACTCTTCCGTAAGACTTCGCCGCGCTTTCTGTCTTGCTCTTCGCCCGGCATAATACTCTTCGGCTATCCTCTCCACGATTACCTGCAAGAACTCCTGCGCATCCTGCTGTGTCCTCGATATCCTCGTCCTGAATGCCTGCTCCACGCATCGAATGAACGACTGCGCGGAGATGGTCTTTTTGTATATCGGCCTTTCATTCAGTGCGTCCAGAACCTCTTTCAAGCCTGCTGTGACCAACCCTTGTTGCATACCCAAGATCTGCCATTCGGGCTGCTTCTTACTGCGCTCCTTCTGCTCCTGCTCCTTTAAGGCCGCCGCAATGTCATCGTACAGCTCGGTCCCGTCCAGCTTCCTCCTGTGCACCTCTCTTATAAGAAATGCTCGCAAGTCTGGCAGTCCGGCCAGAGCTTGTAAGACACTGTTGATAAAGCAATCATTCGCGGGATTGACAAGTCCCACGACTCCCTTCTTCCGACTACTCTTCGAGATGTTCGCTGCATCGTCGTCCAGGAAGAATGTCGGTCCGAAGACGTATACCAGTGTTATGGCAGCCAGCGATGCGCCGGCCGCATATGTCGCTATGACAAGCGGTTTCTCAGGCATACTCCTTCCTACGCCTCTGCCGGCGAAGGCTACGAGGGTCTTTTCGCGTTGCCCGTTGGGGACATGTGTCGTTGTCGTCTTGACCGTTGCCTGCCCTGCGCCTGTGCTCGTGCCCGTGCCCGTGCCGAAGATGTTGGATGTGAAGGCTGCTCCATAGCGAGCCAGCACATTCAGAACCGAGGCGTCCAGTGTCTGGTGTGGTCTACCGTCTGGCAGGTTCGAGGTTCAGAGGGTGTTTCAATTCCTACGTAAGACCGGTTAGCTTGCGGTTAGGTGCTTGCTTGTTTGCGATAGGCCACCAGTCACAGTGCGAGCGTGGCGTGAGATTCCCTGGGAGAGTCCACAAAAGAGCCCACCGACAAGATACCAGCGAGCAAACTTGCCGACGGCTCGGCTTTGTTTGTTTCCGCCAAGCTCGCGCATGGACCATGCCAGTCTCTCGCTTTCACTCACTTAGACTTGCTCTTTGCATGTGAAGCTCTCCATCCATCCATATCATCATGGCTCTCCCTCTACGGCCGCGGGCGATCCCTCAATGCTATGCTTGTCTACGAAGCTATGCCTGGCCAAGCTCTGTTGAGAGTTCTTCCTCACAATGGTGCAGTCTGCGGCAACAAACTAGGGGCAAGAAGAAGGTTGCCAAAAATCTGGGAATAGTACCCGCAAGGCTCTTAAAAGATCTACCAGGCTTTGGAAAGAAAGGTACAAGAAGTCAGTCAATTGCGTATTTTCATCAATGCTAAGTGATGAGTGACAGGCGCCTATGTACCCATCACTGCTGGCGAGCTGCGAAACAACCTCTTTCCACGCCGAATCGCCGAATACGTGACCCAACCCGAGCTACGTACCCTCAAAGCGAACAACGTGCCCATCGAGCGCGACTATGCATTCGGACAGAAGGACAACGGGCCTACAGAGCCCCTCATGATGCCGCTGTCGTCAGATCCCACTCCCAACCCAGTACGACGAGCGCCAGAGGTTGAGAAGCTGTCCCCAGAAAAGAGTGGCGACCTGCTGGACATATTCGTGCCGCACAGATTGGATTTTTACAGACAAGAAATCGTTGAGGATGCTCCGGCAGAGGCGGTTGAGCTAGAGGTTGAGAAGAAGGAGCTGGAAAGGAAGCAACAGGACAAGAAGCAGCGCGTTGCGTCGAGTGCAGCCATGGACCTGCTTGCAGCGCGAACACAAGCACCTAAGCCTAAACCAAAGCCACGAAGCACTGGAGCCATCTTTGGGTCTGTGAGTCCGCACGACATACTGGTCGCTGTAAGAGCTGCCATTGCACGCAACGACGAAGCAGCGAGGGTCATTCTGACCGAAGATGACATCAACTTCATGGATCAGTCAGTCCGGGATGAAGGCAAGATCAAATACCTAGGCGACTTCACAGTCGAGCTCAAAGTGAAAGGCGCAGAGAGCGGCGTCAAGAGAACCGTGAGAGTGATAGCACAAGATCCTCAATGAGGGTCACACCATGTCACTCCAAAGCTCGAGCCCAGAGTCGTGCAAGCCACCGCCGAGATAGCTACAAGACATGAAGAACGCGTCTCTTGAGGCTGTGGTTGACACTCAATACTCGAGGCGCATGCAAAATGCCCAGAGCGCCAAACGCCGCCGGCCCGCCAATCCCGCGGGATTGATGACGAGCCACTGCAGCCAGCATGATCATGTTCAGGAACAGGTAAATTCAGGACAAATGGTATGCTGCCTACAGGGACACGCAAAACACATAGCCACGCTTCATGCGTCAGCCGACTCGCGCATGCTGTTATTGACCTTGTACGGAAAGTTTAAAATGTATCGTACAATGAAGAGAGATGTCTCGCCACTTGATGGCTGCACTGCATATTTTACATGAATCATTATTTGTTTACCGGCATTTTCCGGGTGCTACAAAAGCAACAAAGCTCACGTACTTTGCAGATTCAAAGCACGTAGCGTGACCCACTACCAAACCAGGAGCTCGAGAAGGCGAGGCGAAGTCAAGGCAGCCAGAAGGCAAACCAAACCATACCAAAAACCAAACTTTCAAACAACCAAATCTTTGAATCACGAGACGATCTTCACGATGTGCATCCTCATAATCCGAACCTGGAAACCCTGCAATCATACACGGCTAACAGCCAACGACATCTGCATGACCGCCATGTCAACACCAGGCATGCAATCAAGCGATTGTCCAAATGCCTCCCATATCTTCCCCAACGAAGACGCCGCTTATCCTTGTCCGGTCTGCGCGACGACGCAACAGCGATATCAAAGACAACGGAGACAGCTTCGGACGCACCAGAATAACATCCAAAGACATCAGGAGAAATGGATGAATATCAAAAACGTGAGGGACTTCATTGATAGTCTGCCTTCTCCTCCACTTCAAGCGGCTACGCAGTCGCAGTCAGGGGCGGAGAGGGGTGTGCAGGAAAGTATGGGGCTTGCGGAGAGGGATCTTGCAAGAATACCGACGGCTACTTCGCCTACCGTTGGCGGTGTGGATATGGAGAGGCAGGATTCGGTGATTGGGGCTTCGCCTGCCACGTCAGTGAAGGTGAAGGGATGTAGGCACGAAAGCGTGGAGGATGATCTGAGGGAGGAGCTGGTGAAGGCGTTTGGGAGAGAGAAGTGAGCGGTGCATCAAGCAGCGACTTCAGAGATTGTTGTTCTTTTTGGGTATTAAGCGTGGCGTTGGTGGAACATGAAGGAATCAGGATAGTGTTGGGAGTTATCATCAGAATTTGTACACTGCCAGAATCGGTATGAAGAAGACTGATTGTTCAGGTCTCGCTTTTCGATATCGCTCAAGAAAAATTGTATACATGCAAGTTAGGTATCATACAAAGAAGAATCTCAATCCAATATATACTAAGACAACTCGCTCTGTAAATGCTTGAAGAAAACTGTGCTCCGATCTGCCAAGTATGCTGCTATCTTGTGTGTCGACGAAACTCTGTACATATATGTACATCTACTCCTCGTCTTCCTAGCCGCTGATAACAGGAGACGCGAACCCCCTAGCTCCAGCTCCAGTGGGCCCAGCGACACCAGGAACGGTCGCCGTGGGAGCGAAGCCGCTGAGACTGGGAAGGCTGAAGCTGGGGAGACCACCAGAGGGTAGACCGCCTGTTGGTGCCGCGCCGCCGCTTGGGAAGGAGATTGACGGGAATCCAGTAGGAGCTGCTGCTCCTTCCTTCCAACCACCCTGTTGCTTGCGGCCAATGCCCAAGAGACCTGTTGGTTCAGCGATACCAGAGCCAAGACCACCGCCTAGTCCCCCTGTTGGGAGGGAGAAGCTTGGCAGACCAGAGCCGAAGCCTCCAAATCCTCCTGATGGGAGAGAGAGGCTTGGAGTGGCTGTTAGGCTCTCAAACTGGACGTTTCGCTCGCCGAGACCGAAGCCTGAGCCGGAGCGGAAGGGGCCAGTTGGCACGGCGCTGCTTCCTGAGCCGAGGCCACCAAAGCCGCCGGTGGGAAGAGAGAAGCTTGGAGAAGAGCCTGACCCTCCGAGACCTGTTGGTGCTGCGATGCCTGAAAGCCCGCCAAGGCCTCCTGATGGAAGGGAGAAGCTTGGGATGGAAGAGGACTCGAATTGAGCTGCGAGCTTAGCGGGCGTAGAGCCGGATGGTGGTGGCTGAGGAGGAGCGGTGCCGTGCGGTGGTGGGAGAGGCGCCGTACCACATGGCTGTGGTGGTGCACTTCCGTATGGTTGTGGTGGTGCGAAAGTGCCGAATGGTGATGGCGGCAAGCCGCTCCCGCTAGGATGTGGTCCGAAGCCAGGGAAGCCGCCTGATGGAATTGGATAAGGTGGCAGGCTTCCAGTTGGGTGAGGGAAGCCACTACCAGGTGGTAGAGGAGGCAGTTTGCCTAACGGTGTCGGGTGAGCTGGTGCTGTAGGGAATGGCGCTGCAGCTGCGCATGCTGCGAAGAGCACAATTGACTTGGCGAACGACATGGTCGAGGCTGATTGTCTTGCGGTTGTCTCGGTTTCGAAAAGGGAGGGAAGAGCTGTTCGATGGAGCTTCAAACGAATGGAAATGGATACCAGATCCAAGTGAATGAGAGAACAACAACAAGCAAGTGCTCAACACTGCGCAAAAGACAACGACGCTGAATCCGGTGGATGGTGGAAGATAGACAGCTCCATTGGGAACGACGCTCTTGTAGATATATCTTTCTTTCGATCAACATTTTGGATCGCTTGTATGTCCTTCCCAGGGGCCGAAGGTGGATGTTTCAGCCTTGTCAGGGTGGTGTGGGTCAGTGGGACCGTAAAAAAGCAGATGAATTGCCAGCACCAACGAGAACAGACAGCTGGCCGAGCCACGCAAATACTGCGTGATAGCTCGCATATGAGCGTTTCCGGCGCAGTTGCTCAATGGAGAGCGGCTTCTTACATTGGTTGCTGCTCCGTCGCAGGTATAGCTTCGTGGAGAGATGGAAGAGGCCTGTACTTGTTTTTGGAGATACTGTGGATGAGACCAAAGGGCCAGAATGTGGATGGCGCCTGTTCTGGTTCTTAGTAGAATGCTGTGCGTGTGATATATCGCAGACTCACTGCCAAAGCGCAGACCAAACTCATCGTCGTCTCAGCCATCTCAACATGTTGTGTGCATCAAAGCGTGGGACTGTTGAGGGCGCCATATGTTGCCGTCCAGACCCTCTCGTTCAGAGATGCCGTTGACGACGCTCATAGTGAGGCCGCTGTAGATGTCATCGTCAGACGCAGTTGAGAGAAGGAAAGTTGATGCAGATGTTGATGTTGCGAGTGAAGTCGGGGCGATCGGCTTGTTGCACGTGACCGAAGTCGCCCCGCGCCTTCGATCTGGTTTTCCTCACTCTTGAGTCTCGACTGCCTTGTCACCAACAACACCTCTCTCTCACACACGAACCACACAGCAAGAACACCTTTGCGCGCAACTCCTTCTACCAATCCGTCAGCGTCAGTAACGTCGCCGCCAGTAGCAGCGACACTTCAGCCTGTGAGATCTTCGTCCACACGGTCCTGCGCGCTGCGGACCAAGCACAAGAGATAGCCTTGGGAACTTGATCGCTAACAATTTGCACACTCTGCGCGCAGGGCTTCGTCTTGGTGGAGCTGGAGTAGCTGGATCCGGCAAGATGAGCCTGCTACGCTCGCCATCCCTCTCTGAGGGCGAAATCGACAGCGGGGACGGGGAGAAGGTCACAAAGAACGCATCATCGCAGTCACGCACCAGTATTAATTCCTCGACCAGACACGAGTCTTCATCTCGGACTTCGCGATTTGCTGGCCGCCGTGCCATGATGAACGACAGGAACGCCCACTTCGACGGCGCATACGGATCCGCTGCAGGCCGAGACCGTGATCGCTCGAGGTCACCCTTCAGAAAAGAGCGCTCAGGATCAAGGTCGCCGTTCCGCGCTGACCGTGACGGAGGCGGGCGAGACAAGAGACGGCGAGAAGAGGACCACTACGGCAAGGGCGCATCAGACCCGCGGCGACATAAGGTCCACGAGGATCGAGCACCGCGACACGCTTCCTATCGCGGTCCAGATCGACCGGCACAGCCTGCTAAAAGCCTGTCATACAGCGAAAAGCGTAGCCAGGATCCTCGCGCATCGCGTGGCGACCGTGACCGTGACCGAAGTCGATCACCGTACAAAGCAACTGCACGTGATGGACCCGTGCGACCATTGAGCAAGAATGGACCACCGACCCAAGCTTATGCTGGCTCGGAGTCTGGTGAGAAGAGAAGAGGCAGCGTGCATTCTACAAATCGCGAGTCCTCCCCTCAAGCTTCACGTAAACAGGTTGATGCTAAGCCAAAATCTACTCCATCAGAGCAGCAACGCGGCAAGCCTGCCCAGGTCTCAGAAGAAAGGTCAGTACGCCATGTCAAGGTTGCTGGAACTCGAGAAGTTAACGTCATCATTCTCAGCGAACAAGCAGCAGAACCCACTGAGCCTCAACAGCAGCTATCCGACGCGGAGCTGATCGAGCAACGACGCAAGAAGCGCGAGGCCATCCGGAAGAAGCACGCTGCGACATCCGCCAACGACTCGCTCTTGCGGGCGACTCTGGAGTCAAACCTGCCATCGACGGCGACGACACCGTACAACGAGAGCAGCGGCAATGGATCAGCCCCGCAATCACCGCCGTCCTCGATCAACTCACCGAGAACACCAATGGATACCTCATCGCCGGGCTCCCCGGCGGATACGGCAGCCATCAACGATGAAGATCTCGTGAATCCGATTCAGCTTAATGGTACTGCTGACGAGCAAGGACAGTCTGCCGCCGATTACGATCCAAACCAGGATATGGACGAGGATAGGCCAGATCACAAGCGACAGGATCTCCAGGAAGACCATCGCGAAGCCGAGACTAAGCCTGCGCCACAATCGAAGAAAGTCGCCAATGACTTCGACATGTTTGCAGACGAGAATGGTGATGATGATGATATGTTTGCCGCCGAAGACAAGCCTGCAGCGGGAACTTCCACGAAACATGCCCGGGCGCTTGACGAAAGCCTCTTGGATAACTGGGACTACCCGGATGGTCACTATCGCATCATCCATGGCGAGCTCCTGGATGGCAGATACGCTGTCAAGCAACAGATCGGCAAAGGTACATTCGCCACTGTCGTGAGAGCGCAGGACACGAAGACGGGCAATAATGTTGCTATCAAAATTGCCTGCCAAAACGATACGATGCTGAAGGCTGGCCAAAAGGAGATGCAATTCCTGCAAAAACTGAACGAATCAGATCCCCAGGACAAGAAGTACATCATTCGCCTTCTGTCCGACTTCATGCACAAAGGACATTTGTGCCTGGTTTTTGAAGGACTCGAGATGGATCTACGCGAGACGTTGAAGAAGTTTGGCCGAGACGTTGGCATCAACCCTGAAGCCATTCAGATATACGCTCGCCAGATGTTCTTCGCACTGCTTCACATGAAGAACATGGAAGTGTTGCATGCCGACTTGAAACCGGACAACATTCTTGTTAGCAGCGACAACAAACTCATTAAGATTATCGATTACGGTACGGCGACATTCCAGCAAGATGCTGAGCTCACGCCATACCTGGTCTCGCGTTTCTATCGCGCTCCAGAGGTGATCCTGGGCATGGACTTTGACTACGCGATCGATATGTGGTCCATTGGCTGTACACTCTACGAGTTGTACACAGGTCGTATCCTCTTCAACGGCTCGGACAACAACAACATGCTTCGAGTCATTCAAGAATGCCGCGGCAAGCTGCCGAACCGACTCATCAAGCGGGCAAAGCTTGCCAATAACTACTTCGACGACGCATTTGTGTTCCACGGCCTGGAGAGGGACAAGATGACCGGCAATATCGTCCAGCGTCCAATGCATTTCGGCCAGGGCGTTGCAGGCAGGGACTTGAAATCCCGACTCAGTGCAAACTCAAAGAAGATGGACACTTCTCAGCTCAAGCTGCACAACGCTTTTGTGGACCTTCTTGACAAGTGTCTCCAGCTTGACCCAGAGAAGCGGATCAAGCCCAAAGATGCTTTGCGCCACCCATTCGTGAGCGATATGAAGCGGGATACGCTGGCTCAAGGAAAGTCTAAGGTCAGTATTGCTGCCGCGACTTCCGCGAAGATCTTTAGACCTACCGTTGTGCAACGATCTGGATAGAATTAGGCGATCTTCACAAAAACCATTCGACATTCGCCAGCAGGAGAGTTCGTGGTCAACATCAATGTCAGCAAAAGACTTTTATCCATCAGTGACCGTCCCACGCGCAGTCGCCTCCGCCTCACTATCGATTCCACGAGCACGGCGACTGCCTCTTATCAAGTTATCTCGAACGCCTAAGGACGGCTAACTCTATCGCGTGGTACAGATCATTGATAATGGGCTGGGATCGAGCTGTGACTCGGATACAATTGGTAATGAACGACGGGACCCTTGGAGTGGATCAGAAGAAGCTTGGACACGATGGAAAGCAGATGGCATTTCACGACTGTCATTGCAATGCAGCATCGTAGTAGACAGGCGGGGCTTGGAGATATCTGGCGGATGATTACTGCAATAGCGGACCAAATTCACACACATGCAACTTCATCACTTGGTCCCTGCTAACTCCCCTTCGTTCGTTTTCTTGGTGGCAGCTGCTTTTGAAGTTCGCATTCATTGGCGACCTCTTTTAAGAAATCAACTATGAATGACAGGTCGTTTGAAGACGAGCCGAATATGTGTGAAATCAGCGATGGATCGTGTCGACTACTGCCGGTGGGCGAGAAGTAGCGGTCAGAGACACTAACTAGCTGAACGATGGAAGCGAGCTGCGAACCGAGATACGAGCGCGGCCGCGTTGGAAGCCATTTCGCAAATATGGAGCCTACTAGTAGGCTTGGGCCTTCCGTAATTGTTTCGACGATACGAGAAGGAATGGTTAACCGCATGTGTAGGCTGTGGTGTGAGTGAAAGAAAGATGAGTTTCCTGGCCATAGTGTGATTAATGAGTTTGGTGGTTTTTACGGTCCAGTCATTTGCTGCACCATCATGATCGACGACGTCGCTGCTGAAGATGAAACATTAGATCGCTGCGTCGTGCCTACGAGGAGAAGAGTGTGAGGTTGTGAGATGGGGTTAGGTAGCGTCTTTAGCCGGTGTGACGACTTCCTAGGAATTCAGGCGATATGTTCGTTCGGAATCATGAGTTACGCGGAATTGACCTAGCTTGCCCTCATCCGCCGGCTTCTGAGGCTGTGATAGATCTATAATGATCTCGAAGCTGGGTGATCGGTGTGTAAGATGAAGACTGTTGACGTGTGACTGTGCTGGACATGTCCAGATTCACGGCAGGAGAGGGAAATGTGTACTGTATGGTCAACTCGATAGCTCGTGCGAAGTAAAGAACGCTTTAAGTCCGATACATACAAGTTCGATGCGAGCTCTCTTCTCTCAACTCACATCATTAATCTTTTTGAGAACCTACCTACCTCATCAAACCAACCAACCAACCAAAGAAGATGCTAATCCCAATCAAAATGGAACCGGATTGTTCACATCAGCCTGTTTCCAAGAAAATCTGTATACAAGCCGCCGCATACGACGGATGGGATTGCTTGTTCGTCGGGGTTGGAGTTTAGTGGTGAAATTTTTGATTCTGTGGATATTCACTCTATGATGACTACGGTGGTATCGATGGGGCTTCAAGAGTGTCATGTCAAAGGTGCGAGGGACAGATGTTTGATGAACATGTACCCGTGTGGAAGTCCCGAGACGAATGGAACTATTCTTACGTTGGACGCTGGGGGATAATTCTCAAGCTTATATTGAAGCGAATGATGATACTTTGAGAACTAATTTTGAGTGGGTCGTTAGTTGTACGTTTGGGCATGTGAGGAAGAGGGATGAGAATGGTCGGGAAAGGAGTCTGCATAAGCTAGTTCAGGTTGATCATCGTATGGCTACTGAGAACTGGGGTGGGAGTATGATGAGAATGGGAACGAGTTGTCACGTATTGGTGCTTCTTGATCGATGGGGCTGGTGGAAAGTAAATGAAATAGTGTAGCCTCTCAACACCACCGCACAAGTATAGCAAACAACACGCGCCCTCCGAGTTCAACGGACGAGTATTGTGCGGCATGATTGCATCTGGAAGTTTTGGCACTTCAGTATCTTTGTGCTCCGTCGATGAGGCCGTGCAGTTGGTCATTCGGTCACGAGACATCGTCGGAGAACGAAGATAATACTCCACAAAGTCGACGCTCCGTGTGCATTAGTGAGTGGAGTAACAACTTCGGTGGCCGTCCACGACTGCACGCATCACTATTGCATGGTCCTCCGCTATAGGCTTGGAAAGCGATCACAAGACACGCACGGGCATAATTAGCTGCAGTGGAGATGTGAGTGAATGAAAAGTACCTTGTCAAAAGAACAGAATCCCCCAGTCTCGATCAGTCAGCTCTGTAGTAGGTGGTAGAGCCTGAAAGGTCGAGCTGGACTGGCGATTGCCTTTTCGAAAGTCACGGTGGTCTGCACGTCGGGACATATCATCGGCTTCAAGGTGGTTCGCGTTGACCTGAGATGTTGCCGTAGTAGCATGACTTGGAAGCGTTGACCTACGTGGGACTTTAGGGTCTAACAGTCCCACCTCTTCGACGAAAATCTTCCATCTGCCTCATGCCCAGCCATCACAGGGATATGCGTCTCTCGGGTGACAAAATAAGCCGAACGCTTGTCACCAAATTTCTGATAGGGAGTTCCGCGATTTTGTCACCCGAGAGTGCATATCTTTGTAGCTGCAAAAAAGCATACTGAGATCTTGGTCGTCCCGCTCAAAGAGTACACCCCGTCCAGGGTATTGATAGGCATAGCTCCCGTCTCGTATGCGGTCATGGTAGGTGCAAGACTTTATAGAGTTTGGTGACATGCCCCAGGTATCTTCGAAAGCAGTCCCGCTCACAAAGCTACTTGCCAATAGTCTTTATGAGGATGGGTGCGACCGTGTTCAGGTATGAAGCTTGAAGGTTCTCAAGTGTCTGCAGCTCGTAGCTATGGGCCACGAGATGGGCCGCGGCAGAGGTCGGTCTAAACCGCAATCGAGGGGCTTCTTTGAATAGACGAGAGGGATCTCATGCAGGGCGAATTGCTTTTCTTCGACCCGCCCCGACGTGCATGGAGTACGGAAAGAACGGTGCCGAACCCTCTACTGGGTTGCTAGTCGTGCATCGTTTGGAAGCCTCTTGATTGCACGCAGCACTCTAGTCGTAGCACCCGATGATATGCAAGTATGCACTTCGCTCGAAGACAGGTCGGCTGTGTGCAGCGTGCCAGCGTTACAAACTTGTGTGTTCCAGCGGGACAATCGCAGTAGTGGCCTAGTGGCCTTCAATGATCGACATGGCAGGGCGCCACAGAGCTGACTGCAGAAGGACGGCTGCTCGCGCCATACGATTCTGACACCCTGTGCGATTTGGCGCAGGGAGGGATAGGACAGGCAGAGGATGTTGTGCCTTCAAACGTCGGATGTTTAGCTGCTGTGTCGCGTGTCGAAGTACGTACATACTGGTCGATATGAAGGAAGGGCTCGTCGGTGAGCTCCAGCATCCACCATGGAATGGCTGTAGGATGCACACCACACCTCTGCCAGGCCGTTGCTGTTTCTGGAGCTCTGGTCCTGCTCGGCCATTTCGCGGGACAAGCTGCCGCGGACTGACGTCGTTGATGAGCGGGCGCACGCACATACGATATTGCAAGGAGAGTAGTAGCTGCATCGGCAAGTCGCCACCAGTATAAGGCCTGGTTGTGTCACTGAGACGGGAAACGGCAGTCAGGCTCCTGATGATCAGCTCGCACACAGATCAGTCACACAAGCGTTCCTGTGCGTTGTGATACAGAAGGCATGCATTGACGTCTGGTCCCTCATCCTGTATGCTGTGCTCGCACTCCCCGTCGCCACTCTACAGTAGTTGCTGTGCTCGATGAAAGAAGAAGGCGTATGAGGTGGAAGATCCATAAGGACCTGCTGGCTCATGCCTGAGGCCGGGCGTAAACGGCCAGCGGTTACAGTAGTACAGTACAGTACAGTACAGTACAGTAGTACATCTGCGCCATATTGAGAGACTTCTTACAGCAGTCCCGCCAAGCGTTGCTGTTAGTGGTATTCTATGCAGACAGGGGATGGTGCTCAAGCTGCGGCAGTCGTTGGCATCCACATCCACATCCACATCCACATCCTTTGCGCATGTCGCAATGCAGACCCAAGGAACCCAGTGCACGTTGAGTGGCAAATACGGACACGAGCATCCAAGACATCCAGCAGTGGCAGTGGCAGTAACTACAGTGGGTATACCAGCGCATCAAGCGGGCCTCGTTTTGGTCCTTCCCACGTGCCTTGTCCCAGTCTCCCGCCACAGCTGAGACTTTGTGCAGCGCCATGGTGCTTGGGTGCGTGAGAGAGGAGGTCTTACCGGGGCGAGGTGCAGCAGCAGAAGCCCAAGCACCCAACCAAGGATGGATGGCTGTGGTTGGATGCCTCAGCACTTTCTGCCGCAGCCAAGGGAGGGAGGAGGGAGCTGCTGGCGTCGGAGAGTCAGACACCAAAGCATACACACGCCCGGGTCCTCGCTGGTTTGCTCGCTTCGCTCTTGTGCATCAATAGCCGCAAGCTACGACGGCCAGCGGTTTCAGCAGATCGGACATATCCCCCAACAGCTCTCTCTCTCGACGACACCTCATCCATGGTCTGTGGCGAAGTCTATCATGTTCAAGCATTCCAACGAAGTTTCGCCCTGGGCAAACGCTCCCTGCGCCAACTGAAACACCAGGTGTGCAAGACCAGGGAGGAGTGTCGCATTTCTCTGATCTAGTCGGACGATTATCCGCTTTGGGTGACGCGAGAAGTGACGGTTAGATGGACAGCATAAACGATCACATGCTAGCATCTCAACCTGGACGTGATAGAGATGAATGAAATTGGAGTTCAGAACCAGCATCTCTCCGAGGCATGTGCCTGTGACAGCGCATGATAGTATACAACGTATGTGATTTAGCTCTGGACATCCTTTAGGGACGCATCCGAGTCTCGTAGTACAGTCCTAGTATCTAGGTTCGTGATGATCGTTTCAACTTCCCTTCTCTATCATGCTTCCTTGAGCAGTGGCCTGCTCTGTGGCGCACTTCATATTTTCCGTCTGACAAACTCCACGCCAATAGAAATCCAACCATCCCTTGCCAGTAACGCAAAGTTTAAAGCAAACAAACATGGGGTATCTTTTACAACTACTTTCCAAATGGCACCAGACAGAGAACAACGCTTCCAAAGATCGCTCAGAACCAGAGCCGTATCGTATCGTCATAAGCGCCATAGGTAATCCAAAGGGTTCGCCAATATGAACATAGAAGTCTAAAAAAGCATTAAAAATATGTCCAAAGCCAGTCATCCATCTTTAAAAGGTCGGTGCCCAGGCGTGGGCAGGAAGATTGAAGTTGGAAAGCATCTGGCCGCACCGGCGGAAGTCCGGCAAGTTTCCGAAGAAGTGGGCAGGGTAGATGGATGGTGCGACTGACTTTGGAGGCGACGTATAAATCGTGGGCTGCGGTGTACAATGTCCAGAAGATGGTGGTGTGAAAATCGAAGGCCGTGGCACATACTCAGTAGTATGTACAGGAAATTGCTGGGCCGGAAGATCTAGTTGAGGGACGGGCTCGTATGCACCATTGATAGCACCAATAGGGGAGTCCATGGGCTTTTCGATGGGACTGTATGGTGGCGTAACGGGTGCGGAAGCTGGGTTGGAAGATGCCTGGGTCGTCAATCTTGGACAACGAATAATGAGCTCACGAAGTTCTTCGAGCGTAATCCTGTGTTGAGGATTGGCATCAAAGATACGTTGGAGAATGCAATTGAGTTCATCGGACACCGGGAGAATGGTTTGAAGAAAATTCCGGTCTCGCAGAAAGGCACGGAAAGTCGAATCGTCCATTGAGGCTCGCTTCCATGGATTGCGTCCGCAGGTCAGGTTGACCAAGATGACTCCCAGCGACCATACATCGTTGGGAGCAGAAGCATAGCATGCGTATGGCTTTGGGTTCGATTGTTGACACTCTATGAAGACTATTAGTGAACGTGTACAAACTCGTAAACCTGTAAGAACGCCTACCTGGTGACATATAGAATGTTGAGCCACAGCCAAAATCGGATGTGATTCTGTCTTGAGTTGCAAGTCCGAAGTCTGCGAGCTTAACGGTCCATCCATTATCCGTCACCAGAATGTTCTCCGGTTTGAGATCCCGGTGATAAATTCCTTGCGAATGGCAATGTTGAACCGCGGCCAAAATCTGCAGAAATACCTGTCTGGCCTTGAAGTCGTCGCCAACGTAATGTCCCTCGTCGGTGATCTTCGAAAACAAATCTCCTTCCGGCAAGTAGTCCATGACTACGTACGTGCAATCTGGGGAGTCCATGATGTTGACCAGGGAAATCACGTTTTGGTGGTGACTCGCGGCATAGTGCAGCTGTATCTCCCGGTCTTGGAAGGTCCGTTGTCGTTCGTCCAGCCCAAGTTTGGACAAAGCCTTCACTGCATACTGAACATTTGTAACGACGTCTCGCGCCTTGTACACGCAGCCATACGCTCCAATTCCAAGAATGCCAGTCAGTTCAAAACGATCAGCTAGCAGTAGGCCGATCTTGTCCTCAGGACAGGAAATACCAGACGGTTTGGGAGAAGCTGGTGGAGTGGGTAGCATCCTTCCAGAGGAGATCGGTAGGGATTCAACAGCAGCGAACACTCATAGGAAACTCCAATGGCAACAAACTCGAAAAAGTCCTGGATTAAAAAACGTCGACGCTGCTGATAAGTCCCGAAAAGATTGTCGCGTCCTGAGAGAATGTCGTAGTAGTGTTGAAAGAGGCGGAGTGCTCTAGTTGTGGATGGTTAGACCGACTGATGGAGTCAAGGGACATTCAGAAGGTTGCTCTTATTGTTAGGGAAGGTACTTGTAAGACCGATCCGATGTGAGTCTTGCACACAACTTCTGATCGAATCTCCAACCCGCTTAAAGGAAAATCCTTGCACAAGGCATGGCTGGCTCAGTGCGACTAGGCCCGATCGTGCATGGCACTGAACTCTGCAGTCTGCCTATTTCTGTGGCGAGCCTTGGTGACAAGTGAAAGGATCGCTAGCTTGCAACGCGTGTACTTGATCCACTGAGTTAGATGGCGCCTGAACCCGGCCCTTGCTTCTTTGTGAGGTGCACGGACTGCCGCGCCCGGTCTCTGCGGCTGGTCCGTGTCGTATCTTTGACGGCTTTCGCTAGCCTCACTCCAACCACCAGCGCTACCAACAGTCATCGACGGGATGATCCGCCGTGATTGATGAAGATGAGCTGCGGAACGGGCGTCTCGTCGAGCGAGTTCCATCCCAGAGGCTCGGTGCATAAGAGACCAGCGCTTGCTGGGACATCCCTCCCTAGAGCTGGGACTTACCTCATTGGCCGCAGGCAGATAGCCTTGGAATGAAAGGCCAATCATCACCATGTGAGTCTGCCCCTACGTCGTCCCAGCCGGGATAGATGAGGCACAGACGCCCGGGCGTTACGAGAAATTTCTCACAGTTCCGCCTTCTCGAAGATCGCTTCCCAAACGCTAGAATGGCCGTCATCTCTTGGCGCATTCTGACTTTACAAGTTTCAAGCTTATCCACATCAGCTGCCCAGGCTGATTGGGTGGGTATATGCCGCCCGAGCACAGAGACTGCAGTCGCACGTCGCTCTTTCCGCTGCGCGACGTGTAGAGTCCAACCTCATCATGCGGGCGTCTGCGTTGAGCGAAAGACGCAGGCAACGTGCCGATGTGTGAGCAGGGCGGCCTCCGAGGAAGTAGTTTGTCCTCAGGCTTTGCATTGGTGTGTGACAATCCGCTCAGCGGCGAGGCTGCATCAGAGTCACACCCCTGATTGGCCTTAGCCTGGGAGCTCGTCGGTCATAATCCTGACTTGAGCTAGGGTGTCTCATTGGGTGCCTGCCTGTGAGATGAAGACCAGTACGCTTCTCTCGTACCGTCGAAGATCATGTGTCTTGCAAAGAGCTGCGCCACGCTTGCTCAGAAATGAAGCAATGTTGCCTGACGGTAGCTCGAACTGCAAGACATGACCCAGCGTCACGTGTAGAAAAATGGCTCCGAAAACCGTTAGATCAGCGGCGATTGCTCGCAAATTGGACAACGTGTCCTGTATTGCTGTGCCACTAGTGATGACCCTCGCCTTGTCCAACAAACGTCACCAAATTTCTGCAAGCTCTCGTTGGCACGAAAACGGAGTCTGGACCTCGCGTGGGCGCCAAGCTTCGACTCGGTCAATCTTGAGATGCCTTGCAGTAGCTCGAAAGACTCTTTCCCGCTATCCAGTTATCGATTATGCAAGCACATCCGTTGATTCCGTTCTGCAGACCTAATGATTCGTAGCAACATCCCAAGACAGGTGAGGTTGCCGCTGCAGCTCCATCATAGCCGTCGGTACCCATTATCAGCACCTTGTCCCTCGAGCATGCGCTTATTGAAGAGATGGAAATCAAACTCTGCGGCGCTACTGGATACAAGCTGGGAAGTAGAGCTCCATGATGGTTGAGTAAGTGCTGCAGAATGATCAAACCAGTCCTGCTAGCAATCCTTCGACGGAATCTGAAAAGAAGGTGCTTACCGTCATCATCTGAAGCAGGAACAGTCGCTAGCTCGCTGCGCAGTAGGAATACATACTTCGGTTACCGTGGACTGAGAACGTTTGGACACCGTCACCTCGAGCGCGGCAGATCGGATGCTCGTCGGCGGCGACTTACGACGCCTGCCGTACAATGCATAGGCGCGATGTTTGTTGTACCTTCTGCGCGTCGTTGTCAGGCGAATGTGCCAGCCTCCGAGGGCGAACTTGTCTCTTGAAAGCCAGCGGCAAGATGGTCTCCGACGCAACCATCGAATTGATTGCTTGAAAATTCGTTCGGCCAATCAGCGTTACGACTCACGGGGACAGGCCCGCCATCTGCAGGCAGGTGTTCTTCGAGATGCATCTGGTGTGGAAACCGACTCAAGGCAATGCATGTGGAACAAGCGAAACCAACTTCCGTTGGAAGCGCGCAAACGCATCCTTCTCCACCAATGGATCTCGTATCGTTTGGCCAGGAGCTGCTTGAATCGTGATTACTGCCCGCGGGTGGCAGCCAGCGCTGACCTTGAAACATATCTTGTGGAGAGCTTGATATTTAGTATAGCACATCTAGCGTAAGCTTGAGCAACGTGGACCGCGCTGCGGTAGCCACCACACGACTGGCATAGGCAAGCTGCATGGTCGTGCCGGTGGCCTGCTTCATGGCGCCGTTGTTGAAGCATCTGGTGGTTGCGCCAAGGATTTATGGGCCATGTTTGCCATGACATACAAGGCGCCGCGCTCGATTATAGTAGCAGACATCACTTACACGAAGCAATTGGCGGGTTTCTCGTGCCTGCAAGCCTACGAGCATGGCAGCACTGAAGTGATCTGCTCATTGCTCTGTTGCTTGTTAGCAGAGCAAGCTATTCCGTTGAGGCGGTTCAAGACCGGACACCCAGGCTTGATGTTCTGTACGCCTTCCTGGAGGTGATACGCCGATCGATTGCCAAATTGTCAGAGCATCCAAGGACAGATGGCGCTCAGCCACCAAGCCATAGCTCACGCAAAGATTGCACTTCAGACTTACCGCAAAGGTACCATGCACCACGTGGAAAGTGCGTGCTCTCGATATGTACAACTGCCAGCTGCAGAGATGGTCATATTCGCCGACGAAGAGACGATGGCCATCTGACACTTCGCGGGACTGTCCGCGCAAGCTCGGAGACCGTCGACGGTGGAGGGCAATGGCAGCCTCTCGACTCGTTTCGGCTGCAACTGATGAAGCAAGACGACCTCTCAGGTAGATGGCAGGAGCGACGTCCGAATAGCAGTGCCGAGGCATTCTTCAATCAACCTTTAGGAACAGACTGCCAGTCCGTTTGATGCAAAGATTCTGCCTGCAAACGACCAAGCCCTTCGTCTTGGAAAATCCCATCCTGCGGTGTTCCACGGCGAAAGGCATGATCGACTCAATGGCGCGGCGCGCATCGCAGCCAAGCCCACTTGCTAGTGCCGAAGACTGCTCTTTGTCCCTCGATTGTAGGGAGGAATGACAGTTTCTTACTGAACACTGATGCCTGAAGCTGCTGTCGAGACGCAGCAGTAGCACGGCAACGCTGTTGTCGCCAAATGGAACAGAGCTTAACTATTGTCGAATTGAACTTAGTCCCACCCGCGCGAGAAGTGAAAGCACGTAGCTAGCATGCGTTATTGTTGCATAGTTCACTTTGCAAGCCTTGATGGCCAGGCCCCGGACGTGCGCACTCGATGGGACGACAATGTATATCGGGAGGCGAACAATATGTCATATCCTGTCGGTATCTCACAGGCTGCAAGTCATGTCCGCGAATGACAGCGAACTGAAACCTCGTTACTCGTCGAACGCGGTGTAAGCATGGCGTCTACTTCGAATTCCGTCTCACCGCAAATTCATTTCGCTGCTGTTCGGGGCCCAATGAAACTTTTCTGAGCTGCCGAAGATGAGACGAGGATCGGCAATCGAGCGAACAAAATCTTGTAGGGTATCTCGCATCTAATTGTGGTATCCCAGGACTTCCCTCGTCTTGAAGCTGGGGAGGGGAGGGGAGGTAAATGCCAAGCTTTTGCAACGTTCGGAGTCCATGGGTGCAAGCCGGCATTATCCTCGCGATACCCTCAATTGGGCGAGCTCTTGAGTGCTCGAACGGATCCGAGAGAAAGTTGATGAGGCACAGAGCTTCTTTAGAAGTCTCCTGTCAAGGAGGAAATTTGCCACTACAGCTTCTGGCCCGGTTTGGTGCATCCGGAGACGGCGGCTGGCATAGCATCGCGGGAAATAGATGTACCAACTGCCATAGCGGTGAAAGTTGCTTCCTGCCCGTAGAATTTGCCTGCCAACACAAAAGTCTGAGAGACCTTGCGGCACAGAAATGGCCTGTTCGTTTGACAAGTCAATTTCGCTGCGGTCAGCACCAGGTCTTGTTGGCGTGAGATCGGGCCAAGTCGTCTAAAATTCTTCGTGACGGACACGACGAGGTCCGAGCATTGCTTCGAGCTGGGAAAAGTAGTTGCTGGTGACCTGCGGAGGACGGTGATGATCCGTCTCCGACACTGGAGGTGGCCATGAAGATCAGAATCACGTTTCACACCACCAGCTGCACCTCTCCCTCTCCTCAAGTCCAGGTAGTCAGCGAGATCGTGCGTACACATGTCCATCCGTTAATGTTTTCAGCGGCAGAGTGCTAGACTTCGTTGTATTATCCGATGTCTATGGCTACGATAGCCAGCTCGTGACTGCCGCTGGTGTCCATGGAAGTCTTGGAGGGTCCTATTTCAGTGACGGACTTCATGTTTCAAGATGATGAGACGGCAATTGGTCTGAAGTATAATGAAGCTCACCATACGAGTGGTTGTTGCATGTGATGTGGTTGCTGACGTTGACGTTGATGTTGATGTTGATGCTGACGCGAAGTGAAGTGAAGAAGTCGCGTCGAAGACGCGCATATAGATTAGACCGGACAAACGTTTCGAAGCGCCGATCTCCGATGACTGCAGGTGGAAATCTTTGGCTTCACTTCGCGCCAACACGCGATCTCTCTCTTTCTCTCCTCCGAGGTACGTTTCAATATCAAACACACATCTCCAGATCACGTTTTAACCACACACAGCAGGCTTGACATCGACACTAGCAATAGTCAACATGGCCGACGTCGAGAAGGTCTACATCACCTACAACCAGGTATGGCATCTGCCTGTTGGCCCATGCAATGTCACATGCAAATACCCGCAACCTGTACTCGACCTCGACTCCATATGCCTACGGTCCACATATACTCCCATAATATCTCTGAATGCTGACTCATCTCTTCAATAGGTGCACAAGCTCTGCCAGAACGCGGCCGAGCGCATCCTCAATGACTTCCAACCCAACCTGATGATCGGTATGTCTGCCTTAGACAACTTTGGCTTATACACCCGTATTGACATGAACGACCTAGCCATCGGCGGCGGTGGCTATGTTCCCGCCCGTATCCTCCGCTCCTTCCTCAAGAAGCCCGGCAACCCCAATATCCCCATTCAAGCTATCGGCCTTTCCCTCTACGAGTCCCTCCCCACCGACTCCCAAATCGAAGCTCCTGGTACCAAAGTCACGCGTACACAATGGCTCGATCTCAGCTCCCTCGAGATGGCGAATCTGATCGGCAAGAACGTGCTCATCGTG
The DNA here is from genome assembly GCA_031771865.1 of Nothophaeocryptopus gaeumannii. Taxonomy (NCBI): domain Eukaryota; kingdom Fungi; phylum Ascomycota; class Dothideomycetes; order Mycosphaerellales; family Mycosphaerellaceae; genus Nothophaeocryptopus; species Nothophaeocryptopus gaeumannii. Next base: position 522,003 of record JASISA010000009.1, read on the forward strand.
GACGAGGTCGATGACACACGGACGACGTTGGAATACGCTGTCAAAGAGCTACAGAAGGATGTTGCCTTGGCAGCGAAGGCGGCTGGAAAGGAGAAGGAGCAGGAGAGCACGAGCTTCTCTATCTTCGTACTTCACAATAAGGACAAGAAGAAGAGAGGTAACTTGCCTAAGGATATGGTCGCGCAGAACCGGTATTTGGCTGCGCGGACCGTGCCGGATGTGTGGATCAACTACCCATGGGAGGCGACGGACATCGATGAGCATGATCGTTTGGCCCAGGAGCAGACGATCGAGTAGGACGGATCGGCTGGATCAGGGCCAGGCTACGAAATTTTGAGAAGGCTCTCTATGATTTGATGTGAACCAGGAAGGGAAACCCCGAGCGACCTGGGCCGAAAGGAAAACGAGATACCATACCAACCAAAACACCGCCATAGAGAGTCATGAGCGGTGTCGAATAATTAGACGCGGTCCAATCATCCTTGATCTGTCTCAGTGTCCTTGATAGCACTTTCTGCGATTGCTCTAACGCGCTTATGGCGAGATTAGTAACCTCAAAAGCCGGAACAATTTTGATTTAAAACTCCACGACAGGGTACAAGAAGAGCAGAGAGACTCCAACTTTGCGCAACGCGTCACTGGCACTGCGCCTAACTATTGAACTGGTATTGGGGTGGGCTTGAATCGCCAAGATCGAAGAATGACGTTGTTATTCGAAATCTTAGTCTCTACACTGCCCGGCTCAATGCCGCCGTCACAGAGAATATGCCATTTCAGGTGCTCAGACCACAACGTTTCTTAGCTAGAGGATTATCGCTGCGCTTCGCCTGGCTTTGGGGCCATACAGCTACAAAACACTCCTCACTGACTTGCGCAAGGAGACTCATCGAAGGCGAGAGGCGCATGGCGTCGTCTTTCGCTGATATAGGATAGAGGGCAGTGAGTGAGTGTGAAGCTAACATTGATCTCGTCAATATTTTGTTCGTACAGCTACCTCGGCAGCTTCTTCATATTTGTCGTGGAGCCTCCAGGGCAAACGAGTGTACATCAATCATCCCTTCCAAGAATACGGCCAGTCATCATGCAGGCCGGTCAGTCGTGCAGCCATCAAGCCTTCCAGCATCGTATCGTCTCATGCATCCTGTCATCAATCGTCGTCTCGTATTATCACATGCATGCCATCAATAATCACCACCCTCCATCTTCACATCTTTCACCTCATAGTAACGCTCACGCGACATCATAGCTATCGTCTCCTCAGAAACCACCTTTCGTGGCACTAAACCCTCAACAGAATCCTCAACAGCCTTTATCTCTTCATCAGACGCAAATAGTGCTCCGAGCATCCACACTGTAGCTTTCTTGTCGTCCTTCTTTCTGGCCACGCGGATCGAGAAGTCACTTGCCACTGACTTGCCTTCCCCAACCTCCAACTTGTCAATCTTGGCGCAGATACCCTCGATGATGTCCTTGTATCGAACGCCACCGCGAACGACACGTCCCTTGCTATTCGTCTCAATGATGGGGTTCTCGATCTCGAGTCTAAAATACCCGTCGGGACGATACTTCACCTCGCGACGCTCCGAGCGACGGTGGTAGTAGACATTGAGTAGCACAGCACCCACCGGCGGCTGCGTGACGAACATCTCATGAAAGATGCTCTGTGTCTTGTCAAGGCTTGGACGTGCCAGGAAGCGCAGCGATTCGCAGAGTTGAGCACGATTGAGAATGCTTTGCTCTTCGCTTCCGGCTTCGCGGTGGAAGAGGAAGGGGTTCAGCTGAGAAGGGCGAGATTGGAGGTACGGACTCTTCTCCTTAGCGTTCTTGAGCTTATACTTCTCTTTGTCAAGGTGGTGGATGTACGGTCGGAGGGTCTTTTCGTTGGAATCGAAGACGAAGGGGTCTTTGAGAACGATGGAATCGAGAAAGAGATGCTGACGAATGGCCGGCGAAGAGACAACCACGTAGTTGCATCTCTTGTTTACGCGGCGGAAGTTGATGATGTCTTCTGCGGGAAGTTGGAGGATGATGAGCTCGAAGAGCTCGCGTGTGTTGAGGACCGCGTGGCAGGAGAAGGCGGTAGTTACTGCGCGAGTGAGCATCTGATGGCTCCGGCGCTGCGTCTCTTTGAGTGGAGCTTTGTTCTGTCGCTCTGTCAGTTCAGTACACTACGAGGCTTTCGGAACCGCTGAGATACCGACCTCTGGTACTGAGCGCATGTGGCGGATGGGAAGAAGCGGAAACAGCGGACGCTGCACGTCAGGAAGGGGTTGGTAAGCCCAGGTCTCGTCGCGCCTCTGTTTGAGGTCGCCGTACTTTTGAGCTTGGTATGGCTGCGTCTCGTCAGCACATTCTCTCCATGAAGGCTTCGGCGCTCAACTTACCTGCACAGCTGTCGTCCAACCATTACACTCACTGACACCAAATGCCTCGCTGGCTGTTCGCTTCGTCGCCATCTTGTACACTCCTTGTCATGCAATGTGATGAATGTTGCCAAGAGGAAGTGAGGAGCAGCATGGGAGGGATATAACCAAGTGAGAGTTGAAGTGAGGTGAGGTTTTTGAAACGTCCAAGCGACCCACTTCTTGAGTGAACGATGATAGTAAAAGCTCACCTGGTTCGATAAAATGGAGAGATGAAGTGAGGTTCGAGAGGGGAGGGTATCCCGTAACAATCGCTTTCATTGGGTATACTGTGGGTCGTCAAACAAGCAGCATAACATCGTGCTTTTATCCAGAGGCGGTGCAATTCCAATGCTGAAGCAGCTCATCCTGTCACGAGCATGCGGTGCACGATTCCAGCTCATCATACGTAACCTTGCGTCTTCGCTTCTTCCAATTCCATTCCGTCCTGTATGGAACAGTCATTTCCGAGTAAGAAAAGCCTTTTCCTACTGCGGCGTTCCAGAAATCCCCAAGCCCACTGCTGCGTCCCCAGCCGCTCGGACTCGCTTCGCTGGTGGCTCTTCACCTCTGTCAACATTCTTACGGACAGTGCCCGCACCACCGAACAACTTCGTCTGTCTATACTTATCGACACTTGGCTTCGGCTCGAGCATACCTCGACCCTTGAAGCTCTCGCGCCTGGCCTGCAAATCCTCCTGACTGGTCCGAAGCATCTGAGATGCCGTGAGAGACGCTTGCGATTCAGTCACTTCATCGTTATCCTGCTCAATGATGTCCGTCTCGGCCTCATTGTCGTTGTCTGACGCAGAAACTGTTCCATCTGACTGCTCCTGCGACTGCGGCACTGGAAGAGACTGCTGACTGTACACGTCTGGCGTTCGCATGTTGCTCGTGCGCTGAACAGGAGCTGTTGACGGCACTTTGAGGGCCTGGTGTCGACCATGCGGTGTCTGGAAGGAAGTTTTCTGCAGGCGCTGCGGCGTAGATGGCAAGCTAGACATGCTGTGGGTGTTCCTGGTGTGTCCCTTCTTCGCTGCTGGCGCAGCGCGAGCAGACTCCTGGCTCGCCATCTCTGACGCTTGAAGCAGTGCGGCGAATGGCTGCGGCTGTTGTTGGCGAAGGGCTGAACCTCTTGAAGGAGTATTGTACACCGAGCGCGGAGTCGCATCAACTCGTGAAGACAAATAAATTCGACGATGCTTCTGGAGCTGTTCCCGACTCTGACGAATGCGCTCGCTCATTAAAGCAACCTTGTCCCCAAGACTCGCAATCTCGTTGTCTTGGCGATCAAGTTGCCTCTGCTGGTCGTGGGCCTCGTATTCCAGATCTGCGTTTCTCTGTTGCAAGTGCTGAATCTCGCGACACATGCTCTGGTAGAGGTTCTTCTGAACGGGGATCATGCCCTCCTCGCCTTGCGCTGTTTGTAGTGGAGTCGCTGCGGCTCTCTGTTGTTCCGCGATGCTGACCACCTCGTTCTCGACTTGAGCCATTCGAGCCTCCACGGCCATGCGCTCAATGGCAGCGGCACTCTCTTGCGATAGCATCTGATACTGAAGCTTATGATGCGCCGCGGCCATCTTAGCTTCCTGTACAGCTGCCTGCAGTTCCATCATCTTCGTTTTGAGCTCGTCTGACGATGCGTTGTCTAGCTCCTCTGCACTGAAGGACGACGCGAACGGTGCTCCAATGCGACTGGCTTGGCTCTGCGTGGGCTGCTGGTCGGTGGGAGGCGGGGTAGAAATGTGCGACACTGGTGGCGTCGGTGTTCGTGTCTTACCGTGGACAGGAACTTGTGTCGACGGCGGTGGGGTCATGTTGCCGGCGCTCTCAAGGCGATTGAGCCGCGCCTTGGAAGCAGCGGTGGAGCCTTCTGGCAGAGTCGCATGCGATGGCTCTGGCGTCGCAGGCTCGTAGATCTGAGGCGGTGGGATGAGAGCATCGACGCTCTCTTGCGAATGCTGCGACTCCATAGCGAGTTGGAACTGGTATGTCGGTCGTTCTTGCCGTACTCAGGGTAGTCCGATCGTAGGCAGGCGCAATCGGCTTCTGCGTCTTGAGATGAGGTAGGCGCAGGGGACTGTCGGTGTCGGTGTCGGTGTCGGTGTCGTCGGCTGTCCAGTCTCCACTGTGCAGTGCGACACGAGGCGAATCACTCAGATGGGTTTCATGCAGTTCTATGCGACCACGAAGCTTGAGGGAAGGTCCCAAGAATGTGCGTGGCTGACAATGGCAATGTCTGTGTCTGGTCTAGTGCTAGTTGCTGGCGAGAGGGACGAGACGTTCTAGCCACCACCACTACTATCAGCGTCGATGGCACGTGCACTTTCTGATAATCACTCCGGGCAACTGGCATCGGCAGCTGTCTGCCGTGAGAGCTTAAGCTCAGAGTGGCCAGAGCAAACGCGTGTCAGGGGCACAGCATTGCGACAACTGCGTCCCAGCACGGACGACCGTTGCCAACGGCCGACCAACGAGGGGCTGCGAAAAGGGACAGCAGCAAGAAAAAGAATCGCAGTCGTGCGCAGTCTTCCATCGTCAAGCCAACCTCCAGGGCTGGTACTGCAGGCGCTGACTCTCACCACACGAGAGACAGATCGAGTGGCAGGCGCGCCCACGTGCGGTGCTTACAGTACCAGCCATCCTCTTAACCACACGGTCCACACCCATGAGCATGGATCCGCAACCGCAGCCAGCGCCGACCGCGAGGGCAGCCTCTGCCTTACCGCGCCCACAGTCTAAGCTGCCTGGGCTCTCCAAGTTGCCTCAGGTCAACAAGACGAGGCTGTCGTCACAACCTCGTCCCGCACCCGCCCAGGACAAGAGCATACCGGCCCCAGGGAAGACATCTACAGGCCCGCCAAGATCTGTAAAGAGGGCGCCATCCACCACTCTATCGCGGCCTTCTTCCACCGACAGCAAAGGCTCCGGGATCTCCAAGCCAGGACTGTCGAGACCTAATGGCACCACCAACGGTCAGAGACACGTGGCCAGGCCTCCTGTCACTGCTACAGGTCTTGCCTCGCGCATGAAGCAGCCAAAACGATCCATAAGCAGCTCCAAGAGCTCCCTCGCTGCCGACGATGATGAAAATCACGATCAACTCAGTTCCCTGGACAGCTTCAGGTCTGCCTCCCGCCAAGGCTTTGCCGACGACTCGCCACTTGAGACCGTCGAATATGTCGACCCTTCGACCATTAGCTCGAACGGTCAACAACGGAAGTCGTCGAGGCCATCGCTTTCTGAAAGGACGATCGAGACATTGAATGGCATTCCTTCAACGCCTAAGGAGCGACGGAGGTCCAGCTTCTTCAATCCTGTTCAAAGTCCGATGGGTCCTCCAGACCGGCCAGCTTCTAGTATGAGCATGAATGGAAGACCTCGCAGCAGGCCAGGTACGAGTGATGGCTCCTATGCGAAGCCGTTGAATCGGCCTGCGTATCCCGCGAAGAAAGCTGCAGCGAGCGCAAGGCCTACGACCAAGCTGGCTACTCCATCAAGGATTGGATCGTTTGGCTCAGCCAGACGAAGTGTCAGTGGCAACTTGACAAGCAAGCTACAGGAAGCAAAGTCTGCGACACCTAAGCGGACTGCCTCACCAGTCAAGCAGGCTTCGACAGGAGCAACCAATAGCGGTGTCCCTAGGCCTTCGATTGGAAATAAGACAATTGCGTCGTCACGACCTGCAAAACCTCGTCCGGCATTAGGCAATGCTTTCGCACCCGCCGAGAAAGCGCATCCTGAGAAGTCTGATGACTTTGGCGCACCAACCGAGGGCAAGCGAGCAGTATCGAATTCGTCTGCGGCTCTACGTCAACAAATCGCGGCCGCAAAGGCCGCGGCGCGCAAGGAGAAGGAGCTCGCAATGATGAAAAGCGATTCTCCACTAGAGGCTCTTCACCCCGAAGAGCCTGCATCACGAGCCTCTAATGTACCTGCATTGGAGTCCGACATTCATAATGATCCATTCAACCAAGCGCCGAAAGATGATAAGCACATTCTCCGAAATCGGATTAGAACAGCGCGGATGGAAGGAAAGCTCAACATTGCTGCCATGGGCTTGAAGCAGATACCCGAAGATGTACGCAAGATGTATGATGCTGCAGCTATGGAGGAGGCGAAGGTGAACTGGGCTGAAGTTGTTGATTTGACGAAGTTGGTCGCAGCCGACAATGAATTTGAGGAAATCCAAGACTCGGTCTTTCCTGACCGCTCAGCCGAGGATCTCGCCGTCGACGATGATTCGGAAGGGAACCAGTTCGGCGGACTAGAGATGCTCGACTTGCACGGAAACTTGCTTCAGACAATTCCGTCTGGACTTCGCCGGCTCGAGCGATTGACCACTCTCAACGTCGCCCACAACAAGCTTGACAATGCGGCTCTGGAAGTCGTGTCACAAATATCCACACTTAAGATGTTGAAGCTTGGGCACAACAACTTGACAGGCAATCTGCCTGTCTCTATATGTGGGATGAAGTTCTTGGAGACTCTCGATGTGCAGCACAATCGACTGCTTGGTCTGCCGGAAGTACTGCGTGAGCTAGTGAGCTTAAGGGTGTTGAACGTAGCAGGCAACCAGCTGACAGCGCTGCCAATGGAGGCTATCGAGCAAATGCCGCTGACTGAATTGGACGCAAGCAGCAATGCACTTATCGCATCACTCTTCCCGTTAGGAGGTCCAACTGGGCATCGGACACTGCAGTCGCTAAATGTGGCAAACAACTCACTTGCAGCACTGACCTTCTCAGAATCATTGGAAATGCCGCTGCTAAGGACACTCAACCTGACCAACAACCATCTGACGGCGCTACCCTCAGTGGAAAGCTGGACTGAGCTCATCACGCTGCAAATCGGAGACAACAAAGTGACAGACTTTCCATTCGGCTTCACGAAGCTACAGAAGCTGCGGAACGTCAACTTTACCAGTAATGAGATTCGACTGGTAGACCCGGAGATCTCGAAAATGAGTAGCTTGGAGTCGCTGATCCTAGCATCGAACCCGCTCAGGGAGAAGAAGTTCCTCACCATGAATGCAGCCGACATTAAGCGGGACTTGAAGAACAGGCTTCTACCTGCAGCAGACGAGATCACGGCAGACGACGAGCCTACCAGCCCAGTGACCGTCATTGGCGCAGAGACCAGCAACTCAATGTGGGCTCTCAAAGGCAACGGCATCCTAGACCTAGCATCCCGTGATATCTCCGATGACTTCAACGACATTCTCGGATCCTTCTTGAACAGCAACGAAGTTCGGACAATGCATCTCCAAAACAACAGAATAGCTTTCATTCCGCCAGCGCTCTGGATTGGCCAAGACCTTTGCACCCTCGATCTCTCCGGAAACAATATTGGCGCGGACTACCTCTCCGATGAACTTCAGCTTCCCTCTCTCCAGGAGCTCAACATCAGCCAGTGTCGTATCTCCTCCCTTGAGCCTCTCACTTCCCAGCTTCTGGCGCCCAGACTTCACACGTTGAATATCTCTGCGAACCGTCTGTCTGGAGACCTCCCTGCGCTCAGAGCATCGTATCCAGCATTAACGACCCTCTTTGTAGCGGATAACAAGTATCAATCCATATCTGCACCAGCGCTTCGCGGCTTGACAACAGTCAATCTGGCGTCGAACGATATCGACCATCTGCCTGCGGAACTTGGTCTGCTTTGGGACGAGGGACTGAGGAACTTGGAAATTCGATCGAACGCATTTCGAGTACCAAACTTCCGGCTGCTGGAGAAGGGCACTGAGGCTGTTCTGAGGTGGCTGAGGGAGAAATTGCCTGTTGACGCGACGGTTGAAGGTGCCAGGCATGTTGGCGTCGAGGGGTTCTTCGATTGAAATTGGAAAGCAAGAGGCAGTGTTTGGATGTTTGATGAGCAAAAGATTGACGGGGTTGTAAGTTTTTGCATAGCGCGTTGCATTGTTTTCGTGAAGCGGCATTCGGGGCCATTCGATGATACCCTCTTACCTTCCGTAGTTCTCTCGTAGTTTCTTACGCTTGTTCTGGTCTTGTACATAGCATAGCCAATTTGTACTCTTTTGAGACAACCATGATACTCCCATTCTCTCCGTAGCACTATGCGCGTCTGCATACCTTCAGACTGAGAATCAAATGAACGGACTGCGTGGATGCAGGCTTGAGAAGGCCAAAGACTTGTGGTTGAGGGATCAGCCGCGGTAGCAGAGCCGTAGTCACCAGACTTGCCTCAAGCGCCGGTACGTTCAGAGAAACTTTTACTCTATTGTCCATTTGGTTTCAGTGGTATATCCTCAAACGCCTATGCTTTCTTCGCTCTTTCGTGGCTGTCTGCCGTATGCTTCGTAGCCCGTAACCGCCCGCACTCAAGTCCTCTCACATACATTCCTCACCATGCATGTGTGTCACCTATTTCTTCCCGCTCTTCTTGATTCCCTGTCCACCCATACTCAAAGGTCCCTTCTTCCCCGACGCAGCCTTTGCGGCCTCCTCGCGGGCTTTCTTGTCTATGTCGCACGTCAGCATACCGCGTCCTCTCCAATGAGGTGGGTGGATATCATATGATGGCGACCTACCGGCTTGCTGCTTCTGCTTGAACGCAATATCATCCTCATCCTCGTCCTTCTGCGCCTTCTTCTTCTGCTTGTTGTGGATCGGGTTGGTACCGGCTAAACAGAAAGCGCGATCTTAGTACACCTGCGACGGAAGAGGAGATCTGAGGCGGCGGCTTACTTCCTTGACCTGAAGGCATCTTGGCGGGTTGCTTGAAGTGTCAGATCGTGAAAGGGTGTGTTTGAAGGGTCTTGTGGTATGGACTGGGTTTGGTGGGATCGAGAAGCATGAAGAGAGGGTCTTGGTGGGGATGCGGCAATCGGGGTCATCTGAAAGGCTTGGCACAGCGGAGCCAAGTCCTAGCTATTCTCCATCCATTTGCTGTCTGTCTGTTGTGCTTGCCTTTATATCTTCACAATCATTATTCTACACACAACCACCTGCTGTACGACTCCGCCGAATTCATATCCCGAGTCCATCGCCTCTTGTTCAACCGATTCTGTACAGCTACATTGACAACAACATCCACTGCTACCGGATGGCTTGAAGACAACACCTCCACCAAACCCAAAGGAACGCCGCATCGACCGATCGCCAACCTACATTCACCAACATATCACCACATACCCGCGGAACTGTATTTACGGCCGCACGACACACGCCCTCTCATTGAGGCGACATGCCTCCGCCTTCCACAACCGCGCATCTGCCTCCACACCATCCAGCGACGCGGCAGCGACCGAAAAGCCCGAACAGAGTGCTCGCGGAAGCAGAGGCACAATGGCTGTTCACCGAAGACGAGTTGGCGCATACACCCTCCGTCCAGGACGGCATGAGCTTAGCAGAAGAGCGCGACAAGAGGGTCAAAGGCGTCAACTTTATTGTGCAGGTTGGCATCATGCTCAAACTCCCACAGCTCACCTTGAGCACTGCCTCCATTTTCTTCCAGCGATTTCTCATGCGCGCAAGCTTGGAGAAACCGCGCGATGGCATTCCGAAGCTGCATCACTACCAAGCGGCGGCCACGGCGCTGTTTCTGGCGACTAAGGTGGAGGAGAGTTGTCGCAAGATCAAAGAGCTTGTGCTGGCCTTCTGCCGTGTGGCGCAAAAGAACCCGAATTTGGTGGTGGATGAGCAGAGCAAGGACTTCTGGAGATGGCGGGACGTCATAATACATAATGAAGACCACATGCTGGAGACACTCTGCTTCGACCTGACAGTGGAATCGCCACATCGTCAACTTTTCGAAATGCTTAAATACTACGGTGTGGAGCACAACAAGAGACTTCGAAATGCCGCGTGGGGTTTCGTCACGGATAGCAACAACACCCAGCTGTGCCTTCTCTTCAGCAGTCGGGTCATTGCAGTTTCCAGTCTGTATGCTGCCTGCAAATTCTGCGAGGTGAGCCTGCCGGACGACTCGAAAGGCAGACCTTGGTGGGAGGCACAGCTCGTTCGTTTGAAAGACATCAGACGTGCTGTTGAGTACATGCTATCAAATTACGACGGCACACTTAACAAAGTAAACGGAGTTTCAGCGAGTGGTGGTTCAGACGGCAACGGCTCTATTTACGCAGGACTACTCACTCCCGCTATGGATGGAACCTACGACAACTTCGACCGGACTAGGCAATCGGGTGATCGGCCGCCGTCAGGATCTCCATACCTGGCTCCTGCTGGCAGCGACCGCCGAAACAGTAATGCGAGCAGTGTCGGCACGAAGCGAGGACGTGAAGACGAGAAGCCGCTGACCAACGGCTCTCAGGCGCCTTTGAACGGAGTTGCGAAAGATGACCCAGAGAATAAGAGACCCCGGCTGGGCGATGTTCTGTCTGGCGAGCTCAAGTCTCAGCAAGGCGAGCTGAAGCAGGATCCCAATGGCACAGTCACTGATGGGATTGTCGCTCCGGTCCCAGAAGCTGCGGCAGGCGGTGGTGAGGTGCGCGGCCTAAAAGAGGCGGAGGAGGCACTGCGTGTGGAGAACGGCAACAAGCAGTTAGAGGCTGATGTTCAAGCTCAGCAGGCGACCACACAGTCCACTCAGCCCGAGAAGCCGCCCGAGAACAACAAACCCGAGGAAGGTGAAGTTAGTGAGGAGGGCGAAGTGTCGGAGTAGCACAATCCTACCGGCGTCCTGAATACTCCTACGAATACGCAGCCGGCTAGGCATGAGCAGACTAGGATGGATTCGCTGGCCATTGCGAACGCGAACTCTGAATCAGACCCGCCGGAACTTACGGACGAGGAGTCTGCAAAGACAGAGCAGTCTGCGGAGGATGAGGAGTCTGCAAGAGAGGAGCAGTCTGATGAACCCGGAGAATCTGGCTCAGACGAGGAGGCGGGTATAGATGCGCAGCCCGTCCCAATTCTACAGTTGCAAACGAATCTGCCGCCACAAGATGAGGACTCTGACATTGACCCTGCGGCCTTAGGTCAGCAACAGAATCCGAGATATGGGCAGAACCGGTGACCGCCAAATATTTTCATCCACACCACCGGCGCTGCTCAAAACATTTTCTAGACGACTGCGCGACGTGCATCGCAACCCGATATTGCAGATTACACTATCGACCACATTGCAAGCGGGGATGTGGTCCGTCTGACTACCCGGATCGATACATCGAGTCGGAAGTCGAAGATGAAGACGAAGATGAAGACGAAGATGAAGATGAAGACGAGGATGCGAGTGGATAGTGGATGAGATGGACGAACGAAAGAGCATTGGGAGGAAGGTATTTCAAACAGACGTCTTGCATTTCCATCGTTAGAGAGTTTTGGTTTTTGGAGCAAGATACCCATGGATGACTAGTAAGGTGTTTATGGGCGCTATCGGTTTGCTTTTGCCTTCTCTTCACACGAGTGGAGGATGAGATGAAGCCAGATGCTATGCTTACGTACGTAGTAACGAACAGAAGAAGTGTTGGCAAGCCGCCTTCCACCACCATCCACCATCAAGACTGGACAAGGCTTGCAACACCCAGATTCATGCCCGCGAGGGCTTCAGTGCAAAGGCTCCGAAGGCGGCGGCCCTTATCGACACACAGCATCCAGAGCAGCATGCTTGACAAAGACCATTTTTGCTATGACAAATTTCTTTGTTCGAGCTGCGAAGAAAAGTAAATTGTGTTCCTCTCTGGGTACGGCTCAGGTGATTTGACAATGGCCTTGTGGATTGACCTTAACTGCGCCAGCGTATCGCTATAAAGCGCCTGGCACTGTTGCTTCGTTTTTTGACATCTTAGGCCTCTTCCTCGACTTTGACTTACACAATCACAGAGACCTACGCCCTGCTCACAGAACTCACAGTCATCGACAAACAGAACGAACGACAACCTCCAGATCCAACATGTCTTCCACCTACTTCGACCTGAAAGATCAACTCTCGCAGGCCCAGCGGCACCTTCTCTCACTCGAACGATGGCCCGAGAAACTCTCTCACAAGCTCTCCCGCAAAGAGAAGCAGCAAGACGACTGCAGCGACGACCTCGACGTTCTGGAATCACTGACTCGATGGGGACTCGGTCGAAACCTACAGGACAAACTCCTCGACGCCAGGATTGAATACAGTACGTTGAAAGACGACGCCAAGAAGTTGAAGGAGGAGTATGATGAGCTGACTGACGAGATCAGAGAGACGAAGCTGGATATTCGAACACTCAAAGCCGGCATCGAATACCAAGAGACCAAGGAGCGGGAGAAGATGAACCAGGAGAGGAGGGATAGGAGGTGGAAAGAAGAGCACCCTCGGCCTAACGAGCATCATCAGTACCAACAGTCAAAGCCAAAGCCTACTTCTACCGCTCCTCCGCCGCCAACCAAATCCTCCACCTCCGCTTTCAACAACATCTCTGTCTCCGAATCCACCCTCGACGACTGGATCTCCTTCGCGGACACCTGCTTCTCCTCATACCCTACCATGACCGTCTTCCCTTCTCCTCCTGGCGGCTGCTGCTACAAGGCCTCTTGCCAAGCAATTAAACACACAAGAGCCCTGACCGCTTGTGAGTGCAACTTGAAGGAAGTATTCCGACGATTTGGTGTCAACCCGAGACGTGAGCGATTCCGACGGCACCCCGACAAATTCACTTCGGTTCCAGTGCAGTATCGCCAGGAGTTCCAACAGAAGGCGCAGGAGATCTTCGTAGCGTTGGGGGCTATGGTGAGGCAAGTCTGAGTTTCCTTCGCGGTTTGGGACTTACTTTCTAAGGCACCTCGAGGTTTTCACTTTTGGCGGGTTTCAGGAGCAGACTCTTGATCTTTGTTGATGTGTTCATCAGGTTCAATTTGGATGGACTTTTAGTAAGCATCATTTCCTAATAAGAGTTCAGTTTATCCCATTTTTCAATTCGTGTCTCCTCGCTGCTCATACAACGTTTCTCATTTCTCTCGAATATACTTGAGGCTGAGCCACAGACAACAGATCCGTGCGTTTCATGTGCGCCGGTCCCTTCTTCAGCGGCGTTTCCGCATGTTTCCTCATCCAGAAACATTTCATAACTGATATTTTCCCGTCAATTCGGATCGCCAACGGTGATGTTGGAGCTCCAGGCCCGAGACCCACATCGGCTACAAAGTCTTGGTCCTTCCTTAATCAGCAGCCTATTGCGGCAATGGGTACGAACTCACGCCCTATCGTGTCATTCCATAGCCTCCACCTTCAAACTACACAACGACCTTGTTTTTACAGAAGTACCAAACATCGAAGGTCGCGATCACAGCGCTCCTACTTCGGCGTTTGCAAACGAACAAAAAGATGGCAGGCCGACGCACAACCCGCGTGCAATTATTGGCTGGAATTGGTGTTGATCGCATGGGCGCCCTAGCATCTCAAAAAGAAGAGGCATCTACCAAAGCCCCTATGGTCGAACAGAGCCAGTATGACAAGCCGCTCCGCATGGAAAACCTCGACACCGACATTCCTCCCCATCCCGTTGCCCTCGAAGCTACAACCAAAGCCATTTCAACCAAAGAAGACAACTCCTATCTCCCAATTATCGGCCAACTCGGTCTTCGCAACGCTGCAGCAGCACATGTATCTCGAATGACAGGAAGCGTGGCACAATACTCCGGCGAGGACCATTGCGTTATCACAGCTGGTGGACTTTCTGGTGTCCTCAATACATTATTTGCGAGTGTCGAGCCTGGGGAGGGGGTGCTTTTGATGGATCCGACTTATGTTGGATTGATAAACCGAGTCAAGCTGGTTGGGGCTATACCTGTGCTGTTTCCGTTGGAGTTCAGGCCTGGTGAAAGTTGGAGATTTCCACACGAGAAACTGGAAGATTTCATCGAGTCCTCGCAAAAAAGAACTGGCGTGAAGATCACAGCTATGCTGCTTAGCTCTCCAGCTCTGCCAACCGGACTCTACCTACACGAAGAGGACTGGCAAATCATCGCCAACACCTGCGTTTCCCATGATCTACTACTCCTCTACGACGCCGCATTCGAGCGTCTCCTCTTCGACGATCGACCAGTCATCCATCCCGCCTCCTTCCCGGGCATGTCCGATCGAACCATAACCATCGGCTCCGCATCAAAAGAACTCCGCCTAATAGGGTGGCGTGTAGGATGGGTCGTCGGACCAGCACCACTGATAGAAGATATCCGGCTCGTGGGAATGGCGAATGTGGTAGTACCGGTCGGCATTGGACAGAAAGCTGCCCAAGCAGCTCTCGAAAAATCCGACGAGGACGTCGTAGGGTTCACCAAGGAACTCCAAGCCAGACGATATTTGTTGATGGGGGAATTTAGGGCTTTGGAAGTGGGTGTTCCGGAGGGAGGATGGAGTTTTGTGATGAGGGTTGGGAATATGAGTGGAAAGGAGGCGGCGAGTGCTTTGATGGAGGAGGGGATATATGTTACGTCGATGGATGGGTGGGAAGAGGCTCACGGGCAGGAGTTCATTAGATTTGTATTTTCTAATGAGCCGTGTGAGAGGCTGAAGGGAATTGGGAGGAAGGTGAGAAAAGCGCTTGGATCACCCAGTGGTTAGTGACTGCGGAGCAGGAGAGAAATCATAAATACTCATACTCCGATCATTATCATTTACTCATACTCCGATCATTATCATTCTTCTATACTGACTGCTCTATGCAAACTATGCATTGCGCTCTGGTATCTCGCTCTTAAGGAAACGCTCGAATCTGAGCCACAAAAACGCTTCGCTATGCCCGCTCTCAGACCAACAAAGACAGACAAAGATACGAAACCCAACCCACCCCTCATGCTGGTCACCTAGAACAACTTATCCGGCGTCCCCATCCCCGGCAAATTGAAAGACCCCCCTTGCGGCCATTCTCCAAGATGCGCCGGATCGCCTCCCACACGCACCCACTGCGCCTTACTCGGCACCCCATTCCCGTCCAACAAGAAAAGTTGAAACCATCCTGGCGGACAAGTATTAGCGTCTGGCGGCGCCGTAACCGTACAACTGCCTCCCCCACAAGAAGCAGCCAAGAAGTACGTCCTTTGACCCATACTGTTTCCGTGTGTGGAAGCGACGGATCCCATCATTGAGACGCGGTAAGAGCCGCCGGCTCCAGGAGAAGTGATTGTGAGCGAGGTAGAACCGCCGTATGACCAGTCGATGTTGTCGACTGTGAAGGCGGGACGGGATGGATTTCCCATGAGGTAGGGAGGGATGAAGACTTCTGTGCGGTATTCTTGTGGGTGAGTGTTGTCTTCTGGATCAGAGCCCGAGATGAGCACGCGGGCGTCATCCATGAGCACAGCCTCGGAATGGTACAATCTGGCGATGGTCGTGTTTGCGAGGACAGTCATTCTGTGGCCGATTGGTTTGCTAGGATCATAG
This sequence comes from Nothophaeocryptopus gaeumannii, assembly GCA_031771865.1. Classification (NCBI taxonomy): domain Eukaryota; kingdom Fungi; phylum Ascomycota; class Dothideomycetes; order Mycosphaerellales; family Mycosphaerellaceae; genus Nothophaeocryptopus; species Nothophaeocryptopus gaeumannii. Next base: position 537,743 of record JASISA010000009.1, read on the forward strand.
AGGACGGCGTTCAGATTGGGATCTGTGGCGAGTCCGAATCCTGCTACGCCCTGGTGGGCGCCGCAGGCTATGAGGTATGTGCCGTCGGGGAGGGCAGCCATGCAGGGCATAACACGTTTGCTGGGCATGCGTTCGAGTGTCCAGTTGGCGTTGGGGACGTCTGGGGCGATGCTGACACAGTTGTCCAAAGCGATCGCTACGCCGGGGTTGGAGCCACCACAAATGAGAACCTGGAGAGGGTCCGTGTATGGAGCAGATTGCGGAAGGATGACAGCCGTTCCTTGGAAGGGGTATGTGCGGCCTGAGTCGGGACGATTGACTGAGCCGGGAATGCTGGGAAGTTGCTTGACGGGCGAGAGGGAAACTGGGTCAAGGAGGAGAGCTTCGTTGTAGTAGCCGACAAAGATGTTGCCAGCTGGAAGGACGACGATGAAAGGATAGAGGTTGTTCGGGTCGGTGCGCTCCAGGTAATCGCAGTGTTGTACTCCTCCGGCTTTGGGGAGGAGTTCGAGACTGGGCACTGGAGCGCCATTGGAACCTTGCTCGCCGCCCATAACTAGGATGGAGCCGTTCGCAAGGATAGCTGCAGATGGGTACCATCGACCTGCTTGGAGGAATAGAGAGTCTGGGTCCTCTTGATAGTCGTTCTTGCCCCATACGCCAGGCTTGCCATCGGGCCAGTAGAGTCGAACGCCAGCAGTTGATGGGTAAGACCAGCCTCCGAGGTTGATCTGTCGACCACCTCTGTCGGGAAGCGTTAAGCTAGCAGAGCAGAAAACATCGGTCTTGACATGCATAGGTCTCCAAGCAGCTGTGAAGTTGTCCAGTTGGGCGACATCCAGCTCGTAAGCTCCAGTACTGCTCGCGTTCTCCGAGGTACCAAATTTCTCCATGAAGGTGATCTTGCCGTTACGAGCTGGCTGGGTGACGAGTGGGATGACTACGCCGCCTATGAGGAACTGATATGCTCCAGCGGCATTTCCAGACGCGAAGTTCCAGACGTTCTGTGGTGTTCCGGACCAGGTGTATAGACTGATAGCGTTCTGCCCACCACAAATCTCACCACCATTGCTACCTTGAGTGTCGTTGGCACAGCGAATGTTGCAAGAAGAGTTGGCGATGAGCTTAGAGCCAGCATCGAGATAGTTCTGAGTGTCTCCGCAGAAGCATTGCTGGCCGTACTCCGTACCAGCAACGGAGTAGCCGAACTGCTGACAGAGCTTCATGCACTTGGTGTTGGAGTTGTCGGTAAAGTCCATCTCGTAAGGTAGAACACGCTGGTTGTTGACATTGTCAGAAATACATCCGGTGAAAGACCAGTTGCCAGGTAGGTTGTCAGTGAGAAAGCCAGGAGCTGTGAAGTTGCTCATGGTGCCGTTGGAGTAGATCGAGTTACGGCCTCCGTCCCCACACTTCTCCGCTGAGGTACCAGGACACTTCATGCTGCATTCGGAGTCGTCTCGCAGTGATGGAGAATTGTGGAGGTAGTTGTCGCAGAAGCACTGCACGCCATATTGCAGGCCGGCAATGCTGTAGCCCTCGGCTGAGCATGCAGCAATACAGCTCTCGACTGTGTTGGTTTGGTTATCAGGAACGCCGTTGGTGAGAGAGCGACCATTTTGGCTTGTGTCGGTATAGCAACCTTGATACTTGAAAGGAAGAATAGCAGTTGAGTTGACTCCGGTGGGAATCGCAGACGCTGTAGATTGCACAGACGTTGTTGCCGTTGTGACAGTCGCGTTGGATGTGGGAGTAGTTGCAGTGGTCTGACCCCCAGCCGGTGCAGAGCTTGATACTGGCGTCGTCGTCGGTGCTGCGGATGAAGTTGTCGGCTTTGGCGTGGGGAAGTTCTTGCTGTTGTAAGCATAGAGGTTGAGTCTATTCGGACCACCGCACGTCTGGGCAGAGTTTCCATTGCAAGCCATGTTGCATTGTGCCGAGCCATCTGAAGCTGGTCCGCCTCCATCCTGGATTTTGTTGTCGCAGAAGCATTCTCCGGCATACTCCACACCAGCAATGGTGTATCCTGCCTTTTGACATGCAGCCATGCAGTTCTCAACAGTCATATTGTTCGAGCCGCCAACGACTTGTTGGCCAACTCCAAGAGTGCGGCCACCAACATTGTCAGAGTAACAACCCTGGTCGTACCAGCCGTTGAATTGGAGGATGGAGAGGCCATTGGGTCCACCACAGATTTCATTGTCATTGCCTTTGCAGTTCATGTTGCAGCGGCCATCAGTGACTGGGGCGCCTCCGTTTTGGAAGTCGTTGTCGCAGAAGCACTCTCCAGCATACTCTGTACCGGCAATGGTGTAGCCGGCCTTTTGGCAAGCTGCGACGCAATTGGCATTGGTCATGTTGTTGGTACCGCCCGCAACGTCCACGCCATGAGCAAGCGCTCGGCCACCGACATTATCGCTGTAGCACCCGAGACTGACCCAATTGACAGGTGGTGGTGGTGTCTTCGACACAGGTTTCGTTGAGGGTTGAACGGTGCCAGAAGCGTAAAGGTTAAGCCGATTCCCTGCATGCGGATCAATACCACTCCCGACTCGCTCGCACCAGGGCGCCAGGATACTCACCAGCACCACAGAACTCTGAAGCATTGCCGTTGCATACCATGTTACAGTCATCTATAGTGACATTCGTAGCGCCTTTTGACAGGTAGTTGTCGCAGTAGCTGAACCATCGTTAGCTTGGAACGTGACAGCAGCCTTCCCACAGCTGCATAGCCACAGATCGAGATATATCGACTCACCATTCTCCAGCGTACTCGACTCCAGCCAAAGTGTAACCCGCACTTCCGCATGCTGACGTGCATAAAGCTACACTCATATTACTGAAGCCACCTGGAACGGGCATTGCGTTCTTCAGTGTCCGCGGATTGCCATCTGTCCAGCAGCCGAAAGAAGTCCAGTTGCCAACACCCGGGTTCACAGCAGGTCCTTTGGGTGCATCTTTGTTTGCAAAGTAGACGGAGAGGTAGTTGGCAGCTGTGGAGTCATCAGTGTTTGAATTTGCAGATTGATTCATCTCATATGATACCTCCGCAAGCCTCCGAAGAGTTGCCAGCACAGCTCATTGAGCATTTGATATCATTTTGAAGTGAAGTGGGCGCAGAGAGCTGGTTCCCACAATAGCATTCATCTCCATATTCTGTGCCTGCGTAGACGAAGTTCTTGCTCGCACAGTAAGTTGCACACGAGGCGCCAGTCATTCCAGTAGCATTGTTGAAGCCTCCGCCGCTGAGTGCTCGTGGGTTAGACTCACTGTGGAGTGCATCAGCATCAAAACTCTTCAATCAGGATTGCCAACTTACTTGTAGCAACCCACGTATGTCCAGTTCGTGGGTAATGAAGTATTCCAGGCTGGTGTTACGGTGTTCTGTCTCTCGATAACGAAAGCGTGTGATAGAAGAGCTGTTGAAGAGAGCAAGAAGAGGGAAACAAGTGAAGACATCTTGGAAGGGATCACCACCACCATTGAGGTCGTGAAGCTTGAACGAGAGAAGAGAAGACCACGACCTGGTATACGACGTTGCTCAAAGAACATTCAACGATTACCAAGGGGCCGATGGCCTGATCATATACCTCTCATCTCCTCCTCCCTCTTCATGGTCGAAGGAAGGCGCCTCCAGCTGGTGTGCAGTGCGAAGCTTTTCCGTCTGGAATGATCGATTGATCTTGGCTCATTACTGCTGACCATGCGTGCATTGGCAGGGATCGCACAGTGAAACTCCTTCTGCAGCGTGGCGCATCCTCAAGATCAATGCTCAGCTGATGTGCCGCACAGTTGAGGCTTCGAGATTCAGCATCCACATCGCCTTGAGCCGCAGAATAGACGAGAAGGGCAAGCTGATGCAGCTGATAGTCCAATCCTGAGCGGATCCATACCGGAGCAGTTAGACGGTTGCGGGAGCGTGAAGAGATCCATTGCGTTGCTCCTTTACGGAACATATTTCTTGGCACCCATGACTCTGGGGCGTAGTTCTCGCCCTGGTGCGGACCCTTTGGTGTCAAGGCGTTTCTCGTGGCGCGGAAGACAGCACGGCTCGATTTGGTTGTAAGTCTCAACACGTAACAAGTTCGCTTGTTTGTGATGCAGGCGACTGTGGTGAATTGCAATATGCCGTGCGGTATAGCAACAGAGTTCGGGAAGTGAGGTTGGAGTCGGATAGTGCGAACTCTCTTTTAGCGCCTGATCGAAACGGTCTGTGCTCCTCCACCTCGTGTCCACCTCGTGTCCACCTCCAGTCCTGTGAACGCCATATCGGGGTATTGTGGCTTCCAACGCTTCCTCTTTGGTAGGTGGTATAAGTACGCCGGCATTTTTAAGATTCTGTGCAGCTCGCCTCGCTGGCACTAGGGAGCCACAGGACAGCGAAGCTTTCGGCGTACCAGACCGGCTGGATGTCCTGGACCACATGGCAAGCCGTCCATGTCTCACGTCTCACGTGCGGACCGGGAAATCCTCACCGCCGGGTCTTCAGGTTGTCTCTTGCAGATCTTCGCAGATGACCTGCTCGCTCGCACTTCGGAGGATCTATATCAGGATCATGCAGCCCGTAATTCCATGCATAAGTGCTATCCGCACGCTTCGGACCACAATCTGAAAACAGCGTTGCGCTTGCATCGGGAGCGTTACTGCCACTTCATGTTGTGCTTGCTTCCGGCTCGGTAGTAATGTTAGAGCTCACAATCCCGTGGCTGATGTCTGAAGACGGGAGCCCAAGTTCGGTAGCGAAATACATCAAGCTTTCGACCGTCGACAATCCGCGTGAATCTGACAGCTGCCTCAGCGTGGTAACATCTGTTTTGCTTTCTGGAACCGACTGTGGGGTAGTGAAACCTTCGACTCATGCGCCGTGCCCTCTGTGAAGATGCGCGTCGGCCCTGGAGCCGATTCTTTCGCCTGGATGTTGTAGTACGAAATGCGCTCTTGGCAAGGTGACTGTCTGCAGGCAGGAGCACTATTGATTGCTGCAAGGCTACTATAAGTTCAAGAGATTGCTTCGACAGTAGCCAGATTCGAACAGGCGTCTTGTGGGGAGCGCAGTGAGATGAGGCTAGAGTCGTGGTGTGGATGTTGTAGTTTGAAGGCAGATGAAAGGAGGTCGCCGGGGCTTTCGTTCATCTCCTCCATTTTGAGGCGCTGCAGACGTTGACATGCACGTGGCGCAACATGGGAGGTGGTGACGATCAGCCGTTGGAATTCAAAGTTCACGGCTTGGCTCTGAAGTTTGCTTTCCACTCGGATTACGGCCACCGACTTCAGCGACGTCATTCTGGTATGTTTCATGGCGCAATAAAGCGAGCAAGGTCAGTATAAAATTCCCAACGGTTCACGTCTTCTGAGTCTTCTCACCTTGGTATATCGTTGCGACCTGCTTCTCTTTTCATCTTCGAAGGCCATCCGTTGCCACAGCGCTATCTCCACGATGCTGAAAGGCTATTTAGACTAGCTGGTGTTTATTTTGATCAGATCGCGCCGTCTTGATGTGAGCCGCCGCGGAGATCATGATTGTGACTGATGACCAGCGCTACACAAGTGCGCTTCGTGGACTGTCAAAAGTAGTAATGGTCTCAACTCTGGTGGTCTTCAGCTGGGCGTAAGCTGTGTTTTCGCTGCGATTCGGGGTATTCCTGCCCAGGGTTTCGAGTGAAGTCGAAGACACTTTGACTACATGGCTCCGTCGAAGCATAGAGAAGGTGTCGAGATGTTTAAAGGGCGCCCAGAGCAAGGCATCGCGTGCCATATGATACCCATATTTGAGGCTCAGCCACGACTGCTGACTCTGAGCATGAAGCTCGGGATTCCGTCCTGGTGGCTGTCTTTTCGCCTCGTATTGCTCAGTCGAGAAACAAAAGCTGCACCTAGCCGCCTCTTGGATTCATTCCGATTTCGCGTGGCAGGTGGAGGTACAGCAATGCTTTCCATTTCACTTGCCAATTTGACATCTCAGCACAGCACGCTAAAGCTTGTCAGCACCTCGCATGTTCATTTGGTTACATCCACATGCAATGTGTATGGTCCGTATTAGGCAGTTGCAAAGAGACAACACTTTGCCCTACATTACATGAATTTGATGCAACGAGTACTTGCATGCGCTTGTGAGATGTCTTGGCGCCGACTGCGCGGGACGTCCGAATCCAGCAGGATATCAGCCATCAGGCCCTCTGGGGAGTACAGATGCGCAAACGCATGTATGAGATTTCGATGGCACGGTATCATCGATGGTTATGGAGCGCCGTCGACCTTCTCTCGATCTGCATGTGCATGTCGCGCCAGAATGCGACTCCTCCTTTGACGGTCCAGATCCCGGCATGATTGTCGTCGGCCAACGTCGTCGTGAACGTGCGGAGGAACGGTTGGAGAGTCAGCTACGACTGATCATGCTGCACAGGTGTACCTGTGACTTACCAGTAGAGGTCCCTTGAACAGCTCCATCATCGCAATGTCTTTGCCCAGGCACACACGAGGCCCGTAACCGAAAGTCATATTGTACCTGTTGAGTCTTCGTCTGCTCTTCGTCTTCGATCCAACGTTCAGGCCCGAAGACTTCAGCATCCTCCCCAAACACGCTTTTGTCGCGGTGGACCAGCCAAGAACTGCAAGTGATCTAGGTTCCTTCCGGTACATATATACCGGCGAACTCGAAACCACCCTTGCCGACAAGCCTTGGAAACACATTCGAGGCAGACGGATTAAGCCGCATCGTCTCTTTAATGCAGGCCACGTAGTATGGACAGTGCCCAAGCACCTCGTCGTACTGTGGCATTCCTAAGAGTCTGCCTTCGCCAGTAGCAGTATCGATCTCATGTAGCAGCTTTCGGAAGACGTTGCGATTGCTCAGGATGTGATGCATCAGACCCTGGAAAGCCGTACCTGTGGTGTCGGCGCCAGCCAAGAGAACGAGCAGGATCTCGGCTTTGATGTAGTCATCCGACAGTGGCTTGCCATCCTCGTCCTGGGCGTCGATGAACCTGATCCCGCCTTCATTAGTGAGATCCGCTGCCACGAGGCTGGAGTAAATACGTCTGCAGCAGATCAGTCCTTCCGCCGGCTTGAACTGCCTCAATGTCGTACTTCCGCTGCATCAGGAGCTTGTCTCTAAACTTCATCAACATCCCGATACCGCTTTGGTCTTCAGGCTTAGCCACCATGAATCTCTCGCCAAGCCAGGTGTTCTTCAGAGCGTACGTGAGGGGCCAAAGTCGGCTAATCGCCGGAAAGTCGATAAGCGGTCGTGAAAGCCCTGGATCGAACCTGTCACATCGCTGCCAGCTTCTATGAAGCTAATCGGAGTTCCGAAGCCAATCTCACTGATGATGTCGTAGGCCATGAAGACGGCCCATGGGGCGGAATTAAAGTGCTTTCCGCTACTCGCGAAGCGTTTGTCAAGCTCTGCCACCCACTGACGCATCCGAATGTCCACAAGCGGCTCCATTTTCTTGATGTTAGTGAAAGCGTATGGTCCTGCTGCAATCTTCCGAAATTGTGCATGGACTCGATGATCCTGCATGTTGAACATCGATTACGTCTTTCCGAAGCTGCCTGTGATGTAGTAGTTGCTTTTGTTCGCGTTGCGATTGTAGATCTCTCGGAGCTTTGTGGCATCGCTCACCAGCAACATGGTGGGAGTGACGCGCAATACAGGCCCTCGTTCCCAGCATAGGCTCCCACAATAAAGACATTAAGCAACGGCAGGCTGCTCACGATATTTTCTGTGCAGTGCAAGCTCCGTGTCGCACTCATCTTCCCGGAGATTGTGGTAAACAATCCAGAGTCGCGTTGTGGACGCCCAGAATGGACCTGGGAAGTGTCGAATGGGAGACAGGAGGCGATGTTGAACAATCTGCTTCAGGCAAGATCCTACAATGATTGTCAATATAGCCAACATGACAGTTTGCATGGTAAGAGCTGCACAGAGCCTTTCAACGGGAAATCGTCCATTGCTTTGGGACCGCCTTCACCAATGCCGAATAGAAAGACAATTGAAAGAGCACACTGGATCCCAGGAAGAAGAGGCCTCTCATCTGTTGCTGATCATCCAGGTGGCCCGGACCCATGACAATCTGGTGCTACGGTCTTCTTACCGCCAGCTGATGTTCTTGCAGTTGCTCAACAACTGGTCCAGCCACAGCGGACTGCAAGTGAGCATCTTATTCGGAGTCGGGAGCACATATGGTGCCCGGGAATCTGTTTTGAGAGGTTGTGTCTGAGGAGAACCCAGTCGCGAGAAGTCGCCTTGTCGTCATTCGACGGAGCTCGGGAAAGAAGAGCCTGAGGCCATAATACAAACGCCAAGACGATCGCAAGAAGAGAGAGCTTCAAGTCCTCTGTCATACCATCGACATCTCCGTCCACAACCCACCTTACTCTCACCAAACCGATCCCATTCACCTCCGCATCCATCGAAAATGCCACCAAAAGCCACCACCCGCGGCCTGGCCCCCAGCCGCGCGCCGCAAAGCCAAAGAATCTTCAAAGAGACCTACAACGCCATCACGAACCCAGAGAACAGAAGCGTTGTTACGAGTATAGCGTTCTTCGTCGTATGCGCCCGCAATCCGCTGAAGGGACCATGGCAAAATGAAGATGGGAAACTGATTCGATGAACAGGGAGGAGTAGCTTTCCTGTCAAGCAGCTGGAGCGAGATTCTGTTACCGCCGTAAGAGTTTGAAGGAAGATTGGAAAGGGAGAAGGGGCTAACGAGACGGTAGTATTTAAAAGACCTACGAACAAGGGAGTCAAAGAGATGGAAGAAGAAATAGTATGGATGATGGGATTGTACAGATACCAGCATGAGGAGGACGGTGTACGATCAGCAAGGGAGAGACACAAACGGACGGAAATCTGCGCGAAAGGTCTTCTGGGACCAAAAACAGCTATCCGTGAGATTGCAAGGCACCTACGTCCTTAGAATGAGCGCGGCCTCAGATGCTCAAAGATGCTATCACCGTGCACAGAGGAGCAGACATATACAATCGAGGCGCAGTAGCCTGCATTCAACTCATATTCACGACAACCCTTTTGTCATTCTACCTCCAGCGTCCCACGCATCGAATTTAGATGAGGATAGGGAGCAAGGTCACCGCACGATGAAGGCCCTACACAATGGGCTGCAAAGCCACCCAAGACAGGAATTCGGCTTCAGCATTACATCTGTGTGCACAGCTAGAAACTTGGGAATACGTAGACAACGCTCGGAAAGCCATGCAGAGAGCAATGTCTCCGACCAGACCGTGCCACACCACGGCACCTCATCTCACCCTTTCGTCCTCAACGCTTCAACACCAGCCGCCAAATTCAGTATCCTCTCCTCACTCAACGGCACACCCAAAATCTCCAACCCAACAGGCAATTCCGGATCATCAGGATACTCATCATCCCTACACCTCCCAATCGGCACACTAACAGCAGTAAACAAAAGCTGACTCCCAATAACCGTGTTCGTCGGGAAGTCAAGAGAACTCCATCTAGCAGCACAAGAAATGTCAGTCAAGCAGCTAGCTCCTAAACAACCCAGTCCGAAGACCTGCACACTTACCTCATGCCCAATATATCCTTCGTCTTCGGCGCCAGTACCTGACAAGTCGGATATATGATGGCGTCGAGGGAGTGTTTGGCGAAAATGCTCGCGACGATGCGTTGGAAAGAGGATATGGCGACGAGCGCTTTACTGAAATGCGGACTCGCAAAAGCATCCGTAGGCCCCTTGACCAATGCATCGATCAAATCGAGTGCTTTATGATACGTCCCTTCAGCCTGTAAGTCCTCAATCTTCAAATGCTTCAACCCTTCCCGCGAGGCGAGGAACTCGTTTATATCCGTTTTCGAGCGCAGGATGTAGGTGGATGTTTGCTCTTTCCATTTCTCCAGATCGGGGATTTCTACGTCGATGAGTTCGACGCCCGCGGATTTCAGGTCTGTGAGAGTTCTCTCCAGGACACCGTTGATGCCTATGTGCGAGCCGAAGGCTTGGCGAAGGACGCCTAGGCGTTTTCCTTCTAGGAAAGGTTGTTTGACCGCTTCGGAGAATTGGTTGGGGATGGCGCTTCGTCCTGTATATGCGTTGATGGTGGTATAATCATCATTCTCATCATACCCAACCAGCACATCGAGGATTTTCGCTGCGTCCGCGACGGTATGTGTCATAGGGCCAGGCGTATCTTGGGTCTTGACGAGCGAGGACATGCCATCTCTACTAATCCGTCCTGGAGTAGGTCTCACACCAACAAGCCCGCAGAAACTAGCTGGCAAGCGAATGGATCCTCCAGTATCTCCACCAATACCCGCGAGAGCCATACCTGCCGCGACAGCTGTGCCACTCCCGGAAGAAGAACCACCAGGATCTCGCGAACGGTCGATGGGATGTTTGGTTGTTTCGGTTAGCGAGGAGGGGGAGAACCAGGCTACTGCGAAGTCTGGCATTGAGGATTTTGCCAGAATGACGGCGCCGGCTTCTCGAAGTTTGGTCACTAGAGTAGCATCTCGGGAAGGCAAGTAGTCTTTGCATGCTTTGCTGCCGTAGGCTGTTGGAATGTCTTTGGTCTCGATTTGGTCTTTAATGACAATGGGGAGGCCAAAAAGGGGACCTCTTTTGTCTTGAGGCAGCGACTGTATTGCGTCAGAACGAGTGTCTATGGATCAGAGCTGTGATGATATCGGGGTTCGTTGATATTACAAGAGGTAGGCGAGTAGACGCGTGGTTTTTCACGTACATCAAGTTGCTCGGCTTCCTCCAACGCCGCCTTGTTGACCGTGGTGATCGCATTGTTCTCCCCATTCAGCTTCTCAATGGTGTCAAGATACTCCTGCGTTGTCTGCTTCACTGTTGTTCTGCCATCGCCAATCGCTTGTTGCAGTTCCGACAAAGATGTCCATCTTGGCGGGGAGGCGGCCATAACTGCGAATGACCTCTTCATACAAACTTTCCAAGGTGGTTTTCCAGGATTCTTGAATGATGTTCTGAAAGCTTGTGTGGATACTCTGGTAATCATAATTCTGTTCATTAAACACCTACGTAGAGCTGGACGGCGGGCCTTCGGCGCGATAAGGTTTTGGCTGATGGAGGTTGGCAGAAGCAAGGCAGCTCTGACGTTGTGGTGGGGATGTGTGGAAGCTTGGCATTGACTTGCTCCGAGGCCACAGGTTGAGGGATTCGAGCCATCACCCTGAGCATCGTCTGGTCTTCAGTGCCTTCAATGACGGCCATCGAGGTACTCTGATCAAGAATAGCCTCATAGATCAGGTACTACACGATTCCGTCTTCCGATGTAGTTACACCATCCACACTGCTGCATGTCAGCGAGTATCAAATGCACTATTGACGTCCTAGCACCTACTCTTGTTTTCGAGCATTTCTCGTCATGAGGATAGCAATACTCTGCCCGGCAGCTTTGACATCGAAGAATCAATTGAGACTTGCAGGTTTCGCATGTCAGTCCGCATTCTCAACAGTCTCTGTGTACGCCCTAGACCATTGTTAGCCTGTTTTTGTGAAGACTGCGTATGCGAACATGCGTGAGGAGTATGAGAGGCGTGGACATTGAATGAGACGTTGAGCGCATTCATACATTCGCCTCGTTGAAGATGATGAGGGGCTGACTTAGCCTCACATCCCTCCTGATCCGGCAGTTTGCATCATTTCGCCGACTAAACAGTGTTCAACACAGAGTTTGGAAAATACCTTGACTTGGCCACTGGGAGAGTTGGTGACTGTCGCCCACCCGTTGCGCTGAAGGTCTTCGCGCATCTCCTCCTGCTGCATCTCCGTCCGTAGAGACGCTCGAGACACAGGCTCCTGATAACATTCTTCGCACCACCAGCGATTGCACTGCTCGCACCACCGGCCTCGGAGGCAGTCCTCGCATCGCAAGATGAGTCGTGGAAACGAGCCATCTCCTCGTTGCTCCGGTCGCACACAGGATCTCACGGTTGATGAGTGGGAGGGGGCGGGCCCAAGCAGTGGTAGTGCTTCGTCAGAAGTGTTCGGGAACACGGCTGGCCCTTCCGGACAAGAATGGCAAGATTCACATCCGCTAGATCCAAGAGCGATAGTAGCGATTGTGGGCTGTAAAAAGTCCTTGCTGGATACCTTTGTGATGTCGTGCCTGGGACCTCGGCAAAGCACCGCATCGAAATGAATCAGTCCTTTACACACTTGAAGTGTCTCCGCCCACTCCGAGTAAGGTCGCTTGATTACCCGCCCATGGCAGCCGTACCACTTGCTTTGTTCGTCACCGCCAACATGAGAAGCCAGATCATTCGTAGACAGTCGGTTCCATTCCACGCCTATCGCAGCACCTGGACCGCCCATAACGCCCAAAGAAGGTGCTTTTGGCGGCGGAACAGCAACAGTGCGTGGAGCATCTTTGGGACCAAAGAAGTACAGAGCCTTCAGACGCGGCGTGCCTTCCTCTCTCGTAGGTCTCACGATATACCGCAGCACTTGTTGCAACTTTGTGATGTTCAACTGTTTGGCCTCGCGAAGAGAGAGAATCCTCACATGATAGCGGTCTTCAGACACAACCTCCCGTACGAGGTCCACAGGTACAGTCAGGCCATCCAGAATGAGGGTCTGAACGAACTTCAAGATGCGCTTCGAGTACAGCTTGCCCAGTATGCCTCGTAGCGGACCCGCGTAGAAATCGTCCTCAGTGAGGCTCTCGTCCATTCGCTCTGCGCGCCATGAGAAGCCACCAATGTCGACAGGGGCGGTATCGATGATGGCCCGCTTGATACGGGTGAGGTTCAGGTACCGCCAAGGCTCGGACTGCGAGTAGACGAGCTCTTGGGCTGCCTTGCATGTGAAGGCGAGTTTGAGGATGTCGCGCACAGGGATGTACGGAGCTGTCGTTCTCAGGACAATGGTGTTTGAGAGTAGGTCGAGGAGTGTTAGGGGCAGCCTCTCAACATTCTCCATATCCGGATCGGGGTCTGGTGGGTACGGCATGCAGTCCGACGGATGTGTCATGTGTCGTTGTTTGATGGCAGGAGATGGCCAACAACCATGATGATGCTGCCGCCATCTGGCCAGCCTTGGCACGACAGGGATTGCATTGAGCTCGGCAGATGCCGTGCCGTGCGTCGGCCCTCTGCTCCTGCTCCATGTGCTCCTGCCACTACGCCGCAGCGGTGTGCCGCGTGCGTCCGGTGGAGGGTTTTACGCGAGCCTGTCACGACAGTCACCATCAACGGGGAAGATCCCAGTGCTCACACATGAACCATGTCGTGCAGACGGTGCTCGTGCCTCGTGGACAGCCGGGCAGACGACACATTGGCTGATGGCTGTATCGGGTACCCTTCTCCTCTCACAGCGGCGACGACGTACTCTAGGACGTCTCACGCGGCGCAGCAGACTCGGCCTATTGCGCCGATACTTCTACCCCATCACTCTGCTCTAGCGCGCACCTTACCGAGCACGCTAGACCCGTCCACTCGAGCGGCCGAACCGTTCTCACGCTTGCTATGGCCCGTAGAACTAGTGCTGTTGCCAACAAAGCATTGCAGCACCCGCCTGTCAATGGATGCCGCTTCGTATGTGTAGAACTATGAGAATCGTGTCATCGAGAACCAATCCCGAAGCTCGTTCACTGACCCGCCGGCATTTACGCATTTACGCATTTGCGCATGCACTGGTACCACAATCAAGGTAACGCTGACCATCATCTTATTACATCTTCTGCAAACCTCCCAACTTGAACTTCTCTTCTGTACGCGAAGCCTCTACGACCATGGCCCTTTCGATCCCCTACGAATCCTCGACCGAGAAGGAAGAGGGACCATCAAGACCGGACTCGGCTATTGATGTGAGTGACGATTATGTCCTCACTCGAGATGCCGCCGCCTCTGCACGTCTCAATCTCTCCCACTACGTCTGGCAGTCGTCCTTTGGTTACAGTCTGCACCCGCGCATACAAGCCGAGCTCCAGGGCAAGGATGGGATCAAGGTCGCCGATGTGGGCACGGGTACTGGGTACGTACATGTACTGCCGGAACTCCCGTATCTCGTAATGGTCTTGGCTGCCAGCTCACCTATTGCTCTACAGGATATGGCTACTTGACATGGCCCAGCAGCTTCCGCGCTCCGCGCAGCTTGATGGAATCGACATAAGCTACGGTCAGGCTCCTCCACCAGGATGGCTCCCCGGGAATGTCAGCCTCAAACTGGTCGACGTCTTTCGACCTCTGCCAGAGAACCTTGTCGAGAAATACGACATTGTCCACATTCGACACTTTGTCTGTATTGTGAAGGACAATGATCCAACTCCTCTTCTGCGCAATCTACTCCGTATGCTAAAACCGGGTGGCTGGATCCAATGGGACGAGTGGGACGTGCTCAACCGCCACTTCACCAAGACAACCTCAGATGGCCCACAAGATTGTATCGACAAGCTCGAGGAAGAGTTCGCTGTCATGCGCCGTCACACACCTAAGCCAGAGTGGCCGCCTCGGCTCGATGACTACTTCATTGTCAACAACATGCAGCAAGTGGTGATCGAGAAGCGTCTGTCCAGTATCAGTCACCTCCCTTTCATGCACGACTTGAACCTACTGGTCTTCCAAGAGCTCATCGACGGCGCAGAACTCAAGGGTGCAATCAACGCCGAGAAGACGAGGTATCTGCGGCACTTGCTGGGTGGTGCGACGAGGGAGAGTAGGACTGGAGCCGCCTGGAATTTGACCAGATGTATGGCCGTCGGTCAGAAAGGCCACGATGCACGACGAGATGCTTTCATCTTGTAACACAGGTGATGTCAAAAAGACATTGGTACGGCTGAGCTAGAGTTCGAGTTAGTGGCTGCCACGTGCTGCAGGAACATCTTGGCTTGAGTACCTGACTGACTGATCGCGAATGCGAGGACTTAAGAAGCGACATTGGACACGAGTTAAACCAGACTGCGAGATACCCATTGCAGTTGTTCGAACTAGACTGCCAGAATATTCATACAGAAAATTTGCACTCCGCTGTTCACGATCTCACTGTGCAGTGCCACTGACCCTCCTCGCTCATTAATCTTCATCCATAGTCAATCCTCCCTCCCTGGTGTCACCACCCATTCGCCACCCAAACCGGCACCGCAATTGCCATCAGTCCAGCCGTGCACTTCCACACCATCACAGCCATGGCTGCAGTGACAGATTCAATGACGAATTGAATCCGGACAGTCAACTTCGCTAGTCAACTTGAAAGTTTCGTAATGTACTCTCTATTAGCTAGCCCTTATTTCAGACTACTAGTTGTGAGTTTCGCAGCAGAGAGAGCGTCCGAAATCAGGAGGGTGTGTTGTATGAGTTAGGTCCGTTCGCCTTGAGCAGTCCTCTGCAGCTGCTACTGAACCATACCATAGTAGTACCGAATTTACTTTTCGACTTCTCTCAAAAGCAAGCGTCATTCGTAGCACGGACTTAGGATACTATAGCGGGGATGGACGAAGGGCAGCAGAGACAGGGCTGTAGAGACGAGGCTCGGCACAAACGGTAGGTAGTCCAGTTACCCTCTATTGACTGCGCGAGTTCACTGTCGGATCCAGTTCGATTCCATGATGCGCTGCTCATTGCCACGATCGAGATCCAAATTATCTCGTGATTCGATGTGTTCTAGTTTGTTGTTTTTGTTTGCCTCTCATGCGCTAATTCCTGCATAACTAGAGCGTTGGCGCCAGGTAAGAAGCGGCTCGTTAGTGATATCTATTATACTCATCAGTGCCACTAGGATGCATAGCACCTCCAGAGACGTCAGTTCCAGTCGCTGTGGAGGTGACAAATACCTTGGCTTCTTCACCAATGTGCAGCTTTGGCACAAAACCGGCCTGCGGAATCACAGTCAGTCTTCTCCTCAACAATAACAACCAACCCTACCATCAGCCAGATACCCACCCACTTGCAGAAGACGACTTACCAACCAATCAACCCACTCATCAACGTACCCACAACCCATCAACCATAATGGACCCTTTCGGCCCCTTCGAAACCAAGAATCCTCACCCTGATGAGAACTTCATCCAATTCGACTCTTCCATTGGCGCAAGCCTCTACGATCCCCCGGGCACCACTGCTAGGGATAGATGGACCAAACCACATGGTCCAGGTGCCAGCGGCCTCACTGAGGAATCTCTCGGGGCTCATAACGCCGAGTCTGGCTTCACATCAGATTCTCTGGGCAAGCACGACGCCGGTAGCGTATTGACGACTGAGAATCTGAACGCCCATGACGGCATCACGGCGCAGGAGGCGTCGAAGGTACACTTTCCTGGGCTGGAGCATGAAGATGCTGTTTCACATATTGGGACTTTCGGTGGATCTCTGCATCCAGGTACCATGTCTGAGGATATTGCTTCAAATGTTGGAACTGGGACTGCCTCTGTTGCTGAGCCCGCTGACGGCACGAGTAAATAGAACTTCTTGAACACCAACTCTGGGTATGTGTTCGGCACGTAATGAGGTCGCGCCTGAGCTTGGAGGCCGCTGACGATTTGAGGTGAACATATGTGGGGCAAAGATATTGAGTGAATAGGTGCAATTGGTTTGGCGGGCGAAGTAGTGGAATTCGGATATCTCGTATTCCTGAATTTCCAGCATTCCGACATAATGTAAGTATACGATCCACGAGCATGATGATTCCTCATGTACTATGTATGTAAGAGTTTGGGGGTGTTCAGGAAGTGAAGTCGAGCACTGTGGCAAGGCTGAGACATTGCACCCGGATCCTCGTCACAGCACGTGCCAGGCTTGGCGTTGCGGATGACATATGCTCGTGGTGCCTTCGAGAACCCGATTCGCCTCTCTACAGGTCAGTATCATCATTCACTCGCGCGTGAAAGCGTCGTGAGATGCTAATGCTCCCCCAGGCAAACCCTCTACCCTCCACAGGCCTTTCCCTCTAGCCATCTTGTGCCAACGTCGCCGACGAGCAACATGGCCGAGTCACCTACGACTCACCTTAAATGGTCCGCGCAGTATACAGTCTCGGCGCCCTCGCGAATGCAACCTCTACCAGGCGACAAGATACTGTTACCTCCATCAGCACTCGAAGCGTTACTGAGCGCGTCCTCAAACGCCGCCGCCGAGAGTGCACGACGCGATCTTCCTCAATACGATCCATACAACTCGGCCACATACTCTGCCTACCGGCAAGCCGAGTCGCAGTATCAAGACCAGCGACAGCAACTCCCATATCCTCTCACCTTTCGCTTAGTCAATCCGGACAATGGACGAGTCGTGTACGCGGGTATCCAAGAGTTTTCGGCCGGAGAAGGCCAGGTGATACTGAGCCCATTCATACTAGAGACTCTCGGGTTGAAGGCCGAAGAGCTCCAAAAGCACGATGATGTGATTGAAGTAGATGCAAAGGTTGAGCCCACACCAGTCGCAATATCAGGGCCACAGATCACAGTGCATGCACGACAATTGCCGAAAGGCACGTTTGTTAAGCTACGGCCGCTCGAGCCAGGCTATGATCCGGAAGATTGGAAGGCGCTGCTAGAGCAACACCTGCGCGCGAACTATACCACACTGACGAACGGTGAAGTGCTGATCGTCCCGCAGCGAGGTGCTGGTGGAAAGAAAGAGGCATACAGATTCTTGGTCGATGGCTTTAAGCCAGATGTGGATGGCATCTGCGTGGTTGACACAGACTTGGAGGTCGATATTGAGGCATTGAATGAAGAGCAAGCGAGAGAAACACTGAAGCGCATAGCCGCGAAAATGACAAGAGCGCCTGGGACGGATAAAGGAAGCTCGCCAGGAGGAGAGCTCGATCTGTTCAAGGAGCAGCATGGTCAAGTGCTGCCCGGTGAATACGTCGACTATCAGTTACCGTCCTGGGATCGCGCTCAGCCACTAGAGATTGAGCTGGATGCAGAAGATGACGAAGAAGACATCAATCTGCTGATCAGCCCATTGTCTGTTACCCAACGAGCGAAGCCGCGGATGGACGAATTCGTATTCGCAGATTTCGACACGCGACCGAGGAAGCGAATACGGCTTGAACCTACCAATGCCGAGCTGGAAAACGCGGAGGCATTACAGGTATCTGTTTGGGCATTTTGGCCAGTAGACAGTCAAACGAACGGAGATACGGCTACACGAGAATCTCAACTTGAGCCCCGGCGCTTCACACTCCGAGCAACACATCCAGATTCGAAGGCGCAAGCCCTCGAACACGGTACAAACTCCAACGAGTCAGAAGCGCCTCCCAACGAGGGAGACGTGCGCTGCAAGAACTGCAAGCAGTGGGTGCCACAGCGGACATTGATGCTTCACGAGAATTTCTGCCTTCGAAACAACATACTATGTCCAAAAGGCTGTGGCCAGGTCTTCCAGAAACGCTCGCCTGAATTCGAAACTCATTGGCATTGTCCTCATGATGATTTGTTTGGCAACTCACAATTGGCACATCAGCAGCACGACAGCATCTACCATCCTACGGAAGTGCTTCGATGCAGCGAGTGCAGTACTGCAGAGACTTTCGCGAATCTTCCTTCACTCGCTCACCACCGCACCACAACCTGTCCCGCGAAACCTATCCTGTGCCGGTTCTGTCACCTGGAAGTACCCCAGGAAGGGGACCCGGATGTACCAAATGCTGAAGCTCTGCTTTCTGGTATGACACCCCATGAGCTCGCTGATGGAGCAAGGACTACGGAATGCCATCTGTGCCAAAAGATCGTCCGGCTACGCGACATGGAGACGCATCTGAAGAATCACGACCTCGATCGCTTCAATCGCGAGGCTCCAGTACCATGCCGGAACATCAACTGCGGCCGAACTTTGGACACTTGCTCCAAGAGTGGCGATACACGAGCAGGAACGCGCATGGGCCAGGGCCCTGGTAACGACATTGGCCTCTGCAGCGTATGCTTCGGTCCATTGTATGTCAGTATGTATGATCCAGAAAACAAGGCTCTCCGACGCCGGATAGAGCGCCGATACCTGCAGCAACTGGTCACAGGCTGCGGTAAAGCATGGTGTCGGAACGAGTTCTGTAAGACAGGGAGGAAGCATCTTGGCATGAACACGAATATCACAACCAAGGATGCGACACCCATGGTGAAGCCTTTCCTCGACGGCCTGACCATAGCGGGGCAGGAGACGCCATTGCACTTCTGTGTTGACGAAAGCAGCCAGAAGAGAAGGAATCTGGCTGATATGGTCGCTGCTGAAGATGGAGGGCCTGCAGGTAAGGGAGGATTCGGGTTCAGGTGGTGTCTTGGTGCGCTTGAGGCAGAGCATGGCGATCTTGACGGTGCCAGGAAGTGGTTGAAGAATTGGGCGTCGGCGAAGGCGGAGAGGAGATGATGACCAGATACGCTTGATGAGATGTGGAAAATGAAGACGAAATAGATGTCAATGAAGACTGTTTGCCTCCTTAGTCCCCATCATGGGTACATCACAGAATCAAGATGACACAACAGTCAAGATGGCACAATCGCCAAGGCTTTCACGTTACACAACCTGTGCAGAGGCGTAGACACTAAGGTATTGCGGCTGAGCAAGGCTGTCGTAACTCAACATCGACATTGCCCTTCTCCCGCATTTCTGCCACCTTCAGAGCCTTCATTCCCCGTGCACAGTATCTGGATATCATAACTTTCTGGAACCAGTTATCCGCGAGGTCACAATGCACCTGATCAACACGACGACGCTTGAGCTCAAGGAGTTCACGGAATCTGATATCCCGCTGTATGTCGCATGTCTGGTCTTGCAGCGAGGTCTCGTATGAGGCCTACCTCGCCAGTCGCCACCGGGATGGCTATGACTACCAGAAGATCTTGAAGCTCTGTGAGCTCGCTCGTTACGGTCTCGAAGTACAACGCTTTCTCCCTGAGACTCCATACCTTTGTGGGCCGACGGAGCAAAAAGCCGTTCACCAGAACCTTCTCATTCCAACCGGGCGCGACGCTGTTGGAGTAGGAATTGCGCAAATGCGCACTCTAGACTGGGCCTGGGTCGACACATGCTGCATCGATAAAATAAGTTCAACCGAGCTGTCCGAGGCTGTCAACTCAATGTTCAAATGGTACAAGCGCTCTACCGTCTGCCTTGTGTGTCTACCCGACGTGACGCCTATTGTAGGACGGCATGAGAACAATGAATGCCTCTAGTTACCTGCACACGCTCCATTCTCAAAGGACCAGTGTCTTCAAAGCAAATGGTTCACCAGGGGCTGGACGTTGCCGAAACTACTTGCGCCGAGCGACCTGCTGCTTTACAACACCTCCTTCGAAACTATCGGGCGGGGTTTCAGAGAATCCGCATCGGCATTTGAGGGAGACAAAAGTGCGGTATGGAAGACTGTCG
Organism: Nothophaeocryptopus gaeumannii; assembly: GCA_031771865.1. Taxonomy (NCBI): domain Eukaryota; kingdom Fungi; phylum Ascomycota; class Dothideomycetes; order Mycosphaerellales; family Mycosphaerellaceae; genus Nothophaeocryptopus; species Nothophaeocryptopus gaeumannii. The sequence goes on from JASISA010000009.1 coordinate 558,051, forward strand.
ACGAAGTTAGAAGGCTCGTCGCTACGGCTATCTTTATAGATACAATGATGCTGTTCAGCCCATCGTCTTTTAGATCATGCTGCGCAGCTAAGCGGATGAGCTGGATGGCCAAAAGCTTCACAACTCGTGATGAAGGAAAGACATGGCGTACTGCCTCCTTGGCGTCTTTGACGTCAACATGCCCATTTTGTATGGCGAGGGCCTGACCAATGCTTTCATCAGGCTTCAGGCGAAAATTCTTCGAAAACCTAACGACCATTCCGTCTTCATGTGGGAACACTCACATCCTGACAAAGCAAGATATTTGCTGGCTGATACTCCAACCGCGTTCGAGCAATTCGACAAGCTCAGCTACATTACCTTGCCCACAATTATCGGCCGCCGATTTCAACGGTCGGTCTTCTCGACCACGTCCAGAGGTACTGAGATGGAGACGTGCGTCCCTCGGATATTCCTTGTTGACTCCGGCCTAACTCGATACTTCCCGTGGCCCCTATTGTTTTCGTCGTGCGGCGATGATGGAGTGTGGAGCCATGCTATCTCCTGATGGAAATCGACACGTTTCCAAAACGCCTACCTGCTTTCACAGATGCGTCACTCGTCACTCGAAAATACGGTATTGCATGACTGGACGACGAAAACGGGAGAGACGTTATACTGACAATGCTTGGGTGGCGGAAGTCTCCCGAAGCTTTTCGTGACAAACTCAGAGGAAGAGCTATATCGGCTTCTCAGATCAAGGCCCCTTCGTTTATGAACAGGAAGGACCGGGCTTTGAATTTCACTCGTACGGCTCGCGTATATGCTCGTGCCAATAAAGACACAACAGCACCTCGAGCTTTGCACCACAAATCTGGAATTCACCATAGCGCATCGATCTCCCGCGAAAGACAATCGCGAGGCCGCACCTATGCATCACTGCGCATCAACCGATCTGCCCTCTGCTTTCCGGGCCTGCAATGTATGAGCGGACTCTCGAACCGTTGCGGCAAAGCTTCACCTACCGAAATGGATCTGCAATCATACACTAGGTGCCCCGGCCTTTGCATCTTTGAACAGCTTGGAATCGCCGCTGCCTTGCCGTTGGAACCTGGTGCTTTTGGCTTCAAGCACGCCGGTTCATCTGGTCGTGGCTTTCGCGGCAGACGTTGTCCGTGATAGCTTCCTCGTCTGGACCCGTAGCTGGCCGAGCTGGTTGACTGGGTGTTTGCAGGCATCGGAACACTACGATCAATACCTTTGCGTTACTCGGGAGCTGAAAAATTCGAATGCGAGTAACTTCTGTTCACTTCGTTATCTGTCGACTATTTAAAGTTGTCGGTCACCGATGCTGAACCTTCGGTAACCTGCATCGAATCTGGCCACATTACATTCTCCGCTCTCGAAACTCTTTATGGCTGACAGCTCTTGATATAAAGAAGGAGTAGTCATGGCACCACTATAGACACAAGCAACGTACAGAGTTTCTTGGCGTTGCGCTAGCATTATGGTAAACTGCCACATCCTTCCTTCCCAGATCCCGAGATCGACTGCCATTCCCCGACGGTCCTGTAGATGTCAGAGTTGCCTGAATTTCAGTTCGTACTCAAGGGCTAAAAACATACTCCCAACGCTCCAGGTCGTACGGTCGTACGGCCTAACAGCCCGTGCTCGCATCGCCCACCTCACGCACCGGGAGGAATGTACTTGTCGGTCTTGGTTCGTGAGCTCGATGTCGAAGTTCTTGTCCCCGAGAAAGGTACTGGATCCCCCCTTTCGACTGGTGCAGGATCGTCTGGAGCTGGTCTTCGAGCTGGCCCTGACGCAGTATCTGGATATGGCGGCGGCCTATGTGTTGACCTTGGTGGGGGAGGCATAGGATCGTTCGGAAACGGTCTCGGTGGTCGCTTCTGCCGCGTGCTCCGTCTCTTCAACTCCTTCCTTTCCGGTCGATCTCGCTCCTTGCTGCTTTTCGAGTCGGCGCTGGACCCACTGCTACTCTTCGAGCCACCTGAGCTGGATTTCGTCGTCCTTTTCGCAAACGCATCGAGAGCCTTGTCTGTATACTTGTTGTCGATTACAGCGTTGATGGCATTCATGCCGAGTACGGCGAAGTGAGGATTCATAGGCATATTGATCGATATGCCTTTGGTTGATGAGGCTGTCAGCTTCCAGCCGTCTCCCCAAGTCGACTGTCATCGCTTATGTATCTTGATTGCCCGCATCATCCACAACATGTCAGATTGATCGTCTGTTCGCCATTCCATCATAGAGCAGTCATCCGACCAGCCAAGCTTGTCCACTGGAGAGCCTCAAAAGTCGGACCCTTGCCAACGCATGGTCCGGAACCACCCGCGACTGGATGAATGAGAGTGATTGTTACTGTTTCACACCGCCTACAACCCTGTACGCGTTCAATAAGTGGCTCAGAGCTGAGGATCTCCGCAGCGAGCTAAGCTCTTCACGTTTGTTTCGTTTGTGCTTTGTGTGGTAGCGTCTGTTACTGCTACTGCACCATTCCGCGTGGACGGATTATCTCAGGCATCAGTGGTGGCGAAAGTGCTTCTTCGACCGAACTGTTGGGTACGTTCATCAGCGTCACAGCGTTATCACAGTCGACATCTGAAAGAACAAAAACACGATGACTATGACGAAGCATCTCGTTCGTTTCAGGCGCGCTTTCCGCTGCGATGTCGTTGACTCATTGACATGTTGAGAGGTATCCGGTTCGTTGGTACTGACCGCTGTCTTAAGTCGATATCGTGTTCAGGGTCCACTGCGATAGTAGAGATCGTTGCAGGTGTTTGATGGAGAAGATGGCGTGGCATGTTCTTGTCGATGCTGGTGAGATGGGGTATGACGATGACTTTCACGTGTTCTGAGACAAGTGAAGATATGCACCTCTGGGCGGTAGGGAAGGTTGTCTTGTCCATTTAACACGCTCCACCTCTCATACTGGATGGCTTCATCGATCAAAATGGTCTGGCCTTGGTCTTGGTCAGAGCCTTGAGAAGATGCCGATTCTGCCACGATACCCGAGTCTATCCAACCGTTAATAAGAAGCCTGAAGCCGGCTCAAAACCTTCCTCGGAATACGAAGCTTGAGCTTTGCGAGACCTTACCTCCGTGACGATTCCTCTATGCAGTCCACGGCAGCTGCGGCTCTTCCCAACTTCGCCATGCTGTTCCTCGGTCTCGGAACACTCGTTTGCACTACGCGATTGTTCATCCAGAGTATTCAATGAACAACGCGACGGGCTCTGGGGATTGTTTGCACAATATGTCTCTCACCCCGTCAAGAAAGAGCATGTACAAACGGAACATGTGCAGATAGTTGCTGGCTGTGGGCAGAATGAACGCAAAGAACTGCAACGAGCTCAGAAGCTGATTGAGAGCCAACGTGAGCATTGGCATCAGTACTTGCGAGCCGCTTCTGTTCGATCGATTGGAAACTCAATATGCCTCGCCGTCGTGATCGTGCTCGTTATCCACCGCGTCGGTCCAAAGTGTGCAAATGGGTGTCCTATGCAATTGGAACCCTGGTCCTGGTATTCTTCAGTTGGCTATTCTGGCCCACAAGCAAGAATACAGACGCCAAGCCACAATGTTCTAAGCAAACCGACACGTTTATCGACCACGGAGGCTCTCGCCGAAGCCGCATCCTTCTGGCTCGCCGTAGATTCCTCGAGAATGGCACAATCTTCGACGAGCACGGCAATATGACAGAGATCATGTCCATCGCAAATATCTCGTCGCTGGTCAACATGGAGCTTTGGCGCACGCCAGGCACAGACATCATTAACAGTATTCAAATCTTCCTGCGTGAAGACCATGTCTACGACATTGATGACGACGATGATATCGTTCACCGCATATGGCCAAATATCACACGCCGAACAGCACAAGACGCGATACGCAGATACGTCGACGAGTTCTCGCATGCTCACGACAGTTCTTCCAAGAATTGTGATCTGGATGCATACTTCGCAGTTGCGGATGGCATGATCCTTGTCAACGACATCTTGAACGCCGTCCTCCTCGCTCATGGGGCTAGAACCGCATCAGACTACCCGCCACGCTATCAGAACGCCATTGCAAAAGGGCTTCTACAGTCAGGGCCGGGCGGGTTCTATCGTCTCAATAGGTCCACACATATTGATCTGGAAGCAAAGTACTTCGGCAACCTCACTGACGATAGCAGAAGACGCGTCACAAAGGTCTTCCAAACCGTCAAGGATACTTTTCGGTCAGTCAACTGGATCTGCCAAACCAACTCCGACTCTCACTGTCTTGATGGGGACTGGGCGTATGTGCCGAGCGAAACGCCCGAATTGGAGGTCTTCACATGCCCACGGCTTGCCACCAACGGGGCTTCATACTATCGTACATGGGAAGATGAAGGTGAAGCAACACATCGTTTCGATGACAGTTGCAGAGCATTTGTCATCTTGCACGAGATGATCCATCTGGTCAGCAAGCAAACACTAAACGAGACCCTGCTTCCGCATTTCAGTAAGTTGCAATCGTTTACAAGACAAGGTCTACCAGACTAACTTCCTCTAGTCCCTGACCAGAAATACGACGGTGCCGAATTTGAAAAATACCCCGAGAGCATAGCAGGCTACTGCAGCGAGATCTACGGCCCCAAACGCTCTCAAAACCTAGCCAAGACACAGCCGTCACTCGCCCTTAGAAATGCGGACAATTATAATTTCTACGCTGTTGATCTCACACTTTGGGCTCTTTTTGGAGAGGGGAAAGTGAAAGACTCCGCTGAAGACAGTCGGAAAGCGGCGTACATGGATCTCGATTCGTGGTCAAAGAAGGAAGGGAAGATACTAGATTGGGCGATCAAGACGGAGATAAGGAGGAGGAGGGAGAAGAAAGCTTCGGAAGAGTGGAAGGCGAGGCAGGAACGTGGTGAGACGTGATCGTGGAATGTGAGTATAGACAGAACGGTGGGCATTGAGTCAACGACTGTTGCTAAAGGACACTTTTTGTGCAGGACACTGCTCGCATTAGCCTACTCTATCATACAAACTCTCTATCCTTATCCTCCGTACTATCAACGTGCTCATCCCCACCTTTCTCCGCCACAGCACCAGCAACACTCCCTGTCTTCAACTCCTCCGCATCCCCAAACATAGCCGCAATCTCCTCCAACGGCACGCCCCAAGTATCCGGAAAGAAAAACCATATCCCAATACACGTCAAACAGCCCGGAATTATATACGCGAGGAAGTACTTCCAGCTGGCGTTCGCAATACCGGTAGGAGCTGATTGGAGCCAGACGATGTTCATCAGGCAAATACCAGCCACGCCGAGATTCATGCCTTTCGCTCGAAGGTGTGTGGGGAAGAGTTCGCCTAGATATGCGAATTGCGTGCCGTCGAGGCCGCCTTCGTAGAAGATGACGTAGATGAAAAGCATGGCTACTATGGCGCTTATTGCCTACATAAGAAGGTCAGCATCCCTCTCATATTCACCCTGAGACTTTTTGGACCTACCGATTGGTTATCTGAAGGTACACTATCCGGCACAAAGCTGGCGATGAGCGCAGCGACAACGATCAGACAAGCCATACAGCCAGCTAAAGCGCCGGCGATCAATTTTGGTCGCGGCATACGATCGATCACGAAGCAACCCATAACACCTGCTCCCCAAGCGAGCGTGATCCAGCCTCCTTCGAGCAATAGCTGTCGTTCGGTTGGGTATCCGATCAACTTGTATAGCGTAGGCTGGTAGTTGTTGATGACCAAAATCCCCGAAAACTGAATACCCATCGTCGTGCCCAAGCCAAGCAGACTCCGTTTACGATATGAAGGTTTCTTGAACATAGACCAGTAACTACTCGGTAGTCCGCGGTCAATCTCCAGCTGCTGTGTGATTTGATCCAGTTCGATCTGCGCTTCTCGTGGCGTGTGCAGACGATCGAGGATTCGTTTCGCTTCGTCCACGCGCCCCTTGGCGATAAGCCAACGAGGCGACTCGGGTAGGAAAGGAAGCATGCACAACACTATTAAAGGATACACAGCCTGTAGCGCGAAGATGACACGCCAATTGCTTGGGTTCTTCCAGAAGAAGAGACCGTATCCCGCCCAGATCACGGACATGTATCCGAACAGGAGTGCTGCTCCATGGATGTCTACCAGCATTCCTCGGTTCCTGGGAGGCACGGCTTCGGTCATGTAAATTGGTACTGCAGACAAGATCATGAATGTTCCAGCTCCAGCGAAGAATCTCCAGACAATGAATTCGTAGGCGTTCGTCGTGCCGGCCATCAAAGCGGCTGTCACAACTAGTATCACTGCTGGCACGGCGATTGCCACTCGACGTCCGAAATTGTCTGCGAACCAGCTGACGAAGAAGACACCCAAGAAACCTCCTGTCTGGAACAGGCCATTGTATGTTGATTGTAGAGAGACGCCGTCAGAGCGCGTTTCGAGAGCGAAGTAATCCAGGAACTCTGGCAGGGCCAAGGTTGGAGCAATTGCGGATGATGCATAGCCATAGCTCATGGAACCGAATGAGACCGCGAGGATAATGAAGAAGTTGTAGAGATTAAATTGGCGGCTGCCGGAGGTGAAGCGTTCGACCATTGTGGGCAGTGGTACTCTGCCTTCCAGAGGGAAACCCGTCCAACAGATTTCAATCAGTCTTGGAGCAATGCAAAAAGACGGATACCAGTACCACGAAATGTACAAAAGCTTCCTACCTCCAACTCTTTCTTATGGGCGGAATGCCATGTGGGCGTCTGCGACTCAAACGGCAGCACTGTCGATCTTCCTGAACTGCTCCGAGGGTATCTCAATACCCCGCGTGGAGAGGATGAAGGGCTTTGGAGGTAGCCGGAATGTTGTGTTGCCGGTGGAAGAAGACATGATGATGGGGTCCGTCAGATGCGTTCCTTCGACAGACAAGTCCAGGAGATGAAGCTGTGATTGCTGTAGGAGGCTCCCATGGGATTGGTGATGGATTGTGGTATGTTTGCCGGCGGCTGTGTTTCCTCATCTCGCTCTTCTTCTTCTGTGATCTTCAAAGGCGTGCAGATGCTTAGTGAAGGCTTCGGGATTTGATTCTCGAGCTCCATTCTGTGTGGTGGAAGACAACGCCCGAAAACTAGATGGCGGTGATGTTATCGATGTGGATGAAGACGCCAAAGGCACGATGCGAGGCGAATGCGTGCCAAGTCTTGTGGCCTCAGGCATGAAATGCTTCGACCTCACCGTGACGTTTGAACAATATCTCTCCATCATATACGAACATTATACCTTCGAATGTAACTCCACCGTCACTGGAACTGGCTTGCGAAATTCATGTGACGCCTGAATCCACGCACAATGGCAGCTTCCCTCTACGAAAGCCGCCAATACACCTCCTCCCAATTCGTCGAATCCGCCGGCGCCATCCTCTTCAAAGTCTCAACCCGTCAGATCTGCCTCGTGGCACGCTAGTGACCGCAATACATGGCTTCCCGCCAAAGGCCGACGCAACGTGGGCGAAAGCCGCGCATCAGCAGGAATTCGAGCGGCGAAAGGAGGGACCGGCTTCCAAGGAACATTGCTTCACAGGAACATTGCTTCCAGTCACTTTACGAACTCGTTGCACACCAGATGAGCGGGAGACTGGATTTATGATGGATGAAGCCCGCGAGGTTCAGAATGTGACGGAGCCGTTCATGATGACGCATAGAGTCTTGCCGAAGGATACTGGGATTAAGTGGTATGTTGGAGCTATTGACGAAAGCGTTCCTCACGCCCAAGGTGAGGAACAATTATCTGCGAAACTTTCCAATTTTGATGAGGTTCCGGACGTCTTGACATATCAACTTGATCGAGATATCGTCGCGAAAGCCATTGAGATTTTCAGAGCGACTTTTGACGGTAGGTAGCGCTTCTGATTCTTGGCTTCGATCTACGGAGGTACATGTAGGGAATGCGAGTCGAAGAAGCTTCATTGCTAAGAAAATATACAAAGCATGATGAAACGCTCTCAGGAACACACTCGATATAACGTTCGTCAAGACAGACCCAAGCCACTGACATCCAGCTCTGTTGCACTCTCCGGAAAACCTCGTCGACAAGTGCTTCTTGGGTAGTTGTTAGTAGACCGAAATATATTTCCTGTAGCTTGTCCAGATCAGCGCGACTGAGTGCTCCATGCCCTCCAGGACCCAACAGTTGAGCGTACTCGCGGCTTTTCTCACTGAGCTCGTCTTCCGGGACATCCTGGATTGATCTCATTCCGCGAGCGAATTCAACGGTAGTCAACATCATCTGGCCCAGAAGCATTCCATCGGCAATCAGGAACGCAGCCTAATCATCGCAGTAGCGAGCGGAACTCATGATATGGTTGGTGAGCAGAATGTAACTGTTCATCTTTTGCTCTGCCACATGGCGCGGGAGTGTTAGCCAATCCTCAGAGATGACATGGCTGGAAGCTGGTGAGATTGAAAGTGCTGCCAAGGAGAGAAGAGGCGTTCATCATAGTCGCGCGTGTCCTCGAGTCAGGGACGCGTTCGGCGATGCTCTGACTTACTACTGTCTGAGGGTAAGAGTTTGACAAAAGTGTGACGTCGTGTCAATTCTGCTGACAGAAGCAAGCAGTACACAGTGCTTGCCGGCGGAGTGATCGCGGTCTTCGTCGCTGGTGGGCCTCATCAGCAAGGATGTCGTCACGTGGTGTAGTACTGCATTCCTCGTTCAGTCTGGAGTGCATTGTATTCGCGGAAAGCTCGTGCGGGCTTCATCTCATACACAGACGGCCATCACGGAGGAAGTGAGGTCTCTACAGCCGTGTGTTGAAGACGAAGATGTCGGCCAGGCCAACACGGCAGGAGAAGGAGAAGGAGGTGATGCGGCGGGATCGGCAGTATCCATAGAGATGACGGCAGAGCATGGGGATGGGGATGGGGAAACCGCCAGCCTCTCGCTCCCGCAGAGGGCCAATGCACCTGCCTCACCTGCGACTGCACCTCTTCCTTCCCAAATCATCTCGACTCCATCTCACCCCCATATCAACTCAATCAACATCCCAACCCCATCAGAAACACCACGCGACGGTATTGATAACTCCACGACCCCCGCGACTTCATTCAACCCATCAGTCCAACCTCCAGACGCTTTGCGCCAAGACACGACCTCGAGCCGGCCAACTATAGACAGCATGTCGGACAACCAGGTCAAGGAAGGCGACCAAGGTATGCTCCCTTTCCGTGTGCGATCGCGTACCTTCATTTGAGCTTCTCGATGCGTTGGACTCGAGAAAACCACATCACTGCTCCTAAGCGCCTCATTGGCGCGTCCGCGCAAAGCTGGTCGAGGTCCATCCTGCTTAGTCATCTGCTCACTGCTCGAGCAAGCTGCGCGCGTCTGTTCTTGAAATGCGAGAACAAGGGCTAACGCGTCTTCCGCGTGCAGTCTCTTGGCAATGGGGCTCAGGCGCTCCCGGTGGCACTGCTGCTGAGGTCAAGGAGAAGGGCGATGTCACTATGACCACCAAGAACAACAATGAAGTCAAGAAGACTGGTGAGCCTGGCAACCCAGCCGTATATATCGAACGTGATGGCCACGACACCGTGAAGAAGGCTTCTGAGCTAGACGTTGAGAAGTCTGCCCATGGCAAGAAAGAGGAGAAGAAAGATGACGAAAAGAAGGAGAACGGTGACAGCGAGAAGAAAGAGAACGGCGATGCGGACACAGGCGACAAGCGCAAAGCTGAGGACGACGCTGAAGACAAGAAAGAGCAAGAAAGCGATGCCAAGAAGCAAAAGACTGACGCAGAACCCAAGGAGAACGGCGCTGAAGCCCCCAAGAAGAAGGGTCGACCAGCGAAGAACGGCGGCGCGCCAAAGAAAGACAAGCCGAAGAAGGAGCCAAAGAAGGCCGCTACTGCAACTGGCGAGCCCCGACGGTCTGGTCGCAATGCGTCCAAGTAGTCCTAAACGCGCCACAATCCGCCCTTCGCGCACGCTTCGACAAGCTCCGTCGACGACAGCTGATCGCCATGCCGCGCGCAGACAACTGGTACACGAGATATTCATAAGGAGGCGGATTTATCAATTTGGATGGATGGACGGACTGAAGCACATGACGGCGCACGAAGGAAAAGGAGGCGGCGGGAACGGGTTGGGTGAATCCTCGAAAAGCTGGATGATTCCTCGTGTATATTAATCCGACTTCCGACTTCGCATGCTGTTTTGCAGGTAGTTAACGTACGTGCGCATGACTCAAATTTTGTTCTTACTGAAGATGCCTCTCCTGGTCAACCTTAGATGCGCGGTCTCATCTCACTGGCTGGCTTTGTTTGAACCACGATGATCATGCAGGAGCTTTGTTTGGCAGCACAGTTCCACAACGGCCGCCTTGATAGCACTCAGCTCTATCAGAGACTCGCCGTGGGACTCATACCAAGAACACAAGCAGCGCAATCTTCAGGGAAAGGCGATACCGACAGTACTCCGGTCTTCACGACGTATCAAGAAGCTATCGAGAGTCTACAGCCTAGGAAGAGGAGAAAGGTGTCGAAGAAGCTGGCGGTTGTTGAGGAGGATCTTGGGGCTGCACAGGATGAAGTCTTTGCTTCCACAGAACGGCCTTCAGTGTCTAATGAAAACGCATCGGTCGCGAACGAGCCACAATCTGAAGAGCAGCCTTCTGCTCCAACTGAGCACCTCCCGACTCCCGAGTTTCGGAGCACCAGCTCCCACCCTCTACGGGCCTATAAATCCGCGAGCCGGAGCCGCCGAACGACGTCGTCGAATTCAATCAGCTTGACGCTTACGAACGACTGGTCTATGTTAAGAGACTCACTCGAAAGAAATACCGTGAGACGAACCTCGCTCATTCAGATGCCCTAGGGAAGCTCGGTGCTGCGTCAAAGCGCCACCGAAAGTCTCGAGCGAAGAAGGTCAAATGGAAAAAGGTCTATAAAGCTTGGGCCCGCCCATATGGCGCACCGACTCTTTGTGAAGAACAGCTTCAGGCGCACTTTGAACGTGGTGGTGATCTGCTTGACGAGGCAGGAGAGGCGTTATTTGAGGACACAGATTGGGGTTTCGAAAACAGCGGCGACGGCAAACGGGATCGGGGTGATGAGTTCGACAGGGGAGATTATGCAAGTGATGGGCTTGGATACAGGATATCAGGGCAGAGCTTTGTGATGTCTGCGGTATGCGACATTGAATCATACACGATTATTTCCTTCGGCTCGGGTTGATACTCGATCACTCTCTCGCAACAAGAAGCAGAAGAAGAGCAGAGCTTCGAATGGGTCACTGTTTCTCCGGCTCCTTCGACGCCTATTTTGTTCTTGGATGAGAAAGTCATCGACGCCACGGCTGCGTACAAAGAAGCCAGAAAGACCACGAATGGCATCTGGGAGGATATGCGCTCAATACGAACAGACGTGCGTGCTTGAGCTGGTCTTTGAAGAATTGCGATCTCATTTGCCAACCGCCTCGTCTCATCTATCCTCCTCACCATAACATCAAACGGAACTCTGTAGGGTATAAGGCTTCATTGGCCGAGCAGTCCCAACTAGCGAGGCCGGCATAAAGATCGATCATGATTTCCCGGACGAGACAATCCCTCATATTTCCTCGGCGCAAACAATGGAAACGACCCACTCAACACAGCCCTCAAAAACGCCACGGGAGCATTCGCAGACCCGGCGTAAGAGGTGGATGTATCGGTTAGATAGGCGCATGGGACGGAATCAAATTTGACGATTCCGTAGCCTACCAGGAGGAGGGATGTGATGGAGATCCAGACTGCGACGTTGGTGATGAGGGGAGGGACGGAGAAGTCGAGCCACCATAACCCCACAGCCAACACCGGAGCGGCGATGTAGTATCCCAATAGCTTCTTCCCAGGCTCTACGCGCCTCCCTAGCTTCGCCTCGATCTTGGAGATGTGGACGTCGTAGTGGCGGGGGATGAATGTGAAGAATGTTCCGACCCCGATAGCGAAGAAAGTCAAGGAAGAGTGTTGCTGGGTGAAGTGGAAGTTCTCGTGATAAACAATGTGGAGGGCTTCGGCGAAGAGGTAGATGAAGCCGAAGGAGACGGCGGCCATGAGGGCGACGAGGAAGACCAGGGGTTCGGGGAACCAGAGGCGGAGACTGGAAAAAAGGTCAGCTTGATCAGGTGGTAAATGGGTTGGAGCATTGGGCCTACGGCAGGATTAGGTGGTGTCGAATGAATTCTCGGATAGTAGGCAGGCGAAGCTCATCGTCGAGTGAAAGGCCTTTGTAGCCTGTCGACTTCTCGATCTCACAGAACTGCTGCCTTAAGACCAGCGCCGGTCGGCTTTCTCTCATAAAAAGCAGAGGATGGCAGAGCGCTGAGGATGGCAGAGCCGTAGTAGATCCATGGCCTACAAATCTCGGTCAGCCTCCTCAGCCTTACGTTAGGGATCTTGAGCCCGATATACGAACCCACAGAGTTCTCACTCAAGTATGTTGCAACAGGCGGGCCAAGCGCGAGCGCGAATATCGTCACAACCACCCAGATCTGGATGACCCAGATCCTGGACTTGGCATCCCAGATGTTCTCAATACTGCCAACAGCAACGACCGTAGGCATTGCCGAAAAATACCCCTAAACAGATCCAGCCAACAACAACAGCATGCACCGTCGGACTCGCCCCAATGATGAGACAACTCACCGCAAACCCCATCGCCCCGATAACATGAATCGTGATCCCACCAAAGCCCTCAGCTACGGGCGGAAACACCAATCCACCCAGCGCTTGTCCAAGGAAATACAACGTCACGAAACAGAAGATAGCCAACTCTTGATCGATCACTACATCTGCCTTTGTGTATCGTGCCACCGAGGATCCGGTATTAAAGACCAAAGTAGTGAAGAGTTCGAGCAGACATATGATCGCGGAGTCGTAGATTCTCCTCGAAAGCGGCCAGTGACGAGGGCGGATGATACTATCGGGTTGCCAAGTGACGATACCGCGGGCGTCGACGTCCAGTTGTCTCTCTTCCAAGGAGTGGAGGACGGAAGAAAGGATCGTTTGGATTGGTGTGGGAGAGGAGGTGGGGGCATTGTTTGACAAAGTCTTCGATAGAACTGCAGCCGGAGTGTGCGAACTCGAAGATTTTTGGTAACTGGCGGAGGCGAGCGTTTGTGTACTCGTGTGCTCGGTGATCGCGAGAGTGCGCGTTTTGTCGTTGTTGGATTGGAAGTCCAGTTCGGGAAGCATCTTGGAGATTGTCGTTGCGGCTTGGTATCCATCATTGTGAGTTGAGTCCCAGGCAGTCCGTGACGAACACAGTCAGTAGTAGGGCCGAACGAAGGCATGATGTCGTGCTTATTATAAGTCGCGAAATGCAGGCGAACTCTCAGCCGACTGGTAGCAAATGTTTCTGAGATACACGCTGACCAAGCCTATAATGCGTTCTTGAGGTGCTGCCCTGCCGGGAGGGCTCTCGTATTGCGACCACTAGCCATCGCCATAGTCAATGCCTCTAGACCTAATCATTAGTTGAAACATGAATGAACTTTCTCTGGATGTCGCAAGAGCTAGGGATGCGATCATGGATCACAATCATCTCGTGCTAACCTGATTGGGCTTCACGTGATCATAGTATAAAGTCGGCCCTGATCAGCATAAGCATCCTAGCCTATAGGAGAGCGTGGATGGCCCCCCTTCTATAGAGCGCTTGCTTATATCTTACCTCGCACCCCCTCGTATACGCATATCGGCACGCTAGACACGTACTTTACGCACACCGACCAATGAGAGACCATAATTCCATGTTCCGTTATAGTCTTGGCAAAGCACATCGCAACGTCGATAATAGTAACATTTATGCATCGCTAGCGAGAGTACTATGCAATCGACCTATAGAAGGCGGCCCGCCTTCTGGAAGGGCATGGCGTGTCAATGGTCGTCCATCGTGTCTCGGATCCATCTGGCGGAAAGAACAATGTCTTGAAGGAAGACAATAATACCTTATCCATGCGTGCACATCCGGGAATTGCCAAGGCCTGAAGTTCAGCGACTGCCTAGTTGTTCAAGCCCACTCCACTCAGCTGACCGTTCGAAGTGACTGTATGCATGTAATCAAGAGCAATTAGGAGACTCGGATGAGACACATCGAGAGTAGTGTGCTGCAGTATGCAGAAGCTTAGGATCCTCGAGTATCCAATCTTAGAGCGTCGGGGCCAGTCTTCCATCCCTATAATCTCAATACTCACTCATCAAACATGTCGCCATCTTACCCCTGCATACCATAGGGCAGGCCAAGACATTTACTACTTCGAGCATGCCCCAGCTGGTAAGGCTGATCTTCGAAAGCCGATGGAAGCATGCCTCCGGTCGCTCCGTGAACAGCCGCCAGTGCCGACCATTGGCTGTTCATCGGGCAGAGATGCTATTCTGCGGCAGTTAAGGGGTTGGTAGCTTGAGCAATCGCCGGCGAAACAAACTCATCTTAGCAATGCTAGTGAGGATAGCGATTCAATAGTTGTTTGAGAGGTGATAGCGAAGAAGAGGGTTTGCAGGAAGCCGCAAGGTTGAAGAGGATCCAGTCTGTGCGCACGTGCGCGCGTTCGTTCCAATTTCAGAAGCCAGCTCTGCTCGCTATAGTCTATGTTCCTCGTTGTCAACTCCCCTCTTTCTTTGCAGAGGTCCTTTACCATCTTGATACGCTTACTTCATCTCTCCTGATTTTTCTTTTCCCTCAACACAAACGTCTCCCGACTCCAACCATCCACTTCGCCATCCTTTTACCCATGACCTGCAGCATAATGGACTCCAAAGTCGGATCCGGGTGCGGCTCGTGAAAGGCAATGCTACCTTTTCCGTCGCTGAAGCTCACTGCAGAGCCCGAAGCCTCGCTCACATTGAGTCCAGTGTCTCCAAGCGCCTGCACGAACGCTGGCCAGCGGACTTTTCCTTCGGAAGCTTGGTGGTCTTCGCTGGATGGGAACAACTTATGCAAGACGGCCAGGCTCTCTTGTTTGACAGCGATCTTGATCTTCACTGGTTGTGATGGCCGTGGTGCAGACGCAGAATCATCTGATGTAGCTTCGCTGATCGTGAGGTCCTTCATTGTAAAGGGTAACTTAAGCTTGGGCCTCACGGACGGCTTTCGCTTTTGTGCGCTTGTGTTTCTTGGGTTGAGCGGAGCTCCCGCTCTTGGTATCGTCCCAAATGGTCTGCACCTCTGCCTCGAGCAGAGCCTTCATATTGGCTGCAGCTGCATTCTCTCGTGCCTTGATGGCCGCTTCGCATTCTGCCTGTTCTTCTGCGATCGTGGCCAGGTACTTCGGTTCTGAGGTGAAGTCTGTCCGAACAAGCACTTGTGTGAAGTCATGTTGTAGTAAAGGATCAGGCTCGCTCAGCCGAATCACGCCTGCGAGGAAGCACGGGCTCTCTCACGAGGTCGGACAAAGCGCGTGTCGGCCAAAAAAGCGATTGTGCAAGCGCAAGCGGAGTTCCCTCAAATGCGTGCAGTCGAATGCGTGTTTAGTTATCTTTGGTCGTGTATGGACAAGTGAGTGGCGACAGCACATGGAGGACCGAAAGTCTGAAGTCGAAATGGCGTTCCTGCCAAGGCCAAGAGCGGCACGTCCCGAAACTTTCGGATTGAGTGAATGTTGAAGCGCCGTACCGCCTCACCGCTGGAATGTTGCTTTCAGTTATCCTATCACTTCTTCCTAACATGCACGAGACTAATTCATCTCCTATGCACACACGCAGACGCATGCTCTCAAGATTTAGATATGTCTCTGAGCCGTGATCTGGAGCCACTCTAACTTTGACTGTGCCCCTGTGGGTCGTACGAAGGCCTCGACGATGTTCGGAATCTGATATCGATCCAGACAAGCACAAGTATGGACCCGAAAATGCCGAGAATCTGTGATAGATACTATACAAGCTCAGACTCACTTCTTCGCAGGACCTTTCGTAAAGAAGCTGCTCATTTTCTTCATGCCTCTGGTGTCAGCCTTCATCAGCTTCTTGACCCCCTGCGACATGCTCTTCTTCTTGGCCTCTTCTTCATCCTTCTTTCTTCGCTTCTCGGCATTCCGTTCTGCTGCTTCGTCGTCTTCTTCCGTGACACGCTTCCGTGAGATGTTGTTGCTTAAAGAACGCAGCGCCTCTGCATCTTTCTTGAGGGAGGCAACGTGGGTCAGGTGCTCATCCAGTGCTGCAAAATCGACGCCAACAACGCTGACATCTGCCAGAAGAGGTTCAATCTTCTTGCGAAGCTTGGCCAAGACGTAAGACGTGCAAATGAAGTTCAACGCCACCCGTAATCGCAGCAAATCCGCAATGCCATCCGGCGCGACTGCAGAGTCTGTTTCAGGTGTGAAAGTGACCGATGTTGCCGTTGTGGAAACACTCGCAGTCGTTGTGTCCGAGGCGTCTGTGTCTTGTGACTGCACGTCTGAAGTGGGTCCGCATTCAGCGCCGGCTTCGGCATCGTCTGCTACAATGCTGATGCTGCTCTCGTCGCGCTTCATGCTGGACACGGGTACATCCAAGGCTTGCTTGATGAAGCGATCTTCCATGCTGGCTGGCAGACCTCTCGCAGTCATCCGCTTCGCTTTCGTCACAAGCTCCTTGACAAGCTTGGGTAGAGACATTGCGTACAGCTTCTCGTCGCCCATGTCCATGCAATAGCTGACGCTGTCTATCCTGCTCTCCAAGATGTTGAATAACTTTGCGGATGAGTCCGAGTCCATAACGCTTGCCAGGTGAGACGAGCTCTCGTTCATCTTGACAATGTAGTCTGATGCTGCCAGGAACTCTTGGCCAGAGCTTCCAGAATTCCCAGTCAGTGCCGGTAGCAGCAGGAACAGCGGGTCGACGGGCGTCGCAACGAACATCTCCGGTTGCTGCAGGACACATCCCTTATCTTGCTCCTGCTCCTGCTCTGCTTCATGCTTGGACTCCGCTGACGCATCTTGACTCTCTGTTGGCTGTGTTCCTACCCGATTCGGTGCAAGTAGCCAACTTCGTTGTTGCTTCTTTGATGCAGCTATCTTCGTGAACTCGTGGAACCCCTTGTTGGGACATACGAAGTACCGATTTGGCGTCGCTGTTGCAGGATTCGGTATCGTCGTAATGCGTGCTTCAGATGAGGCATCCTTTGGCAGTACAAAGACGTGTGGTGGTGGGTCTACGCTCGCATCCAGCTTCTTCAATGTCGGCTTCTTCGTGGATGCCGTATCTTCACTCTTCTTGCCCACCGCGGGCTTCGTAGACCGTGTCCTGGCCATGGTTGTAGTATGCTAGATGTATGCTTCCTCTCCAACGGTGGTACATCCAAGAATGTTCCAAGCGGTGATGTTGCGATGTTGATGTGAATGCCAGAAATGGGTTGAAGATTGACTTTCACGCGACGCGACTCACACGCGTCGAGCTTGCCGAAGTCGAAATGACATGCAGGCATTTCGACGAGGGTTCCTGGTCTTGTATCACCAACAAGCACATCCTCCTTGCACGGCGCAAACAACAACACGAACTTTTGTACAGTACACCGCTGTATTCTTAGACTGCATCTTGTCCCATGAGCGCGCGCAATGGTCGTGGTCCGCGAGTCCCCGCGCGCTCAAGTCTCGCCCAGCAAGAGCAACGCCCAATGGCCGCCCCGATCTCCCTTCCAGGCACTAGTTTCTTCACCGAGCGGACGCAAGAAGTGCCAGGACTACAAGACTCGCGCAGATGATGAGGAGAGGTCGCCGTCGCCAAGCCCGCAGCGGAGGTCCATGAAGAGCTCGCAACTACTACAGCAGATGGCTGGCACGAGCCATGAAGAAGAAGAAGACGAGGAAGAAGACGAGGAAGAAGACGAGGAGACACTGCAACTCAAGCTGCAGGAGATACAGGCGAAGTTGAAGCTCAAGCGGCTGCAGAGTGCACAGAAGAGGAGAGGTGGCTTCGACGGTAGACTAAGCGATGATTCTACACCTACACTGCGGCATGCGAGATCGTGCTCGCCGAGGAAGCTATACGAGTCCGCTCTCCCACAGCCGAGTGTCCAGGTAGCACTCTCGCCCGCCGCAGAAAACAGAGCCGCTGCAGAGCAGGTATCTCCAGCAAGAGCAAGACTTGGCCTCACGACAAACCCCAAGGCACATGATGTGTCTTTGAAGCGGGCTAGAGACGGCAGCCAAATCAAACGCACCACATCGCATCGATCGCACGATAAGCTTCCGACAGATGCGCCGCCTTCAAAGAGCTTCGGTCAGCGACTGGCGGAGAGCAGGGATCGGGATGAACAGCATGAGGCGAAAGAGGCCCGATTGAAGAAGGTTCGAAGTACCGGGTTTGGGCATATCAGAACAGAGCCCAGTACAAGTGCGAGACAGCAATCCACGCCTTTTGGCCAGAGACCGAGGTCAGAAGCAGACGGGCGACCATCTTCAGCTGGTTGCACGACCGCGTCTCTGGAAGACAGGGCGGAGAGCTCGATATCAAGGTCCGCATCTGCTAGGATACCTCGACGAGACGAGCGACCTAAGCCAGGCGCAAATAAAGACTCACGGAGAAGCAAGTCACAGAACGGTACCGGACATGATGAAGGGGACAGCGATGACCTTTTGGGTGCCCAAAACACCGACCCGGATACTGGTTACGATCCTTACTCGAAGATCCACCTCAAACGACGCGATATACCACACACTACAATCGCGCGAGAGATGGAAACAAGAGAAGTCTACACATTGCCTCGATTACTGAAGGAGATCAAGGCGCCTGAGTACGGAGCGCCCGATTGCGAGTCAGACTACGTCGTGTTCGCAGTGCTTGCATCGAAGTCGAATCCACTAGATCATGCGACGACCCATCGCACTGCGGAACAACACAACTCGGAAGACAGGCTTGAAGCGCCGAAGAACAAGTTCATGGTACTGCACCTATGCGATCTGAAGTGGGAGATCGATTGCTTTCTGTTCGGAACCGCCTTCAACCACTTCTGGAAGCTCACACCCGGAACCCTTCTGGCCATCATGAACCCCGCCATTCTGCCCCCGAAGGGCAATCAGCACAACGGCCGCTTCTCACTGAAGCTCGGTAGCTCTGAGGATGCTGTCATGGAGATTGGCATTGCGCGCGACTTGGGCTACTGTAGTGCCGTGAAGAAGAATGGAGAACCGTGTGGCGAGTGGGTCAACAAGCGCAAGACGGAAGCTTGCGAGTTCCATATTAACCTTCAGATTGAGAGAGCTCGCAAAGGGCGTATGCAGGTCAACAGCACTTTCACAGACGGCACGATCACGAATGGAAACAAGGACGACTGGATTAGAACTCGTGGCGTCCGAGATCCCGAAAAGCGGACCAAGAAGGTGCCAGGAAATTATCATCGCGAGTACGGGCAGCTTTACACAGTCAACACCGGACTTGGTAAGAGTGCTGCGAGTCTACTGGACGACGACGATAAGCGCATGTTCGATGGCATGACCGAAGCAGAAGCATCACGAAAACGAATCGCCAACGCCCAAAGAGAGCGTGACTTGCAAAAGCAGCTAAGTGAGCTGGGATCTGGAGTGGGCGCAGAGTATCTGCGCGCGCAACACAGCAAGACATCCTCATCAACAACGATTTCATCTTCCTCCTCGAGGATCAGACCAGCAGACTCGTCAGAAGAAGCCCGGCAATCCCTCTTCGCCAAAAAGTCCGCCTCAGAACTCGGCCTCCTCGGCAAAAAAGCTAGCGCAGCAGATCTAGCACCTTCCAAAGATCGCAGGAAACACTTCGGTCTGGGCGCCATCGCAATTTCCAACAATGGCACAACTCACAAGACGGCAGAACCTATGGGCTGGGGCGGCGCCCGAAAGGCAGGCTTACTTCAGCCTAAGGAGAATCCTCGCCTTGGGCCTCCTGAGCGCGGTCAGACCAGGCTTGAAACCCAGGTTGAGGGGAGGGGAGAGCCGCGGAGTAGTCTGGTCAGGCCGAGGAGCGAGATTAGTAGTATTCGTAGTTCTGGGAGTCAGAGTCCGACGAAGAAGAAGGCGAGGTTTGTGCTTGAGAAGAAGGGGATTAGGGAGCCGGGGAGAGAGAGCCTACCTGAGGGAACGAAGAAGATGACGAATGATAGTGACGATGATGACTTGGATATTGTGTAGAGCACTATATTTGATTAGTGAGTGGAAAAATCCCCGATCGGGTTGGGTGTATCTTACCATACGCATCTTGCATGCCATAGCATTGGACCGCGAAACGAAACGAAACGACATGCCACGCTGCTCACGACTGCCACTTATGAACACATACCATTTCTTACCTCGTATTCTTGTTCGGTCTTCCACCTATCAGATGCGGCCCAAGTCACGATTCGCGCATTTTCAAACGTCGCGTAGAAAGCGAAGCGCCGCAAGTCAAGAAGCCAGACGCCTCAAGTTCTCCAGACGTCAAAATTTGGACATTGATTGGCCGTCAATCCTTCCACGCTAACGAATGTCCCAACTTCTGGCGGTGCTAGCTTGGCTTTGTGTTACCGCAACTGGTAGTTTGCAAGTTCCGAAGCAGGAAGGGATGAACAACACGCACACAACATCAGGTGGACCACATGTTTGAGCGTGCATTTTTAGAGGATGTTGGGCATTCACCGATATAAACCACTCTGGCCTTCGGGGTAGTTTGTCGGTACCTGGTCGATCGCTCGAACCATGAGTACGTACCTCGAGGCCTGTAAAGTCATTCAGGAGATCGGTAGGGCTGGGGTTCTAAGAGAACGCCAGAAGGTACGAGAGTACTTCATACTAGTATATGAGCAAGGTATGGATAAGACAACAAGGTTCGACATACGTTTGCAACGAAAATATCACCTACTACAGCGATTCGGTATCGTTCAGACGCAGATAGGGCTTTCGATCTGTCGTACACCAATCAAGAACAGAACGTGTTATCACCACTAGATTATCGATATGCGGCGATTGTGTGAGGACGTTCAAGATCGAACCTGGATCTGTCTGCTTCTAGGATCCCCGGATCGAACCAAACGGGTACCTGCATCAAGTCCACATGTCTTGCCTAAGTGTACTATTCTGCACTGGCCATGTCAAGCATTCCGAAGTCGCACATTCGTACAGTAGGTTGCTTTGCGGGGTCAGTTGGCTGTCAGCCGTAGAAACAGATGTTTCAGCCTTATCCTACGATTACGACGGGACCAAAGCATGCTGCTTGACCCCCATCTGTCTGTCGACCTGCTACGATCGACTCGCATTTTCAATCGACTAACATTGGTATGGTCGTCGTTCTTCGTGGTCTCTGACGGCGAAGCTCCTCATTCGTTGCGCTGTATAGAACTATGTGAGAATTATGGGCTGGTTCTGTCGACGTTCAAAGGTATAGCACACTCCATCAGATGAGAACAGCCGCGATAGTCAGAATCAGGCTCGACAAGTAGACATCGATGCTCAAGTCAAACGCCTGCATGTGGTCATCATCTTCATATCTGCTGATACTTTGGATGTTGGAATCCGTGCTTGAAGTGTGTGTGCTCGAAGGTTGTTCCACGGCTTTGCTTTGAAGACGTCAGATCGATCGATCGGACATCATGCTTGGTGTAGGTTTGCATGGTAGTTCACTGTCAGGTTGCCTGATGATAACGCCATTGCGATAGTGTTATACAGAGAACGTTGTCATAGCGCTGCAACCCATAGCAATGCAGACTCCACCCAAAGCGATTTAAACTTTGCACATGCTTGCGCCGTGAAAGCCCATGCAACATCAGAAATGCTTGATGCCCTTTCGCCATACCCAAAGGCCATGCGAAAACATACAACGCTCAAGATTGTGGAGACAGACTTGTGCTGTCTCGATCATTCGCGAAAGGAACTGGTGTCGACTCAACAATACCGTTGAGCTTGGCGACCAGATCTTGAAGCTCGTTGGCTTTACTTCTGCAAGCTTTATCCAAGAGTTGAATGGTCTCGATAGCGATCGAAAGCGTTGTCGTTTTGCTCTGTCGAGTCCCGGGTTTTTTATTCCCTCCAGCTTCGGGTACATCGAGTTTTGTTGAGATCTCCCACTCTGGATCCGCTGTACGACAGATCTCAGAGGTTTCGAGTTGTAAGACAAGGCGCGCTAGAGTTGCGAATCGATCGTTGAGAAGCGAGCGATATTTCTTCTCCACTGCGTAATGAGGTCGAGTGCTCGGCAGTCCCGGGCAGCTGGATGTCGAGCTTCTCGGGCTGCATGAGCTTTGGCTGAAAGGAGTTGAATCTTTGGTCTAAAGAATCGTCAGCATCTGTATGTGAAGTGTGTTTGTCGTTCTCCTTTACCTTTGGTCGCTTGTATGGTCTCTCTGCTCTCCCGGGCTGTCGTTTCCGCTTCTGGCCAATGCTGAGGTCTGGGGTTGATACTTCATCTGTTTTGAAAACTGGGGTTGTTGCATATGCGCTGCTCTGATTGATTTTATGATCTGGTACAAAGTTGTCGAATGTAGGGAGCGGTTGGAATCCATTGACTGGAAAGTGGTGCTGCTCGAATCGAAAAGGAGGGTTGATTGGCCAGTGTGTGTATCCGTCGTAGATCAGAGGCAAGTCCATGCCACATCCTGGCATAAGGCTTTCCGCTGCTGTTTGGGTCAATTGATGCCTTGCAGTGTTATGTATGGGTTGGGTAACTCACGGTATGTGTCAGGGAAGAAGCCATATTGCGCCTCAGGTCCAAGGATCGCGGTGTCTGCAGACATATCCATTGTCGCTGGCGTATGTATGTGAGGATGTGTGTCGGCGTATGGTACCAAGTGTATGTACTTGAGCTTGTCCCAGTACCCTGGTGCTGGAGAACTTTGTGCGTCGAAGTATGTCGTGGAAGTGGAAGATAATGGAAAGAAGAAGCGTCCCTGCCTGTGAACTTTATCTCAGCGTTTCGCCTTTACAAGCTATCTGAATGGACAAGAGAGGACGAGCTCGTCGCATGCCTTGTTGTTTGGTTGAGGAGCTCTTACCAAGCCCCTTTGCGCTCCCGCCCATTTGAGTGCTGTGCCCCTGCGAACGGGCTCGCGGTTGATCTCTTGCTCTCCACCGCTATCCAAAGTGCGGAAGCTACTATTGTGGCCTTGAGCTACAGTGTGGGTATTTAGGTTTGACGTGAGGTGAGTGCAGGCGAACTTGCAGCTACGTGGAGACCTCGGTCTTGGAAGCCCAGGATGGTGGACAAGGTATTTGGCACCAATAGGACGTTTGCTGTTTTATACCGGTCTCTCAGGCACGGTTCCTGAAACATAATCGCTGACTACTATGACCTAAGCTTGGCCCGACGAGGTTCCAATTTTTGCCCGCGTCCGAGACCAAAGTAGATACCTGGTCAGATCCCAAAGAGCGTGGACAACCCTGAGGATCTCAGTCACGAACAACGCATGCGGCTCTTTCGGAAACGTGCACTCCGCATCAAGTTTGAATAAGGTATATGACGGCTCTTGACTCTAGCTGTTGGCCTTCAGTCTGACATAGCCGTGCAATATCGAGAGCACGCTATCGTCTGGAGGACGCAAGGAGGGACAGAGCGCTTCCGTACCCCATTGTTCCGCACCTCGTGGAATTGGCATGAAATCAGGACGTCTAGTGAATCTTTCCAAATTCTGAATCCAAGTCGACGTAAGTCAAAATCGAAGAGCGATAGTAGATTATCGTCCGTTCTCGTGGAAGTGAATGGGATGCGACATTATCGAATCATGCGACTGTACTTTTGATGGAGCAGTGCTAGGAAAAGACGACGGAATGATTTCCAGGGACAGCGGTAATCGGCCCTTCTCCAGGCCACGCGAATGAACGCCCCTGGCGCTCATCTGTGGAAAGATGGAGGACTGATTCAACGATCCACGAAGCCGCAATTTAGTGTAGATCCTTCATATCGCATCAATTCAAGCACAGTGTTGATCATTGATCTGGCTGTGCTCCTTCGCCGCCTTTGCAGCTTCGGACGCAAAAAGTCTCGTGCTTCCGCGTCTGCTTGGTCCTTCGAACGAGTCCCCTACGGTGGATGCAGGATCAATACAGAAGTCAAGCAGTGTCCGCATTAGTCAAACAGTCCAATAGTTGAGGGGCCCAATAGTTGAAGTTTGAACAAAGGGTGAAGTGATTGACTGACTAAGTAATGTATGTCAACTTTCCGACTAGCTGACTGACTCAATGTTAGCATGTGAACAGAAGGTAGGACTCAAGCTATATTGTCTCAATCCTGACCACCTCGAATCGCCTCGAAGGAATCGGAAAGATCATTTAGCAAACCTGCATTGCAAGGTTAGTAAACCTACAGTGAAAAGTAGCCTAGGTTATGTATACAAACCCCTTCTTCATCTATATGCCATAGCAATTAAGTATACTATAGTCGGGCGCTTTAGATAGTTGAAGACTAAGTAATAGGCAGACTAATTGATTAACTGAATACTCGGGAACTCAGTCAACTATATCGACTATTGGTTAGAGGGGTTGACTGTTGCGGACACTGAAGTCAAGCAGACACTGCTGCTGTCATGGACTGCTTTCGAGATCCTCTCCTAGCCATTCGCGTACTTGTTCACGGAGACTTCGTATCTCTTCGTCGTATTGACGGTAAGTCTCAATGAGATGTGTTGCATATTGAATGGCCTTGTCAAGCACAACAGGCTTTGGAGCTTGATCATTCGAAGTGGGAGTTGATGCGCCAACATCAGTGGGTTCCAAAGAGAACTGTCCCGAGGCCGGAATAGCGGCATGCAGCTGCTGGAGCTTCGCGTTAACTGTCTGTCGGTATTTCTTCTCAACGGCCGCGTGGGGTCTTTGGTGACCTGGCGAGGGACTCATGGTCGGATCAGAAGGTAAGCTTTGCCGAATGTCGCGAAATTGGCTGTTACCGCCGTTCTCCGCGTCATGCTCGCGAAGATCATTCGCCTCAGGTTCCCCCTGAACGCCATCGTGACCAGTTGGTATTGGTGTCATTTGATGCGCTGAGTCCAACGGCGTTGAATAGATTGAATCATCTCCAGGCATGGACATCATCCCGTTGAGGTCTGTCAAATTGTGGTGCTGGGAGTTGGACGTTGGTTGGAGTAGCCTTTGCAGCAATATCCTGTTTGTGGTGCTGAGCGCAGTTTGATGGTGGACGTCCCAAGGTGAAGTCGCCAGAAATCCAACCCCTGGGGTTTGCATTGTTGCTTCATCTATTTGCGGCATAACGTATTCTTCTGCTCGAAATGCCTGATCGCCATAGCTTCTGCTTTCTTGCTTGGTGTTCATCTTGATAGCGAGTGTCCCGTCTGCAAATCGAATCGATTGTCAACAGAGATCTAAGAGACTCGATATGGCTGTTGCAAATGGCGGATCTACTCACTCGACGAAGCTTTGATCAGTCGTGAGCTGCACTATGCGATTGGGGTTGTTGCTCGAGCAAGAAATGAAGGTCCACCTCGTGACGATCGCCGTCTCCGTCACGGACCGACAGATATTGCAGGCTGCTTTTTGCTCCCACCCTGCGGCAAGTTGCAGACAGAGCCTGTTCAATGTACTCAGTCTGCGGTCTGTCCGTCATTGCTGACCAAGCGGTGCGTAATGTATTTGAAGCGCACATGGAACGCAAAGAACGAGGGCCACGTGCAATCGTGCTGGACGAGACAACATCCATCTACGCTGTCCGTCTTGCTGGCCCGAGGTCGCGCTGGGTTAGTGCTTCGTATCAACGCCGCATACAGCAGTTGCCTGAGGACTTGAGCGGAATTTCCAAGCAAAGCGGGACTGGCCGCTATTTCATGTCGTCGCCAGAATCGCAGGAAGTCCGGTACTGCGTTCCATAGCCTATCAGCCAGGGGTGAGCAGTAGCAGGCGGCTGGCAGGGGCCCCTTGTGCAGGACAGGACACATGATGCGAGCCTCTAGCGGCACCAGCGCTGTGCCCTTGAGGTCCCAGAGGTGGTGGCCGCCTGCACGCTGTTCTGTCTTGGGCAAATGGACATGTGCAAGGATGTTTGAACGGGGAAGTGAGGTGATGAAAGGGGAAGTGGGACGGGCCGTTGCCGTCATGCATAGATGCCTTACCATCGCCAACGCCTTCCTCCGTTCTCTGGAATCCCTTTGCAAGAGAATACACGTATCACTATCGCCTGCGATCAGTCCATGTTCCTAGAAACGCGAAACAGACCCTCCCCTCTGCTCCGCTTCTACACGACAATCTCATGATTCAAGCCATG
Source organism: Nothophaeocryptopus gaeumannii (assembly GCA_031771865.1). Taxonomy (NCBI): domain Eukaryota; kingdom Fungi; phylum Ascomycota; class Dothideomycetes; order Mycosphaerellales; family Mycosphaerellaceae; genus Nothophaeocryptopus; species Nothophaeocryptopus gaeumannii. The sequence continues at coordinate 584,168 of JASISA010000009.1, forward strand.
CAAGGCTACTCGGAACTGGACGGATCTCAGAAACTGCATGGGAACCATATGGCAAGATGCCTTTGATCTTACAACTTCCCGCCCTTCTCCCTCTTCCTCCTCTCCGTCTCCCTCTCAAATCCCCCAATAGCCTCCTTACTCTCCTCCCCTCTAACCTGCCTCTTCAACCACTCCAACTCCACCTCATTAGCCTCCAACAACCCTTCCCTCTGCGTCCTCATCAACAAATCCTTATTCACTTTCAAACTCTCCTTTGGCAATTTGGCAACCTCCCTCGCTTTCTTCAACACATCCTCCAGAAACGACTCCTGTGGGAAGATGGTATTGACGAGACCGTACTCATGCATTTGTTGCGCGGTGAACCGCTCCCCCGTTAAAATGAGTGCCGATGCACGTTGACGACCCATCAGACGGGTGAATGTCAGAGAGGAACAGCCTTCTGCACACAGCCCCCATTGTACAAACGGCGTGAAGAAAATGGCATTCGGAGATGCATACACCAAATCTGACAATGCAATACTCGTTGTGCCCCACCCCGGCGCAGGTCCATTAATCGCAGAAATAACCAACTTATTCGTCGCAATCAAATGCTTATGAATTGCTCCTATGGTATCGATGAATTCGTCAGAGATGGTTGCGCCAGGTTGGCGAACTGTTGGGTCGAGGAGGTCGAGGCCGGCCGTGTAGAATTTGCCCTCACCGGTTGTCACTATGAGTCTGATGGAGGGCTCGGACTCTGTCCATTGCAGGGCTTTGAGAAAATCTTGCACGGAAGGTGTGTTGATTGCATTGGCATTCTTGGGACGGTTGAATTTGATGATGGCGATGGATTCGGAGTCGATTGTGACTGAGATGTTGGCAAATTTGGGTGGCGGGGACATCGTGAATAGGCAGCGGAGTTTTGGGCCGGCAAGAGCTGATCTTCTGAAGGCGTTCAAGGGCGACCACGCTCTAATGGGTTGTTTGAATAATCCGAGGATCATTGGAATGGTGTATGTCGTGGAGCTGCGATGTCAATGCAGCAAAGACCAAAGCGGAAGGAGGCGAGTCGATCTTGCCGAGGTTAATCTCGGGAATTGAATGGATCACTGGAGGATAGTCAATCTTTTTGCAACAAAGTCCAAAGCTGAAAGTGCTTCGACGACGAGGAGCGGCGTTGTATTGGATGTCGCAATCGCTTCTTTCGAGGTAAGTGCAGTGTTGGAAGTAGCCCGCGCGGACGGTCCGTGTTCCGCGTAAGTACTTCTTCCATAATTTGCAATTGACAGAAACGAAACAAACACACACTGATGATGAAAGCTGATACGATGAGTGATGGAAGCCATTGAAGACGTGGTTTGCATGCGACTGGCTATGCTATCATCAACACATGAACATTTTCCATGCGCCGGACTTTCCGCTTTTGCGTACTGGTTGTCGTCATCCGTCCGCCCAACGCCGAACTTGAATTGAATCGCTTCCATTATCTTGCGATGCGAATCGCTTATTTCTTCTTCGCAGCCTCCTCGTCCTCCTTGGCCTTGGCACGCTTCTCGCGCTTGCCGACCAGGCGGGCATCGGAGCGAGCCTCGCGCAGGGTGCGGTAAGCGTTCTCGGTCGCTGGGTAGTCGGAGACCTTGCCCTCCTTGATGGTGACCTTGTTGTTAATTGGGAAGGCCTTGTTGCTCTGGTAGACCTTGCCGTCGTGTGGGTAGGTGCCGATCTGCTTGGCGGCCTTGACCTCCTCGGCTGGGGCATCGCCCTGCTTGGGAGCCTTGGTCTTGCGTGGGAAGAGGACCAGGCGCTGCTTGAAGGCCTTGAGGCGCTCGACGTTGGCCTTGAGGGACTCCTCGGAAAGGTTCTGGCGGCGAGGGTCGACGGAGATGCCGATGGTTGGCGCCAGCTTGCGGGCGATGCCAGCTTCCTGCGTATCCGATCAGACACTGTATCCCATATCACGTACTCTTCATTTCCTCGTACCTTCAGCTCTTGGAGAGAGAATCCACGACCAGCACGAACGCGGCGGTTGTACTTGATGGTTGGGCAGCGAACGACGGGCCTCAGGCGGTCCACTGGGCGTGGAGCGACCTTAGCGGCCTTCTCTTGACGAGCATTGCGTCTGCTGCTCTTTTTACCGGGCTACAGCAAGAATTGTACGTCAGGACATCGGTTTTGCACTGCAGGCGCCACTGCACTCAGCACGGCGGGTGTGAGCGGGGAATTACCTGGTCGAAGTGCACGCGGACACGGCGCTGCCAGTCCTTGCGAAAGTCTGTACACAGTCAGTCTCTGCCATGAATATTCTATAGGATGTGGTTTTGATGATGTCCTTACGGTTGTACTGAATCTGCTGGTTGTGCTTGATCGCCTGTGGAATGATTAGCCAATGCGACGGCAATGTCTTCGTTGAGATGAATGCGCACCATTTTGACTGTGTTGGATCAAGGACCAGATATTGTCAGTCGACGTGACCTGCAACTTCAAACCAAAGTCGATCGGGATGCAAATTCGAAAGTGGATGTGGAAAGACGCGTCCGTGCACGCCAAGATGTCGGGGAAGCGTTTAACATTGGCCGACGCCAAGGCATGACTAAGATTGCAAGCGCGACGCGGTTCGCGTTCGTGGCAGGCGCGTTGCAGCTCGGTCACAATCCACTTCCACTTCCACCTGCTTGCCATTGAAACCACGACAGCGGTCTTGCATCCTTTGCACCTTTCCGGCGTACTTGTTGCTTAATGATACTGTTCAGCATTCCCATGTGAAGGATTGAGACACCATCATGGCACCTTCGAGAGCAGAACGTCTCGCGCAGCTACGCGCTTTGCGTGCAGCGGGCAAAACAGGATTCGATACCTACGAAGTCCAGGAAGCCGAGTCCATATACGAGACCGTCGACGATGAAGGATACAAGAAGGTCGTGCGGAGTCGGCTGGACCAGGATGACTTCGTGGTAGACGACAATGGCGAGGGGTATGCCGACGATGGTCGCGAGGACTGGCAGGACGAGCGGCAGGCATATGATAGTGAGAGCGAGGAAGACTTGCCTGGAAACAGCAAAGCTGGTAGGTCGAAGTCAGAAGGACCCCTCGCGAGACGATTGACTAACACATTCGACCAGCCAAGCGCAAGCGAGAGGAGGATGCAGACCGACGAGAGAAACTCAACAAGGGTATCAGCAAGTACTTCAACCAGAAGCCGATCACAGCTGCCCCGAAACCGAAGCCTGTTCGAACCGCCGCAGATGATGATTTCATGGCCGACCTGCTAGGCGAAGTCGACAACAATATCCAGAGACCAGTTCCTTCGTACGGGAAAGCAATCAAGAGTAATGATCGCCGGAAGACGCGAGTGCTGTCACCACCATTGGAGGACCGGGAGACTGTCAAGCACAAGACAAGAAAGCCTGCAGTGGACGAACATGTTGCATCCTCACCACCAGTCATTCACTCACACATGGATGATGATGGGTTCGTTGCGGCCGACGACGATGTGCCAATGATGAGCGATCCACTGCCTTCTTCTCCCGCAGCAAAGGCTGTTCAACGCAAAGAGAATGCCACCATCAAAGCAGAGGAGCCTGAAGAAGAGGATCTCATGGAAATCGCAGAAGTGACCGGAGGCTCAAACATGAAGAGCGCCAAAGTCAATATCCGCGGCAGTCGACCTGCGCCAAAGCTTGCAAAGCCGGCTTATCCTACACCAGACAGCTCATCCCCAACGAGAGCACCTGAGGCCGACTTAGACATGACTGCTATCAACAATGTTACCGAAAAATTGAACATCTTGAGCAGTCCTGGCCCAGCAGAGGGTGTTGCAGCTGGAAAGCTGGATCCAAAAGATGCCGTGGAACAAGACGGGTCTCTACGTTTCTTCTGGACTGACTACACCGAAGTCAATGGCAGCCTGTGTCTCTTTGGAAAGGTCAAGAACCGCAAGACCGACAATTTCGTCTCCTGCTTCGTCAAGATCGACAACATTCTGCGGAAGCTGTACTTCTTGCCGCGAGAGTACCGGCGCCGGAGCGGCCAGGACACTCAGGAAGAGGTTGACTTTACCGATGTCTATCAAGAAGTCGATGGGCTTATGACGCGGAACAAAGTCTCCATGCACAAGATCAAGCAGTGTACTCGCAAGTACGCGTTTGAGCTGTCTGGTGTTCCGAAGGAGGCCGATTACCTGAAGCTGCTCTATCCATACGACAAGCCAGCGCTACCCATGGACATCCAAGGAGAGACTTTTTCGCATGTTTTCGGGACCAACACGGCTCTGTTTGAACAATTTGTGCTCTGGAAGAACATCATGGGTCCATGCTGGCTGAACATCGAGGGTGCCGACTTCACCGCCGTGAACAATGCTTCCTGGTGCAAATTGGAACTCCAAGTCAACAAGCCAAATGAGATCAGCACGCTTGGAGACTCTGACAGTTTAGAAGCGCCACCGCTGACCATGATGTCTTTGGCCTTGCGGACTACTTTCAACGCTAAGGATAACCAGAACGAGATTCTCGTTGCCAGTCTACGATTCTACGAGAACATCTCGCTTACAGACACAAAGCCAGCAGATCAAATACCCAGTCGCCTGGTGACGATCATGCGTCCACGGGGCCATGACTACCCGGTTGGTTTCAAGACTGAGGCAGAAAAGCAGAGACAGAAGATTCACCTGGAGCGCAGCGAACAAGGAATCCTGGCCAAGCTCCTTGCTATGATCCAGATCCACGACCCAGATGTCATTCTTGGGCACAAACTGGACGATGTCGACTTTGGCATTTTGCTCAGCCGCATGCGACACCGGAAAACCCCTGGATGGCACCGCATTGGCAGAATGAAGCGCGGTGACTGGCCGAAGAATGTCGGAAAAGGAAACACATTCTTCATCGAGCGTCATCTGGCTGCTGGTCGATTGCTTGGTGACTTGGCGAACGACATGGGCAAGAGCATGATGTCTGCATGTCAATCGTGGAGCTTGGATGAGATGGTCTCTCTTTATCTTGGCGGCAACTATATGCGCAAGGATATCGACAACGAGAAGGCCTTGCAAATGGCCTCATCTAAAGATGGGCTGATGAACTACGTCAAGATGTGCGACCTGGACACCTTCTTCACTGCAGCATTGGCCTTGAAAACGCAATTGCTGCCTCTGACGAAAGTCTTGACCAACCTTGCTGGAAACTCCTGGGCTCGCACGCTCAGTGGAACTCGAGCTGAGCGAAACGAATACATTCTGTTGCACGAGTTCTATCGCAACAAGTACATTTGCCCTGACAAGATCTACGGCAAAGGGCCTGCCAACAGGAAGATCGAGGAGAATGTCGAAGAGGGTGAGGAAGGCGGCGACACGAAGAAGAAGGACAAGTTCAAGGGTGGTCTGGTCTTCGAGCCCGAGAAGGGTCTCTACGACAAGTTCATTCTGGTCATGGACTTCAACTCGCTATACCCAAGCATTATCCAGGAGTACAACATCTGCTTCACAACGGTCGAGCGCGGGGATATCACTGAGGAAGACGAGCGTATCCCAGAGGTGCCTGAAGACACAGCGAACAAGGGCATTCTGCCGCGACTGATTCGAACGCTCGTCAGCCGGAGAAGGGAGGTCAAAAAGCTCATGAAGGACAAGACCGCCACGGAAGACCAACTTGCAACGTGGGATGTTAAACAGATGGCTCTGAAGCTGACTGCCAATTCTATGTACGGATGCTTGGGTTATACCAAGTCTCGGTTTTACGCTCGACCGCTTGCTGCATTAACGACGTCGAAGGGTCGTGAGATTCTGCAGTCGACCAAAGACCTCGCAGAGTCTGCTCATGCCCTGCGTGTCATCTATGGTGACACTGACTCGGTCATGGTCAACACCAACGTGGACAACATCCTCGACGCGGTCAAGATGGGCAAGGAATTTCAGAAGAGCGTCAATGAGCGGTACGAGCTGCTGGAAATTGAGATTGATCACATCTTCAGGCGACTACTGCTCCATGCGAAGAAGAAATACGCCGCGATTCAGATGGTCGACACGGGAGACAACACCTGGAAAGAGAAGCTTGATGTGAAGGGTCTGGACATGAAGAGACGAGAGTACTGTCAGCTTTCGAAAGACACTTCAAGGTAAGCGGACTTATCATAGCTGTTGGGATGTGCAAGACTGACCAGTTTTAGGGAGCTGCTGAATTATTTGCTGTCCGGCGAAGAGCCCGAGCAGGTCGTCTCTAAGATCCACGATCATCTTCGCTCCCTCGGAGAGAAGATGCGGAATAACGAGATCCCCGCATACAAGTACACAATCTATACTCAGCTCGGAAAGGATCCCAAGGAGTACCCCAACGGCAACTCGATGCCCGCTGTGCAGGTCGCTCTCAAGCGTCTGGCCAAGGGCAAGCAGGTCAAGGCCAAAGATGTCATGTCATTTGTCATCTGCGGCAACAGCGAGGGCAAGAACGAGAACGCTGCGAAGAATGCATACGATCTGGATGAAGTCCTGTCAAAGGACAGCGGACTGACACCAGACGTCGACTACTATCTGCACAAACAGATTCTGCCACCCGTGGAGCGTCTCTGTGCTCCTATCAGCGGCACAAATGTTACACGGCTTGCGGAGTGCCTAGGTCTGGATACCAGCAAGTACCGCGTCAGCGGTGCCAGCAAGGCCACAGACCAGAGCAACGAGATCACAACCTTGGAGAGCCAGATTCCAGATCACGTTCGCTTCAAGGACTGCGAGGCGTTAGATCTGCTGTGCCTAGGCTGCAAGCAACATTTCGAATTCCGCGGACTCAACTACAAAGCCCCATCACACGAAACTCCCCTGACTCCTGTCGGCCTCCTGACAAACGACGGAATTGCCTGCCCACGTTCCGAATGCAAGAAGCGCATGACCACACTCTCCCTCACAGCCCAGCTTGAGTCGCAAATCAGAAGACATACCTCCCGCTATTACTCCGCCTGGCTCAAATGCGACGACGAAACCTGTCAAATTCGCACTCGCCAAATGAGCGTTTACGGCCATCGCTGCTTGGGTCCCAAAGGTCTCGCTTATGGTTGTTCGGGACGCATGTCGTTTGAATATAGTGAGAAGGCACTATATAACCAGCTTTTGTATCTGCAGAGTATATTTGACGTGAATAAGGCGTTGGAGAAGACGAGTACTACTGGGGGGTTGGTGAAGCCAGAGTATGAAGAGAGTGAGAAGGCGAAGGTGCTTGCTGGGATGAACAGGGACAGGCTCGCGGTGTGTTGGGATGTTGTGAAGGGGTATTTGGATAAGAGTGGGTGGGGGTGGGTTAGTTTGGATTCGCTTTTTGGGTTTGCTTTGAAGGGGATGCAGGTCTAGGCATACCATTCACTAGGCATACAGCATGGGGAGAGCAAGGGTAGCAAGAAGGCAATGTTTATGACTCAAATGTGGTCTCTTCTCCTTCAAGTGGCAAGTTGCCTTACTGCTAATATCGCCCACACAGCCGCTTCGAGCAAGTAGTTAATCGGTATGAATCCCAATGCATATACCATCTTAATCCAGTCCAACAACCAGATGACCCTCTGCGTCCCTGTTAACACAGTGAACGGTGTTCCTCGAATCCACTCGGGTTTGCCCAGCCTCAGGAATCACCTGAAAGCCAACGATGCCGTCAGCGCAATCTTGAGATCGATTGCCCGCGGACTGACTTCCACCGCGTCGTCTCGTCCAGGCTTAGAAAGCATTGTGGATCGAAGTTGGGCAACGAGGAACATCGGGGCAGTCGAAAGACTCGAAATGTTGATCAACCCGGTGAGCATTCCAGTGCCTGAATGACTCCTGCCAAGGAGCTTCTCGCGGATATTGTATATCGTCGGCAGCAGCAACAGCACCGCATGGAGAAAGGTGAAGGAGATAAGAATGAGCTGTATCATAGTAAGAAGTCTGGTGTCGTTAGCATTTTCTTCTTACCAGGCGTAGGTATTTACTGTGCAATGGTGTACGAACAGAGTCATCGAGCATGATCACAGTACGCCGGTCTGGAGAAGATCTAGCGAGGCGGCGACTGCGCTGCGAGCCTGGAGACGACGACCCGCGATTCTTTGTACAAGAGGATCATAGGTATCCGGCAAAATGAACGTATACAGCAGGAGAGCATAAGAGAGCTGGATCGTATTGAGGAGAATTTGGAAGAGGATAGCATAAGGCGAGATCCTCAGACCCTTCGACAAACGTTCACCCTGTCTGACGAGTATTCCAAAGGTGTGTGAGGTGATGATTGTGAGGGATAAGTCTATAAACACGTCAGCTGGTGTTGTATCAAAGCATGGCTCAACCAGAAACAAACACTCACGTATCAACCACAACATCTCTTCTGCGATCGCGGGTGGGCGCGTTCCACAACACGTTTCGCTCTGCCCGGCGATAGAGTATAAGTCCAGTGAAGAGGATGAGGAAGAGTAAACATATCAGTTGTTGGGGTTTAGGCGCCAATTGAAAAGTGACAACCTGTTCTTTTTCGGTGCATGTGCTGTGCCGTATGGACTCACCTCCGCGCACTGATTTGGTTGGCGTTTTTGAGTCTGGAGACAATGAAGTCTGCCTTCATAGCTGCTCATGGCAACCGTCTCTGGGAGCTCAATCAGCTCTGCTTCATACCAATACTTCTATTCACAAGCGAAGAGTGGGATATCCATGCATCCAGAAGGTTCATCCGGTCGGCCCAACCACCACCTACGACTTAATCCCTCTGTTCAATTTCTCAAAAATATCAAGAACCGCCGCCCCACCACCACCCTCTTTTTCATCCTCATCCCCTCTCCGTCCCCTCCTCCTAGACGCACTCCTTCCCCTCGTCTCCTCCCTCTTCCCCCTCGCCTCAGCTTCCTCCTTCTCCTCCTCCACAACCTTCTGCGCCCTCTCATAAGCCAACATAGCAGCTTCATCTTCAGGCCTGATAGACTCTTGCAAAGCGCCGATATCCTCATCGGAGACGTCTTCGTCGTCGGAGCCAGGAGGAGAGTCGACGACACCTAGCTCGGGCGACTTAAGCAAGCGGCCGGGTGGAGAGGAGACTTCGCCTCCTTCGCTGTGGTCTGAGCGGGCTGATGTTACGCGGGAGAGGGAGGAGCCCCTTGCTTGTGAGTTGTTGTTATTTTGCACACCCGTGTTTCGATACCCGATAGCTTCAGCCACCCGTCTCGCTTCGTCGTCTTGATGGTCCAGATTTCCCAAAGCGCCGAGCTCAGCACCCATGAGACTCATTCGATGACTCACATCCAGTAAATGGCCTCCTCGCCCTCTGGGCGCATCTTCGGATTTATCCAGAATGTCTCGGTAGCCGGATCGAGAAGGGTCCTGTAGTCTCTTACGCTTCTTGGCCTCCCGTTTACTACTCGGCCTAACGACAATAACGGGGACCGGCGAGTACTGCAGACAATACTTGCTGACAGACCCACTGCTCAACAACCCTTGATAACCCGTCAAACTCCTTCCTCTCGTCCCCACAACAAGTATAGCCGGTTCATAGATCCTGATCATTTTCTGAATCGTCTCATGAACCTTACCAATCGCAAACTCCAAAACCAACGAAATCGCCCGATCCTCCGTATTCTTCTTCTCAATCTCCTCCAGAAACCTGTTGGCTTCAGTTCTATACCCCTTCTCGCCTTGCCCTCTCGACCATTTTTCCGCCTCTTTCGAATCCTTCTCCACAACCCTCAAACAAACCACCTCATCCCCATCATCCACCAACTCATCAATCAACCACTCCAACGCCGTATCCGAATACTCATTCGTATCCGTCCCACACAAGAAAGTCCTACTTCGTTTTGTATACTCGTAATCTCTATGTTTCCGATTCAACGTCAGACTGAAATCTGATGCTGAAGGGTTGGAGAAGGTGTCGAAACTGACGGAGGGGCGGAATTGGGCTGGTGGAGGAGGACTACTAAGCCTTCTCCCAGCAGGACCTTTCCCATTTCCGACGTTTCCGAGACCGATTGAGCGGCGAACCGAGGGCGGTTTGGCGGAGCTGCTTCGTGAGCCACCCGAGTCGGCTTTTATGTGAGGGACGAATTGGACGCTGGGACGGCGAGCTGAGGGGCCTTGGCCGTCGATTGTTATTGTTGGGCGGCGCCAGGCAGGAGTGTAGGTGGAAGATGCGTTGGCGGTAGAGCTGGAGGATGTGGAGTTTTCAGTGTTCGTGTTGGCCAGCGTGCTGCTTGATGCTTTGGGAGATACGCTGTCTAACTGGACGGGTGGTATTGAGCGGTCGGGAAAGATGGTCGTGCTGTTGTTCGCAGGTGATTGCGATTGCGGGGAGGGCGTATCGAAGGGGTGACTGTTCAGGACAGGCGTGCGTGATCGAGGGGATGGTCCGGCAAACATGATGGGCTGGCGTATGTAGTACTCTCGAATGGGTGCCGTATGTCTCCTCTTGGTGCAATGTGCGAGCCTTCAATATAGTATGTGTTTGGTTGTAGCAATCCTCTAGCGATAGGCGTGCGTGCGAGCGGTCGTCAAGCGGGCAGGCCAGTCGCGTCGTGAATGCGATCTTGACCGCCAATGTCTCTATTGAAGGATATCCGTGGAGTGATAGTCTGCCAAGTGAGGGGTATTCCGTATGTGTTTCTGTCGTCTTGTCGATTCGTACTATCTCGATCGTAAGTAAAGGCAGCCGTGGGCGAGGCCAGAACGAGTGAAGTCGCAATGCGGGATGGTAGTTCTGGAGAGAGCGGGCAGGTGGAGGTGGAGAAGGAATGCGATGCAGCAAGCAGCTGCGATGCCGCTAACTCGGCATCCATCGTATCGAGACCCCAACGTTGCTCGATTCCATGCTCTGCTCTCAACGACGTGCTGGTTCTCGGTGATAGTGTGTTACAGACCAAGAAAAGAAGTCGAGGAGTCATCTGGTTTTGATCCGAAACACTTCATCTACCTGAAATGCCGCAAACGCAACGTCTGCTGATCTTCAGCGTCATTCCGAGATTCACTTTACACGTGGAAAGATTGTCCAGGCTTTTTGGACGGGTTGCCCATGTGTCTGTCAGAACTCTGACTGCCCCTGGAGAAGTGCTCTAGTCTGTATGACACGCTGTGGAAAGACTATCTCGATCTATCTAACCACCATGCATGCCTTCGTCAATCACATCTAAGCCAAGTTTTTGAAGTCGCCATCTTTCGCCTTGCCGGCATCAACAAGTCGCTTGACCTCCGCCGAGAAGACGCCCTTCACAGCGGCCTTGTCGGTCTTGCCCTGGAGCTGCGCCGTCAAAGCAGCAACCTCCTCGTTGTCGAGCTTGAGGATCAGCGCGTCGACATCATTCAGCACGCCATCAATGACGCCCGCACCAGCCTCGCCATCAGCGAAGTAGTTGACGTCCTTAGGTGCCTGGCGAATGACACGCTTGCTCTTCTTCGCGGCGTTCTTCGCAGCCTCTTTGCCCTTTTTAGAATCCTCCCTGGCCGCCTTCTCAGCAGCGGCCTTGTCGGCCGCAGCCTTTTCCTCTTCGTCCTTCTTGCGCTGAGCCTCTTCCTTTGCAGCTTTCTCAGCAGCCTCCTTTTCCAATCGCTTCTTGTTCTTCTCCTTGTTGCCCTCCTGTCTGAACTTCTTTGGCCGCTCGTCCAGAGCCAGAGCCTTGTCGACCAGCTCACGAAGGCGCTGCACATCCTCATTCTTTCTTTTCTTGCGGTTGTTGTTGTTCTTGCGCTCCATGTGTCGCTTCTGGTCACGGCTCTCGTTGTCATCTGGGACATCCTCATCCAGGTATTCGAAAGATCGCCATGAGTCGAAATTGTACCAGAAGTTGTAGAATGTCTCCACCTCTTCCTTGGTGCTCTTGTCGTTGCCCAGCTTTGGCACAGGCTGCTTCTTGCTGAAACGGCCCTCAGCCTCGAAGACGGGTCCCCAGAGCTTGTAGAAGTTGCCCGGCTTCTTCTGCACGTCTTTCTTGCTCGGTGGCTCCACCTCAGCTGCCTCATCCACGGAATCGAATTGGCGTCTCTTGACTGGGTCGAGAAGAATGTCGGTGGCACGCTGAATGCACTTGAAGAACTGGTCACCCTCTTCCTGTCCAGAAGCGGCCTTCTTGTCGGGGTGATGCTTCAAGACCTTCTTGCGGTGGGCTCGCTTGATCTGGTCCTCGGTGGCCTTGTGTCTGTATCTGCCCAAGCCGAGAATGGCGTAGTGGTCCTGTGTCTTCCAGTCCTTTGCCTCACGCTGCAATAGCATTGGGTCTTCTTCATCGTCGATGTCATCGTCCTTCTCCTGCTCGACCTTCTTGACGTTCTGCTCGGCTTGGAGTTTCTCGTCCTACACACTGTCAGTACAATAGATACTGTTCCGGTTCCAGAAACGTATCTTACCTCAGAGAAAGTGCGCCTGTGTCGCTTTCTCCGCGCGTGGGCCAGGTAGTGAGGTCCAACGGGCTCCAGCGCCCTCTGCGTTGGCTCGGAAAGGTGGCCAACAGCCTTGAAATCCTTCTCGGCGCTCCAGCCCTCCGGCAGGGTCGGTAGCGTGGCCGTGATGTGAATGGCGGCACTCATCTTGTCTACTGAAATGGATGAAAGTGTCTACTGTGATATAGCAACTAAAGGAAACTCGAAGGTCGCGAGGCATTTTCAACTTTTGGGACCCTTGCGTGCGGGAGCTTCCCGCTGAACGCCTTCACTTCGCGATCACCTTCACTTTCACATGCTTAGAGACTTTTAAATAATGCGCCTGCGATAGTTACGTGCTCAGTATCGCAGCTATGGCATCCAAAATCCTCTCCCAATTCGAACCCTCTACAAACCGCACCGCCGTCCTAGCAACATACCGCCATCTCCTCCGTGCCTGCCGAATCGCATTCAAAGGTATGTTTGCCTCGCCTAGTCGATGCGTCTCTCGAACATGTAGCTAATCGTTTTTCTAGGCGACACCCCGACCCTCTCCGCCGCCCGCCGCCATGCAACAACCTCCTTCCGTCAATCCTCCACTCTAGATCCTGCCAGTCCAGAAGCAGCGCAAGCAATCGAACACGCCCAAGGCGTAGCCCAGATCTTGCGGGAGAATCTTGTTCAAGGGAAGAATGTTGGTGGGGAGAAGTATAAACTTAACATCCATGAACATACGCAACGGATGGATAATGAGACAATCTCCAAGTTGAAGGGGACGACGAAGAGTTTCAAGGATGTGAAGAGTGCGAGTTTGTTTGGGGAGGGGGAGGTTAGGACTTGTGGGGCGAGAGGGTGAAAGAGTGTACGAGGCGATTGAATATGTATGGGTCGTGAGCGATAGCAGCCAAGGCTCAGATGAGAGAGGGAGAGCGCATCGCAATGATGGGGAAGACTTGTCGAGATCGAAAGGCCCAGCGCCGCGCCGAGGACAAAGAAGGTGGACGGAGACGCGTTGAAGGGGCTCAGCGAAGAAGGCGTGGGCTACAAAGAAGTGTTCAGGAAGAAGGTGATTAAAATCGATCACGACAACACAGCCAAGCTCTGTGAGGAGCAGCTGTTGTACATTATGTATAGAAACCCATACTCTACAACTCAAAGGACGCCATGCTGAAATTCCCGTTCAGGAACCGGTTCAAATGCAAAACTTAGTCAAACAGCCAACGAATCCTCTTTCACTTCTCCGATCATGCCTTTGGCTTCCTGCCGACCATCAGGTACATGGGAGTGAACAGCTTCTCCTTGCCACCAGCAACCAGGCAGTCGGCAGCCAAAGCGAGTGAGTCCGCGGTCTTCTGGGTTCCCTTAGGTGCCAGGCCAATAGTCTCCAGCCCACCAACGAATCTGTGGACAAGGCCACGTCCGATGTGTGTCATGCGGACAAGGGTAGGGAAGTCCCAAATGCTCTGCATGTACCTGAGATCGCCAGACAACGGCCAGTACCATGGGAGCTCATCCGGGCGGTTAGCCAGATCCTCGTTCAGTTCAAGCTCAAAACCAGCAGCCTTCATAGCCTGAAGTGCAACATCGATCTTCTCCATATTGGAGATACCATCTCCTTGCTCGATACCAAGACGGATCTCGCGGTGGTGTGGATCGTCGTTGTTGTATTTGTCGGTCATAAGCCATTCGTAGACACCGAAGACACGCCCTGGCTTGAGCACACGGAAGATCTCAGAGTAGATACCCTCCAAGCTGGGAGCGTGGACGGTCGCCTCGATCGCATATGCGGCGTCGAAGCTGTTGTCTGGGAAGCTCATTTGCATAAAATCGCCTTTGACGTAGCTGAGCTTGTGATCCAGACCCTCCTTCTTCGCGTAGCCGGTCGCTCGCTCAATCTGGTAGTCGTTGTTGTTTAGTCCGACGATATTGGCACCACTGAACTTGCAAATCTCTCTTGCTGGACCACCGACACCGCATCCGACGTCGAGTACTCTTTGGTTCTCTTGCAAGTTCATCTTTAGGGCGAGGTAGTGTTCGTGACGCGCAATGGCTTGTCTGAACGCCTCTCCTTTACTGAATCGGCAGAAGTGAAAGCTGCCACCCCAGCCATACTCGTAGAGGTCGGTTGCGAGGTTGTAATAGTGTCGTGTGAGGGTGGCATATTCGTCTCGTCGTGTCTTGCGAATCTCTTCTGTTTCTTCTGCGGAGGCCTTGTGATCCCAATGCTTGAAGTAAGAATCGACGGCGGCTTTCTGAGCGTCGTGGTTCTTGCCCATGGCTGCCCACAGACCCTTGTTGCCCTGACCAGTCTTGCCGTGGAGCGCTTGCTTGAAGGCAGCATCGCGCTCCTTGTCCTCCTTCTCGAGTGCTGCAGGTGCCATGTTTGCGGTGTGGAAAATCGGTGTTTGGGGAATAGAGGTAGGTTTCGGCTTGTTGTGTAGAGCTTTTGGATGTCTTCGAGGCTCAGCAGAGCTCGTACGATTGAGGGCGTAGAAACAGAGAAGTTGTATAGAGGCTATGAGGAGGGTGGTATTCGTTCGCCGCCAATGGTGGACGGTCACGACGGTTCAACAAAAAGTCGAACGATGTTCTCGAAGCAGACTAGCTCCAGGAACGCGAAGCAGGGTCCGAGATCTGGGGCAAATTGGTCTACGAGCAAGACCTCCTTCAATTCAGCTGTCAAATATTGATTGAGAAATCCTCTTAGCGGGGATCCCGCCTGAGGCAAACATATGACATCGCATCTGAATTTTGGATTCCAAAGCACATGCAGTTCTGCGACAACAATACCGCCGATTTCTCGACGCCACCGACACCTGGACCTTTCAGCGTGTACATTATCTATTCTGCACATACTTGCGACTCCCGGACACTAACCTCGATCCTTTACGCGCGACGAGCGGCATCGAAACGACAGGCGACACCGAAAATGCCGCCTCAGATCAAGAGCGATATCAACCGCTCGGGATGGGAGACGACCGATCTGCCGTCGGTATGCGAGCGCTGCCTCTCAGATAATCCATATGTTCAGATGCTGAAGGAGGACTATGGCGACGCATGCAAGCTGTGCACAAGGCCCTTCACAGTCTTCAGATGGAAAGCAGACAGGACAGCACGACAAAAGAAGACTGGTATTTGCCTCACATGCGCTCGGTAGGCTACTTGAATGACAGGCTGTTTTGCACTGATGCTAACATCTTTTCAGCTTGAAAAACTGCTGCCAATGCTGTATGCTGGATTTACAGTTCGGTCTACCCATAACGATTCGAGATGCGGCCCTCAAGATGGTAGCGCCCGGCCCACAAAGCGACATCAACCGAGAATACTTCGCGCAAAACAATGAGCAGGAGTTGGAAGAAGGGAGAGGATTGGAGGGCTATGAGAAAGCAGACGAGAAGGCGAGAGACCTCTTGCGAAGACTGGCGAGCTCAGAGCCATATTACAAGAAGCAGAGACGGCTAGAAGCAGAGGAAGCAGAAGGCGGTCAGAAGCTGTTGGAAGCTCCAGAAGGACACAAGCCCGGACCGATTCGAACAACAGACTCGAGGGGAAAGTCGGCGTACGGCTCAGCATATGGCGCACCATCTAGAGGAGGAGCTGCAGGCAGAGACGGAAGAGGCGGCGCGAGAGGAGGAAAGGGCTTCCCAGGAACTGCTGCTCTGCCACCTAAGCCAGAAGACATCGCACCACCCGCCGACAAGAACGTTACATCACTCTTCATCACTGGAGTCGAGGACGATCTTCCGGAGCACAACCTGCGCGAGCACTTCAAGCAATACGGCGCTCTCCGGTCAGTGGTATGCAGTCACCGCTCTCACTGCGCCTTCATGAACTACATGGACCGAGAAAGTGCAGAGAAGGCTGCAGCAGCATGTCAAGGACGCGCGGTGGTCAAGGGCGTTCCTTTGCGAGTTCAGTGGGGACGACCAAAGCCACTGGATAACATGGATCGCGACCAGAGAATGGAGAACGCCAAAGCGGGACGACGAATGGAGGCAGTAACGAAGGCTGTGGCGGGAACTGCTGGACAAAAGGCAATCGCGGGGCCGTCTTCTGGAGCAAACGACGATCTCGACAGCTTAGTCGCAGCACCTCCACCAGGACAAGGTGATGTCGAGTACGCTGCAATGGCTGGCGAGTAACGAAACGGAGCTTCGAAAAGTTACGAATTGGGCGAGTGCAAATTTAGCGCGGCGTCTGGAGTACAGCATCACTGGCATGATCCAGGATGTCGGCCATCGATAGGAATGCATTATGAATATCAATTTCTCACCTGCATCTCTCCATTGCTACCTCGCCAGGACTCATCAAGCGTACGTCTTAAGCGCCCCATCAACAGCCCCCGTCAACGCATCGTAGACCTTCCTCCCGTCATCCTTCTTCAATTTCGGCGTCTTATCCAAAATCTCCTTCCCAATCGCATCTACCTTCCCTCTCAGAGTTTTCAACGCCGCATGCACATCTCCCTTCTTTCCTCCAGCCACCACCTTGTCTTTGATGCCATTCAACGCCTTCATGGTGTCTTCCAGTTTCGGTTTGAGCGATATGGATACAAAGAAGGTTACGGTTACGGCGTCGTTGGGTTTGAGGCCCATTTTCGTGATATCTTTGCCTGCAGATTCAAGACCGGAGGAGAGGGCGTCGATGTTGCCGGGTATGGCCTTTACGTCGCCCTTTTTGACGGAATTGGTGAGGGTATCAAATATCGCCAGGACGGACGTTATGTCGGCGGACACCGCCTGCATCGCTTGCGAGGCTTGGACATTTCGTGGGATTATGGGTTTGGCCGCGGAGGTTGCGCACAGGGTGAATGTGAAGAGGAGTGGTGTGAGCAAGAGCATTCTGCTGGTGGATGGAGATGCTGATGGCGAATACGCTGGATCGTCGAGAATCCTGGAGCTTTCGTCTGCGGTGTCTGTTCCACATTCGCTATTTACGAAGCGACGAACGACGAGCAATTGCCCTCACCGACTTCAAGGACATGTCGCCAAGCTCGTATCCCCTCCTCTGGGATGAATTGGCCAGTGCAGTTGTGCATGCTTTATTGCGCTTTTGGGAGAGACTGGGGCGGCAATTGGGCTGTTCAAGGATGACCCTTCGTCGGACGACTTGGCAGCGCCGCCGACTGGACGTATGACCTTGCCATCTCCTGTGAACGCATCGACATTTACCACCTTGCTGGGGTGGGAGACTGCCACGTGCTATGGAAGTGGATGGATTGAAGAGTGGTTGCGGAGCGGGATCGACGCTGGGATCGCGAGGTTGTGATGAGCTCCAACACAATTTCCAACACACAGGTCAGTGCCATGCTCGAAAAGCAACAACGCCTAAGGTTCCGCGGTATCCACTACTGCACATTCGACGTCCGTGGAACAAAGGCGTATCAACTTTCGCATACGATTGCGACGACCTTCCGACAATACACGGCTTTGTACTGAGTGGGTCAACAGCCGACAAATACGATTTGGCACCTTTGTCCTTTGTGTATCAACCTCACATAGTACAAACATGTGATATGGAAATCTGTCAAATGATGGCCAGAGATGGCAGCCAGCAGGGTCTTCAGCTTCGGTAAGCTCATTGAGCTCATCAGCATTGAGCGACCGATGAGAGATATTTCGGTTTTGCAGCGGATTAACAGGAAGTGTGCCCAGACTGTAGCATTTTCTTCAGCCCTTCAAAAGGCACTCTTTCTAGCGCCGGGCGATGCCAAATATGTGCTTCTTCAAGACCGACGGCTACAATGGAGTTCCAAAGATTTCAACTGCATCACCTGCAAAAGCAGTCTGTGTCCACCAGAAGATGCCTTGGGGCCCTCAATCGTCTTCACTCCGGTCTTGTGCATGAATATTGTAAGCTCCGTGTTCGAACGTCAACCAGTTCTATGGCCTACACTCTTCGTGGATCTTCTATCCCCGGCTGGAGGTATCATGTCGAAGAATGTTCATCACCCAGCCAGCTCTGGACTTTCAGACTCTAACCATGCTGCCTTTCCAACATGGAACGAGAAGCCCAACCCCAGGAGGTCTGGTCTTGCATACGGGTTTGCCGTTCAATACGGAGGGGTTCGTGAGCGGAAAGACGTTAGCAGGACTGGGCGTGAACCGGTCAGGATATTCATGTGAAATCGCCTAAGCAGGGTGAAGTGAATGTTCTGCCTGAGGACGTACGTCCGCGAGCCGCGCGCTCACGACTATTTCAGCGCAACCTCGACTGCAAACAATCTCAGCTTCACACACATTCAGAGGTCCGAGCCAATCTCAACAGCGCAACATCCGGAGGCACCGCTTGGACTCAACATAGGCTTCAACATCATCCAATCCTGTCTTGAGACTTCGACAATTTCTCAAGCTTTCGACACGGCCTCGAGCACGAGAGCCATTCTTAAGACCTTCAAGATGGTGTGCCTCAATAAGTCCAGCACTCGCGCAAGTGGCAAGCCCGGCAACAAGGTCTTCAACATCGGCGAGCTGGTCGAGAGAATCTTCAGCTCCTTGTCGACGCAAGATCTCCTCCGAATGCAGCGCCTGAACCGCAAGGCTAAGCAGACGATCGAGTCTTCGACTCAGCTCCAGAAGGCGCTCTTCCTTGTTCCAGGTATGTCGTGGCTGATAGGAACCTGTGTTTCGAAGCATTGCTAATATAACTACAGGGGAAGCCGGCGACCCAAACTCCCCTCGCAACCTCACCCTCTCAAAGGCCTACTGCACCATGCTCACTCGTCATATTACCGTTCTGAAGGAAATACTCGAGGCCGGCGTTACCTTTAACCCATTACTCGTCAAGTCGTTCTCGCTCAACTTGCTTGACACAAACCCCGGCAAAAAGGGTGCTGGATTCCTCACTCTCCATGGCCCTCTTCGCAACAAGCGCAGCGACGCAACGTGGCAGCGCATGTATATTACGCAACCGTCTCTAGACTTTCGCACGAACAGAGTCAACGTTTCGTTTTATGGGAGAATTGGCACGTTCTATACAGGAAGCTCGAAGACTGGGAAGAGGTTGGGTGAACTCAAGAACGAGTTCGAGAAGGGCTGGGGCCTTCGGCTTGCGAAGAAGTACTCGGCGATGGATGAGCTGCCATTTGCAGACGGGGAGGAAGAATAGCCAGGCATAAAGTAGAGCACTTTGGGAATTCATTGCAGATTGGCGGTGAAGGAGCACACCGCAGAATTAAGTGCAATAAAGTGAGCCTTGCTCGTCGCGAGAGGCGACAGACTCCTCTATCTAGAGACATTGGCAATATTGCCTCTATTCGAGACAAGTGGTGCCTATTTCATGTGCTGTTCACTTTACTATCATCATGTAGGTCACATGTGCATCGCACGTGAGAAATTCGATCTTGTTTGTCCAAGCTCCACTCACATGCTTGCCAAGCCTCTCAAAGCTTTGACGTGGTAGCTTGTTTCTTAAGCTTTCTTTCAAGAGCTGTTCACTCAACGAGAAACAAGATCAAACTCGCACGATCTTGTAACATCACCACTCCGCGAGAAAATTCAAGGCGCTCGAGCCTCAGTACATCGCACAATAAAAAGTCGCAACGCACCTCGTGGGTAAAAATTTGACTACTGTATTGAGTACTCGTTGATCGCACTCAGCAGAGCATGACCGCCGTCCAAGCGACCATGCCAACCAGTGCCACTACCGCTGCAGCTGCCAGCAGAGTCTTTCAGCATCGGCGAACTTTTCGAAGCCATACTCGTGCACCTCCCGACTCGAGACCTCTTCCTAGCGCAACGAATCAACAAGAAATGCAAGCAGACCATCAAATCTTCCACCGTTTCAAGGAAAGCGCTTTTCCTGACCCCGGGCAAGGTCGCCGATACAAACGATCCATGTCAGATGAAAGTCAACAAATACTCCGCGAAGATCATACCGCAGAGGCAGGAAGAGAAGTTCGGGCGATCACGAACCCCACCCGAAGCTCTTGTGGACGGCGTCAGCTTCAACCCGCTACTTGTCAACAGCATCGATGTCATGACAAATCTCTCGGAGCCTCGGGTCAGTAGGACGTTTCTGAAGCTGGCGCTCCTCCGGATCAGAGAAGACGCCGCTTGCCGTCATATGCTACTTACTCAGCCTCCTTGGAGCTTCCGCAGTATAGTCGATATCCCACTAGTGTACACAAAATCAGCTTTCAAAGGCGGCGACACGCTCGAAGAGGTGATGAAAGGGCTGAGAGCAGGCATGCGAGGGAGGCGAAATGGTGAAATGCTGCTGAACGACACATATTCCGCATGGGCGGTCTGCTGGGATGCCGGTCTCGATCATGAAGGATATAGGGTACTTCGGAGTGAAATGGAAAGCTCGCGAAAGTATGGCGAAGCTAGATGCTTGACTGAGCCGCCTGCGCCTTGGAGGCCTGGGGATTGCAGAGTAGGCAGTGGTGGGTCGAAGTGATGTCTCGATACTATTCAAGACGTGGTCATACCAGCACTGCCTCGGTGGTAGTTGAAGAGGCGGTCGGTATGGCTGCGACCAGAACGAGGTCGAGTGGCACTTCAGGCAGCGAAGCTACGGGGCTTCTGCCGTCAATGTCTCGTAGCCACTTTGAGGAACGACCTCCGTCCTTGATGTATGCCAATAGAACGATCTTTACAACCTCTCCATTTTCCATGTCAATTCGCTCTATGCGGCATTTTGTCACATGCAGCGGTTGCGAGCTTCACTTGTCGATGACGTTACGGGATGCTTTCACATGCACGCCAAGACCTTCACCGTTTGACAACGCCGCTGCTTCTCAAAATTCGCCAAAATCTTGACATGCGAAGCATTTTCTTCTTGAGAAAGCATCGAGCGCCACAATGGCAAACGGTGAGTCATAGTATCGCACTACAGCCGTAAAAGTGCTAATCCATCACAGACAGAGCCATGGATCCATCGCAGAACGCTGACGCAGAGAGCGCAGCTCCAGACACCGCCACCGTCGTTGCCGCTGCCACCGCACCACAGAAGGTCTTCAATATTGGAGAGCTCGTCGAGGCTGTCTTCATCCACTTGTCGCCAAAAGATATACTGCTTCTGCAGCGCATTAATAGAAAGAGCAAGCAGACCGTGGACTCTTCTCCAGTTCTACAGAAAGCACTCTTTCTTGCGTCCGGAGAAGCAGAAGACGCCGCGACTGCTCCAGACGAATTCAAATTCAGTAAATTCCATTGCAAGATGTTGAAAGTGCAGGGCGTGCCGCTATCAGAGGAGGTGTTGCGCAACGGCATCGTCTGGAAATTGCTTCTCTGCAAGGATGCGCGTCCAGGCATCTTCAGCGGACGTTATGGCAAGGGTGGTGGCCTGGACCTATCTCTCCGCTCCAGTCAGACCTCATCCTGTCGGCGAATGCTCCTCTCACAACCACCGCTGGCATTCTCCATCACCCAACTAGACGTAATGGAGGATCAAGTGATCGGGGTCCAGACTACGCACACCTCCTCAGATGGAGTCACGCACAGCAAACCCGTCTACCAGAAGCGCAAGGTCTCGAAGTGTGTCAACTTCGAAGGCGGAAAGAGGTTCGAACACATGATTGCTGGGCTTGAAAGCGGCTCGACTGGTCAGAAATTGGAAGTCTGTGATTCGGGGGAGTGGTGCTTCACATGGAGCAAGGTCTGCGGAGTTGATAGTCGGGGAAATGACACCTTCGTAGCGGCTGATCGGATCAAGCTGCTACGAGGACCGACCTAAATCCATCTTGGATATTGGGATGCTGCGGAGTCTGAACGCGGATTGATTCTGAACATGGCCTGGTCGAAGTAGACCCGGAAATGAAGGCTGGGTGATTCGAGCATCAGCATGGTCTACATCTTGCTCGTTTGCCTCCAAAATTGTACTTCCGTATAGCCAGATCAATCAGCAGCTTGCTTCAACATCAGCATTCATGCCGTGCTGGACGTTTGCCTCTTGGTGAACTCTGTCCTGCAAGCCAAAAATGGCCTCCTTCTCCATCTGACAGTACAGCTCCTCTGTCCAAGGCTTTTCGGGCTCTGGCTTCGACTGATTCAACTCATATGCTCTTGCAAATTCCATCCAAGAACGTCTCTGATGCGGCCTCGATGGGTGAAGTATGTAAAAGGCCTCCCAGAGATTCCAGAGCACCTCATCTGTCACAAGCGGCCTTCCATCTACACGTGGTATGTTCCTTATCACACGATGGAAACCGGGGATGAAATCCAGGTCGTGAGAGCATCTACGTCCCTGTTCTATTTCAACAGCGTCTCGGGGATCTGAATCTCCCAGATTGATAATGACTTTACAAGCATCGTGGCGCTTATAGAGAGGCTTGGCGCGACAATCTTGATGTGAACAAGTAACATGAATCTCAATTGAGAGACGTCGAATATGATGCGCTGCGTTCTTGACGCCGTATTTGAGCCAAAGGTAGAAGTCCTCGTCAGCGGAGCTATCTCGCCGGTCGTGGTAGTGTCCCATAACAAATGTCGTCGAAGACCAGAACACCGGAAGGCTCTCTCGATACAGTTGTTTGTTCACTCTGGTCAAAGCAAGTATATTAGGGACATGAGTTCCCGGCCTGAACGTCTCCAGCCAGATGAAGTCTGGAAATGCGTACTCGTAGATTCTGTTCCGTAGCTCTGCTGGAAGTGCCAGGAGTGGCGAAGAGCTATGCTTATTCATCTTGGGGATCGCTCGAGAATATATTGTAGACCAGGGGCTCAGGAGAACAAGTTAGCAGCAAAATTCGCTATAGGCCCAGCGCCATGCCAAAAGAGGACAAATTTCGTGAAGGTGAGGAGATGTCTACGTTGGCCTTGCCTCTTTCCGGCAATGAGGACCAGCACCCGTGGCCAGTGCTCATCGTCCTCAGCACGGATGCGGCAAGTGGGCGTGGCCGAGTCACTGAGATGGGACCATAGAGACTTTATTGAGATACTGATGGCGCTGAAATATGTGATCAGGACAGAGCTGAGAGGGCTGATGTTTGGCATTCACTCTCTTGGCTTGTGCTTCCTGTCGGGCCGCGTCTCTCGCCCAATCATCATCAGGCATGCGTACTCCCATCTACCCATCTACTGCCGCCCGAACATCGGCACTCTGCCCAACGCCCAACGACGTGACACCGCCTGCAATCTTCAGGTACACAAGCAGGACAGGTCTGGATACGATATTCAGCCGTTGTCGCAATCTGCAGCGACCTCGCCAAGAGGCATTTCTTCACTTCGAAACATGTCTACGGCGATGTCGGAGAGGATGAAGCTCATCTGTGCTACTATAACGCGTACAGCTCACGAAATTCAGGACCACCAGGTTATTTAACAAGCCAGCGTTATCCTGATACAGGTAATGGTCATTGAAACGATGCACTGTCATGTCTCGTAGCAGCACTCAACCAAGCAAGCCAGACGGCGTGACCGGACGCCTCTGCAACTGGATCAATAGCACTCAGTACTCGGATATACCACCAGAGGTCAAAGAAAGAGCCAAATACTTGATCCTGGATGGTATAGCATGCGGTCTAGTCGCAGCACACTTACCATGGTCTGAGATAGCGGCTAACGCTGTCTTCAAAATTGAGCCTGCGGGACAATGCACAGTCATTGGCTGGCAGGACAAGAAGCTGTCACCGCTGTCTGCTGCGATTCTTAACAGCACGTTCATACAGGGCTTCGAACTGGACGACTATCATTCAAAGGCACCGTTGCATACAAACTCTTTGCTTTTGCCCGCACTCTTCGCAGCAGCTGAAGCCGCACCAAATGCCTTCACAGGAGAAGACTTGTTGAAGGCCTATGTCGTTGGCTGTGAGGTCGGGCCTCGCGTAGGTCTGGCTCTCCATGGCGGTGATCTACTATCGAGAGGCTGGCACTCTGGCGCAGTGCAAGGCCCATCAGCTTCTGCAGCTGCGACCTCATCTCTGCTCAGGCTGGATTCAGCTCACACAGAATGGGCTCTTGGCATCGCTGCAACACAAGCCGGAGGCCTCATGTCTGCTCAATTCGGATCGATGGCCAAACGAATGCAACACGGCTTCGGATCCCGAAACGGTCTTTTCGCCACTCTCATGGCACGAGAAGGCTACACCGGTATCGAAGAAGTCTACGAAGTGCCATACGGAGGCTTCCTAAGCGTCTTCAGCCAAGGCGCAAACTTCGAACCAAAGTCACTCCCGGAAGAACTGGTGAAAGGTCTTGGAACGAATTGGGAAATCAATGGTATTTGCGTCAAACTTCATGCTGCCATGGCCGCTCTTCACGCCACAATCGAATGCATCGAGAGATTGCAACAAGCTCACCCGCAACTCTTCTCCGCTGACAATCTACCCAACATCGAACATATTACCACCAGACACGGCAAATCGGGCTACGAGCACGGCGGCTTTATCGCTCCCCCGGACAAGCCTCTCAGCAGTACAGCCGCCCAAATGTCAATTCAATACGCCGCCGCAGCCCAGCTTCTCGATAGAGAAGTCCTAATGACCCAGTACGGAGCCTCAAAACTTAATCGCCCTGAGATCCGCGCTCTAATGTCCAAGATCAAACCAGAGCACGACAAGAATATCGATGAAACTGGGGATCCCATTTTCACGAGTCATGTTACAGTTCGATTCAAGGTTGGCAAGGAGGTGGAGCAGTACTTGCCTGCGGCGAAGGGAATTTCCCCGCCGGCGAGTAATCAGGATATCGTGCATAAGTGGCGGATGCTTGTGAGGGATATCTTGGATGAGAAGAGACGGGATGCGATTGAGAACAACGCGCTCTCTTTAGACGAAACGAGTGATGTCAGGGAGTTGATTGCTTTGCTTGCGGGTGATGTCA
The DNA here is from genome assembly GCA_031771865.1 of Nothophaeocryptopus gaeumannii. NCBI lineage: Eukaryota > Fungi > Ascomycota > Dothideomycetes > Mycosphaerellales > Mycosphaerellaceae > Nothophaeocryptopus > Nothophaeocryptopus gaeumannii. Next base: position 609,236 of record JASISA010000009.1, read on the forward strand.
AGTGTCCGATTGATGTATAATGCAGCACCACGAGCGTTCTTCCCATGCAACGAACAGGTCAAGACGTCTCTTGCTCGTCGCATTCGTCTCTGAACACCAGAATGTCCTTCTTCGATCCAGACTGTTCTTCATTTGAATCTGCGGTCCACTCCTGTATGTCTTGTCTTTCGACCACGTTCGTCAAGTCCAAGGCGCCAAGATTAGTTCTACCATCGGGTCGCTCATAGAACTCAGGGGTATCGAAGAGGGACATTGGAGCCTGCATGCTCTTTTAGAACCTGCTCATAGCATTGAAGAAAGTCATAATTACCGCAAAGACCTTAGCCGCGCAACTTGCAATGAGCATGAGAGTGGGCTTCATGTTGACTGCAGACGAGGACATTTCAGCATATTCTTCGTCGAAGACCTCTTTAAATACCCGATGAAGTGCGCACGGTGCGAGCGAACTACGACATAGTGCTTCTTGAGACCAAGTTCACACGACCTGATGGCGTTATTGCGTGAGACCATGAAGCAAGGCAATCAGACTCCCCATTCAATTTGTCACATGCACAACCTGAGTAGGAGGTCCATCAAGGTCCGATTAGTCAACGTACTCTCACAAATCGTAGATCCTTCTGAATACTTCAATCTACATATTTCTCCCACCCGTCACACTAATAGTCTGTCCATTGACATAACTAAACAGCGGACTACAGACCGCCAGCACCGCACTCGCCGCCTCCGTCGCAGTCCCCGGCCTCCTGAGAGGTATATCTGCATAACTCGCCGTGGAATCTTTCTGCTTTTGAGGAATTCCCAAAGCCACCTTCTCTCCATCAGGCGTCGTGACAAAAGCTCCTTCTTCTTTGGCGGCTGTCAGGCGGGTTTGAATGTGTCCGAACGCCACCGTATTGGCGCGGACACCGAATTGGGGTCCCCATTCTTTGGCGATGGCTTTGGAGAGTCCGGTTACGCCGGCTTTGGCGAAGGAGTACTATCAAGACAGAAGAGAATTATGTTAGCCAAACCAACAGTCTCAAACAAGGTGGGTGGGCAAAGGTTAGAGATATACATACGTTCGCCTGTCCAGCATTGCCATGCAATCCACTCGTACTCGAAATATTCACAATACACCTCGGTTCCCCATCCTTGACCCTGAAATACTTCGCCGCCGCTCTCACCAACTTAAAGGGCGCAGTAGCATGCAGAGATACGATGGTATCCCATTGCTTATCCGTGATTTTGTGAATCACACCATCCCATGTGAACCCGGCATTATTGACGATGAAATGGATCTTGCCCCCACCAAAGTCTGCGGCTTTTTGGACAAGTTCGTTGATGTAGGCGTCGTTGAGGATGTCGCCGGGGATGGAGATGGCTTTGCCGCCAGAGGAGGTGATCTCGTTGGCGACTTGTTGGGATTTGGCTGGGAAGATAGACGGTCAACTCAGAAACCTATGCTTGGGCTGGTGAGATGGACTTACTCTTGTCGATATCCGACACCACCACAAGAGCGCCCTCATTCGCAAACAACCTCGCACATTCGGCTCCAATACCTTGACCTGAGCCCGTGATGATTGCCGTTTGGCCCTTGAACATTCCCTGTGGATAGTTCGGCATGTTGGCTGCTGGTGAGAGATACTGGAGGAAGGGAGGAAGACGACGAGATCGTGTGTCCCGACAGACTGAACTTACAGACCAATATCCTACAATTGTACGATGCTGGCACGCGAGACGAATGCTGCGGGTATGTTTACCGGCAAAGTACGTGAACAGCCTCGGTCGACGGCTTGAGCTGAGCTTGAGTCAGTCTGCATGCGGGCGAGATCGGATGCGAGTCGCGCCCGAATTGTTACCACTGCTGTCGGTCATATTCTAGCGGACATCTATTCTGTCTTGTCTATAGGTCACTCGATGCTCCGTTTCTTTATCGTCCATCGGTAATAGCGATTGTGCCTCGTCACTTCGTCACCTCGTCACCTCATCACCTCATCGACCTTCGTCAAACTCAAGAAGTTTCGCCAACCTCAAGAATCCCCACTCATCTGCATCGCCGGCGACAATCGACTATTCGGCGGATAACACCGATCAATGAACGTAGGTTGATTCCCCCACCAGACACTACGAAACCAAGTCAGTCAATCAATCGAAAACCCATACACTTTCGAAGAAGCGACTTACGGAAATGACAGATTCGGCAAATTGATACAGAAAACCAAAACAGTCTGCATAATCTGCGTGCCGCAATCCATACCAGTAGCGAAGAGATAATGGTATTTGCGCCACCAGACAGGCTTCCAGCGGTAGACAGCGCCCATACTACACACAACATCGTCAGCCTTTGTTTCCATATCCATTTCCTTCAGCAGGGTAAGGGGTACTTACAAGATCAAAGCCGACAAAAACGAACTAAAGAAGTTCGTCATGTTGTACACCGGGTATTTAGTAGGTCCATAAAAGAACATAGTCGGATTGCAGTAGTGCTCCATATTCCACTTCGGCTTCCACTTCTGCACCAACCACACCAACAGAACAGTAGCTGGTCCAAGGAGGAAACCATAGTACACCCAATGATACTCAGAATCCTTCCCGAAGAATCTCTGCGGACCGATGACGCCCCAAAGGACCGAGAGGGAATAATATTTCCTTGTCTGGGCGGCGAACCAATTGACGGTGACCACGGCACCCGTGAGTTTGTCTTTCCCGATGTCATTGATGACGACTCGCATGAGAACGATGTTAACGAACGGGCCTATCAAAGTCCCCCAGACTTGTCCGATGAACATTTCCCGTTCGGGGATTTTCATGTAGAAACCAAACTTATAATCCGATATAAGATTGAGATTCTGCTCCAGGATTTGACTCGCATATGTCAAAGCCGTGAGCATAGCCGTCGGACTGCCATGAAACAGACTTCCGGCAATAACTTCCGAGAGGAAGTTCATACCGACTTGTTGGTTGGCAACGCCCCAGAGGATTCCGTTGGGGAATGTGAAGACCCAGGCCATGAGAGCCATGACAATGAAACCCCACCAGGGGAGTTGAAAGTCTCCTCCGTAAATGGTTCCCAAGGAGAGGGCAAAGCAAACGCCGAGAAGGGCGAAGTACCACCACATGGGTGCTCGCTTGTGGACTGACATCAGCTTGAGGTAGGGGTCATTGTGGTCGTCCGGTACCGCGTCTTTCGTGAAGCCGAGTTTGAGGGCGGCCCAGACGTCTTTGCCGTACCAGAGACAGGCGTAGAGCATGGCTCCTGTGCTTGATGCGAATCCCCAGAAGAAGTAGAATACGTATGGCACCTGTTAGGAACTCAGTCAGTCGGGCGCCCGTTGTACATTCCGAGATACTTACGCTCCAGGCAGGCTGGCTGTACTCTGCCAGAGCAGTCTCATTCAGCCTGAAGTCCGGCGTCATGACCCTGGAGATGTTGTAAGTAGTTCCATTGCTGTCGAAAGTCGCTGATGACATGGCTTCGAAGTTCTTGGCGTTGAGGGTATTGGTGTAGTACAGGATAGGGTACAGCAACCATACTGCGAAGAAAGTGCCGGCGCATTGTGTCATGGTTGACCAGAGGGGCGTGTACATTGGCACGAGAGTTCCACTGTTGATGTAGTTCCAGTCCAAGCTCAAAGTCAACAAGCCAAAGCCATAGGTTCCAGATCCCAGGACATAGGCAAAGGGGTTGCCATGTCCCATCCAGCAGATGATTGGAAGAGAAGCCAGCAGAGGGAAGATCAGTTCCGGAAACCATTCCCAGACAAACGCGATGACTGCAACGTAGGCGAAGAACTTGAGTGATTTCTTCGCGACAGATGGGTTACGGTGCATGGCGTTGAAGAGGGCAACGTTAGGAAGTACGCCAGGGTAGTACATCTTTGGCGGTCGGACGAGAATGTCGCGAAAGACACCGGCGAAGCCGTAGCCTATCATCTGCGTGCTGATGAGAAAGAGAATCGACCAGCCTGGTCGCTGTCAGTATACCCCAGCCCACAATGACAAGCGTTCAAACACACCAGCACCGATCTTCCTGTTGTAGTAGACCTCGAGCGCACTGAGGGGACCAAGTCCATATGCCGTGTAGCAAGATCCCCAGTATGCCACAATAATGAGAGCGTGCTCTTTGGCATTCCACGGTCCAGGGTTCATGCTCCACTTATATCCAAAGAATGACAATTCTCGAGTCGGCAAGTAGCGAGCCATGAGATCGCCCATGCCCCAAGCGAGTAGCTGGATAGCATAGCTGGAAAGAGATTGCTCATATGGCTTGAAGTAATAGAAGGTGGAGATGGCACAGCCAACAATCACCCAGAAGGTGCTGAGTATCCAGAATCGAAATGTGAGGATGTGTTCGCTATTCTTCCATCAGTATGATGCCGTGAAAGCCCGGGGTCTGTACCTACGTGGGATCATTGTGAAGATCAACCGTCTTTGCCACCAGAGGGATAGGATAGTCCTTAAGTCTTGGATCGATGAACTCGTCGTTGTCGCCAGGTACGACAATCTCGTGCGCGTCGTGTGCTTCGAATTTGATCTCTGGGGAGTACGACGGAACAGGCTCGCTCTCGGCAACGAAGACGTTCTTCTCATCCCTGGTCGCCGAGTTCTGGCTGTCAGCGCTTGATACCTGAGAGTTCAGCTCTTCTATTGGAGCTTTGTTGCTAAGGGCTTCCATTGCTTGTGGGCTGCGAAGCGTCCGAAGACGCAAAGAAAGAAGCCGAAGACAGCGTGTCGGACTAGAAGGTCAGTTCTGAAGGTGAGCAGATGATCACAAGCATGTATGGGGAATTGCTGTACGGATAACCCTTTACCTTAGACATGCGAAGCTCATCAGGCCAATATAGGGCTCGTGCACCTCTCGTAGCATGGATCAGAATGCCGCAAACTGGGGGCCACTCTTGAGTCTGAATCGCCACAGTCCCGAGCTGCTGTCACGTTGTAATCGCACTGTAACCCTACCTCGTTAGACCGCGATACCATGCTGAATTCTATCAATGAATCGGGCGCTTGTTGGTGCCAGGGTTCCGCCATCATCTTCCCAAGACTTGCCCTTTTAGCCCGTTCTGCTGCAGCACATGCGCGACCTGAAAGCACCAAGGTATGGTTCTAAGCCTTGGCCTTCACCTGTCTTCTCGCAACTGTTGCCCTTCAAATTGACTGATTCTGACTGCTCGGCTCTGGATGTGCCATAGTCCGAGGCCGGTCTGAACGGTGGCCAGCTCCAGGATTCGAACACGCGTGTCGAACGATGAACCATGCGAGACAAGCATTCACAGAGCGTTCGTATCGTTGCCAAGAAACGCAAAGACGTCGCGCGGGAAGCTTGTGCCAATCTAGGAAGGAGCTTTTCTGCCAGCTGTCCGAAGCATTGATAGGCCATTTCTCCAGGCGAACGGCCCACCGGGGACCGCCGACCGCGTCTGGTCACTAGTCGCTCACGAAGCGCACGCCCAGCGGCTCCAGTATCACCAGCGTCCTCGCCAGTGCGATGCATCGGGATTGCTGCGCAAAGGGAAACAGCCGACAATCCAGAAGCAGCCATAGTTAGATAGGTGTGCCCAGTAATTAGCAGATTATCATCCATCAAATAATATTGATTTGAACAATATAGATCACGGATCAAATAAGGGCCTTAGAACGATCTATTAATCTAGATCGAGTAGTCGTGAATAACAGATTAAGCCGCCGTTATGATCCAAAAGTAGTCTTAGTGGTGGTTAAGTAAGTAAATGACCTCTCGGAGTCCTCCTAGTCCAGGTTAGATTTGCTGTAGTCTCCTTCTAATTGGTCTTATGTAAGAGTTAGCTTTGATAGTGTCGTTTCTCCTACGATAGCTCGTTTCCCCTACGTTGGCGACACCGAGGGTCCGCTTACTAATCGTCTTATCTATAGCACTTCATCGTTCCAATCAGATCATTTTGATCTAGACACTCACTTACTGATCCAGATCACATGTAGTCCAGTTCAGATTAGAGCCTTTGACTGGTCTGGTTTGGATAATGCAGATCACTGGGTGTGCCAAGTTGGGCCCCGCTCTCGTGCTCGATATGCGCAGGACGCGTCCACGGATCATCCCGGACCTTCGGATCATCCCGGACCTTGGCAGTGAGTGGGCACAGCAAAACGTTTCGTGTCTGCAGTGTATCGCGCTTCTCTCTTGTTGCACAGTCTGGCCCACTCCTGCCGGGTATCGCGTGCGCTGAATAATGGTGTTTGGCGTGGGGTCTGGGAAGTCGGCGTTTCGGCATTCCATCGATTGCGCGCCATAACAGTCGGCCGCATAGTTGAGCACAACGTGGACTTCGTAGATGGGAGAGGCAGAATGAGGTTGATACTAAATGAAATGTGAGAAAGCAGATGAAGTGCAGTCGGTGCCTAGCGGTGACTCTAAGAAAGCAAGTACTACGGACGACGCATTCGCACTCGCACTCGCACTTCCTGTAGTTCTATGTTGAAGCCTTAGGCATTCAACCTCTGCTGACTGTCGCGCGCCTTCTCCTTTGCTGTCAGCTTTCACGCCTTACACCTACATATCAACAGCACTCCGAATTACATATAATTCACCTCTAAGACTACCATGGCCCCGTTGATGAACGACGATGTTCGCGAGCAGGATCTTCCTACTCAATTGTCCGCCGACAGCACCCCAAAACCCCGTCTCTTGATCATTGGCGCCGGATCTCGTGGCAATGCCTACGCTGCGGCCGTCGTCCGCTCAGGCCTGGGCATAGTCGCTGCTGTGGCTGAGCCCGTACATTTCAAGCGGAGATTGCTGGGCTCGAAGTACATATGGCCAGAATCAGAGCCCTCTCCAGAACAGGAATTCAATGATTGGAAGCAGTTCATCAAGCACGAGCAGCAAAGACGCAAGGATGAATCCGCTGGACTACCCACGCCGCCTGGAGTCGACGCCGCCTTTATCTGTGTGCGCGATGAACACCATATTGACGTACTTACTGCGATAGCTCCTCTAGGCCTGCATATCATGAGCGAGAAACCTCTGGCGACATCTTTAGCCGATTGTCTCCGGATCGAGAAGTCACTGCGAGCTGCTTCCGAACGCATTTTCGCCATCGGTCACGTATTGCGATACTCTCCTCATAATATGCTCCTTCGTCATTTGATCCGAGAGAAGCAAGTCATAGGCGAAGTCTTATCTATCGAGCATACCGAGCCAGTCGGCTTCTGGCACTTTTCTCACTCATATGTTCGAGGACATTGGCGGAAGGAATCGACTACCGCGCCGAGTCTATTGACCAAGAGCTGTCACGACATTGATTTCATACTTTGGATGCTTTGTTCACCCGCTCTTGGAAGCCAAAGCGAAGCTCACTTGCCTGCTCGGCTATCTTCACATGGCTCATTAAAACAATTCAGGCGATCAAGAAAGCCAAAAGAGGCGGGTAGTGTGACAAACTGCCTTTCTTGCTCAGTCAAGGATACCTGTCAATACTCCGCGAAACGCATCTACTATGATAAACATTTGGCCAAGGATAATGCCAAGTGGCCCGTCGAGATCGCGAATCCGGAAGTTGAGACGATTCTCAATAACGGGGGCCCTGAAAAGGCAAAGGATGCCCTGATGCAGACACTTGCAGAAGACTATGACGAGAACACGAGTTTGGCGGACATCGAAGGAAGACCATGGTACGGACGATGTGTGTGGGAGAGCGACAACGACGTCTGCGATGATCAATACGTGACATTGGAATGGGATGACGATCCGCGACACGGTAGTGGGGTAATCGGGAGAGGCTCAAAGACAGCTTCTATTCACATGATTGCTCAAACACTCGCTCAGTGTGAACGACGAGGCCGGGTTTACGGCACGTCCGGAGAGATCTACTACGATAGCAAAAGCATCACGATTCACGACTTTATGAACGATACGACACAGACATTCAACCCGGAAGTCCCGAAGAACTCTCATCATGGCGGCGGTGACGATGGCTTGACAGAGCAGTTTGTGAAGGCTGTCGCCGCAAGCAAAAGCGGCAAAAAGAGCGTCCGAGACGCACAAGTTGAGTTTATGGGCTGCACCATGGAGGACATTATCCGCTCGCATGCTGCAGTCTTTGCTGCAGAAGAAGCTCGTCGAGAACAGAAAGTGGTCGATTGGCAAACGTGGTGGTATCAGAATGTTGAACTCGCGCTTCAGAGTGGGAGTTGAGGTTATCCAGCCTCCTACACGTGTGTGCGGATGTTGTTTGGCAAGACTTGCTGACTACTGCGACAACGTGGTTGAATCAAGCCTTCATGCGCGTCGTTCAGAATGCGCCATCTATAGCGCCCTCGTTTAGCAGTCTTGCCACTAACCAGTTTGGTCCAAGCGTATTCCCATAACCCTATGCTTCTCCGAACATCACGTCTTGAAAGCCGACGACAACGAACAATGATGCATGCTGCGAATGAATGGTTCCATGACCAAGGACAAAGGTGCACTGAAGTCGAAACGACATGGCGACAGTCTCGTAATAAAGCATCTCAACGATGCTTGAGTCCAAGAGTTCAACCTACTGCCTTCACAACATAGAAGAGCTTCTGACGGCTTCTGAAGATGATCTCATTCCTGCACACCAAAGTGGTCGCAACTCAAGTCGGCAGTCACTTCAAGCGACCACATTCGGAGCTCTTTACCTTCAACGAAGTCAGCACGGCTCCGAGCTGCTATCCCAATTCGGCTTCAATGGCTCAGTCATGAGCTGCAGGGCCTACTTTCCAGCGTAGCACGAGCTCATCATTTGCGGTCGATTGTGAACAGGCATTCATTTGATGCCTTAGCGATCTCGAGGGCACCGTGTTCTCCAGACAGAAAATGCATTAACCCCTCTGAGAAGAGCAAGAATGTCACAGACGATGCGAAATCTGAGGCAGAAGAATCCGAGCGCGTGGAGAAGCGGCCGAAGACGGTCGAAGAACTGTGCCGCAACGTTCGAATGCCCAATGCCTATGATGTGTTCCTGCACAAGTGCATTATCAATGGCAAATTTGTTCAGGCACGAAGGCGCCATATCCACCACCATTGGCTTCATCCCAGGGTTCTTCCTGGTTGACAAAAAAGCATCATTGATCGTCCCGGAATGGGTGACAGCCCGCTCGGATCGTCCCGTCGAACGTATTCGCGAGACTGGTTTGAGTGAATTGGACCATTGAAGAGAAAGAGCATCAACGCGTGATTGATTCTATTGGCGTTGCAAGATCAGAACTGGTGGACCCTCTCGGACTGCACTGTGCCGTCTTCGAACACCCATCTCCACAACATCAGGTGGCATACGCTGTCAAAGGCATATAAAAAAGATGTTGCAAAACTTCCCATCAGGGTCAGTTCGTTCAGCAACCAGTCTTGTCTATTCTCTCTGGAACTCGACTTTCTTCTCAACCCTTCAGCTGCACATCGGAAATGCAGCGACTACACCCTGCCACATCATGACATGGTTGATCAACTCATTGAACAACTCGGCCACGGAATTGGATAGCAGAATTTCCGAAGACGTATCGAAGGAGATGTTGCTGAGGTGCGCCTTTCGGACTTTGATGACATGCTTCATGCAAGCCGGCTCTGTCTGCATGAGCCAAATGTCGTCCAAGAAGATGTCCAGTCTAGCTTTAGCTTTCTCCAAGATCAAGTGTGGGTGAAACTGAACCGGTTCGACAAAGGCCTGGTTGAGATACGGGTTCCACAAAGCTTGAGCACCCGACGAGCGGAAGCCTTCAGTCACCAGGTTCGTCCACTTGACGCAGCCGGAAGGTTGTGCATCGTCGACGATGGCATATGCGATGTCTTTCAGAGCAACTAGTATCTCCTGCTGGGCTTGAATGGTCATGAAAGCTCTTGGAAAGCCCATGGTTGCCCATTAATAAGTCTCTCCGAGATCAAAGCTCGTGAATTCGCCATAAACATCTCCATACATCTTGACGCAGTTTTCGTTGAACCAGGCGGGATACCAGTCCCTCCCAAAGGCCGGAATGGATTCTCGAGTGTCGAGAGGCACCCAGAGTTGAGACTCGTACGTGGCACGCAGATGGAGCAGAGCGAGAAGCTTCGTGCGGTCCTTCATGAATTCGTGAATGTTCAGCCAGCGGTCCAGAGGGCAATGTGTATAGTTCACAGCCAACCACGTCGATGATGGCGGAGGCCCTCTTGGCCACTCGCCGAAAATGAATAGAGCTGCAGCACTCAGAAGCTGCGCGCGCTTCTCCTGGCTCTTCTTGGTCCACCTCGTGAGTACGAGGTCGCCATGAGTACGCATAATTTTTTCGGTGAGGGTCGCTCGAGATCGACAGATGTCTCGCGGGTGGGACTTGATCAACGATTCTGCCATTGTATCGGAAAGGTGCGCTGCGTAGTAGGACTTGCCATCCTTTTGATTATCTTGTTTCTCCCAATTTTGGTTACGAAAATCGCAGTTGCCGTCATGACAGAGTGTAAAGCTGGGCGGTAGACAAATTAGACGGTCTTGCACTCCCTTTCCTGCCAGCAAACGCATCAAATCGGCCATGCCTCGCCCTATTGCCGATGATATAATGGAAGGTAACTGTCTCTTCTTCTTCATATCCATCTCGTATGCGTGGAATGGGCCATCGCCCTCCACTCCCTCTCTAACATCCCAAGCCCTATATCATCCCACCACCGTCCCTGGCCCCATAACATCTCCCTAATCCTGCTTTCTTCTTTGAACCCTAGCTTCTTATAGAGCTTAATGGCTCCCTCATTGTATTCAAAAGACCTCAGACCAACCCGATGCATCCCGGCGGTCTCAAAAGCCCATTCCAAAATCCAACGAATACTCTCGCTACCATAACCTTTGCCCCGATGCGGCTCTGCGATGGTGATTCCTATTTCGGTGAATCTATGTTGAACCATTTTTGGGTCGAGCGGGGATAGGTGTATGACTCCGACGGGAATTGACTTTGGGTTGTCTTTCGGCTCTGGCTTTGAGTCGGATTCTTGAGCGGGCAGGCAGACTACCACGCCTATGAGGGCTTCTTCGTGAACATACTTGATGTACTTCTGCGCATCGGCTTTGGATTGGGGTTTGCAGATCCAGGCATTGGAGTTGCGATAGGAGATTCCGTCTTTTGCCATGTTGACGAAGAAGGCCTCATCTTCTGTTGGGTCTACGGCTCGGTAGAGAAGACGTGCTGAGCGGAAGGGGTCTGCCATCGTTGTATTGCGTGTCACTGGGAGTTGTGTTCCTTGTTCTTGAAGATAAGGATGAGAGGCGTCTGCGGCTAAATAGGAAGGAGCTTGGTTGAGGCTGAAGGACCGAATGCCGAGCAAATCCAGTCACCGCATCTGGTCTAACTATATACACACTTTTAGTCTTCGGCTTGAGAAATAGTCACCGCAACTTGCATGCGATCGATTGACTTCAGAAAGGTCTCCTACCCATGCCGTGGAGGGTATCGGGAGTAAGGATATGTGGCAAAGCAAGGATGCGGTACTCAAGCTCATCAACCAGCGCTTTCACCCGGAGCTCATCTGAGAAGAAACTCTCGCCGTTCGCTCATATGGCGTATCTTTCGCAGCCGTATGCCCTCTTGAAATGTGTCGACCTCGGCGTCTTTCCAGCTGCCTGCCCCACGCTCTTTCTCGTACTGCTTCTTAAATCGCTCACGCCTCACTGCCTTGACATTTTGCTCCATGTCGCCAACGAATGTATTGAAGGCGTTGCACCATACGTCTTTTGCAGCTCTTGAGAAGATGATGTTATCTCGCCACTCAAGATCGGTGTCCTGAGCTCTCACTGCGTTGCGCCTGTTGATCTCTGCATTCTCGACGAAGAAGGCATGAAGTGTCGCTTCCCATAGAAAGCTAATCTCTCCCCTTTCGTAGTTGGCTTGAAGTCCAACAAGCGCAGTATCATTGGAACTACCAAAGACTGACAGGATATGCGGTGTGAGGTCTTGCCGACCCTTTTGCTTCTCGAACTCTTGCAGATACCTCACCACATTAAGTCTCCAGAGATAGCTTGTCTGCGTTTCATGTTCATCGACGCGCTCTTGACTCCAAGATTGTGGATATGACCATGGGTTCTGCGTCCCACGGAAGATAGCTCTGCTCTTATCGCGCTCTTCGAAGCGATTGAACTCCATTTCGAAACAGTATTCTGAATGAACATTGAAGGAGACGAGGCATCTGTTTGGGTTTCGTAGGAACATATCACGATACGTATTCGTTATCTCGAGGTTCCACGTTCTGCTGACCTGTCGTCCCAGAAGCCAGAAGTGAGCTGGGTGATCGTACGCAGCGAATTCGAAGACTTGACGCCACAACTCGGGTGGGAGAAGAACTGCCATTGTGCGATGGCTACGATCAAGATCTATGAACCAAAAGAACGTGAATCTAGGATCTTTGGTGACATTTGAAAGTAGAGGACAGGAAGACCGAACTGTTGATGAGTTTCACGAACTGGGGTCCCGGCTGAATTCAATCTTCCGCTGGCGACTTCCATCCCAGAACCTTGCCTTGGACAACAAATCTTCACCAGTCTGTCGACAACCATTTACCTCACTTCCCACGGCACGATCAACGGCCTCCTTAACGATTCATATGATTAACAATGGAGGACCACATGATGCCACGCTCACGGCCAGCAGGTTTTGGTTGCTGGCTTGAACTCAAATCACCATGACGTACAGCTGTCAACAAATATACACCTACTCGGAGTAAGACTTCGGTTGACTACGAGCACCATCAGCACGGTAACACACCACCACAGCCATGTCAGCTCCTCCAGAGTATCCTGGCCCTGCCCGGCCGGACTACAAAGGGCCATCACAGGAGGAAGTCCGACGTGAAGCCTCCAAAGCCGCCCAGAAATCGCTCGAGCTCAAGAGAGAAGCTGAAAGGCTTAAGAAGGCTGCCAAAGGCGCCGCTGATCCCGATGAACGACAGAAGCTGTTGGAGAAGGCGTTGGACAAGGAGTGCGAGGCCGAAGCCTTTGGCAAGACAGCAAGATACATGCGAAAGGGCACCTTTCAAGGTCAGTCTCTAGATTAGACCTAGAAAGGACGTTCTCCGTCCTACGTACTGTCTTACCAAGGTCTGAAACTTGGATAAGTCTATCCTAACATTTCTGAAGGCATGGCTGTTGGAGCGGGCTTTGGCATAGCTCCAGGAGCGACCCTGGGCGCTATAACTGGGACGCTTGTGGGAGGTGTCACGTCGACCTTACTAGGCGGTATAGGAGCTGGGATAGGCTCGCTCGTGGGCATGGTACATGGGCCATTTTGGAATATGGGTGAACAAATGGGCAAAGGCGTCAAGAAGATCACGGGAAACATACCGGGTTGGAAGGCTACAGATGAGCAGAAGAAGACTTTGGAGAAGATGATTGGACAGATCAATGAGGAGGATACACCTAGCGATGCGGATCTGCAACAAATAGCTGAAGATGATGCTAAAGCGCGGGACTGGGGAGATTGGGCTGCTTCATTCACACCAGGGCCAAATAAGGACGCAAGCAAAAGCGACGAGACGGGTCAGAGCAATGAGATACAGCAAAGCAGAGGCACGGGCCAAAAGCAGTCGAACGGCGAAGAGCGGCACTCGAAGAGCGCTGCCGAACGCGTGAAGCAGCCGGAAAGGGTCGATCCGGAGACCGTGGAAGCCTTGAGGGGAACCATGAATGAGAACAAAGCTCAAAGCGGACAGTCCAAGGCGCAGACACGCAACAGCAGTCAGAAGCAGCAAGGTAGCCTGGAGAAGCCTCAACAGCCACCACAATCGCAAGCCCGTAAACCTCCGCGGAAGTTGGAACGCAGATCAGAGCAACCTCAAAAGGCCGCGAAGACCACGACTGGTGAGCAGAGGAAACCACGAAAACTGGAAGTTCGCTCTCGACAGGCTGCTTGAGAACGCTCAAGGTTTCTTACCCGGCAAGCTATGCAATATCGTCGGCCGTGAATATACACATGCGGTTCCTGTCTATCGGAATGGGCAGAACATAACGTTATATCCGATCTCTCGATGCTGCAGGCCGCAGAAACTCTCGGCTCTGCTCTCGCTTATGCCATTTCCGTCTTCTCGGATAGTTGGTCTGCTTATGTGTCGAGCTTGACTGTCTCCCGCTCAGGAACGTCTGCACCAAATCTGACATGAACTCTGGATGATTGAGCTCGGCTTCCTTTGGGATCCACTGGTCCATGCCGAATTTTGTGTACATGTCCACCACAAACCGTCTGGCTGGAGACCCTGTGGGTGTACCGTTGTACAGCGTCATAATTGCCGAATGGCTTGGAAACGTCCGTGTACCATCTTTCGCAACATCGTCGGTCTTCATTGCCATTGCGGTCAGGACATCGTCGCAGAAGCAATCTGATTGAATCTTCTCCCCGAAACAGTATAATCTGGCCAGGAATTGGTACTCGCCATCATCCATGGGTAGTTCCGGAGGCGTCGTCGGCTTCGAAGCTATCTGCCGGAAGTACAGCCAGTCCACGTATGCAGCTACAACATCGACATCGTCTGATGGAAGGTCAATCTGTCTTGAGCGACCCTCGCGCCATCTCTTATCCAGTGCCGTCCGGAAGAAAGGTGAGAATTCGGTCAACATCGCTTCGTGAATCGCAAAGTCCGCTGTTGGCTCCGCACCAACTCTCAACAATACGATCCGATCGTCAATCATTCTGAAGTCCACATTGTCAGCCAATACTTCGTCAATTGGGGGAGAGCATGAGGCGCACCTCTCTGTCTTCGCGATCCGCAAATTACTTCCTTCAAACATCCTGACCGACACTTCCTCCTCTTTGCAACACAAGAAGAGCTCAGTCAGCAGTGCTGTGCTACCTGTCAATGGGGAACATCGGCACTTATCGCAACCAGCAACCCACCCTATTTCAACGCCCGTCCCGCCTCGCCAAGCGCCGAATGCAACCCGACGCATTGGACCGTCCGATGTCAAACCAATTCGCTGGCAACGCCTATACACGCCATTGCTGATCACATCAATGCCTAAACTTTAAGGCGCGCGTAGTCCTTGGATATGTTTCTCGGGTCGCGTCACTCGCCGTCAGCCAAAGCACGATAGTCCTCGGATTGGGATGCGGTGTTCTCGGTACTGAAGTCCATCTAAAGATAGTGTGAAAGAGCCGAAATGGCATTGACTGGATGTGGGCGAATGTCCATGTTCGGGCCAGGAGAGACATGATCCGTTCGGTGCGGACGTGGCGACGGCAGAGCGAACCAAGCCGTTGGGGAGGGAGTGTGTGGCATGGCCAATCAGAGGGCGGGGATGGCGTTTGGATGGGCACATCGAGCTATAAGTTTGCAACGTACCAAGAGATAGTTCGCGGCGAGGAAATAGGAATTTGGCATTGCTATTTGATGTCTGTATCGTGACGGGAGAGGCGGAGAGAGGGTTAGATCGGGAGAACGCAATTCGTCTGTATCCTGGACTCGGAAAGATGGCTGCTTCGCTTGGGTACTTGCATGATTGCATCGTGTTACATGAATAGCTGCCCGACCCGCTCTATGAGGCAGGACTTGATAATCGAACGAAACGGACTTCCTAGGCGATTGACGAGAAAGGAAAGTTGCAAGATGGTCCAAAGCCTGCAGTTTTGAGCTAGTTGGACACTTCCCGGCAGCCTTGGCCGAACGACGACGCTACCAGTGATCCCGTGATGTCAGATCCGCCTTCTTATTCCGTCTTGAGACTTCACCTACGTTACAGGATGATTCCGTCTATCAGCACATCAACTCTCCAATACGGGCCTGGAGCCGTCCACTGAAGGGTCTCTCGAGCGCACAGCTCATGATTCCGGTCCAGAAGCCTGCTCAGTCCTTCTTGAACCACCTCTTCCGCTCGCCGTACCACTTCTTGTGCGCTGATGCCTTTGCTGGTCTGGCAATGAGAGCTTTTGCAACGTCGTGGAGGGACTCTGGATGATAGTCCTCCGAAGGCAAGTCTAAGCACTTCTGGAAGCCGTGCTCGACATGGTAGTGAACCAGCAGCTGGCGGAGTGGACTGTTGGTACTCGTGGAATCGAAGGCACATTTGATCACTGCGGGGCCAGGCAACATGTATACGCCCACCTGAGTTGGCTCATCGACGAGCTTGATCAATCCCGTGATGACCTGGTCACAGAAAGCGTCATCCTGTACCTTCTCGCCGAAGATGTACATTCGAGTAAAGCGCCGATAGAGCTCAGACACTGGTACCCCGTCCAATAAGTTAGTCTTGAACCATTTTGACTCTACCTGTGTAGGCCCAGTTCAGATATCCGCCGACGGTGGTCGCATCGTCCTCCGGCAGCTTGATCTCGTGACGTTTGCCTTCCCGCTATTCACCCTTCAATGCGGCGTCGAAGAATGGTGAATGGGACTTCAAGACAGTCTCATGTACCTCCAAGATCTGGGACTCCCCGTTGCCGCCACCGTCACCGCCCTCGTTGTCGCTGGCCTCGTTGTCATCCGCGCCGACTATGAGGGTTAAGATCTGGCCAAGGTACCTAATAACCGTCAGTTTAGCACCAAGTCTTATCTACGATCGCCATACTTGTTGTAGTCCGACTCGATCAAGGCTTCCGCCATTGCGAGAGGACTGGCGGCCTTGAGAGTTCGCTTTGGATGCAGAGTAGTGTTGTGGATGTTGGAGAGTCACTGTGTACGAAGCGCAGGACCGCAAGCGATTGTCCTCGAAATGGAAGTGCGGCGAAATGCGCGGGTACTTAACGGCAAGGGCACGGGCGTTGTGAAAGTGAAGTCGTCGCATCTGACCAATTATCTGACAATGTTGTCAGAAGTGCCTGTTCTAATCCTACGGATGTGCCCTGTCTTCCAAGTAGCCTCTGTCGTCCACTGTGCGAGCCTTTCTTAGTCAACCAACCACTTTCTCAAAAAGCCCCCCTGTACATCGATCAATTTCCCCAAACACGGCTCTCTGAAAATATCAAAATGCCCGCCCTGCAGAATTTCGACCTGCTTCGGCTCATGCGCCTTCTCAAAAGCACCCAGCGCAATATCAGCCGGCGCGGCCCCATCTTGCGCCATGACGATCATGAGCAGTGGGCGAGGTGAGATGTATTGGATGTAGCCTTGGCCTTCTTGCATGAGGCCGAGGTAGGATCTAATCAGGCCAAGGTCAGCGCATGGCGTTGGAGTAAGCTTAGATGGAGTGGGAGCTCTTACGTCCTCACTGTCATATCATTGACCCAGTCACACTCCTTCTCCCATTTCGAAAACCACTCATACGCATCTGCCGTCGGCAAAGAACACACTTCGATGGGGTTTGCTGCTACGACGGGTATACGTACGGGCTCTTCGCCTCTTGCACGTGCGAGTCGGTCTGCAAGTCTGTCAGCATAGACACCTTCCCTCTTGAATCATTCACGTGAAAGTGGCGACATACCAGCAGCGAACCCTTTATACGCCGTCTCAACAAAATCGTTCCTAATCAACCGATGTATATTGCCCCATCCACTCACGACCGGCGCCATTGCAACCACACATCTCACACGTGGATCGCTCGCCGCTACTGTCAATACGTGGCCGCCGCAGTATGAGTAGCCCCAGATTCCAATCCTCTCGGCATCGATTTCCTCCAAAGCCGACAGATACGTCACAGCGTCTGACATGTCGGCCTGCTGCTCGGCGGGTACGATTTCTCTTCTTGGAGCACCGGCACGCGTTCCTGAAGCGCCAAACCCGCGGTGGTCGTAGAGTAGAACGGCCATGGGGAGGGAGGAGGTGAAGGCTGTTGCGTAGAGAGGAAGATCCATTTCCTTGAGGCAGGACCAGCCATGGCCCATGATCAAGCAAGGCAACTTCTTGGTTTTGTCGTGATTTTCGGGTGTGTAGAGTCATCCTCGCAGTACGACACTGTCAATCGTGTTGAATTCAACGTCTTTTCGAGGCATGGTGGGGATGGACGTGCTCGTGTCGTAGGTCAAAGTTTTGGTTTCCTTCAGATCGAGGCGCGGAAATGCCTCCCTCTTTGAATGGTTGCAGGGAGAGTAAATGTCAATTCAACTCTCTTCCAGTCGTTCCACGATTATATATCAATCAGCTGAAGTCGCACAATCAAGACCACGGATCCTGCAGGATCGGAGGGCTTGGAAAACGCGCAAACTAAACCCAACAGAGGACAATGCTAAGAACGCTTACAGCGTACAACCACATGACAGACTATCCAGCTGTTCTCATGAGTTTTCAATGTAGTAAAAAGTGCGGCTGGTGGCCTGTTGGAGGAGGGGTACCTGCAGAAGTGGAGACCTAGGGTCAGCGTAAGCGGCATATGCTAATTCGCAGGTGGATCCCTCAAGTCCTGCTGCTGGCCCTTCTGCAAACGATGCACAAGGTGGGATGAGAGTATCAGGTACATGAAGTCCAGCGTTCCAGATGCTCAATTGAACGAGTACACTTTGGATCTTAAGTACCATGGATCTCTTTCATGAACAGCATCTGACTTGTTTCCCACTAGGCTCGCAATTCTCCAGCTGCTCTCGTGTCATTTCCTCTCGTTATCAACATCTGGAGTGCGCTCGAAGGTGCAAGCCATCGATTCCATTTCTTGATGAGGGTTGCTGTAGGTTGTTGCAATGATTACATGTAAGCCACCTGCGTTCAGTGATTGTGTTTCGTGCCGACTTCGGGTTCGCGCAAGAAAGCTCGTGCGTGTGAAGCGAAACAGGACGTCCGGGTAGAACGTGAGCCAGAGGACGCGGTCGGAGTCCTTGCACGCAAGTTCGCAGACAGTGTGCCTGATGCCGTCAAATTTGAAAATTGGAAGTCGCGACTTACCTTATGGTCCATGCGAGAGGCCCGACTCGAACTGTACAGTATATCATTTCGTGTCTCCTGCGCCTTGCCAAAATGGAAATGCCCTTGTCCCGGCCTTCGGTAGCATACAGCTGTGAATCTTGCGCCTTGGCCTCTTGCCTAAAGCTTTCGCCTGATTCCTACTCACTGGCTCGTCCTCTTCTCGCTTAGGTCCTTTCTCTATTTCCCCTGCCTCTCCGCCTCCAGCTCTCTCTCCGCGTTTTGGTAGTATTTCGCGGTATCCACACCATGCTGATTATGGTTGACAAAGTTGAACCACGGCATAACATGCAAGAACACGCCCGAGTATCTGCTCTGCCGTGACGCAGCTCCTTGCATGTACTCTGTGAGCGTCGTCTTCCCATAAAGTGGCTCCCCTCTCTTGACTTTATCCGTCATCTCCCTCATGTCCTTCTCAATCTCGCGTCGATTCTCGCTGAACCCGTAGAAACGGTTGACGGATCGGCTGTACATGAAGAGGAAACCAGCTGTTAGACCGATCGCACCTGAGAGACGCATAATCTGTGCGAACCCTCCTCGGCCGACTTCTGAGGGGGAGATGCGTTCCCACCAGACCATTAGGGCAGGTCCGGAGACTGCGAAGACGGCGCCGGCGGCGTAGTCGGAAGGGCGGGCATAGCGGAGGACTCGTGTGAAATAAGGGTCGTTGTCGATTAGCTGTGTGGAGCGTGTTAGTTACTGCACTTGTGAGATATGAGTGTGGTAGCTGTACTGGGTAGTCGCCCTTCTTGGTGGCCTGAATCTGCTTTCGGCCGGTCTGTCCGAGCTCAGGGCCTTCGGTGACGGACACGACCTGCGGCGGGTGATCTTGTGAGGCCATTGTGGGTGGTGTGCGCAGGCAATGGTTGATGGATCGAGGGGTGGTCGGCGACATCGAGGTCGTGAAGCCATTGCGGAGGGCTCACTTCTGTGGCATGTGATTGGCTGAAAAGTTGTACGGCATACCATAGTCCCAGCTGAGAATTAAATGAACTTTCTTGGGTTTCGCGTGCCTGGATCGCGAAACACCTCTTAACTCTTCGCTTTGCTGCCGGTCAGATGCGAAGAGGCGGACAATGGCGCGACCTTCCATATCCGACATCACCGGCGACAATGAATTAGCGAAGATTGCGCGAGAGACATGGCTCGCTTCTACCAGCCCGCCCAAAGTCCTCCCAGCAACCGTTCAAAAGCTGTGGCAGCAGCTCCAAGAAGATGAATACTCGACCTTCTCGCTTTTACTGCTTGAGCAACTACAAGCCCTTGAGCGATATCTCTGGCCTGGCTATACGGACGATGCCTCCAACCAGCACGTCCTGCTTGTCGCCCTACTCGTCAACACGAAACGAAACGAACACCTCCCTACGTGGTCCATCTTCGCCAACACTCCTGACGAGTTCAGCGATTTCTTCAGACGAGTTGTACATTTGAGCATTGATCAAAGTCTCGCAACTAATCTGCGCGAATATCTACTGGCCTTCATAGTAGGCGCATATCAGAGTTTGGACCATGGGATCGTGAGAAAAGAATGCGCTCCGCTGGTTTCGATTGGCGTTTGGCACAATTTGCATAGTGAGGCCGTAAGGGAGAGGCTATTAGCGAAGAGTGCACAATTGCAAAGAGCATGGCGGGCTGCAGGGAGGAAACACGACAATGCAGATGCTGCTGGGCAGGCCAGATTGCGGTTTGAAAGGAGCTGGTTGTACACCTTGGTCTTGGACTTCTTCGACAAGCTGTACGACGCAGACTCGAAGAACAGCAATGTGAACTACTGCGAGCGACTCATGGAGCTGCTTTGCGATCTGCAGAGTCAGCTTCCGACCAGGCGATATGTGAAAACCCTGCTACAGGATATGAACATCCTCCCCGCAATATCATTATCGCCGCTGTATCAGGATGAGGAGCGCGTGCAAGATATGTACGATCTTCTCGTTCACTTCACAACTTTTCCAATCGACGACCAGGCTGGGCGACAGTTGAGCAAGCAGGAGTACGAGGAGGTCCAGAACGCCAGCATATCCAGACTTCAAAAAATGGCCATGAAGCTGCAGCCGGAAAAGCTGAAGATTCTAGTTCTCACCAACTTCGGCGCACTTGGACAGAGGCAAGAATTGGAGGGGCAGCTGAAAGATCTGACGGACACTGAACTGATCCAGCTCTTGCAAGAGATTGGTCTCAGGACAACTGAGTATCCCGAGAAGTCTCTTCTCGTACGAGATCGCGCGCTCTGGGTGGAAACCTTGATCAACGCCGTCGAGTACAAGCCATACTACACCGAGCGAATGCGACCACTACGGATTCTGCCAACCGAGCAAGTTCTGTATGACCGGAGTATGTTGCGAACGGACGAGCACTCTGCTGGACAGCCACTGGCGATTCCAAAGTTGAACCTTCAGTACCTGACAGTTGGTGACTTCCTTTGGAGATCATTCGTTCTATATCGACATGAAGCATTCTATGGCATTCGCAAGCATCTCGAAGATACCACTAAGCGCCTGCAACCGCGGAAAGGTGGCGGCATCACACGATTTGACGGCTTCTCGCGGCTGGCGATCCCTATCCCTAAGCCTGGCATTATCGAGGTCATGCCTCCTCGTGTTGGTGAAACGGTGCCCGCAGAAATCAGAGCTGAGATCATACTCGATGTCAGCCGTCTCCAGCCTGGACTTCGACGAGAATGGGAGAATTTGCGGCCAGACGACACTGTCTTCTTGCTGGCATTGCAACCCGAAGACGATGCCAAGAAACTCACGAACGGTAGCTCAAAACATTCGGCAGCTGAGAAGCTGGGTCTGAAGGCTATCAGGTGTGCGGACATTATCAGTGTGCTTGACGAGAATGGGAGGACCCTCCGACACAATCAAGATACGCACGACCATATTGAGGGCATGTCCCGGCCACGGCAACGTCGCCTGCTTGTGAGACTGGATCCTTCGGCATACCAAGCTGACAAAGACCGCGAGAAGGCGGGAAAGCAGGATATATACGAAAGCATCAACTTGATCGTCCGGAGAAAGTCGCGTGAAAACAATTTTAGGCCGGTCCTTGAGAGTGTCAAACAGCTGGCTCTGTCTGACATTCCCATTCCAAACTGGTTCGAAGAGGTGCTTCTGGGCATTGGCGATCCGTCCTCAGCAACATACAAGCGCTTGCCAAACAAGCTCAGAAACGTTGACTACCGAGACACGTTCCTGGACTGGCAGCATTTGATAGAGTCATTGCCTGGCAAGACAGTCGAGCCTGATCCAAAGTTCGACAAAATCTTCCCACCGCCATACGTTCTCGAGTCGACTGACGCAAAAACACCCCTGCCACCCCCGAAGAGCGGCAAGAAGAGGAGGCGAGACCAACCAGATGGACCAGATCCCGCACCCTCGGCTGAATCTCTTAGAGTCTCGACGTACACGCCTCCCAGTGTAGGGCCATATCCCACTGATGCTCCAAAGCTCAACGATGTCCGCTTCACGCCTACTCAAGTTGAAGCGGTGACTTCAGGAACCCAGCCCGGATTGACCATGATTGTTGGTCCTCCTGGTACAGGCAAGACCGACGTTGCCACTCAAGTCATCAGCAACATCTACCACAACTTTCCGCAACAACGCACGCTTCTGATCGCACACTCAAACCAAGCACTCAACCAACTCTTCCAAAAGATCACCGCACTCGATATCGACGAACGACATCTCTTACGACTCGGCCATGGCGAAGAGGAGCTTACAACTGAGGCAAGCTTCAGCAAGGCTGGGCGAGTTGAGTCATTCCTCGAGCGTGGTGCTCGCTTCCTGATTGAAGTCCAACGACTAGCTGCTAGCATCGAAGCTCCCGGGGCTCATGGAAGCAGCTGCGAGACGGCAGAATACTTCGATCAAGTTTGGATCCAGCCTAGATGGAAGCGCTACTGGGATACTGTCAGTTCTCAAACAGCACCTGAAGAGATCATATCAGCCTTTCCGTTCCATGCGTTCTTCTCCGATGCACCACAGCCCATCTTCCCGCCAAATGGCACGGAGGAGCAGCTATTTGACATCGCAAAGGGCTGTGAAAGACACATCAATCGCATCTTCTCCGAGCTGGCGGACATTCGACCTTTCGAGATTCTGCGCGCCCAGCGGGATAAGAGCAATTATCTGCTTGTAAAGGAAGCTCGCATCATTGCTATGACATCGACTCATGCTGCCATTCGTAGACGAGAGATCGCGCAGCTTGGCTTCAGATATGACAATGTGGTCATGGAGGAAGCAGCCCAGATCACTGAAGTTGAAAACTTCATCCCCTTCGTCCTCCAGAGCCCATGCATTGCAGATGGCAAGTCAGCCGAGAACCCGTTGCAGCGTATCGTACTGGTTGGAGACCATCTGCAAAATTCTCCAGTCATCCAGAACATTGCACTCAAGAGCTACGCCAACCTGGAGCAGAGTCTGTTCCAACGCCTCATCCGCCTTGGCGTACCTCATACAATCCTCGACGCTCAAGGCCGGTCTCGACCCTCTATCGCGCAACTCTACAAGTGGCGCTACCCATCTCTCACAAACCTCCCTTTCACCTCGACAGCACCCGAATTCATCCGCGCCAACGCCGGTTTCCGATACGATTACCAGTTCATCAACGTCGGAGACTACAAAGAGCAGGGCGAAAGCGAACCGACTCCTCATTTCATCCAGAATCTGGGTGAGGCGGAGTATGCAGTCGCGCTATACCAGTACATGCGCCTCTTAGGTTATCCAGCCGAAAAGATCTCAATACTTACGGCATATGCTGGCCAGCGCTCTCTCCTCCGCGACGTGCTTGGGCATCGTTGCAAGGGCAACAGACTTTTCGGTATGCCAGCTTGGGTCGGTACGGTGGATAAATACCAGGGTGAACAGAATGACTACATCATCCTCTCACTTACACGCACGAAATCGCCTGGCTATTTACGCGACTTGCGGCGTTTGACTGTCGCTCTATCTCGAGCAAGGTTGGGGCTGTACGTCCTTGGAAGGAGGGAGGTCTTTGAAACGAGTCTCGAATTGCGTGAAGCTTTTGCTCCTCTCTTCGAGCGTTCAACGAAATTGCGTCTTGTCGCGAATGAGATGTTCCCTGCGAGTCGAGGCGTCGAGGAGGGTGCTGGGAAGGGGGAGGTTGATATGGAGGGTGTGGAGCATTTGGGTCAGTATGTTTATCAGATGACGCAGGCGAAGGTCAAGGCTTTAAAGGAGGGTGGTGGGGAGTTGCCGCCACCCGCGCAAGCGAAGCCAGCCATCGATGAGGACGACGATGAAGAGGCAGACGAGGCCATGGAGGGTATTGAGGGCCCGGAGGACGATGAGGTCTGAAGTGACCTAGGATGATGTCTTCTACTGTAGTATAGAGATACCCTCATCAAAAAGCTAGCCATGTCCTGTACAGCCCACACACAGTACAATGCTTCAAGTTCTATATCTATTCCCCCTTGGGCGGCCTCGGCGACAACTCCTCTGTAATATTCTGCGGATCCTTCCACGCAATACTCACATACTTCGTATGACTCCCTCTCGCCACCAACTCATCTTTGTTGTTCGTGAATCTGATACTCGTGTATGCGAGTGTTTTGCCGACTAGGGCCCAGATCAGCCCAGACCTCCCCACCATGCCCCCCTGGGAAAGTAGGAGGTAATTGACTGGGTATGAGAATAGAGGAGAACTCACACTTGTCACAAACCGCTTCCGCTCGAATCGTATCTCCCACTTTGCCTCCAGAATTTAGGTAGGTTACGTTTAGATCTGTGCTGACGCCTGTGGCGAAGAGGCCGCGGGATGCTACGGCTAGGGAGCCGCCTAGGTCGACCTGAAGTTGAAGATCAGAATGTGTCTGAGGACTGAGGGGTTGTCAAGGTGAGGGAGTTACCATTGAAGCTATTGTGCCTCCATGAAGAATGCTGAGGCGGTTGGTATGGTGCTTTTCGATGTCGAGTTCGAAGTTGACTGTTCCGGGACGGGCGGCTGTGACGCGGAGCTGATCAAGAATCATTGTCAGAGTCGGAGCGCAGTAGGATTCGTTCCATGATATTCATTTTCTTTATCTCTTCCCACTCTTCATGGTGTACATACCCCGTCAAGTAGCCTGTTCAAATGATTAGCCAAGGCCAATGTGGTACAGACGGAAATGGAGCTTACTTCGGCTCAAGACCTGAGTTGGCCCTGAAACTTTCCCAGACGGACCGTACGAATGGGAGACATCTTGAAGACATCTTTGTGACTTGTGCAATTGATGTCTGATGATGGGATTCTTGATGGAGATAGACAGAAGTCGGATGTTGGAGGGCGACGCGCACGGACCACTCCATCGGTCAAGAGATCTTCCTCAGCCGGCGCCGACTTCGACTTCTCTTCCCTTCTCCATCATCACCACCTCCATGGCATCTCTGAAAAATCATCTCGTTCCGTAGAGACGGCCGCATGACGATGCTTGGCCGGGTGTGGAATTCAAATGTGCGTCGTGCGCTTTCTCAATCGTTCACGAGGAGACGATATGCCGTCCCAGACGGGCCTTGCTATACCATACCAGCCCTTTTGCAGCATATTGAGTAGGACATGTCAGTAGTAGACCTGGTCCTCTCTCGGCATACCGAATAACTTGCTACCGGAATGATGCTGCCTGATCGTGGGTCGCAGGACATAATCAAGAGCGAAAGCGATTCTCTGGAAATTCGGCAGCCTGATGGCTTACCTCGGGACTGGCCAGGCGAACATGTAAGATTCATTGATCTCATTGTGTCTTCTACTGCTGTCTTTGCTTTCACTGCTTCCCTGGACTAGATCTATCCGCCTATCAATCTATGTCAGGGCTGCAAACAATGTCCTCCGAAGAACAGGTTAGCTCTGCTCACATCATGGCGTCGGATCTGTGGTAAATTTTCTCCCGAATTGATTTGCTGTGGGACCTACGCTAACAGCTCTCCTAGTCCAGTCTACTCGGTATGTTGCTGATTCACAAGATCTCAGTTGCTTTGCTGATACAAACCATCTGGCGTAGCCCTTCTTCAGCGCCATGGGCTGCGTAGCAGCAATCGTCTTTGCGTCCTTTGGCGCCGCGTACGGGACAGCAAAGTCGAGCCTTGGGTGTATGAGTGCTGGCGTCATCCATCCTGACATTGGAGTTCGCGGTCTCCTCCCGACAGTCTTCTCTGGTATTCTCGCGATTTATGGTCTGGTAGTCGCAGTGCTGATTGCGAACAACCATATCACGGAAAGGCTCACTCTCTACACTTCTCTGGTGAACTTGGGATCGGGTCTAGCAGTAGGTCTGAGCGCACTGGCTGCGGGGTTTGCGATCGGTATTGCGGGAGATGCTGGGACAAGGAGTGTGGCGTTGCAGCCGAGGATGTTTGTTAGTATGGTGTTGATTCTAATTTTTGCGGAGGTTCTTGGTGAGTCGTATTCTAATTGCAGAGAATCTCGTTCTACCAGATGAACAGCCTGACGATGAGTGCAGGGCTTTACGGGATGATCGTAGCCCTGGTCTTGGACACAAGGGCTGGTTTGGGATCGGGCTTTTGTTAACGGTTATCCGTTGCGGGCTCTTGGAAATGGGGGTAATACGGACAATCGGCAGCCTGCCTGATCATATCTGCTTCGCAAAGCAAGTTCTCTAAACCATGATCTATCGGTGAATGGCGCACGTCTCCGATTGCGGGATGCCAAGACGGGTGTATGCATATGACAGCTGAACAACATCGGAATCGGACACGCGCATTGATAGCTATCACTTCTCTCTTGTGCTCGCAGCAAGACGTCTCTGAAGAGTTTTCGTTCTTCTTTTTAGGCTCTGCACACTGTCTCCAGCATAGCGCCGGCACTGGCACTCGAGGCCGAATCGGTGAGAGCTCGCTATGAGTCAAGTTTCGATGAAACGTTTCTAACGTGTTTCCTAGCCTGCGTACGCAGCATACCTATCTCTGGAGCATCCTCCATCCTCGGCACCCCTTTTCGAAACCGATGGAAACGGCTACCCGGTAGTCGTACAGTTAATGTGTCGTATGCCCGGCTTTCGAACCAAGCTCTGTTGACTCAAATATGCCGATCGAAAGGAGCTTTTGGCTCATATCGAACGAGACGATGATGCTGAGAGGGCGAAACGACTTCGCTTAACAGATTCTAACGCTGTTGTGGCGCGGGCGAAGAGTAAGTGGCATTCGCTCACAAATCCACGAGCCAAGTTGAACCTGCTCACAACACGGCCTAGGATTCTATCGAGCTCTGATGAAAGATGAAGACTATGTCGGCAAGTGGACGCCGATATACCCAGATTCCTGACTCTGAAACGGAAAGCGAGGCGAGCGTGCGGAATCGATTTAGCAGGATGACGAGGCTCACCTTCCTAGGCGGAGGAATGCAGGGCGAGCTGATATCTCCACCGACTCCTACAAAGAGTCTTCCATCCCTGTATCTGAATCGCCAGCCAGGAGCTCGTCCGATGCCAGTGCTACGGAGCGCCGAGTGAAGCGCGAGCTGTCATTCACCGGGCCAACAGCTGTGAGCTCCCGTGAGGACAGTAGCGACAAATTCCACCATCACCTTGCCGACAAAAGCAAGAGGATCTGGGTATATCGGTGTACCAGCTGGAGCCTGAGCTTAAGCAGCTGGAACTCGATAAGATCAAAGTCAAACAAAACCTCAAGCGGCTGGAGCTGGATGAGATTCGGGCTAGGCAAGACCTTAAGCGTATGGAGCTGGTGGCGCTGCAGGCGAAGTCAGAGTAGCTAGTCTAGAAGTGAAAGCTGCGTAGTGCCAAGAGAGCCGTTTGCATGTGACGATGACCCTGCAGCGGAAACGGCAAGCTGCGCGGGAGCTTAGCCGCACTTTGTCTCTCTTTGCCAACAAAGCTTCAACACATTGAATGGCGTTCGCGACCCTCCGTAGCTGTTTAAGCCATGGTGCCGGCACCATCTCTGGAGGCAGAGTCGGTAAGATACTCCGCAGCGGCTGGTCGGAGAGGCTGAATTGACTTCTGTCTAGCCAGCGTATGTCGCATACGTGGCTCTCAAGAACTTGGCCCCGGGAGCGCCCTGTTTCGAGACCAACGAAGATGGCTATCCGATAGTGCATTATGGGGAGTACGTATGCCGTATGCCCGGCCAGAGGTCATCTCGCTTTTGTGGAGCGCGATTCACCAAGCGGAATTCGCTCTTAACACATCTCGAAGAGCAACACAAAGCGGAGAAAGCAAGCCGTCCTCGAATTTGCACAACGTCGAAGGCTGTCATTCTGCAGGCAAAAGGTGAGCAACTTATCCTTGAGCTCTTCAGACCATCCTCAGCTAAGTTTGCTACGCAAAATTCTACGAGGATCTCATGAAGGACGTGAAGTATGCCGGGAAGTCGGTCTCAAACGAAGGGGGAATAACTCTACATCGAACAAGGAACTCAGCACCATCACCTGTCCGGAGTCGATGGAAGACGACGACGAAGAGGTTCCTCTGGCCAAACAGGTCAAGCATGAGAGGATCTCACCGAATGAAGATACTCCGGAGGTTACCGAGCGCCCTTCAAGCGGCTGATCTGCAACGACTGAATAGGAGCGCCGGACCCAGCGGGAATCATTGACCTCTGATATGCCGACGATGATGGGCTCTGACGAGCAAGCTGCCTCAGATTTTCAGAGCGAGATGATCGAAGAAGACGAGGAAGCAAACCTGAGTCTCCTTCTACAGGAGAACCAGGTCAAGCAGGATCTTAAGCGTCTAGAATTAGAAGCTCTGGAGACGCAGCGGAGGCTTTTGGCCTTGGAGAAGAGACGTGCCGCTTAACCGCTGTTGGAGATTTTGTGTCGTGAGCCAAGCAGCTGGAATGTAGAACACGCCAGTGCTTTCTTCAATAATCGATTCCCAACGGCGGCGCCCTACCCTTCGCCCGACAAACCCAACCCGCCTCCTGGAGCAACACTCCCTCCGCCCTCACATAAATCATCCTCACATTCCCCTCCCCAAAAGCCCGACACAGCTCTCCAATCGTGAATCCCCTCTCGCTTCGGACATCCGACGTTCCGATGCGCCCATACACTCGACCGAGAATCTCCTTGAACGGCGGCTGTGTCATGAAAGCGTTCTGTAAGTGTCGCTCGCTAGCCCACTCAAGTAATTTGACTGGGTTGATTTGAAGTTCCGTCTGATTTGGAGATATCAAGCGGATGGCAAGAGGTCCTTGGAATCTATGGTCTGGGAAGGGATCATGTTGCGGACCTCGTTTGTGGAAGTGCTTGACACCGTCCGCAGTGAACGGCTTGGTGACAGCGAGATCAATCAGTGCTGGGTGAAGCGTCGCCAACGTACATACGTGGTCTGGGAGAGGTGAAGCTGACGGGCCTGTGACTGTGATGATGTGCGGCTTAGGGCTGTAGGCGATCGTCTCGGTGAGAGGAGCGGGCTCAAAGAAGGTGATGACTCGGAGTTGTTTGGAAGATAGGATCATGGTGTTCCATCTTGTTGCGACACGTCGAG
This sequence comes from Nothophaeocryptopus gaeumannii, assembly GCA_031771865.1. NCBI lineage: Eukaryota > Fungi > Ascomycota > Dothideomycetes > Mycosphaerellales > Mycosphaerellaceae > Nothophaeocryptopus > Nothophaeocryptopus gaeumannii. The sequence goes on from JASISA010000009.1 coordinate 638,434, forward strand.
CGCGTGCCAGTTCGATTGTATCGAGGTGAAGGAGGATCAGCTCGTGTAACTCTCCGACACCGAAGACCCGGTGAGCCGCGGTTGCTGTCGCCATGTTGTTCAATCGAAGTGTGTCGCTATGTTGATGTTACCAGCGCAAGGCTTGAAGGGTCTGTCCTGAGCAATGTCTTTGTTTGCGATGTGAGTGGTGAGTAAGAGTCAGCAGGTGAAGATGGAAGGCTTCGAAACACAAAACGGAAAGCGGAGGATGGCGCTAGCGCGCGTCCCTGCATTCGAGGCGCAGTAGGCCTCTCTTTTGACTCTTGAGTACACTCGTCATATGCAACACATATCCAGAACCTGATGTTAGATCATTCTCTCCATTCTCAAGACTGCGACTCCGCCGCCTCACTCGCTGTCCCGCTCTCATTAACATTCTGTACCGGCGAAGCAGTACCATTGGTGCTAGCCCTGTCCTTCGCCTCCTCGCTCTTCTTCTTAGCCGTCAACTGCCAATCCGGAATTGCGGCCCTGCCCCCCAGTAATCTGCTGTATGGTGTCGTGGAGCGCTCTTGGGAAGTCCCAGCTGCGTATGGCGAAGTCGGATTGTTCGCTTTCTCTCCTGCGGGAACACCATTTATCGGTGGAGCTGTCTCTTGCACAGGGGTTGAAGAGGCTTGTGGTGTTGACGTCCCATTCACTGGACCTCCGCTTCCCAATACGTGCCCACTTGCACTTCCACTTCCACCCTGCGGCTGCGACTGGTTGCTGAAGCTAGGTGTAGCCCTTGGCAGAGCTTGAGCACCGCCACCCTGCATGCGATTTGCGACCAACGTCTTCAAGCTCTTCATTTCAACGTTCAAGTCTTTCAATCTGTTCTCATTCGTTTCCCTCTCCTTCTCGATGGCTTTAGGGATCTGTTCTCTGACCTCATTCAGCTCCCTCGCCATGCGCTTCGCTTCTTGCTCCCTCTCCTCGTTCGCCTGCTTCATCCTAGTGATCACCGCCTCAACCTCACCCAGCGCTGTGTCTAAGCGAGCTTTCCGGGATGCTTCGGCCTCCTTCAGTTCAGCAGTATCCGTCGCCAATTGATCGAGCAGGGCGAATGCCTTATCAAAGCTCTCATCTACGCCTTGCTTATCCTGCTCCAGCTGAGGTGGTGTCGGCGGTGCGATCAAAGGGACGATATATCTCTTCGCAGTCCAATACATGGCGTATCCCACCCCACCCATCACTGTTGCGGCGATGAAGTAATCTCTCCAGTCCCGTTTCGCTTCTTGAGGCGGCTGCTGCCATTGTGGTGGATATCCTTGATTGTAATTATTGTATTGAGGGGGAGGTTGTCGGTATTGGACGGGTGGAGGCTGTGAGTTCGTGGAGGGCGACCCTTGGCCAACCCGGGTCAACGAAGCGTCAATCTCATCTTGCGTGAGGTTCTTGGAGCGTAGGAATGCGATGCGCTGTTCGAGAGGAGCGGATGCGACAGAGGGATCTTGGAGGACTGCTATCGATCAGCATCATTCATTCAGTAATTAGCATGTGAAGCTTGAGTCTTACACGAAACGGCACCCTCAACTAGGTCCTCGCGGACCATCTTGAGATTAGAAGCTCAATATGTTCGTGAGAATGACCTCCTGCTCCAGGTTCCTCTATTTCCCCAAGCCTCGTGCTCTTCAGTTGTGAGATGAGAGTGTTTCGAAAGATCACGAGATCGTGTTGAGGTCGCCGACAGCAGATGGCTGGAGCCGAGGCTTTCGGCTGACTTGCCGACTTTCACGCGCGCCTGTCAACGCGACGGGTCTTGGCATTGTTTACAGATGTAAACGCAGGAAGCTACGACTCGAACATCCCACTACCACACCACCACAACCTCACCGTCGCTGGACTTCCGCCCTCATTACTCGACCATTGACTTTCTAACATGTCTAGAAATCTACGCGACAGCATGTCGCAAGAACCTGGTCTCTTCTCAGTGCGCCGAAACCGCGAGGTAAGAAGCAGCAGCAGCAGCAACAACAACTTTGACCATAGACGCATACTGATTGGTATGGATGCAGACACTCGGTGCGGTCTCTCACAATGTCTCCGCGATCCCAATGCCAGCTTCGGCGATGAAGCGCTCGAATTCGACATCGCACTTCAACCAGCCGCCAGCGACGACGACCCATGTTCGCTCAACTTCAGGATCGCGCATGTCCCTCGCGCCTGGGAGGCCATCGCAGCCAATGTTCCATCGATCATCGTCGGGCGACAACTTAGCCGGAATGGGTTTCTCTACAGTGCAGAGACCGAGTACGCAGAATTTCTTCGCGAGCACAGGAGGGAGAAGGAGTTTTGCGCCGGTGACATCTACACCTGCGAATCCCATTCAACTGCAGGAGAGCACACAGAGAAGGAGTAGCGTATATAGCGCGCGACCTTCAGCTGGCTTTGGGCCCGCAGGGCATCAGTCTTTCTTCGCGACTGCTCCTCCGATGAACAGCATTCCAACAGATCCACGACGACTACGTGATTCGAGCACGCGACAGGCGATGGGCCAGGAGCTTATGGAGTTCTTGACCCAACGTAACTTCGAGATGGACATGAAGCACAGTCTTACACACAAGACCATGACTTCTCCCACACAAAAGGACTTCAACCTGATGTTCCAATTCTTATATCATCAAATCGATCCGGCCTACCGCTTCCAGAAGAATATTGACGCTGAGGTGCCGCCTTTACTGAAGCAGATGCGATATCCGTTCGAGAAAAACATCTCCAAGAGTCAATTGGCAGCAGTAGGAGGCAACAATTGGAGCACTTTCCTTGGACTGCTATATTGGATGATGCAGCTCGCCAAGATGATGGAGCAGTACAGCACGGGAATGTGGGATGATGCATGCATCGAAGCTGGTTTTGACGTTAGTGCGGATCGCATCACCTTTGATTTCCTTTCAAATGCGTACAAGGAGTGGTTGTCAATTGAGGACGACGATGACGAGGAAGAGGAGGCGAAGCGAAGAATACAGCCTCATGTCGACGCGATGGCTGTGAAGTTCGAGCAGGCGAATGCTGCGAATCTGGAGCAAGTCAGGCAATTGGAGGCAGAGTCGAAGTCCTTGCAGGAGCAAATTGACGAGTTGAGCAAGACCGCTCCTCGGCTGGCTAAATTGGACGAGACTATCAAGATCCTGGAGGAGGACAAGCAAAAGTTTGAGCAGTACAATTCGAGCATGGACGCGAAGGTTGACAAATACACCAACCGAGCGGACCTTCTTCAGCAGGAGATTGAGAAGTGCGAGGCGGAGATGGCAGAAGCTGAAGCTGAGCGGGACGACTTGCAGAAGAAAGTAGACGAGCAGGGTCTGAGTGTACAGGACATCGACAGAATGAACACCGAGCGCGAAAGGCTAATGAAGGGCGTCGAGACCACGCAGCAAAGGCTCGATGAGACGAAGGAGCGGACAAGCAGAAAAGAAGAGGAGACTGGAGGCAAGCTTGAGGAGCTTGAGAGCGCTGTACAAAGGTACAACAGCCTTGGGTACCAGATCAGCATCATTCCCTCATCTGCACACAATGCTCACGGGAACGATTATGAGCTAAAGTTGCGCGTCAACTCTGGACCCGACTTCAGATCCTCTACCAGTCCTCACTCTGCGGACTCTTCCGACCGTCTACTCGCTGGCCCCAATAATGGATACCAACCCCAGCATCTCCTACCGACACCCGATCTGAAGATGATCAAACGACAACTGCAAGATTTGCGGAAGGAGATCTCAGAACGGCGAAACCAGAATCTTGAAGAAGACATGGCCAAAGTCGACATGTTGGACAAGACCCGGGAGGCATTAGAAGACAAGCATGCTGAGCTGGAGACTTTGAAACATCGCGTTGGTGGCGCTCAGGAAGAATTCGACAAGATGCGCGAAATCACATCAGCGCAGGGCATGGCTTCTGAGGCGCAGATCGAAAAGATGGAGAAGGAGCTCAACAAGATGCGCGCCACCTTGGGAGAAAGCGTGCAGTTGATGGAGCAAAGGGAGATGAACGTCAACTTGGAGTAAGTCACACCGTGCCCTGGACATGATGTATTTGCGTCGCTAACTTGATACGATAGGTATGAACAACTCACCTTCCGATCTGCTGAGCTTCGCGAAGAGCTGCACACAGAGCTTGGAAGGATATTGGAGCACGTTGTCAACTTCAAGATCCACATCCAAACAAGCCTGGAGGGCTACGAGGAATTCGTGGCGAACGAAGTCGAGAGAGAGTACGAAGAACATGATGCTGCGATGGCTGGTGCAGAGCAAGAGGATGAAGATGCAATGGAGGAGTAGAACTCTCCTACCAAATTTGTGAACCGTCGAAAGAGGAAGGCTGTTGATTGATGGGAGACGACTTTCACGACTTGGGCCTGGTTCTTGTTGATACTTTACTGATGGCGTTGGACTTGGGACGGTTTGGTGGGAGATACCTCTTTGCGTGCGTAGCTTGTCGGATTTCATCCTTACCGTCTCCATAAAATGTCCTCTACCTACTACCATACGAATGTACCGCTGAAGGCGTAGCGCCGAAGTTCTTGCGACTTTGCATTGACCTCGATCGTCATAGGGTTCCACATCATGCATACCTCTTCCGGAGACCAGTCGCCCTGCGGTCATGACTACTACTGATACGGGCGAGACACGAAGACAATCGCCGGAATGGTCACACTTGCGCTCGTTCGTTCGGTCAACGACCTGATCAGGACTCTGCCAATACGCCGTTCAAAGCGCAAGAAAGATTGGCCAATACCTTCCGGACTTTCGGTATACGACTGAATCTCCTTTTCACCCCTAATCTCCCCCCCAGAATAATATGTTCTACCGTCAAGGAGCGGTTTGCGGCTTTGTTCTTTCACCGCGTATTCGGTGTGGCGACCGCTAGGTGCGTCGCGATGCACTAAAGCACTCGCCCGTATGCGATCGCCGAGGCGCGAGAGATGCAAATTGGAAAGGGGGGAGGATGTGTCATTAGTGTGAGAAGAGGAGGTAGGTATACATATCATGCACTACTGACAGTTTCAATCGGTGAGCATTGGTGAGAAGCTGGAGGGCAGCGAGCACGATACTCAATTGAAGCTCGACGGAAGCGAGAACGCCAAAATTTATTTTTTTGAAGTGCAACGTCTTGGGTGTCGCGTTGAGATTTCTCTCCCTTCTTGCTCTCGCAGACGTACGCCTTTCCACCTTCCCTCCCTCCCTCCCTATTCTTCCCACCCCTACCACGTTTTCCCTCTTGGCCTTTACGCCCTTTCTCCAAACGCTCGTCCTATCCGACTGGATCTCAACCCACTTGAAAAGCGCGACTCCCTCTTTAACTTCCACGAGCGCGATCAATGCGGCATGGAATGCACCTCCTATGAGCAGTGCGGTGGAAGGTGTCCGTCTTGTAGTGCGCCGGGGCCGCCGAGTGGAGGGAAACGATGTGAACATTAGATTGGAGAAGGAGAAATGGAGGGCAGAAAGACATGGTGGATGCGAGGGTCGGCGGAGAAGATGAGAGGGAGAAGAACTGCTGAGGATGTTGTTCGTTTCGTTACCGGATCGTTCATTATGTACATCCCTCCCAAAAAGGGGTATGGTATATAACGCCATTCCCATGCCATTCCCATTCCAATCCGTGTGCTGCGTGTACCTTGCGCTGTCGCTTTCTTATGTTTTCCTCACCAAGCCTCCCACTTCTGTCCCCCCATAGCAACCAACCGATTAAACAACTCATCTCTCAAAGTCATAGCCGTTATAACCCACGAATTCCCCATCTTATCCACAATCTCCAATCCATCCGCCACCTCTCGATCCAACGCCCACCCAACCAGAAGTTTACTCTTCCATCCCAACCCGCCAATCTTCTTCAATTCTTTAATATCTGCGATGGCGATGCTCCATACAGGGTGAAGCTCGTCGTTGAGGTCCGCGCCGTCTTTCACTTTATTGGTGATGGATCTGTCGAGACTGAACCCGATGCAGGGGATAGTGGCTTTGGAAGTGATGTATGCGTGTCCCTTCTTACCGTGGAAACGACATTTGAAATCTACAGGTCCACTCATACGATTCTCATCCCTGCCCGGAATGACTCCTAGACGGTTTTTGGATGCTTGACTTCCTGCTGCGGCTTTGACGTGATCGACTCCTAGGGCAGTGTCGACAGTTCCTTTGATGGAATTTTTGAAGAGGCCGAGGATTTTAGAACCTTTCTTTCCGTGGGATTTTCCTTTGGAGGCATCGATGTCGGAGCCGGTGGTTTCGTGGGCGGTGTTGGGGTCTGCGGCTACTGCTTCCGCGATTTCTTCGTCAGTAGCGTTGAGTGGGTAGTCGGCTCCGTGGGCTCGGAGGTCGTCTTCTGTAAGTTCGATGGGTTCGTCGGCTGGTGCGCCTTTGGGGTGGGGAGGTGGTGGGAGAGGAGCTTTGTTTGCTTCGCCGATGCGGAGGAGTGTGATGGTCAGTTGAGCGTTGGTTGGCACGCCCTTGAGGAGAGTGTTTCGCAGCTCGAGTAGCTTTTGCCACTTAGGGAAGTGTGAGTTGAGCCATGCGAGACCGCGTTGGATGATTGGATCGCCGAAGAAGCCAAACCCTACGCCGAAGGTGATACCTTTGACGAGCATGTAGGAGGTGATGAAGAATGAGGCTGCCAGAATTGGTACAAAGACCGTGGCGAGTCGAAGTCGGTATAGGTCGCGTGGGAAAGGTGGCGTTGGTGATAGAGCGTTTCCGAATCGTTCCCAAGTGTCGGATACATCGGCAATACCGTGCATGACTGGACGCATCTTGTTCCAGATCGCTGTCTCCATGGGCACCTTGGTCTTGTCGTGTGTTTGGGCGACCTCCTTCCCTCCTGTAGTCGATGCCCGAGCGGTACTGGCACTGATAGCTGCAGCTGTTGGATCAGGAATGCTGTCGTTGCTACTGCTATTCTCTGAGCCAGGAGGATCGTTCTGAGGATGCTTTCCGGCAACACTCGACAGAGCCACAGAGGCGATACTGTTGACGAGATTGCTAGCCTCTGCTTCGACAGCCTCGCCCTTGTGGTTTTCTGGAGCACCAGTAGCCGAATCTATTGACCCAAGCACACCCGCCTTTGGCTTCTGCACGCCACCGGTCTTAGCGTTGACAAGCGCCAAAGGAGCTGGAGGGAACAGTAGCTCTCGACTGGGAGGGTAGACGATGAGTGCAATGGTGGTCGCAAGTAGGAGAGGCACGATAAAGTCAAAGGCCCAAGCAACGAAATATGCAACACAGAAGTAGGTAGTCCGTCGAGATTCTCTCCAGGATCGAAGCCTCATGACATGCTTGCCAGCTCCCATGAGGCTTATGATGACGGTCATGTACAGACGTTCGATGTTGGCCCGTAACTTGTCTGGGGAGAATTCTTCCTCGTCGGCGATATTGAGGTCCAGATTGCCAGGAACAGGATATGGATACTCTTTGACATGGTACATTTGCTACTTGCGGTCAGTATCAATCGCGTTGCACTTTTGGCGTGATATTCACGATCAAAATGGAAGGCTTTCAGGGAAATGGCGAAGATCGCATATATTGACACCGACTGACCTTATCAAACCGGCGGACCATCACCCACAGGTCCTCGTTCGGCATGCCGCCAACGAGTGGATTGGGCATGTTGTCGACATGATCAGTCCAGCCCAGGTCCTTGACTTCCCCGTCGTGAGCCTGCTGGGCGGCACCCTTCTCGTCGTGGTCGGCCATGGCGAGTGCGTGCGAGGCCGTCGGCTTCTCGGTCATAGATCGCGCCACTTCTTGCTTCTCAGGTTCGGTGACTGGCGATGTGTTCTCAGGTATGGGAAGGAAGTCTGCGACGGATGCACCCGCCGTCTCCATATTGGATGCAAGGAGATGATGGTATATATGACTCGGGTACCAGATGATGTCGTGCGTGGAGATTGTCTGGAGGGACGAATGTCATTATGGGTCACTGGTCGCCAATAGAGAAGGCACTGTCTTTGTTGGCGTGGCAGAAATGCAGGTACAAGCGACATTTTGGGAGCAGACGTCATTGGCGCCCTCGTCTTCAACCTCGTATTGCCTCGTCTGCTTGTCTCAGATCTCAAACCCCGAAGCTATGTCACAGTCGTCTGAGCTGTTGAGATAACGCGTCTCCTCCGCCAGCGCGGCAGCTTTCGCGTGTGCACCTCACCAAGACCGTATCATACGTCAAGGAAGTTCGCATGCGCCCAGAGTCTGCCGCCTCCATCGACCTCAGCATGCCCTCGACCCAGAATGCACCTCTTGCGCTCGCTATGGCGCCCGCCGATGTCTCCTCGCCTGACGCTCCGACCACAGCGCTGGACTGGCCTGCATCAGACTGCCAGACGCCTCATTGCCAGCGAGCTCGGACATCGGCAGGCTGACAATGCCTCCGGAAGATCGCTTCCTACAAGCCGAAAGAAGTTAAGACAACCGTACACGTCGGAGCAGAATCGACTTCTGGTAGAGCTACGTGCGAAGGGTGTGTCGTATCCTGCTATTGTCGAGCAATGCCCTGGGAAAACATTTCATTCTCTGAGACATCAGTTCTTAAGAATTGCACATGGGAAGGTACCAATTGATGCCCGTCTCGTGGAGCTGGCAAGTAGTGCCGTCCAGCCCTCACGGTCACGGCGAACCTGGTCAGATTCGGAAAAGGCAATGGTTTTCGATCTACGCTCACGAGGTCTAACTTTCTCTGCCATTGCGAAATATTTCAAGAACGAGCTGGGTATCGTGACTAGCACGCGATCAGTCCATAGCGTCTATGATGGCCACAGCCAACACCAAAAAGCCCAACACCCTTACACGCCCGAAGAAGACAAGCTACTGTCCGAGATGATGAGTAAAGGCATCAGAACGCATGAGATACGAAATGACTTCCCGCAACGATCGCTCGAAAGTCTCCGTAGTCGATGCATTGCAATAAAGGCGGGCTGGAAATCCCAGCCCAACGATAGCAGCGCTGAGCAGCGGATGGGCCGATGGACCGCAGAGGAGGCAAGGCATCTGCTGTCTCTCCATGCAGAGGGTAAAACTAGCAGAGCCATAAGTGCTGAAGTTGGGAGGCCTGTAGGATCGGTCTACAACGAGCTAAGGTATCTGGACATGACCGAGATGAATGGAGTAGCCGCTCTTCCTGCTGAATCAGATCCACCAAAGCAGCCTTCTGCTGTTACAGAGAACCACCATCCAAGCCCCGCCAATCAGCAACAATCACTGTATTCGCAAATTTGGCAGATGCGGAGGGCGGGGGTGCCCGATCGACGCATAGCACGCGCGCTTTCGATTGCACTGTCAAAATTGACAAGCATAGGCCAATCTAACCCTGATGGCAAGACTGGGCCTTGGACTGATGCTGAAGGAGCACGTTTGGAAACAGAGCTTAGACGGAACACCAGCATGGCGCAGATAGCGCGCACGCTGAACAGGAAATATCACTCAGTAAAAGAAAAGGCCCATCGAATGCGTAAAGATCAGGGAGAAGCCATCGTCTTGGAAACGGACGAGCAACGCGATAGTCCGGGGGCACACACGAAGCAACACCGAACACTGTGCCAGCCATTGAGCAACGTCGTCTCATAACCCGCGAATCTACAGAACTCGCCAGTAACGCTTCTCTCACTGCTTATGGTAAGCGGCCTAGCGTGGAACAGTCGAAGGCGCATACCGGTGTGCGCTTTCACTCAACCGTCAGAAGAGAGGCACGGCCTTTCAGCGCCAAGGAGGACGACACTATTCTGAAGCTACGAGATGATGACCTCGGTCATCAAGATCCACGGCAGTGGAGCGAAGCCAGATTGACAGAGGTGGCAGCAATGACTTGAGAACGAATCGCTTCAAGTAGGCGAGCCGCGCAGATGTCAAAAACCAAGTGAGATCTCGTAAAGAGTCCTGCGTTGGTCTCATCAACTGGGTGCGCGCACAGCTCCCAATCCAAACCAGGTGGCAGGACTAGCGAGACGCCTTCTGTTGGTCAAGAGCAGAAAGAAGGGTTAGAGGCGCTTGGCTCAATTCGTTCTCAGTTATGCCACCACACTATCAGGCTCACTCGAGTATACCAAGCCCAAGACGAGCGCTCTGGCTTGTGGTCCCGCTGATGAGGCACTTCATTCGGGAGACAAGGCTCCCTTGCGCCATCATGCTCGCGTTCGTCGCACTGAAAACAAAGAGGTTTCTCATCGAGATGCAGTGAATTACACCAGTCAATTTTCTTGAAGCATGACTTCGTGACCGAGCTGCTCTCACTGCGTAAGTGTTTTGTGCGTGTCCTGCGTGTTCACGACTCCTACCATGTTTTGCCCAAAGATTTTGGCGTCGAGAGCGAGCCTCTGACGCCTCCGCACTGAGATGTATCCCGGCGCAAGAGCAGCCGGCGTATCACTGTATCAGAACAAGAGGTGGGTGGAGAGGGAGAGCACGGCTGTGGCTTGCTGCGCTTTTCGCAGCGATTTCCAGATTTGGCGATTCTCGCGGATTCCAACGAAGCCAAGACGTCGAGGTCACGCTATTCACAACCTCTTCGGCCGTGATGTTGGGGTTGTCTTTTTGAGGGATATCAGAACGATGACGGACGTAGCAAAGGCGCGATCAAGGCCGCACATTACTACATATAATATTGACAACAGCTCCGTGGCTCAGAAGCCCTCGCACAGCAAAGACAACTTCAACAAACAGCCCGAGTTGAAGAGCCTCAACTACGAACCATGAGACCCTCCATTCTGCCCCTCTTATCCCTCTTCCTTACCACCGCCCTCTCCGCCCCACACATCCCCTCTTCCTCCCAACTCGACATCAACATCCTCTGTCCCTGGCAAGCATCTCCACCAACACCCGTTGACAAGATTGTTGGGAATTGGGTCAACGACTGGGCTGGCGACTACACCCTCTTGAACGAAACCGTCATACGGTCGGAAGTGTGAGGAAGACTACGGCTCAAGTCATGACATTCAGGTGACTGTCGTCACAAAAGACTCAGAGACTCACTTGATCTCAATTGGTATGCCTGTCTTTGAGTTCGATGTCCATGGACTGATGAAAGCCAGGAGGAAATCTCTATGGGGCGTTGACTCAAACCTGGCCGATGGCAGCCGTGCTCCTCTCTGGGTAGACGCCATGTGCATCAATCAGCTGGATTTGCACGAGAAAGAGAAGCACATCTTACTCATGAGCGAGATCTATTCCGGAGCCAAACAAGCCATTGTGTGGATGGGCAAAGATGACTCCCATCAGCCGACGTTTGACGACATCTTCTGGAGTCATACTGACTTTCTCGACCGCGCAACACAGCATGTGGAATTAAAGGGACCATTGCGTCGATCCCATTTCTTCATTGACAGACAAGCAGGCTGTCTACAGTTTGCTAGTGGTCTTATGATCCCACACGATAAGCTGAAATCTCTCTACCTCTTCTACATTCGAAGGCGGTACCTCAGTCGAGCTTGGATTGTCTAAGAAATAGCTCTGGCCCGAGAGGCAATTGCCGTTCTTGGTAGCCACCGCATACAATCCAGTCGACTCTCAAGCTTGGTCAATCTGCTTGGAACGAGCGATCTAGCAGGAATGGCACCTCTATACACAAGCCAGGAAGTTACAGCCAACACTGGACTCGGCGGCGAGCTTATGGACCTAGAGGCTTCAGCTCATCGAGTGCGGCATGGGAAGAATGAGGTAATGTCTCGCGCTATGGCAATGATGTACGGATCGGACACACGAAACGAACGGGAAACGTATCTGGCGCTACTTGAATATACGCTCGGTCTCCAAGCTGCTATTCGACGACAAGCGTCTGATCCCAGAGATTTGATCTATGCATTTCTGGGACTTATGCAAATTGTGTTTCCCGGCCTAGAGACGCCCGTGCGCCCGAACTACACAACTTCAGTGGACAACGTTTTCACAGATTTCGCGGCCCAGCAGCTGCTCAGCTTACCACATCGCACGATCTTATCGCTAGTGAAAAGGCGATCGAACATCGAAGAGAACACGTCTACTGCATTACGCCTCCCGAGTTGGGTGCCTGACTTTGCTAATGGCAAGCCAACGATGTCGACCACGCTCACTTCCTTCGGCGTTGAGTTAACTGTTCCAGACTTCCGAGCTGGACTTGATCAGGAGCAGTACTCTCAAATAAACATCAAAGGCAGAGAGGTCAAGCTATAGGCGAGACGGTGTTCCCAAATCACCGCATGGATCCAACCTAGAAGAGGCCAGGAACCTCGCTCAGAGACAATGGAAGCTCACATGTATCGCGATCTGGAAGAGTTCTCGGTCGTCTTGAATTTTTGTCTTGCCCTCGGACCGAACAGTTCAACTGGATCAAGTACTGTCGAGGCCATGTTTCGTGTGCTCTGCTACAGCACCACGGAAACCCATAATGACGAAGATTTCCGCACAAGGCTAAGCAACTTACTATGCATTCTGGTCTCCGAGCCTCGGTCACACGACTTCGATGCAGTTCCCAGCCTGAACGCCGGGGCAGATCGAATTGAAATGCTTTTGGAACAACTTCACCAACATGCTGGTGTGCCGTGCAAAGATCGGCGACGACGATTTGAACAAACTTTGAGGATTATGTCTAGATGATAGACCAGCGATTCCCATGACCCGGACTTCGCAGAGCACATGGATGAAGTTCAAGCTTTGTGGCCAGAAGAGGATGTCTTTTCAGATGATGACGATGGGGATGGTTTCTTTGAACGCATTGGCAAGCGCGTGGATCCAAGGATGCCGAGCCGAGACACATTCTTCACTACCGAGGACAGGTACTTCGGCAGGGTTGCGACTGATGTTGAGCAAGATGATGAGCTTTGGCTGATTTGTCAAGCGAAAGTTCCGTTCGTCTTGCGTCCAAAGAAGGACGGAACGTATGTGCTCGTTGGTGAAGCGTTCGTCCACGGAGCAATGTATGGCGAGTTGATTGAGAGTGGTGTTGCGGAGAGCCGAGAGAGATCGTGATCGTTTGAGCAAGGATATGATGCTCTTGATTGGACTTCACCACCGCAAGCGACAGTGCCACGTTCATCCACCAAGAGCCGATCAGTGAGATCTCAGCCCTTTTGGCCCTCAAGTAAGTCCTATGAAGCATCAGCAGCTGTTCCCGTATCAATCAGGAGGAGCTACCAATGTTGACCAAAGTCATCATAGTCAATGGATCATGTGACGGGTCATTCCGTTGAGTGATAAGCCGCGACTGGAGAGACGGAATGCATTAAGAATTTAGTTCGGCGCCATTTGCGATCGAAGCGCAGCCTACCTACTTTGCTCGATTGCAGGAGGAAGCTGTTGTGAAAGCGAAGGTGAAGTCGACGCTTTTCCCGTTGCCAAGACCGTTGCCGGAGCAGCCGCTGGCCGAAGCTCGCCTTCACTTTCACTTCCTCCAGTCTGCAGTCTCGCTCAATCCTTTATCATCACCCTTCACCCTCCGCAAACGACCCAGATTCGCTCCAACTCATCAGCTTCCAGCCAATGCAGACAATGTTGATCGATATCGCCAGAGCAGGGCCGCCACCACTACTGGCGTGAGAAGTTTGAACATGCCCTTTAAGCAGCCCTGTAACAGATGAAAGACCACGATCACCATCATTCGGTCGTGCTCCGCTGCCTCATTCACTCTCGGGAATTCTTCCTTGGGAATCGGCTTGTCAAGAAACTGGCAAAGTGGCTCCCATCCGCTACCGAGCTTGTACTCCAGAAGCCTCCCAGGCTGGTCTTTGAGACACTCGCGGATCTCTGCATAGTGTCTTCGATATCCATCCTTGGCCTTCCTCCTCCACTCTTGGGAATCGCGAGCATTGAACTGGCCTTGCATGACACCTTCGTGCACAACAGGGTTCAATCGCATCACTCCTTGAGAGTCCAGAACGCCCACGATACGGGCGGCGACTTGTTGATCCTGGCCGCGAATGATGGAATGTTCGAAAGACTTGAACCACGCATCTATATCTCTCTCGACTAAAATGACTTTGGCATCTGGATATGCTTTGATCAGTTCTGGGCCGAAGCTGTTGCTAGGCAGATCGCAGACTGCCGAACGATGACCAAGGATCTGATCCCAGAAGTCTGGAAATGTGAGGTCGGGAGAGCTGGCGCCGAAGTATTTGGACCGGAAAGCCTCCATCCACATATCGGCATCTGCGTAGTTCTCGTGCATATCAAAGCCATGAGCGGTTGAGTATCCCAGGACGTCAAGGGCGTGCTTCATTGAGGCTGTTCCTGTGCGACCCAGAGAGAGGTTAAGGACTTGCATCGGGACCTGTGAACGAGAAATTAGTGTCCAAAATCAGATGTTGGCCAATTTAAGCGCTCAACTCACAGTACGTCTGGCTCCATGTCGATCAATATTGCCCTTGACAAACATATGAGGGAACTTCTTCTTCGTTTCGGCATCGAAGCCAAACAAGAACTCTTTGAGACTCATGGCGGACAGCTTTCGAAATCAAAACCGCAGTGGCTCAGACAGAGCTAGCCGGACCAAAGGCCTGATATCGTGGACTCCGTGAGACTTAATTCCCTTGCATATGGGAAATAGGTGAAGGATCCACGGACGCGATCCTTCCAGCTGAAGGTCGCGTACACCAGCCCTACAAACAAAGGTGGGTCTGACCCGCCGCTGATCCAATCAGAGAGCTCGATGCTGCTGATGGGTGACAGAGTAGAACCAAGTACTCTCTTCGGAGATATTATACCTCGCTACGAACTTGACACATCGTGCACCGTCTTCATTCAGGCGACAACACCAATCCGATCAACATCAGGCGCATACTGTGTACTCGCGCTCAACCCACTGATCTTGATCGTATTCGGCCCAGTCGTACTAAACCCACTCAATCTTACCAGATGATTCTTCGTCACATCCTTATCCCAATTGTATCCCGTCAAAGGAAACAGCACACTCTGTCCTGGTCCTCCGTTGACGCTTGCTAGGTTGCTAGGTTGCCGGCATACACATCACGATCATTCGTGCATCGCTGCTCGAGCTTGACTGGTTCTCCCAGAGAGTCCTGATTGATGGCGATCAAGTCCTTATTCTGCAGGATGGTCTGAGTTGCAGTCGACATACTCGGGACAGCCGTCGACACCATCAGCGCTGATTGATCAGAGCCCAGATGGCGAAGCGACTGGCTTGCTCATTGGCCGTCATACCAGCATTGCCCACCTCAAGAAGATCCATATCGGCAAAGTGCCCTGGGCCTGAAAGGCCTTTCAGATTCACATGAATGGCCTCGTTGGTGATTCGCATCGCATTTGCCCAACCTTGGCAATGTCATCCGAAACACGGTAGGAGTTGGCAAGAGGCGGCGTCCATGCCGATGGTCCTTGGAGACCGATTGAGTCCCACCTCTTTCTCCGCCGAATCTTGACCCCCCCCCCTCCACCTATGCCATCCTCTCACGGCGGCAACGCAGGCTATATAGCACCACATCGCGCACAGCCATGGCTCCAGCGTCTCGTGCAAGCGTTCGTGATGGCTCCCCGGCCGCGCCGCCCACCGAAAAGGCCAAGGAAAGAGACCGCTTACGCGACAGCGTTTCTCGAAGATGCGTCGATCACACCGCAGATCCACCTCGCCCGTAGCACAAGAAAAGCCGCGTTATCGGCGTGGAGATCATGGGTCAGGTAACAATCTGGATATCGCTCATTTGATCAGGACATCCCACTTACAGATCATAGATTCTGCGAAGCTCCTGGGATCCAGCTTTCGTCACGCCCCGAAGCCCTATCTAAAGTAAGCGTGCAGGACCTTCGCAAGTTCCTGCACTGGCACCTTAACCACTCGGAGATCACGAAACTCGGCACTCTCTATGTCTTCGCCCGAAAGTTCAGACAGGCGTACAAGATCCAGACCGGACAGGTGTTGGACACGAAACTGATTTCGGAGATGAAACACGTGCGCCTCCCTCGATAGTATGTTCGCACGGGCTGACTGTTGACAGTATATCGAGAACACGCTACGAACGGAGTTCGATCTGCAGGAAGATCGATCCGACAAGCCCGTACTCAACGTCGATGACCTTCTGGCGACCTTGCATGTCCACTGGGTTCAGTGTCAGGAGTGGTACGCAGCTGAGCGTCAACGGGTACAGCTCTCTCTAATACTCTTGCTCATCGTGTATACCTCTGCGCGGCCTTCGGCGGTCGTGGACTGCGAGGGCAAAATGCTCCCTGCTGATCTCGACGAGGATGAGCTGAACTTCCCGGGACAGTTTACCTCTTTCGAGACCGCTGGGGACTGCTTGAAGTATAAGGATATCCAGATATTCAAGGTCAAGGGACAGTCTCAAGACGACCACGTCTTGCTCATGATTGTTACCCTTAGGCTTATGAAAGGCCAGCGCAACAAGTCTCTTGCGTAGGTGTGTTCTCCCCCATAAGCTTCTATGCTGACGACATTTCATAGGCCGAAATACGTTTTCCACGAGCGGGATGACAATCTCGCCTTCTGTCCAATCCTGCACGTTCTCGCTCTTGCATTCGCAGACAAGGCATTCAGTAGTCCGTGGCTACAGGAACCAAAGGACATCTATACGTTCCATGTCGATGGCGATCGAGGCCTTCAGGGACTGCCTCTCGAGTGGAAGCGTGATATGCTCGATGTTCCGGTTTTGCGCCGGTCTACGGATAGCCGGGCCGCCTTGAAATACCATGAGGCTCGCGACGCCAACTCAAGGCTGGGCAAAGCAGTGGGCTACAAGGACCCTTTCCAGTTCTACCAGGGTCGACGGGGCGCTGGCGAGGCCCTGAACGGTAAGACCGGCGCTCGACGAACAGAATGTTCGACCGCGTCGCTAACATCGCTGTAGCTCGCACCACGGTAGCGGTCCGCAATCGGGCTATGGGACACAGCCGAGCAGAGATATACGACAAGTATTACACCAACCAGACTGTCGCTGCCGACACCCAATCCGCGTTCCTTGGAACGCCATCGCAGGACTGGATGGTCAGTCTTGCTTCCCATCTCGGTCTTACGCGTGACCCAAGCGCACAGAAACTAGTTCCAAACCCAACATCACAAGAGGTGGACAGTCAGCACGAAGTCTCTCAGTTGATACAACAGACACAGGAATTACGATCCTAAATCGTCCAGAGGTACGGGAGCTTAAGGAGTGCTCTTCGAACTCCTACCCTAGACGCGTACAAATCGAGTCAAGCGCAACTTCGAGGCGCGCGACTCCGAGCATCGAAGGAGCTAAAGAAACAACGATGGAAGGAGCACTTCGACACAATTGGTACGACGGAGATCGCTCGACAGCGGATGGGGCAACCGCTACCTTCATCACAGAATCCGGAAGTGCAATATGAGTTCGAGGAGCGAGCCCTACTCTCCGAGCTCCTTTGCCGAAACGATGACGTGAGCAAGCTTCAAACAGGCGACGTGATCCATCGACGCCTCCAAGCGTTGACCGCTATGGTGGCTTTGTGTCATCGTCGTCAAGGCCCTCGCCAGCGACGGCGTCGCTCCGCCAGCCCCGTACCAAGTGAGCCTTATGCCGATATGATCAACCTCGATTGTCTCCAAGGAAACCAGTGTCCTTGGTGTCTTCACGATGAGACTCTATCAAAAGGCAAACGGCAGTTTGCATACTCGCAGATCAGCAAGTTGCGGGACCACATCCAGGAGAAGCACTTCCCACAGCAAATCGACGGGATAGAGCCGGCGTGTCTTCTCTCTCAACAAGTGGACCAATACTGTTGCCCCTTCACCCACTGTGGACAGAACCACCACAGCGAAGACCATCTGAAAAATCACTTAGCTAGCAGTCATGATTTCTTCTGTGCCCCGGCATTGTATGACTCTAGAAATGACGACTCCTGGTCAGGGATCATTTGAAGGATGGGACTAGCAACCTCTTAGAAGCTAATGAAACCGTGAGCTATTGCTATAAAATTCTGCTTTCTACTTGCCGCGATGGACGAGATGTAGCCGGCACGGTGTATACAGTGCTGGACATGAATCGAGACATTGCTTAGAAGAAGCAAATCAGCCTATCCAAACAATCGCCTTCTTGAGAACAGCTTTATTCTCGTACTGCTCTCCTTCGGCATTGCCAGCAACTAGCACTAGCGGGGTACAGAGCAGAGTGATGCTACGGCCATCAAGAGCCTCCGGAGTGTGCTCGAGATCTCGCTTGTGCAGAGGATGAACTTCAAAGACATCTAATGTAACGTCCGTCCCTACGTCACGGGACGCCCGCCGTGCCGGGACACGAACATCTATTTTCTAAGGTATTTCGCCATGGCCTCAATTTCAGATCTCGATCTTGGTTGACGCTTCGTTCTTCGCCTCTTTGCGCAATACGTCCACTTCCCCTTATGCCAAATGACCGACCCTAAGTCCAGATATCTAAGTTCAACGTCAGCGGCCAATTTTGTGTCAAAGACTCAATACACGCTGTAGCACGCTCATGGGTCTGCAAAGGGCTACAACATAAGACCTAGGAACAGCCAGAGCCGCGAGCTACCATCTACAATAAAGTTTGAGATCAAAGTAGGCAATGCTAACGCCGTTGCAAGGGTAAGAAGGTAAACAACTAGTATCTGCGATAGGCGAAGCTCGGATAGCTCGGGTAGCGGAACGCTTATTCCTAGCCGGCTCCGGAGAGTGTGCGCCAGAATGACGTAACTGTGAAGCGCTCGATGCGCAGCGACTAGATGCTTCTAGTCTGATGTGATCCACGCCGCACCGAGTAGGTAACAGGCCTTGCTTCAACATGAATCGTCGTTCCACATAGCCCTCAACTTTCACGGCTCTACGTACTCGAGGGATGGGGAGAGCCGATGCGGTTTAGCCCGCGCCGCTTCGAGATCGCGACGGCCAAGCCCGCGTAATCGTCGCCCCCCGAACATCGCTACTCTCCTCCCAGCTGCTCCTCCTCCCTCACCTGTCGTCCGCCCTCACCTTGCTCGCTCATTCTCGCGCCCGCTCATTCTCGCGCCCATGGATGCGCGCCCCAAGTCCTCCCCTCACTATCCGAGATCGCGGCAGCCGGCGCGTTCGCCACGGTGCGAAGGACGAGATCGTAGAACCGCTGCCACCTGCGAACGGATGCCTCCTCGACCGTGCGATCACCGCGACTGCATCGCACGGTCAACCACGACATCTGGCAACTTATGCGCAAGCGCCCTCCCCCGACTGGGGACACGTCACCCTCGCCGTGCGGCACCGCCGTAGACGTTCCAGGTTGAGCTCCCGCTCGAGGGTCGCAGCCGTCTGACTGGACCGTGTGTGAGGCAGACACCTATCGCGGTGCGCCACTTTGAATAGGGATGGCGATCGAAAGAGCTAGCGAGGACTGCTTGAGGAAGAAGGTGGGCGAGCATAGGCTCAGCTCGCTCGATCTGGTGAGGACACTGTGTTGGAGAGTCGTAGCTCTAAGCTCTATTTGTGGCCAGTGGAGCGGCGCCACCAACACAACGCCGCAGCTGTGCGTCGCGCTAAAGCGCAAGAAAGTACCCAGGAGGCAGCTCCCTACGGCATACGGCACCGATTGCGCGGGCGGGCGCATAGATGACCTGTGTGTGCACGACGCAACGACTCGGCGCCGCTATTTGGCGACAGACGCAGCGGGTGAGTGGTGTGCTGCGCCAGCCTGGAGCAACAGCTGCGTAGTTGCACGGCAGGGAACGGTGCAATCGATCAACACTCTGGATTCGAAAAGGTGTTATATAGTAGAGCTTGAAGTGCAGCGCCAAGTCTTGAAAGCGCGCGATGGACAAGAGAAAGAGCGCCTAGTTATGGAGAAGAAGACTGCTTTGAAGGTTGAAGAGCTGTGCACAGGACTGCCTAGCGAATTCGCCCTGTACTTGAACAACAATAGCGTTAAAAATTCTCCTTCAAATATACTCAAGAGTCCGGGGCATGCTGCTGCCTTGATCTCAGCTGCACTCCCGCGCTATCAACGCACCTCGCCCTGTCTCATTGGCCCAAACTCTTCAGAAGCTAGTGCAGGGTGCGTCGAATTCGAAGACGCTTGAGACGACCGGCTGTAGATCCATCATGTCGATCGACGAGAGGCAAGATGTAACTGCAAGCGGCCAAAGCGATAGTAGCGTCTCGACATTTCGATGTTCAGGACTCCTGCGCCATAGCTGTGTCAATGTGATCAACGTTCTCCAGTGTCGCCGTCGTGATGTCGCAAATTGGGAAAAGACAAGCAGCCTGAAAAATGATGTTGCCAATTAATGTTGGGTAGTTGGCCTCTTCTGCCGCTTCGTAGCAGCGTCGAGATTGATAGCGAGTTCGTCAGCAGATGTCTCCGACTCAGAGGACTCTCTTGCTACGACGGACGAGCCGATATTCTCGCTTTCAGTCCTGCCGGACGATCTCGTGTCTGTTGACAGACACGATATGCAGTCACCAATGAGCGCGCTTGGGATGACTTGCTAAGTCATCTCAGTAAAGTCAAGCTTGACGACTGCACGTCTATGACGGAATACACCAACAAGATACGACAGATCAAAGCTGATCTCAAGACTGTCGCGTATGACATGACCGATGACATGTTCGCCACTGCTCTGCTTCATGGTCTGCCTCCAAACTTTCGCAACTTTAAAGAAAACTACGATTGGATTCGCTCGATCACTCCCAACAACTCTCCTGATCTGGAGTACCTCTTCGAACGACTCCACGTCGAAGAAGCTAAGCAAGTACGGTTGAAAGAAGAAAGAAGGGCAAGGGATAGGCTAAGACATGAACCGAACACTGGTTGTGGACACACAAGCTTTCGACGACCAAAGCGTGAAGACAAGAGCCACTTGAAATGCAACTTCCCTGGCTGTGGCAAGACTGGACATACTGAAGACACGTGCCGGACCAAAGACCCATCCAGAGTTCCACGATCTGTTAAGGACAGGATATCCTCCAACAACGACAACAAACCCACTATGGGCTGCGCCACGGAGAGCAACTTTTCCAGTTTCAAGGATGCGTACACCTGTGCCGATAACTTAGGTACAACTCCCCCGTCTATACTCCAGACAAACGCAGCTGACACTGCACTACAGATGTGTAGTGTAAGGGCTCGCGAATGGTTGCCGGAATCAGGGGGAGTTGGCACAATTCACCTGGAATCTGGAAAGTCAATGCTTGGAAACAAAACGTGGGGAGCCTTCCTCGTTGGCACATCGTGTACACCAGACACTTGGTTAGCAGACACTGGAGCGAATATGCATATTGTCAATGATACAAAGTGGTTCAAAAAGGGAACTTTTCGTCCGTTCAGCGGTTGTGCTATGAATATCAGTACCGCTGATGGATCTACAACTCTTTTCGTGAAAGGAGGAGGCACGGTCGAGATCGTTCTCCTGAACCCGGATGGTATTCCGGCCAAGATCTCACTTCATGAAGTCGCCTATGCCCCACAGGGGAAATGCAACTTGTTTTCCGGCGGCATGTTTGCCCAGAAGGGCAACCTGACCGGTGTCTACAATGACCGGTTTATGACATGGGTTGACAATCGAGGGAACACGATTGGACATGCGCCGTTCAACAATGGTCTGTACCACCTCAGTATTGAACTCCAACGTTCTTCTATTGAGCCAGTGGAGATTGTTGCTGCTACGGTGAATTTTGATGACCCTGTGTGGAAATGGCATCGCCGACTCGGCCACCTCGGACTACAGAACATGTTGAAATTACTGGAATCCTCCACTGGGATGGAGATCACAGCAGCGCAGGTACGAGCGAAACTGAAGGCTGTATGCCCGGTGTGCGCAGTCACGCGAGCTCTGGTGAAGATACCACGAGATCCAGCCAAGCGTCATGCTCAGCAACCAGGACAGATGGTGCATGTTGATGTGTGGGGACCGTATCCAATCCAAGGATTCGATGGCACAAAGTACTTCCTGTTTATTACAGACGACTGTACCCGCTACACATGGAGCGCGCGTTTTGATCACAAACACCAGCTTTTGGAGATTTTCACATCCCTAGTGAGATTCATTCAAAAACCTACGATATTACTATCCGATGTTGCCGCCTGGATAATGAATTCGAGAACGGACCAGTTGCCAGATGGTGTGACTCTCACTTTATTGCGAGGGAGCACATTGAGCCCTATGCGCACTACCAGAATGGAGTCACTATACGCGAAAGGGCAGCGCCGATGGTACAAGAAACATCAATTTCCGGACAAGTCTCCAAAATCATTTCAGAAAAGGGAACGGAACTCTTACGTGTTTCTAGCATCCCGGAGAATCTCTGGCCAGAAGCCATTCAGCATTCTGTCTGGCTCAAGAATCGAACACCAGCGCGGGCATTGCGAAAAAACAATGCGAAAACTCCATACGAAGCTTTGAAGGGTGAGAAACCTACCCTCACGCGCGAGCGAATATGGGGGAGTAGAGCATATGTTACCTATCCGCTTGAGTTTAGACACAGGGCAGACATGATGAAGCTACACAGTCCTCGAGGCTGGTTAGGATACTTTGTCGGCTGTGAAAGTGAGGCGATGTATCACATCTACTCACCCGCGAAACACAAAGTCTATCGAATTGGAGTCTCCAGAATCGAAGACGGAGAGGGACTAAACGACCCTCATGATGCACCGTGTCTGGAAGATAGAATTCCTGCCGCGGATTTTGCAAGCTCGGAGCGCACCGATGTCGGAATCAACAATGAATTAGTCAATGACATGGACAGTACAGATCATACTGTTCCTCCTGTTTCTGAGGGAATAAATGATCAGGATACGAGCACGGAGGACGAAAGCGACCTTGGTACAGCCAGATCTACGATCGCGTCCAGATATTTCGTGCAGACAGCACATGCAAGTATGGCAAAGAGGAAGATGGGTGACGACACAATGCTAGCACCCAAGCAAAGCCGCCAAGCCACACATTCTGCGGGTGAATTAAACCAGGAAAGGTCATCTTCCTCGGACACGGAAGACGACTCCTGGTACTACGCAAATGATGGCTCCGTATCCCAGGCGTACTGGGACTTCGTCGCAAAACATGGGACCCGCAAGAAGAAGACTTACTTGCCAGACGATGAAAGATGTGACAGGTGTTTCCGATTTGGGCGAAGGTGCGATGTAGTAATGACAAGAATACCTTGCACGATGTGTGCTACAAGAAGAGAACGGTGTCAACCTCAGACAAAACAAACAAGGCAGCTAGTGCTTCCTGAGAATCGTGACCAGAAGAAGCAGATTGGCGGATTGGCACAAGATCCTCCGTGTCGGAGGTGTTTCAAATTCTCCCTACCATGCCTACTTAGTGATCCAGCGAATCCGAAATGCAACAGGTGCCGAAAATTGAATCGACCATGTATTTGGGACTTGGATGGAGCAGAGAAGTCAAGATACAATGAAGACCGCAAAGTGGAAAGGCAACATGCATCACAGGAGAGACTTGGATTCAGCGCTGTTCCTCGGGACAAAAAATGCTATCGATGTGAGATCAGGAGGATAGCATGTGATGGAAAACAGCCTTGCAACAAATGCAACACTAAACGCCTGCGTACAACTTGTCGACCTCAAGGACTTGAACATCTACCGATATGTGTTCACTGCAGCTCTGTCAATGCTCACTGCGATCGTGGGCAACCGTGCAAGAGGTGCATTAGCAAGAAGAGAACTTGCTCGTATGAAGCTCAGGACGGCCTGCTCTTTCGCTCGTACACCGCGCCCGATGGTCCTATTCCAAAAGGTTTCGCATCGGTGGGAGCCCTGAATGAAGGAGAGTCATCTGATGACGAGTGTGTCCGTTGTAAAAGAAAGAAACTGAACTGCAGTGGCGAATATCCATGCCATAAATGTGTCCGGGATCAGATGACTTCCCAGATTGCCCATTGCAATTATCGACATTCCAATGGATCATACGACTCATGGACAGTACGACCTTTTGAACCAGATAAACTCGGCCAGTCAAACATCCGCGAGGACTATGAACACTACGCTGGTAGAAAGAGGGGTGCAACTGAAGAGGTAAAAGCTTTGATACGCTCATCGAGGCCCAGGCGCTCGACAAGTGCAAGGGACCTACGACCATTGAGAAAGGAGACTCTTCCCGACGACGTAGACCACAATGAGCTTGAGTCCGTACACGAAGAGTCCAAGAACAGGCTTAAACGCTTCAAGTTTGCACTATCTGCGGAAATAGCTCCAGCACTCGGACTAAGACTCTTGAGCTCTGCTGGCACGAAGTACTACAAGGCAAAACAGGCGGAACTCAAAGCTCATAGTGAGAAGTGTACTTGGCTGGTTGTCCCAATCCCAGAAGGAGTTCACCCTATTACATCACGATGGGTAACCACCGACAAGTACGGACCAGATGGTCAAATTACGAAGCAGAAAGCCAGATTGGTCGCCAGAGGCTTCCAGCAGGAGGAAGGCGTAGATTACGAAGAAACGTTCGCATCCGTGGTGAAACCTGCATCGACGCGCATCTTGCTTGCGTTAGCTGCCATTCTCTTATGGCCAGTTCATCAGGCCGATGTCAAGACAGCTTTCCTGAACAGCGATCTGGACAAGCCAGTATACATGAGAGCACCTCAAGATATCAAGTTACCTGGTGGACACTGTCTTCTGCTGCTCAAGGCACTGTACGGATTGAAACAGTCCCCACGTGCTTGGTATCAAAAGCTTCGGAACACCTTGATCGACTGGGGCTGGCGCATCTCAGCTTATGACCCGTGTGTCTTCATAAACGACGGCACCGGGCTCATACTTGAAGTTCATGTAGATGATATCAACATCATGGGGAAAGACCTCCAAGCCATCCTTGAGTTCAAAATTCTTATGTCAAAAGCATTCCCAATGACGGACGAGGGAGAGTGCTCTTGGTATCTGGGTATGCACGTGGAACAAAAACCAGGAGAAATTCGCATCCACCAGAGACGATACATCGACGAAATTGTCGCCAAGTACGGTTTCGATCAAGCAGCGCCGGTGAAAACACCCCTCGAGAAAGACATTAAACTCACAAAAGAAGATACTTACGTTGCACATCCAAAGCTCCGGCAACAGTATCAATCCAAAGTCGGATCACTCAACTTTGCCAGTAATCAGACAAGACCAGACATCGCCTTCACTACAGGATATGTGGCTCGTTATGCATCTAATCCAAGTAGGACTCACATGGATTCGGTGAACCGCATCTTTGCCTACTTGAAAAACGATCCAGCGAAGGGCATTGTCTATTCTGCCAAGCACGGACTTGATCTCAAGGGTTTTGTCGATAGCGACTTCGCTGGATGTGAAGACTCACGTAGGTCAACGACTGGGTGGGTATTCACGCTCGCTGGGGGACCTGTTTCCTGGTCTTCTCAACGACAGAAGACAGTGGCTACGTCGACAATGGACGCAGAATATATCGCAGGCGCAGAGGCGGCGAAGGAAGCAGTATGGATTCGCAACTTCATCAACGATCTACGCATTCCAGGAGTCCATATCGACAAAGTCCCACTATACATCGACAACAACTCGGCATTGAAGCTTACAAGGAATCCGGAGTTCCATAACAGATCGAAGCATATCGATGTCAAACATCACTTCATCCGAGAGAAGGTAGACGACGGATCTATTAACACTCTCCGAGTCGACACGGCAGATAACCTAGCGGACATTTTCACCAAGGCCCTGTCACGAGCCACCCATGAAGACTTGGTCAACAGACTAAATCTGCTGTCAGGGGGAGTATGAAAAAAGGGAAATCAAAAGACCTTGTGATCCTTAGGGGAGTGTCACAGCTCTCCGTTCCGTGCCACAGGGGGAGAGTTGAATCCCATGGTCACGTGATATCCACCCTACTGCCTGGTAGGCAGCTACGCCACTGGGATGGCTGCCTAGTAGGCAGTCAGTGGCGATTAGGTTGCTAGCAGCAGGAGTAATAGATATAGGTAGCAATGTGGCTACTCATAGATAGAAGCATCACACTTGTTCTTAGTTCCAAGCTTCAACTGCTTCGGCACACACGAAACGCTAGAGGTGCTAGAGCATTGTTTCGCTAACAATATCCTCTTATGTCGTCTCCCTTCCCACACGTCCCATAAGCTTCAGCCTTGCGATGTTGCTGTCTTTGGCCCGTTAAAGACAGCTTACCGCGACAACGTTGAGCGAATGGAACGGGGAGGTGTGGAGACCATCGGAAAGGAGCATTTCACTTCGCTATATAGCCCTGCAAGGCAGAGGGCATTCACCAAGCGGAACATTCTCGCAGGATGGAGCAAAAGTGGATTGTTCCCATTCAACCCGGACAGAGTGCTGGATCATCTGCCAAAGCCTCCAGAGTTGACGGAGGCTGACGAGGTGACGGCCGGGCCTGCCCCACAGAGCACGACCTTGACAGTACCGGCAATGTCAGAAGTACCAGCAATGCCTGTAACACCTGTTACGCCTGTATCAGTAGAGCCTTTTATGTCGCTCCAGAACATGATTATTGAGCACGATGCCCAAGTACTTGACCAGTGGGGCAACTTAGCCTCCAAAGACACCTGCAGAAGCTCACGAAGGCCGCCCAAACTTTCCTTTGCGAAGAATGCTCTCCAGCGCGATCAAATTCGGTTCTTGCTTGAGACAAATAATGAAGCTAAACCCCGACGTGCGACAAAGTCATTGGTACTGGGTAGGGCAAAGGTAGTAAGCTATGAGGACCTGGTGGAAGCGCGGGCGGAGCGAATGAAGAGAGACGCTGCCAAGGAGAATGCCAAGAACAGAAAGCAGAGTCGAAAGCGTAAGAATGACGAGCCAGAGACAAGTTCTTCCCCTCCTATTGCAGAGATGACCCGAGTCACCGACATGCCAGAATCTGCGAGAGCATCATTGAAATTGAGCGAGATGCACGATCCAGAGGATGCACTTGCGACGATTCCCCAAGGAGCCCCAGTTGCGCGGATGTGGTAGCCGAGATGTGGATGAGGTCATTGAGGTATTGTTGGGCGACTAGGACAATCGTATCTTGTTAGAAAGGAAGTGACTGGGGCAGCATATTATGCAGGATAGGCGGCAACACGCATTCATGAAAGCAATCACGTCTTACTTCAAGGTCTGTCTTTGTCCTGCGAAAAGAAAGCAACTGTGCCTTATGACAAAGCTAGATGGCATCCTTCGTCTGCCCGTTCGCCCGGTATGCACGTGCGAGCTCGTGCTGCGATGCGAGTCGACTGGGATGATCCTCCCCGAGCGATGTCTCTTCGATAGCGACGACACGCTCGAGCAGCTGGATGGCATCCTTCGTCTGCCCGTTCGCCCGGTATACACCTGCGAGCACGTGCTGCGATGCGAGTCGACTGGGATGATCCTCCCCGAGCGATGTCTCTTCGATAGCGACGACACGCTCGAGCAGCTGGATGGCATCCTTCGTCTGCCCGTTCGCCTGGTATACACCTGCGAGCTCGTGCTGCGATGCGAGTCGACTGGGATGATCCTCCCCGAGCGATGTCTCTTCGATAGCGACGACACGCTCGAGCAGCTGGATGGCATCCTTCGTCTGCCCGTTCGCCTGGTATACACCTGCGAGCACGTGCTGCGATGCGAGTCGACTGGGATGATCCTCCCGAGCGATGTCTCTTCGATAGCGACGACACGCTCGAGCAGCTGGATGGCATCCTTCGTCTGCCCGTTCGCCTCGTATGCACGTGCGAGCTCGTGCTGCGATGCGAGTCGACTGGGATGATCCTCCTCGAGCGATGTCTCTCGGATAGCGACAACACGCTCGAGCAGCTGGATGGCATCCTTCGTCTGCCCGTTCGCCTCGTATACAAGTGCGAGCTCGTGCTGCGATGCGAGTCGACTGGGATGATCCTCCTCGAGCGATGTCTCTCGGATAGCGACAACACGCTCGAGCAGCTGGATGGCATCCTTCGTCTGCCCGTTCGCCTGGTATACACCTGCGAGCACGTGCTGCGATGCGAGTCGACTGGGATGATCCTCCCCGAGCGATGTCTCTTCGATAGCGACGACACGCTCGAGCAGCTGGATGGCATCCTTCGTCTGCCCGTTCGCCTCGTATGCACGTGCGAGCTCGTGCTGCGATGCGAGTCGACTGGGATGATCCTCCTCGAGCGATGTCTCTCGGATAGCGACAACACGCTCGAGCAGCTGGATGGCATCCTTCGTCTGCCCGTTCGCCTCGTATACAAGTGCGAGCACGTGCTGCGATGCGAGTCGGTCGGGATGATCCTCCTCGAGCGATGTCTCTTCGATAGCGACGACACGCTCGAGCAGCTGGATGGCATCCTTCGTCTGCCCGTTCGCCCGGTATACACGTGCGAGCCCGTGCTGCGATGCGAGTCGATCAGGATGATCCTCCTCGAGCGATGTCTCTCGGATAGCGACGACGTGCTCGAGCAGCTGGATGGCATCCTTCGTCTGCCCGTTCGCCTGGTATACACCTGCGAGCACGTGCTGCGATGCGAGTCGACTGGGATGATCCTCCCCGAGCGATGTCTCTTCGATAGCGACGACACGCTCGAGCAGCTGGATGGCATCCTTCGTCTGCCCGTTCGCCTCGTATGCACGTGCGAGCTCGTGCTGCGATGCGAGTCGACTGGGATGATCCTCCTCGAGCGATGTCTCTCGGATAGCGACAACACGCTCGAGCAGCTGGATGGCATCCTTCGTCTGCCCGTTCGCCTCGTATACAAGTGCGAGCTCGTGCTGCGATGCGAGTCGACTGGGATGATCCTCCCCGAGCGATGTCTCTTCGATAGCGACGACACGCTCGAGCAGCTGGATGGCATCCTTCGTCTGCCCGTTCGCCTGGTATGCACGTGCGAGCCCGTGCTGCGATGCGAGTCGATCAGGATGATCCTCTACGAGCTTGCCTCTTAGTTGATAGGATTCGTTCAACCAGTGTAGTGCTTCTTTTGTCCTCCCGTCAACTAGGAGGCATTGTCCTACTTTCATACAAAGCTTGCTTTTGTCCTCCACTAATCTGTCGAGCCCAGTGTTAACACTCGGCCAGTCGAGCTTCATTCGTGTGACGTGCGGCAAGTAGGCCCTCCAAACATTGCGATTTGAATATTCATCTGTAGGAAATATTGCCACAAGGTGACCTGTGGCTTGCGCCAGCATCTGGGCTGTACGACTACCTTCTCGGAGCCAGATACGGCTCGCCATGTGCACTAGCCGATGCATATCATACGTTGTCCCGTCTGCCTGCTTGGTCAGGAACGAATATGAGCATAGTGTGCCGATTGCGTTTATCGTCCGTGCTTCTGGCCGTACGGTAGGCAGAATGGAACGCGGGATTCCCTTCCATTCGATGTATGATATGTACTGCAGGAGGTCTGCTGCAACAGGATCTTGCTCAAGAATCTGCTTGAAAGACACGGCCCATGTCGTCGCGACAGCACTAGACGACTCCTCGTAGCGCGTGCTGTCTCGAATTTCGGCGCTCATAAGGTATACCAAGTCTTCATCGGTGCTCCGAAGAAGCTTTGAATACTCTGAAATGGACATCTGGTTGATGTTGATGTAGGCAGCTGCTTGAGTGATGGCGAGAGGTAGATGCTCTAGCTCGGCAAGGAAGCTTGTTACTGTCGTTGGATTCCGAAGTAAGCCTGTATTAACCAAGGCACCTCTTAAGAGCTCTGTCGCTTCCTCTGTTGTCGGAATCTTCAAATTGAGTACATTGCTGCCTACGAGACGCTGCGCGACGCCAGATGTGCGTGTCGTGAAGATCGTTACGCCTAAGCGGCTCTCTGGTAAGTATCGAAGCAAGCCATCGCTACGCGTTGACCGTTCGAGAATCTCGATATCGTCCGCATTGTCGATAATAAGGAGCCACCTGCCAGCACTTGGAGCGCTTAGATAACGCCTGACTAGCTCTTTTGAGTCCTCGCCATGGTTTGCACCCGATCGTAACCTAAGCTGTTGTGCAATCAATTCGGTCGCGCGCTCAAAGGTTTCGACACTAAGCGCAGGTATCCAAAAGATAGATATGCCCGGATGCTGTTCTAGCACTGAGTATGCAAAGCTGAGCACTAATTGTGTCTTGCCGATGCCACCGAGCCCAACGATAGCTAATCTCTGGCAATCTGGAGCTGTGAAGACTCGGCGCCCGAGGACTTCAAGTTGGGCTCGCCGACCGACAAACTGATGATTCTTCGAAAATGGTATATACACGGCACGCTTCGACGGTCCTATACAGTGATTAGTCGATCATGCGCTGCCTCAGACGACCATACACTACCTACGCGTCGTTTCACGCGCTGACTGCATCGTTGCCACCTCTGCCGCCGGCATCCATAACAGCAGCTCTTTGGCATACGCCGCCGCTGCCGCCGCCGCGTACGGCTGCCACCGCTTGTTCTTGTGCGAGTCGGCGTAGTCGCACACCCTCGGATCACTACGCACGGGAAATTATCCATCAACCCAGCCGCTTCCATCTCAAAGCAAATGATCTCTTCCTGCCTGGCGATGCGATCTCGTGTCGGTCCATCCTGACGACTGCGTTGCCCGATGCGATGTTACCGTAATGGATCTCTGGTTGCTCCTCTTCGCGCTCCGGTCGATGCTGCAAGTGGTTAGGATCGCACTGCGCACAAGTACTGTTGCCTTTGACATGGCCATAGCTTGCCTCGAAGAACTGGTCATTTGCGCTGCCTGGCGTCCGTACGTCTTGGCCATTTTCGGATACTTTGACAACATCTCGTCCAAGTGCTGCTGTAGATTGTGGCCCGACATGAGGTGTTGCGCCTCCAGACCTATTATTGCACTTCGCAGCGGCCGTGGAGGTTTGTCCAAAGTGCCCGTACGCCGGAATTCTCCTCCATCCTCCACTTTGCCAATGTCCCACTGCACTACTCCGCCATGCTGTCCAGTCGGCTTGCTTACCACTACATCGCCTAGCCGTATGTCTCGATCGTCACCCAGACGCCGCCACAGATTCCGACCATGAGGCCAATCTTGATCGGGAAGCTGCGCATCATGTGTACAGCAACGGCGCTCGCGGATGATGTTCCCATGTCGCTAGGGAGGCAGGCGACAGCGACGCCGTGGTCACCGATCTTGCCGAAAGTGTAGTCGTTCTCGTCACCAGCAGCGGGAGGTAGGCGTGGATGCTCCTCGTCTAACATCGCCCTTACTGCGGCCTTTTCTGTCGCCAACGCGCAGATGATACCAACGCTGTATGCGTCGCGATCGCGGCTGGGCGTCTGCATTGCGGCGAGTGGTAGCAGGCTGATTGCTCAGTAGCATACGTATTGTCATGAATACCATCGGGCCGAGGATCTGTCTCTCGATTATCAGCACACGACGCTGTCAGCCTACAGCTCAGCAGCTCAGCCTCTCGCATCTCGCATCTCGCTCGGTTATACTCCCGCGGCGTCAAGCCTGCGTGCTTGCGTTGTAGCACAGCAGCTCATTAACGCAACAGCCCTATTGGCTAAACGTATTTCATGAGTCGGCAGCTGCTGCGCTCTATGTTTACAGTTGCGAGTACGGAGGACCTCATTGACAAAACAACATGCCTTTGATGCCGACATATTGCAGTGCAGTTGAGATCTTCTGGTCTCTTGAAGGGAAGTCGGAACGTGGATCCTTCGGAGCGTTCTGAACTGCCTCAACATAGCAATTATCGATCTTTCACATCAATCAGCAACCAAACCACAGCAAATGACAACGTGAGTAAGTACTACTCACCTTCATGTACGCCACATTCCACCTAGCCAACTGCATCGCGTCCTCCCTCTCATACCCCAAACTCCCCACCCTCAACGGACTACTCTTCGTATCACAACTATTCACCCCTCGATCCGCATACATACTCTACTCAAACCCCTTCGACCTCGCCAATAGACTCAACGGCGCAATCCCACTGGGAAATGCAGTGGCATCGTAAGTGATGGAGTCGTTGGATTGCCCGTTGTAGCCTTGCCAGCCGCAGTCGATTTGGAAGTATTTGTAGCCGGCTGATAGGAAGTCGTGGGAGGCGAAGGAGGTTATCGTGCTGTTGATGTAGGATGAGTTGGGGGAGCAGCCGATGTCGTTGTGGGTGTTGAAACCGAGGACGGGTGTTCTTCCAAATTCATTGATCCAAGGCTTGCACGAAGGCCGGAGCTACGAGGAGCAACGCTGATAGGCCTGGGGCCATGTTGTCTGATCGAAATTTCCTCGTCAGGAATGTTCACGCTATGTCTGGTCGTTTCTCGGGCATATATGTGTCTTCCAGAGCAAGATCGGGTAATGGCGTCCGCTTTCTAAACCAATACGGGCGAATTTTGAGTTGGATCGATTGCTGGAGAGTTGGGAAGCTCGTGAAAGCTTGCAAGTGATCGACAGGCACGAGGGAGACTCAGATTTAGTTTCCTGAGACTCAGGGCTATTATCCTGAGATTTGGGCTTTTCTTCCTGGGATTTACCTGCACCCTCCTCCTGTGATTTACCACCTCCTTCCTGCCCATCAGCATCAAGACTGGTAATTTCGGTTACTTCGCACATGCTCTACGATTTAGACGTCACCTTTACAGAAAGCGAGTTAGTAGCCGAGATCCTTTGAGATTGTTCGAATTGTTCTTGAGCTCAAAGTGTTCGTTCAATGTCTTTGATCGTCAGCCTATGGCAGGAGGTTCCAACGAAAGTCCAAGATACTAATCATTTTGGAGGACGAAGGCCCACATTGCTAAGGTCAGTTCAACGAATGCTCAAGTCATCACTTCCTCAATTCACCTCCAATGCTCACCCGCTCTTCTTCTTGGGTTTGGGCTGAGTCTTGCTCTTGGCAAGATAAATCTGAAGCTCATTGTAGTCCTCCCTCTCCTTCTCGGTAGGCCGACTGGATTGATCGAGTGCTCCCTGCTCCTTCTGAGTAGGCTTGAGGGCCTTCAAATCCTTGTCCTCGATCCTCTCCAACTTGAAGCGCCAATACTTGCCCTGCCCTGCCTTCCTCTTGTTCAGCTTGGAGCCGTCTTCGGCTGTAATCTGGTAAAGACCATCGTAACGAAATCCGACAGAAGACCCAGACGAGCTGCAGCCAGCTCTGCGGATCACGCGGACAGGTTCGCCGTCGATTGAAGCGCGCAGAGTCTCGATGCCTCTGCGGTCGGTCTGCTGCTTCGCACTCATGTTGGCCACATTGGGAGCTTGATGAGGATCAGAACAGTCTTGGCTTCCAGGTGCTGCGTACCATATAGTGCTGCCGCTATCCTCGTTCAAACCTTTGTATCTGCTGGCGAGGATAATCGAGTATGCTCCGTTGGTAGGATCGCCGTAGATTCCGTTCGCGGAATGTCCGTGAGCGCCATTGACCCAAGCGTTCATCTGATAAGGATACCACTGGCCAACGGAAATGCCGTTATGGCCGCTCTTGTTGGCTTCCTTCTTGGTGTGACCATTGCGCAAGACAGGCCATCCGGTGCTGCTGCTCACCGCAAGGCCGTCCATGACTTTGCCGACACCCCAAAGAGGGTCATCCAGAGGCGGAATGACTTGGCCAGGGTCAGCGTTGCCGTCGCTTCCACTATCGTTGGCGTTGGTATTGCTGGCAGAAACGGGAGCATTGTTGGTGATTCCAGAACTGGCAGTGGAAGCATCCTTCATCTCGAGTTCCTCCTCCTCCTCCGCTTCTTCATCGTCCCCGTCACCTCCATCTTCATCCTCCTTGCTCTCCTTCTTCTCGCCCTCATCAGTTGCCATCTTATCAGCATCGCTGGAACTGCTCGGTGTCGGTGTTCGCTTCGATTGGGCGCTTTGAGTCTCGAATTTGGCGACAAGAGCCTTCGCACGGGCCTTGATCCTAGGATCCATGTGGATGAAGCCGACCGCTTACATGCTAGTGAGCACGCCATGAAGCCCCGTCTCTTGCCACAGCGCAAGTTCCATGGGCTCCTGATGCTCCAGTCGCTCGAAAGTCAAGTCTAGACGATAGTAGGTGGTCTCGGACTCTCCATCGGTTGGCGGCTTGCCACTTTGGGCACTTCTCTGCTGATAGCCATTGATATAGACCTTGTCGGACACGATCTGTGCCTTTAGAACATCCTTGGCTGGGATTTGAACTTTGATTCCGTCCTTCGAGCCTGGCTCATAGATTGTGCGGTTGTACTTGGAGGCCATAGTTCAAATGTCTCGAGAGTGATTGCGCAAAAGTTGCTGTGCTTCAACACAAGCTCAGCGCGGCTCAACGTCCGAATATAGGAGCACCATGTGTGCTGAGTACAAAGCCCTTGCGGACATGCACTTGTCGAGCGCCTTCTAATGCCCGTGAGAAAGCGCGCTCAAAGGCACGAAGGCGCTAGGGTCATCCAGTCGTCGAAAGACACAGCCGTATTGCTTCGAAGCTCCTGGTCCTCTGCAAACACGCACGGAAGCAAACCAGCACTACGCGCGCTAGTGGGTCCGCGCTTTCACGAAGATGACGCTATATCCTGTGACTTTCCAGATACATCTCTCGAGCTTTAGCAGCTTGCTGCCTGTGCATTAGACAAAGCCATTGTCTCAAAAGCGTAGCGTGCAGCACTCGGCACATCATACAGGTGATCTTTCTTCTCCATGCAGCTTCTTGAGAAGCAAGCTGCATGACGGGTCCATCAACGGGCAGGTAGCAATCTTTACCATCTGGACGACTCTTTGCCCAAGACAAGAGATTCGACTGTGATCAGTCAGCGTTCACCCAAGCAATTATTCACGTTCACGTTGCGCCTCCCACGATTCTCTTCAATTCTTCGCCTATGGCAGAAAGTTCCAACGACAGTCCAAGATGCTAGTCATCTCGGAGGACGAAGGCTCGATCTCCTCAGGACCGATTTCCTCCTCGCACGTGAAATTCCAACCCACCCCGTCGTAGAAGTTAAACACATTCTCGACCACGCCTCGAAGGTCGACATCATAGAGGACATCTGGAAGGGTGTCTTCGCAGATGCCTATCAATGTAGTATCAAGCATGGTCTCTTGTACTAGGCCAGTGGTATCTCGGCGTAGGATTCGACCCAGTTCAAGAACGCGGCAACACGCTCGTACTCTGCTGCAAAGGTCTTTCGGTCGGCTGGAATGTCGCTGTCCTCGTCCTTTGGATCGAGAGTCTTTTGAAGTGCCTCTCTTCAGTCCGATGTTCGTTCTCATGAATTCGAGCTCAGTCTGAAAGTGTGTATGACACTTGTCCGTGTCAGTCCCATCTGGTTGAATGGCGCGAGGACTAAAATACGCCGTATTCGTCTCAACTCCAGTCGACTCCAGCCCGTTCTGACTTTGTTCCGTGTCTGCGCGAAGGTGAAAGAATCTTCCAGTGGCGAGCAGAACCGATCTGAGCGACATGTCGGACTCGATAGGGTTCTTTCTTCTCCATGCAGCTGCAAAAGCAAACTGCATGATGAGAAAAGTCCCTCAAAGGGCAGGTAGCAATCGCACACTAGTCCGCATTACTGCAGGCAGGAGCGCAATCGCCGGTTGTGCAGAGCGCCGAAGCACATTCGCACGTTGCATAGCACGATCAAAGAAGATCAACAAGCAGCAAAGCCCTCGATATCAACCAGTGACGTTTGAGCGTCGGTGTATGCTGCTCAGTTAGTATGCGATGCCTGGAAGGTCGCGGCCGTTCGGTATCGAAGGCTTGATTCATGAGTCTTGGGACGGTCGGGCGGAGGTTGTAACGCGCATATCGGGCATGGGACCAACGGCGCCCCAAAGAGCAGTCACGGCTCCTAGCATCAGCCGGCACGAGCCAAAGGCAAGTGCGATGCAGGTAGCGCCGTCATCCCTAAACAATCAAGGTCAACTAGTAGTACAGGGTATCAACTGCATCCAGCAGCAATGCAAAACGCCATTCCAGAACTCCACATTACCAGTCGTTCACCGCGTCATGCTTTGGACTTCTCAGCTTTCTTGCGATCCCTATTTTCTTTCCTCTTTGCTCTCCTCGCAGCCTGAGCTTGGGCGGGATCTTTTGGTTCCTGCGATTCCTGAAGCTGTTTTCCTTTCTTCTTCTTCGATTTCTTTCCAGTGTCTGGCTGGTTCCCAGACGGAGCTGTGAGCGCTGCAGCCTTCTGCTTCTTCTTCTGCTTCTTAGACAGTTTCGGTTGCGGGGCGCTCTGAGGCTTCGGCGGCAGTGTACTGTACCATGATTAGCCTTCATCCCTCATGTGGCAGAAGGCTCCTCGCGACGAAGACAGTCTAGTACGGATGATAGCCACCGGGGTGACCTCCGTATTGGTTGTACGAGGTCGGAGTGTAAACCTGCCACGACGGGGCTGGGGCTTGTCGGGATGCATACGCTGGTTGAGGGGCCGCTGCTGCAGAAGGCATTGGCGGCGGCGCCTGCTGCTCACCGCTGCATGGGCGGCTGGGCAGTGGATAAGTTCCAGGAGGCGGAGGGTTGAAAGAGTTGTAGTAATCGTGCAGCGGATTGCGCATTGGCTGTGGATAGGACGGATGCTGGCCATAGCCATGCGACGGCGGAGGCGGTGGTGGCAGCGATTGGTAGTGCTGAGGTGGGGGCGGGGGAGGCGGTGGCAGCGAAGACTGCATCTGATCATCGTTTAGCTCTCGGACCCTCTGCATGAGGCGCGATTGAGCGGGCGGTGGGAAAGCCACAGGCGGAGCATTCGATGTAGACAATCGGCTGGGCGGCTCGAGCGACGCGTTGGATGGAGTTGAGAAGTGTAGACTTACATTGCTGCGCCGGTCCAGGTCGCGAAGTAGATCGCGCTGGCTCTGAAACGAGGTGTAGTTGCCGCCTATAATGCATTCGAGGATGCTGCCGGAGCCCTTCTCGCGCTTGCGCGTCTCGCTCAGCTGCTGCTGGATCACATTGTGTGCCCCACGGAAGCAATCGAAGACTTTGCGAATAGTTGCAGACCCGCCAGAAATGTCGTTTTTCTCGTTGTTTGGGTCGATGATTGTAAGTCGGTCATTGTTGATCTTTGCAACCACAGGATCCTTGCCCTTACGGAAGTAGCTTGGTGGGTTCATCTTGATGCCGGTGTACCTGAAGTCGAACTTGTTGCCGTACAAGTCGAAGAAATGTTGAAGGAGCTCGCCAAGGCTCATGTCTGCGCTGTTGCGTTGCGTCTCCGGCATCATCTGAAACATACTCACCACAAGGCAGATGATGGTGAAGCCGCCTATACCACCGCTGTGAACCTCGTTCAGATCGCGCATGGCAAGGAACTGTTTGATGATGACCACCAGCTTCGGCATTTGTGGAAACTGTTCCTTCCAATCGAGGAAGGTGTCAATAGCACGAAGACCTGTGTCATTCTCAAAAGAGATGTCGACTTTGATCTCGGTCATGGAATCCACAAACTTGACAATGGGGACCTTGGCCTTCGCGATGACGGCCATTGAACCTGGCTTGACGACGCCAGAGTTCTCCAACGCGCGAGACAAGTCCCACATGTCATTTCTCTTGTTGTATCTCGGAACCCCTGATTGGAGAAAACCACGGGTCACTGCCACGAGGTCCATGTCTGCGGTGGGAAGGTATAGACCTGAAGCAAAGGAGCCAAATGAGCGCAAGTCAGCATCGCGGCCACGCCTAGTAGTACGGATGATGCGCTGAATTCGGTCAATGAGATCGTTACGAGCATCAGCCTCCCATCGATAAGGCGCAACCCAGTCGTAGAAGTCGGTGATCTCCTGATGCAGTCTACTTCGTCAATAGTCAGTATGCGACCCGACACGATGGATGAAAATCGAGCTTACTGAAGGCCAAGATTGGAGTGAAACTCGGCGGATTGGTTGACCCATGGTGACGGGTTGGTATGATTTGGGAGCCATGCATCCACAATCCGACCAGCAGGCACGTTTTGAGACGCTTGAGAGTCAAGACCACGCTTCCGCTTACCACCTGCCTTGTTGCCCGCGTAAGTCGCCATGAGCTCCTCATCTGTCGGCATGACGAAGTCCGCTGGTGCAGCAGGCGGAGCGCCAACGAAGTCGTTGTCGTCTCCCTCAGAAGATTCAGAATCCCCTTCCTCTTCTGCCTCTAATGCCACTTCCTCATCCACGTTAAATGAAATGAAATCGTCATTGTCCTTGAGAGCGTTCTTGCCAGCTGCCTGAGCAGACGCATCAACCTTGGCTTTGCGAATGGTTTGCACGATATCTTTCTTGGGTCCAAGGCCCATGTCCGTTGGTGGTAGGACAGAGTACGGATCTGGGTTCGACCACTTAGGTCGCTCAGCTTCGGCCTGTACAGCAACGGACTGGGTCTTGACGCGCTTGCGTGCGCCGCCCTCATCTTCAGCCTGGCCAACGCTGGCCACGTCCGAATCGGAGTCATCGTCGCGGGAGATGACCTCCGCAAACCTGGAGGGGGCATCACCGTTCATGCCAGTCAACTGCTCAGGCGTCGTCGCACGATCAGCGTGCAGGATAGCTCGGTTGTGAGCAGGCCTTGGCCTCCACGGTCCTCGAGCAGGTGGGCGACCTTGTCCCTTAGCGCGATCACCAGCACCTCGCCTCTTGTCTGGCCGCTGACGCTGCGGTTGAGGGCGCGGTGGAGGGGGCGCATCGCGGAAGGGAGGTGCACCTGGACCGCGAGCTTCGAACGTGAAGTCACCTTGAGGTGGGCGCGGACGGTAGCTATCGCCGCCGTCGTTGCCTCCTGCAGCGCCGCGAAAGCTGTAACCGCTCTGCGCGTAGCTGTTGCCGTGGTTGTGGTAACCATCGCGACGGCCATGGTCATCGCAATCGCGCCCGCGGTGGTAGCGGTCGTCTTGGTAGGCACGCGGTGAGGGTGAGCGAGCGTAGTCTCGCTGGTGCGTGCGCCGCTCGAAAGGTCGGCCGCCGCGATCGTGCGGGTAGTAGGAGTCGCCCATCGCAGTCGTTCAGTCTGGAAGGTAGTCTGTTGGTGCGGATGTGAAGAAGAGAGGTGGTAGCGGCGCGATGGCCTAATTGTGCGCGCTGACACTGCAGCAGGACTGTCCCCACGCGCAGAGGTGAAGGGCGGCGGCGGGGTGAAGTGAAGTTGTTTGCAATTCGAAAAGTTTGGAATGTGTGCGGCGAAGTCGAGTCTCGCATTGTTGCCGATATCCGCCGCCGACGGCCAGAGTCCCCAATCACGTGCAAAGCCATCAAAGTCGCGACTCCCCTTTCTCGAATGCTTCTCGTTCAGTTGCATCTCCAACCGAGCATTCTTCGACCTTCATCGACGTCTTCATCCACAGCTCGCTCACTTCCACTCGGTAGGGCTCATCATGTACGCTCTGATCATCAGCCAAGGTCTGGTGCAACGCGAATGTACGGCCAAAGCAATGTACAAATGCGGATACTCCGATAGCCCCTCCTCTCTGTCATGCTTTTCTATATTCTGCCGTGTCTCCTGCAGTTCGATTTATTCAAAGGACCAAGCATCATGGCCGAAGCCTCTAAAACAGTCAAGGCGACCTGCCTCTGCGGCAAATGTGCACACGAGATCTCCCTGCCCACCTCCGCCTTCCCTATCAAGGGCAAAATGTGCCATTGCGATAGCTGCAGAAAGAATAGCGGATCACTCTGTTTGACTGTGGTGTTTCTGCCCCCAACGTATCGACCTGACGAGAACCTCATCAGTCGCATGAAAGCGTTTGACTTTTCAGAGAGAGTCGTTCAATACTTTTGCCAAACTTGCGGCTGTCAGATGCTTGCGAGTTCCGTCGAGAATGCACAAGATCCAAACAGCCAGGTGACATGGTGAGAGCAGCTGAAAGTGGTATTGACCCGCAACAAGTCTGATCTCTTGTCTGGCAGGGTTGTGCTCACAGGGACAATGGAGCGCATTGACAGGATCATCGAATGGAAAGGTCATGAACATATTCAGGACACCCTTGACGGCGGCTTCTCAGATATGTTGCTTGAAGTATGATTGAGAAGGCTCGAATAGTGGCGAGCACTAATTTGCCTCTCAGGTCAGCGGCAAACGACTCGAGCGATGGTCTGGCACCTTTGGCAAGAACGAAGAGCTTCCCACGTATTGGAGAGCACGATCGAGCACGCGACCTTCTTCAGATAAGACACTCCGCGGCAGCTGCAAATGTGGAAGTTGCGAGTTCTACATTGCTCGTCCATCCGCACGATCTGCAGTGGCTGAGAAGTACTGGCCACAGCTCC
This sequence comes from Nothophaeocryptopus gaeumannii, assembly GCA_031771865.1. NCBI lineage: Eukaryota > Fungi > Ascomycota > Dothideomycetes > Mycosphaerellales > Mycosphaerellaceae > Nothophaeocryptopus > Nothophaeocryptopus gaeumannii. Next base: position 678,380 of record JASISA010000009.1, read on the forward strand.
CATCTTCCGCTGACATCAAAGATCACGAAATTCCACCCGACAACAAGGTCTACTGGCTACGCGACAGAAGAACGAAGTTCTTGGCTGGCTTATGCGCTTGCGACTCATGCAGGTTGGCAATGGGCGTAGAGACGACTTTCTGGGCCTTCGTTCCGACTGTCGATCTGTCGCTCGATAACGAAGGCAAGATTCCCTTCAATTTCGACTTTGGATCCGTTCAGAAGTACACCTCCTCACCAGGCTGCCATCGTTATTTCTGTGGTACATGCGGCGCGACTCTCTTCTATGATGGGGACGACCGACAATTCTTCAAGGACGTTGCAGTAGGTCTGCTCAAAGCTGATGAAGGTGCCAGAGCAGAGACTTGGCTGGGCTGGCGAACGAACCTGCTCGGCTATCGTGTAGACGCTGATGGACGTGCGAAGCACCTCTCGGATGGCATTGAAGCTGGTCTGAAGAAGTGGGAGCAGCAGCGAGGTACACCAGATCTCAGTGGCCCACCAAGGACAAGCGGCGCGTTATGAACAGTATGTTACGCTCATTTGAGCACGTAGCCATTGAACGTTGTCTCCAGTCTTGACGAAGAAACCTCATCTGCAACTGCGGGCCAGCTTGGACCGGAGCGTGATTCATCATGCACGTCGCGAAGCTGCATATGTTGTTCGGCGATGATAGGTATGGCAACAATGCCACTGCAATCGATCATCCCCGTTCGTATATGCTTTTTTTTCTCATGCGCTCCAACATGCACCTACGCACCCTCCTTAGCTCCATCTGCCGGCGCTAGCCTCATTTGTCATGCCGACTTCGGTTAGTACCAATGCACGTATAGTGAGCCCCACGCCCCCAATGTCGTCGGCTCGCACGACTCGGCCCTCTCTATCAACCTCACATGTAGATAAATAGCGATTTCCACGAACAAGAGATATAACGGAAACACAAAACTCACCTGTTTCCTCAATCAATTCCAGGAAATCCAATATGGCCCCAACCTGGCACTCCCACAACTCCGCCCCCATCCCCCAAGAAATCAACCAAGAAGGCTCCTCATTCCACCTCACCGCCCCACCCAAAACCGACATCTGGCGCCGTTCGAACGAGGACGACGTATTTTCAGCCCCAATCATCTATCAAAACTTAAAAGCATCTCAGTTCAAATCCATCGCCGTAACAATATGGGGACCCTGGCAAACCCAATACGACCAAGGAGGCCTCATAATCGCATTCCCAAACTCCACCTCCAAGCCAGGTGAGGATGGGTCAGTGAAAGGAAGCAAATGGATCAAAGCCGGCATAGAATACTTTTCCAACGCCTCCGTCCTCAGCATCGTGGGAACCGACAGATTTTCCGACTGGTCCTTATCTCCCATGTCGGTCACACACCACCAAAAAGCTCGTTTCAAAGCCGTCAAGGAAGGGAGCACGTTGTGGGTGTATGCTGCGCAGGAAGGGAGTGAGAAGTTGTTGCCTATGAGGGAGGTGAAGTGGGCTTTTATGGAGGGGAGGGAGGAGGCTGAGGAAGTTTGGGTGGGGGTTTATGCGGCGAAGCCGACGGAGGAGGAAGGGGAGAATGTGGAGAAGGGGATTGAGGTTACGTTTAGTGACTTGGTGGTGGAGGTGGAGGAGTAGGGTTAGGTGAAAGGTTGAGGAGGAAAAGTGTGGAGTGACAGCGTAAGTATGAGCGCGAGCGTGAGGAGCTATTAGGTTTTGTTGTTATCGTGATGAATGAGCATTGTACAGTCTTCTGGCCATGTGAAATGCAATCTAGCTCCAGTCGCCTTCCAGCTCCATGGGCGTCCCTGCTTTCTGCATTGCTTCCACTCCATCGATCGTCCAAGACTTTGGAGTGAAGCCAGGAGGAATGTTCGTATTGTTGAACGCCGGCCCGTCTGGTACAAGACTTGCCGCTGCTTTCGCATAGTTCTCACTGGCATAGTCTTCTGCATTGAGAGACCACAACCACTTAGGTGTCTTGTGCGCGACCTTCGAAGGGTCTTTGCCAACTTTCACAAAATCTGCCTTCTGAACGCGCGCTGCGTTGACGAAGCCCAGAAGCTGAGCAGCGGAGACACGATCGAAGCGAAGCAAGTTGTGGACTTTGACAGCAGTCATGATCTGATCCTTACCAGCATGCGCCAAGCAAGCAGCGATTGTGATTGCATCCTCAATCGCCTGGGTGGCTCCGTTGCCTGTAAGAGGAATCAGCAGTTGAACAAAGCACTTATATCTCAAGACCACTCACCTGAAGTTGGAAGGAATGGATGAGCAGCATCGCCCACTTGTAGCACACGACCAGCTGGGGAGTGCCATTGAGGGTTGGGGTTGCGTGGGTTGAGAGGCCACGCAACGACAGAGTTCGGTGGCGTCACATGCATGAGTTGCTTCATAGCAGGACTCCAGTCCGGTAAGCGATCCATGATGGCGAGTACTTGGTCGGCGGATACAGTGTCGCTCCACGTTTCCTTCCGCTCCGCTTCTGACTCTCTAAATGACACACCAAAGCACAATCGACCATTCATGCCGTTCTTGTCAACGTATGCGAGGACGACTGCGTGCGTCTCGGGTCCGAGCCAAACTTGCATGAGCGGATCTTTCCCATCCTTGAGCCCAAAGAACTTATAGACCAGTGGATCAGCGTCAGCGATGTCCAGTGGAAACGCGCAGCGGAAGATTGTGCGGCCTGTCGGTTTCGCTGGAGCTGGTGTACTTGGTACCAGCTTCTGCGACTTCGAGTGTAACCCGTCCGCCGCGATGACTAGATCGGCTTCGAACTTGTCACCCTGGTCCGTGACGACTCCGCCGAGACCCCGTTCGGCATCTTCGTAAAACTCCCTGACGTTCATGCCATATCGAACTTTGATGCCGAATCTCTCGAGCTGATGATAAAGCATGGCGTGGAATAGTGGACGCAGCACGGTCGACATTGGAGGTCGTTCAGCATGTTGGTTTTGCTCTGCTCCTTGTGCGCCCTTGCCGAATGGGAAGGGCTCGCCCAGGTCTTCGCCTGTCCATGTTCGATATCGAAGCCAAAGATTGTGAATAGATATGTCGTCGTACTCCCTCTTCATACCAGGATACTTGTCCAGCAGCCGCAGTGCTTGCGCACCAATCGTGAACATGTCACCGCCAGCGCTTGCTCCCTCTGATCTCTCGAATACCCTAACCGAATGACCCCTTCGGAAACACTCGAGTGCAGTCGTGAGGCCACCTACGCCGGCGCCAATGATCAAAACATTGATACCAGTCGACGCCGCGCACCTGACTTCATCTTGGAAGAGGAAGCTTGGCATAAATCCATTGTATCCGTGAAAGCTCTGTTCGGCGGACACATCTTCCTGAAAGTCGCTCATGGTGACGTTAGTGGGAAGCTTTTGAGCTTATGTTCGGTGTAAGATCGAGGTGAGAGCCGCTTGAAGACATTGTTCGCTCAAAAGTTCGCTGGCCACATATATCAATGGCTGTTGGATGACAGGCATAAGGGCATCGGCATGCATGTCGGCCGATGTCTGACACCCATTCTCGCCCTCGCACAATTCTCTGGTTGCGATCAAGCAGTGCCGAGAAGAGACGGACCGCTGAAACGATGCAGCCTCTCCATGCTTCCAAAATTGGCACTTGCATCGTACAATGAATCTCGTGAGGAGGCTGAAGGGTGGATAATCCATCCACAACGGCTCTCAGAAGCGCCGACTTGCGTTCTGTAAGCTTCTCGAGCCAAGCCTACCGCAACCGAGCAAGGATATTGAGCGCCGGTCACGTGCCTTGAGGCGTTCTCGGTACCGAAGCAATCTTGCGCGACGTCTCTGCCTCACAGCGAAGATGTTGTCGACATCGGTCCCGTATGATGGCTTCACTACTGGCAAAGTTCGGTTGCTAGACGATCAAATTCCACCCAGTCGATGGCATCCAAGTCAAATCCGAACACTGGATCATTTTGATGATGTTCTTCGTAATAGGAACGGGCAAAACTCGTTGGACCAGGTGTGGGCTCCTGCTGCTGAGGAGCGTCCATCCCGGGAAGCAGAGCGGAGTGCGGCCGGGAGCCGTAGCCTCTAGCAAATCCATTCTCTGGTTTCGGCGCAGGCGAGGGAGTGACACCACTGTCTACAGTACGCGGTGGTTTATGATCGTCACTGCTGGCAGGGGTGGAATGCTCAGACTGGCTCTGGTGCCGCTTGGCTGCATTCAGGAGCGCATGTATCCCGTCCGACAACAAGCTCTTCCTTGGGCCAAGCTCCAAACTGGGTATGATGATGTCGAACACTTTTTTGATCAGAGTCCAAGCTCTGGATGCCCCATGCCCAGATCGGCGCAATCGCGTTTGACGCAGCAGGGTCACTAAAGCATACCATTGGAAGTGTGCTTGCCAATGCCACTTCCATTGCTGCACAGATGGCTCACACCAGAGATCAAGCTGGATCTGCAACAGGTCCATGCTCAATATAAAAGCGTTCTCCGAGAAGCCCTCAGGAGCTTCCCATTCCCTTTCAACATCGACTATCGGTATTCGAGCGATCAGCCTCAGCTTTGTTGCAAACGTCCTCGCAGTATTGATACTGAGCCACTGCAACGGCACAGTCGGATCGCATGGCTCCAGTATCTCTTCATTATATCGTTGCTCGATGCGCTGCATAATTTCTAGCTTCTCCAACGTTGGCATACTCGCGTCATGCAAACGATGCCAGGTACCCGAAGGACCGGTGATACTCTGCAGGCTCCTTGCCACCGTGACGCAGAGCACTCGAGCTTGCAGATAGATGGCCTCTGATGGACCCGGTCGCGATTCTGGAAGCCGTGCCATGGTCGGGAACAAATCGCTATCATTGAGGTTGGAGGGCGGGCCGGCATCGAAGTTGTTGCCCATCAAATCACCATCCTGACCAACCAGCTCCGCCATGCGGCCATCGAAATATACGAGGCCCCACCAAAGCCGACGGCGCATTTCTGTATCGAAAGGAGACAGACCAAACGATGACCCGTCACGCGCAATGCCAAGCGTGCCCGCTATCCTGATGGCGATTCCAAGTAACGACCAGACAACCTGGACATCACCAATGGTCCTTAGAGCTGTCAGATAGAACACTAGAGCTTGCAAGACAATGACGTCGGTAGTGGTGATGAAGTCGGCGCCCGAAAGAGCAACCTCGGTAGCATCTCGATACCTGCGGATGAGATGTGCCCTCGACTCCCCAAGAGATTCCTTGCATTGTTCTTCGTTCAGAGATACGACACTTATGAAGTAGATAGCAGAGGTCAGGGCTTTCTCGTTGCGAGGCAGTGTCGGACGTCCTATCTGTCCCAGTAAGATGCTCTGCACAGAGGGAGAATGGGCGATCTTCATGACTGGGTCGACGTTCGCTTGATATGTTTGCAACAGGAAGACGATATGGCTCGCTGGTGCTTGAGCAGCAGCTGATAGGCTCTGTGACTCAGATCTGCCACTGCCAAAGATGAAGCTTTTGCCAGCGGGAGCTTCATCGTCGTCCTTTGCCACGTCCTCATAGATGCCATGCCCAGTCCGAGACGCAGCTGAACTTGGCCTGCGATCATCTGGGCTGGCTGCCAGGCTTCCATTGCCAACATGACCTTCGGTCGAAATGGCGCTCCAGAGGTGGTTGTTCACATATCGGTATCCGGTGCCTTCCGAGACCAGCCGAGCGGTCAATGCGCCGCCGTATGAACCCGTTGACTCTGGCGACGGGAACTCGTTTGTTGGCCCCCGAATGCCACCCGAAGTGCCAGCCGTGGCTCGGTCCGAGTAGAAGTTGCCTACGTTTCGTGATACGCCTCCGGGTTCCTGCGCCTGTTGTTGGGTATTTCTCCGTTTGCGCTTACCATGCTGTCGAGGGTCCGGAAAGACGCAGTCAAGGCCGGACTTGGTGCAAGCAGCGCAGGGATGAACGCGATCACATTTGACCTTCCTCCTCTGGCAGACCGCGCAAGAAGGCTTGGTATTGTCTCTCTTGGGTTCCATAGCGCTGAAGCTTGGCCGTCTTCGCGATCAGGTCATCATGGCGGGGATGTCCCACCTCTCATTCCTGATGACACAGCGTTGGGAACGAGCACTGCCGTCCTCACGAGCGCGTCGCCGTCCTCCAACAGCGTTCCTGAATGCGCTATATAGCTCGGGACCGAAGCTGTGATGTTAGTTTGGTTAGGTGTTGATGCGAAGTGCTTTTTGCTGGTACCAGGCCAGGAGACGAATCAGCAGGATGACAGCGCGCCAAGACCGCCCGGATCCTGCAGCTTCCACCCTGCGAGCCTCGCCTCGCTGGACTGAAAGCTTTCGCCCGTCAACAGAGCAGCGGAGGAGCATGCAACAGTCGCAGGTCACAGAACTTCTTCAACTGCTGCATCAAACCGTCTCGCACCTACCGCTGGTCCAGCTCCGGGAGTTTGGCACAGCAACACCATAAGGCTAGCCGAGGCTGTCGCTGTTTCTAGCAGCCTTGACCAATGACTGCTGTTGAAGCATTCTCAGCCGACGCTCATCTGCCAGGTTAGTTCTATGTATGGCTGACTTCTCCGATATCTGCGCGACTTGAGGAAGCGCAACAGGGTCATATCAGCGCTTCTCCAGATGCATCCTGGCTGCAGGCAAGCAGAAGGGACGTGTCGCGTTCCTGATCAAGCTCCGGGTGGCTCAGTGGCTGCTGGTTCTATTGACGCCGTCGGAGCTTCGTCTAAAACCTTTGGGTAGGCAACGTCCAGCACAGAACAGCGCAGCTGCGGCATATGAATCTTGAAATAGCTCATGAGGAGAGAACACGAGAAAGGAGAACAATGAGGCCCAGAGGGAAGTATATTCGGCGGCCGCTAAGGTTCCGACGAAACGAACCGCGTCCGACGGAGACCCGTGCGTTGGACAATTTAGCCTGGTCAAGACCTGCTAATCATCGAAGCATCCCTCACACAACACCAAAAGAAAGCCAGTTCAGTTCACCGAGTATGTTGGAGACGATCAGGTTGATGAATCATTGAGTACCCCTCGCGAACTGCAATCACCGGAGGACGCGGTACAGGCATGCTCGGTCCTCACGCATTCCTACGGTCCCGAGATTGAGCTTGATTAGCCTCCTGCCCTGGCTTTATCCCAACGTCATGTCACACCCAAAGGACCAAGGGATTCTTCCTGTCGTGAAGATGGCTATGCTCTTGTGCGATCATGAATTCGATCCTTAGCGTTGGAGCTGAAGCCCATGTTCGAGGTCATTGGATGCTCCCATATCTGCCTGAACCAACACGTCGTACGCTCCTTTCGTGAAGGATATCAGCGACAACAGCCTCAAAGAGGCCAGTCGTACCAACAATGAATATTCTCCAGAGCTGAAATGCTGCGCCAAATCACCAGCTGAGCGATAATGAGAGGGAGAGGCTTCCTGATGGCAACAGCGATGGTATAAAGGCGACAGCATCATTAACAGGACAAGTAAACCTGCATACTTCAGCTTCCTCTCCAATCACCGTCAGAACTTCTACGCCCACCAGAAAACTAGCACCTTCGGAAATGCGATCCACGACGATCATCACCAGCGTCGCCCTCATGGCCTCCTCGGCCTTGGCCCTTCCAGCGAGCGAGGGTCAATCTCTCAATCCACGGGCCAATTCCAAGCTCAACCAGTACCCAAATGCAGACTGGTAAGATCCTGGCTCCTCACTATCCAGCATCCACATCGCTGTTTCTGCAGTTCATCCCTCTCGCACTTCATAGCCCTCTCCTATCGTCATTTGACAATGTACCGCAGCAAAGACAACTCCGGCGGCAACACACCCACCTACCACGCCTCCCCTCCAGCCCGCCAATGCTACAACATCGACCCAACGACCGTCTCCTTCTATTGGGGCCAGGGCCCGCTGACACAGGTCTGGGCGTATTCGAAGGCCGGATGTACGGGGTTGAGCACCAACCTTGTCGGCGGCAACAATTGTGTTGCTGTCAATATTAATGTCAGCGACGAGTTTGAGAACGTGCTGAGTATTATGATGGATTAGATGGGACAAGGAAGTGGGAAGGTAGAAGGATTGGTAGAAAATAAATGGGAGAGCAAGGAAGAGCAGAAGCGGTCGAGTCACTCGTTATGCTTACCGAACGCGGCGAATGCAATTGGTAGTAGACAGAAGTTTTGCTCGGGTTCGAAGGAGACGGCATCAAGCCGTCTACAATACCTACTATTCTCATGGTATGATACATCCAGAATGGTCATGCTCTCGTGTCTCTTTGTCAATCCCCAAAAGCGCCTTCATGGTACTGTACACGAAATCGACAGTAGAGTCCCAACAACGCCTTTCCCCAACAGAGTTCTGGCAGCCAAGGTAACGCGAGCAGGACAATACAAGTGGTCGCCACGATCGTAACATCGAATTCAATCACGACGACATCGCCGCTTATTCATGATGCGCAGTCCTCCCCATCCTCTCAATCCGACTCATCATCCCGCCCTTCCCAGCAGCACCACCACCACCCGCCCTTGGCAGCCCCCCAATCTTACTCCCACCACCGGGAGCAGGCAACCCACTGTGCGCCGGCGGCTTCAACCCACTCCCACTCATCGCGCTCGCCGGCCTGCTGATACTCTTCCTGAAATCCTCCACAACAGACATAGCCCCTTGTGCAGGCCCTTGCTCACTCTGCAGCGCCAACATCTCGTCAACGGCTGCAACCAGTTCCCCCTTTTCAATCCTCTCTTGTGCGAGATCACGTTCAAGTTGTGCTTGATGTTCGCGAGAGGCGGACATTTCCGATTCCAGACGGGCGAGATGCGCGCGCTGTTCTTCGATTTGTGCCTTCAATTCGCCTTCCTGCTCGCCTGAGAAGGTGGTATCTGCGACCGGACCGGAGAATGTAGCGTCTTTAGCGGCCATGAGATCTTCATTCTGTTTCTCGAGTTCGGAGAGACGGGTTTGGAGGGCTGCGCATTTCTTCTCGCTGCGGGCTTCATAGCTCTTTTTCAACGTGGCAACTTTTCGTTCGTGTTTCTCTTTGTAGACGGAATGGAGCTCGCGGCTCACTGCTTCGATCTTGGAGTCGATTTGTGCGGCGACGAGGCGTTGGACTTGGTCTTCGATTGCGGCTGCGTCGCCGTCGCCGGAGCTGGCTCGAGCTGCTAGGGCGTCTGCGAAACGCTCTTCGGCTTTGGCTGCTCTGGTTTCGGCGTCGTCTGCTCGGTGATCGCTTTCTTCGACTTTGCGCATCAGGTCTTCTTTCTCTGCCTCGCCCTTCATAACCTCGTCTTTCACTTTGACAAGCACTTGCTCGACCTCTTGCCCTCGCTTCTCCCAGCCGGCCTTCTCCTGCTCCGCCCACTCGCGCTTGTTTTTCTCTTCTCGCAACTGTTCCTGCGCATCTCCAGCACGTCGCTCTGCATCGTTGACTGCGCGCTTCAAGCTCTCCACTTCAGCCTCGCGTCCACTGAGAGTTGCCTTGAGGGAGGAGATCTGTGATAGATATGAAGACTTCAATGACTCAAGCTCGCGGACTGTGATCGTTGGTACTGATCGCGGAGTAGGCGCAGGCGGAAGCTCAAAGTCCAGAAGGTTCAGAATGTTGTTCTGCTTGGCTGGTGTGGCATAGCTTTGGCGGTGTGTTTTGTTGGGAGAGCGCTGATCATTCATGTACTTGAGCAGATCCGGCTGCGTGCTAGACTTGCTGGGCGATGTGTGTCGGCTGTAGGAGCCGTAGCCCTCCATCTGCTGTGTGAAATCGATCAAAAAGGTAGTGCCGTCGTGACTCGCAGTGTGGCCGTGTCCTAGGGTCTTCAGCCGGTGGGGCGTGGGAGAGGGAGATCGCGAGGGAGATGGCCGCTTACGGGTGGTTCGCGGCGTGGCTTCAGTATCTTTGCGGCCTGGGGTGCGCGCCGTCTCACCGCGCTTGGTCGGGCTCTGACCAATCTTGGCCCAGGTGGTCAATTCTGGCATTTCGCTGAACATGCTGAACCCGGTGTCGTCGAGGACAGAGCTTTCCTCCACATGCGACTCCGTCCTCCGAAGTTCGAAGCTCTCATGAGAAGTGCGAGAAGTCTTGGTTGCCCTGCGCGCCAATTCTTCCTCAAACGAGTTGGTTCGAGTGGAAGCTGCACGTGGTGTTTGGGCGTTTGCAGCGCTGCGGGACTGCTTCAGCGGGCTTCTCTTCTGTGGCGCTTGACCTTTACGCGTCGATGGCGGCGGCATCAGATCTGAGTCTGCACTGCCTCTTCTCATCCCTGACTCGGGCGCCATGTCTGGTTGGGAGACGTTGCGCTCTGGTGTAGAAGGCTTCTGCGGAGAGAATGCTGTCTTCTGTGTTGTTGTTGTTGTTGTGATATCGTCTGTCTGGAGCAAATTCTCCTTATCTTCTACCATCGCCTCGAACTCTGTATGCTGCAGCTTTTCGGGACTACCCGCAGGCGTTGCGAAGATGTCCATTGTTTGCTGCTCCTCCTGCGCAACTTCAACCGGCGCGTCCCATGTTTTGCTCATCAACCTGCTATTAGCTTCGGTGACGAAGGGTGAGCTCGGCGGGCCGTCGATGTCGAAGTTGATTATGCTCTCTTCCGGGAGAGGCACAAGTTGGGCCGATGGAGAGTCCATGATCAATCTCAGTTATTGTGCCGGAATGCGAATGTCTTGCATGTGAGAATGCTATGCACAAAGCTGTGTGGTCTGCGCTTCGTCAATTGCCGACAACATCCGGGACAAGCCGGTCGTCAAGGACAACGACGCTGCCAAGTCTTTTGGATCCGTTCCTTGCCGAGTCATTTAACAACGTCTTGTCTCACTTTCACACCCATCCCTGCCTCGATCACAGCCAATTCCTCCTCTCCCTTCGGCCTATTGATGCATCCTCGAATGCACCATCCTGCAATACTTTCTCCTCTGGACATGTACAGCGCATGTGCCAAGCTGATGTCTCCTTCAGTCCAATATGGCTGACCTTCTCCCCTCTCCACACGTCCACACACACGAGAAGCACCCCCAGTCTTCTCCTCACAATGTGAATTGGAACGGGGTGCATTGCAGATGCACTCCCTGCAGGTGCAACATGAATCAACACATTCCTTCAAGGGCCACTTTGACCGAGCTGTACGAGTCGTGAGCTGGAGCCTGCAGGTCGGAGATGTTCTACAACAGCCATTTTGCTACCCGCGGGCTACAGAACGGCCCTGCATAGCAGCAGAGGCTCCCAGCCCCTCAGGATCGCTCAGGGTGATCCGAGCCACGACACTCCGGGACGCAGATGCACAGTCATGCGGTATCGGGAAGCAGAGCGCGTTCTTTGCCTGTTGGAGGCCGACATCCGGTGAGGATCCAACGGAGCAGCATAACATCGTGTGAGGAGAGAATAACGTGGTTCGTCTGCGTACACTGTGCAAGTGCAAACCCCGAACCGACTCAGACATCTTTCCGCGGCTGTTAGTTCTGGTTGCTCTGCCTTGCTGCAGAACGATCTATCATCTGTTGAAGATTAGGGCTACCCTGTGCTTCTCAAACCTTCTGTATCTGACCTGTCCTCGTTCTTGCTACCGACAGACTCTTCCTAGCAGAGTCTTTCTCTCTTACCGACATTGTTCCATCAGAAGCTGCGTGCATAAGAATGGCGGACTCTCCAGTTCGTGAGACTGTCCCTCTCCCTACAGTCGGCAAACGAAAGAGTCGTGGGGAGGAGGATGTTCGTCGTCGGCTTGGCGCACCCATCCATTCAGAACGACATGTAAAAGTTATTTGCGTTGGGGCTGGAGCGAGTGGTCTCTTGTTCGCGTACAAGATCCAACGGCATTTTCAAAAAGTTGAGTTGATTGTCTATGAGAAGAACGAGCAAGTCTCTGGAACGTGGGAAGTGATGGAAAGACCGAAGTCATTTGCGTCATGCAAGATGTCTGCTGATGAATGTTTAGGTGGGAGAACAAGTATCCTGGTACGATCACCAAAATCTCAAGTGCTGAACACACAAAATAGTAGCTGACCTCTGAATCACTGCGATTAGGATGCGCATGTGATGTAAGGCAACAGAGCCGCCAGGGTAGAAATGGGCATTGACACTGCAAATAGGTCCCTTCGCACAACTACACATGGAGCTTTGAGCCGAAACTGGATTGGACCGCCGTCTATGCAGGATCAGGAGAGATCTACAAGTACTTCAACGACTTCGCTGCCAGACATCGATTACATCAATATGTACGAACTCAGCATCAAGTCACGGGAGCCTTCTGGAATGAGGAGCGCTCTACTTGGGACATCACAGTGACAGATTTGGCATCGAACTCTGAGATCCACGATCAGTGCGACATACTCATCAATGCATCTGGCATCTTGAACAATTGGCGTTGGCCCGCCATACCTGGGCTTTTCGATTACAGTGGAACGCTCCTTCACACAGCCAACTGGGACAAAAATGTCGATCTCAGGGGCAAGCACGTTGGTCTCATCGGCAACGGCTCCTCTGGGATACAAGTGCTACCTACGATACAACCACATGTCAAGCATGTCACAACCTTCATTCGCGAACCTACTTGGATCTCTCCCGTGCAAGGCTTGGAACAGCACGTCTTTACTCCTGATGAGCGGAAAGACTTTGAGACGAAGCCAGGAGCTCTCACAGAGTATCGAAAGAAAATCGAGACGGGCCTCAACGGACAATTTGCGCTATTCTTGAAGAACTCGAATGTCAACAACGAAACGCACGACTACATGACACAGCAAATGAAAGAGAAGCTGCAAGATGCCGATGAATCGCTCGTGTCGAAATTGATACCAGAATGGAGCGTCGGCTGTCGTCGACTAACGCCCGGCGTAGGCTACCTCGAGTCCCTCACAAAGCCCAACGTCACAACAGTCTACAGCGACATCGAACGCATCACCGAACGAGGCTGCATCTGTGACGACGGCAAAGAGTACCCCATCGACGTCCTCATCTGTGCAACAGGCAAGGCCCCCCGCTCCTCCACTCCCATCCCACCAACTAACCTCCCTCCCTCCTAGGTTTCGACACAACCTTCAAACCCCGCTTCTCCCTAATTTCCCCCTCGGGAACCAACCTCCAAACCATCTGGTCCTCCTCCCCCGAATCATACCTCGGAATCGCCGCCCCAAATTTCCCCAATTACCTCATCTTCCTCGGCCCCAATTGTCCCATCGGCAACGGACCCGTGCTCTCCGCGATTGAGAGTCAAGCAGATTATATTTGTCGATTGATTGATCGTTATCAAACTCACAACATCAAGACTTTCTCGCCCAAACAAGCCGCTGTGGACGACTTCATCTCTTTCAAAAATGAATATATGAAAAGGACGGTTTGGGCGGATCCGTGTAGGAGTTGGTATAAATCCAACCAGGCGGATGCCCCCATCACCGCTCTCTGGCCCGGATCTACACTCCACTATATCGAAGCGCTTGGGGAGGGCCCGAGGATGGAGGATTGGGAGGTGGAGTATGAAGGGAATCGGTTTTCGTGGCTCGGGAACGGCTTCTCTCAGACTGAAGTTGACGAGAGCGCTGACTGGGCGTACTATATCCGTGAACAGGATGATGGTGAATGGCTTAGTCTAAGGAAGAGAAGGGAGGTCAGAACGGGGCATGGGACTGTTGAGAGGGGAGAGAGTGTGAGTTTCACGGGGAAGGAGAGAGTAAGATCTGCTTTGATCTGATCGTGGATTGTCAATTGAATAGAGCATTGAGTTGAATAGAAAGAACCAAGACAGCACGAGCATAATGGAACATATACCATCACTCAATTGGCCATTGATCCGTTCTATGTCACCGCCCTAATAATCATTCAACCCCCCTTCTCTGCTACGCTCTAAGTCTCGAGACCAACATAACCGGCACCGCCTTTGCAACACGCCAAACTCGTCCTGTTGATCGCGATATCGAGACGGCCGAATGTTGAGACGGTGCTGGAGATGGCGGATTGGACGGAGAGTTATCTCAGACCCGGTAGATATTTCACTCGTGGCTTGTTGCTTGAGCAGACTTCTAGAGCTTACAGACCTACCATATCGTTCTACGAGCGGAAACCAGCAAGGCTTTCCTGAGATGACCCGAGAAGCTGCAGAGATCAGCGATGCAACTATGCGGCGCGGGGTTGTGCTTTGCAGTGATCTAGAATAAAGACGCTCGGAGTCAGTCCCAAGAAAGCGAAGCGTGCGGAGAGTTCCTTGTCGTGTTCATCCGGTCTGGCGGCGGCCATGTGTCCAGAGATGGTGAACAGAGTCATCAGCATGAGCTTGGCACTGCTATAGTAAGGGTCTGCCCCACGTGATTCACAGCCGCATCTAATGCACACTTTGTGCAATTTTGTATTATCTTTAATATTGATTATCTCAACACATAATGGACGCCCTTTCACAAGCGATAGCTAATTTGAAACTGTAAGAGAAGCCTAATATTTCTACTACTATAAGGTAATTTAAAGTAGAAAGATCTACGCTATCTAAGCGCTTTAATAGGCATACTAATTCTATATAGTATAAAGGTAAAGAGTATATTTATAAAAATCGGTTTAGTAGTTATTAAGAAAATGCTATATAAAGAGGTAGTATAGAAGTAAAGGATTCTATAAATTACGTACGGCTATGAACTACGTAGGGAAGACTTCTACCTTACTATATTTCTCGATTCGGTTAAGACTAGCCGCGGCCCGTAGAGCTATAGGAGGCTACTAATCTGCAAAATGCCCTTTTGTATATAGAATAGGTATGTAATAGTATAATAGCCGGCTAATTAGGCCTTAATATTCCTAGATCTTTATATATAAAGGCTATAAGTAAATACTTCGAGAAATCGTCGAAATAGTACGTTCTTCGGCGCGTACGACTACTAGTAAGGCGCCTACTAAACTTAGCGACGAAGTAGCTATATTAGCTTCTTAGTAGATAATAGCTAGCGCTCGTCTTACTAGCCTTAATAGAGCTATATCGCCGCTACTAATTAAGAAGCCGTCGAGGAAGAAGGTAGAGCTAAAGTATAAGGAGCTAGTAGTAGCTATAAGCGCTAATAAGACGCTAATCGAATCGCGAGGTCAAGGATCTACTATTACGGCTAGTTAGCTTAGTACTAAGATTATATAGTTCGAAGGGGTAGTAAGATAAGATATAATAATACCTAAATCCTCTACGACCTCTTCTTTCGATAGTACGGCTACTATCGTAGCTAGCGCGATTACAATAACTCCTAAGAGTTACTACCTACCTCTAGGGCTAGAGGAGGCGCTAATGCGTCGCGCGTTAACCTTCGAGGGGCTCTAGTAGATATATAATAATTCGTAGAAGGTTAAGGCTTCTAGGATAGTTAGTAAGAAACGTAATGTCACGGGCCGGAGTCGGGAAGTAGGTTGCTAATCACAAACGGTACAGGGAGCTACGGACAGGTTGGATAGACACTGTATTAACCATATAGGTCAATCCTATTGATAGGACGTAGCGCAAAGAGTCGAAGACCGGATCTTTGCGCGTCGAGAAGAAACTCTTCTCCGGGTCTTGGCAGAGTCACGTGGCTCTGTCACATGATGCTAGTCGAGCCCCGAGGCTCGGCCGAAGTTCATCCGGATGCTTGGTACACTACCAAGCATCCAAACCACGTGCATCCAGGTATTCAGGTATTACCGGGCTACGCCCGTAACACGTAATAGCTTTAAGGCTACTAATATCTATAAAGGATAGAATAGATAGTACTAGGCGACGCGACTCTACCTTAAGTTAGGCCTTCCTTAACCTTAGCGTATAATACTAGACGGCTACTATCGCGGAGTTAAGTAAGGTAACTACTTTAACGACGATTAGCTTTATCCGATTACTAGTAAGGACGATCTAGCTACTAAAGAAGACGCCTATTACAAGCGAGTACTAGACAAGTTATTCGAATAGTAAGAGGTAGGTAAGATAGGCCTATAGCTTAATATGCACTTCTTCGTTAAGCTAGCCGAGCTAGCTACTACTAGCTCTATAGCGAAGAAGGGCAAGGGACGTAAGACTACTACGACAAAGTAGTTATCGTTAGCTCTAGTATTAATTATAGAGCTGTACTAGGAGGGGAATTATAAAGCCGATATTCGACTAGCCTAGACGTATACTAATACTTCTTATCTAAATTAGAAGGCTATTAGTAGTAAAGGCGGTACTTGTTTTCGCGATAAGTCGAAGGCTCTTAACGTCGCTAACGGACACTTTCTTATAGGCCTGTAAGTCGTTAAGGAACTATCGAAGGCTATTTACGCTAGTAAATACAAAGCTAACGATTAGTTCCTAACCTTTAATCTCTTAGTTATAATCTTCCGGAAGCACTTTTAGAGGAGCTAGTAGAAGGTGTTAACCTTAGCGATACTAAAGGCGCCTAAGACGCCGTAGAAAGCATCGAATACCTCCGAGAGTATACTCCTTCGACTCCTAGGCGACGGACTAGGTAAGGCGATTTATAAGAACGTTGTTAGTAAAGGGATTACTCTAGGAACTCCTTCTTATACTCTAGGCCGCCGTCTTCCTTAACTAGGCCTACCTAGTAGCTACTATAGTAAGATTATATTACTACTAACTCTTAAATCGACGCCGGGGCTCCTTACTAAGTTCCTTAACTAGGTAGCGCTATAGCCTAGTTTACGTAACGATAGCGATCTAGCATTCTATAGAAAGATTCTCGTAGATAGCGCTTTCGATATAATATTAGTCGTATATATAAGTAAGAATAAATAGGCTAAAGAGGGCCTAAAGAGTAGTATACGATTTAGAATAAGACGTATAGTCGGTAATTTTCTAAAAGTACGAGGTAGTAACGTCGTAGCGACGGAAGTAGCCGTAGCCGATAAGGACGGCTTATAAAGCTAAATAGACAAGGTTTTCTTTCTCGATATATTACGTAACTTTAACTATATTAATTTTTATAATTTTAATAGGAGGGAACTAGGTAGACTACAAGCTATCTTATATATTAAAAATAAAATTAAACTATACGTTAGTTATTAAATAGTATACGTAATCTAGAAGCCTACTACATTTTCATTTACTATAGCCTCCTACATGTAACCGCTTAGCGCTATAGCTCGGACTACTCGTCTAACGTTACCTCCTCGTCCTTAGAATACTAATCTTTAAACTCGGCCTCTTTTACTATACTTACATTACTTATTTCTATTAAATCTATCTACCTAGACTCTTCCGCATTAAGATCTATTATATTCTAAGCTATACCTACTACGCCTTTAAAATCCTCTATATCGAAATCGAAATCTACGCCGTTAACGTTATATCTAGAGTACTTAAAGAGACTATACGCCCGAGCGCTACGATATTGCGATAGATACTATACTAAGAAGTCTTAGAAGTTATAGAAGAGCACGGCTTCTTAGATATAAGTCTTAATATAAGACTTAAGATAATTAAAGGATTACTCGATCGGATTAAGATCTAGTAAGTAAGGAGGTAAGAACTCGAGCTTATAACCTACTAATAGGATTGCTTCCTTAATCCGTATATCGTAGTAGATTAAAGCGTTGTCTATAATAAATATTATCGGCGGATAGTCTTCTAGGTACGGTAATACCTACTAGGTAATCTACTCGAAGAAGATCGCTATAGTAATAGACTCTTAATAGACGATAGTGTAAGGTAAGTATCCCTTTATCGTAAAGGCTAGTAAGATACTCTACCTAGTTGTTACGGATGGAACCGAGAGGCGATGGCAGCCAACCAGTCTGAGCGCGGATCTGCAGTTCAGCCTCGGGAGGTTCCGCTGCAGCTCGCTCGCAGTACTCTCGTCGCTCGCAGTGCTTCCACCGGAAGCACGGGAGGCAGAGAAAGCAAGGAGAGCGCACGAATCTCCTGTGTGTATATAGATCACGTTCTCTACTAAGGTAGATAGGAGCTTCGTGCTCAACTCAATCTCTCAATACTACTCTTCTGAGTAAAGGTTACACTTCTCAAGACTCTGATCACCGAGAGACATTCCGAGGTTCGACGCTTCTTAGGCCAATCCACGTGATCGAGGAGACGGTCCGTAACACTAGTCTCCCTCTTCGTATACTAATAGTCTCTATAGTCTATACCCTTTAGAGACTATCTATACTTCTACTAACTAGTCTTTTAATTATAGGTAGTCTCGTTAATAAATACTATTCGATTAACTAGCTACTTGCACGACCTCGCTATCTAGAGCGCTCGTAGCAACGGATTACGTTCCTTCGCGACTCGACGTATACTTATCCGCGTCCACTTCTAGCCCTTTAAGATCTTACTAATATACCTAGGCTTTAGTATATCTTCGAGCTCTAGTTATTTATCTATTAAATAAGTCGCTATTTCTACGAGATAAGCGTCCGGCTAGCCGGTAAGGTAGTACTCGAGGAAACGCTCTTGTTTAGTCGTAAGGACGCGAGGCCGCCCTTACTTAGTTAATCGAGGCCTATATATCTCGCCGAAAATACGCTAATTATCTTACTAACGATATATAGTCGCCCTACTAACTAGTAGCGCATTCTTTTCGAGCAAACTCTCCGTAGTACTACCGTTACGGAAGTGCGATTTAACTATATCTTAGACAGCCTAGTTAGCCTATACGTTGCGTATTACGAACAATACCTTAGAATCGTCTATACCGCTAGAATAGGCGTATACTTTAACTTCAAGATTAAGGATACTATATGGAGTAAATATACACTCTACGGCGACGTTAAAGACCTCGTTAATATGAAGAATTGGCGGTGTAGCTGGTCCTTGGCGTCTAAACTCACGTGCCAGGCTTCCCCGCGGCGAGTCTCAACCGAATCGCGATCCACAGTAGAGCTAGCGGGGTTCTTCTTGACTCGAACCTCGCGTCAAGACTCCTCCGCATGATCGTGAGTGCAGTCATTACTTATCAGGTTTGCGGTACGGCATGGCATGGCATGGGACTGCATTGACTGCATTGACTGCATAGACGTGTCTCTGAGCTGTGCCGTACTGTGACCTCTCTCCATCCGTCAACCCATCGTCCCAGGAATCCTCTGCAGTGCGACAGCCTACCCTCAAGACATCAGAGGAAGAATGCAGAACATGACACATGAAGCGGGTGTTCAGTCTGCCTCTGCTATAGTTCTACCCGGCTACGACTCCCAAAACCAGCAGGATAGAACTAGCGAAGCCAGTGGCAGTACCAAACGCCAGAAATCCCGGCACCGGGCGTCCATTGCCTGTGCCACCTGCCGCGAGCGGCGCATACGAGTCAGTCTTGTCTTCTGAAACGTGTCCGACCGACAGTACCATTGATCTCTGAGGCAGTGTGTCGTCCCACCGGGACAGTCAGAATGCCTCCAATGCAAGCGAGCAGGCACCGATTGTGTCATTAACAATGATGACGAGCGCCGGCGTCCGATATCCAGGGCGTACATGAGTGCTCTGACAGACCGCGTGTCCCTTCTGGAGTCTATGCTCAAAGACAAGGGCATCGTTGATATTCCGCCTGCCGTCTATCCTCCCAGGACCATCAGGGGCAGCCTACGTGCAGATGGAGAGGACTCACCTGTTCGGCAGCCACTGCCTCGGCCCACACTACCCAAGAGTGAATCTGGCGACCCGGAAGATCCAAGTCCTAGAAGTAACCAAGATGACAGCACTCAAGGCTCTAATGTAGGATCCGGTGCCAGCATTCACGAGCGGAGTGACCGGGAAAGTAGCAGCACTGGCACTCCAATCGATGACAAGAATCAAGGTCTGGTCAACCGATTGCTCTCTACCCGAGGACATCTTTCCTTCGACCAGCTCTCTGGTCGGTTGAGATTCTACGGAGGCACAGTCAATTGCCACATCTTTTCTGATTTGGAAGTTGACGATGGCAAGAGTCAGCGTGGGAGTGTCGAACAGGCCCGTCGAGCAGAGAAGTGCATACGCACTTTGCCAATCGAGACTCACGACTACTTGATGCAGTTGTTCTGGCAGCATTACAAATCTGTCCTACATGTGGTGCATGAAGAAGCTTTCAATGAGGAGCGTGAGCAGGGCCGGTGTCAGTTCTATTCCGGCTTTCTGCATGTCTGCATTCTGGCCATGGGCTACCGATTCTCTGACAAGTCTCGTCCGGATATGCAGCGTATTGCCTTGCCGGACAGAGAGAGTACTTTACATTGGGAGGCCAAGTACATGCTAGACGTGGAGCTTGAACGTCCTGGAGGCATTCCATCCATTGCAGCTCTGTTAATCCTAGGTGACTCGGAGGTCGGCGTAGGCAGAGACAACGTTGGCTGGATGTATGCTGGAATGGCGATGCGACTCTGCTACGATTTGGGTCTGCAGTTGGACAGCAGAAATGCTGGACTGTCTCAACGTGAGATGGACATCCGAAGGATGACACTCTGGGCTTGCGTCATATACGATCGATACTGGTCTCTATTCCTTGGACGCCCTCTCGCAATGAAGAGCGCGGACCTGGAAGTCTTCTCGTTGACGAACCAGTTTGAAAGATTGGGTACCTGCTTTCCTGCCGGTGGGGAGAAGAGTCTCAACAAGAAGATTTACGAAGCATTGATTGAGCTCATGGAGATCGCCGGCAAGATTGTTGAGCAAGCAGAGTTCCGAAAAGGTCATGACACCGCTCAAGGGCCCGACCAGTCAGCCTACTTCAAGATGGCAGCGCTAGACCGGGAGCTGCATACTTGGGCCTCACGTCTGCCACTGGAACTACGATACACTGGAGAGAATCGCGCCTACTCCCCACTCTCTTTCTATCTGCTTCACGAACAGTACCACGCTGTTCTGATACTTCTGCATCGACCTTTCGCACGCTACGACGATCCGAGCAATAGAGAGACTGACGAACTCGGCACCCTCGACAGCCACTTCTCAAAAGCTAGCAGGTCGATCTGCACCAAATCCGCAATCTCCATTGCTCGCACATTCTGGCAACATCGACAGAAGTTCGACGGCAAACAAATGTTCTGCACAGGAATGCAGCATGCTGGTGCAGCGGCTACAGCACTCATAGCTGCCTTAGCATACATACCAGATGCTGCAGAGCGCACCAATAACATGCAGTATCTTGAGGTACTGCATCTTGCCTTACAGGACATGGCACATGCCTACCAGCCAGCAGAGCGAATGGCGGCTGTCTTGAACGCGGTCATGATCGAGCTGCGTGGAGGTCCAATCAGCCCAGTCAACATTACTATACCTGCTCGACGAGGCAGCACCAGCCTTGAGGTCGAGCGAGGCACATTGAAGCGAAGACAAACGAGTCGATCGAACTTGCAAGCGAAACAAATGCCGCCTCCACCACCCACAGCACAACGGCAACATCGGGCGAGTGATACAGGTTCCGATCAGAGTATCGTCTCGCAGCCGCTGCCGTTGAACCCATCCGACCATGTTACGGTGCCACCTCGTACTGAGGTCCCTCCATGGTCTGTCTCCCATCCTACTCATGACAACATTCAAGCTCATCCTATGCTTCCGACGCCTAGCTCTGTGCATATGAGGTCACCTGATATGAGGTCAGAATGGATGCATGCTCATCCTCGAGGTCATGATGTCACGCAGGTTCCTACAATGGCTGGAATCCCAGGTCTGCCAGAAGGGAGTTTCGGCCAACATCCTGACTTCTTACCCGGCTTGCCTTCAGAAGAAGATTGGAATAGATGGCACGCTGGAGCTGGAGCCGGAGCCGTAGATGTCTCTGCGGATCTTGACGGCTTTCCTCCTCGCGAACGATACGCCTCAAATTTTAACAGCCCGCCCATGGGCGGCATCATGAACGGATAGACCGTACGAGGTGGACTAGATGATAACGCTTATGGACAGCTTATTTACCTGCTACACGGAGGCACAGATCACTTTGCATGAGGATGGGAGTGCTTCCCATTAATCTCAGCTTCAATGCCTTTCCCGAAGTGGAGGTGGAATTGTGGATCTTCTCGACACCTCCTCTTATCTTCTTCTGTGAACTCATACTGCCGTTGTCCTGGATCGACATCATTGCCTTTGTGGACACTATTCAGCGCCCCAGCTCCAAGCGGCGGACTTATCCAAGTCGGACTCCTCATATACACCTGGACTTGTTTCGCGATCTTTTGCAATTGTGGGACAATCTGGACGCTTGTGGACCCGGTGCCTATTACACCGATCGTCTTCTCTTTGAGGTCGACGTCGTGATCCCATGAGGCGCTGAGCCTCTTTGGCCCTTGGAAAGAATGGAGACCTTCGATGTCAGGCCATTGCCAGTTATTGAGGATACCTGTACCATTAACGACGACGTGGGTAATATCCGTTCATGTCTCCTTCGTCGTTTGATCCTCAATTGTTCTACTCATCACATCAGATCAATCGGTTGAACGCCTCGAGATGAGAGAAGACTCACATATTCCATTGGCCTTGCTCTTCATCCCATCTCATCTCGACAACCTTTGGGTTCAGCTTCATATATTTCTCGCTCCCATGCCTCTTCGCGAACCCGTCGGAATACTTCTGAATCTCCGGTCCATACGCAAAGAAATGTGACCAATTCGGATTTGGGTCCCAGGAGAAGGTATAGTTGTGACTTGGAATGTCACATGTAATTAAACCAACCATCAGCATCCCGTGTACTCCTTCACCCGTGGGTCACTTACTTCCCGAGTAATTGTTCTCCGACCAAGTCCCGCCGAAGTGACTATTTTTTTCAAACAAAGTCAACTCAAAGCTTTCCGCTTCTAACATCTTCTCCATCTTGTAAGCAAGACATAGTCCGCTCGCTCCAGCTCCTACACATGCTACTCTCAATTTTCGCGGTTTGCTGTGGTATTGATCGAGGACCCTATAAGAGCCGTCAGGAGTGACCTCCGGATAGTCGTAGGTCACCGGGTTGGTGATGATGCTGAGCATTGTCGAGGGAGTTTGTTTGGCCTCCCGAGGAGGACGGGAGTTTGTCTGAGGCGTCGCCCATTGTGAGGGCAAGTGTTCTATCGAAACAGACCAGAGGGAAGAGTTCAAGGGCACAGATGCCTTCTGGGATAGTGTTTGATCTAATGTTTTGACAATGCGTATTTTGGCCAAAACATATTCTACGCGTCTAGTTGCATCAACCCAACTGAACCGAGCTATCAGGCCGTCATCGATAGCAAGTCCTCGATCGACTAACACCTACCGTGGTCGTCCATCAGGCCCGCCAGAGTTAACCCCCTGATTTCATCTTCCAGCTGATGCTCGAACATGCCCTACTCGGCTGAGGCTGACGGGTCATGCATGTCGTTCGGCAACAAAAGAGCTCATGCGGGGTCTGAGCATAGTAGTTGTGGAGTGAAGCTGTTGTAGCACCTCAAGGCCAGGTTGATGATATCCGGGCGAGGAGGATGAGGTGATCATTTTTGTTCAGCCGTCCCTCAACCCCGAGTCATGAATGTATGGGTACACGTGAGGAAGCGTTCATGCTTTGACCTGCATAGCCCCAGGAGTGTGCTTACCGACCTGCATGGTTGGAAATGATCCGTTGTGTCGGAGCGGAGGGGACGTGTTTTGTGGCGTCGTAAAGAGGCTCATGCGTCAACGTCGATAGGTAGCCGCGTCGCCGTTGAACAGTTGTGTTTCGAGGCACCTGGCGAAGATATTCATCTTTTCGATGACAGAACAAGTCGATCGGGTGGTGAAGATCATTGAGACACTGGTAAGTTGTCAGTTAATAGCGGAGCGAGAGATAGAATGAGGACGTGCAAGCGGATGTTTTGAGGAAAGCATCGTTATCATTCGGCATACGTCTCTCGCTCAGTGGCGAGCATGCACCTGCGAAGATGCTCATCTACGTAGTCTTGTTGATCTAAAATGTATGAGTTTCGGCCCGAAAGCAAGACTGCATTCCCGTATGGCTTCTCGCCATTTATCACGCCACTGGTGCCACCATCGCTCACGCCATTAGACGACTTGGACGGATATTTCACGCCATTAGACGACTTGGACGGATGTTGCACGCCATTAGACGACTTCGACGGATATTGCACGCCATCGACCAGCTTCAGGACAGCGTCAACAACACACTCAATCGGTACGAAGACGTCGTCTGAAATTGTGTTCCATGCTGCTTGGTCCAGTAAGTTGGTTCGAACAGAAGCCGGACAAATTGCATTGACTCGTATTCCAGGATGCTTGTGGTAGAAAGGTGCTATAGATCGCATGAGCCCAAGAACGCCGTTCTTGGATGCGCAGTAAGATGGTGAGGCCTGACAACGGTACAAGGCCCCAACACTCGCAGTTATGACAAGGTTCTTGTCATTGCTGATGGTTGATTGACGAAGGTAATGTTGAGCCAGCCAAGCGGTGTTGATGACGACTTCAAATTGATGTCGATAGCCGCCTGATCTGGCGGCGGTGGTGGTTTCTCGGGTGGATGTGATTCGTAAAAGTTGAAACGCTCAACGATACCGGCGTAGGCGAAAACAAAGTCATTCGGTTTGCAGAGTCGTATACGTTCTGGAATGTGTTCGCGAGGGAGTCGTAATCAAGCATGTTGGTTTCGTGAAAGGTCGCATAGACGCCGAGCTGCTTCGTGGCTTCCTGTCCACGCTCGGCGTTCAGGTCGAGAAGATGCAAATGTCAATCTCCTCGACACGCAAGGGCTTTGGCGACTTCAAAGCCCATGCCACTGGCTGTTGCAATGGTCAGTCATGATGGAAGCGTCGTTGTCGCCCTCTTGACTTACCACCACCAGTGATTATAGCGCTCTTGGGAGACGTCTCCATGGCACTCTACGCCCTGCCTTGAGCAAGCGGTGGTAGTTGAATGGACCTTGCTTGTTGTTCTGGACTGGCAGTCTGAGTCCGATCCAAAAGGCAGCAAAGGCAGTGGTGGTAGCGTACAGGGCAGCGCCCTTGTACAGCAGATTGTTGCCAGCCACGGTGGAGAACATGGTTGCGGTAGTACGGTTGTTCAAAAGCGGTATGTACAAATAGCCTTGGTAACGTGAGGTGGTGGTTGAACAAGAAAGAATTGAGTGGAGAGGTCTGGGAATCGAAAGGCACAGGTTCAGCGAGGAAGGATGGCGACCTCCAAGGTACTTTAAAGGCGCCCGAGAGACAGTCAGGAGGAAGGTCACCTGAATGTAGCCCTGACACTGCCCCGCGTGAGCAACGAGCGATCGCCTGAGCTCTGGCCACTTAATCGCGCCGGCGTCATAGCCGATTAAGCTATGGTCCAATCAAAGCCCACCAAGATGCACGCTAAATCCTCGGATGCGGGGGCGGATGCGGAGGATGAGCGTGGGGAAGGCATGTGAGAGGGAATGACAGTCGACGACGGTTAAAGCATTCTTCACAACAACATCTCCATGGTGGAGAGAACGAGCGTATCGATCAGCGGTGGTAATGTTCACATTTCAGAAAGCTCGCTCGGTTGCTGCGTGAGCTCTGCAGTGATCGCCGCTCCCAACGTCCTGTTCCGCCTGCCGTGACTCTGCGCTCGTCCATGGCTGTGCTATCGCCATACACTCCGTGATTATCCAGGCTAGAGTCGTCGCCTCCCAATCGCGCCGCCAGCTCTTAACATATAAGAGCCTTTGTTAGCAATAGCAATGCAAGTAGTCCCATCCTGGGGGAATGTTCAATATTCCCGCTGAAGTATCGATACGCCTAGCCGGGAAGCTATTATATCTTTAGCCTTACTAGTAACGAATGTCTCTGCTGAATCGAGAGCTTACAGTTTCGCTTGGCATGCATTGTTGTGTGGATGATATTCGGCACATTGGTTCGCACAAGTACCATCGCAGGTGTTTCGAAGTTTATGATCGGTACACTTATCATAGCCGGCCTGCTAGCGTTTAGTATACTGTAAGTATAGCTCGAAAGCGCGCTAGTAACGTACTAGGGGTGCTTAACAAAAGGTCCTTGCATGAGCTTGCTGAAAGCAGACAGCTGTAAGGAGAATGAAGGTATATCTCAACAGCATGATGTAGTTATGTGAGGTAGGTATCGAGGACGAATGTAAAATTAGCAGGTTGAAGGTTGGAGAGTTTTCTTAGTGCTGTTAACTTGGTTTCTTATAATTAACGATTTGGAGTACGTATCACCGGCCGACTATTAAGCAGGCACTCTCCGATATATCTATATAGACTGTCTCTATTCACGAACGTCCCGGGATAGGGTAAGAGGAGCTTGTTTCATATGGCACTGGGTACCTTGGAATGTTAACATCCGGTGAGGGCAGCCGCGATCGACGACCAGCTACTTCCAACTTTGGCACGGCTGACCTCAGAGCTCTGTGCCGAGCGTCTCCTGGGAAACAACAACCTCCTTCACATCTTTGCTCCAGTGATTCTCTCCACAACAACGACGATGAATTGATTGAGGTGTCGGCTATGGCAAAGCAACAGCCCATCGATGTGGATACGAGCGCTGCTGTACGGCTGGTACTTGTCTACAGTCGCGTCTTCCTTGCCCTCCACCGTTGTAATACTTCCCTCTACATTCCTGAACATGGGTTTGATACATTTCAACAAAGACAATCTGCCAAAGCAACTGATCATTAACAACGAATATGTTGACTCTCACAGCAAGAAGAAGCTGACCGTCAAGGATCCAAAGAATGGCGAGCTAGTTGCAGGCGATGTGCCGCTTGCCGACGAGCACGATGTTGATCTAGCTGTGCGAGCCGTGGAAGTAGCCTTCCCAGCATGGAAGAAGACACCGCTAGCCAAACGACGAGACTTACTTAACAATTTGGCTTACTTGATCGACGGCCATGCGAAGGAGTTTGGCGGGTTGACGAGGATTACTCTTAGTGCACCGTGGGCTAGCTTCGGCGCATGGGAGACTTGACTTTGTAGCGAGACTCTGCGGTACAATGCTGGTAGGTGGCAGTGTACTCTTGATCAACTTGATCGTGCTGACTGTTTCATCAGGCTGGACAGGGAAGCCCGCTGGCGAGTCCTACCCACAAGAAGACGGCTTCTTGAAGATCGTTCGAAACGAGCCTCTCCGCGTCACAGCCTGCATCATTCCCAGGAATGGTCCGATTGGCAATGTTGGTCTCAACCTGCACTCGCCACTGGCAACTGCTTCATCCTCAAACCAAGTGAAAAGACGCCATTCGCCGCTCTCGCCCTGCTGCCCTTGACCAACGACGCTGGCTTCCCTCCTGGTGTGTTCCAAGTGCTCTCTGGCGATGGAAGCACTGGTGCTCTTCTTGCCAGTCATATGCGCGTTCGAAATGTCTCCTTCACAAGATCAATCCCAACCGGCAAGAAGATCCAAGAGATGGCTGCGAAATCGAACTTGCAGCGAGTGACTCTTGAGCTTGGTGGCAAATGACCTTGTGTCCTTTTCGACGATGCAAATCTCGACAATGCAGTCACTTGAGCTGTCAATGGGATCACAGCGCACAGCGGTCAAGTGTTCTTTGCATCATCGCGGGTCTATGTTCAGGAAGACATTTATGAGAAGTTCATCGAGAAGTACAAAGCGGCTTTTGAGGAGAGGACGAAGCTCATTGGCGATCTGTATTCAGAATCTACCATCCTAGGTCCACTTGTCGATGAAGCCCAGTTCGATAGATTGACCGGCTTCATCCAGCGTGGCAAAGAGCAGAAGAAGGGAACACTCTTGACAGGTGGAGCTCGGGTTGGCGAGAAAAGCTACTTCATGCAGGTCAGCATCATGCCATGTCATTCAAGATCGTACTGACTTACCTCTATAGCCAACAATATTCACCGACGTCGATCCCAGATCCAAGATTCACACCGACGAGATCTTCGGTCCAGTATCCGTTGTTTGCACGTTCAAGACTGAAGAAGAAGCGATGGAGATCAGCAACAAATCCGAATACGGACCCATGGCTGGCGTATTCACGCAAGACATCAACAGGGCTATGCGCATTGCGAGCGAGTTCAATTCTGGGATGGTCGGGGTCAATTTCATTTCTTTGACGATGACACAAGCGGCGTTGGAAGGGAGAGCGGTATTCATGCTTTGAGGGCATTCACGGATCCGAAGACTATCATGGTCAATCTGACTTACTAGATATCGACAGTAGATAATAGGAGAACACGGTTGCTTTCGAACTCGTACGTCTTCATGGAGTCATAGCTATCAAAGGCTTCCCGCCCACGAAGGTCTCCTTGCCTTCCTCGCCAAACCGGAGATTCTCATCGTTGAATGAGCTTGACCTTGACATTGAGGTCGGGCTAGTGGTGCGATTAGTGTCGTGTCAAAAAGAATCGGGATAGTAGCCGACATACCTTCTCCCAAGTCGTAAAAGCTCTCATGTTCCTCATCTCCCCTTCCGGATCCCACTGCCACGTCCCATCCGTACTCACCACTTCAAAATTCCACAACAACCTCGCAAGAATCACCCTCATCTCTATATAACTCAAATGTCGTCCAATACACCTCCTCGGTCCTAACGAGAAAGGCTGCATAACCTTCTTGTAATCCCCATCGTACGCTGGATTCAACCATCTCTCCGGCAAAAACGCATCGGGATATCGATCGCGCTAGCTTTGACGATTTCGAAGATGAGCGAGACCCATTCGTGGAATTTCTCCAGAAGAAAGATAACCAAACGGGTCGCCGAAGGCTATGTCGCCTATGACATAGAAAGTGCAGAAATTGAGCTAGTTGCCTAGACTAAACGTTTCTTCTCTCTCCGCCATGCGTTTCAGATTCTCAATCAGCTCATCAACATATCTCTTGACAATATACTCCTGCTCAGTCAGCGCCTTCTGGCTAGATGAATGAGAGAGCGCTCGACGTTGGCGGGCGTGGTTCTCATCATCCGCCATCGTTAACGTCGTGACCCCGGGAATAGCCTCCATAGACCCAACATGAATGGGATCTTTGTGAGAACTGGCATGGCCGGGACGGTAGCCGTAGATGTCTTCCCACGCCTGAACCGAGTCAAAGGACAACTCGTTCGGCGATACGCGGACGACGCTTCCATATTTCCCGTGCAGCTTCTTGTTTTCGAATGCGATGCGGCCTTTGATCACGTAGTAAATGCCAGGGAGATCGCTGATTGCATTCAAGCTTGGTCCGGAGAACTTGGCGAAGGGGATGGAAGTAGAGATTGTAACCGACCTTCCAGGTGGTGTAGATCGTGGCCTTGGCTTGTCAGCAGAGGCCCCATTTAGCTGTCCGTGAGAAGACTTACCAAAGCCACGAGC
The DNA here is from genome assembly GCA_031771865.1 of Nothophaeocryptopus gaeumannii. Lineage (NCBI taxonomy): Eukaryota > Fungi > Ascomycota > Dothideomycetes > Mycosphaerellales > Mycosphaerellaceae > Nothophaeocryptopus > Nothophaeocryptopus gaeumannii. Next base: position 707,426 of record JASISA010000009.1, read on the forward strand.
GCCAGCGGCGCTATGAGAGCAATGCTGTACATGTTGAGTGCCTCTTGGCCGTGCTCGGTGTCGACGATGGGGTGTTGACGGAACGAGCTTGGCTTAGCAATGAAGATTGCTCACCTATTGACGACAATGGGTTCGCCACAGCAAGTGCTATCACTCTCCTACCTTGGCTTCACTCGGATGTCGGCCTTGAGCATCCACAGTGTGCGGAAGCCGTACTGTCTGCTGCTGTAACCCATGAGGTGCACAGCTCAACGCGGGGCCCCGGATCTGGAGAGTAGTGTTGAGCGGGAGAGAGTGAATAAGTATGTTCGGCACAGGGAAAAGCTTAATCGGCCTTGCGCACTCATCTATCTTTCGTTGCAAGTGTCAGCAGAATGCCACGCTAAAGCACCGAAACATGGCATCTAGAGTCTTGCACGATCGAAGGTCCTCTCAAGTTCGGGAGCGTCCCTCTTGGACCATTCCTTCATTATTTTCCGTTGAATCTTGCCACTTTGCAGCTTGGGCTGTCATATTGTCAGCAAATGAGAGCAAGAAAGTAGGAAGAGAAGACTCACAATTTCGTCGACGATCTTGACGCCACCAGCTAACGCCTTGTATTTAGCAACCCGCGGCTTGAACCAATCTTGTATTTGCTTCGGTGTGACCTTTGCCTTCTTGGCCTCCTCGCTCAACACAACGTAGGCTCGCGGATATTCTTGATCTTGAAGTGTGATGCCCACAGCAGCCGCGTCGGCAACCATTTCGCACTCGAGCAGCTTACCTTCAAGCTCTGCTGGTGCCACTTGAAGGCCGCTGACTTTGATGAGCTATTCAACGTTAGCATCACCTTTCGAGAGACCGGGTTTGGCGTGCTCACCTCTTTCTTCCGATCAACAATCCAGATATACCCCTCCTTGTTAATCACAGCAACATCACCTGTCCGTAACCAGCCATCATTGCTCAAAGACTCTCTTGTAGCAGCTTCATTCCTCCAATATCCCAACATGACATTCGGCGACTTGATCAACATCTCGCCGGGCGTATCATAGCCGACTTCATTATCCTGCTCATCAACAAGCTTCATCTGGTGGTTCGGAATAAGTCTGCCAACAGATCCATCATCGCTCGGCTTGTATTGCAAAATGCTCCCACAAGTCACCTCTGTCATTCCCCAGCCCTGCTTGACCTCGCAATTGAACTTCTTCGAGATCTCGTTTGACAGATCCTTACTGAGAGGCGCACCGCCACAGAGTATGCTTCGTACAGAACTCAAGTCATATTTCGCAGTTTCAGGTCGCTTGGCCATCATGATGAGGATCGGAGGTGCGAGTTGGAGGTTTGTGACTTTGTAATCCTGGATTGCGCGAAGATAGTCCTCGTAGACGAATTGCCGCATAATGTAGATCGGAACGTTGAACTTGCAGGCCATCAAGTTTGCATAAAGCTGGCCGTATGCGTGGTAAAGGGGAAGGAAACCGAGCCATCGTTCGTCCTTGACTTTTTCGCCGTTCTTGTAATCGACGTTGGGCCACCGAGTGATTGCAGTCTGCTCTACGTTGGCGATGAGAGCATGGTGTGAGATCATCACCCCCTTGGGCAAACCAGTTGTCCCTGAGCTGAAGTTGATGGTTGCAATGGTGTTGACAGACTCTTCTGGAGAGAACTTCCGCCATCTAAACTTCTCGGCTTCTTGTACTGTTCCAATCATCTCTCGCCAATCTTTCACTCCGCCAATAGCCTTCAATGGCGCTTCTTCATCGCTGAACAGGAAAAGCTGCGGATTCGTCCCCGCCTTCTTCGCAGCCTCAAGATCTCGCTCAATAACAGACGCATGCGCCAATATGCATTTCGCTTCTGTAAGCTTCATCTGATGCACAATCTCTTCGACTGTGTAGATCGGATTGATAGCACTGAATGATCTCCCTCCTCCTACTATGCCGAGATACGCAGCTGGGATCAAGACGTTGTTAGGAGCGTGTATGAGACAGACGTCGCCTTTACTGAGTCCAAGTCTATCCAGTCCGATTATCAACCTCTTGATCCATAGGAGCATCTGCTTTGGCGAGACATTGTGTTTGGGGTTCGCGGAGTCGTGCCATACTGGCTCGTTTGATGGTGTTTCGCTTTCAGGGAAGAGGTAGTCGAGAAGGTTGACCTGAAGTTCGATAGGTCAATGTAAGCAGCCCAAAGCCATACTCTTGTTCACTCACCTTGGGGATATCCAGGTCCGGCAGAGGTGAGCTGTGTATCATTTTGGCCGTCGTCTTTTGAAGCCTTCCAGTGATAGGCCCAGAACACTACGCGTAGATCAAGCCAATAGCATTTCTATGTCAGTCTCCTACCTCTTGTCTCGCTCGAGCAACACCAAGTCGCCAGAGAGACGGCAAGAAATCATCTTGATCAACCTGTAGTCGACATAGTACAAGCAATAATAAAGTTGCGGCCGTTTTACCTCGGGCACTTCGCGTGAGAGCGCACGCCAAAGCAAGCAAGTGCCGCAGCCGCCGCACTTGATGAGGGCTCCTCCTGCACCTTTGCACGGTGATGCATCATCGTCCTTGTGATGAGAAGGAGCGCGGTGGACGGCATCCTAGTTCCTTCGGAAGCGGCAGAATCCCGAAAGAGGAGTTGGGATTCGGCATTCACGGCTAAAGTCTACCAGCTCCACCAGAAACATGACTGGGGTAGCTCCGAGCGCCTCTCGTAGAGAAGCCAGTGTCAAGATGCGATCGACCTCGTGGCATTGAGTTGCGTACGATAGCGACAATTTCAACTTGTTCGCACAGTGAGCTTGAACGAGAGCAGCATGTCCGATATCAGCATTGAAGGCTTCCTTTCGTTGGACGGTAAAGTTGCTTTGATCACTGGAGGTAAATGCCTTGCATATGCGATCGTTACATGACATCGCTGATGTCGAGTTTAAAGGCTCTCGAGGTTTAGGCCTTCATACCGCAACAGCCTTCCTCCTCGCAGGAGCAAAGACCCTCTTCATCAGCGCAAGAAAAGCGGAAGGCGAACAAGGCATCGATCAAGGTACAAGACGGCGCCTCCATCCCATCGAACCGACACAACATGCTGACTCCTTACGCACGAAAAGCGGTACGTCGATTAAACGACCTCTCTTCCAAAAAGGGCCTCAAGGGAAAAGCAATCGGCATCCCAGCAAACGTAGCCCAAGAAGAAGACATCAAACGATTAGTCGGCGAAGTCAAGAAACATGAATCCCGTCTCGATATTCTCGTCGCCAATGCTGGAGCAACATGGGGCGGACCTTTCGAGCCCACACCCGATTGGAGCAGTCAAAAGATTCTCGACTTGAATGTACGTGGTGTCTTCAATCTTGCAAGGCTATTCGCGCCCATGCTATCAGCTTCCGGAAAACCGGACGATCCTTCACGGATCGTGATCATGTCTTCCGTTGCAGGGACGAACGTCTCGCACGTGGGAGATAATGGAACGATCATGTACTCCGCTTCCAAGGCGGCCGCGCATCATCTTGGGAGGAACTTGGCGGTTGAACTGGGACCGAGGAACATCACAGTGAATACCGTTGCCCCTGGGTTCTTCCCCTCGAAGCTGGCGAGCGGATTGATTGACATCTTGGGTGGTGAGGAAGAGCTGTCGAGGGAAAATCCAAGAAAGAGGCTTGGTGAGCCGAACGATATCGCGGGTGTCATGCTGTTCCTGTGCTCGAAGGCGAGCAATTACGTTAATGGAGAGTATATCTCGGTGGATGGCGGTGCGAGGCTGGGAGCTGGGAGATTGACGAGGTTATGAAATAGCACGCAAATGACTAGAATTTGACCTGTGCATTGCTTGGAGCTGACTGTCGATATGTAATCTTCCGTTAACTGTCAAGTGCTCACTGAGCCTTCGCGTCCAGAGGTATCAGCTTGCCCTCTCGCATCCGATCGAAGACTAGCCCCCAAGCCTGGATTGTACTTCTTTCCTCAGTAAATGGAAGCTCCTTCGGCGTGCTATAAGTCTTCGTCATATCGTACTGTCGATCGAAGTCGAACTGTGAAAGCAAGAAATTCTCGAAGCCCGGAAATGTGAGATCCGAGTCGGCAACTCCCTGCCTCAGATCGTGCTCTTGCTCAAGCTTCTTCCAGACATCGATGTGATCGCTGATGTACTTTCGCACTTCCAACGGGCTCGGAATCTCGGGTGGTGGACCGACACCTTTCAAGCCAAAGTAGGCGCAGAGCTGAGGCCACTTCTGGCTCCAGGTCGACCAGTCTTTTGCGTCGGCGACATTGAAGCCCTCGCCCTTCCTCTCAATTGGGACACATAGAGAGAAGTGAAGAGTCTGGCGGGCAATCATGTCCGAGGAACTGTCATTCGATTTCGCATTCCAAGATTTCAGATTGCCCGGGAAGGGGCAAGTCGCGCCTTGACCTTCCACGGTGGCGTACAGGGAGAGGAAGATGCCCAAAGATTGGGCCAGGCTATAGAAGTTCTGATTTGGAACAAAGCCTTGGATAGTGTCAGTACTCTGGTCAGGGAAGGCAGCGGGCGGCATACCAATGACAATGTCTGGTCTGGTGTCGATCCAATTCCACTTCTTGTTCTTCGCGAATTCAGTGAGCCAATCGAGCTGCGGATGGTAGAACAGCATGTCGTGATATGGCTGCCTCAATCTCGGCAGGCTTTCTGCTAATGGTACGTGTATGTAGTCGGTGGGATGGTTTCCCAGCAGGTGACAGCCGTACATCTTCGCTCCTGTTTGCAGGACCACAAACTCCAGTGCCGGACTAAGGTGGTCCATTGCAATGGTCGACCGCCTGAACATGTTGACTGCATCCTTCAGCTCTTGTTCAAGATCTATTGATGCTTTGTACGCAAGATAGTAGACGTGAGTAATCTTGTCGATGTCTGGCACTTCCTGTTTGAGGGCGGCTTCAATGTCTTCCTGGCTGTCCAGCAAGTTCACGCCTGAGACAATCTGTAGTCGCCGGTCGGCTGGCCAGAGCGAATCTTGCTGCTTCAATGGTCTATTTGTGAGGGCTACGACTCCGTCCCAGATACCTGCTTTAGGATAATCATGGAGAATCTCATTAATAAAGGACCAGCCAGTTACACCCGATGCTCCAAACACTAACGCTCTTTTGCCCATGTTGCTGGATTTTCTGATTCCTGCGGTCAGTGCCGTCAATGCTGAAGTGAAGAATTGGAGTCTGTTGAACGGAGCAGTCAGGCGCTTATAAGACGCTGGAACCTACAGCTCAGCTTCGAGTTCGGATCGACATGTAAAATCACTCCTTTCCCTTTCGTTTTCGTGCATCTGCTGCGACCCGCAACTGACGCGTCGCAGCTTAGATTGTCTGCTGAGGTTGCTCAGCCGTGGTGCAAGGTGGATATCGGCAGATGAGAGTCGTTCTCCTGCCCATTTGTCCGGCCAGTAGCACGATCCGCTTTTCAGCCGGATCCGCCGGTTAGTGGATAGAATACGCAGCCCTGCTCGTGCATGGAGTGGCCTTGGCGTCGCGAGACGTACACGTTCGACAAAAGGGAGTTCTGTAACCTCAGCTGAACAAGCTGAACAGAGCGTTGAGTCCTGTACACTGCTAATATGGACAAGCCCTTGCGCGGCCCTAGCCCAGGATTGCTGTACGCGGAGTCCAAAGTAGTGAACTCAGAACTGTCGGAAGAAGCATACGACAAGTGGTACGAGGCCATACACATTCCGGATGTCTTCAAAACAGGTGCCATTAGAGAGTCTTCTCGTTGGAACGCTCTTGATCCGAACGCGGCGTTCCCCCTGGTGACCATTTACCCTGTGGACGACATTAGCTTTCTCGGATCAGAGAAGTTCAAAGGTAATGGTACAAATCGCGTGTCGCTCAACGATGTTGACAAGCAATAGAGATTCCGCTCACGCACAGTAGCCTGCCAAAATCAGGTCATATCTTCGACTCTGTGCAATTCGGGTTCCGGCTTTACAAAGCCGTCCAGGTGTACAAACCTGAGGGCGCCGAGCCAGGTGGGTACCTCCAAGGTCTTGAGTTGATATTCGACCTGATGATGCTTCAGGACTTGCCGACTTGGTGATTGCTGCCGGATTCACGCCCGCCGACGACGAGGACCACGAGCAATGGTATCGCCAGGAGCACTTGAAAGAGATGCCGGGAATCTCCACTTGGCGCCGGACGGAGAGATACCAGCTGCAAGCTGCATTTGGCAGTCCTAAGGGAGCAGACGCACCTCCTCCGACCGATTTCCAGCAGCCGTCAAAGTACTTCACATTGGTAAGACACAATGAAAGACGCGTAAAAGCCCAGAAGCTGATATCTTTGCAGCACTTCTTCGCCGGCGAGTCCTTGCCTGAGGCGGAGCTCGCGAAGGCCAGCGAAAGCGAGTGGACAAGGAAGAGCTTGTCGACGATGAAGCAAGCTGAGATTGTGCCGTACAAGAAGCGAGTATACTTGACAAGTGATGATGTTAGGGCGTGAGGATGGGCAAGTGAGTCGGAAGATGGAGGATGGAGGGGAGAACGCTGGGAAATTGAGTTTGCGATGACGCCAAAACGCCGCGGTGGACTGTGCGCTCTTCGACCGTGTCTCCTTAACTCCACTTCCATCTCCATCTCCCTCTCCAATAAGGTACATAAACAGTCACGCCGCCATCTTTCCAACAGGCAGATATGAGCAGTGTACATATCAATTCCGATGTGAAGAGTGATGGATCTTGGAGCTTATGCACATTGCCCCGCAGCTCGCCTGGAAGTGAGTTGTACCGCAGCGCTCATCTTCGCTCACTCCTTTCCGTCTTCCTTCTCGGCGGCATACGTGTGTCTGCCGGAGCGGGGCTGCTATGGCTGAGCACGTGGACCATGAGATCCCACTGAGGCTCGTTGCGACAACATACATCTATATAATTACCATCAAGGTGTCCCCTGGTCAATTACATTGACTTTTAAGCAAGAATGTCTACTCCTGTTCCTGTAACCGCGATTGCAAGCTCTCAGCATTCGTTAGAAGCCAAGGATCAAGATGCTAATGTAGGAACGACCGAACGACTGATGAAAGCGGGACAATGGAGTCCAGTATGTCACTTCATCATGGCCGGTGTTATAGAGCTGACCTAGATACAGGAAGTGCAAAGAGTCGTCATCAAGCAGGTCCCAGTCCCGGAGCCGGGACCAAATCAATTCTTGGTGAAGATCGCATCTGCCTCGCTATGTCACTCAGACATTCTGTCCATTCAAGCGAACAACGCCACTACTCTTGGCCATGAAGGAGCCGGCTTCATCGAGAAAATGCACCCATCTGTTGCCAACTCGGGCTTCCAAGTCGGTGACACAATCGGATTCCTGTACATCATTGGATGCTGTTTCGAATGCGAAGGTTGCATGGTCCACAATATGTGAGTAGACCTGACAATCAGCTGAGAAAGGGCTGACGAGTGACCCAGACAATGCTTGAATGGCGAGCCTCACGTACAGGGTTTCACGAAAGATGGCTACTTTGCAGAGTATGCTGTGGTTGATATGCCTAATTGCATCAAACTTCCTCAATCAATCGATGTCAAAACTGCTGCGCCCATCTTCTGTGCAGGAATCGTAAGTGGCGTTTTCAATCCTCAATGGAAGAGAAAACGTGCTGATACTGGATTCCAGACAGCTTTCCACGCAGTCGACAGCTCAGAATTGAAGCCTGGGGACTGGCTGGCCGTGATAGGCGCAGGCGGCCTGGGGCAGCTGGCTACTCAAATAGCCAAGGCTATGGGCTTTAAGGTCGTTGCAATAGACATCAACGACGCTACACTGGAGGTCTGCAGGAAGCAAGGTGCAGATGCGACTTTCAATTCTAGATCAAACCCGAATTACGTCAAGGAGCTGAAAGAATTGACGAAGGGTGGCGTCAGAGCAGCTGATGTCTTCAGCAACGCCGATGCGGTGAGTCCGCGTCTAGCGATGTCTTGTCAGAAGACTAACAAGCTGGTCTCAGGCGTATGCTGGCGCTCCCGCGATACTGAGGCCGGGCGGAGTGCTCATGGTCATTGGCATCGCCTACAATCCCATCTCAGCTTCGGCCTTCGAACTCGTGACGGGAAAGTACAAGATCAAAAGCGAAAGCACTGGCATTCCTCAGCGCATGAAGAAGGCTGTTGATTTCCTCACCGAGCATGGCATCAAGCCAGAAGTTCAGAATCGGAAGTTGGAAGAATTGAATGAAATGGTCAACGAGATGAGCGCTGGCACTGCGACTAAGCGTATGCTGGTGGCTTTCTGATCGGCTTTTAGTAGTGCCAAAGGGAGAGCGCTGTGCGCACACTGCTAGACATTCCTTCTCTATTTCGGCTCTCCTTTGCCAGGATCTCCGAGTAGCCTTCGACCCCTCTTCCATGTCACTTAGCTAAGGAGCATTTCACTTGCTTTCCAATGCCTCGTTCGCTAGCTTGTTCGCTGCGATTGAACTAAAGCCAGATCGAGGCCAAACAGACAAGTCAGACCATCAACGTGACTTTGGATCCCTCAGGTCTCCGATGAACAATTCCATCGACACTGGGAAACAATCCATGCAGACATGACCATTGGTGCGAAAGGCTTCCAATCCCACAAGCTACAGCGATACGCCCAGGTCCATCAAACAACCGAGCTCAAGCAGAAAGCGAAGAGCCTCGAATCGACACTGGGAATCCAACATCTAGACTATGATGGATGCTTAGAGATCTGGGTAAAGGACTGGGATGACTTGATCAATTTCTCCAACAGTGAGGAGTATAAGAGGATGATGGCTCCGGATTGTCAATTGTTCATGGCTATGCCGATTGCCCTGCGCAGACTTCCCCGTGAACCTGAGAAAGGGCCGTGTGCTGATTGCGACGCAGGTCTTCGTCGGCTACGAGAACATCATCTACGGAGAGGCTTTGCCTGGCTTTGGCGGCAGGGATGGCGTTGTGGTGTCGAATCTGCAGACTCGAGAGGGGTAAGCATTCTATACCTCGAAAATTGGAGAAGGGCACGATACTACCGCTTGGCGGAGCCTCTTCTCCGGATGTCTCACGACTCATTATTATGGCTTGAGGATCGTCTTCATATGCGTCTTGTGGCTGGCGCGAATCGTTCTCCTTCGCCTCGGTCATTGGAGTTGGGGAACGGTGGTGTGGCCTGAGGCAGCTTGATGTGCGTGATGAAGACAACCCACTGTTGAGTGATGGAGACGAGATCTGTTGAAAAGAGAATCAACACAGGTGGGTACTGAGCACGAACATGTTTTGCGTTCCTCTCCACCCGACTCAAGTTATCGACGCTGCCCTGGTACGTCTGGGTACTCGCTCAACAAGGCGTTCATCCACAATGGCATCTGACAATCCAGCTCAAGATCGTGATCTTGTCGAGAAAGCTGATGTACAGCACCACGAGCACAGCGTGCCCTCACCGGCATCCGAGCTAGCAGCAACTCAGTCAAAAGGGAGCTATCAAGCCATCAACCTCGTATCGATCCAGGCCAGGCGTCAGTAGCTTTCTTCTTCCGGACCTACCTCCAAGCCGGTCGGAACCCTTTAACGAGCCGCGGCCATTTCGATCCTCTTACCGATGTACACCATCGCGAAACCCTTCTCCTTACTGTGCTTCGCAATGGGAAGTAGTAGCCGGCCGCGCATAATTCCGCATAGATGAAGTCGGCGGGAACGATGTTACTTTCTCGCTCATTCGCTATTCGGAACTCCAACATGGAAAGATAACCCGAAGCAGTCGGCAACGGAGAGTGAGGCTCCTGTGATATATGCAAAGTCGGTCGCTTGCTGAGACAAAGTAGCTCTCGTCGTAATGTCTTCCTTCTTGCAGCGATAGTTGAGAGTTGCCTGGAGTGATGAGTGGTATGTGGGTCGGCGTATCGTATGGTCAGCCAATATGAGGGGTCTATGGCGTGCGCTACACGAACACCGCCTGTCGTACACAAAATGGATGCATTAATAAATGCGCGTGCCTGCTCACCGCACTTGAACTCAACTTTTCAAAGTAACATACATACACACAATCTGCGATATGTTATGGCTTCTTTCCGACAACTTCCCCCAAAAGGACATGGCGGGTCTTGGCTTCGTTCTGCTTCGCTCGTCGTCCAACCGCGGGCTGCGAATAGCGGCCGCGGAGCTTCGTGATCCTGGACTGGGACTCAGCCTCGTTTAATTCAACCTTCTCAGCCGTGGATGGACGTTGATATAAAGGACGACTCCCGTGCTGGGATACTGCTTGATCGCGTCCTTTCCAACAGAAGATGGACGTCAGGTTTTCCTAGTATGTTTCCCCTCCCGGTGGAGCTGACGGCACGTGACCCTTCCGGCCTCTTCGTATTCTCTCTCGGTTGGATATACGACCAATACGGCCACCATGCCGCCAAGGAGCACCATACGCTTGTGAAATGCTCGGCCGAGGAGTTGCCCTTTCACGACAGGAGCTTCCCAATGGAATTTACGCGCGGCAGAGGTCATGCCGCGTGCCCACGTTGTTTTTGGGCCTTGTCGTTTGTGCGGCATCGCTCATCGCAAGTGGCGTTGCCATTATTACGCCTCGCGGGTCACGGCGGCTCCATCGGCTTGGCACTTGGCACTGGGCTGGTCCGATTTGACAACCTCGACATTGGACACAATTGTACATTTGTGCCGGAATAGCTATGGACCCTCTCGAACAGCGGCATATACGACATGGCCAGAATGCGGACAATGGACAGGAGAGCTTGCGGTCACGTTCCCTGATACCGGCAGATGCGTTGAAGTGTCTCGGGCCAACAGCAGGCTGGGAAGGTTGGTACGGGTGTTTATGTTCTCTTGGCGCGTCAGGATGGAGGAGCCGGCCACGACTTCTTTCCTTCGATGTGGCAGGCGGGTTTCTCTCCTACCTCCAATCTCGCCTGCTCTGCGGCGCCTCAGCATCCATCGCGAGATTGGAGATACTGAAACGACATGCATAGATGGCTTGGCATCTACACAATGCGAACAATCTTTGGGCGTTTAGCGGACACCGTCTCGCACAGCGCATGAACTCCTGCATCCAGAATCGAGTGCGCGACGAACAGTGCGGCCCTGCAGGAGAAAGGCGCTGCGCCTCGATGCAATCCTGGTTGACAGCGATCGCGACTTCCACAAACATGCATCCCGGCCACAATACGTAGGTGTGAGAGGCGGTACGCGACTGCCCAGCGGAGCGATCTTGGCACGGCGAAGGACGTGATGGCTACTGGTCAATCGAGAAGGGACCTTTCCTTGACCAGCTGGTGGCATAACACTTCGCGTCCGCCGTCTCGCGTGGCCTGGCCATCTACCTTTGACCTTTAGCCGCGATTATTATCGTTACTATTCACTACACCTACCGCATGCTTCGTGTCCTCATTCACCACCCCGAACATGCAGTTTCGCTCATCTCTTCCACCACGCTGAAACTCCTGCCATGAGCAGCACATCCGAAACTACGATCGATCTCCGCCAATAACATGGCTTGGGCCGTGTGGCTCAAATACCTACGGATCGCGATAAAGCCAACACTCATTGTGCTCGCGGTCCTTCTCGGATCGTTCGTCGTGCATCAGGCCGTCTTACCTCTTCTCGCATTCGTCTTCCCGAGCCTAGACCCGGTATTCTTCGACCTTGGCGTCTTTGGAGCTTACCCACTGGTGCATTACAATTCGTTTCAACTTGGAGGTCCGCAAGCACGACAGCTAAGGTGGGACGACCAGTGCAACGAAGGCCTCGTACTTCTCACACCTAACGGGCCCGGAGTGCCTCGACCTGGGCCTATGATTGTGGATCCGAGAGGTGAACTGGTTTGGATGTCTGATGATTTCGGCGCAACTGCAAATCTCAAGGTTCAGCAATATCAGGGCGAAAGCTACCTGACTCTCTGGTCGGGTGAGAAAGCCGCGACTTCCGGGAAAGGGGTCTATTTTATGCTCGACAATACCTACCAAGTCGTCCGCATGGTATCAGCGATCGGTGATGACTTGTTCGGCGATTTGCACGAATTCAAGATCACACCTCAAGGAACCGCACTTGTGACTGTGTACAACACGACGAACGCGGACCTCAGGGGAATGGGTATGGGTAGAGGCTCCAATGGTTGGATTGTCGACAACCTCTTCCAGGAAATCAACATCGAGACTGGCGAATTGCTATTTGAATGGAGTGCCGCCGCTCATTTCGACCCCGCGGAGACCTACATGACGAACCCTTTCGGCGGATATTGGGAAAGCATACCATTCGATTTCTATCACCTCAACAGCATCGAGAAGGACTCGCGAGGCAACTATCTCATCTCGTCTCGCCACTTCCATCACCTTATGTGCATTGGCCCTACGGGCGAGACTTTGTGGGTTCTTGGCGGCCGAGACAATCAATTCACCGACCTTTCGGATGGCCAAGCGACCAATTTCAAGTGGCAACACGATGCCAGGTGGATATCTGAGGATAACGGTATCCTGACATTGTTCGACAATAGCAAAGCCGGCCCGTTGCATTCCGATGCACCAGAAAGCCGAGCAATGGTGATCCAGATCAACGTCGAGAAAAAGACTGCGAGACTGATCCAATCGATGACCTCCCTTCAGGGCATACTTGCATCGTCACAAGGATCTGTTCAATTACTGCCAGACTCACAAAATTTCTTCGTTGGCTGGGGCTCGGCTGCCGCATACTCCGAATACTCGAACCAAGGCGACTTGTTATGCGAGACTCACCTCGGCGCTTCGTGGATGTTCTGGATGGAAAAATTCAAGTCATATCGTTCGACCAAGACTTTGGACTGGATCGGCATGCCCAAGGAACCGCCCCAAGTCAAGGTTCAAGACGGAGCGCTTTACGTGAGCTGGAACGGCGCCACAGAGGTCGCGTTCTGGGCTTTGGAAGCTAGTCGTGAAAGCAATGCCGTGGCAGAGGATCTTCGTGGCAAGGACGAAAACTCGGCCCGAGAAGACGGCCAACGTGATCAAGTGCTAGGCACATTCGAGACCGTCGACATCATTCCCGAGACTGGATTCGAAGGCTCTTTCGACCTTTCCCACGCGCTACCCGCTGACAAGCGATACACTCGTTTCCGAGTCGCTGCGCTCGATGCTGAACAGAAGATACTTCGATACTCTGAGCCTTGCGCTGCCGACGGAGACGACTCCGAGACCTCAATCCTCATGATCATCTTCAAACTCTTCTTGTTCATCGGATTCCTGGTCGGTGTACGCTTCGCCTTCAAATATTACCGACCGTCGGGTCATCTCCGCCACGGCGACAGCCAAAGCACAGGCCTTCTCTCACCACTTGCTCCTGCCTGGATGGATTGGAGAGCATCGCCTGGCAGACGACGGGCAGATCGATCCAAGATGTACGAATGGATACACATGAAGTGGTCGAGCGCTACTTCGCGGCCCGGTTGAAACTGGGAAGATGAAACCTAGCTGACACATACCTCCTACGACTGCTATTTGTGCGCTTGCCAAGAGCAGCAAAGACCAATCTCCAAATTTGGGCACTGTGAGCCGTTGTCGTACAGCTGACCACCAGGGCTGAGGCCAAGACTGGCTTCTATTATTGAGTGGAACACCCTGTGAAGACCGGGGAGCACAATCGCCAAGGCACATATTTGATGCCTGATTGCCTGACAAGAGGCAACCTTCACTACTACGCCCGACCCAAGTGCTGGTGACGGCAATCTGCGAAACTTTTTGGAAGACTCTAGGCCCCTTTTTGGAAGACTCTAGGCCCCTTTTTGGAAAGACTCTAGGGAAGGCGATGAAGAAGAGATGTACATAGAAACGACGGAATGGATTACAAATCATTGTTACGAATAGCATAGCGATCGCGAGACCAGCTCGCTGGGGACACATTGGACAGGAAAGAGCAAATAGGATATAGAGACGGAATGTGTATCAGCCTCCGATTCTTGAGAATACGCTCTACAGAAGACGTTACCGCTACCACTTACCTGCCAGTACTTTGCGTTGGCAAATCCGATGCCCTACCGTGGCCACTCCATAACTGTGCGCTTTGTTCAAGAAACGTTTGAAGCTACACTGAGGCTCAATGCCAAAGTACGCCTATCTACAGTAAACGTGTGCAGTTCTCGGTTTTGGCCCCATTTTACTTCCCGGCAAAGCAGAGTTAAGTAAGTAGGAAACTTTTTTGCATTTAACGACCACTTAAGCACACAAATTTTCCAACACTCTGTATCCTACACACAGAACTAATCTCAACGGGAAAGGAGACTTTCAGAATGGTCCTCCCCTCCATACTACTCCCGTCTTGACCTGCCTCTCCTCACCTCCCTCGATCTGTCTCTCCCCAGAAATGATATACAAACCTCGCTCCATCTGGCGTCGATTCTACTGACCTGGCCTCCACGCTCACGGTCTACCGCCGCTATCCCTCCGCCTGCTACCCTTCCGCAGCCACTCTCTCCCGACGGGTATGTCCTCTTCTCGCCAGGGATATGCTCCAACGCGTAGGGTATTACGAATACCTGAACGGTGGGTAGCATCGTCGCCTGGAGGAAGCAGCGTGACGGAGACGATGGCGACTTGTTGTATATTGGGTCTGGGATGTTAGTAGTACGGCATTTTGGGAATTGTGGGAGTTGGCCTACGAAAGTTCGCGGGAGGGTGCAGGGAGCGGATGAGGAGGGAGACTGAGGAGGGGGTGTAAATGTTTCATACGCCGGACGTGGTCGCTTGGGCAGGGGGGAGATCTGGAGGGGATTGAGAGGACGCTGGAGGAGAGTGGGACGTGGGATATTCCCGTCTGCGTCTTTCGGGAGCGCCGTGACAACTGCTGTCGGTAGTTTTGCTGTCTCCACTGGACAGGCACGAGATGCTGGGTTGTCGGTAGGCACTAAAGTAGGCATCGGCGTTGGCGCTGGACTAGGAGGGCTGCTGCTGCTTGCCGGTTGGCTACTTTTGAGAAGGCTGAAAGCCAGGAAGGTGTCTCGACTGGCTGAAGCTGTTGGACATACGGGTCAAGGAGCTACGAGAGAAGTTTCGCTGACGGACGGCAAGACTGTTCGTCAACGTGCGGAGGATGGCGAGAAGTATGAAGTCGCGGTCGAAAAGTTGCCGAAGTTGGTGTCATGGAGCAGCTGTCTGAGCCTGATGGCTGGACCGACACTGCGGAGTTGGAAGGACATGTGACAGCTAAGATTGACTCGTGAAACGCGTGTGGGCTTAGGTGTAGCCATGCGCTGGTCGACAGGCACGAGAATCAACACACATCATAGGCTGCTTAAAAGTCTTGGGCGACGTTTGTCGGAACTATCGCACGCATCATCGTTGAACGTCGCCCGCTCTCTCTATCCCCTCCTCGCCAAAGGCTAGACGGTCCAATTACATGAGAACAATCATTCGTACGCCATCCTGTCAATTGGTTCTCCCCTAGATTTTCCTGAACTTGAGGCGGCTGCGACTGATCCTTTGCAATCCATATCTGGAATGAGTAGATTATGTCTTCCATGACACTCGAAGTTGTTACCCATAGACTGACTTGCGTACCATCGCTACACCTCATGCGAGTGACACCGGGCAGGGAAATCAAAAGCGCCGATTTCGACGAAGTATTGTACGCTTCCCTTAGTTACGGGGGCAGCGGGTGCTCAATCTCTTCCAGCGAGGCCGAGAAGTTGCACTTTAAAATATCTTGGAACCTCGTGTCATCGTCAAAAGCGTAGCTGTCGAGCGAACGAGTGTAGAATGCTACTCTCAAGAGACTTTCGGAGTGGAGGTGGCGTAACAAAAAGACGCCAAATGATGACACGGATCTCGAAGTCTCTAGCAAAGCCATGATAGATGTGTCGGGGTTCCAACGATCAAGGGGATGGACGCCGATGATATTGAAATTAGCATTCGGACCTCCAAGGTCCACGATTTGGATTTTCGGCATCCGCAAATCGAGAATTGCTGGTAAGAGACGCTCTTGCCGTCTAATCAACATGACAGGTTGAGGTGCAAAATGCCATGTGTTTCTTACAACATGTAGTCGGCTCTTGTCATGGGTACCATTGTCAGCGAAGTAGACATTATCTCCTTGAGCGTTATAAGGGCTTTCGTATACGCGGATTGCGATTGGACCAGATATATTGTCGTCAAATCTGCAGTCAAGCACCGCGAAGGGCCTAGGAGTTCCTGGAGTGTCCAACAGCGGGTGAACCACCGGCTTTTTCTGAATTCCCACCGCCAGTCTGTCAGATCATAGTGTTGCTCTTTTCTTATGTTCTCGACATCTGCCGTGTCTTGGAGTCCTGGACATTGCTCTCCGACGTCCGATAGATAGGCATAACACACTTTTGCCTCGCGGTACCACTTCCACATCGAGTTGATGGCCTCGCTCAGTTCGGCGCTGCTGGTCTTGTCGATGCAACAGGTATCTACCCATGCGTACTTGAGGCTGTCGTTGCAAGCTTGTTCGCAGGTGTAGCGCACCTTTGCGAAACCTGTTTTGGTCTTGTGGTTTTCGTTGTGAAGATCTTGAAAGGTGACCTCATCCTCATCCCAAGTATGAGAAAAGTATTGCATACTCAATGCCTGCGGCCTTTGCGTCAGCGAAATGCTTCAAACGAGTGGTAGCGCTGTCCAGGAGCCACATCTTTGGGCGGAGGTGGTGATGCTTAGAAACATCAACAGGCTGGAAAGTTGAGATCGAGTAGGTGCACGGAAGCATAGCTTCACGTGGCGTAGCCCGTGCATAAGTGGGGTGTACTGTAGCCCACATGCACTTGATCTGGCAAGTTGTGTCCATGTCGACTTCTCTTGATTCGAAGTCACTATGCTATCGCTCCGCATATGCAAGTATCGCTTCCTCCCGTCTATGCGGCGAAAGCATGAAAACGATTTGACAACAAAATGTTGCACCGCCTCAGCCAGGGATGTGTTGTTCTGCGGCTCTCTCTCATGGTTCACATGTGCACATTGCTCGTCTTGCAGAGACGAGCCTTCTTCGTAGATGCGTCTCACTCCCTTCGCCTCCCCTCTAACCCCACGCGCGCCGCTCTTGAGCTCTACTCTGATGGTGAACGCGCTTAGTAGCCGACCTTGATCAGGTAGTCGGCCAGCTGCTCGACGGTGTTGGCGGCGGAGCCGGGCTGGACGATCTCGGGGTAGTGCGCAACGAGGATGGCTTGTGTGGTCTTGACGATAACGACGCCCTCACGGCCCTGCAAACGCCCAGTGTCAGCAAATGCCTCGGTCAACGATCCTACTATCTGTCCCGCAATGATTCTTCTACATTCTCTCTGCCGCTTGATGCTTGATGCTGTCGCCAACTCACCTTTTTCCCGTATATACTCCTCTCATCCGCCTTGAGCACAACGAATCGCTCGCCGGAGATGTGGAGACCGCTGCTCTGAACCTGCTTCACGCCATCCTTTCCCGGATCCTTGTATGCGGCAACGACCTCTTGCATCTCCTGTGGAGAGACCTGGAAGCCGGCGCTGGTGGCCCAGACGCTGTTGCCTTCAGTGTTGAAAATGGCGGCTTTGTCGACGTTGCCAGTGCCGACGAGGCTGTGGAAGATGAGGGGTTAGTCATATCATCGCGGAGGGGAGGAGCGGAGCGGCATAGGTAGTGATAGGTAGGGCGGTGGTATGGATCTCGCGTACCTGGTATCAACATATGCTGTTCCACAAATATTAGCCGGTGCTCGAGCACGCACGCGACGTTGGGCCCTCAGGATCGCGGTGAGGGCATATCAGAAACTGACCTTGCCAAGACATCCTGACTGTGTGCTGTGTGTTGTGAGGGAGGGTGGTGTCGTATCCTAGATCGAGGAGAGGGAGACGGTGGTACAGAGAAGGTGGTTTTCGTGTCCTCAGATGAAACGTTTCTAGTTGTGTTGTACCTGAAATGATCGTTTCCAAGCGTTGCGTTGTTCTGACAGGGTTCAGGACTGCCCCACTACAAAAACGCCAAAGCACGCAGAACAACCCCTTTGCCCCTCCGAGTGGAAGGGGCCCAAGCTTTCATTCACTCACCGACTTCAAGGACGATTACATTGAGCATGAGAGGGTTGTGGACTGCGACAAGGGCAAATTGGATCGCGCGGGAAGGCCTAGTCCTTCATATGCACTTCATCTTACTTACGCAGGCGCTATTCTGCAAGATAATAGCCAGACCAAAGCCTTCAAGGACCACATGCGATCAGGAAAGACCCTGCCACCATGGAGAGCAGTTCTATCAGCAGGCAGGACGTAGCAAACACTCGACATGCAGTGGTGAGGTTGCAGAAGGTTGGAGGAGAAAAGAACGTAGGAGCTATGACAACAGTGAACGGAGAGTGAGTGAATGCGGGAGCCATCCGCTAGCGCCACTCACTCACCACCCAGTCAGACGAGAGCTGCTCGAAAGCCGGCATCATCATCACGACTATGTATACATCCTGGCTGCACATCAGTGGAGATATACGAAAACCAGCCGAGATGCGATTGCGCTGTACCTCTCGACCACATGGAGATGTTGCGGGTGAAAGTAAGTATAAAACCCGTCTCGGCACGTTTCTCCCAGCCTCTCATCCCAGGAAGGAGAAGCTCCTGGGCTACTACATCTCCCTCGCCGCTGCAGTCAAGCGCCATCAAGAAGAACCTGGAGAATGGTGGCTCATCATTAACTACCCCTACGTCGGAGCCGCAGGCAACTATACTGAGAGCTGCGCAAGCGCCATGTTCACGTACGGGCTCTTCAAGGGTATTCATGACGGCTATCTAGAGGAAGCAGAATACTGCCCCACCGCGGCGAAGGGCTACAACTTGCTCACCGAGCAGTTCGTCGGGAAAAACGATAAAGGAACTATGAAGTGGGAAGGGACGGTTTCTGTGGGGAGTTTGAGTGGGAATGGAACTTACGAGGTGAGTCCTCTATCTCTTTTATTGAGCTCCGTGAGAGTCTTTGCTAATCCTAGCTGCAGTACTACATCGGCGCCCCCCTCGCCTTGAACGATTACAAGGGTGTCGGACCTTTCACGTGGGCGAGCCAGCCTTATCTGAACCCTCTATCCAACAGCCCGAGCAATTCGACAGCTAGGAAACACTAGACGTGTGCTCCTCATCACGAGAAATATGTAATGTTGATAATTGTACAACAGATCAATCACCAATCGAAAGCATCATCCATTTCTGCATTGGCATTATCCTACTTGAAATTTCCGTTCTTCCCATGGATTCAATCACTCATTTCATTTCATATTGATGCCAGCAAGCTCAACGCCAACTCGACGTCCTTGCAATCGACCCCGCTTGACCAAACACGCTTTCGAGAGTTGAGGGAATCTTTTTTCTAGGATGCTCGTGAAGCGAGTGATGATTTCTCATGATGAGATTGCAACTCTTGCCCTGAAGAGCTCAAGGAATAACACAGCGACTATATCACTTGTTTCCGAGAGAACTTGAAGCGAGGAGTGGTGAGCTTAGAACGAAGTTGGAAGCCAACTGCGATTGAGCACATGGCAGGGAGGGGCGATTACGAGAAGTAACTTTCATGACAAGATTGTCGTCACATTTATCAATCGCGTATGTACAAATGCTTTCCTCCTCTTTCGTATTGGGTATCACGCATCATCATCAACATCAAATCTCCCTCGTTTCTCTCCTACCTACTTCTATGGCTGGACAACGCTAGACCGTCTTCGATCATTGCCTCCCTTCTTGCGGTTGAGACCAATAAGCTGGATCATCTCCCTCCAGAAACCAAGTGGTGGGTCGATGAACGAAGCTTCATATGCGTCAAGTGTAGGCCTCTCCCACACAAGGTCGGCTTCGGAAGGCTTGACGAATTTGGTGCGGTGGATGAGTTTCCAGACGGTGAAGAGGATGGGTGCTGTAACAACGTCAATACTCTGCATTTGTTTATTGTTGGTGGATTGCTGGACTTACCAAGAATCAACATGGCGTAGTAAATGAACCAATTCTCCGTGCTCCAAGGTGAGTAGCTGGAGTAGCCATAGCAAGTAACAATCATAATCATCCAAGCGAGACCGAGGTATGAGCAGTAGGGTTGGAACCAGCCGCAGTAGGGCAGCGTCTTGCGGTCGAGACCTTGGGCTTTGCAGGCATTGTAGAAGAAGATGTAGGTGACGGACATGGAGATGTAGTTGATCACGCCGCCGGCGGTGACCTGTAGCAATCCCGTTAGCTCATGTGCTTGCGAGCAAGTTTTTCCTGCAATATGGGGTTGACTTACGAGGTTGATCAGCCAATTAAGAACCTTCTCAGAACCATTGCTGACTTGGAGGAAGGACAAACAGGGGAAGATCATGGTGATGGCGAAGCAGAAGATCGGGACACCGGACTTGGTGCAGTAGCGGAGGACCTTGGGAGCACGACCATCGAGGGCCATACCGTACAGACTACGGGTGGCGCAGTAGGTGTACGTGTTACCGGCACTGAAGATGGAGGTGACCAGAAGGGCGTTGACGAGGTGAGGCAGGCCGTTGATCTTGAGGTTTTGCTACGAATTGAGGTCAGCGTTTAACTCGTCTGCCGCAAAGGTTGTGTGACGTACCATGGCAATGACATATGGCGAGGCAGAGGCAGTACCGCCACCAGCGGTGTCACCAGAAACGATGCCAACCAGAGTTGGATCATTGTAGGCAACGACGATTCCAGCAGCCAGAGCACCGCCGATGAAGAAGATGGCGAAACGGGCGTAGACGGTCTTGAACGCGTTCTTGATGTAGATACGAGGACGCTTGGCTTCGGCAGCCACCATCGAAAGATACTCGGGGCCGACGATGCAGAACGAGGCAGACCAGAGGCAGGCAAGGAAACCTTCGAAGCGACCAAGAGTGCCAGTGGAACGGTGCTCGGCAAAGCTCCCGGGATTGTTCCTTCTCGACATCAGCTTTTGCAATGTGTAGATGCTAGGGGTCATTCAAGCTCACCAGTATCTGAACCCGTATGCATCTCCTCGAGGGTTGCCACCGACCATGGTAACGAATGTGAAAGCAAAGAGCAGGAAGATCAGGATGACCTTTCCTCCTGACAACCAGAATTCGGCTTCCTATAAGTGTGTTAGCGACTGTCTGAGACACCTTCGCCTCGGAGAGAACGTACACCGTATGCCCGAACAGCCAAACAGTTGATCAACCCATAGAGCACGATACACGCGATTGGTATACTCCAAGGAGGGATGTTGTCGCTCCAAAAGCCCAGCACAGTGGTCAGAGCAGTGATTTCGAACGGAATGATCAGAGCCTCGTAAAGGAAGAAGTTCCATCCAGCCATGAAGCCAAATGCTTCGTCGACGAAGTGTCCAGCAAGACGAATGAAGCCACCCGATACCGGGAAGAGTGTTGTCATCTCAGCGGTACCATTGTTCACCAGGGCGAGGAAGCAAGCGTAGATGGCGTATGCGAGGAATAGAGATCCAGGTCCGCCATGTGCGAGAGCGCCACCGATAGAGACGAAGAGAGCAGTTCCGATACCTGGTGGTGAAGTCAGCACGAATCGTTCAACAGTGCATGCGCCTTCCACTTACTGCCTCCGATGGCAATCAGTTGGATTTGTCTGTTTCCCAGACGTCTGTGAAGCTGATCGGGGTTCTCCGCGATATCTCCATCTTGCGTAGTGACCACCTGGTCAAGGTCAATGCCGGTTGGCTCTTGTCCCCCCTTGGACTCCCAGAAATGGGGCTTCTTCTCCTCCGAGAACGCCATCGCGGTGGAGCACGAAGCGTAAGAAAGGTGAGATGTGTGCTGAGAGATATTGGGAACCTGAAAAGTTGAGCACGGTCAGATCGTGGCCTTTTAGGTCAAACATGAGATACCTGAGCACACGACCTGGACGCCAGAGTTCGGCAGTAATAGGTGATGTTTGGCGAGGTACTCGAGGCCTGGAAGCGATCGGCCACATCCCAGGCCCTCTGGCCGGCAGAGATCAGTACAGAGGTATCTCGGAAAGCAAAACGCTCGACCTGACGAGTAAGATCACATCTGATACATTCGTTGGCGCTTCCTATGGCGCTTCTGGAAGTTTACACCTGCAGCGAGATACGCCATTTGCGCCGAGGACTGGCATTCTGGCATCGTTCACACGCCTTTGCCGCGAGGTGAGGCTCACTTTGAGCTTGTTCGCGGCGAGCCCGGTGGCCTGTCGAAACGTGGATTTGGTGATTAAGATTCAGAGGCGCAGGCCTGGAACATGGGACCTAGTCGACCGGACGTACTTTCGGGTAGACGTCAGACGCCAATCCCTTTGAGATAAGGACCTGCGGCTTCCTCTATCCGATAGCATAGAGATAACGTCGTGTCGGTTCGAGTGACCACGTCGGCTCGTAGTTGCAGAAACAATGTAAAATGATGCCAAGATTGACATTCTTGATGTTTTTGTACCGTGATCTGCCCTGCGTACACGATCGGGGTCGGACTATCGCTGGAAATGGTCTTGAATGCGGGAGGCTGGACCGCTTCCTGCTGAGAGCACGATAGCCTGCATGTTTAGATCGGGTCTGTTTCCGGGGGCGCCGGGTTAGCAGATACACTATCCCGGCTTCACAGCCGTTGCGAATGTACCTCTTCAGACGGGTTTGGTTGTTTGAAGATGATCGTTGTTTTTCAGGATGCAATAATGGCTTGGTGGAGGAGGGTAGAATCGAGCCCAGGCATTCATCAGGCAGAAGGTGTCACGTGTCCTTCATCCTCACTCGTCTTCATCGTCTCTGCGGCTCTCACATGTCTGCGGGTACGCACCGCGCCTTCGCAGCAGCGAGTCTCATCGACGAGATCAGTCATTGCATCCTTCCTACACATTGTCGGCGAATCGATAATCCGGCCTTGCTCTGGGCCCTCTGCGTATCTACTTCCGGTGGCCTCTCCTCCCTTCATCCGTCTTCAACTGCTTGTATACCATCGATCGGATTATGACATTGCCTTGCCTGGGAGGTATTCGGCTGTTGGTCTTGCTCGCCCCGATGGCGCCGGCCGCCATGGCACTGAAGCACTGAAAATATCCGCGATAGATAATTCTATCCGATGCAACCGCGATGTACAAGGAACGGTCCACAGCGCTCAGGTGGTCGGAGGTAATGGGAGTTCTTGTCTGAAACCAAGATCACCATCAGCAGGCCGTACGGATCTTGACCTCCGCTCGTGTGCTGATGACGGGAATTTTTGGCGCGATGCTCAGGGCATTCAACATGGCCTCGGCAGCGTTTTCCGAGTCCTGGCCACATTGGAAGACTTTTCAACCTGCGGCCATGCCTCGAAACAAGAAAGGCTTGGAAACGAGCCACAAAGTTCAGCGAGTCACATCTCTAAAGTAGAATGGCTACACGCCTGGATCTCAGTCTTGGCTACATAACATTGAAGATGATGGAGTGGTCTAGGAGTCGTCAGGTGAAATTCGAGAGTCAACCGTCCGTGAAGAGGATATTCTAGGGCGGAGTGCGTGGAAGAGTATGATAGACGTGATCTGACTTATGTTTCGCCTCTTCCGTGCAGTTTGAAGCCGTTTCGGGCAAGTGAATGCGAACACGCGACCAAGATCTTCACTTCAAGGAGGAGGAAGATGCTGGGGTTGCCGAACACTCCAGCCTCTTTGCGGCCTTTCAATGTTGTGGTCATTGGGGGTGGAATTCCCGGCGTGACAGCCACGATCACGGCGGCAAGGCTTGGACAGCGCGTCCAAGACCAACCTTTCTTCGGCGGCAACGGGGGCGTAGAAGCTGGCCTTCGACCTCGCGGGTTGACTGGACCGCTTGTAGACAGTATAGCCGACCGCCACCCCAATGGAGACTTGATGGCGAAACAACTCCTCGATGCTGAGCCCAATGTCACTCTCTTCCTGGAACATAGAGTCTACAAAGCGACAACATCAAACTCCACCATCACATCCATAGACGTTCGACACGCCCTCACATCTCACGAAATTCGCCTCTCAGCCCCTATCTTCATCGACGGCTCAGGCCACGCCCTCTTCGGTTCCCTAGCAGGCGGAAAAACACTCTTCGACCAAGAATCCTCCTTCGAGTACTACGAGTCCCTCGCGCCTCCACAGCGCTCCAATTTCCACCACGGAAACACAATCTTCTTCCGAAATCGCTCAGCCTCCCGCCCGGTGCCCTTTCCCGTCATACAATGGGCGACTCAAGTATCAAAAGACTTCGACTCCCCCCGTGGTCAACTCATCCGTCCTGGCCTCGATAACGGAGAAGGACCCTCCCTCGCCCCTCTCACATCAAACGTCAGAGGCAAATTCGTTGGCCAATGATTCATTTCTGGGAATACGGCCAAAAACTTAGATCATCACACCAAAGGTTTAAGAAATAAGAGATTTTCTCCTCCGAGCGATTTCGGGAACTTTTTCGAATATTAAGAATGGAACCCACGAGGGAGAGCACGAGAATTTGGAACTGGAGCATTTAGCTTTCGTCTCCGCGACAGGAGAATTCACCCGTTATAAAGGCCATCATATTCTTTCTGAGCCAGAAGTCCGTTTTCTCACGCCGCCTTTTCCGACGCGCTCGTCCGTCATGGAGGCGCGTTTTGTCTCCATCACGCACCTTCCACATCTGATAAATACTTATTCCGCCTTGTCGACTGGAAACGGGATGAACGAGACGGGAAGCATTACGACATCCCGCTCAGGTGTTTGTACTCGACTAATCTCGGCATTTTGTTGTCTGCGAGGAGTCATATTAGTGTTACGCATGTCGTGGGAAGTAATACAAAATTTGTGGGGAATGGAGCGCAGCATGGGGTGGGAGTAGTTGTTATGGCTAGTTTGTGTAATAAGTATGGGGTTTCGCCGAGGCGGGTGGGTGAGGATGAGGGGAGGTTGGAGGAGGCGATGGGGTCGGTGAGGAGGATTGGGGAGAATAGGGAAGGGGAGGGTGTAAGAAGTCGGCTTTGATGGGAGATGGTGTGATAGTCAGATACTGGATCGTCTATATTGGTATGGAGGCGGCAGCTGCTGCTATCATGAGCATTGCATATATGTGAAGCTGAGAACTCCTGCCCCTAGAGCCGCTTGTGCTCTGCTCAATCGGTGCAGACGAACTTCCAGATGCCACACTACTTCCTCCTCCATTCCCTGTCGTTGTGGTGGTTGCGGAAGACGGCTCAGTTGATGCAATTTCACTCATGATATAGCTCCCAATCGCACTCGGTACATTCTGCGATGATCCGGTAATTGAAGCTCCCGTCATTGCTTGGGGTGTAGAGTACGTCGTGCCATCCAAGACGATGCCTGCAGAACCCAAGCTCGCCGTTCTACCATCAACAATCACCGCAGGCCCGTTTACAGAGACTGTAGATCCCCCAATGACTGCGGCGTGGTAGTTGTCGATATAAGTTGCCGTGATTGGACTGGCCGAATCTCCAAACGTAGCGACGGAGTTCAAACCTGTGGGACTTGGTTGTCCATGGGGCGTTCCCGGCGTTGTAGACACAGATGGCTGATTTGAGCTATGCTCATCCGGGCTGCCTGTAGGTTGTTGTCCTCCTGGTAGCGGGTGCTCATTTGAATGGCTTGGCGCGCAGCCTGGACCCAAAGAGGCCCCAGGCGCTACGACAGGAGCACTCTCTGCACCACTCTCCATCGCCGCCCCAGTCCCCGCCGTCGACAAACTATCCGGCAGCGCCGTAGGCTCACTCCACGGCCCCTTCATCGTCGAACTCGGCGCCGCCGTCATCGTACTCCACTGATATGGCTCCGGCACAGGCAACGTCGGCATAGCAGCAACACTCTGTTGCGTCAATGCAATCGGCGGATCAAAAACCAGATTCGGCTGTCTATCATTCCAAAACGAACATGTCGACCATTCCGGCACCAAGCCTCTGATCCTCGTCGGCAGTGCCAAGAGTGGATTGAAATCACCCCATATCGTTGAGCATGAAGGGGCTGGGTAAGCGCTGTAGGATACGCTGCCATTTCGGGTGATAGTGGCGGAGGATGCTGTGCAGCGACTTTGGCAGGCGTATGCGGTTGCTGGGACTGGAGAGTTAAGATCGGCGAAGTTCAGTTGTGTACCAAGACCAAACCCATTCGGTGGGATGGAGCTCTCGTAGGTAGGATTGGGTTGATAGTATGCATGATAAGCGCAGTTCGTAGAGATCTCGTCTGAGGCGAAAGTGAGGATGGTATTCTTGAAGTTGGTGCCGATTTGGGCGGCTGTTGCGGCAGGTGCTCGGCCGACGGGGTGGTAGGCTGCGTACAACGTAGCGAAGGAGATGTAGACTGATCCGGATGTGAACTCATGGCCGAGCGTAGTTATGACGGTGGATAGGTCTGTGCGAGTGACTGTCGATCCGTTGCCTCTACATAAATCGCCATCTGTTGTCGTGACTGGGAAGTAAATGAGTTGAGCAGGACCGCCTTGAACTACGCAGGGGACGTCTGTGTCGACTGGCAGACCGCATGCTGCGTAGAGAACATTTGTGGCGCCGAACGTGTCGTTGAGGTAGAAGAGATTGGAGCCGAAGTAGTAGATTTCGCAGTCGCTCGGGTTTGGGAGGCAGGGAGGTCCAGCTGACCTGGGGTATGTGATGGTCTCAGTACCGGGATCTGTGTATGTACTGGTGCCAGTCAACGTGCGCGGAGAGTAGTCTGCTCTCGGTGTCCCATCGCAGAGCTTCGATGTGGGGAGCGTCGCGTTCGGATACAATGTGGTTGTGGTGTAGAACTCGTAAGATCGGAACGTCGTAAAGCTGGTACAGTCCGCACCCGGTGTTGCGCAGTAGGAGCAAGATCGTTGTCCGTACCACCATTGTGAGTATCCTGTCCAGCAGCTTTGAGCATGGCTCATGGCATCCACATCCAAGTTTGTGGCCCACGAAGTCGTTGTGAGACTGCATGTTGAGCACTGGAGCATGCTCTTGTTGTATGATACGCTTGTACATATGTAGTCAGAAGCATCCCCCGTAGAGCCGGGAGCGGGAGTGATGAGCGGTGGATTGCTAGTAGTGCTGCTCAAATTCGAGGCTTGCAAAGACTCAACTGCTTCAGGTCAGCATATGAAGTCCTTGGCTCTTGCTCGACACGAGAGACTGACAGCTTTGCAAGCCATATCCGAGACGAAACGACAGCTGTAAGAAAGCCAGAATATCAAGACGACATTTTCTGAAGTCCATCTTGTCGAGAACTATAGACGCGAGTTGTCCGGGATCGGAGAACACGATGCTGGTGATCGAGAGAAGGGGTCAATGTAAGAGACTTCATCTTGACGGAGGGGAGTTGAGTCCAACACAGCCACCGATGACCACGCACGCGTCCAAAGAAGATTTTGACTTTTGCTATACAGGTGGGTGCATGAGCGCAGCCGCGACGCCATCCGCAGAGCCTTGTAAAGTCGACACTTCATGGAGGGTTTGGTCGTTTGGTATGCGAACTTGAAGGACCTCTACGCGGCACCACAAGGCTGATGAGGCCGCCTACACTCTGCTCTTCGACATGCTCGTCTTTCGCAAACACACCATGTTCCTGGAAAACATGACGTCTGTCGACCAGCGAAGTCCTCGTATATGCTCTCAGAGCTTTACCACTTCTGGTTTGCCTCGATCGTTAGTGTAATCCTCCATCCTTAATGTGTCACATTAGATAAGCATAGCCGGAAGCTTTTAGAAAAGCTTGTCGCATTCGTACTGTTGACTTGGGAGTACTCTCCTAGCCATCTCTTGTTTTCATGTATTTCCACAGCTCATGCAACTCGTCGACTCAATCGCCTATTCTCACGTTGCCTCACAATCTTCCTCTCCTCTCGTCGTCTCTTCTTCCAAGCTCGATTCAAGTCTCCGCGATTCTCGTAGAACCACTTCCTGAACTCGCTCTCCTCCTTCCCTTCCCTTTCCGCACCTGCCTTAGCCTGCGCGAGCTCGGCATCAATCATCTCCGCATCATTCTCATCCTCTTCCTCGTCCTTTGGGAACGAGAAATCAAAATGTCTGCCAATAGCTGCCGTATCGGGAGTCGGAGCCGCGGAACGTGTACTACGCCATTCTAGATCTTCCTTCGTGTGAGGAGTCTGAGGAGGTTTGATTTCTGTCATTTCAATTTCATGTTCTTCAGCATCCCCTCCGCTGTTGAAGAAGCTGAAGGATGTGTCAATGGGGGCAGGCTTCGGCTTGGCGACATCTTCTGGCTTGGGTGCGGTGCGTTTGAAGAGGGCTTCGAGCGGA
The DNA here is from genome assembly GCA_031771865.1 of Nothophaeocryptopus gaeumannii. Classification (NCBI taxonomy): domain Eukaryota; kingdom Fungi; phylum Ascomycota; class Dothideomycetes; order Mycosphaerellales; family Mycosphaerellaceae; genus Nothophaeocryptopus; species Nothophaeocryptopus gaeumannii. The sequence continues at coordinate 735,482 of JASISA010000009.1, forward strand.
TGTACTTCTTTCGCGGCAGGTCCTTGCTCGTCTCCAACAGGTTGTGATGTAGGTTCTGGAGTCTGCGTGTTCTTGTTCGAGACCGAGTTGGACTTGGCACGAGCTAGTCGTTTGTCCATAGCAGCTTCGGAGTCGTTGCCTTCGTCTCCAGACTCATCTTCGGATTTTAGGCTTGAAGACGACCCTGATCCTGAGCTTTCAGCACTAGAAGCAGTATCTTCGTCTCCAGACCAAGCTTCCCGGACAGGCAGTCCCGCGTGTGGAATCTCGATGTCTTCGTCTTCAGGCTCTGAGTCAAGCTCTGGAGCCTCTTCGGCGATCGCATCTTTCTGTGCTTCGGCTGCAGGTTGAGGTTTGGGCTCCGCACTCTTCTTCTTTCTCCTCGCAGACTCCACCTCCGCCTCCGCCTCTTTCTCACGGCGCCTCTTCTTATTCGGTGGCTCCTTCTCCACGACCTTCCCATCCTCACCTACCCATCCCACACCCTCCTCATAGCTGAGAGCTTGCTTTCGAGACTTCGCACCCCCATCTTGTGGCTTCTTCGTCTTCTCAAATTCCTTGATAAGGACCTCTTTCTTTCCCTTTCTGGTCTTCTTCTCCTTTTCGTCCTCAGATTTGCTCTTCTTGCTTGGCTCTTCAGCAATTTTCTCCTCAGGAACGAGAGCCTTGAACCTCAACTTCCTCCCCTCAGGCCCGTGACTCTTCTCGTATTTCTCCTTCTTGGAGATCTTCTTGTCTGCTTTATCATCTACCCAGCCTCTCTTGATATGTCTGCCTTCTGGCAATTCATAGCCATCTAGCACTTTCTCACCGGCTCTTTTCTTACCTTTCTCTTTCTTAGCCTTCTTTCGATCTTTTCTCTCTGCGTCATCCCCACTCTCTGGTGCAACCTCCTCGCTCTTTCGCTTCTTGATAGGCTTAGCCTCTTCGATCTTAATCTTAGAGCCTTTCAGCGTCGTCCCGTTTAACTTCTTCTTCAGCTTTTGCGCTTCCATAGTCGGCAACTCCACGTATCCGAAGTTCTTCTCCGGAAACGTCTCAATTGTATGGAAAGATATGTTCGAAGCGGAAGATTGCAGCGAAGGTGGGATGTACCGGTCCAGCAAAGTCGGACTGAACGGTGTGATATGCAGGCGCGTTCGCTCGGAACTCGCACTCATTGTATTTGTCGTATGGTGGTAGGTGTCAGCCAGACATGGCGGTGAGTGAACACGAATGCGCTACGAAGGCTGCTGGGCTTGTGGTGGGTGAGATCAACACTGAGCAGTGCTTCTTTCCTTGCAGCAAGAAGAAGCTCGGGAGGAAATAAGCTTACACTTTACGCTAGAGACCCCTGTTGCGGGCGAATCCGTGTGGAGCTCGACTCGTCTGTGCGTTGAGAGCATGTGAAACCTCCGAGAAGTTCTTGCTCCCTCCAAAGCTCCATAGGACATCTGTACAATGCGATAACGAACAAGAATGCCACGACAGAGCTCCATGTGGCGCTATGCGCTCCTTTTCCTGTCTTTCCTCTCCGTAGCGTTAGCAGCATGTAAGCTCATCACCTCTCCGTCTCACAGCGGCCAGACTGACCAACCCAGCTCCAACATCCTTCTGCAAATGCACCTGCTGGCAGAACTCCACAATCATACCGCTCGATAGCCCTTCCACTTCCGATACCGTCACCAAGCTGGCCTTGCGCGACAATCTCCCTCTGCTCTCGCGCGAGGACTCCTCCGACGAAGACTCCCCAATTCCTTCCAACTCCTCCGACCGCGTCCACGGCCGCACCTGCGCCGACTGCACCAAGAAGTTTTGCCTCTCCTATAATTTGCCAATTTGCAAAGACGCCACGACGGGGAAGGAGACGCCGGAAGAAGAGATGTTTACGACTTGTTTTCAGAGGGATAGTGTGAAGGATCAATTGGTTGTTTGGGTGTTCATTTTGGCTACGGTTGGGTTGTTGGTTTGGGCGGGTGTGAAGCCGGCGGTGGAGAGGTGGAGGGCTGGGTATAATCCGATTGGGAGGGGACAGAATGGACAGTAGGTGACGAGGTACTGAGTGGGAGATGAAGAACCAGGAAGGGATAAAGAGGGATAGTTATGGAAGACACAATGCATTCCGGAGAATAGCAGCTACCAACTTTGCGCCGATACGCTGGCCTATCCCAGAATTACATCCTCCGACGATGCTCTCTCGCTTGCTCGCTATGCAATCAATCAATCATGCAACCATGGTTCTCGTCTTCTCGTCTCTATAGCAGGATCCTTGGGTCCCCCGGCGCTCCAGGCACCTGGCCTCCCTCACCCGCTCTTTCGCTTTTGCACAATTAGAACGACCCACCGGATCGCTCCCCAAATGCAGTGTCCTCACTTGTCTTCCGGAAACTGGAGGCTTGCGCACCAGCTTACAAGAAGTAGCTGAAGCCAACGGCGAGGCAGACGGCGACCACCAAGCACGGAATCAACATGTTCTCCCCACCAGCATCAAGCACGAAAGTTTTGGCTGCTGAGCCCATGTGCGAAGTGGTAGAAGCTGGCAACTCAGTAGCGCTGCTGCTCGTCATCTCGGCTGTGGTGATCAGCTCCGATGGGTTGACAGTGGTTGTGCTGGTCACTGTGAACTTGGTGGTTGGCAGAGCAGTTGATGTGATGTTGAGATTGGTAGCCGAATAAGCGGTCATCGGTGGCATGCTGCTTGGGTCCAGCGTGTAGTTGGCAGTCTGGCAGTCAGAAGTATTCTTGACGTCGCAGAGGGCGATGATCTGAGAGGCGTAGGCGTTGGTCTGCGTAGTGTAATTGACGCCTGGCTTGCTGGTCCATGCTGGGAAGGTGTAGGCGGAGGCGTTGAGGGTGACCAGGTCGACGCTGGAGGTGGTCAAGGTTCCGTTCGAGGCGGGAACTGTACCGTTGCTGGTTGGCTGGGCCTGCACTCGCTGCTCAACTGACTGGTCCGAGGTGATAGCAGTGCTAGCGGGAGCCGTGCCATTGACAGTGACAGTTGTGATTGGGATGGACTGCAACAACTTTAGCCTAACCTCTTCAAGACTTCTTCAGAATGTGAATGCTTACCTCAGTCTCCGTGACAATCACAGCACCTTGTGGAAGGCTGGTCATCGAAGTTGGCTCCTCACGCTTGCAAAGTTGGCTGTCGCAAAGGCCCCAATACTCAGTGTAAGTTGTCGTGTAGCCGGTGTATGTGGCCGTGGTGCTGGACTCTAGGCACGTGATAGTGCCGTTGGCATAAGTCTGGGTCACGGTGGTCTTCGGTCCGTAGCAGCCCGACTCCATTTGGCATGGGTTGGAATCCTCGTCCTCACGGGCAACAACCGCTCCCGTCTCGAAATCTGGGATTGACGTGGTAGTCGACGATGTAAAGAAAGTGCACCAAGTACAGTCTGGTGAAGCGTACGGAGTGGTAGGGCTCGGGGTGTAGTCGGTCGTGAAGGTGGTACCGTGGCCAGAGACGAAGCTGGTGATGGTGTACTCAGTCTTGCTCGACGACCCAGAGATCGTGGCGAGCGTGACGAGCGTGACGACCGAAGTTCTGGAAGGACGAGGATAGTAGGTGATGACGGTGATGACGGTGGTGCTCAAGCTCTGCTCCTGACGCTTGGCGGCTGCAGCTGAAGAAACTGCAGCGGCGGCGGACGATGGAGTGACTGGGTTGTCGAGATAGGTCATCATGACTGGGCCGAGGGTGTAAGTCTCATCTGGATCGTCGGTAATGGTGACGGCCAGAATGTCAAGGGTGACGGTTGTCGAGATGTAGTTCAGCGGAATTGGCATGTCTGGACCGTTCGAGGCCACGACGTCAGCTCCGTTGGACGCGGCACTGGTAGCCTCCTGGCGCTTGTCAGGTCCACCTTCGCGGGTGACTGAGTGCGTGGAGACCTTTGGGACGAAGGCGGAGGCGGACGCTGTAAAAGAAATGTCAGTGCTTAGTCTCGCCGCTGATCCTAATTGTGTGCCGTGGAGAGTCCCTGTCTTGTTCTGGTAGATTCCGGACGCGGTCGGTCGAGAAGTGAGAGGGCGGTCGGAGGATGAAGTGCTTGACGAGCCTGAGCCATCGGACTGTGCAATGTCGCTGACTGGAGATTCGATGTGGAAGGTCATCTTGCGGCAGTCTTTGCAGACCTCTTCGTTGTAGTAACGAGTTGGGCTGTCTTCATTCTTGCACGTGCAAGCAAAGAATGCAGTCTTCGTCGTGCCTATGGCCAACGTTTGGTCATCGCAGATGGACCAATGGACTCTCGCTTGTGCTTCGTCGGCACTGATGTTGGCGAATTGGAGTTGATGGTCGTCAGCAAAGACAGCGTATTGGCCTTGCGTGCTGTACAGAAGTCCAGGCTTCAGCAGTCTGAAGTTGCCACCTAGTCCAGAGGGCAACGCCGTCTTGACTGTGGAGTTTCCTGCATCTGACTGCGCGGGCCGAAGGCTAAAGAGTCGCTCGTGGCTATCTGTGCAGTCTGTTTCTGACGGAGAGCTTGGGTGATCGGAACCTGTCTTCGACGCCGTAGCTGTGGCAGAGGAGGTCTGAGATGCAGCAGAGGTCGTCGGGGTATTCAGCTGCACAGGCTTCTGAGCATCCGGGATGGCATCAGAGGCCGCCTCGTTCCTATACAACCAGAGAGTGACAGGACGACATTGCGCCCCAATGCTCACGGAATAGATGTTAGAAAAGGGGCCTGAATTGCAGGCCCAGAATGTAGTGTTGGAGCCGAGGGCAAGTTGGAAGGGTGACCCAGAGCTTGAGCAGGCGTTCCACCCAGCAGTGTAAATCGTCCCTGCCTGAGGAGGTCCGTCGAATTGGATCTGATAATTTGCAACAACGTCGCCAAGACGTGCGAATTGGTCGATCAATGTGCCGTTGATGAGTGAAATGAGTCCATACAGGTTGGAAGCTCCCTCGGAAACCGCCGCAATCTTCTGCGATGCAATTGTGTCCTGGGTGGCAAGGGTGTAGATGCCATCCAGTGTGTTCTTACAATCTTGAAGTGCAGGAGTCCCGGTCGGTGCCATGAACGGATAGACGTCGGAAGGCCAATCGGTGGTTGTCGAAACTCTATAAGCGTAAAGAGATGTTGGGTTGCGTACGCCAGAGACAGCCACAGTGACTGAAGCCTGAGCGGCAGTCCGCTTGTCGAGAGGAAGATCGCTCTCCTGCGGAAGCTCAGTTTTTCAGGAAACTGGGTTATAATCGATGGCTTGTGAGATGATGGGTGCTGGGTTGCCGTCACGTCTGGAGTCGACGTCTCAACCGGGAACATTTCCGCTGGTGGAGCGGAGCCCGAGAAAGGACACTCAATGAAGCCGTTTGTGGAGTAGACTGCGCAGCCATACCAAAGCTCAGCGGCCACGCCGCTCGGAAGTGCGGGCGCGTAATTTTGAGTGAGAGTAGCCGCGGTGACGACAGTGACTGGTTGTACGCTCTTGTAGCCAACAGTCTTGACGCTGATGACCGTGACCTCTGAGACGAAAGTCGTCTTGGGAAGCACGCGCTGAGTGACCGTGGCCTCTGGATTGACGACAGTGACATAATCGCCATCGAAGTGGTAGCCAGAGCTGGTAGTGTCGAGGGACTCGGACGGCTCAAGGGTTTCAGCTGGCGGATCGAAGCTGTGCTGAGCTTCGGGATTGCTGCCAGCCGTGACGGTGAACAAGACCGTCTGAGTAATGACGACCATTGGAGCGTCGGTGGAAGGCGCTGGTGAGACGTCGCTCTCTTCCTGAACGCCGCGAGGAATCACATCCTCACAAGCGCAGCGGATGCCCGTCGGACATCGGCCTTCGCACAATGGCACCGACGTAGTTGACGCGTGCCAGCCCTCAATATCCTTCCCCAAAGTGCGTGTTGCGATTCCCGAAATTACGAGATTCGTGCTCGCCCCGCCGCCGCCGACGCCGCCGTAGTGATTGTGCTGTGAGCTCTTACCTGCAGTAGTGTTTTCTCCTCCGCCAAAAATGGCCGCGCCCGCCACGCCAGAGGTGGCACCGGCGATGATGGCAGCCGAAGCCGCTGTGTTTGCGAAGCGCATTTTGCTGATCTCGAGTGAGCGCAAGACCTGAGTGGAAGGTGACTGATGTCTAAACGAATGAAGAAGTTAGCGGCGCGCCTCAAAGCAAACGCCGGTGTGCAGAGCGAGTGACGAAGTAAGGGGATGTTGGATGTGTTGTGGGTGAAGAAGAGGGTTGTCGATGCGAGTGTTTTGTGGTTGTCGTGTTGTTTGTTTTGAAAGTCGAAATGGCGGAATAAGTAGTGCGGCAAGCAGGTGAAGCACATGCAGACTTGGCAACGGTAAAAACTCACCTCCGCTCGTAAAGGCAGGCACTCACGGCGGCTTTTCTCCGCGTCTAATTGAGCAATGAACGGCAGGCGGTGTTCCTCGAGCAGCGTCCAGGACTTTGAGACTGTCTGGTGTATGCGTCGAATGCTGCGTTGTACTTGTGAGGGTGTCGATCAAGCAACAGCAGCAGCAGCTCAATGGATCGCGAGCAGTCCCTCTCCGCGAGGCGTGGTGAAGCAGCTAGCGTAGATGCGTGGTGAGCGCTAATTGCATCGTCGAAGTCAGTGCTGGCAGGGGTAGAGGCTCAAGGATGTTCGAGAAGGGGGATTGCGTGGTTGATGATGCTACGGAAGCTCCCTCGCCCGTGAGCAGAGCACAGCAGCGCATGTGATTCTTGGAAAGTGAATCACGCAAGATGGACGAGTACTTACACATGCAATCTGCAACCGCCAGCTAGTCCTACGACATCGAGGATCTGGCAGCAGACTGCAGGTACATAAGCACACACCGTCCAAGAGTAGCGGCTCAGTCTCGATACAGTGCTTCCAAGTGGCCCACCATTTTTCTTCTCAGTTCTAAAAGCTCGCTCTCAGATACCCGCACACTCCACTTCGGATGGCCTTCAGCGGGCTGCTCTTTCGAAAGGTCACGGCCTTCCGGCACAACCAGAGTCGGATCGGTTCCAAAGAATGGTACACCAAGAGTCTTCAACTCAACAGTCATGGCTTGGTCCATGGCTACCTGGGCAGAGTAAATTTTCCGGTCAAAATCCGCCAGCTCCTTCGCCTTGTCAATCTCGGGCTTCTCGATCGCAGGCGGTCCCTCGTAGAAACTAGTGTTGAGCGACTTCAGGATAGCCTTCGCCTTCGCCTCAGAAGCTGTACGGTTGGTCTGAGTCTGCTTGAGATTCTGTCTCTCCGTGTACCAGCGCATCTCATGGGCCCTTTGGTCTTGCATCATCTGGAGCTGGTGTCAATGGGTTCTCTCTGTCAATGGACCATGCGCATCATATTCTTACCCTCTTGATACTGGCCGCAAATTGAGCGTTTTGAGCAGCGATCTTGGTAACGCAACGCAGACCTTCGGCCCATATTGTGATTGTGGCAGGATCAATCATTGGCTTTGGAGACGCCGCAGCAGAACGACCTTGAGGCCGCAGTCGAGGATCGTTGACCTTATCTCCCGGTCCATTTCGAGACACTGCGCTTTGTACTGGAGTGGCATCCTGGGAGACTTCAGGAGTATTTGGTTCTGTAGGCACTCCCGGAGCAGAGTACTGGGCGAGAGTTGCTAGAATAGCGGCCAAACCTGGCGTCTGACTTGAGCCTTCTCCTGCGGCCATCTCACCACAAGCACCTGCACAGCAAGCTTTCTATATCGGTTTGGACGTGTACTGCTAGCTGTGATTGTGGACTGTTTGTCGGCGAGAAGAGCGATGGGAGAAGGAGGCCAGGCGTCGACGTGAAGACGGAGATCGGCGTCGTGAATGTCTTGGCACCGGATCGGCAGACCTTCATCATGGACTTCGAGAAAAGTCACCAGGAGAGACCGCCCAACTCCAATGCATCGAACACACCGATCACTTATTGAATCCAACTTTGCTACGCCGCGATCATCTAGAAGAGTAGCCAAAATGTCGCGATCACCGTCAGACGCCACACGCTTCACCTCGACAGGACCCTACGCCTCTACCAAACCGAGCATTGGAGCGACCAGCTTCACTGCCAATCCCAATACTGCACCTCCGTACGGCGCCGCGGCGACTACATCAGGGACACAAATCAACTTCGGTTTAGCGCCTGCGAACGAGACTCCACAGCAAAAGATTGCACGACTACGAGCGGCGGCAGCATTAGCCAAGCGAGGAAAAGAAACTGGATTTGACAAGACCGTGCGGATAGGGCGGATATGGGCAGACAGAGCGCATCGAGTTACGGCAATGAGCCTGATCGGCTTAACCGTCCTCAGCGGAGCGGTTGCGACAGCAGGCATTACAGATATGCTTTTGCATAATAGAAGACGACGAAATGAATGGCTTGCGCAGAAGCAAGCGGAGACCGCGCGGGACTTGGCATTCGCAAAGGAGGCACAAGCAACAGGCACTGCCAGCGAGGATCAGATTCTCCTAATCAATCGGGAGGTGGCAGCGCAGGCGGCAGCTGAGGAGAAGAAGAACAGGCCTGGCATGTTCAAGAGGGCATCGAACTATCTCTTCTCGGGTCTATCGAAAGAGGAGCAGAAAGGAGGTCGCTTAGGAGCTGCAGCGGCTGCGACTGAGTCGACAACAAGATCAATAGCAGAAGAAAGCAAGCAAGTTCTGGAAGAGGTTGAAAACAAAGTGGATTCGCATCGCAGGCAGGGCGAATTGGTGGAGGAGATAATAAGTGGCGGACCACTGGACCAGCATGCGCGGCTAGCAATTGATTCAGCAGCGAATACAACGCGCAGTTGGACCAGCTGGATAACGGGACGGTAACGGCATGTGCAGCATGTACAAAATTTGTGACTAATAGACCAGCATCGCACTGCAAGCGAAACTACTCTGTATCAACACTTAGCCAGCCGGTCTCGCGACCTGTCTTTTATTATCCTCCCGATGGGGCCCTCACATTGACTAACGCTCACGAATCACACTTTCGACCTCCAATGCAGGAGCAACGCCAAATTAAGGCTACAGGCCCAATTCTCATAGCGAGATAGCACTTCTGCCCCCAGCCGTAGGACCATCCTCCCAGTGCTGTCCGCCGAGGGTCGAAAAGAAGCGTCTAGGAGCCTCGAGATTGATTCCTGGCTGTCGACTTGCAGATTCTCGACGACTGTCTTGTACAGAGCGGCTTTTTGCTCACGATCGGCAGTGGCCGAGCAAGCATAAACGAACACATGCGCTAGGAAGACCAAAATGCTGCTGTATGGGGTTGTGGAGGCATTGGCCCAGGCAGCACGGGCTCGAATTTCCCTCTCGACTTCTTCCACCAGCCCTGGCAGCGGCTGATAGAAACGTTGCAACGTTGCAAATGTCTCGCACAGCGCTTGACCTAAGGACCGAGACATCCGGCTTTCTGCTCATCCAACCTGTGAAGCGGGACCTAGCAGACGCAATGCCCTGCAGCCCGGATTTGCCAAGGATGTCTTGAAGATCACATATGGGAACCCGCAGCTGTAGCTGACAAAGACGGGAGATATTCTCACTGGGAGCTGAGAAGACGCTATTCAAGCCCGCACCCGTGGTCGAGCTGTAGTGGCTGCGCCAAAGCGAAAGAGCTGACCATAAACCCTGCATCTCCGCGTCTACCTCAACTTTTGAATCATTCGCTTGTCCAAAACCCATCGAACTTAGTCTTCGCAACATCTGTCGCCGGTCTTGGTACGCCAGAATCTCCAGGCTGATACTCAGCAAGGTCAGCAACGCACTCCATCTATTGAGGCCAGGTATTGGACGGTAGTCGGACGTGCTGATAATAAATGGTGCAACGACAATGGCGAATGATCTGGTTGGTGGTTCCATCGCTCGGCCGACTAGTGACCGCCATTGCAAAGCGGAAGACGCCTGCCAATACTCATCATCGCAAGGGCAGTTCCATCCTTGAACTTCAGCAAGAGTCATTGCTGGACTCATGTTAGCCAGAGAAGCATAGCCGGAATCCAGCATATACACAGTCCACAGAAGCCGCGTCTCGGACTCTCTTTGCACCCACGCCCGCCAGTGAGCATCGATCTCGCCACTAGACTTCTCGACACTTTCATCATGCTGTTGAGCGCCGCCGACAAATCGCCTCATCCACGCAACCAAACTTCCGCGAAGTCCTTCTGCGAGCTCGAAAGCGCGCTTATTACCGCACCAGAGGCCTGAATAACAAATGAGACCTGCGGCGTAGATAGTCGTGGACGAGCGTAATATGGAATTGTCGAGTTCAACACGAAGTTGCAGGCGAGATCTAGCCCATTCTTGCAGCAAGATTGCAAACCGGCGAGAGCTCTTCCTATTGGTGTACACGGCTCCGATGGATACCATGATTTCCAGAAAATAGTCAGGCATTTCATTGATGTTCCGCATCGTGGGCAAATGCAATACGGGAGCTTGCGGCAGGAAGCACTCTGCGAATCCCGTCATCAAGACGTTGACAACCTCGAGGTCGGGGAAGGCGGGCACTGGTCGAATTAACGTCTTGCCATCGATTACGATCTCTTTCGACAACACGACAGCTAGTTCCTCGCATGTGGCTGGACTCAGCTGGAAAGATGGGTCAATCGATGCCAGCAACGGATCGTCCGGTGCGAGCACAATCTTACTTGCGTGCCGTAACGGCCTAGATGATGGGCTCCAAGCATATGGTGTTCGATCTTCATGCGAGGCCTCATTCGGAGGCGACGGCGCACGACTGATCGAGAACTCCTGTGAAAGAGCATGCGCTGAACCGGCAAAATTGTCACCATTCTCGTCCGGTGGATGGCCTGGTGTGACCCAAAACGGATTGTCAAGAGACAAGATATCATCCCACTCGAAAGGCACGGTCACATCGTGTCCTAACGAAGCTGGAGGTCCAAACAGCACACCTTGCGCCCATAGCTGACCCAATGAAAAGTCCGACACGAAATCAGTCGCCGGCGTCAACATACTCAGAGTCTGTGGATGAGCATTGTTGTGATTGGTATCGACGGGTATGGCTGGTACAGGCTCATTGTGCCTTCGGCGCTTTCGTGGTGAAACGGCGTCGGCCTCATGTGCGAATGGGCCTCCAGGGTCGTGCAACCGCAGATGGCGTTTTAACACATCGCTACGAGCGAATGACTTGGAGCATTGTGGGCACTGGTGTGTTTTTTCGCTCTCGTCTACAATGCAGTCATCAGCAATGGACGGTTGATGCATTGGAGCAACTCACGATTCCGAAGATGGCGGCTCAGATTCTCTTTGCGCGAGAAGTTTCGTCCACAATGCTCACAAGAGAAGCTTTCGACTGGGCTATCCATCTTTCAAATACCTCCACCAATCCTGGAACAGCGATTTCAGCAAAGGCGGACGTCCACTCTACTTTGTGTCTTCTGCGCTCCCCAGCTTTCCCCGCCTTGTCCCATGTCCGTCCACTTTGCCGACACGGGTGGAGAGCAGGGACTGGAAAGTGGACAGCGACGTCAAGTGGACAACACCATCAATGTAATCAACGTTTCTCGCCTGACGAATGACAGTTGGCAGTGACTTTTCGCCTTTCTGAGTTGACTGTGGGAAGTGGCTATGGCACTCACGACCTTACTCAAGGCTTTCGACTTCGCGCCACTTCCGGAGCTCTTGAAGCGTATCTTGAAGCGTATCAAAGTGGAAGTTCTGGCTCTTGACGATGATAACAGTGACATTCAAAAAGAAGCGAGCGACTCAGTAAGGCTTCAAGATACGAAAGAAGAGTTTTCGCCGATTGATGTGCTATCATCAAAATTTCATCGATGTGCGGTGGTAACTCCAACTTCAGCGGCATCTCCAATCATACTGTCTACTATCGACGAATCTCAGAAAGAGATCCTGCTTGATTATGGCCGAGCCGAAGGCGGCACTCCGGTTTTCCACATCTCGAACGTATCTGGACCCTCAGACGTCGAATTCGAGGTGACATACAGCGAAACACTTCGAGAGATCAATTGCGCCAATGGAGACGGGCCTTTCTTGCTCTTTTCCAACGCCATGGACACTTATCGCACCGTCCGGTACAATGTCAGCACATCTGACAAGCCGCAAAAGATCGAAGCACGGCATGCTCAACGCTCTCAGAGATATCAAAGAATGCGCCTTCTTACCCCAAACTCCAGCATCACGTTCCCTCATATTGGGTTCAACCGCATACGAGCTGAAATGGTACCAAAAGCATCTTTTAGCTGCTCAGATCCTCTGCTCAATCGAATATGGAACCAGGGTGCTCGAACTGTAGATATGTGCACCGTACATGCGGGAGAGACAGAACCTGCATGGGACGTGTCGTCTGAGGGAACGACTATGTATGGTCAACACTGGGCACCATGTCGAAAAGGCACCAGGTGGAAGGATAAGAAAGTGCGCTTCGAGGCGAAGGTCGTTCGAAACGGTCTCAGCTTCGGAGTTCATATGGTTGCGAACGGCCTGGTCTTTTGTTTGGATTTGGAGCAAAAGACTCTCAGAGCATTTGAGGGTCTTTCGCATGAGTCTGCGGTATTTCCGACAATGTCGCGTGGAGAAATGGTGCTTGAGCAGTCACTGAGTATCGACGAATGGGTCGTGATTGAGGCAGTAGCAGCTGGCAACTTAGTCACTGTGAGCATCAATGGTGCGGTTGCCGCCACTGTCAATGATCTGGATATTCAACCTCTCCTGGGTGGCAGCTCCAACAATTCCGGCTCGGTTGCGTTTGGCGGACCAGAAGGCTGGATCTTCACAATTCGAAATCTTACAGTCGTCGATGGCGAAGGCAAACCCCTTTATGCGAGCAACATGCAGCTCGCGGACAAGCAGAGAACGTTTAAAGACTTCGCCGTCGGCACCAACAACCTCGCCGCCTGCATCGACGGCGCCAAACGAGATCGAGCGACCTTCGGCGGCGACTTGTATGTTAGTGGAAGATCCGTCGCCTACTCAACGCAACACATGGACGCAGTCAAGGGCAGCATCAAGCTACTAGCATCTCATCAGACCGGAGAAGGCTACCTTGGCAATCTGTGTCCGATTCAAGCACTGGTACATTCCGATAATAGCGAGCCACCGACATATGCCTTCTACTCCCTGACGTATGCTTTGCTTCTGATTGCTGCGATCAAGGGTTACTGGCTACATTCTGGGGACGAAGAGACCGTGCAGGATCTGCTGCCGGCCTTGAGAAGACAACTGCAATTCACAGAGAGCTTTGTGGGTGATAGAGGTTTGGTTGTGGCGGGTGCACCGCTTTCACTGACATTCTTTCCCCTTGCGGGACCGGTCTTTGGTGCTTCGGCACAGATCAATCTGTCATATTACGATGCGCTGCAGTGTGTATCGCGAATGTCGCCTGACTTGGAGGAGAGCAGCCGGTTGCTCAAGCGCGCTGGGAAGCTAAAGGAGAGCATACTTCAGCATCTGTGGGATGCCGACCAAGGCATTCTCTTAATGAGTGACGCTACCGACTCACCTGCCATCGCCCAAGACTCCACGGCCTATGGAATCTCCCTCGGCATCTCCCCTCCACACCCAAACGACGAACCCAACCTCGTCCAACCCTCCTCCCCTCTCCCATCAGCGTTCTCCGGCAATCCCAGATGGGACAACCTCAATCTCTGCTCTCCCTATAGCACCTCCTTCGCAATCGAAGCCTGCTTCCACCGAAACCTCGGCCAACCCGCCCTCGACCTCATCCGAAGAGTCTGGGGTCCCATGGCCGACGAATCCGATCCCGATTTCTCAGGCTGTCATTGGGAGGCTATGAATACGAAAGGCAGAGCTTATCATGATACGACTTCTACGGTTCATGCGTGGTCGGCGGCGCCTGTGTATTTGTTGCCGATGTATTTGGCGGGGTTAAGACCTACGAAACCGGGGTGGAAGATGTGGGAGGTAAGGCCGGTTTGGGCAGGGTTGGAGAGGGTTGAGGCGAGGGTGCCTACAACTTATGGGGATATTGCTGTGAGTTGGAGGTTTGATGAGGGGGAAGGGGTCGCATCTGCGTTGTGCGAGGGGCCTGCTGGGACGGAGGTGAGGTTGGTCCCGCCGAATGGCTGGTTGGTTGGCGAGGATGAGGCCGGATCAAAGTTCACTGCGGATGCTGTCGATGTCTGCGGGCAGAAAATCTCGAGGCCACTGCGTAGGGCGATGTAATGCAGAGATGCCTTATGGCGCCTGTGATGATGCCTAATGTCGTGGCTGAGCTTGAGCTCGCGCGTGGAACCAGCAATGTGTGGGGGCTTTCGACCTCACAGCTTTGCCATCTTTGAAGAGACGCGACCTCCCTCTCACTTTCTTCCGGTCTCTGGCGGCGAAGGGCAACCCCATGGAGTTTCGATATCGTCTCCTGTCGAGCGGCCCGAACGAAATACGGATCTTGTACGTACTGCCAAGGCCGACCTCGCCATCCGCTCCTCTGGAATGCTTCATTCGCCATATCTCACTAAGCCAAGAGCCAAAAGTGCAATATGAGACAATCTCGTATCGCTGGGGAGATCCAGAACCTAGCAGCACCATCTTCATCAATGGACAAAGTCTCCGCGTTCCACAGAACACTCACTTGGCTCTACGACGGATGGCGCTGCCCGAAGAGGCTCGCAAACTCTGGATCGATGCTGTGTGTATCAACCAAGCGGATCTGGAGGAACGCGCGCGGCAAGTTGCGATTATGGAGAAAGTCTATTCGCGAGGAAGCTGCAATCTGATCTGTCTGTGCGAATCAGACCCTTCCTTGATGGCTCAAGCCTTTGACGACGTCCGGTCCATGATTTGTGAGCTTCAAACAGCATTGGGACCTGACCGTGAAATTGATGACTGGTGGCCTCTAAGTGGCTATCTGTTCCACAACACGCAAGCTAATCCGAGGTCCTTCCATGAAGAAGCATTGGTTGTTCTGTTTTCAGCGCCTTGGCTCAAGTACGTTCGTGACACCTGCAGTCATCTTTTGTTCCTGCCGCAGCTGATGCCAAAAACGTTGATATTCGACTCTGGATCGTACAAGAAGCAACGCTTGCGTCTCAAAACAGGTGTATTCTCGAGAATGACGATATCGATCTAGACACCGTGCTGGAATGCGCACTTTTCATGGAACGAGCCTACATGAACGAAGCGAAGTTTAGGCCCCTTCTGCATAATTCTGGAACTGTGACCATGACCTCTTTGTGGGTCATACGAGACACAGTGAGACGAGCGTCGACCATTTCAGTCCATTCTGCACTTTCGGTACTCCGAAGTCGTGGTGTTTCTGATCGAAGGGATTGTATCTTCGGCACGCTTGCATTGACGCAGGGTCTTGCAACAGAAGTCACTGCAAAACTGATTCCAGACTATTCTAAGCCAGTGCCAGATGCATTTCGAGACGTCATTATCCACGAGATCCTCGCGCAAAGAGGTCTTGATATACTGAGAGAAATCTCTCACCGTAAAGAATCGGAATTGCACAGCAATCCCTAGTGCTCTTGGGTTCCACGATTCGATCGGCCGTGGTCCGTGAAAGACGATCATTCTGACTTCCGTTACAGCAAAGTAAGCGAAGAATTGAGTTCTACTCCCTTGATACGGATCTTCTAGATCACGAGGAGAAGCTGAATGTCCTATTGCTGCGTGGCCATATCATAGGCAGCGTTCAAAGTATTTGCGCTGCTACTGGAGATATTGCAGCCGACGACGCCTATCTGGAGTGGTTGGAAAACATTCAAAACATGATAAACCACAACGGCACCCTCGTGAAGCGATGCCCGCGAGTACTTGCTGGAGATTCGATATGGAATGGGGGCACAGGTACGCAAAGCTCACCTGAAACTGTGTTGAGCTTTGAACCCATATTGAAGCACCTGAGGAACGGTACTTTCATCGCGCCATGGGACATATCGGCCGATGTAAGCGCAGAGCGTCACATTACTGGAGATCCATGCGACGAGCCCTCGGAAATCGAGCCTTCGTCATGACACTCAACGGGCACCTCGTGTTAGCACCCAAGCTCACTCAGCCGCTCGGCATAGTTGTGAAGCTGTACGGAGGAGAGACGCCTTTTGTCCTTAGGCCAGTTGGAGAGCATTGTTCCATGCTTGGAGCATGCTATGTCGATGGAGCCATGCCTGACCCAGGGCAGGAATACGACGACTTCTGTGCACAGTTCAGAAATTCGCCGTCTAAGATGTGTGCTGTACGATGAGCATAAATCCCGCATACTTCGAAGACTATTGTGGACAGCAAACAGCACTCGGTCGAATGTCCACCGACATCTCTCCAAGCTAGTCCTCGCGTCTACTTCACGTACAGGGCCCTGGCCGGAGTATGCAAGCCACCAAGTGGATATTGTGGAGAAAGAGACACTTCGCCACATGGCAGACTACAAACTAGAATCACGAGGCGCGTGCAAGATGGAATACACACATATATTGTTGCTGCTTTCGAACTCCACTGCTCACGCCATGTGTTGCGTGGGACTATCTTCCGAACTCAGACGTCTTCACATCGGATCGATTAGCCATGCGTAAATCTTCCTCCGTCGAATGCATCGAACGGCATGAAGAGAACAAAGCGAACACACCCAACGACAGCAATAACACCGCCAACGACAACGCCTCCTCCTCCCCCAACCATGATAAACACCTCCCCCTCCTCCAGGCCCTCCGCCACTACCCCCGCATCCTCCTCTTCACCCTCGCCGCCTCCACAGCCGGAATGACATTCGGCTACGACCAAATCGTCAACGGCGCTTCAATAAGCATGCCCTCCTTCCTTCTCTACTTTGGCGCTCCCTCCCCCACCGACCCTTCATCCTACTACCTCCCCTCAATCTGGACGAGTCTCTGGACCGCCATGTCCGCGTTGATGCAAGTCGTCGGTTCGATTTGCGCGGCGCCGATATCAGACCGGGTGCGGAGGAAAGCAACGATCGTGGCGTTTTGTGGATTGAGTGCAGGAGGTGTAGCGGTTCAGTTTTGTTCTTTTACGAGGGGAATGTTATTGGCAGGGAAGATGGTGAATGGATGTGCGATTGGAGGGATCCTTGCGGTGGCTACTGCTTGGGCTTCGGAGATTGCGCCTGTGAGTTTGAGAGGGGCGGTGCAGAGTTCGATTGTGCTTTGGACGGTACTCATGCAAGCTCTGGGGCTGGTGGTTATAAGGCAGAATGTAGGGACGGTTGAAGAAAAAGGGTTCCGGATTGTGTTTGCGATTCAGTGGGCTTTTTGTGCTTTGACGGCAGTGTCATTTTTGGTTGTGCCTGAGAGTCCGAGTTGGTTGATTTTGAAGGGGAAGTTTGAAGGGGCGAGGTCGTCCATGAGTTGGTTGTATGGGAAGAGATTGGCGGAGGAGGAGTATGAGGGCTTGATAAGGTCGATTCGAGAGGAACAGGAGGCGCAGGCCGCGACTGGAATCGGTGGATATCTGGAGCTTTACCAAGGGAGCAATCTGAAGAGGACGCTGACGGTTCACCTGATGTTCTTCGGCATCGGGCTTGCTGGAGCATCGTTCTTGGCGCAGAGCATCTACTTTCTCATCATCGCTGGTCTCCCGGCGATTCATGCCTACGACGTCTCGTGCGGAGGCTTCGCTCTGGCATTCTTCACAATTATCGGCTCCTGGTGGTTCCTAGAGAAGCTCGGTCGTCGAACGCTATGGCTTGTGGGCTGTGTCGGAAACATAATCGGGATGATGGTCATCGGAGCCCTCGACTATTCGCCAGCGAGCGGAGCTCTGTGGGCGGTTGCTATTCTGATGTAAGTGACTTCGATACTTGAAGAAAACTTGAAGCTGACTATTTTCAGGAATGTTCTCGTCTGCTGGCAGAACACCCTTTTCACTTCCATTGCATTCATCGTAGCTGGAGAAATCTCTGCCTACCGTCTCCGAAGTAAAAACCAGTCGATCGCTGTCCTCTCGAACGCCTTCACAACATGGCTATTCAACTTCGTCGTACCATATATGTATAATGTCGATTCTGGGAATCTGGGCGCCAGGACTGGATTCGTGTTCTGTGGAGGGACGGTGTTGCTCCTGGGTCTCTCGTGGTTCTATGTACCAGATTTGCACGGCTTCACTACGACTCAAGTTGACTGGCTGTATCACCAGAGGGTCAAAGTCGCAGAGTTCCAGAAGTATCGTGATGGTGGTAGAACTATACCATGCTCGACCACAGACGCGAAGCTTGAGCATGAGGATGTCTAGTGGAACAAATGTCTCGACTCTTGGGTGAAACGCCTTTTCCCTTTCTTATCGCCTCGCCTCTTCTCATGCGCTTGAATTGTATCTTGCTCGTTGGCATCCATGATGAATTTCATGTCCAAGATCCGAACAAGGATGGCATCACAAGGCCATCGTCGACCATGCCGCATGAGGTCTGGCGGCCGTCAGGAACGGCGCACGCGGAGCGCCTCCCGGCCTGATCGCATGTTTACTCTTGCATCACCAACATGTCCTTATCGTTTATGCGAAACACAGAGCGAGACATCACCAAATCTTTCGTGGTGACCCTTTCACCACGACGGAGGTCTCTGCCTCCTCCGAGCCCCTCCACAACGATAGTTCTACGATGGGCACAACAGCCCCACCAACCTCACTCGAGGCCAAAATCGTCGTCCTCGGCTCGCAAGGCGTGGGTAAGACCTCCCTCGTCCATCGCTACGTGAAGAACACCTGGATTCCGCCGAGCAAAGCCCAATCTACTGTCGGCGCCTCGTTCCTTACTACACGCGTCAACGACCCCGAATCAGGAGCCACAATACGCCTGCAAATATGGGATACCGCTGGACAGGAACGGTTTAGGAGCATATCACGGCTTTACTATCGAGGCGCGAATGCCGCGATTCTGTGCTACGATGTCACGAGTAAGAAGAGCTTCCACGAAATGGGAACGTGGCTAAAAGAATTGCGGGAGCACTGTGGTATCGAAGCCGAAGAGGATATGATCTTGCATGTGGTGGGTACGAAGAGCGACGTGGTAGCCGAGGAGCCTACAAAGAGAGAAGTGCCATTTGAGAGATGTATTGGATATGTGGCCGAACAGCTATATCCTGGAGCAACAACTGCAGGCGCACAGCAACAGCAGTCGCCCACCATGAGCCATGGCGTGGGGAGTCCGCCGAGTCGACAGGCATTGCAGGCGCCTGCGACGATTCTGCATAGTCCGAATAGCAATCGGTCATCTGGATTCTGGGGACAAGAACATCTATGGGATTGCTGTCACGAGATCTCCGCCAGAGACGGAGAAGGAATAGAAGAAGTCTTTCGAGTGATTACACGAAAATTGGTCGAACAGAACGCAAAAAGAGCAGAAAGACAGAGGATGCTCGAGGAGATGTCACAAGGGAGGACGCCAGGAACAGACGGCGGAGCGACACCAGGCGCGTATTTCGATCTTCCTCATGCTGGGACGGGGAGTTTTAGGATCGGTGCTGGCGACAAGAGGAAGAGCTGGCTTGGCTCTTTGGCGACTCCTGGAGGGCTTACGAATTATGGAGATGATAATGTTGAAGATGAAGTTAATAAGGGTATGAGGAAGGGACGATGCTGTTGACGGAAAGCATGAAAGGGAAGAGAGAAGCTGTATAGGTACTTGACAACACACCAGCGTTGGCGTTTTGGTGTTGGTGGCTGGTGCGGCTCGGCCAATCTTGGCATTCTCAACTACAACGCAATGGATAGTAGCTTCCCTGGCAGCCGAACAACGAGATGGAGAAGGCTTTACACTTGCTCCTTCCCTTTCATCGCCAAATCCCATGGAAACCATCAATGTGCTATGGAAGAGCCGATCGAGGAATATCACCTTGAATCGGGGTGACATTAATGCCCAGGGTATGACACTCGGCGGCGCTCTTCTAACAAATGCTATCACACCGTTCAACCTTCGTTCATCTGACTCAGGTCCGCGCGCAACATGACAGCCCAACGATAACCTGCGAGCAGCGAAGACGTACCTAGCGAGTGCGGCGACTTTCCGATTCTTTAGCATCAGTAGCAACAAATCCCGCAACGTGTGCGATCTGCATTCGCTACTATCTTCCTCAACCATAAGATGCATGACCACTTCGGCTTGTCCTTGCTTCATCGACGCTTTTTGAAGGAGGAGAACATGGTTATGGTTCATTCAAGAGGAGATGGAGACGTGGACTTGTGCCTACCACAGGGACACCCCAAATCGCTCACTCCATGTGAGCATCTCCCTCGGAAAGGCCCAGGATCGAGCATTTGACCTACTCCTCTACATCCTCGGACAGCCCCAGCCCGACGACGACGACGGCTCCCGCGGTGACTCGCAGTACCATGGATGTTTCTACGAACAGAAAGCGCATGACGTCGCAGCTTGTCCCCCAGCTGTCGCTCCTTTGGGCCTTGCCGGGGCTCAAGCCATGGGTGGCGTGATTATTGAGGTTGCAGGTGCTGTTGCGATACCAGACGCTACCCTCGGAGCAACGACTATTGCGATGAGTGAAGGCGCTGTTGTCGGGTTGGGTGCCATTGCCGATGGCAGTACCACGGCGGGTATCGCTCTTGCTACGCTTGTCAGACCTATCGGCTGGGCCATTGTAGGGTGTAACAAAAGAGGACTGAGGAGGTCCATCGTCCGGGACACGTCAACACGGCCTTTTCAAGGCATGACTCTTTCCTGCCTGGTCCATGCGAACATACAGGATATGTCACTTGATCAAGGCGAGCTCCTAGTAGGCAACGTGTTCGGCGAGGTCAAGGGCGACTGCCGTCGATTGGAGGAGCTAAGCAGCGAGCTATGCATATCGTTAGTATTGCTACTCGAGCTGTGATCCTTTTCTTTTTTTTCGGAAAATGGCGGCAACTGCAGAGGTCTGTTGACAAATTTCTTGCCTTCGCCGTGACCTGAAGGAGGCTAAGGCATTCACTAGCAAGGCTGGTAACTAGTGTGATCCTTACTACCATTAGCTTTGCAAGAACGTGAGGATTGTGAATGTCACTACTTGGTTGATCAATACGAAGTGACTGCTTACTACATTGGGACTTATGCGAGGTCTTTCAAGGAATCCCCTCAGAGGAACTGGTCGATGCTTCGGAGGCTGGGATGCATCACAGGTAGACAAAGTACCATGGATACAGGCTTGTTCATGTGAGAGACAGAAGACTATGGCAAAGTCAATCAGTCGCCACACGGGTCAACTAGTTGACGCTCTACGCGTGAGGCCGGCGTGGTACTTTCGCGTTTTTGAACGCGTCAATATCTCTTCAGACTTTAATTGGAATTTGCAAAGCAGAGCTGGACCATCTATCAAATCCCTGACGAAGTCAAAATTGCGAAAGTTTGGCGTCATCAACTTGGCTTGGAGATTTTCCCATGTGAACACTGAAGTCAATAGCAAGTACCGCTACTCAAATTCCACCTAAGCGCGCCACGCAGCTTTTGTGTGCCAGAGAGCGATGCGGGATAGTCTCCATGCACAGCAAGATCAATACGTAAAGCTCCGGCCGATATTTTGGTGCTTACCATGGAAGGTAAACGGGAAGAGTACTTTTCTCATGGTCGTCATTTGGCCAGAAACCTACAGCTCGCTTGGAGGCGGCAAGTGAAGGTAAACCCCTCCAGCGGCCTCGCCCTGGTCTTGTAGTACTGTAGTCACATCACCAGTAGAGTGTCAGATGATTCAAGAGCGGGGAGACACACCGCCAGCTCATCTTGTTCTTCCCGATCTGAGTGAATTCCGCGCATCGAGCTGCGTATGCTCCGTCGCCTATCCCGCTTTTACAGTATAACCCTTGCATCTAGATCTGTTTCAGCCTGAGAAGCAAGCTCCATGAAAGGGCCCTGCAAGAGCTCTTGTGCTCAGGGACCCAGCCTGTGATACTGTGGGGACCCCGCTTGTTGGTTACTTAGAACTACTGCTTTAGGACTTTGAGTTCTGTGTGCATTATCCTTGGACTTCTCGTTATGGCTATCTTCGTCGGGAACAAGCACTCTCACTCTCGGCTGGGTGTTTCAAGCAGTGATTCCGAACCAGACAATATGGTCAAGAGCCTACGGACAAATTCGCCTCGCTCAATGCGATTTTACTACGCCGTTGCTGCTGTGATGTGAGTCAGCAGGTCACGTGTGCTTGGCATCCTGTGTTGTGAAAACCTCTCAAGGCAAGACAAGTGTTCCTTTCTCCTGAGTGTGCAGTTACATAGCCAGTTTAGCTGTCATATGTTGGTCCCTTCATCTCAGTGGTTGTTCAGATCCGATTCACAATAGTTGCTTTGGTTCTAACGAATCTCGCCGTGTATTTGCACATACGTTACTATTGCCATTCTACAAACTATGTGTTGGCTTGAATGTTAGGAAACAGGTGCAGCCCAACTATTAGCCAAGGTGCATGTCATAGCCAAGAGCTATCATTTTCTCCAACCATTGAGAATTCCTGTGCAGGATGTCTAACGCCTCAGGTGGGGCGGGACGTGCCTTTGCATCCGGCGGTTTCTGTGTCGTGCGAGACATTTCTCGTACGTCCTCTCTTGATACCTGCCGTGCCTGGGTCATGGCCTCAAAATCATTCCATAGAACACACATACGGTTTGTGCGGAACTCAGGGAATGGTCGAGTTTGGTCTTCCTGCCATACCATTCGGGTAAGTTGAAATGATGGTACGCAAGCCAGCTCTTGGCGTAAAATATCCAAGCAGTGTGTGAAATGATCCCAGTGAATCGGATTCAGAGGCCTACCACCACCACTATCCTCGAGTAAGTCATTGTGCGAAGTGATAAGAGAGCAGGGACGAATTACTCACAAGTAGTAGTCAAAGTTTACGAAAGCATTCTTTCGCATTGCGTTGAGGCAATGCAGCACGTGATAGGCGTGGAACTCGGTAAGGTACGTGTTGCCTGTTGGATCATCGGGCCACTGTACTGCTGCTTCGATAGGCTTGCCCATTTTGATGAGATCGTCTTTGGCCACGAGAAGATAGCGTGCTGTCGTAATTGAGTCCCACGCCTCGTCCACAGCTGGTGATGGATCTTGACGCCAAATGTTGGTATTGTTGCCCCATAGATCTCCTCCAAGAGAGGTGTAATGCAAATCGATGTGAGAACCTTCGTAGAGCGGAGCTAGTCGAACTATTAGTAGAAGAGAATCGCGAAGGGTCTGCGACAAGAAGAACGCACAAAATGTATCCGAAGCTGCTACGGCTTCGATGGTCGATCGTTGCGGTAGTGTGTTGGTATAGTAAGCACGAGTTGCCAAGAATGTGATAATGTTACACAACAGTAACCAGAACCCCACCAAACACCTTCGCTGCCGTGTAGATTTAATGTGGCCCGATTCCAAGACCTTTTCATCGATCTCTTCTTCGCCGTCTGCGAGCAAGATCTGCTTGTATTCAGGCGGAGAAGCCATCATGAAATGACTTGAGTGATGAATAGAGAAAGCTGCTTTGAGGAGGGCACGGAATACTCTACTCAATAAGAACTCTTTGACTACTGACCCTGAGCTTCAAGGGTAAGAGGAGTAGTGACGAGTAGCAGATGCCGCACCTCTACTACTGAGGTAGGCATTTTGACAGTATCCCTTTGCCCGCCTCCGAGGACTCCTCAGACGAGCTGTGTGGCCCGTGACGTCGAATTCAAGGCTTCTCCACAAAGAATCCCAGTTTCACCGAGCAACGCCGTTAGCGTACGAGTGTTCAGAGGGATGGGTACAGTAGACTTGTTTCGGCACTTAGCTAGTGGGGCTGGCCTGTGAGTGGAGACCGTCAACGCATTCGACAGCGATATAGGCCACTCGCGTGAACAAAGAGCTCATGGAAAATGAACTTTACCCCGGAACGAAGAGCTCGTAGTTTATGGACTTCGTCTCGGAACGAAGAGCTCGTGGTATATAGACTTTGTCTCGGAACAAAAAGCTCGTTGTATATGAACAATGTCTCGGTATTATGCGAGGGTAGTAATAACTCTAGTGCAAGTAAGTTCTACACGACACTTTGTACGACGCTTGTTGTAAAGTGCCGATTGTAAAGTCTAAACGAGGCTAATGTAGGCGAGTACAGTATCGAAGTAGCTATGTTCCTGGCTAATAGTACATACCGAAACTAAAACACTAATCCATAGACTACAAGGGCAATAGTACGCCACGTTACTGTCACAAGACTGAGCACGCTATATAGTACGCGGCACTTGAGGTAAAGATGCAAGTAACAGAAATATAGCGGCTTTATACCTGCATTCTCACCTCGACGCACTCGCCGATCTACTCTATTCACGAATCATTATTACCTTCACGATCGAACACAATGTACGGCTTTACTCTCGTCATGCTCGTAGCGAGCGAACTTGCAGTCTGTGGTAAGCTAATCGTAGCGGACAACGAGGTTTGGATGTATACTAACGCAAACATTGGTACAGCTGTGCTCCCAAGAGCCGCGCAGGTCGATAACGTCAAGCGGAACGCAGACAAACCGGTATACACTTTCGTTTTCGATGGTCTATACGGCGGGCCTATCAAGGAGGTCGACAACGTCAAGCGGGACGCAGACAAACCGGTATACACTTTCGTTTTCGATGGTCTATACGGCGGGCCTATCAAGGAGGTCGACAATATCAAGAGGGACGAAATCGGGCCGGTATACGACGGCCTTCGCGATGGTCTATACGGCGGGCCCATCAAGGAGGTCGATCGCGATTGATGTCACATCGTATTAGCATGGATTAGAAGCTTGTATAGCTCTATTCTTCAACAGAACTGAGTTTCGCAATTTGGTCCAGACTGGGCAGCGGGCCGCAGAGCCTCAGGAGGACCTCCGTCAGACAAACTGGTCTGTTGTATGTAAAGTTGGTCTGCAATAGCCTTACAGCTAGCTACTGAGGCTCAAATATTTTCCGATTTTTGCATATGAATCCCGCAAGTGAACACTCTGAAGATTCGCGAAGATGGTACGTTCATCGGCGGGTACGACTGCTGGCAAGCGGCCTGCTGAACTCGGCGACGAGGATGCAGATGCACAGCTCATCAGACAATAACAGATAGCGCTCGTCCTTCTAGCTGTGATACAGCTATCTCGCCGCCGCGAATGATGATGTCGTCGAGGAAGAAGGTGGAGCCAAAGGGCGAGGGTGTAGCTGCCACTGCGACAGCAGCCGGTGCGATCGCTACAACTCCTGAGAGTCACTTTCTGCGTCCAGGGCCGGAGGAAGCGCCAACACGCCGCTTGTTGAGCTTTGAGGGCGTGTGGCTGTTATATGATAATTCGAAGAAAGATATGGCAGACGGCCACTATCAAATCCACGCCGTAGCTTCCGATCGAGGTTTTCGACTAGAACTAGGCAGCGCTCCAGCCAACTCTACGCGACGATAGCAATCTCGCGGCCTTTGCGAAGACATTCGTAGACGGTGCTTTCGATCTGATAGCGGTCGTAAGTCTTATTAGTGAGCAGGGGAAGGTAGAAGACTTGAAAGGAGGTATGCGGTGCAGAGTTAAAACCGCTGTCACGGAGTTTCTGGAGGTGCGCGGCGGCTATACCCTCCTCTCTCTCTCATATCGTCACCACCGCCGCTATCTGGTTGTTCTCCTCTCCTCCTCGTGTGTCCCTCCCTTTGACGACCTAGGTCTACCTTCCGCTCACCCTGCCAGCACCGCTATTCGAGCTCGCTCGTGCCCTCGATCCTCGATCTCTTTTCGACTTCCGCCGCATTGATCAGCGCGCGATGGAAGCTGTCGATGACGTACCACGGTTCAAGCGGGCTGTCAAGCACGACCTAAACGTGGTGCGAGCTGTGCTCGCTGTTGAAGTTGGATCATATTTGTCGCGCATCGATTTTGCTAGATACTTCTACGTATTAGACTGTAGCCGAGTCTGCTTCTTATGCTCCACCGAGAAGATTCGTTGTCTTCCGCTCACAGTATCACAAGTGTACCCATTGGAACTGCTTCACTGGATGTTTCCACAGCTGTGAGTGAATAAGGTTCAACTCCAAACTAGTCAGCAAAATTCCCTATCGACAGGTGAGCTAGGGGTTGCAATGTCGAAGATCCTCACAAAGCCTCGCAATTGGCCTCACAGCGTCTCGAGAGGCGTAGCCCCTTCTCTGCATGCCATTGTTACGTCGCTGGCAGGCCATGTGAATCTTGAGAGCCATGATGCGAGCCAGAATCACCTCTTCATCGGCGACGTGCATGAAGCATCACCTGCGTGCAAATGCTTCCTGCAACCCAGACATTGTCCTGCTGTGTCTATTCGGTCTGCTAGCAAACGCGGCAGCGCTTACTGGCCATTTTCGCCATGTCCTCAACAACGAAGATGTCTGAAAGTTCTTTTGTCTCGAAGAATAAGGACAACTTCCCACAGCAAACTTTGGCTGGCTTTGAGGACAAGGGGAACTTGGACTACATATTTCTCTTTTTGCCCTCTTTGTAGATCTTCTCACAAGCACTTTGCACTTCTACCCGTTTGCACCTCTGAGTTGTTGCCTCACTTGATTTTAAAGAGAAAGAAGCACTCAACAATCGTCTCAACGACTACGCACAGCGTTGACAATTCAGGTACACCAGAACTGGTCGATATCTTCGAGAATGGAAGCACACTTCCTGCCTAGAGAGCAACATTCGGGGACGCTCCTCTGCAAAACTACTGTCAGCACTAGATGGCGTCCTCATACGGCCTGCAGGCCAGTCCTCGACCGTAACAGCTCACAACGCCGCTCATCCAGGACTCTTTCAGTACATATTGACTCACTGCAACAATTTGGTCAGGAAAAACGAAACAGTTGCCGCGCTTGTATCTGGAGAGCCTGTTGTCAATGAACAAGATCCGGACACGAATGTCATCTTGATCAGAGAGCCTCGGATCGTGATCGCTGTGAATCCACGCGAGGACGACTTCAAGAACACATCGGCAACACCGGCCTCACACCCCTACAAGGTGGAGGTAACGTGCTTCGACGCAGGCGGCGACGACCCTGCCCCTGGAGCCTCAGTCATCGGAACACTTCTGCAAGATATACGCGAGAACAAAATCAAGTTCGAGCACCACACCCAGAGATATTTTCAGTATCTTCGGCCGGTTCACATCGCAACAAAAGCTCCCGATAAGCTCGATTCTGATCAACGGCTGAGAACTTACATATACGCAACTTGCTACCCAAAAATGCGATCCCGCCTGGAGAATGGCGAGAAGGAGACTCGTAGCGGACGAACCATCAACTTTCTGGAGGTCATCTTCCGAGAACCCAACACTTTCCAGGAGCATGCCCGAAAGGTCAATGTTCCAGAAAAGTTGCAAGATCTCCTCCCGAGCGAGGGGCAGAAACGCCTGATCGAGATTTGCCTGGCTGATCAATCGCACTATCCTCAGCTCCACACGGAGAAGTCGCTTTACGACAATCAAACCGACAGGACCATGTTCCACATGTACTTTCGCGCCCGCTTTATGGGTCTCAGAGATGCACTGACAGACCTTTCGGAGGCCATGAACGATCCAAACCCAGATGAGAGCAAGATCAGCTCTCTCGTGCAGTCCGCCAGCAACCACGGAATCTTGCTTCTCAACTTTCTGGAGCACTTTCGCGACCTCATGCTGCCACATTTGGAATGGCTCGCTTACGCTGCAAACATTACGAGCTTTCTGGATAAGCCCACCTAGACCCCACCTCCCAAGCCGTCCGAAGGAGCGACTCCGCTTGAAGGGGATAACAGAGCTCGCAAGCCGATTCGAGTCAAGCATGCGGAAGATGCCGAGAAAGAAGACGAGGATATTTCCGACTACCACATCACTCAGGAGAACGAGCAGAGCAGGGACCATGGACGTCGTCACCAGAGTGATCCTCACAAAGCATGGGCGTCAACTTGCCTCACCTACCTTCGAAACATCTGTCTGCACGAGTCTGGCCTGAGAAGAGTTACCGTTGGTGTTCCCGGCAACAAAACACTGTCTCAGGCCTATGAGTCAATGCTGGTGGCGAACGCGAAGGTCGGTGTCGTCCAGTGCCCCATGGATCAGTGGGATAGAGAGTGCTACCCAATCGACAAGGCCTTTGTAGAGTCTCTTCAACAACACAAAGAAGATCTCGAACCGGCGAAAGTGTTCAAACACTTGGCCAACAGGAAGGTCATTCGAGTAGGCAAGCTCACCACCCCTCCGCGCACCACTGGCGCACCGCACTGCGAGACTATGCTGCTGAGCCTTTTCGGCCTGTCAAGGTCGCCAGAAATCATGGCGCATGTTGACGATGACTGGCTGAAGCATAATGGCATCTTTGCTGCCAAAAGCGACCTGCTCAACATGTTTCCCAACATGATACCGATGATTCATGTGTCCAAGAAGTGTTGCCCGGTTTGCAACAGGGTGCGCAAGCAAATGCAGAAGCTGGGTCTCACCGCAATTGAAGTTATCGCACCCGGCTACCATAATAAGCACAGTGGTGTTTTGCTGCCACCCTTCATGCCGAAGAAGATTGGAGAACCGGTATTGACAGGTCTGGAGCAAGAGGCAGCGCAAAAGCTTCTGGAGTGGCAAGTGCAACTGGAAAACTCAACGACTGAAGCCAAGCGAAACAGCAGCAGTCCTCAGACACAGGAGCACCAGACTCACCCAGAGCACTACGCCCCAGTAGAATCCCCTTCGATTCAATTCAGTCCGAGAAGCGCTACTCGTATCAACATGGAAATACTGAACACCATCAGCGCTCGAGCATCTCCAGCTCCAACATCCGGCGCTGTTGGCACGCCTGGAGGCAACACACCACTGTCCACTGCTGACACAACCACATCGGCATCAGCAATGAGTGTATCGCCATCACCAGCCGTCGCACCGACTCAAGCTGCTTTTCTGTCACCATCGACAGCCATTCCATCAAGCGAGGGTAGATCTTTGTCGCCACGCAAAAGAGATGCCACGAGGAACATCACCGACATCAGCGCAGGTGACAGCCAAAGGCCTAGGCTCAACACTCCGGAAGGCGAGGTTCAGGATTCTGGATTTGGGCAAGGTGATGAGAGTACTGCGGGCGAGGATGCTGACGAGGGCGATGAAGGCGGAAATTGAGAAATTCGGGAGGAGGCTCGGGTTGAGAAGGTTCATTTCACGCATGCCTCTCACAAGGCCGGTCAGACACTAGGCGCTTCGCTTCGCAGACCAGTGGTTCAAAGTCACGGCCGACTTGTGAGATGGACTGATTGGGATCGAGACTGGCATTTGGCATTGGGAAACGAGGCATAGCATGGTTGCTATGGGGCATTTCCATGATGACATGGGACACCATAATTACTTCGGGGCATTGGTATGGTGGCATGGTACAGCACGATTAAATTTGAGCATTGGTATGATGAAGTGGCACACTCGGTTAAATTACTGCACCTCTCACATCTCGAAACGAACATTGAGCACTTGACTTCTCAGACCAGCAATTCATGATCATGGTCAACTTTTGAGATGATTTTGTCTACTCGTGAGCAGATGAGAGTATGATAAAAAGATTGCGTGAATGGTTTTCACTGGCAGGGCAATCAATACTCACTCCGTAATGTGTCGTAGGACAGGCCTGTTACCGATCAATCCACGTTGCAGACCGAAGTCTCTGATGCGTCGTCCTCTTCGAAGATCGATTCGATTTGGTATGGGAGAACAATCCGTCTGTCATGTCACGAGCCTGTGACTGCGCAATCGCCATCGCGGATAGATAGCTGAGGATTGCGGCTGATCTGTGAGTTGTTTGCGAATAGGATCGATGGAGGAGACGCGTGGCAAATAGTGTATGAGCATGGGTCATGAAGGTGTAGAACGCTCATTTGTTGCAATCCCACGATGTTGGAACAGAACCGAGCAATCAGTCTACAGGAAGCCTCACTTGCTCATAGAACAGAATGACCAGGACCTTTTGAAAGGTCTCACGCTAGGTACGGTACATCTCCAAGTATTTAGGTGATTGTGTCCGTCGAACGTCGCATGGAATGACCCCTTCGATCTTCTCTAAGCCATTTGAAGACTTCCCAGTGGCACGGAAATCAACCCAATTCGCTCTCCTCTTATCATCCTCCCCCGTGTTCCCGAACGAGCTCCATCTCTGCCACTTCTCCTTTCTCTCCTTCCCTCAACTCCTGCTCAAGCCTCTCCAAAGCCCTCAAATCCATCTCTTCGATCGCTCCCCGCTGCCCCTGATTCAGCATTTCCATAGCCACATCAACGAATTTAGTCCCCAACCTCTGTCCAATCTTCGTACAACTATTGAAATCTATGATGACGGGCTTCCCATCGCCGTCCAACATAGTGTTGTACATATTGATATCGCAATGCACGGATCCCAAGGTGTGGAGATGGCGTATTCCTGATTCGATTCCAGCGAGGATGGTTGGAATTTGAGAAGGAGAGATATTGGCGTCTGCGAGGGTTTTTGGGTATTTTCTGGAGCAACGGCCACCCATACGGTCATCCTGTACGACAACGCCGTGATACTTAGCGATGTTGGCATGCGGATGCTTTCGCAGAAACTCAAGGACTTTGGCTTCATTGTGAAAGAGAGATGCTCCTGTATAAGGGTAGGGATCATCGTGTTGCCAGTCCTTTACGTCCGGAGTCTTGATGTATCGAGATCTAAAGAACGGTCTTGGAGCGACCGTGAGCCCTGCTTGGTAGAGTGGATAGACATCCTCTGTTGGTACGCGCGAGAGCTGACGGTTAGGGTCCGGATGTTCGAGTCGCGGGTTTTGTTTGAAGTCCTCTCAATCAGCCACGCGAAGATTGCTCTTTGCGGCGTAGAAGTCTGTGCCGTCTTTTAGGATTATGCTGGTGTGGGTGAAGAAGGGGTCGTCTTTGTCGTTGAAGTCCCAGCATTCGGCGATTTGGTAGACTGTGAGGTTCTTCATGTCTCGTGCTTCTGAAAGTCTAGTAGCGGAACGAGGAGGCGAGATGTGAAGCTCGGACAAAATAATGCATGTGCTATGGAAGCCTTTTGTCATATGAAAAGTACACTAGTACCAATGCGGCCAGACTTTGTTAACTTTTCAGTCCATTTCACCCTTTGGAACATTAATTTTCGCTGCAAGCGCACACTTCGCCATTATCCACGGTAGCTGAGAGTCAATGTCAGTGACTGGTCGAAAGAGCTCAAAAGGGTGATACGTACTATCTAGACTTTGGACAGTCGAATCGACCGCAGTCGTCGTGATAATTTGGGTAAGCGTGACCATACCAGCCAGGCGTTTAACGAAACTGGCACATGGTTCCTTCGTTTCTTCTTCGATGGTGATGGGCGTGTACGAATCGTATTGTGATGATGTGAGAGAAGATTCGGAGGCAAGTATGGGGGTTTGGAAGACTCTCACCAGGAGACGGCCTTGTTGCTGTGATTAGAAGATTCAAAGGAATGCGTTTTCTGCGTTGCATGATGAGAACATTCATAAGGGTGTTTAACTGCCGTGCCGCTCGCGACCGAGCGACGATGTCTTGCATGTCCGTCGATTCGTCACAGACAGATGCACGGTCAGATGTCTGCAATTGGCCAGGGTTCACACTTTTGTCGATTCGAATTCCATCAGGAGCATAAAAATGGAAGCACTCGAGCTTCTAAGGAAACGTTCGCGGCACCAGTAAGACTTTGGTGGATCCGCGCACAGACCCAACTTCGATATGTTTCTTCCCAACAGATGAGCAGTATCCAAAGCACCAAATCAGTCGGTCCATGAAGAGCTGTGGCAATTCGATGGGCGTTTGATTTGGCTTCGGTGATTAATTTCAGGAAAAGACACTAGCAACGGTGCAGTCGAAGACATGTCTATTTTGATTTTCGGTGTCTCTTGAACAGGTCGCAGTCGTTGCTCTCAACTTCGGAGTCTACTGTTTTGCAGCGTGCTTGCTTGCCCAGCTCCGAGTATCGGGGAAGGCCGCTCGTCCAGGCAATGCTTCAGCCTACTAGCCAAGAGCCCGCCAAGTTCTCATGGCGTAGAATATGTTTTCAAAGGGCAGTCATAATCCGGCTTCATCGCCTGCCCCGAGCACGATCTCGGCTCAAGCTCCGACTCCTGCTTCGGCTGCTGTAGCTTGAGTAGCTGTAGCTTCGCCGTCTCCTGCCACCTCCGCCTCCACCTCGTGGTGGTCCGCGTCCTCTTGGCGGCGGTGTCCGACTCGGGCTCCTAGTTCTAACAGAATAGCTCGGACTCCTCCTGCTGCTTCTCGGTGGTGGGCTTCGTGAGAAGCTCCTTGGTCTGTACGCATCTCTATCATCATAGCGGTCTCTGTAGCCTCCACCGCCTCCTCTTGGTGGACCACCATACCTTGGCGGCGGGCTTCTTCCCCTGAACCCTCCTCGTCCGCCTCTCGATGGCGGAGGTCCCGGCGGCCCATCTCGGTGCCTGTGCGGTTCTCCAAATCGGTTTGGCGGAGGCCTCATTGGTGGCGGGCTCCTTGAGAATCTCCTCCTGGGAAGTACGATGCTCACGCTGATCAAGGCTCCATCAAGCTGCGCCTCGTGCATATGTGCAATAGCAGCCTCTGCGTAACTGGGCTGGCTGTACAACACGTATGCGATTCCACGGTTGGTCATGAAGTGCTTGTTCATCGGCATCTCAAGCTCTTGAATCGCGCCATATGTGCTGAAAATTTCGCGTAGGTGCCCCGAGTTCACGTTCTTGGTGAGCTTCTCAATGACGATTTTGGCGGAGCGAGGGGCGTCTGGTGAGCGTGATCGCGTGCGGCTTCTGCTCTCGCTGCGGTCGCGAGAGGCACTTCGCGATCTTGAGCGACTGCCAGTTCTATCGCGAGCGCCGTTTGCGCCATCAACGGATCGAGAACGCGAACGGGATGCGTTTGAGCGACGAGGGGAGGGTGAGCGTTGCGCGTCGTCTGCTGGTTGTGCGGGAGTGCGCGACCGGCCGCGAGAGTCGCTGCGACGGTCTGGCGATGACATGATGTCGGTGTGTCTGATGTATATGCTTGTGTCGCTAGCAAGACATGCTGCAGATATTGCAATGTTGCAAGATGTTGATGTGACATGCAAGTTCTCGTCTTCACATGCAGGGCTATAGCTTGCAGCGCTTAGGCTTAGGGCCAAAGCTTTATGCCGGGCGCTGCCCGTCGCGCCGCGAACCTTCTTTCTCGGCGCTGCTCACGCGCCATCAACGTCGACACAGGGCAACTGCTTGAACGTCCTCTTTCACACCAACATGTCAGATCAGCAGCTCCAGGTATGGTTGTACTGGGAGAGGACTGGAACGGCTTGTGCAACCTCTACTTACCGCTTTATATATGCTGGACATGGTCAACTTGCCAGACATTGACGAGCAAAAATGGCCCATTGGCGTATTCTGGGCGACAGTTGAAACAATCGAGATCAGATCTCAGCGGCTCTCGAAACCAACGGCGCACAGTTGTTGAGCCATTTCTGGTCTTCAGCAAGGAGCGACTTCACTAGCAAGCAGAACTACAGCGTTGGGATCGAAACTCGAAATATCTAGCTCGCCGCGGTCTTTGGACTTTTGCCACAAGCAGCATTTTTCCGTCCTCGATTGGCGACAAAAGAACCACTCAATGAGGACAACAAATTGTGTTCCTTGCCTAATGCCATGCGAAGTATCATTTTCAAAGATCGATGCACGACTGCTGCGCCGCTGCGGGCGCCTACAGGTTCTCTGAATATCCTGCGTGGTTGATAGGGTAACGGCGGACTTAACGCTGGAGGTTCGCACGGGTCGACGACTCCTGAATGCATATAGTCAGGGGCACAAATAATCGTCGCGGCCTGGGAAACAGCACGTCTGTCGGTGCTAAGAAGTGTGTTGCATCTTTTACCTGAAAGTGATGTCGGCAGAATATTTATCCCTTCATCTTGGCAGCGCGGAGCAGGTCCCTTGCTCAGCTCATCAGCTTCCGAATCAACAGCCGAACAACACCTCCATCGCCCGCAGCATCCGACATCATCGTGTCAATGCTAACGCCCTTCCGAGACCACGAAAATGGTCTGAGCTACTCTCCTCCATGCGCCGTAGGTCTCTCACCCTCCTTCTTCTGTACACGCTTCTCTTGCTACTTTGTATGACCTACCTCTCCCTCATCCTCGCGAAGTTCATCATCACCGGACGCGTGAGCTTGAGCATAGCTCTCGACTATATATAATCAGATCACCAGCGAGAGAGAGCACCGCTGAAGCAACTTTCACGGAACTCGGCAATATGGCAGGCTTCCTCCAGAAAGGCACGA
This sequence comes from Nothophaeocryptopus gaeumannii, assembly GCA_031771865.1. NCBI lineage: Eukaryota > Fungi > Ascomycota > Dothideomycetes > Mycosphaerellales > Mycosphaerellaceae > Nothophaeocryptopus > Nothophaeocryptopus gaeumannii. The sequence continues at coordinate 769,520 of JASISA010000009.1, forward strand.
AGAACATCCTCCAAAAATCGCCCAACGACATCGTCTTCCTATCCGCCCTCCGAACGCCTGTCACTAGAGCAAAGAAAGGCGGATTCAAAGATGCCTATGACCACGAAATTCTCGCACACGTCCTAAAAGCCACACTTGCCGCAAATCCCAATCTCGACCCCAAGAAAATTGACGACATCCAGATCGGAACAGTCCTCTCAGAGTTAGGAGGCAGCAAAGCAGGTCGCATGGCAGCTTGTCACGTTGGTGTACCAGAGACGACGAGCTTCCAAACTGTGAACAGGGCTTGTAGCTCCGGGTTGGCCGCTATCACTGGCATTGCAAATGCGATTGCTGTGGGACAGATTGACGTGGGAATTGGGGGTGGCATGGAGAGCATGACGAGAAATTACGGGAGCAGGGCGATACCCACACAGCTCTGGCAGGAGATGAAAGACTCGCCGCAGAAAGACGCGAGGGACTGTATAATGAGCATGGGCATCACAGCAGAGAACGTCGCAGAACGTTATGGCGTCAGCCGTTCAGACCAAGACACTTTCGCAGCAAACTCCCACCTAAAAGCCGCACAAGCCCAAAAAGAAGGCCTCTTCGACAAGGAGATCATCCCCGTGCAAACACGCTTCATCCCCGACCCCGAACACCCTGAGCAAATCGACCAAATCACGGTCAGCAAAGACGACGGAATCCGAGCCAACAGCTCCGCAGAAAAGCTGGCTACCATGAAACCCGCCTTCAAACCTGACGGAGCAACAACAGCAGGTAACTCCTCACAAGTCTCCGATGGAGCAGCCGCTGCTCTAATGATGCGTCGCTCCACAGCCGCAGAACTCGGCCTCACCTCCTCCATTATAGGAAAATGGGCAGGCACACAAGTCGTAGGTTGTAAACCCGATGAGATGGGCATCGGTCCGGCACTTGCTATCCCAAAACTGCTCACCTACACCGGTGTAGCGAAGGAGGAGGTGGGCATATGGGAGATTAATGAGGCTTTTGCTAGTCAGGCTGTGTATTGTGTGAGGGAATTGGGCATTGATGAGGCGAAGGTGAATCCTAAGGGAGGAGCGATTGCGCTTGGGCATCCTCTGGGCGCAACGGGTGCTAGGCAGTTGGCTACGCTTTTGCCGGAGTTGGAGAGGCAGGGACAAGAGTTGGGGGTTGTTAGTATGTGTATTGGGACGGGGATGGGGATGGCTAGTTTGATTGTTAGGGAGTAAGTATAGCTGTCATTGGCGTATGCTGCCACATTTTGGTGCTGCTGTATAGTATGTGCTGTGCGGGTTGCATAGCGGGTATCTCAAAAATCCCAAAGTATCGAACCAGAATGCTCCTTGCCTTCAACTTTCACATAGCACTCTATGCTTTCCCCTTCCCCTTCTTTTTCTTCTTCTTACTCAGTACCTCATCCAAATAGCTAGTTGGTCTCCTCCTCTTGGACGTCTGCTCTTCTTCCGGTAGTGCCTCCTTTGCTCCATCAACCATCGCCTTCAAAGTCCCAACCTCCAACCTCGGATCTGAAGGCTCTGCATCTGGGTCAATCTTGACATCTGCATCACCGCCTGCCGTATGATATGCCGGGAGGTTCTCAGCTCGATCTCTTGTCTTCCTCTTCGAAGAGAATGCGCTGAAGCGGCTGGGTTCGTCATCTTCGCTGTCGTTGCCGTTCTGTACAGCAGCGGGCGCCGATCGAGTAGCCGCTTGTCGTGCGGACGAGGAACCGATCAAGGGTTTGGGTGCCGCGTGGGAGGATGCGATATTGGACTTGGACTTTTGTTGCTGTTGCTTCTTCTTGTGCTGCTCGGCTGCTTTTTTGCCGATGAGTTGTTCGAGGAGTTTATCATTTGTGGACGTAGACTTTCTCTTTAATACTCCAGGTAGCTCGTCGTTGTCGGCTGGTGTTACGCCTAGGCCTGCGACGTCGCTGTCGGCTTTGAAGCCTTCATCTGGTTCGCTTTGGAGATTCGAATCGTTGTTCGATTCGGATTGAGGAAGCCATGACTGCAGGACTCTTGCGCTGCGTGCTTGGTGGACGTTAATCCTGCTGAGCCAGATGTCTGCTTCGCTTGCGGTGCCGCCTTCCATGGGAGAGTCTCTCATTGCGTATCAAGTAGTTGCAGAGGTGGTTGTAGTGGTCGGAAAATCACGGGAAGTCATTGGCTGTCGGCTCGCGGCAACAAGCAACAGGAACTTTGAGCTTCAGAGCTCGCAACCAGCGGAAACAACTTCACTCCCTCTGATATCCCCTCTGTTTCTCTTCCTACACACCGGGCCCAGCATGTTCAAGCTCGCCCGTAGCAGCAGGCAACTTGCCTCTGCTTTCCAGACAGTACGGGTATGCAGTAGCAACCATAGTTCGCAGAGGAAGATAGGTGGAAAGACGCTGATACGGATGAAACTCAGGAAGCACCGCTGCGCCAACAAGTGCGCAACCTCTCTATTCACGAGTACCGTTCCGCCCAGCTCCTCGACTCATACGGCATCGGCGTTCCCAAAGGCAGTGTCGCTCACAACCCCAAGGAGGCCGAGGAGGTCGCCAAGACAATCGGCGGAGAGGACATGGTCATCAAGGCGCAAGTACTGGCAGGAGGTCGTGGAAAGGGACACTTCGACAATGGCTTCAAGGGCGGTGTGCGTATAGTCTACAGCCCTCGCGAGGCTTCGATTCTCGCGGAACAAATGATCGGACACAAGCTCATCACGAAGCAAACTGGCGAGCGCGGCAGGATCTGCAACAGCGTCTACATTGTGGAGCGCAAGTTTGCCCGCCGCGAATTCTACCTGGCCATTCTCATGGATCGTGGCAGCCAAGCACCCGTCATTGTCGCTTCCAGCCAAGGTGGTATGGATATTGAGACCGTCGCCAAGGAGAGCCCGGATGCCATTATCACCACCAAGATTGATATCCATAAGGGCGTGACCGACGAGATCGCGCAAGAAGTCGCTACCAAGCTCTGTTTCAGCGAGCAGTGCGTTGGTGAGGCTAAGGAGACGATTCAAAAACTCTACAAGATCTTCATGGAGAAGGATGCGACACAAATCGAGATCAACCCTCTGTCTGAGACTTCCGACCACAAGGTGCTCTGCATGGATGCCAAGCTCAATTTCGATGACAACGCCGAGTTCAGACAAAAGGAGATCTTCAGTTGGCGCGATACCTCCCAAGAAGACGCTGATGAGGTCAAGGCTGGCGAGTCCGGCCTCAACTTCATCAAGCTGGACGGTGACATTGGCTGCTTGGTCAACGGAGCTGGCCTTGCTATGGCGACCATGGACATCATAAAGCTCAACGGCGGCAGCCCAGCCAACTTCTTGGACGTCGGTGGTGGTGCTACTCCCGAGGCTATCAAGCAGGCTTTCGATCTCATCACATCCGATCCTAAGGTCACTGCGATCTTCGTCAACATCTTCGGCGGCATTGTCCGCTGCGACGCCATCGCCAAGGGTCTGATCTCTGTCGTTGAGAGCATGAACCTACGAACTCCCGTCATCGCGAGATTGCAAGGAACGAACATGGAACAGGCACAGAAGCTGATCAACGAGAGCGGCTTGAAGATTTTCAGCATTGATGATTTGCAGACTGCGGCGGAGAAGAGCGTACAGTTCAGCAAGGTTGTGAAGATTGGTGAGTACCAGCCTCACCTGCTTGATCAGTTGTGGAAGAATTGCTAACTTTATTTGCGCAGCTCGTGACATCGACGTGGGCGTCGAGTTCACCCTGGGTATATAGAAGGAGGGCTTTTGCGTACGGCCGCTGCTTGTATTATCTGGCTCACGCGGCAGGTACGTTGTTCGATACGCCGGCGTATGTCGTATCTGTATCTTTTCCTGCGAATACCAGAAGCGCGTTCAGACGACACTCGTGTGCGAAGGCTTTTACATCTAACTATTTACCCTTTCTTGGAGAGGCCGCACAGTGCGTGGCTGAAGCTGCCACACAGCGCTATCTCATGCAAGAGCGGGTACCGCCAATGCCACAAGCGCCCAGCACTTCCGATCTCATTACGAGCTAACATCGTGTATTGAGAGGCCACTAGATATACTGACCACATAACTCTTAGATGTCCAAGCACCAGCACCCTTCCCTCTTGACTTCTCTGGATCCTTACCACCAAGACAGTCTCTCAGCGGCGATGGCTGCCGCGGTCATCCCAGTCTTGGCCACTCGCACAGCTGCTCGACCCGCAAAGCGTCTTTACGTATGTCCTGACTGTGATCGAGGTTTCCTACTACAGAAGACCCTCAATCGTCATCTCAAGACGGTCCACCAGGATGGCATCTTTCGTTGCAGCTACTCGGAGTGCGGACAGAACTTCAAGCGCAAGGATATCAGAGATCGGCATCATGCCGAACAACACGCTGGAGACAACGAGGATCGCAAAGTATGGTGCGAGCTATGCAGCAAATATGTTCACCGACGAGTTATGGAGGAGCATCGCAAGAGCCAGGTTCATCGACGGGCTCTTGAGCCCACCGGAGTGAACGCCTATCACGAAGCGGTGATTGATACTGATCCGACACCATCCACTTGGCCTGCGCCAGATACCGAGATCAGTCCTTTTGTCCTCGCGGCATCGCTTTGGCTCAGGATCGGCGGCTTCGGTAATGAGCAGCACCAGTGGACACTCGTGTCGCTGCCCATCAAGCTCTCCGCCGAAGCAGTAGAGCTCAACATGCGTACAATATGCGCTCTCAAAAAGGCACTTGCAGGATCCGTGTGCCAGATTACGCTGTCTGAAGTCAGAGCCATGACGATACTTGCGGTTGTCGAGCACATGGCTTCGGGTTGGAATGAGGCAGTGCCACACTGGCGGATGCTTCGATTCTTAGAACAAAATGGCTCGGAAGCCGTGAAGGCTTATCAGCAAAGCTTTCGGGATACCCAGCTTTCAATGCTCGATGCGAGGCCGCCGGATTCAGCGACGCCCTTGCGGGGACAAGCGTGGCTTGGAAAAGGATGTGATCCGCAACATATGCCGTACCCAGAAATGCCATACCGTAAGAACAGTGCATGTTGGAAATCTGAGCACGTGCCAGATCTCATGCGGATTGGATGTCCGTTCCAGATCGAGTGGAAGACTTCAGAGGATCTACGAATCCGGGTGGCATATCAACGTGCGTGTTACACCTGTACAGATTGGGCAGGGCCAAGAGGCAATCGTGCCTGGTATCAACACCAGAAATTACCAATGTCACCTAAGAAGGTCTCGAGGCGGAAGACTTACAGGACGTCACATTATATCGACCAAGACCTAGCGAGAAGTTGGAACACCGGACTTCCGCTAGTATTCCAATCAAACTCGGAGAACGAAAACTTATGGTTGAGACCATATCGTGCACTACATTGCAGTGCTGGGGGAGGAACAGTCGACGTCGATGCTTTTCATTGTTGGTCGTCAGACATCAGTGAAGATACTCCATGGTCTCCATTCGCATTCGCCAAACAGAACATCTCACCCGAACCTCGACACGAAGCGAGACTTGGGGATTTCGGTAAAATCTGGGAATGCCTCCAGGAACCGATTGGGGAAAATGCGAATAGCTCTGATTTTTGCCATTCTAATGACATACCTCTTGTCCATCGAACATCGAATGTCAAAACATGCTACAGCGAAGCGTGTGAGAGCCAGAAGCCTTTTCGCTCGATGGCTCGTTGCTCTCAGATTGAAGTGGTCTTCCCAGAGCAACCGGATTCGATGTTACGCCAAGACCATGATGGAGTTCTCCGTCACGGTCTATCCTGCGATTTGGGATGGCAGGATTGAGTCTAGATGGTTCCTTCGAGCAGAATACAGTACATTGAACGCAGAAATTCATAGTGTATCTCTCCTACCGCATCGATGGCGAGAAAGACGAGTGCCGTTCTCAACAACATGCCGGTCTGGTCCGGACAGGGATATGGAGTCTTCGGCCGCTTCACCGGGCACCATCTTATGTCACGAGATCTGGGGAGTGATGTGGGGACGTCTGGGGACGACAAGGTCTTCCAAGCACTGAACACGCCGATTACCATCACGGCAGTGCAATGCGTCCAACTGCCGTGAATCATTGACCAGGCATGGAGTCCGACATTCTAAGATCTGACACACAAAACCTCCAATCATGGCGATGTATTTGTAGTCACTTACCTCGAAGCACACTGAGTAGCCGCTGGACCAAGGTGAATCTCGTTTCCATCTGCCAAACACTGATCGTTTCATGAGAGGCTTCACAACTGCCGAACAGTACGAACAGCTTTCGTGAATCTAATAAGAACAACTGGAATCGGATAGCACAGTCTCCGACGTTGCGTAAAGCAGAGAGAGCACATAAGAGATATATCGGCCGCGACTTACATCACGCTCTCTCACACGCTGTCCGTCTCTCAACGCAACCCATGCTGCGGTCGTTGTCAGTCCGCCTTGCCGGCCCGTTCAAGAAGATGAGCACTCACGACCGAAGCGATTCTGTTGTTGCGACAGAGAAGTCCACAGCATCAAATCCCGAAGTGACCCGCATTGAGAAGCAGCCCGGTGCACCGGAAGTGACCAAGGGAACAAATGGTGGAACCGACAATGGCCATGTCAATGGCACCGGGAACGAACTGAAATCCAAGTGGCCAGTCGCTTTGGATCTGGCTGGCTCCAACCTCCCTTGCAGACTGGAAGGCGAGGTGGCTGATCTCGTTGTCCTAGGAGAGATTCCCAAGGAGATAGACGGCACCTTCTACCGGGTCATGGTGGATCCCTTCGCCCCTCCCGTTGAAGGCAACGTGCCTCTCGATGGCGATGGAAACATGTCAGCTTTCCGATTCCACGATGGGAAAGTTGATATGAAGACCCGCTACGTCCATACGCAACGCTATATGTTGGAGCGCAGGGCCGGTAGAGCCCTTTTTGGACTCTACCGTAACCCGTACACTCATCATCCATGCGTACAAGCCGCGGTCGATTCAACTGCAAATACCAACCTAGTCTATTGGGCGGGCAAGCTGCTAGCACTCAAGGAATCGAGTCTACCATATGCTGTGAATCCGCAAACGATGGAGACGCTGGGCTTCAACCCTTTTGGAGATCAAGTCAAGGCGAAATCTTTCACAGCACATCCCAAGTACGATCCTAACACGGACGAGCTGGTAGTGTATGGCTACGAAGCGACAGGTCTAGGGAGCATGGACATCGTTTCCTACGCCGTTGACCGCACTGGAACAGTCAAAGACATCTTCTGGTGCAAGCAACCCTTCAACGACGGCAAAGGCCCTGGTATGATCCACGACTGCGCTATTACGAAGAACTGGTTACTCCTCTTTATCTGGCCATTCGAAGCAAGCGTCGAAAGGATGAAGAAAGGCGGCCACCACTGGTCCTACTGCTACGAGCGCAAGTTCACCGTTATCGTCGTCCCTCGCAAGCCCGATAATCCACAAGCCGGCTGGTCCAAAGGCGAAGTACGCCACTACGAATGGGACAACTGCATGGGAATCCACACAGCTGGCGCCTGGGAAGACCCCTCCGACCCAACCAAGATCACCGTCGAAAGCAGCCGAGTCCACGACAACGCCTTCCCCTTCTTCCCACCCGAAGACGGCCGCATGCCAGCCCCAGACGCCAAAGGCGATTTCGTCCGCTGGCGTATTGACGCTTCGCAGCCTGCAGGAACCCGCATGCAAGACGAAGTCAAACTCGATTGTCCCTCCGAATTCCCACGTATCGACGAGCGCTTCATGGCTCGCAAATACGAATGGACCTGGATGAACGTCATGATGCCTACAAAGGACTCCCAGGGAAAGAATATATATCATGGGTTGAATGGGATTGCGCAATACAATAACCGTACCGGGAAGACGAAGTGGTTCTATGCGGGGGAGGACAGTGGGATCCAAGAGCCGATTTTCATTCCCAGGAGTGAGGAAGCGGAGGAGGGGGATGGATGGGTTATGGCATTGATTGAGAGGAGGGGCTTGAGGAGGTGTGATGTTGTTGTGCTTGATACGAGGGATTTCGGGAAGCCCATCGCCATAGTCCAGCTTCCTTTCCACATGAAGGCACAGGTGAGTTGTGGACGGAGAGACCTTTCGGAGGCCTGATATCTGACTGACTTGAGTGAGTAGGTCCATGGCAACTGGGTCAGTGCGAAGGATCTTGGAGGGTATCAGCCACTTGCAAGACAGATGCCGGAGTTTGAGGTCATTAAGGGAGGTGCTTTGGAGCCGTTGTAGGCTCACACGGGTGGGTGCACCGGTGAGAGCTTGATGCTAGTGAGTCATGGTGGAGAAGCTTGACCTATGCTGCCTCATGATTCGCATATTAGGTGATACCAATGCAGCAAGCATTCAAAACGATCTACATCTAGTACATCCAACGCCGTCATATCCTTCGTTCCGACAGCTATCGGAACATGACTACGACCATCCCAACGCTGCTTCAACTGTGTTTGGCACAGTCGAACTCCTCGAAAAAAGACTCTCTTATCTTCCTTTCACTGACCTCATCCGTTCACAATGCATCTGCCGCCAATGCCGTCTCGTCCTCGCGGATCCATCTCTAGAAACCTTGAAGCACGCCCTCTTTTTCACGTTCCACCCCGCCCAAGAATGTTGCTCGATTCTGCCTGATGGTTGAAGATCATACATCAACAGGGCCTATGGGTTCAGGATCGCTGAATTGAATCCGTGGCTCGGAGAAGCAGATCGATTGCCATTCTGGACGTGTGTTCACGTGATGATAGATCAGGATAGATTGCTTGCAGATGTCTCGTTGTTCAGGAAAGCAATGCATCTCACTCAATCGAGCACCGAGACGATCGAGATTGAGTATACAAGACCACAGATATCGAAGTGCCGATCAGACGGACTTCGAACATGTTAAGACCGTACGTTCTCAGAGTCCGCCAAGACGGAGACGTGACGATAGGAAGAGTAGTAGACAAGCTCCATCGAGTTCTGAGAGACTTCAGCGATATGAGGAAGTCGCCGCAACGGTTTTCGATACTTAACCTGGAAGTGTCCGAGGGCCTGATAGCTCGCCAATCCGAACGGGTCAGATATGCTCATACGGGCCAAGATGAGCACGCAGAACATCTTGGGCGGACATGGCAAGAGCGAATGGCTAGATTACCTCCAAGGTTGTGGCATAGTCGTTCTCCGTTTTCGCACCCTTTGATCTTCTGAGAAGACATTCAATGATCGCAATGAACGCGTTTCTTCTGCATTAATATCTGTACACTGCCTACTGAGCAAATTTGTGGTATCGCAAACGAGATCTCGACGCCTTACACGCCTTGCCTTGCTTTCATGCTCCATCTTGTGCTTATGCAGACGCTCGATTCTCGGATCTCGAGGGTAATCCTTCGACCATCTTGCTTATTCTCCTTACTCAGCGAAGGGCTGGCTCAGCCTTTCTTCCATCTTCTTCATCAATACAGGTGGCACTGCTTCGTCCGTGGCTCGGATGGTGAGTCTGTACATCTGTTTGGCATTGTCAGCAACGTCAAATTGATCGGTGTAGAAGTCCTCGACTCGCCTTGTTCTCGGCATTCGGCTCCAACCTCAACAAACATCCGAATTTACCTGCAGTCGTATGCAGTACAGTCGCGCCGACGAAATTTCTCGGATTCGGGTCCACGCCGTCCAGAACGCCCCACTTGAAGCCCTGCAACAACCGCCTGGTAGCTGAATTGGAGATATCGTACGCCTGGAAGATCTTCTGCGATTCTCTTGGGGCGCCGCCTATCTGTTTCCAGCGCTTGAAAAAATCATCGGCTGTGAGGACCGCACCTTCCATATATTTGTGTGGGGTGACAGGGAGCTTCAGTGTCAGTGCCTGCAATGCACCAGCCATGTATGAGATGCGGAGCGTTGGCGACTCTGTGAAGATCCCTTTGGCTTCGAACATGATCATCTGCTGCACCTGTTCGCCGGAGAGAACCTTCGTCTCAGGTAGACTCTTGACGTCGGCTTTGAGCAGGTCGGAAGATGGGTTGTCGAGTGTTGTAGTGAAGGATTGTATGGGCGCGGACGACTTGTTGGTGTAGTACAAGATGATGCAGCCGTTTTCGTTTCTGTATTCAGACCGAAGCCCAACTTGTATTTGCACATCCTCGTACAGAACGCCTTCAGGCTTCATAAGCAATCTATTGTAGCCCGGCTCCCAGTCTGGCGACAGGTACTGAGCGCTGGCAAGATTAGGTGCAGCGCTAGTGAGGTCGAGGCCTGCCAGCTCGTCGATTGGTGTCTTCGATGAGCCATTTGCATGGGTACCGTTTGTGCCATTCACGCCATTGGCGCCATTGAGTGTAGCTGTGGCATGGTTCGAGAAGTTGCGCTTGAGAGTTTGACTTCTGTCCAGTGTTGGCAAGCCGTCTTTGCCAGTGATCGCCCATGTTCGCTTGTCACCGACTGCACCAGACTTCTTGTCCAACCTCGTGAGAAGGGCAGACGCTCGCTCTGGGAACGCTGGCATCTCATCACAGATTGTTCGCAGAAGCTCGTCCGTGGGCATAGTTGCGATGGTGAGGTACTCGCATGCCCGCTGTTGTAGCTCAGAATCAAGCGAATGGCTATACGTCCGGAAAGCACCGAGCAATTGCGGTCTGATCTCTGGGAAGAGGTTGACGAACTTGACGAAGGCGGACAAGATCATAGCGCGCGTGTTCGGTGAGCAAGCTCCAAACTTGGCCTGTAGTGCCAAGAACTGCTCGATCGGACTGCAGCCTTTAACTTCAGCAATCAAATGCCCGAACTCGCCCAAGATGTAGCTTCCAATCTTCACGAGCGTTTCGTGGCAGTGATCTGCCTTGCAATATTGCAGAATATTCTGCGCCGCGTATATTTGCAGCTCGTCGTTGTTTGTGACGATCTGAATGATTCGTTGCCAGACTTCGTCGCTAACGTGGTCTCCGGCCATTGCTATCAGTCGCATTGATATGTCGACGTACCACTTAACGTCTGTCGCATACTTCTCGGTCAAGATAGCAATCTTCAAGACCATCTCTTCTCTGATGGCATAGTCGGCAGATTGCAGATACTTCAACAGCTCGTGCACGATCTTCTGTGAATTTGTTTGGTCGCACATGCTGTAGAGTAGATCCAGTCCTTGTCTCCGCACAGTGATATCTCTATCCCTCAGAGATCCAATAATGATATCCTGATGCTTCTTGATCGGATCCAGAGTCTCAGCTCGCACTGCGAGATGGGTCATGGCCTCGAGTCCTAGGTATCGTACATTGGTCTCTCTCGATCCGATGAACTTGCCAAGCTTCGTCGAGATCTGTACCATGAGATCCCTTTCTGTGTCCAGATGAATAATAAGATTAATAGCTTCGAACAGGACTGCGTTCTGTGCGTTGTTCTGCTGCACATTCTTTGCCGATTCCATCGCGTTGTCGAGAAAGACCTGCAGGGAGTCGCGCATGAGCTGTCGTATGTGAGAGTCTTCAGACGGTGGAAAATATTGCAGTAGCCGCAAGAGCTTGACTTGCAGCCAAGGGCATGGGACTTTGTAGTAGACGTAGTCGCCAGAGTACTCTTGATCGCACACAATCTTCTTCAACCTTTGCGCTGCCTTCACGTAGCTCCCTCGGTATGCATCCGGATTGTCCTGCGCCAAAGTCATGACAAGAGATGTCACGGAGAGCGTAACACCCATGTCTGGATCGTCCATGATTGCTATTATCCGCTCGGACCATTCCGGCTGTACTATAGTCGGCACCTTGCGGTATAATCGCAATAGCGTGAGAGCAGCCTTCTTTTTCACAAATGGCTTGCTGGCCGGAGATATTAGGAGTCTGTGCACGTCTCCACACAACGCCTCGCCCATCTCTTTGCTGCCCACATTGGCGATCGCGTGTAGTGCCAGACAGTTGTTCAGCTCATTGTGGTCGGCCAAGTCCTTCCGTATGCTGTTGACCACCAGGTGCAGCAGCTCATGCTGTTCATGTAGAAACAAAGTCACAGCCAAGTATCCAATCTGCTTCTCCGAGTACTTGTTTGCAGAGATCAAGTTGACAGCCTCCAGATGTCCAAAGTCCACGTTCCAGCCGAGGATGTAGATGTACAGCAGCTTGCAGACATACTTCTTCTTGTCGTAGCCTGACAAATTCCCGCCCTTGAACTTCTGTCGAATGTTGGCCAGCTCCTTGTTGATGCGCTTCTCTTCCAGCTCCCTCGCGCGTGCATTTCGGAGGTCTGCTATAAATGACACCAGTCCTCGCATAGTATTCTCCTTCCCACTGTTTCCCACCCCCCTGTTGAATAAGGCGGAGGCTGCGGCGGCCATGATGACGGCGCCTCCAGGGCTCGTCCGCCCAACGAGAGGTCGGCCAGTACGCGGTGGCGAGGAGACTTAGGGTATTGGGAGCGTCGTGTGGTCGTCCGTGGTCTTCAGAAGGTCGGCAATCGATGTTATGGCCCTCGAGCAATGTCGAGCTCCCGGGGTTGCGATGCGCGGATGCGCGATGGCTCGGCACGCGTGAATCGATTCGCGTCGCCCCAGCGCCTCACATCAAAGAATGGCTTTGGTAGGGCAGATGAGGCTGTATCAGATCCGCGGCGAATGCAAGGTTTTGCGAGTTGAAGTTGTTTCGAACTCAAAGGTCAGGGACATCAGCAGCAGCGTGAAGCGCTCACGGCGCCGCTCGGACCACCCCTGCCGTCACCGACCATCCCGACTCCTCCGACATGGTCCAATGTGGAGACAGGTGCTCGTGCTTCTGTTGTCGGCAGATAGCCGTGAAGATTGCAACGTCAGGGATGAGATCGAATATGCGGAGGCTGCATGATGAGTGGGTGTGATCGTTGAAAAGTGGCCTTTCGAGAAATGCTCAAAGTTACTAACTACAAACACAGCGCAGAAGCGAAGGAACGATGGGGGTATCTCTAGGAGGGCGACGAAGAGAGAGTCTCTGCATGCCCAAAATGCTCGACTATGCCATCCTCTTGCAGTCGCTTCATCATATCACCCGGATATTCGTGCTCTTCTGCCCACTCCAAGGCCCTCCTCATCACAGCATAGGCATCGTACGGACATAGAAACTGCCTGGTCGGCTGAATCCATCCCGCCAGCGTCACTCCTGGTAGATCGCCACTATATATCTGTCGAATTTCATCTGCGAACTCGATGGCAGGCTTCGGTGATAGCATGCCGGCGCTGAGTACCTGCGTTGTCATATTCCTTGGTAGGCGGACAGCTTCCCACAGCGCCAGCCTTCTGTGGAGCTCTTTGCTATCGGATCGTTCTACGCCTTTCAGAATAACCTCGAGGGCTGCAGTATCTTCCAATGCGGTACTACCTACGACACAAGTGAATGTCAGTTGATTGTCAAAGGCGACAGAATAGGAGCGCAAGAACATACCTCCTCCAGCCAATGCGGGCAACATCGGATGCGCTGCGTCTCCGATCAAGACAGCTCGACCATTCACATAGCGCGGAAGAGGGTCGCGTTGGAGAATGCTGTAGACACGCACTTCTTCCGCACATCGGATCATGGCTCTGAAAGCTGGATGAAAGCCCTCCAATGCCTTCAGAGCTTGATCATGTGTTGCTGGAAAGTCCCAGTCGTAAATGCGCCTTTCACCATGCTGCATTCGATGGAAGAGCGCAACGCTCATGACTTCGCCTCTGCGACACGGGTATGCGATCACGAAAACGCCAGTCTCTGGATTGAAGGATCCCGTGAGCATGTCGTGTGCTCCATCTTTGAAAAGCGCGCTGGCTTCTGGGTCTGCTAAAAGTCGGCCAATGGGAATTAGACTCCGATACGCGCTCTTGCCAGTCTCATGGAGCGGAAACGATTTCTGCGTTACCCGATCCACAAAGATGCTGGAGACTCCGTCGGCTAGGATGACCAGATCTTTCTGTATGACTTGCTTGCCCTCTCGCTGGGTTGGATCCACCGTGGCAAACTGTCCAGTATCGCAATCGAGCTTTACCGCCATTCGCCCCAATTCGGTCTTTGCTCCCGCGTCCTCGGCGCGCATCCTCAAGGCCATGTGCAGATCTGCGCGGTGATAGGAGATGAACGCCGCTCCGTATTGGTCCTCCACGCCCTCAAAGTCGCTGGTGTGAAGCTGCTGACCCGTCTTGGGATGAATTCTTCGCGTGCCACTCAATCTCTTGCCGCATCCGCCATCCAGGTACTCTGACTCTCCAGCTGCATTTTCGCCAGCAACGCCCCATTCTCGCAGTAGACGGACTGCCTGCGGCGGCATATTTATCGCTGCGCCAACCTCGTTTCTGAATTCAGAGCGCTCGTAGATTGTGACTTTGTGTCCGGCTCGGCGAAGGCATATTGCAGCCGAAAGGCCAGCGATACCTGCTCCGATCACGGCAATGTCGAGACAGTCGTCCTCAGGCGTCGTAGCATCATCTCTGACAGCCCCAGGCATTGTCGCGCGATGTCGTGGGAAAGAAGAAAGATAGTGGGGTAAGAATAGAAGCCTTAGAGCTAAGAGAGGGGGAACACTCACTTTGTAGGTACGTGTCGAGTAACATGTACACGCAAACGCGTCTCGCGCGTCACCTGGAGGGTTCGGGGTTTCGAAATGAGATATAATATGCTTCGATAGGTGGGAGCTTGCGAATGCAGAGGACGCATGGCGGGCCGGCCTGAGAGGCGGCTGAAACAAGGCTTGAGTCGTTCCAAGATCAGATCCGTCGGGGTTAGTCAAGGACGACTCGGAAACACTGCCTCTGCTGACGGTGTTGTGTGTATCAGTTTTAGACGCCACGAAAAGGGCGCGAAGGAAGCTGCCGCTGTAGGCACGCTCCCACAACGATCATCTGGCGAAGTCCAGAATTCAGTAAAAAATTGAATAGGACTGTTGTACTATAATGAGTGTGCGGTCTCGATAAGCATTGTCCTGGCAAGCTCCTGACTACTGACTAGAAACTTGGACCGGGGAAAGTAAGGGCTGTCGTCAGCGCAGACAGCAGCTTGGTGGCCGCGATGAAGCCAGTTTCCAACGTGATGTTGACGCGGCAACAAGGAAAGCTCCATTCTAAGAGCGTCCTGTTGGCACTCACAATGGCTTGCGATCCATGGTTCCATAAGCAACAGTCGGACATCGGGTTTTGCTCTCCCCCCGAAGGAGTTTCAAAGAGTCGAGTACATGTAGATGAGCTGAAGGCAGCTAGTTGTACATGAGTGAGCACTCTCACATGAATCGAGAGAGACATGCAGAGTGTAGGTGGTGAGTGAATATTGACGACACGGGATACGTGTTGTAGGGGGTGATGAAATTGATGGCGACGAGGAGAAGAAAGACAGAGTTCAGGGAGTCGCTCCCGATGAACCCACTTCTTTGCCACGTGACGAAGCCTACCCACTTCACATCGACTTCCCTCGCTTGTGTTGTTGACAGGAGATGGTTGTATCTTCTAACGACATCAATAGTGAATCTGCGTCTTTCGCAGAAGCTTCGAGCATTCGCCTGCTCTGGCTCAATTCTCCGTGAAGTGCTCTGGTCGCCACTTCAAAATGACTTGCTCCTGACCCCGCCGAGCCACCAACAACTCAGCCTTCCGCAACGCCGTCCAATATGTTCTCGACGAAGAAGCGTTCGAGAGACGAGGGCGACGATGGCGCTGAGTATAGAGCAGAGGAATCGGTTGCTGGCAAGGTTGGTTTTGCCTATGCGGATTTCCTGATTAACCAACACCTGCTGACATCGTGAAGCGAGCCCGCGCCACGACCAGCACCTCGGCTGACAGCGAGAGGTGGTTTCACGACTCTGTACTCAATACGCCAACGAGGGCGAGGGAGCAGTCGAAGTACGATAGCGACGATGACACCTCTTCCATGAGGTCAGAGCCCGGAAGCATCCAGGATGTTTCCATGGACTCCGGAGACGAAGAAATGGGCGACACGCTTTCGCAGTCACCGGAAGAACATTTCATGTCACGACCTGTTACTGGTCACAGCGGCCCATTCGGTCAGCGAATGCAGATGAATAGAGTGCCTACCCCGATGGTACCGATGCGGCCAGGCGCGAGTCCAGATCGAATCCGAACTGGCATCAAGCAGCACATTCGGCGACGCCATCCAGTGGAAGTCGGAGGCGGAAGCGGCGGGACTAGCTCAGATCTTCTGGAAGTGCCATCACCTATAGACGAAGACGAAGTCCCGACTCCGCCTAGTGCGGCAGAAGCTGCGGGCTCACAGCTTTCCATGCTGACTGTGAGTGACATCGACATGGAAGAAAGCGACCACGTGCCCAGGATATCAATCGACCCGGCGAGACCTTCTAATCATAATGTACCCCACCACGACCTTGACTCCGCTGTGGAAGTGGAACCCATGGACAGCGGACCCGATAATATCATCGTCAGGAAGCAAAGACAGCGCAGCGGAGCGCTGAGCAGTGGCCAATCACCCGTACGCGCAGGTCCGAGCAATAATACCACCAACGATATTCCGGCCAAGCGAGGCTTCAGCATGGGGTTTCGTGCAGACTGCGAGAAATGTCGTATGCGCGTGCCGGGGCATATGAATCACTTCACTGCCTAGTAGGCATGAAGACCACCACCACATCGTCATCATACCACGGTTTCAACACGATCATTTGCGAGCGTTCCTTTTTACCATAAGCGACAGGCGCTGGGGGAGTTTGGGCTTTTTACGCAATACCTATGTGCATACCGACAGGAAATGGCACTTCGTGAGGATGGATTTAGCAGGCGGGTTCAGCACGCTAATGTCTAGCGTGACCATTCAGTGAAATGTCTCGATCACTCAGCGAAAGCGTTTCTTTGTTACTAGCTTACAGCGTCATCATACAATGAACCCAACGGGCTTGTCAAGAGCCAAAGTTCCACGTTCAAAACATACCCCGATCTTCCAAGACTTCACCTGCGGCCAATGCTCAAATCCATCCTTCGTCGAATCACTAACATCCACATAAACCATTTTCGGTGCAAATCTCAGCGACATGGCAAACTTGGGAACCACTTGAATTTTGTTCGTGTTGCACGGAAGAAGGCCTTGGAGGATTTTGTGCCGTCGGCGGCGTCAGGAGGCTACACGGCGACTTTGAGTTGCGTGGGTGGCTTGGAGCCGTTGGGAGTTGGTTCTGGGGAGGAGTAGTCGAAGCGGGCGAGATGTTTGGGGATGTTTTAATTTCGGCGGCTTATGTATGCTTGAGTTCCGTCAGTTGTTTCGAGTACTCGAAAGTGGAAAGTTGATGGTCGTACCATTGTGTGTTGTTTCACGTTGGTTGACGTATATTCTGGTAATCCTTAGATGCTCCTTGCCTTTTGTTGGACCTCGTAATACTTTGTAGTTTCCCGTGACTAAGGCCAGCTCATCGTATGGCCCCACAGGTGAATCTGACCATCGGATGACGAATATGACTCCCTATCCGCCGGTGAAGACGTTCCCTTCCGAGGTCAAATGATCGGCTTCCAGCTGATCATATACGCCTGGTGGCAGAGGCGGTTTGAGGCGCAGAAGCAACATGTATATCTCGCCTTTCAGGCACAATGGCGGCGGAGCAATGTTCATTACTTGACTATCCTCTTGAGACATATTTCCCGAGTTGCTGCCTCGAATACTGTATCGGGTTGACGTTCGATCTGGCGGAGAATGGACAAAGAACTACATGGCGAACCCGCTCTTCCCGTGGGCAGATGACATTCTTATTGTCTGTATTCCATGCTTAAGGGTCGCATACTTCTCGTATAGTGTTTGGCTGCACTGATGCTATATAACTGGAACAGGACAATGCAATTGTTCTGGAGAAGCTCGAGCAGGTATATGCTCGGCCAGCATCAGAATTGCGCGGCCGCGACACGACCGCACTTCACGGCGCTCTTTGTGCTCTCCTGGTGGCTTCATCGACGACCTGGCTGTTCCACTGCGTGAGAAGCACTCCGGCACGAGAATGGACAGATAGATTGAACATCGCCTTTGCTTCAGCAATCCGCCCTCCGTCCCGTCTTCGCTTACCCGTTCTGCTCGTGTCGACCTTCGCTCAACATATTCGTACGGCTTTCGCTGAGAAATTGAGTCCGAAAAGCTGGGCATCGTGGCATTTAAATGCAGCTGGCCTTGTCCGGGATGACGAGAAGTCTCCGCAGCGCCAGAGCCCCGCCGACACGAATCGGATATATTCATAGCCGATGCAGTACTCGTGGCCCGAATGGGTCGCAAGTTGCAGATCCCCGTTCGTGTCAATAACGATGACCAGAATTGAACGAAGAAGGGCCATGTAAACTGTTGTTTACAATAGTCTGCATCACGCGGGCAATATTACCTCCACTCCTCCGTCAAGGAAGGAGGGAGCGGCAGCGTTGGCGGCGACCAAGTCAAGGACCCCTCTTCACCCCACCACCATCGCTCGCCAACCGCTGATGTCAGTTCGGCACAACACCCACCGCCCTGGACACAATGGCGGCCTCCCACTTTTGGAGATTCCGCCATTGCGATGACCTGGATAAATTTGAAGCAGCTTGGTCAAGGTCTATTTGGACTCACACTGCACTCTCTCTTTCCTAACACATTGATACCTCCATCTCTTCAAGACATTAGCAACTGACTCCAGTATTACCGACCATGTCCAAATTCCAGCTCAAATGGGGCATCTTAGCAACCGGCGGCATCGCTGAAAGCTTTGGCCGAGACCTCTGGCCCAATCCAGAGACAAGAGGCGTGAAGGACATCGAGCACCTTATCGTGGCAGCAGCTTCGTCCTCGTCGGCAGACCGAGCGAAGGCCTACCTGAAAGAGGTGCGAGCACCAGAGTCAGCCAAGGCGTATGGCTCGTACAAGGAGCTTGTAGCGGATCCCAACGTGGACATCATCTACGTTGCTACACCACACAGCCACCACTACCAGAACGCCAGGCTCTGTCTGGAGGCTGGCAAGAACGTGCTGTGCGAGAAGTCATTCACTACCAACGCCAAGCAGCTTGAGATTCTCATCAAGATCGCGAAGGAGAAGAACGTTTTCTTGATGGAAGCTGTGAGTCTGGTCACTCCATTAGTCATTGGGCGAGCTGACAGTACCAGGTCTGGACACGTTACTTCCCTCTCTCCATCTACGTCCGAGATGTTATCACTTCAGGCAAGATTGGCACTCCGTACCGCACGAATGCCGACCTCAGCTTCGGCTCGCCGCCAGAGACAAGCTTTGACGACAAGCATCGCATGATCAACATGGACCTGGCTGGTGGCTCATTGCTTGACCTGGGTATCTACGCCCTTACTTGGGTGTTCCAGACACTGTACCATACACAGAAGAACCCTAAGGTTCCGTCGGTGCTCAGCAGCATGCGCAAGTACAAGACTGGAGCCGATGAACTGACTACCATGCTCTTGACATTCCCACGCGCCAGCGAGGGCGATGCTCACGGTGTCGCGACTTCAGGACTGCGAACGGCCTCTGATCCAGACAAAAAGGGCTCAGCAGGGCCATCGATCCGTGTCCAAGGCGATAAGGGCGAGATCCAAGTCTTCCCTCCAGCTTTCCGCCCGACGCGAACGAAGCTCATCCTCAATGACGGTACAGTTGAAGAGAAGGAGTTTCTGCCACCAGGACCTGGTAAGGGCAGCGGCTGGGCGAACGGCTTCGGTGACAAGAGCGACTGGGGACCCGAGGGCGAGGGACACGGTATGTTCTGGGAGGCTGACGAGTGCGCATACGCGATACGCGATGGCCGGAAAGAGGGCCAGTACGAGAGCCTGGACGAGAGCTTGGTGATCATGAAGGTCATGGATGAGGTGAGGAAGCAGAACAATATGGTATATCCAGAGAAGATTGAGACGACACAATATCCACTCGATTTGTAAACATCGGAGCGAAGATAGAAGAGGAGGACCATATAAATGAGATCTAAACGCGGTGGTCTGTGTGGGCAGCCGCCGACCTTTCTGCAACGACATCCTCTAGGCTCTCGTTTTGCTACACTACCAATTCTCGATCCAGGCATAGACAACATCGAATGCCAGAGACACAGCTGAACCGGTTGGACGCTACATCCGACGTATGCAATAGTTGACTTCCAGCAGTGCAGCCTTCTAGGGTTCATGAAGACCTCCATCATATTCAGCAATTACCGCAGACCTCACATCGTCAGGCAAGAGCAGCAGGAGACCATCTCTCGAGACAATGAATTGCCGTCCTGTATCGCGATTCGAGTTCTTCTGTTGTAATAATGGCCGCCGCACTGCAGTATCGCCAATCGAAAACAAGACGCCAGCAGGTCAGCACCACACTCTGGATGAAAGATTTACGAGACCATGTGTCAGATTACGCTCGTCAAGACGCATCTGTCTGTCTTCAACATGATCTCCCAACCTCTCGTGGCGCATGTGGCACCCAAAGGACTCCGAACTGACGCGTCCAGTAAAGGCCAAGACCTGCACTCCGCACATCCAAGACACGTGCCCAGCACGCGGGACCACGATTTCCTTGCACCCATCCGGTTGAGCCTCCAATGCCCAGTGCCATCTATGCTCAGAAGTCCATGCTGCTTCACTGTTAAACTTTCAACCGATGTCGCACCCGCTGACAGGCAGACTTCCAAGCATTGAGGCGCTCTCTGCCTGGTCGATACTTGCGACTTTTATGTTAAGTCCGTGAAACCATCAATTGGCGTAGGATGTGCCACGGCCGTGGACCTATTGTTCGGATTCCGTGCTGCTAACGGGGAGGAGTAACTTTATTCAACGGAGAACGCATCGCGAGGGCCATGTCATACATATGAGGTTCGTGGCTTCGAGGTATTTTGTCCCGCAGGACCGCTTTCTTCCGTTCTCCATCTCAAGCGCTTGTACGACAAAACCATGGCGGCTTCACCACAGCGCAGTGTTGACGCCAGTCTCCATGTTAAGGAGGAGGCAGTCGAAGCAGTTGAGCACATCGAGGACCGCCCATTACCTCAGGCGAAGCCAGGCGTGACTGAAGAGGAGAGAATAACAAGAAGAATGATGAGCATGTGACGGCGCGGGAGGCGAAGGAAAGGTTGGGGGAGGAGGAACTCGAGAGGCTTGGTGACAAATCTCCGCTATTCAAGTACTCGTTGTGAGGAGCATGGTGTACGAGGAAATGATATCGACAGCTATATGAAATGTCCTTAAAGCGTTCCTGAAGTCACGAGGTGGACCTTGATGGTCAAGAAGTTGACCTCACGTCTTCGAGCTGGAGCAATGAGAGGCTGGAAAAAGTCCAAGAAAGACCTCAGTCCATGTTTGTCTTTCATTCAGAGCCTTTGAAGCTCGCTTATGGTATCATTGTACTCGTGTCAATAAAGAAAGACAGAGCCGCCGCCCGCCGTTTTGGCCTGGCCTTCCAGTCCATATTAGAGCCTCGTCCGGCACCATGAACGCCTTCCTCAAATTCATCACCGAACCATCCCATGTTCTTCGAGACCTCGGCTTGCCCGACACTTAAGCCTTGCGGGCCGTGAAATCCGTCTCCAATTCACTCGAAGCGCCCTGCTCGGTTCCACCGCAAGTGCAAGAGTCTAAAATCAAGAAATCAATATCAATTATATCAGACACGGAAGATCGACGAAGCACTAGACTTACCACTCGACCGCTTTCCACACGCGCAGCTCGCACCCGTCACTTTGGCGTTTTCCTTGTCCGCTCTTGAGCAAGTGCAGGCTCCAGCTGGACGTTGATTGCAAGAGCATCGAGCACCGGAGACGGCGTTTTCGGTGGACGATTTGGAGCAGTCGCAGTGCAGGGCGGATTGTTTACCACAGGAACATTTGGCCTCGGCGGCGCAGATGCAGCCTCCTTCACGACCGCAGCAGGTAGCTGGGACAGTGGCGACGGGGGCGGACATATCGTTGTGTGTTCACGTGGTGATGTGTCGTGTTTGTGGATGGAGTTGTGTTGATAATGAGGTGATTGCGTCTCTAGAGGATTTGGTTCAAGGCGGTGCGGAGTGGTCGTCGATGATGTTGATTGTTGGTTGTTGTCAATTGAATTCGCAAGTCAGAAGGAGTGCGACCGCTTCTTTATGTGTCCCTTCCCATCTGATTTCCACTATCAGATTCACTCACCAAACGTCAGCCGCTGACAATGCAAGTCTTCTGATTGGCTGAAGCAACAAACCCACAGTTCCTTTCATGGACCTAGAGACTTCTATCGCCACAAGCCGGGCTTCTGCCCTTGTCAGCGACTTCGTGATTTCTGCGATTGGTTGATTTCGTTTCGAGGTGCTACGCAAATAGGACGCACTTGAGCTAGGGACGAGGCCAGTGCTATAGTCACCGTCTATCTAGAAAGACTTCGCTTTGCAGGAAGAAATCTGGGCAGCATGTTGAAAGTCGTTGCTCATTGGCTTGGAGCATATGTGACAGCAGGGTAAAGGCACGTCCTCGGAAATGCGGATGCAAATTGCGGACGGTAACGAGTGTGTCATTTCATCCAAGGGCCGTCGATTTGGCCTCCTGAGAGACATATGCAGTCTATTGTGCATTTCAAAGACGGCAAAACAACGCCTCCCATATTCACGACCTCCGCTCTAGCGGCGAGTCAGTTCCTGATCCCATCTCATGCCTTGCCCAAACGCCACCCATTCCCATATCCTTAATGATACACAAGCTGTCTCCTCGTCGGACTATTCCTCCCTTCAATCGCCGGATACCCACTCGGGCCAGGCTCCAACTCAGGTCTCTGATGCCACGGCGTCCCAGGCCCTCCAAAGTACGAATTCTCCCCACTGAAGGTCCTCTGCGGCGTCGGTGGAGGCTGGTAGTAATTCGGTGGAGGAGGATGGTAATGTTGTGTCTTGTCCCGGAAGAATCCAAAAGCCATGTTTCCTGTTGCGAAACATCCGAATACAATCGAGAACGTGAAGATCATGGCTTTCCAGCTGATCGGCTCGACGAATGAGTTGAATATCTCGGCAAAGGTATGGGCGGAGACTTTGGCGCGGCCGACTTTTGATGCATCGCGGTTCATGCATTTGTTCCAGCCTTCGCAGACATTTTGTAAAGCGGGCATGCGCTTGTCTGGCTCGCAGTTGTTGACCGTGTATTGTCTCGCGCACTCCGCCATCTCGGCCATGATATCTGCCATGGCCTCGTGAGATTTCTTGTCCACGTCGCCTTGCACTGCAGACCAGAAGCAGTAGATCATGTACACGCAACCCAGCAGGAGGAACACGTTGAAGACCAGCTGCGCATAGAACGACAGAATGTGCGGTACCGTCGGGTGCTGGGCGATGAAGGTGAACATGGCGCTTAGCCAGTGCTGCTTCTTCTCCTCGGTATCCTTGATATCCTTGTGCTTGCCGCCGGGCTTCCGCGTGCTCTTGTGATGCATCTCGCTGTCCGCTCCAGAGTCCGACACACTATGCCGTCTCCGTCGAGAAATCTGGCGATGTAGTTCCTTTTCTCTCCTCTTCTTCACTCGCTTCTCGATCGCGCCTGAATGTTCTGGTCGTGCAATCTCCCCTCTACCTGGACTGTAGATCTTCCTCCCCAGTTTCCCTAACCAGCTCTCGCGTCTTTCCGCCTTCGGTCGCTCTTTCTCCTTTGCCGGACTACGTTCTCGTTCTGTGCCGGAGTTTGTGGGCATCGTGGCAGTATCAAAACGCCCCATCGCGCTTCGTAGACCCATGTTGTTTCTATTGCTGGGGTCCGGTGTCGCATCAGAATCGGCGTGCTCAGGTGATTTTGTCGGCGTCTCTCCCGCACTCGAGTCGTCAATGTCGTTGGCTGGTTTGCGCGGTGTGTTGTACAATGCGTTGAATGCAGGTATTGGTGGCAGGGCTTTGCTGGGGGAGGATTGTTGGAGGCTGGAGGAATTCTTGAACGGCGAGTCGTTGTTGCCTGTTGCATCAACACTGTCAGTATTCCATGCTCTATTCCATGGCTGGTGCATATCACTTACGCTTCTTGCCTGGTGTCCCGAATCGTTGCGTGTTCTGGCTCAGTTGCGCGAAAGGCGAGCGAGCGTCCAGCGGTCCCGTGCGGTTATTGTATTCGAAATCCATACCCATCTCGTTCCCGCGGTATGACATATTGACTCGTGATCCAACTCGAGAGCTGGAGGGCCAGGACGACGAGACTTTGGGGAGTGAAGGTCGAGGGGTGTGAGTTCTTGCCGCAAAGATGGGACAACTGTGGCAGAGAGCTCTTCGAGAAGCAGGGTTCAAGCCCAGCCGTAAATAGCAGTTTGCAAACACTGCGCACGGACTGTGTTGTCCAGTGAACAGCGGGGACCAGACGTGAATGCATCCTTGAAGACACGCAGAGCACACTGCCTAGTATTCAAGACCATCAATCAAGACAAATGTGTCGGGAGATGTAGATGTGAACATGTAATTCAATTGCTAACAGGCTATTGCCTCTAATGCAGTCGCCCCACGACATCTAGCACCCATGCCAGCCATGCGAACCCAGAACTCCCCGTCGACACTGTAGGTATACAACTCTATGCACACTGTACATTACAAGATCAGAACGCTTCAAAACTGGGTATCCTTCTAGAAGGCGCTGATCGCCACCGCAATCACTTGCGCGTCGCTGTGGCTGATCGAGACGGTCGTCGACTTGACGCCTGCCTTCGCCGCCGCGGCCTGAGCCTCACCGTGAAGCTGGGATCATGTTAGCAGGCATACTTGTCACAGGTAATCATGATGGACTTACAGTGACAGTGGGAGCACCACTCTCATTATTGCCAATCTCAATCTCCTTCATAGGAGCGCCACCACCACGGCTCGCCACCTTCAAGCTCTTGAAGACGGCCTCCTTCGCACTCCATTTGCCAGTGAAGCTGGCTTGCGGGCTCGGTGCTTTCCGGCAATAGGTCACCTCGGATGGTGTGAAGTTACGCTCAATGAAGGTTTCGTTGTGAATGTCAATGGCATCAAGCTGCTCGATGTCCACACCAGGGTTGGTGTTTGCAGACGCGTTGACCTTCATGAGCGTCTCCACCATCTCGGTTGTACTCTTGTCATGAACCTTAGTTGGGGCCTTCTTTGGGTACGAGTACTCGCTAGTCTTCTTGTCGGATGTCACGCGGGCTTCTGGGTTCAAGAAAACCTTGCTCTGCTGGTCATCCTCATAAGGCGACTTGCTCTTCGCGCGGAACATGGTGTTGTTGATCAGACCATCGTGGTAGTAGCGGTACGCCTTCTTCTGGCGGGCTTCAACCTTCTGTTTGTACGTCTGGAATTGAGCCTGGTCAAGCGTCGCGAAGAGGTACTTAGGGTGGATACCAATCGCTTGCGCACCCTTCTGGCCGAAACCGAAGGAAGTAACGGAGAAAGCCTTGATGCCGTCGGTCTGGATGCTTTGGCTTGGATAGACAATGTAGTCGAACTTCTCCATGACTTTGTCAACATTGTCTGCGTTGCGGTTGCCGGGCACCAATCCGGAGTTCAGAACCTGCAGACACCCGTTGAACATCCAGGCACCTGCAGCACCCTTGGGATGACCAGTGAGGTACTTCTGGAAGATACCCATCAGGGCGTTGCCCTTCTTGCGGCCAAGATGCTTCATCTGCTGGCAGATCACATCGGACTCGTTCTTGTCGTTCGCAACGGTGGAGGTACCATGGAATGATGCAACATCCAGATCGTCAATGGTCAGGCCCCAGGTGGCAAGGGCACCACGGAGAGGAGCAATGCGAGGATCTTGCTTCCAGAAGTTGTTGCCAAGGCTTTGCAGAGCATCCTTCTCTTGTCGTCGGGCCTCGCGCTCGATGTGGTTGGCACGATCCTCCATGTACTCGCTTTCGCTGAAATGAGCCCCTTGCTGCTTCATCGCGTTGACCTCCTCTTGCAGGTACATGAGTTCTGATTCTTGCCAAAGCTTGATCTGCTTTTTGCGAAGGTCGAGTTGTCTCTTGCGGTACTTGATATCAAGCAGAGGCGACGGGAATTTGGACGGTTGCTCACGGGCAGTGGTGAGCACACCCTGACCAGGAGCTGGCACGGAGCGACCGATCTTGTCAGTGGCAGTGGCAGTGAAACCGAGGACACCATAGATTGGCACACCCATGTCAAGTGCGAGCTTGGCATCCATGATGACTTGCATACCGCAACCCTGAGATTCCATGAAGCCGCTTCGTGTAGTCGTGGTAGGTCGGGACATCTCCTTTGGCGTGCGGCCGTGGGCGAACTCGTCCTCTGCGTTGCTGGTGGCCTTCATGTTGGCAAACTCATAAGACCCCTCCTCCTGGAAGTCGTCGAAACCACCCACGAAGCACATGCGGGCCTTGCCTTCTACGATACAGTCGTATCCAATATCGATAGACTCGACAGCAGTGGCGCAAGCACCGACCGGAGTTCGGATCGGACCAGTCGAGGAAATGAGCAACATGTTGATCCATGCACTCATAGTGTTGATGAAAGACTCTTGCAGAATATCCTTCTGGAGGGGCCTGTCAAGGAAGCGGTCCTTGTACATTCCACGAAGGGCGGTAGTACCACCAATACCGGAACCGATACAATTGCCAACTTCCGAGATGTGTACATACTTGTAGAACTCGTACGGGTCGGTAATACCAGAACAAAGTAGAGCTTCGGCAGTCGAGACGAGAACGTAAAGGGTGACTGGATCCACTTGGGAGATGATGTCGTCTGGAACACCATAGCGCTTGGCATCCCATCCTGTTGGCACTTGGCCAGCGACGAGACGGTCGAAACGAAGAGCCTTTGGAATGAGGAGCGTAGCGTTCTTCTTCAAGCGGACCGAGTATTCGCCGGACTCCAGCTCGAAGATCTCGACTTTCTCGCCGTGCTCACGCTTGAACTCCTCGGCGGTCTCCTTTGAAGACTCGAATGGGTCGAGATCCTCCTCGAGCTGGATCTCTTGCATGAGTTGCTTCTTGTTCGGGTCGTAGCCGTTGAACAGCTCGGGCTCGATGAGACGGATACCGGCATGGTCGAGAATGTGCTTCTCGTACTTCGCCTTGACATCCTTGTCGTCGACCGGCTCACCAGACTTGGCATCGAGCCAGCCGGAGTAGCTCTTGCCCTTGAGCTGACCATTGAAGTTCTTGATCAAGCCCATGATCCAAGCCATTTCGACACAGCCCTCGAGCGAGAATTGGCCGTAGGCCTCCATCTCCCAACGGGTCCTTGAGTTTCCCCATGGACCAACCTCAGAGAAACCAGTGACTACGACGACCTTCTCAAGATCAACCATACCCTTGAGGTCAGTGTTGAGTGGCTCGACTTCAGTCTTCCAGTCTGGCAGCTTGGGGAAGTCGAACTTCAAGTTGGCGCGCTTATCCACTTTGACGGTCTTGTAAAGCGCCTCGCTATCCTCTCCGTTGACAATCTTGTTCTCGACGGCGGTCTCTCGAGTGACCGCCTTGCGAATCTCGGCCGTCTCGTTGATGTCCTTGCGCAGACGAGTCATGAGATCCTTCAGGTTGGGCAAGAATTGCAGGCCACCGTTGAGATCGGCGAACACCGGTTCAAGCTGGCAGAGGTTGACAATCGCTGGAGCCATGAGACCCAGCAAGTTGAACGCCATCTCTTGTTGCGAGAACGTGCGGACACCGTACTTCTCAACGCCCTCAGCAACGACGTTGTTGCCACCCATGAGACCAGTACCACGTGTCCAGCCGATGACAGCACCGCAAATGGTGAGGAAGTTGCCCCAGCTCTCGGAGTGCCACCTGTTGAAGAGAGTCTCCAGAGCAAGCTTGGACTCAGAGTAGAGACCATCGTTACCGAAAGTACCGTGGTTGGGCGAGAGCGGGAGAATGACTTGAGCAGGGCGGGTCTCGAATCCTCGAGAAGCCTTCTGCGACTTGACGGCACCCAGCATGCGAAGGAGGTTGGTAAGCATGATACGGTGAGCAAGTTCAGACTTGCTGTCGATGCTGTCAATCTCGCGGCCGTTCTCGGGAATGGCAGCGAATGGTACAATGTAGTCAAGATCCCATCCGAGACCATTCTTCTCGTCGTAGATGTAATCCACAAGAGCGTTGACATCCTGCTGGCTGCCCTGGTTGAAGGGCACCACCACGAGCTGAGAGCCGCGACCGCCATAACGGGCATACATGGCCTGGTAGTACTCCGTCACCTCGCGAGAGTAGCGAGAGGTTGTGACGAGGACCTTTGCACCACCGCTGATCAGACCTTGCAACACCTCAGCGCCAATGGAGCCGGCACCAGCGCCAGTCATGAGCACGTTCTTGTTCTGGAACGTAACACCAGACTTGGCCGCTTGCTCAAGACCGTCGAGGTAGACGCTCGTGAGCTTCTTGCTGTATTCCCATCCGTGCTCTTCCTTGCGCTTCAGGTGCAAGAATGGGACTGTCTCTACCTTGCCCTGCTTGGTGATGCCATTTACGCGACCATTGCGACCCTTCTTGATGTGGCCGTTGACCTTGCCATTTTCTGTTGGTATGATCTGACCCTCGTTCATCGAGAGAGAGCGGACGATGTTGCTGTAGAGCTGCTTGATCTCGAGTTGGGAGGATTTCGACAGCTTGTGCTGCTGGCGGATGAGTCGGTAGACGCGTTGAAGGTCGTTCTGGACCTTTGTGCGGTTGCCATATTCTGAAATCTTGCCACCCTCTGCCATCTCGCGGACGTAATGCTCGAGCTTGCGTACGCTGGGTCGTGGAGTCTCCTCGTAATTCATGTCGCCACGAGGACCGATCACCAAGTGCGGTGCAGTTGGGACAGCAACGTCCTTGTACACAGGTGCCTCCCCGAGAACATCACGGCAGTTCTCGATGAGCTGCTCACCAAGCTCCTTCGCGAGTTGGTAGGTCTCGCCGCGTTCAGTGGGGCAGTGGTCGATGTGGTACTGCATGAACTCGAGCAGAGATGGGTTAGATCGATTCATGATGAGAATGCATCGCGAGACGATTTCACGATCAATTGCGGTCAAGCGGCCGAAAATGATGTCGTAGTACATCTTGAGGGCGTCTTGTCGCGCCCAATTCCAGGATGAGTCGTAGACGCGGGCTTTGAGAGCGCTGAAGGAAGGCTCGACACCAGCAGCGTAGAACTCGCCATGTTCTGTGTTCCACAAGTCCAGCTGTGCCTGAAGAGCAGCCTCGTTCTGCTTTGTGGCGATGGCAGCCTTGTCACCCGCGCGGAGGTCCATCTTGAGGTATCGGGCAAACAGCTCGAGTTGCTGCTTGAAAAGGGCACGCTGGTCCTTGGTAAGAGCGTCAATAGCAGCAGGATCCATCATCATGCCACCACCGCCAGCGCCACTATCACCGCCGGCTGAGGCAGTCGAAAGGCTGATGCCCGCCTGTGCGGCATACTTCTGAACTGTGTCGTCCAGCCAGGACTTGGCATCATTCTCGGACCCAAGACGTGATGCAGGCTCCATAGTCAGAGCAAGCAGAAGAACTCCGTCCTGCCTGCCTTGTGCCAACCCCCATCTTGTCTCCAAATGCTTCCGTACTGCTGTGATGTTGAAGCCACCAGGCATCTTGGACGACACCATTCTGGCAATGAGCGAAGTCGATTGCTTTCCAAGCTGACCATTGAAGGTAGCCTGCATAGCAGCCCCTAGCTCATCAAGAGGTGTGTCTTCAGGCTTCTCCGGTGTCGAGCCAAACTCCTTGCCAAGATCTCCGAGAATCTCATTTTGAAGCGTGGACTTGCCTCCAACCAAATCCTTGATGGCTTTGCTCAGAGGAATGTCCTGAAGCGGCTTCTTGAGTTTTTGCGCAACCAGTGCGCGGAGGATGTCAACAGCGCCCACAGGAGCATCTGCTACTGCTGCCGCTGGGCCAGCGCTGGGTGGTGGAGGAGCTGCTGGTGCCGAGCTTGACGCTGCCGCCTGAGCGCCATCGCCGCCGCTCGGTGCTGGTGCAGCTGGTTCGTCCTCGACGGGATCGACATCGTAGTAGATGTCTTTCGCATCCTTGTTGTAACACAAAATCTGCCGTTGTACTGATCGTGCTGCGTCATATGCTTCGTACTTGGCTGCAAGTGTCCGTTTGGCCATTCCTCCAAGGGTATCTGCGGGACCGATTTCGACTATTCGCTCTGTCGTCTTCTCGCCGAGGATGACATCTTGAGTCTCGATCCATCTCACTGGTGAAGCAAACTGGTATGCCAGAAGCTCCACCAGGAGCGTGTGAGCGAGGTCCTGCTCGACCTCGGGTCTCATGATGGCGGTATGAGGTGTGCGATGAGAGAGGTGATGCGGTTTCTACGGTTTAGCGGATAAAGAGTGTGTTCATCAAATTGAGGCTCGTCAGCCACGTCGCCAATGGCAGCCTGTCGTGCTTGTGAGGAGGGGAGAGGGTGGTGGTATATGCGTGGCCTGTCGTCGTGGTAGGTGTAGGACAACCAGAGATTTTCGGGAGCTCAGTCGGATATGGCTTTGGTTTAGTGTTTCGAGTCCTGGGCTTCAACCGCAGGAATTGGGATGCAGCGATAAGCAGTACACGCCCTCTCCGGTACTGTCCGCTCGCTCAACCTGGAATCGCGCACTGGTGAGCTGCAGGCTGAGAGTGTGAGAGGATGCGGGTGGAACGTTGAGATGGATGGGTGTCGAGTTGTGAGGGCGGCGATTGAGCTTTCCCCACAGACAAACAACGGGTGGGAAAGAGAAAGTCAACGGTACGCACGGAGTCAAGCGAGCCTGCTCTCCGCGCGATGCTGCAGCGCACCTTGTCGTCACCCAGCTGGTCCCTGAATTTGGCGTCGGTTGGGCGGTGCGGCTTGCGAGACTTCGAGACGTGTGGGATGGATCAATGGGTGAGGCGAGACATAGATGTGATCAAAGGTGGGCAGTTGCACATGTTTCAATCAGGCAGCCACATTTCGCTCCCTATCTGAACAGCTGGCGAACCATCAATCGCAAGCAGCGGATGACCCAAACATCGAGTGCGGACTTTAGAGCGAAATGTGCTGCATGCAAGTTGACGCCGCGTGCCCGACAGTGTTTGGCGCTAGGCCTTCCCACCAGCCGCAGGAGGACCAGATCCCTGCGTGCTGTGAGCTCAACCGTCACCGCCCGCTGCATGTCCTGTGGTCCACGAGCTTAATCGTCTCAATGCATACAGATACAGAGTTTGGTATGAGCCGCCAGAACCCATTGCTCTTCTCATCCCAGCTTCTTCACTTCCACTCGCCATTACTTCCACCTCTCTCCCGACCTCAATCCTCGACCTGCTCGCGGCATACGTACATTGATCGTACGAGCCACAGCACACGCCATCGCCGCGGGAGTGAAATTCTGCCGTGTCTGAGCTTTTCCGCACTACCCAAGCTCCAACAAATAGCTGTCGGATGAAGTTTCAGGCATCTCAGAGACAGTAAACGAGAACGACAACGACAGTGAGTGCGCCAGCGAGCTCCCACGCCCACCCTCTTCCCTGTTTCAGCGGCAACGACGACAACGCAGGAAACGTCGCCCGAGCGTGATCCGTGATCTGGCGGCAGCCACTTTCAGTCGCTCCACACACTTTCCCGCGCGTAGCCATTGACGTTTTTCGAGCACACGACCTTTGCTCGAGCGAGAATGCGCCCAGCTGCTCCAACACCATCAACATGAGCACTCCAACGCAAGAACTGACTCCGAGCAACGTACAGTTCGAGCAGCCTGAATCACCCACCACCCAGACTTCCTCCGCCAGGCGACGCTCAGGCATGTACGGCTCCGGATCACAGACCGGCGTGAGCACGCCGCGATCTCAAGCAGTCTCGAGACCTCTCACCCTCAACCACGGCACACTCGATTACACCTTTTTAATACCGACTGCACTTCATTTCAACGCAACACAGCTCAAGGACGCCTTCCTCCATACACTTCCGGAGGCGACTGAAGAGCTTGCGCAAGATGACGAGCCATCATCCGTCACTGAGCTTGTAGCTCGCTACATTGGATTTGTGGCCAAGGAAGTCGACGAGGGCGAAGACCCGGAACTCTTCACTGAGGTTCTGAAGCTCGTCCTGACCGAGTTTGAGCGTACATTCCTTCGCGGCAACGAAGTTCACGCCATCGCTGCAAGCTTGCCCGGTATTGTGGAGAAGAAGCTCGCCACCGTGCAGTGCTACTACGCCGCACGTGCTGCTGTAAAACGACCCATCAGAGCGCACGAGTCTGCGTTATTGCGGGAAGCCTCAGACGAGAACGCCTACATTTACGCCGTCTTCGGCGGCCAGGGCAATATCGAGGAATACTTTGACGAGCTCCGCGAGATTTACAACACCTACCCATCCCTGGTACGGGACTTCCTAAATGTCGCCGCGCAACACCTGCTTTTCCTCTCCCGCGACTCTCGCGCCGTGAAGAGCTATCCCAAGGGGCTTGATATTCTGCGATGGCTCGACAACCGGGACACCCAGCCAGACACCGAGTACTTGGTATCTGCGCCTGTCAGCTTCCCGCTCATTGGACTTACACAACTTGCCCACTACGTGGTGACATGTAGGGTCCTCGGCACACATCCTGGACATGTGAGAGATCGCATGTCTGGATCCACTGGACATTCGCAGGGTGTCGTGACAGCCGCTGCTATTGCAGCATCCTCAAACTGGGAGACCCTCGACAAGCAGGCCCGCAATGCCCTTACGATCCTCTTCTGGATCGGAGCACGAAGCCAGCAAGCTTACCCGAAAACATCCCTGGCACCCAATGTGCTTCAGGACTCGATCGACGCTGGCGAGGGCTCGCCTACTCCCATGCTCACAGTCCGTGACTTGCCACGCGAGACCGTGGACAGACTCATCAAGCAGAGCAACGAGCATCTGCCACAAGATCGCCAGATTGGCATCTCACTCATCAACAGCGCGCGGAATTTCGTTGTCACTGGACCACCTATGTCCTTGTACGGTCTTAATCTCCAGCTGCGCAAGATCAAGGCGCCCACTGGTCTCGATCAGACTCGTATCCCTTTCACAGAGCGTAAAGTGCGCTTCACGAATCGCTTCCTTCCAATCACCGCTCCTTTCCACAGTCCATACCTCGTCGAGGCTATCAAGCATCTCGAGTCGGACCTGTCTGAGATCAAGATCCCAGCCTCTGAGCTCGGCATCCCGGTATATGATACTCTCACTGGTGTTGACTTGAGAGAAGAGAAGGAAGGTCAGGATATCACTCCAGCTCTTGTCAAGATAATCTGCCAGGATCAGGTGCATTGGGAGAAGGCGACGGTAATGCCGAATGCCACCCACGTCCTCGACTTCGGTCCGGGTGGCATTTCTGGTCTTGGTGTTCTCACCAACCGAAACAAGGATGGCACTGGAGTCCGTGTTATTCTCGCGGGCACCATGGATGGCACCAATACCGAAGTTGGATACAAGCCTGAAATCTTCGATCGCGACTCCGAGCACGCTGTCAAGTACGCAGTGGACTGGGTGAAGGAGTTTGGACCTAAGCTCGTGCGCACTTCCGCCGGCCAGACTTTCGTGGACACCAAGATGAGCAGAATGCTCGGCCTTCCGCCTGTTATGGTTGCGGGCATGACACCTTGCACAGTGCCTTGGGACTTCGTTGCGGCGACAATGGATGCAGGTTACGAGATTGAGCTTGCCGGTGGTGGATACTACAACGACAAGAGCATGACCGAGGCAATCGCCAAAATCGAGAAAGTCATCCCTGCTGGACGTGGTATTACCATAAACCTGATTTACGTCAACCCGCGGGCTATGGGCTGGCAAATTCCAATGATTGGCAGACTGCGTGCTGAAGGAGTTCCTATCGAGGGTCTGACCATCGGTGCTGGTGTGCCTTCGATCGAAGTCGCAAACGAGTACATCCAAACTCTTGGCATCAAGCACATTGGGTTCAAGCCCGGTTCGATGGAGGCGATTCAGCAATGTATCAACATCGCCAAGGCCAACCCAGGCTTCCCAGTCATGATGCAGTGGACTGGCGGTCGTGGTGGTGGCCACCACTCTTTCGAAGACTTCCACCAGCCAATTCTCCAAATGTACAGCCGAATCCGAAGGTGCGACAATCTTGTTCTGCTTGCTGGATCCGGCTTCGGTGGCGCTGAGGATACCTACCCATATCTCACTGGGGAGTGGGCAAAGGGCTTTGGATATCCCCCCATGCCATTCGATGGTGTTCTCTTTGGTAGCCGTGTCATGGTCGCAAAGGAGGTTTACACCTCGAAGATGGCCAAGCAAGCCATTGTCGATGCACCAGGTCTTGAAGACTCTGACTGGGAGAAGACGTACAAGGGCCCGGCTGGTGGTGTCATCACCGTGCGCTCCGAGATGGGCGAGCCAATCCACAAATTGGCAACCCGAGGCGTCATGTTCTG
The DNA here is from genome assembly GCA_031771865.1 of Nothophaeocryptopus gaeumannii. Classification (NCBI taxonomy): domain Eukaryota; kingdom Fungi; phylum Ascomycota; class Dothideomycetes; order Mycosphaerellales; family Mycosphaerellaceae; genus Nothophaeocryptopus; species Nothophaeocryptopus gaeumannii. The sequence goes on from JASISA010000009.1 coordinate 803,650, forward strand.
GGCGGAGATGGATCAAAAGATCTTCAGCCTGGACAAAGCCAAGAGGGTACCAGAGCTGAAGAAGCAGCGCGAGTACATCATCCAGAAGCTCAATGATGACTTCCAGAAGCCTTGGTTCGGCCGCAACAAAGCCGGCGAGTGCGTTGATTTGGAGGATATGACTTACGGCGAGGTCCTTCGCCGCATGGTCGAGCTCATGTACGTCTCGCACCAGAAGCGCTGGATCGACAAGTCACTCGCACGCCTGACTGGTGACTTCATTCGCCGCATCGAGGAGCGCTTTGCTCCAGCCGATGGTGCTGGTTCTTTGATTCAAAACTACAGCGAGCTCGACGATCCATTTGGCACCGTCAAGAAAGTCTTGGAGTCTTACCCAGAAGCTGACATCCAGCTCATCAACGCACAGGATTGCCAGCACTTCCTGCTTCTTTGCCAACGTCGTGGTCAAAAGCCAGTGCCCTTTGTTCCTTGCTTGGACGATACTTTCGAGTTCTTCTTCAAGAAGGACTCGCTTTGGCAATCCGAGGATTTGGATGCGGTCGTCGACCAAGACGTCGGGCGTGTTTGTATCCTGCAAGGTCCAATGGCTGCCAAGTATTCGAAGGTCGTCGATGAGCCGATCAAAGACATCCTTGACGGCGTTCACCAAGGCCATATCAAATACCTAACCCGCGATCTGTATGGCGACAACACTGCCAAGATTCCCCAGGTTGAATACTTTGGCGGCAAGTTGATCGAGGCCAGCGACGAGATCAACTTTGAGGGATTGACTACCAACGAAACTGAGCACAAGATTCTGTACCGCTTGTCTGCGGTCTCCGGGACTCCGCTGCCACCAATCGAGAACTGGATGCAGCTCCTGGCCGGCAAGGCTCTCACTTGGCGTCATGCGTTCTTCACCGCAGACGTCTTTGTTCAAGGTCAGCGATATCAGACCAACCCAATGCGCCGCATATTTGCGCCAGCACCCGGCATGGTCATTGAAATCAGCTCCCCTAGGGATCCTAAACGGACGGTCATCACCATCAAGGAACCATCTGCTGGAGGTCAGTACATCCCAACAGTCGAGGTTGGAAGTGACACGAGTGGCGATATCGTAGTCAATCTGATTGAGGATCGCACTGCGACCGGAAAACCAGTTGCTCTCCCACTGCGTTTCCGCTATCATCCTGAGACTGGCTACGCCCCGATTCGCGAGGTCATGGATGCACGCAACGACCGGATCAAGGAGTTCTACTATCGTATCTGGTTTGGTGACGAGGCTTGTCCCTTCGACACTCCAGTCACCTCCCGCTTCGATGGAGGCCGAGCAACAGTTACCAGCGAGGCGATCAACGACTTTGTGCATGCCGTTGGTAACACTGGAGAGGCTTTCGTCGACCGTCCAGGCAAAGAAGTCTTTGCACCCATGGACTTCGCCATTGTCGTTGGCTGGAAAGCCATCACGAAGCCTATCTTCCCACGCAAGATTGATGGCGACCTCCTGAAGCTTGTCCACTTGTCCAACGGCTTCCGCATGCTCCCTGGCGCCTCCCCGCTCAAGAAGGGCGATGTGCTCGACACCACCGCTGAAGTTAACGCCGTCATCAACCAGGACTCTGGTAAGATGGTGGAAGTCTGCGGCACAATCACCCGCGACGGAGAGCCTATCATGGAAGTGACCAGCCAGTTCCTCTACCGCGGCGCCTACACCGACTTCGAGAACACATTCCAGCGCAAGGTCGAGACCCCAATGCAAGTGCACCTTGGCTCGACGAAGGATGTCGCTGTGTTGCAGTCCAAGGAATGGTTCAAGCTCGAGAGCCCAGACGTCGATCTCCTCAACCAGACGTTAGTATTCAAGCTCCAAAGCTTGGTACGGTACAAGAACAAGACTGTGTTCTCTTCAGTCGAGACCGTTGGTACTGTGGAACTGGAGCTGCCCACCAAGGAGATTATCAAAATTGCGTCAGTCGAATACGAAGCTGGAACATCGTATGGCAATCCAGTGCTTGACTACCTGACTCGCAATGGCTCTGCGCTGGACCAGCCTGTCAACTTTGAGAACCCCATTCCCCTCAGCGGCAAGACCCCTCTTGTCCTCAAGGCCCCATCTTCCAACGAGACTTACGCCCGCGTTTCTGGCGACTACAACCCCATTCACGTGTCTCGCGTGTTCTCTCAGTATGCTGGCCTTCCTGGCACCATCACCCATGGAATGTACTCAAGTGCCGCTGTACGATCCCTTGTGGAGACATGGGCAGCTGAGAACAACGTCGGCCGCGTCCGCAGCTTCCACGCGTCGTTGGTCGGTATGGTCCTTCCTGACGACACGATCGAAGTCAAGCTGCAGCACGTCGGCATGGTTGCTGGTCGCAAGATCATCAAGATCGAGGCACAGAAGGCCGAGACCGAGGATAAGGTACTTCTTGCTGAAGCCGAAGTCGAACAGCCAGTATCATCCTACGTCTTCACTGGCCAAGGTTCACAAGAACAAGGTATGGGAATGGAGTTGTACAACTCCAGCCCAGTAGCAAAGGAGGTGTGGGACCGTGCCGACAAGCACTTTATGGACAACTACGGCTTCGCGATCACCAACATCGTCAAGAACAACCCGAAGGAGCTCACCATTTACTTCGGTGGTGCACGCGGAAAGGCCATCCGCAAGAACTACATGGACATGACCTTCGAGACTGTTGCCTCGGATGGCAGCATTAAGTCTGAGAAGATTTTCAAAGAGATCACAGAGGAGACCGCTTCCTACACCTACAAGTCACCAACCGGACTGCTCTCGGCCACGCAGTTCACTCAACCTGCATTGACGCTTATGGAGAAGGCCTCGTTCGAGGACATGCTTGCCAAGGGTCTTGTACAGCGAGACAGCAGCTTCGCTGGTCACTCGCTTGGAGAGTATAGTGCTCTCGCGGCCTTGGCGGAGGTCATGCCGATCGAGTCTTTGGTCTCTGTCGTGTTCTACCGCGGCTTGACTATGCAAGTCGCTGTAGAGCGTGACGAGGCTGGCCGCTCCAACTACTCCATGTGCGCCGTCAATCCATCGCGTATCAGCAAGACATTTAACGAGCAAGCTTTGCAATACGTTGTTGAGAATATTTCTGAGACCACTGGCTGGCTGCTGGAGATTGTCAACCTGAATGTCCACAACCAGCAGTATGTCTGCGCTGGTGACCTCCGCGCTCTCGACACCCTGACCAACGTCACCAACTACCTCAAGGCGCAAAAGATTGACATCCAGTCACTGATGCAGAAGATGAGCCTCGAGGATGTTAAGGCTCACCTCACCGACATCATCAAGGAGTGTGCTAAGCAGACTGACGCCAAGCCCAAGCCTATTGAGCTGCAGCGTGGCTTCGCTACTATTCCTCTCCGCGGCATCGATGTTCCTTTCCACTCCACCTTCTTGCGCTCTGGTGTCAAGCCATTCAGGTCCTTCCTGCTCAAGAAGATCAACAAGACCTCCATCGACCCAAGCAAGCTCGTTGGCAAATACATCCCGAACGTCACTGCCAAGCCATTCGACTTGACCAAAGAGTACTTCGAGGATGTCTACCGCCTCACCAAGTCGCCACGCATTGGCAACATCTTGGAGAACTGGGAGAAGTACGAGTCTGACGAGCCAAATCTGCAACGTCCTCGTGCCGGAAGTATGGCTGTGTCTCATGCATAGATGTCGAGTTTTGGAGTTTCGTTGTCGAGCATGGCGTTTGGGTGGGAATACTCTGTGAGCAATTATCTGGCGTGTACAAAGTGTGCATAAATTTTCGAGTGTTGTCTGCAATGGGCGAATTTGCTCACGACATGAGTGTCGTTAGATGAGAAGTTGCAGCCGGAAAGGCTATATAGAATTCTGTATCAGTTGTGAATCATCTTCAGCATGTGCATTGACCTGTTGCGGTTACGGTGTTCTGCTTGTTAAATGAACAGCTTCGTGGGAAAAGGGGGAAAGAGGTAAAGAAAAAATTGGCGATGAAGTCTGTCCGTCAGGAGACCGGCTTATCCTCGTGAAATGTCCAAATCCAACGCCACCATCCAGGCCATCTCAACATGCTCGTTCTTTTCACATCGACCCTGCAAGACCCGCGGCTCTTCTCGTCTCGAACCGTACGAGAGCGCATGTTTTCGCACGGTCGTTTCCAGACTCTGACGGTTGCGAGCGGAACATAAAATCATGCCACTCGGTCCGGTCCACGAGGTTGATGGCATTGGGAGAATAAGATTGGCTGGTGATACGATGTTCCTGGTCTGATGAAGGGTCCTGCTTCTTTGGACCTGTCAAGCTTTGAGTGAACTGACTCGGCCTGTCGGAGACAGGGCTGGACCTCACCTTGTTCTCGCTCGATGTCCACTTGGCGAACATGAAGACGAGGGAAGGCGTTGGTGCGTGAAATGTATCGGCTGGTCAACGACTTACAGTCATACCACTTGGAAGAGGGCATAATCGACCATTGAACTAGAGTTTCTGGCGCTCGCAAGATGCCAACGGCAGGAGTCTTCATCGGCAAGATCACAAAGCTAGGAGATGTGAAAACATGCTCTGCCGTGTCAAGAAACCAAATTTGGAACACAACTACCGGCCAGTCACATGAATGATACAAGACCAGCGTCGAGGATAGTGCACCAGCAATCCCAGAACCAGCTCCTACCAAGCCAATGCCGTCGGGACACCAAGTTACCAGATCGAGAGACTCGCAACGCTCCGCATCCTCCGCCCCGAACCCAATGCTATACATGACAGGACCCTTGAGGGTTCTCGTGGACATGACTGATTTAACTCGAAATCCCCGGCTGGCAAGTCGGAAACACGAGTGTCTCAGCGTCAACCCTGAGTTTCAACTGCCGGAGATTGGTGTATAGCGAGAAGGCCCGTCTCCTGACGTTCAACTCATTCTTCGCTTCTTCTTGTCTGGATATCACGTTCGCTATATTCTTCGGATACCTTCGCTTCTGAAGCTACCATTCACAGCCCCACGACCTGATCGGCACAGCAGCTCCAATCCACCGACAGATTGACAGATACCTACTAGACGAGACACCATGAAGTTCATCTACGCCGGCGTCCTCGCCATAGCGACACTCGTCGCCGCGCAAGACGACCCAGCCGCCGCCATCGCCAATCTCCCTCCCTGCGCTCTCCCATGTCTGATCCAAGGTGTCGGCAACACGACTTGCACAACAAGCGATTACTACTGTCAATGTACCACTGGCGCTAAAGATATCCTTAAGCACTCTGTTCCTTGTCTATGCACGAGCGAGTGCGCGCCGGATCAGATGACTAGTACGTTGAAACAGATAAAACATAACAGCCCTCGGGCTCAGCATTCTAAGCGGATTGACTGACTTCTCCTCATCACAGCCGCCCTCAAAGTCTCCAACTCCATCTGCGAAGCCGTCTTCAAAGCCAAAGGCGAAACTTACAAAGCTTCACTACCTGGACCCAATTTATGTGCCGCATTCGGCGCAGGAGGCACGACTCAAGGAGCGACTGGTACAAGCACGACTTCACCAATGTATAGCGGCACAAACCAGACCAGCCAGACGGTCCAGACGAACCAGGCGAATGTCACGACGCCTCCTTCGCCGACGGGTTCATTACCGGCGCAGAGTACGGGTGGAGCGGCGACGGTGGAGTTTGCTGTGGAGGCTGTGCTTGTAGGGTTTATTATGTTGGCGCTTATGGCGTTGTAAAGGATGGAAGCGGGGAATGAAGGTATGTGGTATAGGGAGTGAGGGGAAAGAGGAAAGGGGTGAGGATGTGGAGTGGGATGAGAGACATGTTGAGGTATGGGTAATAAGCCATATCCGAACGGGTCGTGAGAAAAGCTCGTTTCTCTTCGATTCTTGGATGGAGAGAGGCTTGGGCGTAATGGATGTCACATCTAGCCTTCACCATTCTTTGCAGGGAGGATTGGAGCCATTCACATGACACTTTGCCCAAAGAGCAGTCTGCTGATCCGTTGTTCTGGATGCGAAGTAGCAATCACAGGATGGTATTCATATGTACCGTGAATAGACGGAGACGCTACCACATGCTTGTGCCGCTCGTGAATATATCCAAGGTGAACGAGCACTTGCAAGTGGACCCCCGATTAGTGCATAGACATATATTTCGTACGTCTTCGGACCTGGCTCTTCGCATCGACAACAAAATCCATCGAGCTTCCATAACGCATAAGCGCTTCAAACTCCACGACACAATAGCTCAGCCATGATGGCAGAAGGTCGACCGCGGAAGAAAGTCAAGTAAGTGTACGCGCGAAATCGATATCGTACACGGCCGATACTGATCTTCACCAAACAGATACTCAGGCGGCATCGTCACCATAACCGCCGAGTCCGGCTCGCCCTCCGCCGAGATCTTCTCAGTCCACGAAGACATTATCAAAGACTCGTCCGTATTCTTCGGAGCCGCACTCCGCAAAGAGTGGAAAGAAGGACAGACAAAGCATATCGACTTGGCTGAAAATCTCGCAAGAACAGTCGGCGCTTACGTCGACTAGCTGTACGATTCCACGATTGATGAAGACCTCGTCCAAGTAGGCGCCCGTTGCTTCAAGACGCTCCTAAAGATGCAAATCTTCGGCGAGAAAATCCAAGACGACGGGTTTTGCAACGCGGTGATGGGGGCTCTTTGCACGAAATGCGATAACAAGGACAGCGAAGGCCGACATCATTACCCGATCATTGCCTCTGTCCGATTCGTCTACGAGAACACGATGGCTGGGTTTCCTCTTCGGAAGTTCGTGTTGTATAATCACATTACTTTCGGCGAGGAGAGTTGGCTTCATGTTGAAGAGGATAGCGCGGAACATCATCCAGACTTCCTTCTCGAACTTGGTCGCGCTTTCATGGCGACGAAAGAGAAGTCGAAATGGAACAGGTATCGGTCGCTTGCTGGCCAGAAGAGCAAGTGGATGAACGGTCTGGAGAGCCGGGAAAACCAGGGGAGCCAGAAGAGGCAGACCGAGGACACCTTACAGAGCTATACAGTCGGTCGTGTGGATGGGCAGAATGGGGTGATCGTGATTCTGGATTGATGCGGCGCGGATGTCGATGGTGTCCGTAGGTGGTCGTGTACCACGGGAGAAGAGCCGCGCTCGAGTTGTGCCTCACGAGAAGGCGAGCGTGACGGAAATGCGGTCCCGCTGCGGAGCAAAAGTGTCTAAGAAGTCGATTCACCAGAAGTCTTTCTCCTGATTCGCAGAATGGAAGATGTTACTCAACCCCCCTTTTCCAATACTGTCCTCCACTTCTCGCTCCAGGCGGCAAATGTATGTCATATACAGCATCTACTGTCCTTCGTAGGGAGGATCCGAGCTGTTTTTAGAATTGTTTCCCTCGCTCCAAACAGTGAGCAGGCTCACTTCTTCAATCGATATCGCTCGTTCGCGTGCGAAGTGTCTGCTGCACTTTCACATGTGAACCGCTAGCGGTTGCAGCCGCGGCGCTAGTTTAGCGTCGTCGTCTGTTTGATCTTTCGCACATGAATCTCAAGAATGCTCTTCGCGTCACCACACACTTTGCAGACGCCGCACGCTTTTCCATCATCGCCTGCAGCACAACATCACGGCCACCATGCCGAAAGGCCAGCGAGCCAAGGCCATGGCGTATGTGCAATTCTCTGCAATGTAAGCGCAAGCTAACCATTCATCGAACTCACAGGTACACCGGCAGCACCGTGACCGTCACAGTCCGACCGGGAAAACGCAATGAGCAGACCTTCACTGTGCACGAGAGCGTGATTAACAAGTGGTATCCTTTCTTTCATGGCGCTCTTAGGCCTCACTGGAAGAAGGGACAACCAAAGTAGGTTCATCTGCCAGAGGACAAACCAGAAGTGGTCGGCGCCTATATCGGATGGCTGTACGAAGGATTGGTCGAGACTACTCCCTTCGACAAAGAAGAGACCCCAGACGTGCAGCTGGCGAAGCTGTATGTCTTCGGCGAGAAGATACGGGACGAGCATTTCTGCGATGCAGTCATGACAGCGATGTGCATCGGCTGCGACACCGAGGACGAAGGCGGAGTCAACTCGTATCCTGGGATCGATACCATTAACATCATATATGATGGAACGACTGAAGGAGCACCTGCGCGGCGTTTCGTTGTAGATGTCTACATGAAATACGGCGCTGCAGACTGGATCGATGAAGACGACGACCTCAACCCGGAATTCCTCTTCGATCTCAGTAAGGCTTTCCTAGCGTCGAGAAAGCAACCCGTCTGGACGAAAGGCACATCTGTATCTGGTCAGAAGCAGAGGTGGCTGAGAAACAAGAGATGAACTGAGTGTAGCAGCCGATGTGACGGGGGTGAGTCTGAAGGCTTCCATTGAATCTAGAGTACCAAGGCTGATGACATACTCAGAAGACGGCATTCGGAAGGTCATGTCAATCACAGACTGTGCCAGAGACCAGTCGATGTTGTTCGACACGTTCGAGTGTGAGTATGGAGAGGACTTTGTATGACGACCGTCTGGAGACTGTCTCGTCGAGCTAGAAGCAGGGGCGTTGTGATCGAGGAGCCATAGCTCATTGCAAGGCCAGAACTTGAATGATCCTCATCAGATAGGACACGATGACACTGCTCTCGAAATGCACGATGAAAATGGGGTTCATTAGTCTTCACCTTCCAGTACCGCTCTCCACTTCTGACTCCATGTCGTGAACTCATCCTCTTTTCCGTTCCAATCCAGCGTCGCCAGCGTGCCAGCCCTCCTAGCCTCTCTCACGCACTTATCGACCTGCTCTTTCGCGCCCTCCTCGTTTAAATCATAGAAGCAGCTGGCCACTTCATCCACATCCTCCTGCACGGTCCTCAAATGCCACATGACCTTATCCAAAATCTCGATATTCGCCTTCTCCCTCTCCCCACCTCTCCTAAATGTCTTCAACCTCCTCTTCGCCAGCGCAGGATATATCAGAACCACCTTCTTCAACTTCGCCTCCGCATTCTCCACCGCTTTCTTCAGCTCGGGCTGATCCTTGGGCATAGAATTCGCCGCATTGAATATATCGTCAAAACTATCCGCATCCCCATCCACCCCCTCATCCGTATCGTCCAACAACCCATCCTGCCCCTCAGTATCCGTATCTGTCCCTTCTCTCCACTCCTGCAACTCTTGAATCGCATCTTTGATCGTATCTCTCCATTGCTCAGCTTTCTTAACACACAATCCCGCGATCCCAAGTTTCTCCAATGCAATCAATGCCTCGCAGGCCTCCCATACAACACCCGTAGAAGCGAGACTATCCCTTGCATTCGAAGCGCCTTGTCCGTTCCCTGCAGCAATCGACTGAAGCTCTTGAAGTAAATTCTCCATTTCTTTAAAGACCCTCTTGACGCGATTCGAGACTTCTTTAACCATTATCCCTCCCCAAGAGGCTTTCTCTTGTGTGCATATCTGCACGGCTGAAAGCATCGCAGGGAGACATGTTCCGCTGAGTTCGCGGAGGACTTTTGTGATGGCGGAGGGGGTGAAGGGTTTATTGATTGCGAGGAGGGAGAGTTTGGTTGTGTGGGCTTTGAGGAGGGTTCCGGAGTCGCGGAGGACGTCGAGGGGGTTGGGTGGGTTGTCTATCGTTGTGTTCGTAGTGGTGGTGTTGATTGAAGATGTGAATTGTTGAAGGAGGGTTTGAGTGGAGTTGATGAGGTCCTGGAGGGACTTGAGGTCGGTTGAGGAGGAGGCCATGTTGATGAGAGGATCTGGAGAGCGAGGAGGCCTGGACTGATTTATGAAGTCAGGAAGGAGTAGGAAAACGAAATATGTACCCTCGAGTCAAGACCAGAGATGAGATGTCATCGCCGTTGGAATTTGTGACGAGCCGGCAAATCCTTTCTCCGCCTCCCGACTTCGCCTTCAACTCCATCGCCAAACAACGTCCTTCCTCAAAGAACAAACATAACACCATTCAAATGCAATGGCCAAATCAAAATCAACCGCGCCGGCGGTACCAAACTCGAACATAGCCAAAACCACCCTCATCTTCGACCACGGTGCCCACACAATCAAAGCCGGCTTCAGCACCCCAGGAACACCTCCCCAGCTCCAGGACTGCCACCTTATAGCAAACTGCATAGCGCGCTCCCAACGCGACAAACTCACCTACGTCGGCGCGGACCTCGACACATGCGGCGACTTTGGCGAACTTCAAATCCGTCGCCCTGTCGAGAAAGGGTACATAGTAAACTGGGAAGGCGAAAAAGCCGTATGGGAACGGACGATTTATGATTCAAGATCGCCTTTGAAATGTGATCCGCACGAGACGAATTTGATCTTGACGGAAGCGAGTCATGCGCCGACTGCGCTGCAGAGGAATGCGGATGAGATTGTTTTTGAGGAATTTGAATTTGGGAGTTTGTGGAGGGGGGTTTCACCGGCGCTGAATGCTTACGCGCCTTCGCCATTTCCTCATGCAAAGGAGAATGCGTATGGTGTACCGCTGGAGTGTTTGCTGGTCGTGGATGCGGGTCATTCACATACGACCGTCACGCCTGTCTACCATGGACGACCGATTCATGCTGCGTGTAGGAGGTTGGAGGTTGGTGGCAAGACTCTGACTAATTACTTAAGGGATTTGCTGAGTCGGACTATGGATATGCATCGCGAGGAATGGATTTCTCAGGAGATTAAGGAGGATACTTGTTATTTTGTGGCTGACAATACGGATTTCAACGAGCGGCTGGAAAGGGTTTGGAAGGGTGGGCAGAAAGACCCGAGAGAATTGGATGCGAGCATTGTGGTGGATTATGTCCTTCCCGACTATGAACAGTTGAAGAGGGGGTTTGCGAGGCCACACGATCCAAGCAAAGGCGCCAAGATGCGGCGACTGGGTATCGGCGGACAGAGTGAGATGGTGCTGCCGGTCGGCAATGAAAGATTCACAGTGCCAGAGATCTTATTCACGCCAAGTGACATAGGCATGCAACAGGACGGCATTGCTGGTACGGTGATGCAAAGCTTACAAGCTCTACCGCAAGGCCTGTGGCAAGCATTTCTAGCGAATGTACTGGTCGTCGGCGGGACTTGCAAGCTGCCGGGCTTTGTGAATCGACTGGATTCAGACCTCAGGAGTAGAATCGACGATCAATACTTGGTCAGAGTCGCCGCCGCCGAGGACCCACTGAAAAACGCCTCGCTGGGTGGTGCGCGACTGGCACAGAACGAAGAGCTGCTGAAGTCGGTCGTGGTCACGAGAGCCGAATATCTCGAGCACGGCGACGCCTGGACACGACGAAAGTTTGCTGGTAAAGTTGGCAGATGATCATCGCATCATCCTGGTATCGCATTTATCGCCTGCGGCTGATTGCCCTCACTTTGCTGCAATGACAACATAGCTTCTCTGGCTTGCTCGGCAAATCACTCCTGGTTCTCGCGGCAGTCCTTACCCAGCGCTTTCAGGAGCTTGATGCTATCCTGCCGAATCTCGGGCCTCTCATGTCGACAAAGCTTTTCGAGTGCTTCTGGTGCACGCTCATAGCTACCCAAGAGCTTTCTCGCTCGTAGCGACGGTCTCGAAAGCATAATAAGCAGGCCGACGACGGAATGCAGAGTATCCGCAGTCTGCTTTCCATTCCCACCATGTGCGATGATATCGAACAGGCTCTTGTACAGATCCGGCTGCTCGACGAAATCCGCGTAGCTGACCGGCTCCATCGCCCAAAGAAGATTCCCAAGCACCTGGCATGCCGCTGAGAATTCATAGCCATCCGCATCGATCTCGTTCAGAGTTGAAGCATCGCCCTCCAAACCGTCGGCAGCGACTTGTATCGCGAAGATACATGTTTCAATTTCTCCATTTTTGAGTGAGTATCTGGCCGAGAAGCTGCGTTGCGCTGCAATATCAGACAAACACCAGACTAGACTTGCGCAAAGAGCCTTGAGTAGCTTCATGCTTTCTTCAATCTCGCCTTTCGGTTCTGCCGAATTCAATCCTTGCGCAGCGGTGCTTGGCTGTGCATCAAACGCCTTCTGAAGCATTCGAGATTTCTCCTCAGTTCGTTTCAAAATGGTCCAGACTTCCCGTAGTAGTCGCTCCTCCACGAGTTGTGCCTGAATTGTCGCGTCTCTCAGGAACGTGAGTATGATCTCTGTCATGGTAGCCAAACCATCGTAATTCCAATCCTCGGGCTCGGGGACGAGACTATGCAGACTTAGAAGATCGTTTAGCAGACCTTCGGGCATCGGCTTATCCAGTGTAGGCTCTGAGGCCGACTTGTGACTGATGATGACAAAAATTGTTTCCATCCCAACATTCAGCACATCTTCTCTCCCTTTGCAAGAGTTGCAAAATCGAATGATCTCATAGTGAATCCTCCCCTCGTAGCATTTCCTTTGCGAAGCCTCATGATCCGTGCAGATGTTGTATATGGTCTTCGTTGTAGTGAGTCCTAACGCTTGATCGCCCGTCATGAGACACTGAATCGCCCAGGAGAATCCTATGTCCGTTATAGCATCTCGACCAGCGTCGTTATCGGCACATGCGTTGGCTATGCATCTCAGGCCTAGATCCGCTGTCTCGAAGGATTCTGAGAGGCTGCTTTCTATGGCTTCCACGATAGTCCTGAGAAACTTTGGATCTGCTAGTCGCTCTCGTATTGAAGGATCTTGTCTGCTTGCCGCGGCGAGTGTCTCGATAGCGGAAGATCGTGAAGGTTGATAAGACTCCTGGAGGGAGAGTGATTTGAAAGCTGCTTCGATAGAGTCTTCCTCGCTTTCCATGGTGAGCCTGGAGTCCTGAGGCCGCAAAATCTGGTTGTTTCTCTTCAGTAGTTCCAGCTCGGCGATCTCTTGAATCAAGGAAGACGTCGCCTAACGTTGTTATGCGCTGTCTGTCATATGCCTGCATCCTATCCTAAGCTTCTCAAGCTCCACGCCGATCATTGATGCCTCAGGCTTATTGCAGACCCCTGCTCTCAAGCGACGTCGCGGCATCTTCAATCGATACCACAAGTCACCACTTTACCTGCAGTATCAAGTCACTCCTTGATCAATTGCCGTGTTCAAAATGACGCGCGCACAACAACAAATTTCCCTCGCGCTCCTCGCAGCCTCCGTACATCCTCCTACCATGATTCCCAATGCTCCCTCCTCATACTAACCTCCACTTTACTAGGCCTACACGATCCTCTTCCTCGGCCTCCTTCCCCTTCCCTCACTGATCCAGAACGAAGTCATACCATACGTGAGGCCAACGACGATCTGCATGCTCAATGATGCCTTCTAACCCTTTTGTGTGGAACAGCTCCCCTTCTGGGCCCTCGTCTCCTTCGGCGCCTTCCTCCTCGCCAAACTCGGCTACGGCGTCCTCACATTCAACGATGTCCCGGAAGCGCACGAGGAACTGATGAGAGAGATTCAAGAGGCCAAGGTGGATTTGAAGAAGAAGGGGGTTAGTGTTGATTGAAGAAACACCAAGCATACGGAAGTGGGGAAATAGATGGCAGTGAAGCATTCGTACTGAAAGGTTTGACAAGGCGGCGACAAGGCAGCGCGGCGTCAGGAAGGAAACGAACAGGCTGAGAAAAGAGCCAAGCTTCTCTGTACAGATATTTGGATTGTATGAGAAGATTTCGAGACGACATATCGCCTTGCACAGACGAGGCTCAGGTTTATGCACATTTTCACAGGATACAGAGAGCCACCATTCGCCTCCACACGTCGATTATGGAGCTCCCTCTCGTTCAAACTTCGCCCACCTCGAATGCTTCGCCTCAAACCACCGCGGGCGATACTGCTCGCAAACAGGACAATCCTGATGCTCTTCCGGATGCGCGTGGCCATCATCGCTCCCGTCCTGCCGAACACCAGCATGCTCTCGATGAGCCATCTCCAACGACCTAGGACTCGGCCGACGACTCATACTTCCCATGTTCCACCCACTCGCATTCTTCGGTGGACTTGCATCAAGAATCGGACTCAATCCTCCAAATCTGTTCCATGAGATGACAGGCGAAGCCAATGATTTCGGATACTTCGTCTCGAACTTCTTCTGCGAGAGTATGAAAGAGTCGCGAGATGCCGTAAGGAGCGAATTCGGGCAATCGGACGCTTCCTGCGATTCGCGCTGCAAGTGGCCGCGAGCGATCTCGACAGAGTCGCGATGAGATTGAAACTTCAGGTCTTCGGATGCGAGATCATACAGCTTTCGCGGGATACTAGGCGAGGCGGGAAGACTGTTGCGTCGGTTCGGAACGTTGAGATAGTCGCTCGTAGGAGTGCTGACACGAGTAGGTTGGGTAGTCTGAGGTCGAACAGCTGCGAGTAGACTCTTTGCCCGGAGCTCGATTGGCGACTCCGGTTCATCATCGTCTTCTTCATCGACATCCTCTGGATTCGGCGTCTGTGGCTGCGAGGGCTTCGCAGAAGACATTGCACTTTGACGAGCAGTGTTTGGCGGAGCCAAAGGCTGGTCTGCGCTGGAAGTTCGATGCTCTTCAAGACGGCGCCGTGCAGTGTCCATGAGAGGAAGCTATCCTGGCCGGTCCTCGGGCATGTCGTCTGTCAGCTCTTTCTCCCAAGTCCATGTTGTAAGCTTAGTCTTGACTTTCTCCAACATTGGGCTTGGCTCTGTAACGTGCACAGTGGTCTCGTTGCTGGCCATATCATCAATGCCGGAACATTGATCCGCTTCGAGAGTGCCGCCGCTGTTTGCGCTTGAAGGTGGTGACTCTTCCCAGAGCATCTGGATCGTGCCAAGATCAGACTGGACAGTATGCGCGGTCTTGATCGAGCCGGGCTGTACTGAGCTGGCCCTGTATTGCTCTATCGCGTTCTCGTAGACAGTATCGAGCCTTGGAGCCGATGCAGGTCGAACCGATATCGCTGTGAGGGCCGGCCCAGCTGGCGTCGACTTTGATGTAACCAAGCTCGGTGTTCTCATTCGACCTTGCAGCCTGTGAACTTCAGTTGACGAAGCATATCTTCGGTGGTCGTCAGTCTTGGTCATCCTTCGCCCACGCCGTTGCGGCTCGGCCTGTGTATCTGAGACTCGACGTTGCAGGTCTTCGTTGGGTGGTTCGGCTTCGTGAAGGTTGATTGACGGGATATAGAGAGTCTCGTCTCGTGTAGGCAAATCTTCTTCTTTAATCATCGGCAGCTCTGTGACTTCTCCGGACCATTCGTTCACCATGGGCGAGGCATCGTGTCCCATCGTGATTGGACTTGCATCATTGAATGGGCTCGTTATCGAGAACGACTCTGTCTCAGGTTGAGAGGATGGCGTGCCTGATACTGCCTCGTCATCTGCATCAGTGCCTTCGTCTTCAGAGCCTGGGCCCACGGGCGAGTATCCTCTCTCAAGCTCGGACGGATCATTGTCTTCATCCTCGTCTTCACGATGCACTGGAGCTTTGTCGCACCTGTGCGAGGTCTCATGTGGTTCGTGGCTGTATCTTGAGGATCCACTATCGTTGTCGGAGTCGCCTCCCTGCTCTGCGGCCTGCTCATCGGCTTCTTCTTCGGACTTGGAGCTACTGTTTGACGACGAAGCGCCTTCATGGTCGTCTTCGGAAACGTTGTCTTCTTCTTCTTCATCGTCTGCCTCTTTAATTTCTGACTCGTTTGGGCTACTGCTGTCTCGCTCGGATGGAGAGTCGCTTGCTGAGCCTGCGCCACTGGCACTGTCCATGTTGCTACGATTGTCTGCCGCTTCACGCACATGTCTGTTGGGAGGTTCATAGAATGCTTCAATGGCTCGACGCTGATCGGCATATACATCGTCATCCTGTTCTTCGGGACTAATGCGTGATCGTGCAAAGAGCTCGTCTTCGCTGCCGCTGTACGCCTTCGGATCGGTTTGAAGTGCGTCGTTCGATCGCCGCGTTGTGCTACATGACGCCCGTGTTGACCAACCAGATGGATCTGGATCGGCAGCCACACGCCGAATCGCCGCGTCTAAATCCAGCAAAGCTTCGTTGAAACGGGCAGACTTTTTCTGCTTGCCATTGCCAGTTTCTTCACCAGGCGGGCTGGCAGGCGCTGAATGCAAAGCGCTCTTGAGCGGTCTTTTTGCAGGAACGGAAGCAGATCGCGGCTCCGAGTATTGTGTCGTCATCGATGTTCGGCGAGCATCGTCGACTGGAAGAACATGGCTTCTTGTCGAGAAGAACATGGGCGGCTTCTCATCATCAGGTGTATCGTCATAGTCTGCAAGGTCCTTGGCGAGAGCATAATCCGGATTTGTCGTCCTCCACGTGTTGTATGGCGTCAAAGTAGGCATAAAGGCCGCATCTAACTCTTCTTCGTCTGGCTGCTGGTAGGAGAGTTGCGGCGACGGCTCGATCTCACCCGGGGTCTCCACGAGGCACTGTTGTTGGTCAGAAGAATGCCGTCTTCTGTCATGTGCCCGCCCTTCGGAGGTGGTTGGCGGAACCATAGCGGATCGTTCGTTGATATTAGCTTGAGTGCACCCCCGATAACGACACCGGTGCCGTACAAGATCGCTATGAAGCCGGCAATTTCGAGAACCATTGACGCGGTATTAGAAGTGTAGCATGAGCAGAGAGCTCTGAGGTGCAAAAGCTATGACATGCTTGGCCCGAAGAGAAATGAAATAAATGATAGAATCAATGGCGGGATGATGAGAGGATCTGATGATGAACGCAGGCAAGAAGAAGGAGACAAGTCGAGCAGTAGTGGCAGAGGCACAGTTTCCTGCCAAGTGCTCGATACATGGATGTGGGAAGAACAGTTCGATCGGGACGAGTTCGTTCTCAGTCTGGAAGCTGTACTGGGTGGTCGATGCATGGCAGCTTCCTTTAGGGTGTCCATGTCGCGTCAGTCTGTACCGTAAGTGAGTCGATCTAACAGCGAATGGTTGCTATCTCATGACACTGTGAATGCGTATATGTTCTATGTTCATCGAGTGACATAATCGGTCATGGAAGTTTTCATGTTCTTGGTGATGGAGAAGTAGAGAGGGTGAGGTCAAACGTCCAAGACCCTGGCCGACCCCAGAGACGTGGGGCTTGGCGCGGCAGGAGCTCCCCCAGCGCCAGCATGTGATGAAAGCTGGCCCATAACTTTTCTACAATTACATTGTCTTTCGTGCATGAGCACTGAGTTGGCAGAATGAAGGCCTTAGCAGCAGCTTTTGTGGGCTGCGCTACCCTGGCAAATGCTGCTCGGCCTCGAGGTGTGGGGCCTGAATGTAAGTCTACAACTAACACTCGTTCGATCTCACCCTGCCAGCTGAGATTGGTAGGGAAATTCCCCAGAGTTATCTGCAGTCCATACTCCAGTGCGAGCTATCAATCTCTGTATATCCTGTTGGCAGGAAGCCAGATACTCGACATGGCTTATCGATCTCTTAAGCACAACTTGGACTGACATCCCATCCCAGTCGCCAAGTTCTTCGACGAGTCCAAAGACTTCTCCTGTATAACGAATCCAAAGATCACCAATCCCTTTTCACGAGTAAACGACGACTACTGTGATTGCCCCGACGGATCAGACGAGCCTGGCACCGCCGCCTGTGCGCACCTCTCCTCACAGTCACCGCATACACCTGTAGACCCCGCGAACGCCTCGAACGCGTTGCCGGGGTTTTACTGTAAGAACAAGGGGCACGTTCCCAGCTATGTACCATTCACAAATGTCAATGACGGCATTTGCGATTATGAGCTATGCTGTGACGGTAGCGAGGAGTACGAGGGTGTAGGAGGAACGAAGTGCAAGGACAAGTGCGATGAGATTGGCAAGGAATGGAGGAAGCACGATGAGGCACGACAAAAGAGTTTGAGTAACGCGGCGAAGAAGCGTGCAGAGCTGGTCAAAGAAGCCGGAAGAGCACGGAAGCTGGTAGAAGACCGTCTGCAGAGCCTCAGGACAGAGATTGAGGGCGCCGAGATCAAGGTCAAGGATATGGAGCAAGAGCTGAAAGATACACAGAAGAGAGAAGCTGGCAAGACTGTCAAGACGGGGACTGGTGCTACAGGAAAGCTTGGAATACTCAAAGAGCTGGCACGGAACAGAGTGAACGAGCTGAGGGAGAATCTGGTCAACGTCAGAAATGAGTTGACCGGCAGCCGCTCGAGACTGCAGCAACTAGAACAGGTCATGTCAACCTTTAAGGAAGAGTACAACCCGAACTTCAATGACGAAGGTGTAAAGCGAGCCGTCAGAGCGTGGGAGGACTACGCTGCCAGTTTCACCGTCGGCGAAGAGCCAAACGCAGCTACAGAGCGAGACCTGGACGACATCACCAAAGAAGACGCCGAAAACGGCATCAACTGGGACGAATACGCGGATGAAGAAGAAAGCGACACGGACGTCCTCTACTCCTTCACGAACTACTTGCCTCCTTCAGTCCGCGGCTGGGTCGACTCCAAACTCCGCGACCTCCGTCAATCCCTCATCGAAGGCGGCATCCTCGCAGACAACGGCGCAGCCTCTGGCACCGAGAGCAAGAAAGTCACAGACGCCCGAAGCCGCCTTGACGCTGCCAAGAAGGACTTGGAGGGATCTCAGAAATCCCTCCAAGACAATCAGGATGACCTCTCCAAAGATTTCGGCCCCGATGACGTCTTCCGCGCTCTCAAAGGAACTTGCGTCTCCAAGGACTCTGGCGAGTATACATACGAACTCTGCTTTATGGAAAAGACGAATCAGAAGCCGAAGAAGGGAGGCGGTCATACTAACATGGGTTCTTTCAACAGAATCGAGAAGATTATTGTCGACGAGGAACTTCCTGCCAACGGCAAGGGTCTGGGAAGTGGGGAGAGGATTGCTATGAAACATGAGAACGGACAACATTGCTGGAACGGACCGAATCGCAGTACGACTGTGATTCTGGCTTGTTCGGAGGAGAATGAGATCTGGAAGATTTTCGAAGAGGAGAAGTGTGTGTATCGGATGGAGGTGGGCACGCCGGCCGTTTGCGAGGCCAAGCAGAAGAAGGCCGCATCTAGTGGCAAGGATGAGCTTTAGAAGGGCACTCATCAGGCGGCTCTCGGGGCATTCGAAGATGGACCAACAAGATGACGAGGCCCTCTGACGAGTCACAGTACTTCTCCCGACACCTTTCTCGAGCGGCTTGAGACCAGCTGCATCTCCATCGCGATGTTGCAGGACGATTCTGCTACAGGACGCCATGTTGATTACTGACCGTGGCTAGGTGAGCGAGGCGCGTTCTGCCGACAAGAAGGAAGTGTTAGATGAGTTGTATGTATATGTATGCAGGTATCAGTACGAAGTACAATGCAACTCAGAGTGTCATGCAGCTCGAGGTCTGCTGCCGATCTTCGTTGAGAAGATCGAACAGCTGTCCTTGGTGGCAATGAGCTCGAAGCAAGCTGCGAATGTGGAGGAATGCTTCGGCGTATGGGCCAAGGAGTGGACTAAGGAGCTGGAGTGAAATGGACTTCAACTTACCCTAAGCACTCGCACAGCCATGTTCTTGAGCGACTTTTTGGTAACACAAGGAACCTCGGGGAACTTACCGGGAGCATCTGGGAGCGGAAG
The DNA here is from genome assembly GCA_031771865.1 of Nothophaeocryptopus gaeumannii. Classification (NCBI taxonomy): domain Eukaryota; kingdom Fungi; phylum Ascomycota; class Dothideomycetes; order Mycosphaerellales; family Mycosphaerellaceae; genus Nothophaeocryptopus; species Nothophaeocryptopus gaeumannii. Next base: position 823,106 of record JASISA010000009.1, read on the forward strand.
GTAGATTCTCCAAACGAGTTCTCATCGTCTCTGACAGCCTCGACCCCAGTAGAGAGGATCCACTCGGGTCTGCAAGCATGCTGCGGGATACATCGCCTCGGAGAATTGACATCGACGAAGACCGGCTCGGATACGCGAACACACTGCAAGAATCAAACTGCCGAACCATGCTGTCACCTTTGGTTGCAATGACTAAGTGAGCTACGACGACGGACGTCTCGAATCCGCTTCATCGAACGGGTCTGAGATGGGAATACGCCTGTAGAGCAGAAGAAGTGATGCACCAACCAGGTTGTTGGCTACTGCTACTGCATCGCCGACATCAGTATGCAAGACCACTGCATGCAAGAACAGCTGTTGGTCCTCTGACACATATCACAGCTTAGCAGTGCTTCTTGGGTAAAGCTCGATTGTTCGTAGGAACAAGCCTGTCTACAGGTTTGAGATTTCGAGATGCGAACCACAGGTGGAGAACATGCTGGAAAGATATTCACCATGGAATATCCAAGCATCGGGTAAAGCGTCGGATGTTCCGTAACATCTGTTTCCAATGAGGTGGATATCGGAGAGCTCTCGGCGGTGCTGTTCACGAGCTTCTTTTTGAGGCTGCAACGCGAGGTATTCCCAGCTGTTGCCGGTGCACACCATGACTCTCATGAAGAGGTATCCAGCGTTCGGTCGAATCCGGCGATCTGTAACACATTTCTCTTGCCGACGAGGCAGATCTCAGCCAAGTCGGATACGTTCTGGGCCTTCGCTTACTCAAAGGCCGTTTTGCGTCGCACGTTGCCTAATTGAAACGGATACGTCGGTAGGTACGGATGAATGCTCACATCACAAATGAAAACTCCAGCACCGATGCAGGGTCTGACTGTTCACGCCGCTGCCGTAACGAGGCTGTCAGAGTGAATAGCTTCAGGAACTTGCCTCCCGATTCGTGTTGTCGCTGCTGTCCTACAATCTACTGCATGAACGATCGGTTTTGTCAAGTGTCGGCCGTCGCACTTCTTCGGCGCATGACAACTTTCTGTACAGTAGTCTGCACCCAGCACTGCTGCCCAGAGGCTGAGAGCTACATGCAGATTGCAGTCGGCGGCGTAGCTTCTGTGGTATATGCATGTCGGCATCGATATGCAGAATCGCATAACTCTTTTATTGGCTATGGTGGGAGCCATAGTGACTACAATTAAATCATGGGTTCGTCTCTATAGCATAGTGAATGCTAATGCCTTTGTGTTCTACAATACTCTTCATACTTTGTTTGGGTAACGCAGGCACTCCTTGATCTTTTAATTTCATAGCTGAATTCATGAGCTTATACGGAACTTTTGAAAGATTACCTTTATTAGGTGCATTTGCCAGTTCCTACCCTCAGTGACTTGCATGGGTACTGCCGGTTCCTGCAGCTTGCCCTTCGGGCCCCGCCTGCGGCAGCGGCAGTCAGACCGGAGCCAAGCAGTCCTTCTTCAGGGGCAGGTGAAGACTGAAGCGGCTTGTGTTTCGTCAGATTCGCGATCGTGACTGTCTTCAAGCTACTTTCCTCTTTGGTGGAGCTGCTTGGTCTGTACAGTAATTTGAGTCTCGTGAGCTTCATGGTTGATGCCAGATCTTTACCACGCCACTCGCGTGGAGAGATGAATATGTATACTGAGAAGAATTCATATCAATAGCCATTGAGTGTGGCCACCGCAATACTTAATCGCCACTTTCGATATTGAAGGCCTCGCAAGCTGTGCAGCATTGCTGCGCCTCTTCATACGAGTAGTATCAGGTTGTGAGAATCGATCTCTGCGTCTGTTCAGAATCTTGCTCGCGTGCACGTCCATGGTCCGGTCGTTGCACACGCAATCAAAATCGCCCGGAGCAACCGCCGGTGGTCGTGGTGGTGACCACCATTTGACAGTACGATGTCTGGATCATGCGCTTTGATCTGAGACTTTGAGCCTGTGCCTAGCCCAAATGTTGCAAAGACGTTCATCTCTCAAATGAAGCGCAACGGCATCATCCAGATTGTCGTGGGTTGCTGAAGCTCGAGCTTTGACGACTCGTGGTACTAGGTTGCTGGGTAGACGCATCGGGAAGATGCATTTTGGTTCGGCGCGGAGAATCCAGACTGCAGAGGTAGATGGAAGTTTTCAAAATGATTTGTGGTTCTCTGTTATATGCGGCAGCCAAGTCTTGATGGCATTCGGTGCGAAACTGTGGCACAATCAGATCGCATTGCTCGTGATCATGCACGCCGTGCATTCTCTTCATCAGCCTTGTGCGCTCTCGATGCTGTGCCAGCGGGCCGTTTGAATCGTTGTGCACCGGACTTGCGGCACACCAAGATAATGTTTAATGAGGAATGAGGCCAACGGGTCGGAATGAAGCGTTACGCGACAAACGCGAACACAGCGCGCTTGCAAACTCAGAATGGCGTCGTGTGTCTTAACATCACCGATTGATGATTCATCTGTTTTGCACCAGGACGAACGGCGCGAAGAATTCTCTGGACGGAGCGGTGTCCGCAGTGTGAAGCAATTTGCTTTCGTGCGGTGCTCCTGCACAAGATGTTCTATTCCGGTGTCTGATACACCAATTGCGTCTCGCTCCACAGTCGAATCGAACACGTTCAGAGGCCCATGAGGATCGATGAAGCGATTGCCGATGGAGACGTCCCGGATTCGAACCATCCGACCGGGGTGGAATCGTGATCTGTGTTAGGATGCCCTCAACATGTGAGGCACCGGTTCGGGCGGTGATGTTCGGCAAGCCGCAGTTCGGATCGACTGTGAACAATGCGCGTGTCCATGAACGTCCAGAACTTTGATTGCACAGAGGCCGCGATGCACAGGGTCAGATTCGGTGCTGGGTTGGTGCCGTCAGTCACCACGGGGTGAACTTGAAACACCGATAAACTCGAAGAGCAGCTCTGGACAGGCGTTGCCAGCAGGTGAGCAGCGCGCCCAGCTTTTCAGCCTCTTCCAGAAAGCTGCGGTTGGCTGTTGGCCAGCGACTCAGGTGCAGCTAGAGCTGCTGCAAGGTTGTTGCTTCTCAGCAAGGAACGGCACGTCGCTGCTGCCATGCTCTTATTAGGTTCGCGCGTGGGCAGCGAGACGTGAAGGGTGAAGTGACGGGCGCAGCCTGGTCTCCCTGTCACATTGCACAAGGTATCACGCACATAGGAAGTGCAATGCTGCTAATGTCTGCGAATTGACAGCCTGCAAAGGCCAGCATCATGAGCATCATGAGCATCGTCAAATCATGAGCATCGTCAGCTCAGAGCCGTGGGATCCCGCGCGCAGCCTTGCGAAGTTCCTGCGACGAACAAACGGCCAAGCGCCAGGCTCCCGGTGCTGCAAAACGATCAAACCCAGTCAGCGGTTCTTGCACCGGCTGCACGCAAATCATCATCCACGGCCGCTAGAAGTGTGGCCTGCGCTAGATGAGGCGTGCTGAAGCAGCTGATAGGAAGCGCTTCGGGAACCGAAGACGGACCCAGAAAGTGTGCTATGCAGCGTTACCCCTGCGCTGTTTGAGATGCCATTGTGATCATCAGCAGGCGTGAAACGTGAGAGTGAGAGAGAGCTGTCGTGGCCGCCGAGCACATAGAGACGGTCACTGTGGTCTTCTATAAGCTGAACGATCCTATATAGGTGAGAGCATGGCGGGAACTGTCTTGTGGGTGCCTATAAGTGGAAGTTAAGATCGAATAATAAAGGTGCGCATCAAGACGCAAAGGCAATCAGAATCAATGGAGGCAGATTTCAGAGTGCTGTCAAAAGAAGGAGCATCGGAAACTTGAGTGGCCTCCCGAGCGACGTGCCTGCAGTGGCGCGAAGCTTGACCGCGAATTAAGTTGGCCCCTGCATATGAGCCCCCACATTACCCCTGATTAGACGGCATCCCTAGCTTGAAACAATCGGATGTTGGAGAGCAAGGAAACGCAGCGCGGAGAACGGACAGAGAGGTGGGAGGTGATGTCCAAGACGTCGCTAGTGAGGCGCGCTGAGGTCTAGAGGGATGAGCCTACGGCGGCTCGTTCTGCGTGTGAGAAAGTGGAAAGATTCTTCGATCCTCACCTCTCTGCGCACGGCTGCTATTGATGATACAGGCCTCTGCGATATTGGCCTCAGCCACGGTACAACCTCGCTGACGTCGACGCCGCGAAATGAAATTGCACGCACCGCTGTGCCCTGGGACCAAGCTGCCGTCGGCTCTTTGGTAGTGGACAGACGCACCCGACGGTAGAGAGTTCCGCGCTTGACTGCGGCTTCTCTGATCCGCGCCAGCACTTGCAAACGTTCGCTAGCACATCACACGTCCAGTGCACTCCTGCACCAAGGACGCGTTTTGCCTCGCTACCCTTCCTCCCAAATCCTCACCGCACTCACCACCACCGAACGACACGCCCGCCCCGACTCCGCCCCAGACGACCATATTCATAGCGCACGGCTGTGTACACCCCGAACCACGCGAGAGCATCGAACAGCGCCGAAGCAATCGGACCCTCGAAGTTGTTTGTGTGCGGTTGGACCACATTCCGCTGCAGCATTGAGCATCGACGCTCGGGTACGCACATTGCCTGCTGCACACACGACCACCCCGGCGACACTCTCTGCCAAACACGCCGTCGACCCCGAGTACACAACGCGCAGACGTCGGGACTTTTGCAGTATCTCAGTCTGCCCGTCGGCGATGCTCACACCACCATCTTCATATATTCGGAAGCACGCGACATAGGAGCAGCGCTCTGGAGGCAGAGCAGAAGCAGAAGCTGCTGCTAGCACCTCGTACGCTGACAGGAGCCTGCGTCTTCGGACAGACCGAGTCCACTTCACCGCGTGCGCTGGAGGTCGCGCCGCGGTGTCCACAGTGTCTTAAGGCTACTCTGACCCGTTCTCAACCCACGTTCGTTAGTACGTAATGCCTTCCCCCTCGCCAATGCCTGTTGCATCTCAGTATGGTCGATGATTCGCTTGTCTGGGCGCGTATGTCGCTACAACCACCCAGTACTGACTTTTTCAGGCACCGCCATGAACAAATTTCTCAAGAAAAAGGCCACCGACGGCCCGGTAGCCAACGATGAAGCGCTCCACGTGCTCTCAAACCCACCCTCGCCGACCCTGAAGAAAGCGCCCACTACTAGCAGATGGAAGAAGAGCAAGAAAGCTCAACCCGACCTGAAGCCGCAGCTCGATCTCTCCTGCGCGCTACCGTCATCTGACGAGTTTCGAACAAGCCTGATAATGCCAAGTCTTTCGACTCGATTCAGCATGCTCCGCGAGCAGGACGACCCGAAATCATTGCTTGGCAAGGCCAGTGATGACAGCGTGCTACCGCCTAGGAGGAAGTCACGGATGGCAGAATATGGCTATGGCGCAACTGGACTTGCAGACATTGCCGAGGTCTCCTCCATCCACGGATCCATTCGGCCGCCATTCATCCATAGTGGCCGTGAACCATCTTATATTTCAGAAGATGGCTACGGCAGTGAAGCTGATGCACATGCTGCGAGCATCATGAGTCGGTCACGACCTGGGGAAGGTAACATACTTTTCGGTGGTCGGCAAAAAGTATACAAGATCCCAGGCAGTGGCACAAACTCAACCCGCAGCTTGGGCAAGCTTGTGTACCAGGACGATGTGGGCATGTCGGCCTTTCAGAAGTATCGGCATGAGCGCGAGCGTGACGAACACGAGAGCGACTTCCCACGACCTTCCGATGAAATTCAAGGGTTTGACTTTGGGTTGGAGAAGGTAGAGCCCGACGACCAGGATGATGATGGACAGCACTCTTTGCCGAACGACTCCGCAAAGGGCCTGTCACACTCACCGTCACTGTCTTCACATGACAGAAAAAGGTCGACAACCTCATCCGATGCGCGTTCCATCGCAAGATCGTCGACTGCGGCCACGTCTGTAGCCTCACAGCCCATTGCGAGCGCGGCTCCGTCGCCTGCTCATGCACCTGTGGGAGGCATGGCTCCACCCCTAGCCTCTGCACCGCTTCTAGACAGGTCAAATACCAAAACGCGGAGATTATACGAACAGGGTTTGGACCAACACATGCAAGAACAGCAGACTTCGGCCATTAGTCGCTTGAACTCAATTCAGCGACAGCGGGCCATGAGTGGGAAGAATGCACCTCCCTTTCTGCACAGCGTTAAGAGCGCTGGCAATCTGCAGGACCGGTCCTACCAGCCAGTCTATGCGTTGAGAGGGCAGTCGCCCCCGCTGACATCGCCATTGCCACATTTGACAACATTTGGCTCGATTAAGCATGCAAGCTCTGGTTTGCCAAGTCCCATGGCCAGCGGACCGCAGTCACCAATCGATTCGACATCCGATGAAACTAATGTACTCGGTCAAGCACTGGATCCAGCCGATAGGGGCAAAGCAACTGCCATGGGCGCCTTCAACAAGCCTGCTCAAGCTTTCGATGAGAATCAGTACTTGGAGCGCCAAAAAGCATTGCAACGATCAACATCGAGCGCAGCTGTGAAGGCCAAGGCTGCGCCTCCATCAGCATTCCAGCAACGTTCTCAGCGCTCTGAAGAAAACCAGCACAACCAGAAGCCGGATCACTCTCCTGACCTCTCCAGCCGTGCAAGATCTCAATCCGACGCGCCAAGGAAGCATGAGGCAACAAGAGCCTACAATGTTTTCCAAAATGCTGTTAATCAAATTTCTGCAACGACCACGGCTCCACCTGCCCCAAGCAAGTCACCTCTGCCGGAGACCCATCGTACATTCTTTGGCAATATTAGCGCGAGCGAGGATGAGGACGAAGACGAGGACGAATCGCAAATTGCGAATTCCTTCAACCAGCCAGAATACGGCTATGGCGGATATCAGTCAAAATGGCAACCGACACCTCTTCCATCCGTGTCTGAGCACCCAGCGCTGAGGAGGAAGAAGTCGAAAGCGAGCCTAGCAGAGGAGCCCGAGGAGGACGAGGAGAAAGATGTCCGTCAAGTGCCGTCCTTTCGATCGTTACGAAGCGAGGCCGCGTACGCTGGTGCTGAGTGGACGAACGACCTGGACTCCCCAACTCTAGGACCGCAGCAACAGTCTGTAAATGGCATCAACGGCATGGTCCACCATCTGCGCCAGCGGAGCAATCAGTCATCAGTGTATCCAGCTGACGAATTCATCCTCCGCGATGAGGTTCCTCAGGTGCCGGACGTGCCATGGAACGCCAAGAAAACAGACTCGTACGGCCAGCATCTGAGCAATCATCTCGACACTCAGGCGTCGACGCGAGGCTCTCACTATACAGCATCAAATCCATGGGATCTAGATGACATCGTGGACGTTCGCCGCAGCGACATCAGCCCAGTCGATGAGCCGTCATATTTGATGGTTCGCCCCGAGCGGCAATCTGAGGTCTCCCTCTACCAAGAAGACGTCTCAGCAATAAGAGCACCCATCACTCGCAAAGAATCGGAGACTTCCATCGCACCAGGCGATCTCGCGACTTGGCAGCAAGAACTGCGAAAACAGCACACTCGCGATCCAAGCAACGCTACTCTGCAAGAACGAGACGCTTTCTCAAGGGAGCTTGCAGCCAGACGCGATGCTGTAAGGGAGAATTTGAAGAGTGTTGTAGAAACAAACCACTCGAGAGCCGGCAGCCCGGTACCTCCAGTCGGTATTACGCCAAAGCAGAGCAACAACGGAAGCCTAAGGTCATTTGGCATGCTTGGAAGACAATCTAGCAGAGAGTCTCTCGCCAATGCCCGCGATCAACAGCCAAAGGGTTTGAAGCCTCAAGGCGATAGATCACCGTATAGCTTCGACTCACGACCCAGGGGTAACTCCTCGCCGCGACCGCCAATGCCTCCTACTTCGCAACACCCTGCATTCAAGAACGATCCATTGGACGAGCCGTTCGATTTCCCAACAGAACGCCAGCTCGCCTCCAGTCGGTCGACGCTGATTCGAGCCTCGCGTAGCAGGAGTCGTTCTAACTCGGCGGCAACTGGTCGTTCGCGCAGCCGGACTGGTCCATATCGAGATGATTTGGAGCGAGCCATGATTGAGGGTCATGGCTCGACTGCTATGGCGTATGAGATCACACCGGAAGCCTCGCCAGCAATCGTCTCGTCTGCCCGGAACAGTGACGAAAAAGTTGGAATGCAGACCTATTTCGATCAGAAGCAAGGCGGGTACTCACGAGGTGGAGCAACAGGCGCAACGCCCGCACAGCTAGCGCCAAATGTATATACCCCAGGCCGACCAGTTCCTGTCGCAAATGCGTACATTCAGAACCCGACGCCGCCGCTCTCTGGATCAAGCCCTGCTATCAGTCCGGCTGCTTTCTCGCCTCCTCTGCAAGGACAGCGCTCCGGTGCTCCTCTGCGCAAGAAGACCATTTCCAAGGCAGCAATTTCCGAGCCGACGCTCATATCCTCAACCTCCAACGTGGATACTATTGATCTGCCAGAAGGTGCCTCGCTCAAGAATGGCATGGATGATCCCCCGCCAATCCCACCAATCAACCCACGCCGCCGTGGTACCCGCAAGCTCTTTGGCAAAGGTGCCAAAGACACGGAGATGGAGAACCTGGTGCCCCAGCTGGCCACGCAGTCTGACCCGAACCTCCTACCAGCGTCCTTTTCACTGGGCGATACCCACTTCCCACCGAGCAGTGTAGTCCGAATGCCCCCGAGGCAGGAATTCGTCGACAAGTCGCCGGCAGTGCAACAGTACGGCTTCAGCCCGGCTGGCTCACCAGAGCGTGCTCCGCGAGGACCAACTTGCGCGGTCACTGCTCCATCAGTGGAGGGCGGCATGTTCTGATGACCATCGACCACCGCAGCTTAGATCCGAGATCAGCATCGGCCGTCGAGGGCGAAAGCACGAATAGACGGTCGTCGGCAGCAATGCTATCAATAACAACTAACTCTTCGATTCAATGTATAACACTTGTACAAGGGAGGCTCTTTTATTTTGGCCACGGAGCTTCGAAGCTGGGTGCAAAAGTGGAGGAAGCGAAGGTGGGGGTAATGTCTTACCAACGACACCGCTCTTACTGGTACTTCACGACTGCACAGCTGCTTCTAAAGTATGACGGAACGAGACTATGGATTCGACAGGCGATGATTCTTTTTCTACTACGACGCACAGGCATAGCGGCGCAGGAATGGAGGCTGTCTCAAAGAAGGTAACAAGGGGCGAGCAAGGAAGTGCAGTGTGCGTGTGAACATTGAAGCTTTTGTGTCTTGAATTTAGAGACCTGCACGATACCACCAGAAGTACTTTGTCGTTTTTTAAACTGTAGTTTTGATAGGTAGAGAGTTAGTATCACTACCTTAGTGTGTGACAAAAGAGGATTGATCAAACGAAGATGCAGAACAGGTTTCGTAAGTGTCGTGTGCCCCTCTTTCATCTATGCCTGTCGATCTAGATCGTGATGTCTTTCTATATGGATGATTGCTGGTCACGAAAACGATATGCCACTGTCTTCGTCCTTCACTGCTTGCCGTGGCAAACACGCTTCGGGATTCCCATCTTCTATGTCTCCTTCCGTAACTTCGCTTTCCCTTGATTTTCCAACATCCTCGGCCAACCCAGCAACCCATAGCCACCGACCATGTGCCACACCGAAATATCCATCCACACATGCGGACATTCGCAAGCAGTGACTATTCCCTGTGCGTCGGACTCGGAAACCCTGGGTTGGTGTTGCCAACGGCCCACGAGCAATACAGGGTCTGAGCTGAGGGTTCAGGCTGTTTGTGCAGAATGCTCGAGAGTGAAGAGCAGTGCCGAGGGGTTTGTCAATCTGGACAAGGTGAGGAGCTTGCCGGAGGATGAGAATTGTGGGAATCCGAGGGAGGTGGCGGGTAAGAGGGGAAGGGGGTGTTGGGTTATGTGAGCGGTATAGGTGAGGCAGGTGCGCGGCGGCAGTTGTCTCGGGCTGAATTCGTGTCCAGCGGATAGGAAACGCATTCTAGGGTGCGAGAAGATGCTGTAATGTCTCTTCAAGTCCCTTGACTCCAAGCCGCAGGCCTCAATTCCGTATCCAACGCCGTCTCGACATATTCCCCCCTCTCCCTATGCTGCTGCTTCAACTTCTTCTCCGTCTTCATAAACTCCCTTATTCCAATCGGTATCCCCGCCAGTGGATCTGCATCCTCGCCAGCGTCAACAGGTGTCTGCATCGCCTCCAAAGGCGCACTATCCGTCCACAGCGTCTCGCTTCCTCCCCCGTCGTCATCCATGCTGATCGCCGCGTGCGTCGGCATTCCCGACTCTTGTGCCATCATGCCAGTCGCTTGGCCTGATGTGCGTTGCTCAATCAGCTTCTGTCTCGCCTCCTTCATCTTCATCGCATATTCCTCCAACTCCTCCCGGAACCTCTCCCATACGCAGTTCACGCAGCCGGACATACAGCAGTTGTCCGGCTCTTCTGGCTTAGGCGGTACAATCACACCCGCTATGATTTGGCTGGCGCTCTCAGCTTGTCGACGACGTTCTTCGGCATCTTGGTGCCGGTCTCCGAAGACTTTCTTCGCGCGAACGAGAGTTTGTTCTTTGGCTGTTAGGGGGATGGCGTCTTCGGGTGAGGGGTCCGCGTAGGGACGATCGATGTGTTGGCGCTCGGCGTGGAGGGGCGCGTCGAGGGCGTCGGCGGTGTAGCCTTGGAAGGTGGAGGGGAGAGAACCCGTGGTTGGGTCGTTCTCATCGTTGTATCTGGTAGATACGCTGAAGCGTCGCGATTGAGGCCATCTTGAGAGATTCTTTCTGAGGCATGGGTGATTTCGAGGTATTGCTCTTGTGAGAGCGCGATGCGCTGGTCGCATAGTTCTCTGAGAGCATAGCGAAGAGAAAGATGAAGTGTGCCGCTGGAGGGCGATATGGAATCTCGAACAGTGACGTCTGCGGCTCTGCGATGAGTGATCCCTGCCTTCGAGGTCAGCAGGATTGACCGCACCTCTCTTGCTCGACAACAACACACATCGCCTTCTCCATCTGACCTCTTCTCTTGTCCTCGCCTGCAACGTTTCATGCCATATCCAATCCCCGCCAGATCTGATCGAACTCTGGAAGTTTGGGTAGTCTTCGCGGTTCTGTAAAATCTCCAGACAATTCTAGGGCGCTCCATTGGAGGATGTCGCGACGGGCGGATCTACCAAGCTGGCGGGCGAAAAGCTGTGGCTATTGTTCAGACAGACTTCTGCGAAGTAGAGGTCGATGCTACCGCGTTGCATTTGAGTAACTGCTGCCGCCGATGCGGTGTCCTTGTCGGCACCAACCTCCACGGCGCTGGAAAGACCCAGAATCGCCGATTGCCTTGGGTAACGGACGATGATTTTGCAAGCCTCGGTGAAGCGAGCTGTAGCCTGGAACGACATCTTCTGAGGATCGAACGAGCGAATGTAATGCAGGTTCTCCGCAAAAGCGCGCTGCCATTTGGTCACCGGCTGGCGTTCTAAGATCTCCACCTGGGCAGAAGCGACGCGCTGCTCCTCTTCGAAATCGTATGCCTTGAAACTGCTGCCGAGCTCCTCGGTCCATGTTTCAACTACATCTATCAGGCTTCTCAAAACAATCAGACGGTCCTGGATATCCTGGACACAGGGATTCTCGGCCCCTTGCGATTGATGTATAGCCATCTGTCTCGGTGGCGCCGTCCGCTGGATGGTTTCTACTTCCCTGCTGTCCGGATGCGGCGTCGCTTTCGCCGCACTCTTGCTCGCCGCTGTAGAGGACCCATCTTGATCGGAGGCCTTGGATATTCCTGGCACTGCCGAGTTCCAGGTCCAGAAGCCAGCCATTTCTCACCATTGACGATCGATCACCAAGGCAAAGCCAAGCAACAGGCGACAAGCAATAGATATGGGTTTCCCACCAGCTGAAATCGCAGATCTAGGCTTATTCACTAGTCATGTTCGGCATGCCGATGGACCTGGCCGTGCTGTCGTTTTCACGAAGCGCACAACCTCAACATCCCAACCCAAGTTCCAGGCTTTCCTCCTCTACGGGTGCGCATACCTTGCGGGTCGCCGACGCACAGCTTACAGGCTACCGCGTGACCTTGTTGCCCTGAAGCATCCAAATTTACATGCACCGGCTTTTGGTTGGGACCTGAGGGCACGGCACGTAAGCATGAGCTTCACAGCGAACCCCACCAAGGCAAAGACGCTCGTTGGCTGCTTGATGACCCAACCACTGTCGAAAGCTCCGCACGACCTAGTCACCAAGATTCGCAACATTTCAGACCATGCGGTCGGATTAAGGGCGTCTTCTTTGATTTGTAGCACCTTGTTGCATATTCGAGGACATGCAACGTCAGCAAAGCTACAAGTTGCAGAAAAGATGATTTCGCAGTAAGTGTACTGCCCGTGCGACCCCATATAATTCTCGGATCTCCTTCATTCTTAAAGATTGTTCTCTACCTACCTTTCCACCCTCCAGCCCGAACATACTCACCGTACAGTCAACATGAAGAGTACTGCGCTCACATCCGGCCTTACGGCTGTCGGGCCCGCTTCTATGCCAGCAGTCACCGCGACTTACGATCAGCCAGCCTCTGCCGCTGGGTTTACTACCATATACCGTCCCCATAAAGGACCGGGGAATTACTTCGGACAGTCTGCTGCTACCGATAATGACTTTCCTCATGCTTCCAGTGCCACCGTTTCTGTTGCCGATGCTCTGACTTCCACCCAGAAGGTCCGAGATGTCAAAGCTACTCCATCTGCTGTGGCGGACCTCTTGTCTGCGCTCGCGCCAGGTGTCGATCAACAGGTGAGCACTCTGGTTGAGGTTCCTACCACTGCAGTCGCGTCGACATCGGAAGAGGCAACTCATCTCACCTCATCAGTCTCACGGCCCAAGACTTCCTCAAGTGCGCTACCCGGTGAGGTCCCATCCCACCACCCGTGGGACCTCACCCAACATGCCAAGCCTACTTTCCATCAAACACCCGGCCGCCACGGCGACATGTTCCCAACCCTGCCTTCAACTCTGGCTACGGTTGTTGGAGACTCTTCCACTACTAAGGTACTTCCGATGCTGCGTGACCGGGACGTAGAGAACACAAAACCACACAAGGACGATCAAGATGCCTATTCCAAAACATCCTCGGGCAATTCCAACCCCTACTGCGACCAGGTCGATCGAGACTTTGACAAGCTTGAGAAGCTTCAGAAAAAGATCGAGCACGCCAACCAACTGGATTACAACAAGAAACTCCGGGAGAACTGGATCGGCGATCTCAAGGCTCTCAGAGGTGACATGGATAAGATATACACCAAGGGTCTCAAGTGTGAGTCGACTGTAGCGAACAAAGTGAAGCGAGATGTCCCTCCACTACCACCTGTTGAGGAAAACCACCCACTCAGCATCGAGCTACCTAACGATGCCCGCGAGTACGGCAAGAAACTCGGACTCACCAGCCTGGACTTCTCAGCTGCTGATGGCGACTCTTTTCAAAACGCAACAGACTTGAATGGTGGCCATCTCGACGCCGATCGCTGCCACAATCTTGAGGAGTACCGTGAGACAATCGGGAATGATCTTGAGTCTCTCAACGACCACTGGCGGCACAAGCACATCAACACTACCCCTGGAGTCGAGCCTGACTACGCAGCAGCAGAGCAATACAGACACGATGATCAGTGTATTCAAGAGCTGTGGAAAGCTTTGAGACTCACGGATCGCAATGTGCTGTTCTTCCAGGGGAGGGCTTGTGACGCATTCGATCTGGGACTGGTTGAGAGTGATCCTCTTTCTGGGTTTGGGCCTAAGCATGTTCGTCGGGCTGAAGACGTGACTCTTTCTGACCCGAGCGAGATTCAAGCTAAAATCTTGGCAATGTCTGATGCATACAAGCAGTTCGCAAAGCTCGTCAATGTCAGCGAGCCGAAGCCAGTCATGGGACCTGCTTTTGCCAACTCGATCGAACGAACTCCCGCTTCCGAGCAGCCTCCTGCCGACGACTATGATCGTTGCTCTCCAGAGTGGATCGAAGCTGTCAACCAGCGCGCCGTTGAGATGAAGTCTCATCTGATCATCGACTGCTTGCCAGCCGACAAACCTTCTGAGAAGCCTCACTTGGCTGTCAAGAGATCATCAGACCCCTCGACTCCCGTCGAGTTCGTCAAAGGTCAAGCCATCGATGCCGTGCTCCTCTTCAACAAGATCAAGGACGAGCTCTTGGACGCAGCCAAAAATACGAACGGCACGGTTGCTTGGAACGCTACCGCCCACAACATCGCTGAAGACGTCAAGAAGCAACTTGAGGACTCCAAGGTCGACCTCATCAAGGGTCCAGGCGTCGACGCGATCATCCTCCACGGCGAAATTCAGAACAAGCTCGAGAACGCGGCGAAGGGAACTGGCCTGGGCGAGGATGCTGCGACTTTCAACACCACCGTACGCGCCATCGTCGACGACATCAAGGGCCATTTCGCACAACCCAAGGACGATTCGAACGAGCCTCAGAAAGACATCGACGCCCCTGCCCAGCTCCCCAAGATTTCCAAGCGCGATCTCACCGCTACTCCCTCAGAGCAAGACATCGCCGCCCCTCAACAAACCTCTATCAACGTCTCCAAGCGCAACCTCGCCCGCATCCTGGCCTCCCAACAAAATCCACCCGCCGCAGAAACTTCTACCCCAGGCACAGAAACCGTCCTCATCGACTTTAAGGGCGAAAAAGTTCGCTCCTACGACACAACCCTTACCAAAACCATCACCCCCGACCATCCCGCCGATGGTTCACCTACCACCCTTGACATGATTATTGAAACTCCTGCACCACCTCCTCCTCCTCCGGGATATATCGGACCGATGGAGGAATTCAAAGATGTCATGACTGGTTCTAACCCTTGGAATGTGCCCAATGTCATTTGGGATTAATACGAAGAATTCGGGGATTTGCTGATTCTTGGAAATGGGGAGGGGATTGTTGATTTTTTTTTGAAGAGGTGCCGGGGGTTTGGAGGAATGTGAAGAGGAGTGTGAAGGGTGTTGTGGTCTTGGGGGGAAGGAGATTGGATATGGATGCGGATGCGGATGAAAATGTGATAGATCGGGGAGGTTGCTGATGAGAAGGATAGGAATGGATGGGGTTCAGGTGTAACTTATTTATGTATACGGGATTTTTGCTGAGAGAATCACGAGATAGCTTGACTCTCGTATAGGATTTATAAGGGGCGTGTCTGTCTTGTGTGCTGTGCTGCCTTCTGGGCCTTTTTGGTATGTGCGGGTCTCCCTTCCCTCTTTGTGGGAACATGTCTCGTGCTCGAGAGCTCTTGGGAATGCCAACGTCCGACCATCTCGGTGTGTTAGAGCCGGGACGTGGTACTGACTCTCTGATGGTGAGCAGACGGAAGTAAAATTGAAATGTTGGGGTTGGGGGGTTCTGGGCTCGTTCGAATGTTCATTTCATCTCTCCACCTCCCAGGCGCTTTCTTTGAGCTTTTCTTTTGGTGAACTCCTGAACGCCTCGCTGAAATCAAATCACAGATGCGCGTGAGTTCGCGCTGGTGCTCCATTCGTCAAAAGACCCATCCATGGAACGTCTCTACCCTCTCGCGTTTCTGATGCTGTCGCGCTCGGCCGGGTTGTATCTACCATCATATCAGTATTTGCCCATTCACTTTTGCATAAGTCTCATCAGTGCGTACCGCAGCAGCTTCTCGATCAGATCCACATGCGTCAACATCATGCGCCGACAGCAGTATCGGTTCAGTCCTAGCTGATCCATCGCATCTCTGTTCATTATCCCGTCAGCACCTCTTCTCGTAGCGAATCGTAAATCACGCCAAGTATCATCATCAAATCTCGTAGCAGCCGCATATATCAGAGCAGAATTGCTATTTGCTGCTCCAGATTCCTCTCTTCGTCTTTCCCTTCCTCTTTCTGATGATCGATGCTGGTTTTGGTGCGGTGGGGGATTGGCATACCCGTCTCCAATCAAATCGCCAGACCCGTCGTCCTTGACTGTGTTGATGATCTCGATGTACCGTTCGTAGAGGTCGGCGATCACCTGTTTGGGGTGCGTTGTCAGTAGGCAGCCGATTCGGAGGTTTCTGCGGTGGAGGATTTACCTTGCCGCAGGAGAAGCAGCGTATTGGGATGATCATGGTCGCGGTCGGGGAGGTGTTCTGATTACGATGGAGCTGTTTGAAGGGGGGCAAAGGGTGCTGTGGTCGTTGTCGCGGCGTTCAAGGTATTCGCGATGTTCTTTGAAAGAGATGCGGCCGCTAAAGTTCGCGACGGATGGTCCGTGCGCAACTTTTTCTACGAAGAAAGCTAAATCGCGCACACGATCAGTTGAGCATTCACTTTCACAACACCCTCGCTTTGTGTCTCGTGATTGTCAGTTGCGTCAGTCTAGAAGGGTCATACCATGGCGAAAGACAAGGAAAGAAAGAGGAAGCTCGAACAGGAGCAGAACGAGCAGAGTGCGACGCCCAAACGACTGAAGAAGTCGCAGACCACCTCGGTGAAGACGAATGGAGATGCGAACACTTCGACCCCTAAGGACAACACACCGAAGCAATCCACAGAGTCGCCTCAATTGAGTCGAAAGGATCGGAAGGCTGCGAAGAATGCCAAAGACGGCAATGTCGATCCCAGCCCAGCGCCTACGAAATCCGCCAGCAACGATGCTCCATCACCCTCGAAGCCTGCAGTTGATCCGCCAACAAACGACGAGGCCGCTGCGAAGAAGGCCAAGAAGGCAGCAAAGAAACAAAGACGACAAGAAGAGCAGGATCAGGCGTTGATAAGAGTCGAGACGCACGAGAGCGCTTCAGTAGACGGAGGTAAAAGCACATATTCTAAGGGCGAGAAGGGCGAGAAACGCAATAAGCAGCGATCTTGGGAAAAGAAAGCTAGGAGAAAAGTGGATCGGGAGATAAAAGCTGGTCTGAGAGAGGACGAGGAGCTCACTGCTCCGAACAAGAATGGCTGGTGGTTGTCGCCTCCATCGGCAGGTCGATACCTTGACCAAGATCCTATCTTCGTGCGGGATGAAAATTGTGATGAATTCCTGATTGCTGCCACTGTGCGTGAAGTTCAGCTTCTTCATCTCGACTCCTCATTGATCGCGCGGACCCATATCGTGCCAGACGGCAGAAGCGTGACTTGCTTCTCACTTAGCGCTAGCTATCCGGATCATGTCGACATCGCGTACGACAATGGGGCCAAGGTGCAGTGGGACTGGACCACTGGGGTGACGGTCAAGAGCACATACCCAGGGCAGGAGACTGTAATGGCTATGGCCACCGCCGCTGTGGACGATGGTCAGACAGCAGCGTTTTACATCGCACGCACACAGGGCACCTATAGCATTATTGGAGGCAGGAAGTCGATGTACTCCACATATCGGCGCTTGCGAACTATACAAATCTTGGACTTTGCGTCGTACATTATCTGTCTGGGGCCTACAGCTCTGGTTCTTGGCCGAAGGAAAGAAGGTGGCCACGCTGGCGACTACATCTGGCTTGAGATTCCCATCACTGTCCCATTGCAATGTGTTGATGCAAGATTGGTGATTGCTCCTGGCAAAAGTCCGCGACCCGACCTCATGCTTGCTGTGGGCAACGCGAACGGCCAGATCCATCTCTATTCGGACGTCCAATCACTCTTCGCGTCACCAGACAAGGTGGAGCTTCCTCAACCTCGGACTCTGCACTGGCATCGCGAAGCTGTGTCTTCGGTCAAGTTTTCCCGCGATGGCAACTACCTGATCTCCGGTGGCCGGGAGTCTGTTCTGGTAATATGGCAGCTGCAGACTGGAAACAAACAATACTTGCCACATTTGACATCGGAAATCGAGCGGGTGGTTGTGTCGCCCAATGGTACTCAATACGCACTGCAGATGGGCGATAATTCTATCATGATACTCAGCACGAGCGAGCTGAAACCGATAGCGAATTTCGCGGGCTTGCAGCTACCCACCATGACAGAGCAGCTTGCTCTTGAAGAGGCTGAACTGCCGCCTGCCATCATTCTGCTTCATCCAAACGACCCTCACCAGCTACTGCTCACGGTGCCCTCGACTCAGCCGAAGACTTCCAAGGACATCTCAACTCGGCCATTCCTCCAGGCTTTCGATGTTCGAAATGCACGTCACATCAGCAGGCAAGCTTTGACTCGAAACAATGTAACGGACTTCAGCTTGGGCCCTGAAGGCACAGCTATCATGCCTCCAGATGTCAATCTCCTCGCTGTTAGCGCCGATGGAAACTGGCTCGCCACAGTAGACGAATGGATCCCTCCAGCATCAGATCTGGAGCATGCTATTCCAAAAACCACTGGTCTACAAGCGGAGGATTTGATTGATGTCAAGGAGCAGCAGGAGAAGAGGAGAGAAGTGTACCTCAAGTTCTGGCGATGGGACGTCCCGCAAGGCATCTGGACATTGAGCACAAGAGCCGATGGGCCCCATGCTCACTCGCCCAATGCTGACCTTGGATCTGGCGCTGGACGTATATTGCAGCTCAAGTCTGACCCTGCCTCCGATGGATTCGCGACTGTAGGTGAAGATGGTCTTGTCAAGCTCTGGAGGCCGAAGACGCGTACAAGGCACGGCGTGCCTCTGAGAGAGCAAGACGGTGGTGATATGGTCGAATGGGTGTGCAAGCGAACGATCTCGCTTCCCGTCTCTACCGATGTTGAAGAGCGCGCAGACTCTCCAATGGAAGGCGCCGAAGAGCCTGAGAAGATCTCCGCCGTGGTCGAAGCCTGCCTGGCCTTCTCGGCAGATGGGTCAATGCTTGCCTGCAGCCTCGTCACAGCTGACCAAGACACCCATCCGCTCATCCATTTCATATTCCCTCAGGATGGCGTTCTCAAAGACATCAAATCCAGCATCATCCCGGCGGATCAAGATGTGAAGGATTTCGGCTTCCTTGACCACTACTTGATCGTCCTCACATATACGAGTATCCGTGTCTGGAACCTCGTCGACGACAGTCATCATTACACCATCACGCTGAAAGGTCATCCGGAAGACCAGGAACAAGCTCGCCTGGCCGTTAATCCGACTGACGATACTTTCGCAGTAGTCTCTACGATTCCCAACCCGGAGAACCCGAATGATAGTGACGCGACGACCCCTCTGCTTGAAGTCTTCCGCCCCACGCTGAACGACAATATCTTTGAAGCGGAGTTGGAAATCATGCCTGCTGCGCTGTTGACTGGGAAGAGTGCGCGTGGATATACGATTTTGTTCGAAGACGGAACCATCAGATCTCTCACAAGCGCTATCCCATCGTCAAGAGATCGACGCCTTTCAACTGCCACCACTGCTCCCTCCGAGCTCGATGATACTGTTGCTGGCGCAGAGGATATTATTGAAGATGAGACTCCTTCTGCTTTGGCTTTACTGCAATCGAACGAGGAAGATGTCGAGATGGCGAAGACGTTCGGTCCGCTTGTTATTGATGATGGAGAGGACGACAGGCCTGTAGTCAGGCCGGAACAGTTGGCTAGCATTTTTGATGTTGGGAGTGGAGTGGCCATGCCTAATGTTCGGGATATGTTTCAGAGTGTTGTTGGGTTGTATGCGAGGAAGCCGAGAAGGGTTGTTGAGATGGAATTGTAGAAGAAGAAGATCCAGAAGAAGAGGAATGGAAGCGACGTGTCGGGCTGCAGAGTTACTTTTCTCTCAGTGCTCGTGACCTCTTGAAGAGATCGAGGGCTATTTGAAAAGCTGGGAGAGCTACGTGATGTCGAGAAACGTTCAAGTTCTGCTGGAAGTTCGCGCGTTGATTCGTGTAGGTTCGACGTCTCGCACTGGGTGGCTCTGTGCGTGGTGTTTCCGGTGGCCTCTCGGAAGCTTTCATCTGATTGGTCTGTGCCTTTGACGGTGCTGCTCCAGCGCCCAAACAGCGCCAAGCAGCACCGTCAAGCTGCATATGCAGTAGCTCTATGCACGATCAAGCCTCACAGCCTTGCGCCCTGTTGATGGATGGAAATTAGCACCGTCAAATGCGCTGACCTCTTCATAGTATAAGAGATATGCACTTCGGCACCCACAAGCATGAGACTTTTGATCTGATCTCCTTCACAAAGGCACACACCACCAGATTGCATCTTCAATGGAATCGTCGCATTTCATGGGCTCGGAAGCATGGCTCGCAGACGCCGAGGAGAGCATTGGCCGCACCTCTTCGAAACGGAAAATCTTTGCTTGCGACTTCCAATGTGGCGATGAGTTCACCACCGAGCGAGCGATGAAGCGACACCTTCGGGAGAGCCCAAAACACAGCGACCCCAGTATGTTGAACAAGGCTTATTGCGATGTCTGTCCACAAACGTTCTCACGCGAGCATGGCAAGAAGCGACACATGGACGAAAGGCACGGGGGGTTGAGGCGCAAGAGTCGAAACTCCAACGCGGTTGTAACTTCTGAGATCTCCTCGTTCTCAGGACCTACGTTGCAAGCTAGCAGTTTGGGCTACTACGCAGGCTCAGAACTTGATCCAATTGTAGAATCAGCGAAGCAAGCAGAAGATCTGCGACCGTGGCCCCGACCGCCGTTGCACAGGACGCAGAGCTCCGAGGCTCTTCATGGAGGTCATCAAACGCTGCAGTCTGTAAAGACCCATTCCATCACTGATCTCAGGCACAAAGCATTCGAAGATACATTGTCAACATTGACGGAAACCGAAGATAGTGAAGCACTTTTGATATTCGCACGCCAAAAGAACACAAGGAACGTCTTTCAGCGCCTGAAATGCATACTGTGCAATCAGGCATTCGAATATGGATGTCTATCAGAGCTTGAGCGCCATCTCCAGGAGCACATGCATGAATTACGCAACGGACATTTGTGCGAGATATGCGGAGTTAGATTCAGGGTGCGAGCCGATTTCGAACGACATATGACCAGCGCGTCCGACGGCACGTGTGGCTTCTCATTCAGGCACCGCGAGCCTTGCGGAGGACATCACCCCATAGCATACGATGTTGACTATGACTGCGAAACGAACAAAGCCTTTGACCGATACAACTTCTGCTCTCGAATTAGACATTGGGAGCAGGCGCAGCTTGCTGCCCATCGTATGCAAATCGATCAGCTACAGGCTCGGGATCAGAACAAGACTGAGGATGAAGCATGGGAGTATCTTCGCTCTTTTTCCGAGCTAGCCCATGGGGTGGCAATTAATACTGGAGAGCTTGTACTACAGAAAAAAGAGCAGTTCACAGAAGAACAGGATCGGATAGTCCGGAAAGGCCGGACACAGGCGCGGCCAGCGAGCCCACATTCGAGTTCCGAACGAGCTCCATTAGGATGCTGGCCATCGATTTCCGACGCCGAAGAGTTCGTGTGGGCACAGACTGATAGCGATCCCAGCGATTGGTCTTCCATTTCATCCTGTAATGATGCAACATCTGTCTTTTTTCATAGCGATGGAGAACGCGAGCTTCGTGGAAAGAACGCTTTGCGAAGGAAATCTCCTGGCAATGTTGACTGGGCGACCCACCGAAAAATGCGAGCTGCGGGAAAGCGCGTTCAGGGCTGGCTAGAGGTATCAGCATGAGAAGATATCGACACAATTTGTGTGTTTTATACATCGTTCGAATAAAAGCATCTTGCTCTTGAACCGCGCTCTAGAAATGGATTTGATAATGCTCTCAATATCTATGTGGCATCATGTCTTAGCGGACAAGCTCTGAGCCATAAAGTGTCCCAGCTCGCTATCCGCTTCCTCCACTCCCCTTATTCTCGAGCCTGGACGTGGGTAGGGCAGCCTTCGCGGCGCCGTCCTCAACTGCGGACAGAGCGAGAGCATCAGAGCTCATTTGGAGGCCTTCCTCAACTCCTCCGATGGCCAGCACATGCCCTGGATATCGAAAAAGGTAAGGTCGCTCAGCACTGTGGCAGGCTTATTGTGTTTATTCATCAGAAACCGCAATTCGTCGCCTCCACTGACTGTAGAGTCAAGGGCTTTGCGTATAGCTTCCCCAATAGTGACTCCATTCTCATTGTGCGCATCACAACTTAGGTAGTGGTGGGCGTTGCCCTCGAATGTATAAACAATCTCTCCGAGAATGCTTTTGGCAGGAGCACCGGTGAAGTGGATCTTGTCGAGCAGAGAGACATCTCGACCGTTCAGCAAGTACGACTTAGCGGTGTTGAGAAGCTTGCTCGGTTCCATGGTGAGGTAGTTTTCGTCTGGGATGTCTTCCGCAAGCATCTGGAGGTTCCGATGAGCGTGTACATAGCCAAACTCCTGGTTAACAGAGTGCGGCACAGCAGTGTAGCAGGACTTGTCTGAGTTATCTTTCGGTATGTTGTCGCGGCTGAGAGCTGTTCTCACGACACTGCTGCCGGCGATTCCACCGTTGGGGACCTTCCAAACCTCATGGCCGTGGCGAAGGCGGATAAAGAGCTTCTCTTGGATGGCGGGCGAGTCATCGATAGCGGTTTTGAAGCTTCGGCAGACACGCTGTGAGACAATGATGTCTTGTAACGGAAGGTGAATGACAATGTTCTCGAGGAGTTCACCCGTCTCGAAGACGGCGCGGCGGGCGGCGTCGGTGGTCATCGATCGATTGATGCGTCGACCGCTCTCTGAAGCACCTGGCTGCAAGAGGTTGTTGGTGTGCGCATTCTGTGCATGGTCAGTCGAGGTGACGAGGAGAGCAGAGAGCGCCATCACGTACCTTCGATGAGGCGCTGTTGTGCTCGAGGGCGCGAGCGCCGCGCTTTCGCTTCTGCCCGGCCATAATCGATGACAGTGAAGGTGAGATGCTTCACAGCGTGGTCTGGAAATTGTTCGCCGAGAGCGATGCAGGTGTTTGTGTTTGAGAAGATTAAGATCGAAGAAACGACTGGGCTTCGTAAAGGAAGTGACGTCAGCTTTGCTCGTTTTCACTCACTCACTAGCCAAATTCACATGCAAGACTCTGACTTCTCTTCTGTGCCCTTCTTCACGGGAGCGCTACCCAGGACTACGGCAACTGCTCTTTTACTATCTTCCTCTCCTCATCCGTTGGCAGAAGATATCCTATCAACTTGAAGTATGTGTTCAAGTCACCCCTCAGTCGAAGCTCTCCTCTTGCGCCTTCTGCTCTCACGTCTGTGAACACATCGCGCAAGGGGCACGTGAGGTTCCGCTTACGGAGTCTTCCAGTGCTGACCTCGTATTGAGAGTTCAGACAGTGAGGGGTTTGTAGGACGTTCTGCAGCAATTCACCAATGGTAAGTCCCTTGGCGATTTCGAGATAATAATTGATGTTGCCAAACGCATATCCTGCTTCGATTTCCCAGCGCAAGTTCACTTGTATCTTGGTCGAAGGCCCATCCGTGATGTACATTGCACTGCAACGGGGTGCATCTTCGCCACAGAGAATGCGCGACATATCACGGAGCATATTGGTGGTGGGTTCGATTGTCGCAAAATATGACTGACCTCCGCCATCTGGCGGGGATTGAGTAAATAATGGATTCAGTCCCGCTGGAACCACAAGTTGCAGAGCGAAAGGCCCTGCTTTTGTTTTCCGAGAAAAGACGTTAGGCAACCCATTGGTCACATGGTCACCAAAAAGATGCATGAGTTGGTCACCGTAATGAATATTGCACCCAATCCCAGCATCTTCAGGAGTAATGACCCAGACTTCGCCTTGCTCGTTCCTCAAGTTGATAAATAGGGCCTCCTTTGTCTTTTGTGACGTACGCACAATGTCGCGGAACTGGCGACACACGCGCTGCGAGCTGACGCATGCCTTTGGTGGAAGGTGCAAGAAGATGTGGTCTAGCAGCTCGGCTGTGTTGGAGACTGCTCGTCTCGTAGCGTCTGTAGTCATCAATCTAGTAACTCGTTGCGAAGAGGCGATCGTGGATGGCTCTTTCTACGCAAGTCCTGACATTAGCGTGCTAAAAGTTTGAGACACTCTCAGGATACCATACCTTCTTACGTCCTGTGCCGTCTTTGGACGAATTGCTACTCTTGATGTTGTTCGGCGCCATGATTGCAGTGTTATGGGATGTCGAACGTTGAGTTCAGACACCATGACGAAGACCTTTTGTGCGGAAGTCTGGCCTTTCAGCGAATCTGGAAGATACGCGTGCCCTCACCTGAGACCTCAAACATGGAAGCGAGTCTCTTAATCTACACAAAGGAGTCACGCAACATGCTCTAGGATTTTCTGGTATCCGCTGCAAGCATTTGGGAGCCTGAAAGCATGCTTGCCTCTGGTGACGTATCCTGTGAACAAGCTAGCCATCCTGACATGAGAGGGCATTCCTCAATAATATCTTGTCTGATGGAACGTGTCTCCTGCTGTGATATGTGTCCGACTCTTTACGTGCTCATCGCCTATGAGCCCGTCTAGACTCCAGTCTTCCAAGTGCTATAGTTCAAGGCTGGTCTTCGATGGAGTGCGGTAGATCGATGCAGGCCGTCGGAGATAGTACGATGAGGAGCGTCCTCTTCTGCCCTTCCTATATTATGCGTCGGGCAATTGTGGATGAGCTCTCGTTATCATTGGGTCCTACGAATGTCCTGCAGGAATTGTGAGGAAGTTCATCTGCTTGCAGGGGTGGTCAATAGAGTTAGCCAAGAAACGCATTGTTGACTTCAGCCCCTCATCGCCCGGCCACCAACTTGCTCCTGTGCCATACACAACTGTCCTTAATCCATACGGATTCTGCATCAAGACCTGCTATCTCTTGCGGTCCTACCTCATCGTTGTTGCCGGCGAGGCTTTCGTGGAGCTGTGCTGGTCTGGCAGGCTCGCCCGCCCGAGCTCGCCGGTATCCCGTGGTCATGACGAGGTCGCATCCTCTTGTATGTATGTTTGATCCATCGCGCATGTGAAGGGGCAG
This sequence comes from Nothophaeocryptopus gaeumannii, assembly GCA_031771865.1. Classification (NCBI taxonomy): domain Eukaryota; kingdom Fungi; phylum Ascomycota; class Dothideomycetes; order Mycosphaerellales; family Mycosphaerellaceae; genus Nothophaeocryptopus; species Nothophaeocryptopus gaeumannii. Next base: position 847,892 of record JASISA010000009.1, read on the forward strand.
AAGACGACGTGTGCCTGAAGATCACCATACACAATACGAAGGGAATAAAAGTTGCGACACGCTAGCACAGGAGACAAGCAATATCGTTAACGGCGTGGCTTGCAGGCTTGCCAAGCTTTCACAACGACACCTCCTCGGCCTCTCTAGAGGTACCCAGTCCACCTCACCGGCATGAAAGCCACCACGAAAGAGGCGGCAGTCTTCCATTTTCGTGAATGCGGTTGACTTCAGCTCATGTCCTGACCAAACTCGGGATCACGAATATATCTATCAGGAAATGTGTGATACCTATAAAGCAGGCGAACAATTGCAAAGGGGACGCGAATAGGACAACCTGACTCAACCTCCACGCTTGTGACGGACTGACATCTTTATCAGCAGATCAAACCTTGACGCATCATTGGGAGTGTCGTTGATGTGAGAGAGTGATCGGCGCCAGTGCCGACAACCGTTAGCACTTGTACACTTTGTCTCGGATCTAACTAAACCAAACAGGCAATCTCAAAGCCTCATGTTGTGGAAACAAACATGGACGATCACAGTAGTGAAAGCTTGCGGGCTTCAGCCCTGGCTGAGGATATACCTCGCTGGACGCCCTCGGTCGCATTTCTCGGGACGCACACATCACCGAACCAGCTATCAGGTCTGCCATTGATACCATATTCACGGCATCACTCCTTCTGCCGAGACACTCGTTTTCACAATGGCAGCCTTTGCGACCCGCGGCGCGTTCGTTCTGGCTTTGGCAGGTCTCGTCACAGCAGGCTGCGACTCCTACGGCGTTGACTACAAGGATGGCGGCAGCTACTTTCAGAACAAAGAAACCAACGACACTTTCACGGCTCTGCAGAAGTTCTCTGGATGTAACAACGATGTAGCATACAATATGATCGTGGATCCAAATGGAGATCAGAGCGAATGCACACAGAGCCAGATGCAGCCTGCTGGTCAGGACCAGCTCGTTACCTGCAGCAACTGGACCAACGCGAACATGTACGATGGCGACTGGTCGCTTCTCGTGATCTCCAACAACGGGAATGGAGACCCAATTGCCTTCCAACGTGACTTCCACATCTCAGTCGGTACTCCATTGGCTACTGTGACAGTACTGCCGACAAATACAGTCGTGGTCACGGTGACCCCAACGCCAGCGGCTTTCACATCCACAACCACCACCACCGTGTATCCCTTTGGCAAGGCTGGCTCAGCATCGTTCTCGACTCCAGCAAGCCCAGCCACTACCACACCGGCTTTCGACTTTGGACAGCTCGACCAGGCTGCTAAGATCTTCCCTTCAATCTTCAATGCAGAGATGAATAGCCTCGCCAAATCCATCATCGAGCAAGCATCGTCTGCGGCCAACAAGAACCAGGCCCGCGAGGCCCGTGCTACTCCAATGGTCAACTCCGCCAAGTTCAAGAAGGACGTCATCGCAGGCCGCGAACCATCCGAGGACGCTAAGCGCGCATTCGTGCGTGAGCGTGCTGCGCATCTGGCGATGAACAAAATGAACAAGCGCTCTCCGGACAGCTCCATCAGCACCGTCTACAGCGGAACCTACACCGCGACGACGACGACGACTACGACGCTGCCTCCGAGCTACACTACCACTGTTTACACGACGAAGACCGTCGTCGGTTTCCCCGAGAAGCGCAGGCGTGCTGCTGAGGAGACCTATGCTCCTAGTGATGTGGTTGCTGCAATGTGAGTCTGCAAGTCCGTATTCTCAAACTTGGAACATTCGGGACATTACTGATGTGTGCCAGTGCTCCCACAAATATTTAAACGAGGGGCCTGCTTACAATCTTCGAGCGACCTCTGATCTTGTACTGCCATGGAAAGGCCAAAGTTGGATGGCCGCCATATCTCTGCTACACGATCTTGAATGCCGATACTCAATATGTATAGCTAGTTAGACACCGCACGAGAACGCATCAGATTCTCACAAGCCAATAACAGTGACAAGCATCCGCGACATTTTCTGACACTTCAGCATACTCATTGCCTCTCGCTCATCTCTGCTCCGAACCCCAGCTTGCGAAGTGAGATTATCTTCACGCGCGCTGGTCTGCTCGCCCCATTCCTCATCGCGAACGGCCGCGGCCTCTCCTGGGCTTTGTCGGCCACCAACCACCGACTGCACCACCCGACCCTCCCGTTCGCGTTCTCATCAACGCCTGGACTCTTTCCGCTCTTGCCGTTCGCAAGAGGTAGCTTTGCAGCGCACAGAGCCTAATGACCGATGCGAAATGCATCAGTAGGCTCGAATCTGACATACCTGAGGGACATTCACTCTAATCTGCAGCATGTACATGCCGACTATGTCACGGGCGCTCAGCGCAGACAACTGGAGCGAGGTGAAGTCACTGGGCCTTGACGGACAAAAGCTTTTTGTATGTCGAGTCAGCCTCTCAAGCAGCCTGGACTGTTCAAGGGCCAGGGAAAACGCCACCGACACCATGGAGCTACTCATGTTACGCGAGAGGTTCTAATTCTCCAGGTACAGCTAACATCACGAGGATATTTCGCCTGTTCATTGACCCACGCTACGAGGTCTGCTGTCACATTCGCATCGCCTCCTACCGCATCTCGTCCAGACTTCTGCTCCTGAAGACGAGCACTCGGAATTTATATGCTCTGGAGCGCAATAAGCAAGTCGAAACGCCTTGAAAGAAACGTCATTTGTAAAGAGAACCAGCCTCTAAAAGACCTTGTCGCCTCTCAAGCCCTGCAATGCGCTCAGGCCCCAGTAAACTGAACCCCAACGCTAAGGGAACACGTCGAAAACCGTGAGATACCCTGGAAAAGGACGGTATCTTCACATCTCACATACCATCTTCTAACAGCACTCTCTTCTCAGACTTGACTTCTAAAGAAAGACACGAATACTGTAGAAAATAGTCCATATACCGAAACGCTGCAGCAAGAAGGCAGTTGTAAAGAAGTCATACCTTAATGAATTGCGTCGCCTCTCGATCTCTGCGATACACCCAAGATCCGGGGAATTGGCTTTCAAGACCACAGATGCTTTTTCGAAACGTGGGATGCCTCAAAGAAGGGATTGGAGGGAAAGAGTGGTTGTAGTTCATTCTAGCTCCATTCTTGCGAAATTACCATGAGTCCGTACTACTCTCTCGTGGAGACGCTGGACCCGACAGCGTCAGAGATTCGACTCGAACGCTACAAAATACAGTCAATATTGAGAGAGGCTGATAGAAGGCACTTGAATGTGGGACAACTCAACTCTCTCAAGACGGTACTGCTTCTCATCCTCAGCAAATCCCTTACCTCCTGCCGGATTCCTAGTTAGCGACATAGAACCTATCAAGAAGTGTCAGATATCCTGAGAAAAGGACTAAATGTGAGAAGCGCTTGCATTCCACTTAATCTCGACCCTTTCGGGGAGATCAAAAGCTATATACAGAGGTGAACGGACTCAACCCTTTCGGGGAGTACAACATTCACCTCGCCAACTCTCAAAACTATCAAGCATCTCTCATCGTACTGTGGTCCTTCCTATCCCATTAAAACCGTGCTATGCAAGACAGAGAACGAATGCAAAATTCCCGGTGAGCCATCCTCACCCCATTCAAATCCCATTCACCATCTCCACATCAGCAGGCGCGGTGATGATGCTGAATTGGCCACCGGCAGTGGCGCCGTTGAGCTTCTTCTCGCGAACGGCGGTGTTGTCAATCATGGTGGCAACCGGGACGTCGTCGTCGGTGCCTAGGCCAGTCTGGTAGTTGGCTGAGAATCCCCAGGACCACGCCTTGCCCTCCTTTGTGATCACGATATTGTGATCGGAGCTTGACGTGACATGGTGGACGGACCCTTGAATGGCAGAGACCTTGTGTGGCTGTGCGAGAATGCGTGGTCGACCGTGCTCGTCCTTGATGACGGCGGTGTCGGGGAGCTTGGAGATCTCGTCATCCGAGATGCCAGTCTGTGCGCCGTCGATACGTCCCCAGATCAAGCAGTCGCCCCCCTCAGTCGCAGCCAGACTGTGGTGGCCGCCGCCCTTGATGCTGGTGATGTTTTTGCCCTGCAGAGCCTTGACGACGCGAGGGTTCATGATGACAGCGTCGTCCTGTCCCGCGTTGTCCATAATGCCAGTCTCGCCGAAGTTGTTCAATCCCCAGGCGTAGACGTCGCCGGTCTTGGCAATGGCGAAGCTGTGGTAGCTGCCGGTCTCGATGGAGACGATGCCCTTCTTTGGCCCCTTTGGCAGACCGAATTCGCGTGGATGGAGGCCTTCTGCCTTGGTTCGTTCTATGATCCGACGACCGAGCTGATTCTGCTGGCCGGATCCCCAGGCGAAGACGGCTCCTTTGCTGTCCATGGCTAGTGCGTGATTTGCGCCAGCCTTGATGCTTGTGATATTTTTGATTCCCTGAATCAGGACGGGACGGCTTGCAACCTTGACCTCTGGTGTGAAGCCGAAGATGCCGTCGTTGCTTCTGAACGTGCCCCAACCGTAGACTTTACCGTCATCGGTGAGTGCGAATGAGCTTGAGTCACCAGCGGCGACTTGCACGAAGCGCGTGCCTGCCGCGACTTCAGTCTGTGACCAGTCGACCTCGCCGGGTGTGCTCTCATGTGGGTTGAGACCGTTGTCATCACCGCTCTCTGAATCGCTGTCCGAGCCAGCTTCATCCATCTCTTTCAATCCGCCGTCCCATGTAGTATCTCTTCCGAGTGTGCCTTGGTCGTTGACACCCCAGGTTAGGACCTTGTTGTTGTGGGTAAGAGCGACCGCGTGCATGCCGCCTGCTGCGATCTGAACAACGCCAACCTTGTCGGCGTTGAGGTTTGGGTTGAGGCGCGGGCGCTTGACATCGACGCAGTTCTTGGCAGTGCCCAGTCCGAGCTCACCAGCGGTACCTTCGCCGAATACGTAGACATTGAGCTTTTGGGATGGAGGCTCTGCGAGGACAGGCCCCTTGGTGAGAACCTTGACCTTCTTGGCAGGTGCAGCCGGGGCCTCGTCGTCGGCCTTGCGCTTGCGGGATGTCTTCGCGGGCGCGGCGGGTGCCTCTTCGGATTCTGATTTCTTGGTGGTGGTCTTCTTGGTAGTAGTCTTCTTGGTGGTAGTGTCTGGAGATACTTGTAAGCGCGTGAACCCATCGACGAAGCACAGAGGGGAGGGGTCGCGTGAGCGCGCCATGTTTGCTAGGGCGCAAGTACGGCGCGTCATGGACAGTGATATAGGGAGGACGCGACTTACTCTTCGCTTTAGTAGCTGGCTTCTTCGTCTCAGCCTCGCCGTCAGTCTCAGCCGTGTCTTGGGCTGTCTTCTTCGCGCGACTCTTGGTGGTGGTAGTGCCATTGGTCTTCGCGGCGGTAGTCTTAGTGGTCTTGGTGGCAGTCTTGCTCTTTGATGCAGCTGCTTTGCCCTTCGGCGCCGGTGCGGTCTTGGTGATCTTCGCACTGGTGTTGGCCTTGGGCTTGGTAGTAGTGTCTTTGGACGCGCCTTTGGCGGCGGCGGCTCTCTTTGGAGGCATGGCGTCTGCGTCGTCTGTCGCGGGCTTCTTGTTTCTGATGTACTTGATCTGTGCCACTGTTCGAGGATCAGTCACGTTGCAGGGTGGTGGGTGATGGTGCAGGAACGGACTCGGTGGTGAGGTTCGGGTGTTTTAGTGAGGAATGCTGCGTGCTGCTGCGGCGATGCCACGTGCCTGTGTCACGTTGTGGAGCTGGTGAACAGTCGCTTGTATTGTGCAATTATCGAGTCAATGCAAAACTGGGGACAATGCAGATGCGCTAATGGTACAATTGAGTTGTGGGTGTTGAGTGTTGCGGGTGTGTGTTCGGCGTGAACTCGAAAGCAGCGCGTTACGAAAGCAAACAAATCTTACGGAGCCTCGGAGCTTTCCGAAGCATGGGCCACATGCTCGGCCAACCATCCAAAACTCTGTTTGAGCCTCAGATCCTGCACCACATCCTCTCTCCTCTTGGAACATACTCTGGTCTTTGCACTGCGATGAGTTTGATGCGGTGCAGGTGTCATTCACGTGTCTGTGCTGAAGAAGGCTTTATGGTATCGAGGTGGATGGAGCAGGCATACTAGCCAGAGGCAGCACTGCAAGCGAGAGTGGATGCCTCCACTGCAGGGTGCCTGAACATGTCGGATAGCTATTTCAGAGGCGAGTCACAAAGACATCGTAGGACTGCAGCTGACAGGTCACACATAGCGTAGCATTCTGTCCAGACCCTTTCCTGGTCCTTAGGCTTCCCGTGGCACTGCTTCTTCTCCGTCTCCTGTTTCTCCACCGGCGCCTTAGGACCACTGAACGCCACGGTTGGCTACGCTCCGTGAGTCTTCCAGACGATGCCATAGATGATACTAGGCCCCACCGTCAAGCGATTACTTCTCCGTAGGTTCCACACTTATGACTGGTAGACTTGACGAGACGGACTAGCCTCGACGAGCACTGCGAACTAGGCATCACTTCCATGTTCCACAGTATACTCGTAGGCTGCTTCGAACGGAGATCGGAAAGCAGCTGCTCGAGGCTTAGAGCTTCAGGCTTGGATCGAACGTGACAGAGGTCTTGCCGGACATAGGTTGCCTTCCCACCGTGGCCTCGACTTGCCCTACCGCCGACCTTCCCTTCGTGCCGTCTGTAGGAGTAGACGTGCCTCGAGCAGCTCGTGGATCAATTGAAAGTTACTAGCCGCCGCGGCACGTCAGCTTCTGGCTGTAGATAAGGAGACTGAACACGGCAGAGTCGGACCTCTCCAGAAGGCCAGCATCTCTGCGGCGACAGGAGAATACGCAACAGAACAAACGCCTCAACAGTACCCTACCAGAGCATACACGAAACCTCCCTCCTCACCTTGCAAAGATTCGAAACCAACCGACGCTCCTCGACCCCGCCCAACCGCCTTCAAACGCCCTCCAACTCAGCCACGCCCATCACCCCGCCGACCCGCCACCGGGCAGACTACTTAACCTCCGCCAGTTTAAACCCTCTCATCCAATCAGAAAGTGGTCTGCTTACAGTCGAAATTGTCAGCTCCTTCCCCCTGAGCGCAATTCTCGAGCCTGGAGATATTCGCAATAACACGCGCGCACTTCTCAATGACGTTGGACAAAAAAGAATCAAAGGCTGTAAACCCTCGGTATACTGATCGTCCAGAGGTATCCTTTGCTTTCCTGCGCGTATCGCGCGGTTTTCGTTTTGCACTTTTGAGGTCCCTTTTTGCTTTCTTTCTTAGCGGTTGTTTCTGGAGAATAAGGTAGAGGTGGTGAATGTGGAAGTAAAGGAGGTGACGGAGTTCGAACCGCTGCTCGGCAACAGCAGTTTCATTGTTTTGCTCATCTGAGATCTATCCATTTCCACGAGTATTAGACGCCTTGAAGTTTTCGTGCGCCGTGGACTTCTCTCCAATCTCTGACACCTGAATCTTTCGGCATGCGCACTTTCATGATCGTCATTTGAACTGACTAGCACCTGCAATGTACAAGTAGACCGAATCATCAAATGCAGCTTGGCTCGTATTCAAGACAACTCACAGAGTAAATGAATGCAGGCTACAGACTAGAATCTAAGCTTTACCCGGCAACATGTATCTGGAAAACTTCTATTCAACGATATACACACGTAAGCAACGAAGTCACATACAAGTCGCAAGTTTCATTTGGCTGGAAGGATCGGAATAGACATCAAAGTCCGACTTCACCTTCCGCTTTGCTTCGCAACTCAACGTTCAAAAGTGACAAAGACATATGACAACAACACAGGCATCTATTCAAGCACTTTAACACCACCCTCTCGTTCTCGTTTGTCCGTCTCCGTTTGCCGATTGCCATGTCAACACCCGAGACCCGCAAGCTAGCAAATCTGCAGCTTCCCTTACCGGTGGACATAAGAACAAGTTAAAACTTGCCCCCCTTCATCAAGCAAACAAACTCCGCTATAGTCTAGAGGTTAGGATATTCGGCTTTCAAACTGTGAGCCCGAAAGACCCGGGATCAAACCCCGGTAGCGGAACTTCTTCTTTTGCTCTTCTAATCGTTCTCCGAGTCGATTCGAAACGTTTCTTTCTATAATTAATACGTCCTAACTCCCCCTCACTTCTTCCTCTCTCTCCCCTCGTCCTCTCCATGTCCTTTTTTACTCAACGACGTTGAGCTCAGGATCTGAGAAAATCCACAACCTTCTCCCCCCAAACAACCCCCCTCTTGTAAACCCCAAACTCCGGTACATTCCCCTTTTCCAACCCTTCAATCGCCACCGCCAACTCCTCTCCATACCCTTCAGCCTTTACATCTTCCAATCGATACTGATACGTCTTGAAAGCAAACACTAACGCTTTAGTCCCCGGGAGACGGAAAAGGGTTTGGCGTTCGGAACGGAGACGACAACTTTCGATGGCGACGGTCGCTTTTTGAGAATCGATCTGTTGTTGGAGGGAGGGAGTGATGGTTGAGTTGAGAGGGGAGGAGGAGGGAGACGAGGTCGAGGGTTTGGTCGACGTTGATAGGGGAATTCCATAACGAGCTTCCCCAGGTTCGTTGACTTTTTCAGACGTTTTCCCTCCCTCGTACAGATGATTCCCTCCTTCACTGAACAACGCCGAGTTGGTCGTGATGGCCCAATTGCTTCTCTTCACAGCTTTTCCGCATTCAGTCCTCGCAAAAAACCTGTCCATCGACTTTTCCAGCTTGGCTTTATAACCCGGTACAGGGGTATGGATCGCCGCAAGAGGCATGCCAATCTTCTTTCGAAGACTGAAGCCAGAGGGGAAACAGCAGACGAAAGCTTCGAGGTGGTAGATGGGAGAACCATCGGGTGCTTTCGAAGATGGCAGGAGCAGGAGTAAGTCTGTATCCACATGAGAACCTAAGGTATGCAGAGCGGTCTGGGCATTGATGGAGTGGAGGGGGATGGATTCATTTGAAGCTGTGTTAAGGAGGTGGCGGCCTCGACCCTCGTTCTGCTCGTCTTTGTAGATTTTGGGGAAGCGAGTTGGGAGATAGGTGCCGAACATCCAGTCGTAGAGTTCTAGAACGGCTGATTTACAGGCTGGGCTGCATTGAATTGTGGCGGCTGCATTCTCGGTCATGATTTGACGTCGTACGTGCATTCGTTCGAGGTAGGTATTGTCCATGTCTATGATGTCGGAGAGGGTGATCGTCTCGAGCGCTGGGAGGGTGTCAATAGTAGCATTCCCAATCGAAGCTTCGTTGAGTACGTACCCATTGTCAAGTGATATTTGGGCTTGAGTGGCGCATTGCGGATTGGAGACTTTGTCTTCCAGTCAAAGTCCGTCAATGGCTCGATGTTCTGGTATGGATCCTTCTCCGCCACTGGCAAGGTCTCTTTCTTGTTATCTCGTTGTGCATTCGCTTGTCGTTGAGATAGGAAGTACCATAGGCCGATAGCTGCAAGTAAGCAAAGTGATAAGACAAGAAACACTGAGGGCATTGCGTGTCTGGTGTTGTGGTCTTGCGGACGATGGGATGCTTAAGAGCTATAGCAGAAGCGGACAATTCAATGTTAACAAGAAGAGAATAATGATGTAGAATTGGAAATACGGAATTGAGTCAACACTTTGGTTGACCGTGATATGCCGTCAAGGTTGAGCTCAGTTGGCCGAGTGGAGGTGCCGAGGTGACCAATGATGGCAGACTGCAGCGCGCCCTACCAAGGCCCGTGCGCCTCCAGCTGCCATATGCGGCAAGAATGTCCTCGGGGAGGTATCAACAATCATATGCATTCGTAGATCGACCAGTAATGAAGCGTGCGGTATCAATTGTATGCACGAAGCGCTGCGCAAACAAAGCCGTCATCACGAAGGTATCACGCTGCTGATTTCGAAGGTCGATCGATCTACCAGTGCGAAAATCCGGCAGTCCGACCGTCTAAGATCCAGAGACATATCTCTTCCACGCTGGCGAAGTGATTCTGCAAGAACACCCAGCATGGGATAAATTTGCACATGTTGTGACGGGCGAGCAATCGCGCCGTTGGCGAACGCAACTTCGAGGTTGTTGCTATTAATCAATCAGACTCACTCGCATCTTGCAAAGACACCATTCATACCGTCGCAACGCAGAGTCAGAGCAGTATCTGACTCCGCTGTAAGCCTCATACATCGACCGATCCCAGTGCGGAGCGCAGCCAAGCATCGTATCGCAAGAGCCAAAGTAATCCGCTCGCCTGCCGTCGTCATGGCCGTAGGAAGTACCTCCGCGAGGAGTGTTCACATGTTGAGATTGCTCGAATGATGATAGCGTGCCAGAGCGGAAGGTAGCATCACTCATGAACTCGTAAGATCCTGGTCTCGTAAGATCCTGGTCGCAAGATGTAGGACATTTTGTGATAGATGTGGAAGGAAAGGGTAGGCCTATCCAGGAATTCCAGCGTGGGCAGGCCAGTCCTTTATTCCACTACACCATTTGCACTACCATCGCGATTGACCGCAATGGTTCGGAGGTAGGTGCGAGCAGTTCGTCACGCGGTCTGTGACGATCTATGCGGAAAGGCCAGTAAAGCAAGGTCCACACCAAAGCTGGCCCATCGCAACGTGTATAATCTGTGCACAAAAGGCCTCCAGTCTGTCGCCCTTGACTTGCGTGAGTTGGCTGACGTGAGTATCTCCCTCTTCCAGGCGGTGGGAGTATAAAAAGCCGCAAGACTCAGCGCAGGCAGGTTGTGCCTCGTGGGTTCTGTGAGACAAAGTCATCAGACGACCTTGCGATGGTCCGCAAAGAAGACATGCTCGTAGGCACAAGTAGACTTACTGGCCCTACAATCTCCGATCAAGCAGCTCACAATGATTGCCGCCATCGAATCCTTGACTTGGCGCTGAGGCGTGGAGACGTTCCAAAAATCCTGCCTTTCTGAACCAATGCTTTGAGAACGACTGCAGTCAGACTGAAGCAAGTGGGTCTGTTGCAAAAAGTACGCGGTCCTGCAGTAGCATCTATGGCCCGATGATTCCGACCGTTGCAAAGATTGATGTCTCCCTCCAGCAACGAGGCAATGGGACAAGGCAACGGGGTGCCACCCAGCCACGTATTCCATCCCCCAAATGCCATCACTCCAATGGGATGCCGCGGGGAAAGGCGTCGTGCCACCAGCCCTCCCAAGTCGTGCGGAACCCGGGCCGAGCGGGAAGGTATCATAGCGAGTTGCTCAATCTCTCAACTTGGAAGGTTGTTGAGGCATGGTGGAGCTGGATTGCTTTCCAGTCGATGTCGCTATCGCTGTCGATTCATGCTCCTGGTTTCGTACTCCTGGAATGCTGATGCGGCGTTTACGGCCGCTTGGTCGCTCTGTCAAACTTGGTGCGCGTGGCCGCTGCTTTCCTCGTGCTCTGCCGCCGATGTACGGAATGTTGTATGTGGAAGTTCGCCAGATGTAAAGCAGGATATCGTATATGATCAAGAAGAGCCAGGGACCAATGATGAGGAATGCAAGTAGAAGCTGGTACCTTCTCGTTAGTGTGTCCGGTGATGATGTTGCACAGCCGCTGGAAACTTACGAAGAGTCTCGCTATCCATGTTTCGAAAGTCGACCAGCTCTCTGGCAGAAGTGAGAGTCTGCCCATTGTGTTCGTTTGATCTGGTTGAAGAGGTCCAATGAATTGTATGGATCAAACACTGTTGGCTGGTGAGAAGTTGTTGATGATTGAGGACGCCATCCCAACGACATCGTCACCCCCTGCAGGTGGTCAACAAGCAGGAGCAAGGTTGCAAGGATCTCTCGGAAGCCGCCAGCCGAAAGCCAGCGGCCTCAATGGCTTGGCGGGATCGTTCCTTCCTCAGGCCGACCTCCTTGCCTTCCTCCAGTCTCCCTCTTGCCATTGCCACTTCTTCTCCAACTCCACACTTTACCTGTGAGAACAGTCATCAAGCAAGACAGTCTCTTCACCTCGAACCAAGCCCATCTGCTTGACTCAAGCAGCTCACGTCCAGCTGTGCTGTGCTTCCTGACAGGTGAAGTGGCACAGCACAGCAGTCAAGCCTCTCGTGACTCCAGGCAGCCTCTGCCTGATGCTGATGCCGCACCTTCCTTCGCGGCCTCATCGCTCAAGCCGCGCGCAACCGCACTGCCTTCTTGCTAGAACTCTGACTTCGCCTCACCCACTGCTCACTTACTCACAGTATCCAACATGAAGTGAAGTGAAACCACATCCTGACAGTGCTCATTGCAACCTCGGTCACACCAGTAACATGTCACACCCAAATCAGACGAGAGACTTCTTGACAGCTAGACAAATCTGGGAACGTAGACGCCTCCCTTCTCTTCGAGAACTTGAGCTACAGCCTCTGCTCGACAACTCCGAAGCTCTGGCTGAGCCGTTTTCAATACAGCTGCCGTCAACTCCTCTGGGTTGGGACCACTACCACAGACAGCTGAACGACGAGCTCGCGCGAAATGAGCAGCACGAGTTCTCACTCGACGTCAAAACAGAAGCCACCGATTTCACCAAGAAACTACGCGTCAAGGACGACGAGCAACAGCTACAAGAATTACTGTGGCGCGATCTGCACCAAAGGACAGAAGAGATGAGCCAGACGAATAGCAGCACGAAAGCTGATGAGCCGTCTGCTTCGAAAGTCGGCTACATGTCCAAAGCAAGTCCATTCTCGCTAGACACCATGCCGCCTGACATGTCATTCCTGGAATGGTACCCTCAAGGAAATGCAACGCTCTCGTATACGAACGACCTGGGAGATGTTGAAACCATATCAGGATTGAGTCCATGGATCATCGAGGAGCGCAGTTTCCTGCTAGCGCAAGCTTTTGAGGAGTCGCGGACGGGGCCACAACTACATCTCGAATCTCTATCCACTCTAACAGCTCGGCCTTTCTTGCAGTTCTTGTATACTGGCGGATACGCATTATCAACATCGACCGGGGAGCCACTGGAAAACGTGCCGACATCTCTATTGATACACTGTCAGCTGTACAAACTCGCAGATATTTACGATCTTGCCGAGCTCAGATCTTGCACCAACCTCAACATCATTCGCCAATGCGAATTTGGATGCTCATCTCCAGACAAGCCGACTGATCTGTGTGCAGCCATTGAGTATGTTTACAAGAACATGCGCAAGCAGACTGGTGTAATCGACACAATCATCAATTACTGCGTGACTTGTTTCCTCAGTCACGCTCTGGCAGATGACTTCGATTTTCGAAGATTGGCGTTCGACCTCAGACCTTTTCATCAGGACCTCGCCAAGGAGAGTATGAGCAGAGAATTTGATCAGGATAATAGTAAGTCGCGTCAGCAAATCTCACTTGTGACTGTATCAGACTGACCGAATTGCAGTTGCCCAAGCTATCATTCAGATGCCATTCAAGCCCTACGTACCGGAGACGTACGCCTCCCGCGAAGACTTCCGTACCAGCGACGTCATCTTCCATTTCCACGGAGATGATGAGATGGGCCATACGAGTCTCAAGAAGAGGAAGTGTTCCGACGCAGCTCCCGTGCCTACGAGCGATTTGTCCCGAGCCAAGCTGGCCATAAGAACGAAGCAAGACGCCGCGCGCAGAATGAGAGGGTGGCGTGACGAGGCCGAGGTTACCTTCGGAGGTAGTAACGAGAGGAGGTTATCACGATCGGAAGAGAGTTTCTGGACAGCAGCGTCCGCCCCTGCTGAGCATGTCGCTGAAGACAGTAGCGATGACGACTTCCCCAAACCCCGGGGTCAACTGCGAGTCGTCAATGCCGATCCTGTGAAGAATGATCCCGAAGAGGCGATCGATTCAGACTCGGACTTCTGTGTAGTCCCAGGTCCTGCGCCAGTGGAAGAGCTTAGCTTCGAGAGCGACTCTGAAAGCGAGACTTTAGTGAAGGTCGAGCGCACCAACTCCATGGATGACCTAATATCCACCCTTCCAATTCGAAATCGGACCGCAACGAGCTCGGCCGAGCCATCCAGCTCTCCTGCAGGCAATTCTTCGGATTCGGAGTGGGATCTTGTATGAGCCGACGGCTCTAGAATCTACAGCGCGTCGCCTTAAGCCTTTCGAGCTATGATTGATGTTTCCGGCAATCGGAGGGCGTACGGGAAAAGCCGTCTCATGATGATATTTTGGAGTTGTTGAGAATGATACGAAGAGGGTTGCAGCACAGCGTTGGCTAGAACGTAATACGGAATGATTGACAGCGAGGCGTCTTGGAAGGCATCAAAAGGCAGCACAGAACATGCAATCAGTAGACAAGTCTCAAATCGTACGACAAGAAGAGGTTTTTGAGAAGGGCGCCTAACTTATAAATCACGCACGAAACAACATGCGGGTTAATGTGATCTGCATTCTGCCGAGAGCCGTCTGTAGCACGATGCTCGTTTCGTCGGCATTCGGGCAATAGCATGTCGTCTTTGCTAGTATCGGCTCCTCAAATTGCCACCTTATCTCCATCATACAGATATTCTATTTTCTCTCCATTTCACCGACGAGACATTTCTTCTCGACTGTTTCCGCCATCGCCAACGCAACAGCATGATTACGCACGCGAAACTTTCCAATTGACTGCGATGATGACGAGAGACGACCACCCCAGCCAAACCCCAGACCCGGTCCCTGCCGCGGCTATCTCACACTCAATCTCAGAGTCCCCGAGCGGAGACAGGGCCGATGGCGGAGGCCAACAACAATATGGCCACCAACAACATAGCAAGAATAAGAATGAGAAATACCATAAGACCACGCAAGCTGCTAGAAGCAACTCCAGCGAAGACGACGATGAAGACCAAACAACACCTTCGAAAGCCAACAAATCCTCCATAAGCCATCGCATCTACACCATCCTAACATGGTGTCCTCCCAACTGTCGCTGGAATCCAGAGTCACCGCCCAAATTCTCTATGTGGCTTAATGTCCTCTTCGGCTTCGCGGGCGCCTTCACTGTCGCAAACCTCTACTACAACCACCCGATCTTGAACATCCTGGCCAAGGAATTCGGTGTCCCCTACGTGGAAGTTGCCAACATCCCCACCCTCGCACAAGCAGGCTATGCCGCAGGTCTGCTCTTCCTATGCCCACTAGGAGATATGGTTAGAAGGAGGCCGTTCGTGTTGAGCTTGGTATTTGCGACGGCCACGATGTGTATCGGATTGGCGGCGACGTCCTCCATCGCGGTATTCCAAGCGATTCAATTCATCACTGGCCTCATGACCGTCACACCCCAACTCATGATGCCCCTGGTAGGCGACCTCGCCCCTCCAAACCGAAGAGCTTTCGCCCTCTCCATCGTAACCACAGGCCTCATGCTGGGCATCCTCCTCGCCCGTCTCCTCTCCGGAGTCGTAACGCAATTCACTTCCTGGAGAACAATCTACTGGCTCTCCGTCGGCTTGCAATACCTCATCTTCATCCTCCTCTTCTGTTTCATGCCGGACTACCCTTCCACAAATCCCGGCCAACTCAAGGGTCTCTATTATTTCAAAATGCTCTGGTCCATCGTCATCATGCTCACCAAACATCCCGTCCTCGTACAAGCCTGTCTGGTCTCTTACTTCATCTCCTCCACCTTTACGAATTTTTGGACGGTCCTCACATTCCTTTTGGCGGGACCGCCATACAATTACACGCCTGTAGTAATCGGTCTTTTCGCACTCATCGGCATCGCGGCGATGTTCATCGGTCCTTTATACGCAAAACTGGTCACGGATCGATTCGTCCCGCTATTTACGGTCGTGTTGGGAGTGTGTTGGTGCATGATCGGAATTTGTGTGAGCACGTATACGGGAGAATTCACAGTCGCTGGACCGATTATTCAAGCTTTCCTCAACGACTTCGGTATGCAGACATCCCAAATCGCAAATCGATCTGCCATCTTCACCGTCGAACCGAAGGGACGGAATCGCGTCAATACGGCGTTCATGGTCTTCACATTCGCGGGACAGTTGACCGGTACGTCCGTTGGGGCGAGATTGTATGAGCGAGGCGGATGGGTCGCAAGTGGGAGTTATTCAGTAGCGGCGATGGGAGTCGCTATGCTCATAACGCTCGCTCGTGGTCCATGGGAAGAAGGATGGATGGGTTGGCATGGGGGTTGGAGTATCTGGAAGAAAGATCGGAATAGCGCGGATGGGAAACCTCAAGGGGCTGGCTCAGCCCCCGAGCCGTTCGCCGGCACTGATGAGGAGAAGGCGAAGCATCATGATCAGCATGTGCATAAGCATGGACATAATGATCAGGAAGCGGTGAATGCGACGGAGGCGGAGAAGAGTTTGGAGATGAGAGCTGCTGAGGGTATGAATACGACAGAAGAAGAAACAACAGATATTGGCGTTGATGATGAGAGTGCCAAGTCTAAAGAGGATGTTATAGAGAAACTACCCAAGAGCTAATGGCCAATAGCATAGACGACAGTACCTATTGATACACAGCGAGGCATTGGAAAGAACATCAAGTATACAACAACATATAGATACCTTTCAAACTGCATTGAACTACATCCACCTCATTCCTTAAAAAATCGCCACAACATTCGGCGGACTAGCCACACCCCCCGGAACATACACCGGTTTGCTCACCACGAAGAAACTCCATCTCTTCTCTTTCGCGCAGTGCTCTGCTAGCTTCTCCAAGTCGAACAGCTCTCCAATAGGCATACCCCAACCGGCCAACATCACTTCATGAAGAGCATATTCTTTCTGTGTAGGCCAAGCTTCCCAAGAAGGATGATCCGCCGCACACGCGCTAAAGTTTTCCCACATAAATTCCATGGAAGCTTCGGATTGTTCGAGACCTGTGAAACGGAGGGGTTGTTTCTGTCTCAACGTCTCGATATCTTCTCGCGAGAGCTTGTTGTAAGCGTTCAAATATCCCGATCTCACAAAAAGGATATCCCCAAACTGAAACTCCGTCCCCTGATCTTTCGCGACTCGTCGCAGTGTATCCGGACTGAAAGATCCCGTTTCGAAAGCTTCATGTTCGATATTGTTTTTGAGTCTCCAGGTGTGATAGTCCAGTAACACCCCTCTACCAACGATGCCTTTTTCTGCCCAGGCTCCTATGCCTAGGTTGTTTGTTTTTTCTACGCCGTTGCGGCCGTGGATCTCATCCAACGTCACTCCATTATAGAACTTGGCTTCTTTCTGGTAGGCGAAATGGCGAAGACCGTCCCATTGGGAGGAGGATTGGGTGTTGAATGTCCAGACGTCATCGTTGACGATGCGGGGAGGTTTTTGGTAGACATTCTTAGAGAAGGCTTGTCGGTTGAAGAGGGGAACGTCGGCTTGCGCGTCGAGGGGCCAGTCGAGGTTTATGCGGTGGCCGGTTTGGATCTCGGAGGCGGCGGACTTGACGGTGGGATCGGTGAGGCGGTTGAGGGTGCCGAGTTGGTCGTTCTTTCCGTAGCTAGACGAGGTGAGCGCTCATTGCTAGTGGGAGGCAGCATGTCTGACTTACAGGCCCCAAGCGTTGTGGTGAGGACCATTCTTGTCGAGAGGGAGGTCGGAGAACTTTGGGATTGAGGAAGCCATTGGACCTGTGGGCGTTGTTTATGCTGTTGCAAAGGACCTTGATGGCAAGAGAGATGGTGCTTGTCCCTACCTTGGTCGGAAGCTTGTCAGCTATACTTGGTTGTCACAACCACCTCTATGCTTATGAAGTAGGGCACTATTGTTGTTAGCCGGCCCCGGTGAGATAGCTCCTGCGACGTCGCTGGTGATGAGGAGCTGTGAAGTGGAGAGGCGGAGGCAAATGGCCCGAGGGAAAGGCTCGCCATCATGGCGGATTTCGACATTTCCCGCCTCAGTAGCCATTCGTACGAATTGGTAGTTTGATGCCCAGCGAATTTCGTGTAATCCGTCACCAGGAATGGCCCAGGACCACAGGTTGATAGATGGCCCCGGGCGATGGGGAGGTGGTGCGTACGCGCTCACAAATCGAGGGTGAGAGTCGACCGAAAGACCCCGCGGGCCCCCTGTTGGAGCGCCTCACATCCATGAGATGGCGCCGAGCATGATGAGTACGAGATGAAGGCGGATCAAATGCTCACAACGGGCATGTGATGGATTGTTGGATATTTGTGATCAGAAAGATGGCGAAGGTGAGGCCTTCCAATGCGGATCAGCGCGGGGCCGAACTTCTATCATGACTTCACGTCTTCGATCTCACCATCAGACGAACGCTTTACGGAATGGCATGACCCAAGACCTCATCGACATATTCGAGCATTGTGCCAGTATGGAGAAGCCAAGGAAACCATCTCGGAACCCATATCACCGACCCTCTCTCTACCTTCAACTGCTTTCACCATTGAGACTCCTCGCCCGCATCCTCGACTTGATCTTCTCACTCCTTCGACCACATAACCCAAACAGACAAAATATCACGCTCGTATGCATATCTGACACCCACACACTTATTCCCGAAGATGTCCCATACGGCGATGTATTAATCCACGCCGGCGACCTCACAAACGCCGGAACACCCAAAGAACTGCAAGCCCAAATCAATTGGCTCCAATCCCTACCTCACCAATACAAGATTATAATAGCAGGCAACCACGACTCCCACCTCGACCCACGCAGCCGAGGCACTTTACCTCTCAAGGACCGCAACGAAGATATCAATTGGCGAGACATTACTTACCTCCAAGACTCCCACACCACGCTCACCTTCCCAAACCGCGGCAGCTCATACTCCGGCCAACCCGCCACCCTCAAAATCTTCGGCTCTCCCTATGTCCCTTTAGTAGGAGGTCCCGAACACGCTTTCCAACATCCCAAAAAGGACGATGTCTGGTCCGACAAGGTACCCTCCGACACAGACGTCCTAATAACCCATTCTCCACCATTCGGGAGGTTGGATCTGCCTGGTGTGCAAGCCATGGGCGATCCGAATTTGCTCGCAGAAGTGCGGAGAGTCAAGCCGAAGGTACATGTATTCGGACATATCCACGCCGGTCGATCGGATGTATTCGGGAGGTTGAAGGGCGGACAGGAGGTTGTGAGGTGGGATTTAGCAGAACAGCATTATGAGGGGTTGATGAGGAGGACGTCGGCGGAGAGATTGTTTGAAGCGATTTGGAGATTATGGGATCTGGTTGCTTGGTATCATTTCGTAGGGTTTTGGTTTTGGGGTTCGAGGATGGTAGCGATGGAATGGGCATTTGGAGTTGAGACGCCGCGCACGATAATGCTGAATGCTGCTTTGGTGTATGAGGATGAGGGGAGATTGGGGAATGGGGTGCAGGTTGTGCATCTTTGACAGAAAAGAAATGAAAAGTTTCGTTGTCAATGCAAAATTGCTGTACTTTTGATCTTGGACAGTCTTCCGTTCTATCACTAACGCGACAAGCAGAGGGTATAGAGCTTTAAACAGAGTCGGTATGTGTCTCGGCAGCGTACTGCAACTTGGCTAGACGTGCTTTCTATGCAACGTCCGCCTTGGCAGCTGGTATGCCGGAGATCTCAGGTGTCGTGTCGGCTGCGAGGGCAGGAGCGATCGTAGCCTCTGGCTCACCGGGTGGCAGCGCAGGCTCAGCAGGAATATTCTCAGCAGTCGACTCGCCAGCACTCTCTGTCGCAGCACTTGGCGCAGCAGCTGGAGCTGGAGTAGGCCCTC
Organism: Nothophaeocryptopus gaeumannii; assembly: GCA_031771865.1. Classification (NCBI taxonomy): domain Eukaryota; kingdom Fungi; phylum Ascomycota; class Dothideomycetes; order Mycosphaerellales; family Mycosphaerellaceae; genus Nothophaeocryptopus; species Nothophaeocryptopus gaeumannii. The sequence continues at coordinate 867,442 of JASISA010000009.1, forward strand.
CCGTTGTAGCGGTTGGCGCAGTCTCAGTCTTCGTCTCGGCAGGAAGCTCGCCAACCTTCCCAGAATATCTCGGCGTAATCGCAGTCTCTGCCAACGGCGCTCCCTGCCCTCCATACTCCTTCGGCACCTCACTCCCAAGATACTTATGCAACTCACTCCCATACGTCATCCAAGTCATCGTCTGCACGGAATCCTTACTCAAAAGAGCTTTCATAGCACCCATCATCCACTGCATGATCAATGGCACGTTGACGAAGTACTTGTAGCTGACAGTCTCCGGGTAGTATCGTTGAAACGTGTCGATTATTTTTTGCGAGGAGGCTTTGATTTCTCCAGGTTGTCTGAAGAAGGAGACGGAGAGGTAGTCGTGTACGGCGATCATTTTGTAGGGGTCGGGGCCTTTGCCATAGTCCGGGATCACCTTGTCCGCTGCGGTCAGGTTCAGCTCTGCGATGGCGAGTTCCTGCAGACCGACCCGCCAACGCACGAAGGCATCTGTGTCCCCGAAGGTTTTCTTGTAGTCTTTCGCTGCGGAGCCGTAGATGTTGAACGTTGCTACGTCTTCGGCGTTCTTGGTTTCCGTGGCCCCTTTCACTTTCGTTATGTAGCCCAGTCCGCCGAATTTGTCGCCGTCGAAGACCTCATCTTTCACTTTCAGAGGCTGGTATTCTTTCCGCCATTTCAGAGCTGCAGTGAGCTGCTCTTTCGCTTTCTCGAGGTCGTCGACGTTTGCGCGGAGGAACTTTTGGAGGATGATGAGGGTTGTGTGTGGTGCTACTTGACTAGATGGAAGTCAGTACGCATATAAGTACCTTTGCAGATCGTGTAGACACATACCTTGCTGCCGGCGCAACAAGCTCAACGCCGTACATCTCATTGTACCCAGTAACATCCAGAATCCCCTTCAAAGCGTCCGAGAACTTCCTCAAGTTGTGCCCTTCGGGCAGATCAGTCCAGTCGGCGTTCATCTTGTCGAGCTTCCTCTGGAACTTGGCTTGGACGTCGGCAGAGTCTGCCTGGCTGGCAGTGGAAAGGCTCTGGCTCACATTTATTCCTTTGACCTGGAGCTCTGAGCTGTCTAAGAAGGGTCCAATCGGCTCGTCCGCTGTGAGTGTGCTGGCGTGATGTGTAAGGTTGCTGAAACAAGGCCTTAGCGTTTCGGCTGTCAAGAGCTTGTGGAGATCCGAGCCAGTAGTCCCGATGGGATATCGTCTGATTGACCTACTAGTACATTTTCTGTGTCCTTTACCTTTACTCTTTGTGCTCCTCCAAAGTTAGCGAACATGCGTCTTGTATCGAAGCAGCAAGGGGTTTCGCTCACGACATCAGCCTACATTAGACCCACAAGTCCAGCTTCAGCCAAGGACCGAACCGACTGAGTCGGTGACACAGCCTGGTGGGTATCATACGGCTTCCTCTTCTTGGCGGATATGTCTTGCTTCATAGCCTCCTGAGTGGGATAAGATGATCCATGCGACACGCAAATGGAGACCCACATCTTCCTGCAAAGATACAGGTGCCATGGAAGGTGCGATGCATAAGCGCAGTAGGGCCTAGGTAGGTACAGGCTCGTAGCCGCGATGCATCCGTCGCTGTGGGTCGCTCTTATCGGCTTGCCTTTTGCTTCACTAGGGGATGCACTTCCATGTTGGACGAGCCGGCTGTGTGGCAGAACCCTGTTCATGACTAAGGGTCATATCAACTTTCGCCTCGGCTTCCACACTCTTATCTACACTCGTTATATTGCCCTACACTCGTGCCTACACTCGTACCTGCACTCGCAAGTGCATATGGCGCCTCATACCGTTGACCTCGAGCCCGTGCGAGCCCAGATTGAGCACTGGATCTTCTTTGACCGACGCGAATACACTGCGATATGCGATAATCTACGAACCTACTACGATATTGATATATCTGTCAAGACTCTGAAGAGGAGGCTGAAGCAGTGGGGTGCTCGTATTCGACAGGCTCCTCTACAGGTAGACAATGCCCTCAGAGCCCGTATTATTGAGCGTTTCTGGCTGTACTCGTACAAAGATGAGAGGAAGTTCAGTATCTACAGGCAGATGGCTACAATATCTCCCTCATACAATATCAGCGGTTGAGGCGTGATATAGGCCTATATAAGAGGTATCCAGCAGAATCTTCTGAAGAGGTGGATGCCGCTATTAGCGAGGCATTGGACCATGTGCTTGGGCATGGTGCTGCACAGGACTTTGGATATCGCAAGTTGGCCCAAACTATTCGTGAGAAATGGCACTTCATTGGCAGGTACGCCTTTGTATTCATTCACTCAGGCACTCGCACTCGTAGGCTGCACTCGCTGATCACTCGTAGAGACCGCATCTTCCGTATTGCCCGTGCCAAGGTGCCAGCAGCTTTTGAGAGCCGTCGACCTGGTAAACGCAGTAAACCTCGTAGCGTAAGGCCTCAAGCTCGAGGAGCTGATGATGTATACTCTATTGATGCTTTTTGTAAGCTGGCTGATTATGGATGCTCGATCTACGCCTGTATCGACGTCTTTTCAAGGAAGATTATCTGGTACTTTGTTGGGCCGCTAGCTAAGACCAAGTTCTCGGTTTTTGCACAGTACATCATCACGATCTACAAGGCCGGCCGTATGCCTAATATCATACGATCTGATCAGGGCGTTGAAACTCCAATGCTTGCGGACGCACATCTTCTCCTACGTGAGCACTTTGCTAGCGAACATATCACTTTCAGCGATGCCTTCTAGTATACAACAAGCAAAGGAAATCAGACTATTGAGCACTGGTGGGGCGAGGCAGCAAAGTCAGTATTCAACCGCTGGAGAGACTATTTCAATCAACTCCGAGAGGAAGGGCATTATAACGCAGCTCTTAAAGCAGATCGTATTGCCTGGCTCGCAATCTACATCCCTGTAATGAGGTATACAACTGGAGAGTTTGTACACTGCTGGAATACTCATACAATCCGTAAGCACAACGAACAGACAGTTGCTAAGCATGTAGCTGGAGAGCCCAACAATCTCTACGACTATCCGGAGCTTCACGGCGGTGACTTCTACGGGCATTTACTGGATACTGAAGATCCGGTTTTACAGCAATGGGTTGACAAGATTGCAGAGTTTGGTAAGTAGCGGTGTGCACACTCGTAACTGCCGGAGCCACTCGTAGCTAGGCACTCGTAGCTGCCCATGTTACTCGCAGCGGCACTCGTAGCTGCCCATATCACTCGCAGCGGCACTCGCAGGCTCGCAGGGGATGCTGTAAGCTGGAACTTAGTAGTTCACTCCAGCTGATTCTATTCGCAGATTTGCTCGCATATCTACCTCCAATATCTCTCGAGTGGTGTAATGATATGCTTCATACTAGCGGCTATCCAATCATGTTTCATGGTGGTGAGGAATCAGCATTGCCTGGGCCGCAAAAGCTGCATGTTCATGCATACCATCACCTCCGCACTGCAGCGCATGAGTATGTCAACAATGGCGGAGATCTGCCGGAGTTTGAAACGCCTGCTGCTAGTACACAGAGGCAGCCGAGTGACCGAACCAGAGCAGTATTTGAGGCTGCTGGTCAGCCACTTTAAGGGTATTCAGCGTTACCTCCTTCTTCAACAATGGATCTCGAGTGGACTAAGTTCTGTGCGCAGTCCAAGAAGCAAGTGATATATCACTGTGATCTTGGCAACGTTTTCCGATGCCCCTATTGCCTTGTGCACAATCCTCATTACCGAGAAGATGACGGGCCTCTCATATCCTCTCCACTACTAGCAGCACGGCCAGCAGCTACGAGTGCTGCGAGTGCGCCTACTGGAGCAGCTTCTGGAGCCTCTACGAGTGCTGCGAGTGCGCTTATTGGAGCTGGAGCCTCTAGTACATATACTAGCTTTCAAGGTTTCGGCACTACCTCTTCGAACCGTGGTAACACCGTTCTTCAGCAGAATAAGAAGTCACACAGCCGCAATATTGGCAACGCTGGTATCGATCCCCTCAGTCCTAAGGCTTCTACCAACCGCAAGATCTCTCGTCCAGCTGCATCGCCAGCTCCTACGAGTGCGAGTGCGAGTGCACCACTATCTACCTCTTCATCCAAGGGCAAGGGCAAGGGTAAAGCCCAACGCCGAGAGATTCACTTTCGGTGCGAGGCTTTTACAGTGCTTGTCAATATTCGTACGCCGAAGAACAAGAAGCAAAAGGCTTCAGCGTTGTCAACTCCGGATGTTTGGCACTACGATGAACCGGAGCTTATACAAAGATGGCGACTGGACGGCTTCTTTGATACTTATCAACATATGGTTGATATGCTGCCGAGCCGCAACGAAGACATGCGTAGGAACTGGCTCTATTCTACTATTATTGTTCCGGCTGCTGGACCAACTTTATAGCAATAGTTGATACACCCGCATCAAGACTCCTTCCTTTGTGTATCTTTTGATGAGGATACCAACGAACCAATCCGCCCAGCAGACACCAATCTACTATCGGATGACCTCGAAGAGATGCTATTGCCATTTCATCGCAGTCCATGGTCAGCATTGAATGCGACAGTCCATATCAAGGTGGTAATTCTCGTCAATCGGGTCAGACGCTGGAATACGAAACTAGTCGGCCAACGCGGAATAGCGGATTAGGACGACAGTACTACGAGTCCAGCCAAATCTACTACGAGTGCTGCCAATGCGGATACGAGTGACCCGCTACACAATTCGCCGCCGGCCGCAGTCTTTCGCCGTGCGCAGTTGACTTCTTCAACGTTGGCATACGCGGCTCGCGAGGCTGCTGCGAGTGCTGCTACGAGTACTGCTGCGAGTGGACACTAACGCCAGGCCAGTAGTGAATTGTCGCCTCCATCACCTACTAAAGGCAACGCTGGTCTATCGGTACGTCCTTATCGCATTCCGGCTGGTGCAGAGATCATTGATCTAACTAGCGAGGCTAGCGATCAATTAAGCAGTAGTTTTAGCTTTGACTCGCCGAGTGAATGGTTCGTCAAGAAGGAACCCAAGGCTCCTATTGTTGAAGAAGATTATGAGGTCGTAGAACCAACTCGCGATACTTTTTCGGAGAGGCTGGATACTATTATTGAGCAGACGGAGGTGTCGTTGTTTGTTGAGGAGGCTATATAGCAGCAAGTCGCTGCTCCGCTGGAGCAGGTAGAATTAGTGCCTGTTGCTGAACCAACACCTCCAACAACTGTAGCTGAACCAGCACCTCCAACAACTGTAGCTGAACCAGCACCTCTAACAACTGTAGCTGATCCAGCACCTCCAACACTTGCTGAACCAGCCCAGACGCATATCAAGAAGCCAAGGAAGAAGCTGGTTGTGGAGCCGTCAACGCGGAAGACAAGGTCGATGAAGGGTAATTAATTTCTTTAGTTGGTAGATATATCTCGTATGTAGGAATGGAGTTCAGGTTCAGGCACTCGCAGCACTCGTATTTTGACACTGCTATCTAGTACCAAGGTTTGCCGGTAGTCTTGTCTACCAAGCTACTCTCAAAGGCGCCGAGACGAAAGCCCACAAAGCCAGCACGACGAGCAGCCTCCATCTCAGTGTCAAGACTAGACACTTTAGCCTCAATGGCAACCAAACGAGCCTCCAAATCAGTAACCTTAGTCTTTAGGCTCTCGTTCTCAGCACGCAGACCAGCAGTCTCTCTACTCGCAGGCTCGACAAGCACACCACCTTCGTCGACATCCTCCATCTCCTCATCTTCATCTTCATCTTCGTCTTCATCTTCAGCCTTGGCTTCATTGGCAAGGCAGCCAGACTTTCCATGCCGCTTGCAATAGGCACACGCAAGATCTCCACGGTCTTTGAACACTATACAGGGCTGCGGATTCTTCTTGCACTCGCACCACGGGCAAGGGGATAGAGCGGCTTTGCCTACGAGTGTGTCTGCGAGTAGATTCAAATAGCTACGAGTCAATTAACTCACCTTCATTAGTCTCCATGATACGGCCAGCCGTATCAAACTTCCCAAATTGTTCAAAGCTGACTTGCGCTCCTTGCTATTGGTAGACTCGCTGCTGGCTACCCACTCGTTCCATTGATAGTCTTCGACATGCCAGAAGTCGGTAGTGGTAGTAGTGGTTGGTTGGCGGAATTGAGACATCGCGGCAGTAGTATTCTTGTAGTTTTGACGGGGAGAATGTTGATGTAGCTAAGATAGTAAGCAAAGGAAAAGAAAGAGTAGATATACGAGTGCTGCGAGTGAAAAGGACAATAGTAGTACTTACAATAGCATCAGTTCAAAATAGCAATACGGCCTACGCAGCCTGCTATTGTCCAGCTATGACTGCTTCATAACAACAGCAAGCCGCGCAGGCCGTCTGCGAGTGTGCTGCGAGTGTTTTAGGCGATAGCGACGCCTGTATAGATGAGAAAGGGCCATATTAGTGTAACTGAGGTTGGTAGATTTGAGGTCAAAGTAACGTGACACTATGAAGTTGATATGACCCTTAGTCATGAACAGGGCTCTGCCGTGTGTAATAAAGGCATGTGGAATGATTTGACTAGCCTGTGATTGTAGCTCAAGACGTGAAGTGACGATGGCATAGCAGTGAGGGAGGTAACATGTGCGACCGTAGCTTTTTTAATTACTGATCTTATCAGACCACAAATACCTGGTTTTGACTACGCCCATAACGGCGCTCAGGCAAGGATCTAGACCGATTGAGAATAAGACTGCTCCTGCCCTAGCTCTATTCATACGCGGGTGCTCTTTCCTTTGAGACTTCGGCTAGGTGTAAGCTGTGCCGCTAAGTACCACTTTCCATAGTCGCCCGCCAAACCTCTTCTCCCTAGGTTCTTACACTCGCTTTTCTCTACACCAACACCTTCGCCAATACACATAGTTTCAGGCATTGCGCCTCTGGCTGTCGCCATCATGAAGCACGGTCGCAATGGCCGAAATCACGTCGACGTGCTCAGCATTGAGCGATGTTTGGGATTCAAGTCTGAGCGAGGCATCTCCCGCCAGGGCAATAAAGACTCGCCGCCCGTCGAGAACATTCTCAAAGGCGTCAAGAACATCATGGTCGCCTACGTCAACACAGACCTCGCAGAGATCAGAAGTTCAGATGCACTTAGAGACGACGCCACTCGACTCTTCGACAAGTATGGCCCAGAGATTTGGCCAGGACCTGATCAGCCACGCCCGCAATGGCTCGAGACAGCCAGCGTCGACCGATACGATGGCAAATACCCACAAGATCGCTATTATACTAACGCCGACGATGCAGAATAGTGAGTGCAGTCTGCGATACGTCATCTATAAACACATACTGACAAGCCTCAGCTTACGAGATTTATTCCTGCAGCTTGTTATCGAGAAGGTTTGCAACTACCATGAGAACCAATTGCAGAAGCGTAGACGGCAGACGAACAAGATGCTCGAGGATCAACTACAACCAGAACCGGAAATGTTCATAGCCGACAACTCCAAAGAAGAAGTCATCGAAGCTCCCCAGCAACCTGCCTTCATTGACAAAGCGGCCGCATTTCGAGAGCAGTTTGCCGCCTACACCCAGCCGGTACCCACATCCTTCGTTCCACACGGCCTGCCTAGCTCAGGCGGCTCATATGCTCACCCATCCGACTCACGGAATGGAAGTCTTGCACCTTCCGATGTGAGCCGCAAACGGCTTCCAAGTGAGGCGTCTCATAGCAGTCCTGCTAAGCGGAGATGGCGCGAGCGCGATCCGTACGTGCCATCAGAGTCCCAGTCGCAATCTCTCGTAGTGAGGCTCAAAATGAGTAGGGACGAACTCGTACAGTTACGCGACACTGGCTCAGTTTCAACTCAATTGCCGGCTGCCGAATCTGAAGAAGAACCGACCACGAATGGTAAAGACACGCCAACACAACAAGACACAATTCGCGTGGAAATGCCTCGCGCTCATAGTGCGACACCAGTCAGTGCATATACAAGTCCATATCGACAGATGCTGCCGTACGAAGCTGGCGATCTTGGTGCTGAGGACAGGCATGACTCGCCACTCAACGCAGCAGCTACGCCACAACGAACCACTCGTTCCGGGTCTAGACACATTCCAGTCGACTTGACTATGGAAGACGACAGCCCAGCTAAGGACCACGGCATTGATACTGCCACACTCGCCAACGAGACACTCGGCCCGCTAGCCACATGCCCGACAGCCGTCCAGCTCATGAGTGCCCATCCTCAAATGGGTCCCGAAAAATTTCGTACGTCCCATAACTTGTCCTCGATGCATGCCACTGCCTAGTAGATGCTGACATCACCGCAGACAACCTCCGCAATATTCTAGAAGAGTATCCAAAGACCCGAACAAATGTCACGGAACTGGACAAAGTCATCAGAGCGCTTGCCGAGGAAACCAGTTCACGTACTCAATCTGGTCCTCCATCGATACAATGGTCTCCCCTCCCGGCTTCATCATCGCCAAAGGAGCGACGCCGGCGGTCAGCCCATCAGCCCAAGCCCAAGCCAGGACTCAAACCGGAAGAGTTGTTGATCAGGGCAAAGGAACAGCCAATCGTTCAGCCAACGCCAGATGCAACACCTCAACAGCACACGCAATTGAAGGACGAGCCAAAGCTAGAGCCTAAGACGGAGCCCCCGGAGACCAAAGAAGGTCTGTCCGGTCGTCGTCTGGACAACATCCCGATCGAGATCATGTGGGGCCAGCAGCTCGATTATACTGACATTATCGACATGCAAGAATGCGACAGCGTCAATGAGCTGTTCGAGTTGGTTGAGGCACGTTGTCCGGACGAGCTCAAAGACGATGTGATCAGGGAAGTTCGCATCAAGTCGAACACGGAAGGCTTAGGAGTATTGCCTCGTATTGTGCGTGACGAGAACCGTGGTCGCCCGGCCGTCCGACATCTCGTGAAGAAGCTCAAAGCACAGCCTGCCGACAAGGAAATCGAGCTTGTCTTCAACATATTTTGGGAGACGGCTCAGTGATGACTTGCAAGAAGCTATGACTGGATGCCAGTCGCTTCGAAAGGACCAGACCAGTCGAGATCATGATTTCTTCACGATAATCTTTGCTCCTTTTACGCGGACAGCAGCAGCAGCATGCAGCGACTATTATAGATATTGACAGCACATATACCTACGAACTTATAATGGCTAATGCGAAAAGATACCCCTTGCTGTAATAAGCGGCGTCTCTATGGCGATCGGCCTTGCGCTACTGCATATTCGCAAAACAAGCTGTCGTCAGAATCAACTCATCAACGCAACAAAACAGAATACATAAGTCATGGGTCGAGTGACAAATGCCTCAATCAACACGTGCTCGTCGCAAAGGGACCTCGCAGATATAGACTCAATGCACGTGACCGGCCTGTCGCATCGAGGGGAAATGACGATTGCGGAAGGCGGCCCCTGCTTCGGTCGGGAGAGCTGGGATCTCCTCCAGACTCTCACCCAGCAGCTGTGCTTTCCCAGCCTCGCGAAACCCAACCCGCGCAACCAGAGAGAGCTCCCTCCCAGCTCCTCTGCCGCGCTCGCGACCCAATTCCCTCGAGTTTCTTCTCTCTTGTAGGCTGCTGTCTTTCTCTCTGTTCACTTTCTGTTACACCCACTCTCCCTCTCTCGCACTTTCCTTATTGCAAGTGATCACTACGAGGAGTTCTTGCCACGATGTCTAAGAGGACGAGAGGTGCTGTTGAGGAGGAGGAGCTCGTTGAGCTGCCTGAGGATGGATCGGATGAGGAGGAAGAAGAGTAAGTCGCTCGTTCCTTACTTACTGCGCATTGCTTGCTGCGCTGTCGCGTACGGAGCTGTGGTGTCGCAATGTCGTTGCGTGGCTACCCTGTGGAGGAGCTGAGTTCTCAATGCTATGCGACGAGGCTCTCAAACCTCATCGACGGTCGCAATCGATCGCATTGTCGATGCTCGTGTGAGATCAATTGATACTGACTTGTCTTCACTTGATAGATATGACTCCGAAGGCTACGACGAAGAAGGCGGCGACGTTGATGACGAAGACGACGAAGACGCAGAGGATGAAGAAGCTCCTGAAGCTCCTCGTAAGTATCTCTCCATCCATTCCCCTAAACCCTCCCTTCCCTTGATTTATCACCCTCCCACTCTCCCCTCTCACTGACTGACCGTGTCTTGCAGCACCGAAAAAGAAAGTCCGCCAACAAGAACCCGTCCCCGAAGTCGACGACGACGAGGAAGACGCCCCAGAAGGTGAAGACGATGACGAGGATGAGGAGGATGTCCCTGAGGATGATGAGGAGGCCGAGGATACGGCGACTAAGGGTGGGCCTGCGGCTAAGGCTAAGGCGAATAAGGGCGGGCAGATTCCTAAGGAGGATGATCTTGAGGTTGATGCTGCGGAGGAGGAGGTCGAGTAGAGGCATCTACCTACCCGCCGGAGATGTACGGTTGTATCAGGTTGATCATGGATCGCAAAGCATGCGCATGCTGTGATTGGAGTGGTAGTAACGACAGCATGGCAATGAAAAGTTGTTTCAGATTCGACTTCATCTCGTCGAGTGCTTATTATTGCTGCTGTCGATTCAATCTTCAATTTGCATCCGATAGCTACGGTTGCCTGCTCGTCCGATTGATCTTCGTCTCCGAACTGACCAACATGGGCCACTTATCGACCAGCACTGACCAGTGAGTTATGCTCTGAGACTTGTACCTGCAGTAGTAAGCGGTTAGTTGCGGCCAAGCTTGACATGGTCATTCGATCTCTTCAAAAGTCTGTCCGAATGGCTTCAGTGCATCAACGCTACAGTATTCCTCTTCGTTGGATGCGAAAGTAGATGTATGATCTCGAAGCGAGTGAGACGTGAATGTCGTCCTGTTCCTTGGCCGGTGTTGTCATCTGAGAGTGGGATGTGCTGTTGTCTATGTCTAATTATTTCGATTGATGATGACTACAGCCCGGGCATGCATCTTTGCACCATCAAGGTAAATAGCGGCATGAATGGTCTTGTAGACTTTGTCTTGATAGCAGCTTTCATTGACAAGTCTAGTGAGGAATTACAGTCGTCGAAGCAAAGACTTTGCATAGCTTGGCAGCTTCGTCGGTCTGCAGGTGGAACAGCGAAAGCTTTGCAAGGCTTTTGGGTCCTTCGAAAGGTCTGTTCCGGCCGTATGAGCCATATGAGTGACTCAGGTCCATAAGAGAGTGTTCGTCAAGGTCTGGAAGGTAATCGCAGATGTGTCGAACGTACCCATCCTCGTGATGGATCAGGTAAGCTTATATTAATTGGTTGAAAATCGGGATACCCAAGCACAGTTACGCGGAACAGCCCTCTTAGCTCAGGTAAATTAGCTTCCATCGCTCTGAAGTCTCTCAATCTAACATCTCCCTAGGGGTAGAGCGCGTCACTAGTACCCTCCGGGCGTAGGCCTGCTTATGACGAGGTCATTGGTTCGAATCCAGTAGAGGGCATTCTTCTTTTGCTCGTCCAGTTATTGTTTTGTTGTATATCGTTGTGGTGGTGGTGTTGGTGGTTGCAGGTTTGGTTCTATTCACCCACCGGGCTTGGCGTTGACAAAAGTGGGTCCGCTTGGAATTTTTTGATGTGGATAGCTTGGCTTAATTTCGTGCGCTTTCCTTTCTGCTTCAACAACACTCTTGAGGCACCTCAGAAAGGCATTCCATTTATCTTGCACGCTCGCAAAGATCATTGAAGCTGGCTTCGTGGAGTCCTCTAGTCTCGAGGCCCTTCCAGCGTCGATCTTCAGCGATACCAAGAGGCTGTGACTGTTGTTAGAGTCCCAACGGATCTCTTTGGCACTCAAGACACAACCATGCCTGTGTCCAACGCAACTATGTATAGGTTGCAAGTATCCTGTCTGGAGCATTGCAAGGCTCGATGATGGCTGGCGAGATCATCACACCACAAGCTGTTGCGGCTGCATACGATGCGGCTGAGCCTACACTGGGAGCGCTATGGCGGACCTCGCGTGTCCGGACTCTGTATTCCGCGATTCTTGCAATATGCATATAATCTCATCTGATTTATTTTCCCGAAGCTATTAAGATATTTCAATTCACTTCGTTAAAACGTGGATTCAGGCTGAATTTCCAGATAAGCATGATGTCTCATCATGCGTGGAGATGGCAGAGATAGGTTTGATCGCGTCGCTCATCGCGGTCGTTGGAGCTGGAACGAAGATATAAGTTGCACTTTCGACTTTGCAGTCACCGTAGGCAGCGCGGGAAGAGAGTTGCAGCACATCGGAAGCGAGATCCCGGGTCTCTGCTCCGCTCTGATCAGTCTGTCCTCGAACATGCTCACCTTCAGCCCACATCAACAGCCATCAAGACTCTACAGAAGATCATCAGCAAGAGCAGAGCCGAGCCATATTTGTGGTTATCGAACAAACAGTGTCCGCTCTTTCAGTCTTAAGGGCGATGGCACTTTTCCATTTGTCACGCCGGCCTTTGCCGACAAGGTCGAATGAACATTCAAGAAGCCGAAGGTCTTGGAGTTGCACTCGACACTGGAGGCGTTCAAGTCAACACTAAGTATAATGCTAATGACGATGATACTCGCCGAGAGAGTGTCGCAAGCGAAGTCCGGCAGCATGATGCCCAACGATGATGTAGAGCAGTTGGAGCAGTATGAAGATGAGGTCGAAAAAAAGAGCAGCAGGCACTGCTACTTCCCGATGTCAATGCAACTACCCCCACGAAGTTTCACAAAGACGCAGGAGCAAGGCCCGCCTTGTCCGCATGTTCAGCGGTCTTTCAGTACATACCGACTTGCCTCACAATAATCCAAGTGCCACGAAGACCAAAGCGCATATCTTCCGCTGGAACGGCAACTACGCCCATGGACCTGCTCAAAAAATGGACTGATCAAGCCAACAAGACTGCTTCGCAGAACCATGCACATCTAAGAGTCACGCAGCTATCAGAAGCTGATATATGGCGTGATTCGAAGTTCTCATTCTTAGGACGTCCGATACCAGAGGTGCTGAGTTTGAAATCACCTGACGAGATCGGTATACTGCGAGTCACATCTGACATGATCTCACCGAAGACTGGCAGAGTGCAGAGCATTGGCTTCCATCATGTGGTCGGCGTAGATGGGCCAACAGAAGTATCGCCCACTCGCTCAATGAATCACGGCCATGGCGAAGACTACCATTCTATCACGAAATCCATCCTCCTGGGGCACGGTCTTCCTGCAGACGCTGGCAAGGTTTCGTTGTGCATATATTTCGATGGGAAGAAAAAAGTTCGAAAGGCATCAGAGCAGCCACTATTGGCAATGCATTAGGAGGGTCCGTACAGCCCGTAAAATACAGGGAGACTGGGCGGCGAGGGGCGTGACTATAATTGGAGGAGGAATGTCCTTCTTCATGGCCATGTACTTCAGTCAGGAGTTTCTGGTCTATGCAACGTGTGGTGGGCGGAACAAACATGAGTGCACGGAGTGGTATGCCAGCCGCAATATGACAATGCCTATTTGATGAGCATGATAGCCAGGAATGGGAAGAGACTGGAGAGCACGGAATTTGGGATTGCGCATGAGCGAATCGAGCTGCTGGGGTCGGTCATGCATTGACAGATTCTTGAGCTATGTCAGGCCTTCAGAGAGCTTTCATCTTCTCAAGAAGCTCCTCCATACTATCCGCATAAAGATCAAACTTCCCAAACACATCCGTACACGGATCATGCTCCTCAAAGGTCAAATACGCCGTCTTGAATCCCGCCTTCCTCGCAGCAATCAAATCCCAAGCATGCGCAGCAATAAACCACCTCTCCCCATCTCCCTCCGTTCCAAGCCCTCTCGAAGTCAACACTTTGTGAGTATTTTCATAAACCCTCGGATCCGGTTTCGCCACTTGAATATCATCACAACTCAACAAATGATCCCCGTCAAGATCAATCCTCGCCAACTCATAATACTTCAAACTCGTCGCCTTCCCTCCATTCGTCACACCATACACATCCCATCCCGCCTCTCTCAATCCATCATAACACCTCTTCAACCCCGGTCTCGCCTGCAATTTCTTCACTTCTTCCATCACGGCCGCTACATCGTCATCACTGACTTCTTCCAACGGTAAATCGACAACCGCACATGCTCTCCGGAACGTTGATTTTAGGATCTGCGCTATGGGCGTGTAGGAGCCGACGAGAGAGGTATAGGTGAAATCCCGTTGAGCGGCGAAGAACCAGCCGAAAAAGACGCCTTTGGGAGAGGCGTTTACGGTAGAGAGTTTGCTGCCGAGACGGGATTGGATTACGGAGATGGCGGATTCGAAACCGAAGCAAGTTCCTAGGACGTCGAAGGATGCGGATTTGGGCATGTTTCTTGCTGGGGGGAACTCGTATAGACAGTCTTCGTTCTGGCTGGAAAGAGTACTATGTATCCCTGGGGCGAATTGGCGGTTTGGTTGGGTGTTGGGGTGGCTCGAGACCATAAAATGAGAGAGCGAGATAGGATCGAGAAGGTTTCTGATATCCTTACCTTGAATGACAATGCTATTGTCGTTTCACCTGACGTTGGCAGCGAAGGTGGAGGTGAAGTGCTCATTTGGAATCACAAGGACCCTTGCACGATGACGTCTGTTGACTTTCTCGGACCTGAGTGGACTTCAAACGTTGGCTTCCTTCCCTTGCGTTGAACTGGACGGCTTCGCTGCTATAAACATTCATTCGAGTTCAACGCCATCAGAAGTGGAAACGACGAGCTTTCCAGAGTAACGTCTCCTGCGCTCACTCATGGATAGTGCCAGCTTACCTTCACATGAATGATGTTCTACAACATTAATATCTTCATTTTGCGATGTCCACTTTTCAAAAGCTCAATGTCTATATCCCAAAGCGCCGTAAACTGCATTTCGATGGAAGCGGCAAATAGAAGCTGCTTGCATCGTGTTGCACAATCCATATGTACAGATGCGGCCTGCGCGTGTGATTAAGCGCCGAAAGGCGTCTTCTTGTAGTCGGAGGGGATTGATGGCCAGAAGAAGTACCCGCAGAAGACCACAACAGCCGCGACGGCACCAATGGCGATCGCTCTTGCGCGCGCCGGGTTTTCTTGGCGCATGCCTCCGAGCGCGAGCTGGGTGTCCCGGAGCAGGTTCTTCGTGCCGTCGGCGCCAAGCTTGTAGTAGACCAGACCGCCAAGCGCGATTGAGTATCCGAAGAACTGAAGCGGAGCGACCGGGTCTCTGAAGATGGCCATAGAGGCGACGACCAGAAGAATGTCCTTAAGCACACCAGAAAGCGTGAGGACGACGGCGGAAGTTTTGCCAATCTGTTGAAGTCAGTGTGGGGTAGAAGAGTCTTGGAGTCGCTGTTGCACTCACCAAGAAAACAACAGAAACGTTCAGGGCGAACGCCACTGCGGCGTTGGCGATCAGGATCAAGATGCCGAGGTTGTAGATGTCGCTCATGTGCATCTTTGGGATTTCGAAGAACAAAGTGAAAACTCCGTTGATGACAGCGCAGGCTGGCGCGTAGTAGTAAAGCGAGACAAGAGGATCCATCTTGAACTCTGGGGCGTTCAGAATGCGCTGGACCATAACCAGGCGGATAGCCTCGAAGACGATTCCGGCCATTTGGACTAGGACATATTAGTGCGGATTCACGTATTGGGCGCCGTCATACTCACTCAAGAAACCGGCCAGGACGAACTTGATCTCTCCGTAGGAAGCGATGATGACACCGACCATGATGGCAGAGACATTGGCAAGCTTCTTCATGTCCGGGGGAGCGATTCCGAACATCCACGTCGCGACCAGGGTGGCAACGGCATTCGACGCTTTCAACATTTGGATGAAAGACACGCTCAAATACAGATAGGCGACGTTTCCGCAGATCAAGCTGAAACTGAAAAAGAGACCGATGGGCAGAATGGCTTTGATGTAGGTATCGCGGTTCATCGGGACCTTATGTCTTGAATCCAGAGTAGTCGTGAACCGGGCCATTCCTTGGGTGACAATGGTCGCGAAAAGCATATGCCATGTTGTCAGGAAGAGCGCTACTCGCTAATCAGTATGGGACAACATTTTGTCGACGTCTAGATAATTACTCACGGAACTCGAACTTGGCGGTGTGGAGGACCCATTTATTGAAGAGAATCACGCTACCGCTGAGCGAGATCCAGAGGCTGATCACATGTCAGTATTGAATGTCGTCAATGCGCGTGGATGGTACGGAATGCGCACGCGATGTAGAAGGCCGGGTGAATGTTGTCTTTAACAGCTGGCTCTGACACTGGCGCCGCGGCAGGCGGAGCTGCGGGGGCCTCGCCGCCCTCGAGCTTGCGGTCCTGCTCGGCGGAGCCTCTGCTGTCGCCCTTGGAGTCCATCGCGCCTTTGCTGGTATGGCACCAGCGAGTGTCGATGAGATGGGAGAGCAGGCGATGGGAGATGTCGCGAGGAGGTGGGTTGTTGTCGCGGTGCTCGGTGATAAAAGAAGGAAAAGGAGTCGTGAGCCGTAATCCAGGGTCCAAGGGTTTTGAGGTGCGAGACAGGCTCCGGCTCTGATTGGCGCATCGAACTTTGATGGCGGGTCAACCTAGGCACGTGCTGTCCGTGCTCCTCCTACCTTGAAACTCAACGACGCGCACTCGTCGCGCTCATCATCATCATCATCACAGTCTCACACGAGTCTCAAATACACTGATTACGAGTCTCAAATACGTTGATAGCCGAAGTACACACGGCTTGTAGACATACTTAACGTTTCTGTGTGCGACAGCTCAGACACAATACCACCTCCATTCCACGTTACACCCACGGCGCCTTCCAGGCACATCCCAACATCGCTGCAATGGCCATATATCGGGAATTACCACTTCCTCCTTAGCCAGCATCAGGCGTCATCAATCATCCAGCACGTATTTGCTGTCGCCATAGTAGTTGCCATAATGAGCTCTGGCTTCGTCGGTGGCACTCACAGTCCCATAGATATTCTTCCGACTATCCATTGGTCCCCTGTACTCGCTCGAGATATAGTCTCCCGCCTGGATTCGCGCCTTCCCGGACGTGTTGACGATACGGTACTCGTGCCCTCCAACAGCGGCGACGCTCTCGAGACCTGCCTTCAAACCTGGATCGACTTCCGCTGCGGCCTCGTCAAGGAACTCAGGAACGCCCCCCAGTGCTTTCAGCTCTTGCTTCGGCAGTAGCTCTGCTGCTTGACGCTTCGCCAGGACCATTTGCTTCTCCTGTGTGCCTGGGAAGAGCTGTACCAGCTCAGTGATGAATTCGCGCTGGTCACTGACGAGCTTGCTGAATCTGCGCTCATCATGAAGCGCCCATAGCGCTCTTTGTTTGAGAGATGAATGCTGCTGTCTGCTGGCCGCAAGCAATCGAGCGCGGCTAGTCAGAGCCGCCACTGACTGGGCTTCGGGTTCTGGCTCTGGAATTGCTGTCGATGTACCTCGCTTGTAGCGTCGAGACGCTCGCTCTGCTTCTTCAAAGCCATACTCGATCTCTCCCAGGAGTCGCTTGACATCTTCGACCTCCTGCGGGCTAGCGACAGGCCATTTGGACATCGCCTGCGACGGGTCGTCGACAATCTCAACCGTTTCTTTCCAGCGTGCGAGCCGGAGCTGGAGCAAGCTGACTTTGAGTGCGGTCTTCTCGTACTCTGCTCCGTACTTGGCACCAGATTCAAGATATTGGAATGCGCTCATGCAGCTGTCGAAGAGAGCTACCATGCCCACTCCGCCAATGACAAGGCCGGCTACTTCGGCCATTTGTAGAGTCTCGCGAAAGTCGATTGGTCTCTTCAATATGCGCTTCTACTGATCATCAGAAACTCGGGAAGCGCTCGTCGAGGGCATGGTGGAAAGATATTCAGCTGAGACGGAACACAACACCGCCCACTGCTAGCAAACGCCTCATGCGGCCTCCACTTGGGCGCAGGCTGAGCCCGCACGCCACCGAAGCGTCCGTTTGAAGGAATTGCTGGCCAGGATCGGAGACTCAGTAAGCCTACAGATCGGTTGTTTCGCTTCTCTTGAAAGTCAGCTCATAACGATCTGTCTCACTGTACTGGTGGCCAGGATCGAGTAAAAATGCCGCAGAAGTGGCACTGCGCTCAAGCATCGACTGAGATGCCTTGCTGCCTTAGCGCTTTGCCAAGAACTCAGCCAGAGTGAGCGGAGCAGCATACATATAACGGCATGTCTTCAGAGTCAAACGTCACTACATTCCATCACGGAGTCGGACTTCTCTCTGAAGTAGACTCAGAATTTAGGAGATTCTGCGGTGTCTGGTACTGCTGACCATTCTGCTGATTCGTTAACGAATCTTCGTCCCCACCTCAAGAAATACACCCCTCTCGATCACTTCCTCTCATCATCAGGCCTACATGAGCCCACAGTCGTACTATGCTCGGGTATACTCGACATCCAAACGGCAGCTAGGGAGCACAATCGCAGAATAGCTCATTGTAACATCAGTATCATAAAGAGAGCACACAGTCGAGCAATCATCAAGATCTCATCAGCTTCCATGCCGCCAGCTTCCGGTCGTTCCCTCTCGTGTACCACCGAACACTGGTACGACAAGTCGACTAGCTGCACTCAGTCCAACATTGGACAATCGGTGTTCTCGCCGTGCTTATATCCTCTGGAATTGAACAATTAGACTCAGGAACATATCGATGAGATGGTGACGACTCGGTATACCGGTCCAAGCCTTCCGTCGACCATCGTGCTATGACTCTGCAGCATAGAGGCCGTGCTTCTAGCACCAAGGCTGCAGAGCCATAGGTTGCAGAAACGCGACCGTCTAGGCGTGAGGAGTGTATGCGATAAGCCAAGCAACGGTAGGTCGCAGCTGGATGGTACTTGTTGCGTCTAGGTTCTCGAAGTGCAATGTTTTGCAAGAGTAGTAAACCATTCGCTTCCTCACTTTTCATTCATTGAGTCGCTCCTTGAATCCCGATCTGGTCCGCAAGCTCGAATCTGCCAGGCCGTCATGGCAGCCCTGCTCATGAAAGTGATGCTAGCTTTGCTACTTTCAGCAACATCAACATTTGCTCTACCCAGCGAGAAGAGGCAAGCACCAGCTTGTTCAAATCCCGTACAGCGGCGATCATGGTAAGTGCCGCAGACCCAAACCCTCCCTACACCCCTTCTAACAGCCCTCCCCCAGGACCGCTCTCTCCAACGACGACAAACTCGCCTACCTCAACGCCGAAAAATGCCTCATGAACACACCTCCCGGCTACGGCATCTCCGGCGCCCAACACGTCTGGGACGAACTCCAATGGGTACACATCCGCAACACGAACTGGATTCACGGCGTAGCGGCTTTCCTCCCCTGGCATCGCTACTACATGACGGTGCATGAACGCCTCCTCCAACGCCATTGCGGGTTTCAGGGAGGCGTCCCCTTCTGGGACGAAGCGGTAGATGCGAATAACATCCGCGCCTCCCCAGTTTGGGATCCCACCTACGGTGTCGGAGCAGACGGAGAAGGAGAAAATCGTTGCGTACCGAACGGACCTTTTTCAAACCTCACATTACGGTTTAACGGTGACGCCACCCCGGGTAATGAATACTGTCTCGCTCGCCAACTCGACGAAGCCGCGTTCCGCGGCGCTCGACAAGAAGAAGTCGATATCTGTTTCAACAGTCCCGATTGGGCGAGTGCTAGTAGATGTTATGAGAATTTCGTGCATACGGCGGGTCATGATGGGACGGGAAGGGTTATGGCTGATGCGTTGCTTGCGCCGGGGGATCCGATTTTCTTTTTACATCGTGAGTTCTCTTCCCTCTCCTCACTATCCAAAATGCTCAAAAGGGTGTGTTTTGCTGATACTTGACAGATACCAACCTCGACCGCCTCTGGTGGCGCTGGCAACAAGCCGGTTTGCCCGGGAGATTGACTGAGATGAATCGACCGAATACTCCCTCGGCGGAGTTTAATCAGGCGAATGGATGGTCGACGCCGGGGCCTGAGTTTACGGAGTTTAGTGGTGATGGGGGACCGGAGACGACGTTGGACCATGTGCTGTGGATGGGTGGGATTTTGCCGAATGCCACGATTCGGGATGTGATGGATTTGAGGGGTGAGATGATTTGTGCGGAGTATGTGTATTAGGAGGGGAGGAGAGGGTGATGGTCGTAATTTCGATGGATATGGGTGTAGACGCATGAGATGTGAGGATGATGTGTAGGGGGTGTTGAGGCGGAATAGTGAGAGAAGTTGTGAGAC
The DNA here is from genome assembly GCA_031771865.1 of Nothophaeocryptopus gaeumannii. Taxonomy (NCBI): domain Eukaryota; kingdom Fungi; phylum Ascomycota; class Dothideomycetes; order Mycosphaerellales; family Mycosphaerellaceae; genus Nothophaeocryptopus; species Nothophaeocryptopus gaeumannii. The sequence goes on from JASISA010000009.1 coordinate 887,591, forward strand.
ACAGAAAAATCTGTTAATACACCACACTATCTGACTGTCACAGACATATGGAATAAGCCGTCGTCAAATCATCGAGCAGTCTGTTCCTGCCCTTTTTCATCCCTTCCATGCCAGCTCATACTATTACAATACTATTACAACCTTCATCTTCAATCTGATGCTAAATCCTCCGAAGGATAGCACAAGTGAGTAGGAGCCTTGACCTTGTTCTTCAGCGTTGGCAAACACCCATCGGCAGCAATACTCTACACCTCTGAGTCATCGCCATCACTCGGGAAGCCCAACTGCGAAACAGTACGCATCGGCAAGTTAGGTCTCCTCTTCAGTTCCGCAACATCCTTATCAGTCTTCGCCTCACTAGCCAACGAAACATTCGCAGGCGAGAGCGACAGCTTCGACAAGAATCCTCCCTGCAGACCCGCAAAGGGATTCGTCGGTTCATCAGGTGGTGTAGCAGGTTGTCCAGCATCCTCAGATCCAGAGCCGGAATCAACGCTGTTGGATTTGGTAGGGCTGCTGAGTTCGTTGTCAGAAGAAGACATGCGCATACTCTCTCTGGAGAGGAGGGAGGAAGCTGCTGTTGAGCCGGAGCGGAGGGATGATGGGTCGGAGGAGAGGGAGTCGACGCGAGAAGGTTTCTTTTCGACTTCGAGTGACTCGTCGGACATTGAGGCTTCCGAGGTAAGGGTTGGGGCTTTGGCGAGGCCGAAGGGGGCGATTGATTCTTCCGTGGATGGGAATTGGTACTCGACTTTGGAGGAAGTATCATCGTCCTTCTCAGGCTCCTTGGCCTTGGCGTCTTCTTCCTCTTGGAAAGGAAGCTCAACACCTGGAGTCTGAGCCCTCTCGTTCTTTGGCGTAGTCGGCGATTCTTCTTCATCTGGTGGACTAGAGACTTCACCGATCGTCGGGATGTTGAGCTGCGACACTGGTCGCGAGCCACCAAAACCGAAGTCAGAGTCAGGAGATGCCAACTCGCCCGGAGTGGCAGCGGTCTCATAGCCGTCTGGGCTGACCGGCGACTTTGTACGGCTCTCATGCTCTGCTGGGCTATTGACGGCAGAGAAGTACCGCGAGACAGGACGAGTGCTGAAGCCCTCGGAAGCTGGAGTCGGAAGCGGGCTGGCGAACGCAGAGCGCATAGTCTCCTCCTTCGAAGGCGATGGTGAGCGCACAGCATTGATGAGGTCGTCGACGGTCGCCGCTGTCGCAGCTGACTCTGTCTGTGCAAAGACACCCTCTGCATCGGTAGAGCCAAGCGTTGGCGTAGATCTGCCAGAGTGCTCCTTCTTTTCATGAACAGGGCTGGCGATGCCAGACATGAGAGAAGTCGGCGATGGCGAGCGGGCAACTTCTTCCTGCCTCGCTGGAGAAGGCGAACGCGGCGTCTCGGCTTGGCTGAGGGTGGCGTGCTCTTCCGCCTCCGACTCAGGTCGGATGAAGAGTGACTGCTGCTCTTGCTCGACCATGGGGCTGAAAGTTCTGATGACTTCCTCAGCAGGCGATGGCGAAGCTGGAGCAGGCGAGGCAGGAGCCTCATCAATGTTCCTCTGCACTTCAGAGAAAGCAGTTGCAATGTCACGCTCAGCCTGCTCCGCGAATGGCCTTCGCTCATCGTCACGGTTCCTCTCAGGCATGTTCTTTGACACTTCCTGGAAAGCAGCCTTGATCTCTTCTTCAGCCTGCTCGGCAGTTGGGCTTGCGTTGTCCTCCATCATCATGTCTGGCATGCCATACGTGGTAGCCATGGCCGCCATCCATGGAGATGTTGGGCGTTGCGGAGAAGCCACGCGGCGGGGCGATCCCTCGAGAGCGTCAAGCGTTTCACTGTCGACCGACTTTGGAGCAGACTCTTCAACGTCCTTGCTGCTGAGGTCAAGTGGCTCGGGTACCTCTCGTGCAGGCGACTTATCCGCTCTCTCGGGCAGATCAATTGGGCTCGCTATGACCTCGCCCAGAGTTGGGATGTTGAGCTGAGACACTGGTCGTGTCGGAACAAACTCAGAGCCAGGCGTGTTACCCTCAGATCGAGGTTGATTAAACCTCATATGCGCGGAGGGAGCTCGCGAAAGACTGACACCAGCACCGGGAGATGGCAATGGTGAGGCTTCGCTCGCAGTCTCGTTGTCAGTAGGATTGTCGTCGTTGTGGTCATCGAGGCCAGGGCTGACAACTGGCTCCCCATCTTCGTCCTCAACTACGTTCACAGGGAGTTCCAGAGCAGGAGCCTCTTGCTCGTTCCAGTTGTTCGTTGCGCCCCAGTTTGGCATACCAGCGTCCGAGCCTGGCGTAGAAGCAGCAGAGTCTCCACGTGCAAGACTCAACATTGGCGCACCTGGGGACTTGGCTGGTGAGGCTGAAGCAGATCTGGTGATGGTGTGGCTCAGACTGGCCAGGTGAGCCTCCCATGGATCTGGGCTGCCAGCATGGCTTGGAAGCTGGTCCTTGAGCTCATCCTTAAGCTCTTGTGGAGCTGGAAACTCGATATGTGGGTTAGCCGCGCTGGGGCTTGGAACGTCGAGAGCAGCCAAGGTAGCATCGTATCGCTTCGGAGGATCAGTCGGTACAGGACCATCAGTGCCGTCAAGATCAACGACTGGAGTCGCCTTGGCGATCTCAGCGCGGAGGCGAGATGGCGATGGTGCGTAGTTGGCGCCTTCGGGGCTTGCGAGGCGACCTCGGCTGGCTGGGATCGAACGCTCGGCATTCAGCGGTAAGTTCAGTGCAGATGCAGAAGGCATGAAGTCTGGCGAGACTGAAACCGATCGAGACACCTCGATAGACGTCGAAGCAGACCTCTCGGCAGCTCGAGCGACGGCAGTGGGCACTGGACCGGAAGGAGCACGTTGAGGTTCGAACACATCGGCGGCGTTCGACTGTCCAAGGCGTTGCAGAGTACGCTCATTGGGAGGCGAGACGTCACGAGTATCGGTCATGCCACGCATCATGTCTTCGATGGAAGGCGAGCGATCGCGTGGTGACTCGTCATAATCATCCTCTTCGTCGTCTTCATCATCATCAGGGCCACCTGCGAGCTGCGCCAACAGTGCTGCAGGAATACGAGGAATCTCATACTCTGGGAATTGGCGTGGTGGAGACCATGCACGCTCTTGCGGAGGTGTACGAGGTCGGACCCATCTGTCGGCAAAAGTCTTACCATCGTCTTGGTAGTCGTTGTATTCGTCGTTCTGATCCACATAATCATCACGGTCCATGTCATACTCATACGGCGGCTGGAAGACCTGAGTCGAAGGCATGGCGTTGAAGATATTTTGCTGGGTCATCTGTCCCGTCCACTCACGCTCCTCAAGGGCAGTCGGGTCCGCGGAAGGCATGCGTGGAGCACCAGTTCGAGGGCTTGGGATGGCAACTGCATCGGGAGAGCGTCCACGACCATCGTTCATCTCATCACCATGAGGAGGCAACGGGAATGGAGAATGAGATCGAGGAGCACGCTCGTGTGCATCTTCGTCCTCCTCGGCAACAGAGTCCATGAAAGAGCGAGGCTGAGCAGAGAAGGTGTCTTCGATGTTGGCAGCACCAAACGGAAGGGCAACCTGAGACTGGCTTCCGGGAGGAGACTGCTTCCTGGGGCTGCCACCACTGTTGCGCTTCGTCGGCTGTAAAGGAGAGAGCACTGGGCGTCGAGGGCCGATTTCTTGACTCTGCGGTCGGCTCTTCTCTCCCGATGCGGCAGGCGATGGAAGCTGTGGCATTTCACTCTCGCTCTGGTATGGCGACATTGGCGAAGTGGCGGCATCCGCAGAGTGCGAGCGGGGCTCATCGATGTCTGGCGGCGAGGGCAAATCAGGCATCTCATCCTCATCCGTGTACGGCGACATGGGTGAGGTAGCCTTGTCAGCGGATGCTGATCGAGGCTGATCGATGTCGCGCGAGTTCATTGGTGGTGGCGACCTAGATGCAGCGCGAGGCATGCGCTGTTCCTCCCAGTAAGGCTCCACTGGCGAAGTGCCAGCGTCAGCAGAGTGCGACCTTGGCTGGTCGATGTCTGGCGGCGATGGAAGATCGGGCATTTCGTCTTCACTCCAATATGGCTCCATGGGTGACGTTGCAGCGTCAGCAGAATTTGATCGGGGATGGTCGATATCGGGAGGTGAGCCCATACGAGGTGGACCTGGCTCGTTGCCCCAGTCTGACATTGGAGAGGTGCCGGCATCCATTGACCCTGCAGAAGCGTCGCGCTGAACATCAGCTGGGCTGTGTCGCGGCGACCTTGATGGAGTTCGGCCACGGTTGAAGCTGTTGTCACGCTCAGGCATGATACCAGACATGAAAGCAGTAGGGGAAGGCTCGCGACGCTTGAACGATTGCTCGGAGCCGGCCTGTGACAGCGGTGGGCGAATGTCTTCTCGGAAAGATGGCATTCCGGACATGAGTGCGGTAGGTGGGGGCTCGCGTAGAGGTGCATCAACAACCTGATTCATGATTGGGATCGCCTGCGAGGAGGCTGTTCGAGGAGATCGAGTCGAATCAATGTCTGCAACTGGAAGAGGCCCGTCAAATCTAGGCGGGGATCGACCGCGCCCAGACATGTCCAAATGGCCGAAGCCTGCCTGCATGCCAGAATCTCGCGACTCGGGTGCATCTCGCAGATCGTGCTCATTTGCAGCCCAAACGTCGATCGAAGGGGGACCAGCTTGCATACCAGAGTCCCGCGGGCCATTGCCAGGATGCATCTGACTCGGTGCATTCACATTTAAACCAGAGACAGTTGGCGATGGCGAGCGAGGGATGTTGACAGCGTATGTTGAGGGAGGTAGCAATTCTCCAGACATTGGACGAGACTTCGGAGGCGATCGGCTGTCGTACTCCGGATATGCAGGTAGAGGTGACCGAGAGCTGGGTCGTCCACCTTCTGCGTTGGCAGCGTCGGCAGGTAGATCCAGCTGAGACACAGTTCGAGTAAGGGAGGCATAGCGCTCTGCCGAACGAGGGATGGACGGCGTTCGAGGGTTATCGGTATCATCCTCGTCGGTGCCGGTTCCCATGTCGCGAGTTGGCAGTGGAGGCGAACGCAAAGCATCCGAAGACGCCGAGCGAGGGCCAGCTGCATCAGCCATCGATTTGCGAGGAGGCGATCGACCACGGAACTTGACTTCTTCGCTCGTGGTAGGGTCGGTGCTTATGTAGTCCATATCCTGGGCGGGAAGAGGAGGAGATAGCGATTGCTCAGCAGGCACAAATCTCTCGCCGGCGTACTGGTCGGGAATTGGCGACGTGGTCTCTGGGCGCGAAGTAAATGCTCCGTTACCGTAGAATTCGTTAGGTCCACTAGGTCGAGGTGACCTAGAAGCGGACGTAGAGTAACTGCGATCGATGGAACCTGCCCCGCCAGCAAACTGAGGGACATGGTTTGAAAGTCTGGGTGGTGACGGCCCACGGGGCGGCGAAGACGGCCCAGGTGCATCAGTACCCATGCTAGACATCTGTGGCGGAGGAGGTGACATGACGGGTGATCTGCCACGACGGCTTTCTGGTCGATCTTCCGTCGGCCATTCCCAGCGTCCAGCAGGCGAGTCGCGCATTTGCTCGTTTGATGGCATGTGAGAGACCTGAACGCCGTTGTCGATTGAGCCGCGAGGTGGCGGCGACAATGAGCTTGCAGCAGTTTGCGTGGCAGCCGATGGAGACTTAAGCCTCTGCCCAACTGGCGATGGCGATCTTGGGCTGTAGACAACCTCATGATCTTTCGGCATAGTGGCTGAGTCGGGAGGCGTTTCACCAAGCGACGTATTTTCGGTTTGCGTAGCGATTGAGTGTGTTGATTCAGAGCCTGGTGGCGAGGGCGTATTTTTTGCAATCTCAGTAGCTTCTATGGTTGCACTCGCGAGTGATATGGAGCGAGCGATCTGGCTGACGGGGCGAGTTGGAAATTGCGAGTTGCGTCGGGACTCATTATGGAAGCTTGAGTTGATCGAAGCAAATCCGGCCTTCGAAGCGGGTGGAGATAGCGACCGAGTTGGCGACTCAGCTGGAGGAGACGGCTCTGGCGAACGGTCTTGAGGAAGAGCAACGCCATTGCTGTATGGATCCGAGGTGTGAGGATCTGAATTGCGAACAGATTCGGAGGTTGGATCGGACATATCGCCAGATCGTTTCCCCATGTATCCTCTTGCACCAGAGCTTGGACTCTCGTAGACCTCGGCCTCAGCGAGGTCACCAAGAGCTGAGGGTCCCTTCTTGCCCTTGCTGTGCATTCCACCATACCTTCCCATCGGGATGTCCGTGATAGTAACCTCATGGTAGATGTCGTATTGATCACGGTACGAGAGATGTGCCTCCGCTGGGACTGTAGGCGGATCATGACTGATCTCGACCTTGTTATTCATACCCGGTTGAGGACGATACATGAGCGCAGTGGCATCTGGTTTATCATCTGGGAACAGCCCTCGTGAGCTGGCTCCAGATGGGCGATTGCGCTCCATGACATCCGAAGTGCTGTTGGATCCGAGGGATTTGAGGTCCATTTCTCCGATCTTACGGTCATCATACATGCTGCCATCGATACCTCGCTGAGCGCCCTCCATGTCACCGAGCTCGTTATGGACCATCTCGGTAGGGATGGCGTCAGGATCTGGGTCTGAATCATCGGATAGTCGCCGTCCAAGACCTCGTTGTGCGACAACTGTGCCATTCGCGTACTCGTCGGCATCGGTGTGACCGGTCATCCATCGCTGAGTCAAACCAGCTGCCGCTGGTAAACAAGCGCAGACGAGCGATAAGTTGGATTCGATCACGCTCCAGAGGTTGATGTACTGGTAGTCCCAGGTCACGTTACCTCGGGGATTAGTACGAACGAGGTATTGGAGACGGACAATGGCACAGATGGTAACGACAAGGCCCATCATGGATGCGGTGGAGACACAGAGCTTCTTTTGCCATGGAATTCGAAGCCTCAAAAGGCTAGGAATCGGGAGGAAGAACACAATGATGTCGTAGACAATGTCTAGTGCCCCGAAGGTGTATCCCACCGGATCAGCATTGATACATGTGCCTGTAGCCCCCACGACATAGCTCCAAAGGTAGTTGACCGGAGAACATTGGAAAATGATTGCGAAGTCGAAAGCCAGAGCCGTGATGACCAGAACACCGATAATGGTCCAACAAATAATCCTGAAAGCCTTTGTGACAGAGTCCGCGCTCCAGATCCGAAGGTATAGTAGCACTATTGCAACCTTGGCACTCATTACGGTGGTCTGGTAGAAGACCTCGCCCACAAAAAACCACTCAAGTGCAGACCGAATGCTTCCGACACTGTTGCGGTGCAAGTCCGTACCTAGTCCTTGCGACGTTGCTTCCTGCGCGGCGACATCAATGATAATGACTTGAATGAAGCAGAACAAGACAACCCAGTCGTCCCAGCTGATGCCACTGCCTCTCAAATACTGCCATCGTGATAGCAGTCTGAGGGCAACGAAAATGAGGGCCAGTGCAAAGAATGCCCAGGTGACTCCCTCCAGAGTAGACTTGGCATCGCGAATCGGCTTGTCGCAGGTGTCGGCTTGGAACTTCTGTCCGTCGATTTGGTCCTGGACAGAGGTACATTGTGTTGTTAGACAGGTTTGGTATGATGAGGGCACATCATTGTTGTCGCAGAAGCAGGAGTCCTGGACTTGGCAATTCGATAATTGACCGATACACCCTTGCTGTTCTATTGTTTAGCAAGGCTTCATTATACCATAAGTTATGGACTGATTAACAACATACTGCGCATGTGGGGAGTGCGTCTTGTTCTGCTTGACTGTATTCACGTAGATGAAGCGTTGGTCTGATTTCCCCATCGGAGGACACCGTCGATACCAGCAAAGGCACGACGAGTACGCTCCTCAACCACAACATCGTGAAGTTCTGTCGGCCGGAGTCGTGTGGGCCGAATAGAGTCGAAGGGAAAGCGTCACTGCGTCGTGCAGGTAGGCTGTCCGCGCTATATTTGACACGACCCGTTCGTCATCGAGATATGGCTTTCTTGTTGCGACTCATGCCAGCAGCCACATAGGCACCGCTCAGCAGTAGAGAGCATGGCGGCTGGAGTCGCGCGCGAGCATGCCCTCGTGGCGCACTCTATGCCTGACAGTAATCTTCCGATTTGTTTCCCGTCGTTGCGTCGTTTCGAAGATCGCGGGCCAAGAGTTCTCCTGAATGTGGTTGGCAATGCTGATCGGGACGCGGCTCTGACTCGTGGCAGCTCGAGCCACTGCATCATGCTGCAGCCGAAGTCTGAATCCACGACTCGACTGCCAAAATGGGCATCAGCCATTGGATCCGCATTGGATGTGATCGAGCTTGCCTGCTATCAACTGATGCTAGGCGCATGCGAGGATCGCTGTGATTGTCGCTCAAAGTGCATGCCTCTGAGTCGAAACGCTGAACTTTCTGCTGGCCATCGAGCACAGTACGTCAGTCATCGATGAGCAGATCACAGTGCAGTCGCTCTGTTCTTCTGCTACGTTTTAGAAGGCCGAGAGGTCACTTCAACGATCAAATTAGTAAGTCCTGAATGAAATGTCCGTCGAGTACCAACTATGTGAGGACTGGCAGAAGTAGTGCGTCTCGAAACGTGGAGGTCTCAGGCGCAGAGTGCATTTCGGAGCACCCGCACTGTAGAGGTCAGTTCGTGGTGGGGAAGCGGTTCCGGCGCTGTTCCTGACAGATCGCCAGACGCCTTACTGTACCTGCACGATGGTTGCTCACGGGCCGACGGATTCCTTCCCAAAATCCCAATCAACAACCAGAGTCGGCTGCATGAACGCCCAAGTCAGACGCACCGATTGCATATAGAATCGCGATCTCAGCAAGAGGGGCTCACACAGCGTGCCTTGCTCTCCCGCCTAGTAGTTGGATTGAGTTTGTAGACAGTTGGGCGCCTTTTCGAATGTACCCATCAGTTCCTGGGCTGCACGAGTTGGCAATGCTTTGCGGTTTATACCCTCGTTGAGCAAGCCATGGCACACAACCGTGTCAGTTAGGCGCAACTCTATCGAAGATCTGAATCCATCGGCGTCGGCATCCATACAGCCTAGCTGAGAATCTACGGCAGCAAATGGTATGAGGCATGATCTGGTAGACATTTTCGGGGCCCAGTTCAAAGCGAGAAGCCACCATAGTAGAGAGAAGATTTTGCGGCTGCTGCGAAAGTTCGTGCGGCACTCCAGACGGTTCCGGTCTTTCATGACCAGGAAGCCCTCGCCAATCAGCCGCATTATGCATCTTAGCGAGGATGAATATGCAAAAGGAACAATGTTGACAGCGGAGCGTTTCCAGATAGCTGGTTCATATATGATCTTAATAAGTTATATGCCACCGGACGCTGCTCTCGATGCCCGCAGAGGTGCATGCAGCGACATAGGCTGCCATCAATGTCTCCACGTGCGGCAAAATGTAGCTGGCCATATAAACGACAGAGCGTCCACGCGAAGAGCGACACTCCGGACAGCACTGCCCGCACGCCATCTCATATCAAGCTTGAGCAGACGGACACCATAGTTGTTCCGCTACATGAGCGAGGCGCGCAGTGCTACACGAATGAGATACCCGACTGCTCTTGCGATCAATCTCAGAGGTATATATTCGACGAACGACGCCGGCCAGCTATTGGTCGGAGACCCCAGTGGATGCATCTTCTCTTACGCGGCTGGCAGAGCTCGTCGTTGAATGACTTGCGATACAGTATCCGCCCGTATGCCATGCTGGTCTGTCATGGTTCGACACACGCTCTTGATGCGCATATTCGAATGCGTCAGCAGTTCCGGTATTGTCGCCGGCGAGGCAATCGGGCGGGCGGATCGTAACTAAGGGGTTCTTGGTGCGGATGGAACACTTGTATAGGCGTGTAGAGAGGATGTGTAGAAAGGAGCATGTCGATGTTGTTGCTGATGAGAGACAGAACTCGCCCGCCGTCGAATCCCTGTCCATGTCTACGTCCACTTCGCCGTCGAACTCCTCTGTTCTCCTCTCCTGAGACCGGATACATCAATGTCAAATCTTTCAAATTGCAGTCGAGATTGAACGTGTTGATCACATGCCTGAGCATTGGGAGCCTGCCCTAGCATGAGGGTCTTCGAGATGGGCGTTCTCCTTTTAGAGAGTACTCGCGTTGATTCAAAATGAACGACCAGTTCTCTCAGTGAATAAAGAGATGTCGAGAGTACCCGTTGGGATGCAGATCTCAACAAGAAAATATTGCAACGCACCGGGGCTCGAAAAAGCCCCCAGAAATTGTGCTTTGTTGTCTAAATCACACAGAGGATGTGAACGTACTCTCCCATACAGAACAGCACTGAGTTCTTCCGCGACCATTCAAACGCAATTGCTTACTAATGCCTGAAGTGGATTCAGAAGGATCATTTGTGCCTCAGCTCTGGTTGGTGCAACACAACCTCACATCTCAACACATATCACACTGTTATCGTTTTTTTCGACTTCGTCGTCTAATATGGCTATCGATCTCGAAATCATCGAATTGATCATCTCCGGCCATTCTTCACCATGTCATGCTTCTACGACCCCAAATCCATAAACTCCGACGCCTACGACTCCCTAGCAGAATGGTATCTCAACTGGGTCTCCACCCAAAAATCACCTCGGGAACGCTACACAAGCAAACTTCTCGAAGCATGCCCCTCATCACCTCCCAACCTTCTAGAACTTGGCTGCGGTCCTGGAATCCCTATAACGCGTCTTCTCCTCGATCGTGGCGCAACAGTAACAGCAAACGACATCTCCAGCGAACAAATCCGCATGGCCAGAGAACGCTGTCCCGAAGTCAAGGAATTCTTACCTGGCGACATGATGAAGTTGCAGTTCGAGCCAAACTCTTTCGACGGGATCTGTTCTTTCTACACCATCTTCCATCTCCCCCGGACGGAGCAACCCACAATGCTCGGAAAGATCTACTCTTGGTTGAAAGCTGGTGGGATGTTCGTGTTTAATCTTGCTACGGTTGATGATGATGAGATTTATGGGGAAATGATGGGCAGGGGGATGTTTTGGAGTAGCTTTTCTATTGAAAAGAGTCAGCAGATGGTGACCGATGCGGGCTTTGAGTTGGTGAGCGCGGAGGTGCTGCAGGCGGGCGATGGGAAGTTGAAGGAGGATGATCCGGATTATGGGGCGGAGTTCCTTTGGATCGCTGCGAGGAAACCCTTGCAGAAGCAGGAGTATTGACGGCAGTCGGAGATGATGCTGGTTGAACAGGACTCACTTACCTATATCCCCGGACTTTTCGAGACCGACAGAACAATCTTCATCAGCAGGAGGCAAGCCGAGGTCTTGATCCAACGCTCCGAGCCTACACTACCCCGTCCTCTCATCATCCCTCTGCAACTCATGCTTCGCCTCCGGATCAATCCCCACACTAATCCACGCCAACACCCCATCCTCCGCTTGATCACTCAACCACATATACCTCATAAATGGATCCGTCACTTGGGCCTCCTGATTCAGAACCACATCATCTTTATTCAACGTCAGAGGCTGCTTGTTCAAATTGTACGGCTCCAGCGCCTCCACTCTAGAGATGAGATCCTGGTCGAAGAATGTTCTCCCGTTGTGGGTGGTTGTGACGAAATGTCCACCTCCAGGTCCGATGAACGAAGGATCGGCAATCGTGTGCGTTAGCAGGTGGATATGGTTGGCTACGCCGTAGTAGTGGCCTGGAAAAATCGACTGAAACTGAACAACCCTTTTCACAGCATCAGCCAAACACACCCCCTTTCCGCTTCCTCCTGGCCTCGTGAGGAAGAGCTTACCCATTCGCATCCGTCTGCTGCACGCCCCTCCCATGCGTCCTCTTCAAATTCTCTCCATCCTGCGAATTCCCATTCCCCACCTGCTGTACCCCAGAGTATACACCCGAAGCATTGGCATGATACACATCAACAAAAGCGCCTGAGATTGGCTGACATGTCTTCGTATTCATAAGTTGAATATCGAAGAAGAGAGGTATTCCTGGCTGTCCTTCTGCCAGATCACTCCGCTTTATAGTATTCGGCCGAAAGTGCCCCAGAGCATCGACTTCGGGCGCAAGGATACAGTTTGATCCATCTGCGAAGAGGGTACGAGGATCGCGGTTTGCGGGATGAGAAGCGTGGGAGAAATCGTATTGTCGGAGGTCGCGGCGGAAGGGTTTTTGGAGGCGGGCGTAGTTCAGGAGTTCTTGTCTCCGGGTTACTGCGTCTTCTACGTTTTTGCGGTGCCCTGGATTTGCGTGGCAGCTATGAATGCTTCGGGGTTGAAGATCCAGAAATTCCGCTCGTTCTTGGACTTCGGCGGCGAGGTTGTGGTTGGGGTGGGAGAGGACGCCATTGAGGGAGAGGAGAACGAGGATTAGGAAAGTGTTGAATAAAACGAGCTTTCGTGATATCCACATCGTCTATGAAGAGGCAGCCCTAATACTACAGATATCGAGACATTCTTCAATGATGGAGATAGGTCGCAGAATTCTACAGTAAGCCTCTTCTCCACCCTCCATGATTGGCAAGTATTTTTGTCCAAGCCCCTGGCACAGTATGGGGTTGTTATCTTCGAGAGTTTCGTTCAGACAGGCAATTTCCAAGGGACATGCTGGATATGTGAACATTGCCGACAGAAAGCCGAGACCAGGGACCTGGAAGAATTATCCGAGTTCCTCCGTCTCTGGAAACCTTAGAGAGGGGATTGACGGTTGCAAGAGAGGGCAGAGTTGAGAAAGATGTTGAACAATGGAACGGTGGTAATAGCTCTCTCCGAATCGAACGCAGAGCAAAGCCGAACCGCCTCTGTCAAGGCGTGAAAACATCAAACCAATCCGTCGGCCCCGTACCCGCATGAACTCCTCCTCCAGGAACATAAATCTTCCCCCGAACACTGGCGACTCCCCAACCATGTCTGGGCACTTGCATAGGCGCCAGTTTCTTCCACTCATTCCTGATCGTATCGTATACCTCAACCGAGTCGAAAATTCCCTGCTTACTCTCCGGATTGCCTTCACCTCCAAAGCAATATATATCCGTGCCAACAGCGTCGCAAGCCAGGCCGCCGCGGGCGGTGGGCATCGGCGCCATGTCCTTCCATCCCGAGCGAGGACTGCGGAGATCTAGTGCGTAGACGTTATTCTGGATCTTCAACTGCCCATCTGTCCTTCCACCCAACACATAGAACACATCCCCAACCACAACGCCAGCGACGTGCTGTCTCGGCTGTGGTAGATCCGGCAAATCAATCTCCCACGTATGCGTAGCGGTATCGTACGCGGTTGTTATGGCGTTGACATTTTGATCGCCGGTCATGGGATCGAGAACCGTCATTCCTCCTGCGAAATAGATCTTACTGCCGTAGACGCCTACGGCTGAAGCGCCGCGAGCTGTTCCTTTTGGGATGCCTTGTTTCTGAGTCCATTCGTTGCTTCCTGGGTCATACACCATGTGGATGTCTTGAGCCAACCACTTGTCTCCACCAGACAACCCTCCAATCACATATATTCTATCCCCAACGGTAGCGGCGTTGAGATGGTTGAGAGGCACGGGTAAGGGAGCGGCGGATTGCCATTTCGAGTCTTGAAGGTTGAAGTATTCGACGCGAGCGACGGTTTCGCCTTGGTAGTCGTTGCCGGACAGGACATAGATGTTGTTGTCTAAGGCGACGACGGAGTGTTCTTGTCGCGGGCCCTGCGCGATGCGTGGAAGGTTTGACCAGGTGGAGGCTGCGAATGTTGTGGTGATGATGAGGGAGAGGATGCGGGGAACGAAGTGGGAAGTTGTGAGTTTCATGGCTGTGTGAATAGTTTAAAGTCGCCCACGCGATGTACGAGGGCGCAAGAAACTGATACAAAACTGTATACATTGTTTCGAGGGAGAGATGCACGACCGGAAACAAGTTTTTCACCCATGCTGAAGCATTGCCTTCAATCAGTGCTTATGGAAACCTTGATCTGGCGGACCTGGTTGAGCCACGAACGACAGGGTTCGTCCAATCTGCCATTAGCCATCAGACTTCGCTTGCATTGTATACGTATAGATCCTGATTGCCAAGCTGGAAGTAGGAGAGAGACGGTGGTTGTTGAACGACATTGGAAAACAACCCGCGAAGCCTCGTATGTGCTGGGAATATCCATGCTTCGCATGTGAGAAGACAGCTTGGTTTTGGTATATTTCGATGCATAATTGGTGCCATGGTGTCAGCGCGCTGTCTCTTCTGTGCGTCGCCGCCATCGGTGTCGAACTTCACCGACCTTGCATTTCTTAAAACCAGGTAGTGACCTTCGGCCATTGCGACTGCTCTTCTTGAGACGTTGTGAGGATAGGGCTACTGCACCAGCTTTCTCTCTTCCTCTGTCGGGAAGAAGACGCCAGGCAGGTCGATCCAGGTTTGTCCCAGCAGCTTCACTTCTCCTTCAACTCCTTCCTCTTTCACTCTGTGCACAGTCTGTGCCAGTGTCTCTTTGCCGGCTTTCGCTTGCCGGACTAAAGTCATGAGCGGTTGTTGCAGCAGTTGCGCTACAATAGCGCCCGCGGTAAGGCCTTTGGAGTTTTTGCAGCGCGCAAGGTCTGCGCTGTCAGTTGCAACCTACCTCGAGGTCTTCGTATACACTGCTGCTTACCTTGTTGCTTAAGTACGCCTTGGATTGTGAAGCGTCGCCGTGGCGCTTGCGCTTGATGCCTGCCATGATGGCTATGCGTCCAGTGCGAGCCGATATCTAGTGGTCAAGATGGAAAGTAGAGGGTTTGGGTTGTGTGGGTAGGTGTGTTTGAGAAAGCAGCCCCAGCGGACTTCCATTGGTATTGGAGACAGTCGCGGGCCGAAACGTGGCCCGTGCAGTGCAGCTGTGCGTGCCGCCGCAGAAATGCGCGCTCGTGATTGCTTCACATGCGTAATCTGTCAGTCCTGCAGTCTTACATCCGAACCTCGTGAATACCCGTAGGGCCCTGATCGTTATAGTCCGTCCGCGTCATGTACCCTTTGCTCGCACCTCCATCAACAATGAACAGCAGCTTGCCCGCAACCTGCGCTCCCAAGAAAGCCGCCTCGTCATAACCGGTCTCTTTCCACTCTGGAAAGTACTCTGGAATCTTAGCGGTCTTGATACTCGTTGGGGTTTGCCCATGACCGCTAGAGTGGAGGCTCGGAGGCATGTGCGGCATCCCAGGTGTTGCCATGCCCGAAGAGGACGGATGCAGCTGCGGATTCTGGGCAGTCAACGCTGCGTGGAGGAGTGGGTTCACGCCAGAATGAGGAGGTTGCTGTCCGGGTAGCTGGGGTTGAGGAGTGTTCGCGCCAGTCGCGATAGGTGTCGACATGCTGGACGGCAGCTCGGAGGTGAAAATGGTGGCGGATGATGGCGAGATGATGTACTTAGACTGCAGCCTGGCGAACAATGCTTCCTTGAACCCGCGTACTTTCGATCCGTTGCCAAGAATGATGAGTGAGTCCCATAGCTCGCCTCGCTTGTTGATCTCGCCACATGATTGCACTGTTCTGTGGATGGCGTCCGCCAGTCTATCGAGTATGCCGCCCGTGTGTGCCTGGAAACGCTCCGGTCCGACCTCGATCTCGCGCCTAAAACCACTTGCGTAAGGCGATGTATCGGTCGTTCCATTTTGCTTCTCGAAACCACCATCGGCGGGCTTATCAGACACCGCTGACTGTGGTTCTGGCGTTCGTTGTCTCTTCGTGCTCTCTTCAATGGCGGACTGCATGTCTGCCATCTCTTGTGCCGACTTGCCAGCCTTCTTCATTGAGTCATGCAGAGCGTAGTCCTCATACACGAACGTGTTTCTATTCCGCTTCGCGTTTGGTTGACGTGCTGGCCTATTTGCCTGTTGCTGGGCGGTGCCAGCCTCGCTTGCTTTTCTCTGCTTGGCAGCAGCTTTCTCCTGCTTGTCCTTCTCCTTTTGCGCCAAGTACTCGCTCATGTTGCCGCTCGTGACGATGCTTGCAATGTCTAACACACCTTCATCTTCTAGCGTCTTCTCGTCACCAGCTGCTGTGCCAGGCCCAGGTCCTCGTGGTAGCTCGCCAGCTATTGATGCCTTTCGTTGACCAGGTGCTGCTCCATCCGCGCCTGTGGATGCCGCTGCCGCGGGATTGTTCGCGCCATCTGTGTCCTTGTCTGGTATCGCGACATCGGCGGGCAATATCTCGCAAATGCTGCTCTTCTTCAGCTGCTCACAGACATACCAATTGAAACCCTTTTTCCCACTCAACAGATCCACTAGTCTCTGCGTCATAGCATTACCACCACAGTCGGGCACCGCAAGTCCTCTCCCAACATCTTGCAGCACGAAGTCCACAATGCAGCTTACGTCGGCCTTGTTCTGTCCAACATCGACCACGGTTGCAGTTGGAATGCCGTAAGCATAAGCAGTCGCAACAGCAGAGTCCATCATGGCTAGAGCAGGCGTCTTGAACTTTTCAAAGATGAATTGCGCGACCTTCTCGTACTCCTTGTGCGTCCAAGTCGGCTCTGCAATGAGCAGTATCGGCGTGTGAAAGGGCGGGTTGACGGTATTATAGACGTGTTCGAGCAAAGAGTAGAAGCATGACCAGTCGACGATGCTGCCATTTCGTATTGGCCATATCGCGCCTTCTTCTGACACGCGATCCTCTTCCCACTCGGGCTCTTCGTCCTTTTGCTCGCCATTGGTCGGGTCCCCGTTCTCCTGCGCCTGTCTAGACTTCTCCTTCCTCCGAATCTTGATTGGCTCGTACTCGCCTTCTTGCTCGGCGGGGAACATGCGCGATCGAATTCGGTATCTAGCAGGCGTGAATGATTCGGGGAGGCCTAGTTGGGCGAGGGTGGTTTGCGACCCAGGCGCAATGATCTAGTCCAGGTCGTCAGCAACGCGCTCTTCGCCCATACATAATCAATAGTGTTACAAAGATCTGGTCATCGCGAAAGGGAGGCATGGCGGGCTATGGACAGCCGCTACCCAGCCAATGTCGAACGCCTCGCTCTCTCAAGGGATTTGCTCCTAGTCCCGTTGTATGTTGCCGACGGTATACGACAGTAGGTGAATCGCGTGAACAGATTTATGCGACCGCAATAGACAGAAGTAGACGGGCAGAGCGCGAAGTAGAGGTAGATAATGTTGGTACAGGCTCATACATATTAAACGCGAAGCTGACTGAAGCCCATCGCGTTCCGGTTACTACCCAGCTCGGCTGGTGCCGCTGAGTAGCCGAATTAACCGGCTTTTTCAGCCTTCTCACTTCACGCCGCGAGTCTGTGAGTGTGAGTGGCTGCGTCCACTCCAAGGTTGGCATTCCTGCCCAACTGCCCTTCGCCTTTGCCAATCACATAGTATTCGCCTTTCTGTCACTCATTCGCTTACTTTCGTGTGCATACACTTCTCTTTCCCTACAATGCGACGCAGATATACCACTTCCTTCGGTCTCCGTGCTTGCAAGGATTCGCCATGTCAAGCGTGAATGGCCACCCGCCTCCACCTCAGACGAGAGCGCTGAGCAGAGTGCGGGACCTGCCTCCACCGCCTGGCAAGCGGATTGTACTTTGTGAAGATGGTTTGTCCGGAAACTAGAACGGCAGAGAGGAGTCTTCAGGCTAACAAAGATTCCAGGTACTTGGCTCAACTCGTCCGGGAATTCCTTGAAGAACTCCATTGCCATTCCGAGCAATGTTACCCGCATCTCACGTGCCATCAAACCCGTCTCCTCTGATGGCATTCAGCAAGTTGTATATTACCACTGGGGTGTCGGTGCAGGCGGCGGCATCACCGACAGATTGTACGTCTTTGGTTCTCCCCCCCAAGTACATGCTTGGCTAATGAGATCCAGAATGGGCATCAGCGGCGAGGGTCTGGGTGAGATCGTACGAGAAGGATACCACTTCATTGCAACAAACTACATGCCAGGCGACGAAATCTTCATCTTCGGCTTCTCACGCGGTGCTTTCAGTGCCCGCTCCATCGCAGGCTTGATCGGAGAGATCGGCATTCTTTCCAATGAAGGCCTTCCTTATCTAGCCGAGATCTTTCGGGATGTACAGAACCGACATGACGATAATTACAGACCCAGGCATCCGGATCTTCCTTTCCCCAACAAGCCCAGCGCCTTGGATCCGGAGTACAAGGAGGAGCTGGAGCGGCGACGTATGACCAGACTTGGTGTCAATGTCAAGGTGGTAGGCGTGTGGGACACTGTTGGCTCATTAGGAACACCGAAGCTTGGATGGCTTACTCGTCTTGGTCTTCAATCCAATACCATGAAGGAGCTTTCCTTTTACGACACTTCTCTTGGCAACCACATCGAATACGCTTTCCAGGCTCTCGCTCTCGACGAACGACGATTCGCCTTTCCACCAACCCTGTGGGAGAAGTTCGAAGACAACACCACGACATTGAGGCAGGTCTGGTTCCCAGGCGCGCATGCCAATATTGGAGGCGGCTACGACGATCAGCAGATCGCCACTATCAGTCTAGCCTGGATGATGGCACAGTGTCAGCCTTTCATCGACTTCGATCTTGAGTACGTCCATGATCAGATGGAGGATGTCGAGCTGTATTATGAGCGTACAGATCAAAGGATCCGGCCGTGGTCATTTGGAAAGATCTTCAGTGGAATGGAAGGTATATATGCATTGGGAGGATCCAAGGTCCGGACGCCTGGCCGATACACTGCTGTTGATCCGACCAGCGGCAAATTGACTGCTGATCCGCTGATTGACACTCATGAATATATACACCCGTCCGTTCGAAGCCGTATAAAGTTGCATGGGCCCGGATTGGACGATCGTGGCGGTTATGACTGCAAAGCTATGCGCGACTGGAAGCTGGTTGTCGAATATCCTGAGCCTGGATCAAAGCGGCCGATGGTGTCCTGGAAAGCCCGCGATCGTCCAGAGGAAGGCTTCGTCAAGGTGCTCCCAGAAGCGCCTTTGTGGCAGCTGGAGATGGAGTTGCTGCGGTACGATCGAGAGACTGAGAACTACGTCATGCAGCCGTCGCCGGTCAGGCAGGGCACGAGGAAGAAAAAGGAGCCTCGAAATCGTAGCAGAGCCGTCAGTCCTGCGATGCTGAGCCCTGCTTCCCCTAGAGATGATAGAGACGATAGAGACTTCCGACGAAGTAATAACCGCAGCAGTCGAGCGCGATCTTTGGTGTATGATGGGCCGAGACGAGGAGGAAGCAGGGCGCCGAGTAGTCCTCTTTTCAGCCCAAGGGATCGGGATGAGTTCAGTCCACCGAGGAGGGCGAGTTCTAGGTACAGATGATGAGCTGCACTGAGGCGAGTGAGCCTGAAGAAATTTAGACTGTCTCTAGCGGGACAAACGCTTCCCGGATCCTTGAGAGCCCAGTGGGAGGAGTCGAGTCCGCCAAGACTTTCACGGGCCGGAAGATCTCGCTTGTGGGCGAAATGGTAGACGACTAGGGACGACACTGCGACTTCCACAGCGTCGCACACAATGTACTGCCACCTACGAAAGGGCACAACGCCGAGTGACGCGTTCGGTGGCCGCCGAAATCGCGAGGCAAAAGGTGTTTGGAATCACTGAGTTACTGGAAGACATGCTCGTCAAGCTCCCACCCGAAACCATCATCATCTCGAAGTTCGTCTGTCGCCTGTTCAGCGATATGATCGTCAGTTCGACCCCAATTCGATCCCGCCTATTCCTACGTACCGACAACAGTCCCGAGCACTGTGAAGTCGACACCATTTTTTAGTTGCCAAAGAAGGGACAAGCCATTCACACAAAGGGCTTGAACGTCCTGACTCGATCCGACGAAGCTCCCGACTTCAGCAAAGGCGCAACATCCCTTCTCGCAAAGAAAGTAGTCACCATCGCAGAGCTCAACCCATTCTTCACTACTGAGGAGGGCGCCTACCGCTACGCACGTCCATACCTCGGCGCCATCATTCACCCAACTACGCCAATGCTCTCAGCCTTCAACAAGATCCTGCGTGGGGCGCCCATCCCGACAATCGCGTCAATGACCCTCTGCGACCCAACTCCCGCCCTGATGGAGGTCAAGATGTGCTGCAGCGTGGGGCGTTTTCGAGTCGAGGCGACCAGAATCTTCCGCAAACTCGTCAACATTGGTGTCATTTCGCGCCAGGCTATGTTCGCCACTACGCAGGTGGACTACCTAAATAAGGGAGAGCTGGAAATCCGGTCTGGACTCAACTTTGGCGCGCTCCTTCAGAGCCTTGAGCAAGAGACCGGAGAGACAACGCGCTTGGAGGAGGGAACTCGGATTCGGGTCTTTGGGATGGTCGTTCTGATTGAAGAGGAGAAGCAAAATTTCGCATGATTGGGGGCGGATGGGAGATGTAAGTGGAACGGGACAGGAAAGGTTTTGTATGGTGCTCTCCCACAGTCTGGTACTGGCACTGGCGCTATGCTCAAAACCATGAGCTTGTTCAGAGGACGCTGTGCTGAAAATCGAAAATGAGAGGTATCCCATTTGGGACAAGAAAGCCTTAGGAACCCTGCTCTTCTCGTCGCGGGCCGCATCATCGATGCTCTGGCGACGGCAACTGACATACGAAGACAGGTGCTAAGTACGCGAAGGTACAGTAACGGAACATTAGGTACAATGGGCATTCCGCAGCTCGTTCGGGAGGATCTGAGGGCATTCGAGCCTGCCGCTCCGTTGAATCTTAGTGTCCAGGCTACTGAAAACTCGCCCGGCATAAAGAAACGAGCGACAACCACGAGAGACTTGAGAGAGTCCATTAACGGATAGTCAGGTAAATCGACCTCTCAAAGGCAATTTGGGAGAATCTGAGAATGTAGGTTCTGGTTGCTCTCCACAGACCCAAGCATCCACGCCGTTGCTTGCACGACCGGTACAGAGAAAGGAGCCTCTAGTACGAGAGACTTCAGAGAGCCCACTAACGATTGGTTAGGCAAAACAAACTCATAAAGGCATTCTGGGAGGATCTGAGGCTATGAGAAGCCAACGATACCAGTTAAACTAGAGCGTCCGCGTTGTTGAAATTACAACTAGTAAGAAGAATTGATCGCCGACTAAGAGAGAGCCTTGTACGGAAGTACTGGGCGAGTGAGATGTTTCAGGATCAGAAGGCTCACCTGTTCAGGTGTCGGACATCAATCGCGACGCTTTGTGAAAGACGATACATGGGAATAAAAGAGAAGGTGCTTCACAAGACCAAAGAGAGTCTGTCTCATTGTAAGCAGTAGGCGGTAAGGTGTGACCGTCGCAGTTAGTGTAAGTATAGCAGAGGTAATCGTAAGAAAGCGACAGAGTGGAAAATAGTTACCAAGGAGAAATCGTACTGTTTCGAGCTGGAAATCAGTACTATCTTGATACAAGTACGATCTTCCATGCTAGTATCATCGCAACCGATAAAAAGTTAACTAGACTACGAGAGAAGAACAACACTAGATACGAATCAATACGGAAGAGATTCCCAGCTTCGTCTTACAGTAATCCCGGGATATGTCTTGTTGTTTAGGGTAAGAAGAGAAAGGAGTCGGGAGGGTCTCTTAAGACGGAGGTTGGATAGAATTTACTTTTCGATTAAATAAGGGAGACTCACTTGAAAGAGCAATAGGTCTTAGGTAAGGGATTTCGCTGCTATCTCGCGCGATTAGCTCCTAACTTTAGTATATAATTAGGAGATCTAAGACGGGGAACTAACCGATTTATAATATAGACTACAGTATCTTCCGCGTAAGGATTGGATGAAACGACACTGGCCATGAGGTTGGAGATGAGTCCACAGTATCCATGACCTTCAGAAGGAGACGTAGCAGAAAAGGATCATCTTTAACAGCAGCCAGTCCACCAGTGAGCCCTTCCTTCTTCTCAATGCAGCTCTCTTCGTAGCACGCTCTAGCCTTGCTTCCGGGAGTCCTCGTGTGTATAGTCGAACCCACAGTGCACTATTCTCAAAGAGCTGGCAAAGCTTCCACGTATACCCACCTATAAGGGTAATGTACGAGATGATAGACGTCGAGTTCAACCTGGAAGTTGTTTCGATGCCATTTGATAATAAGGGCATGTAGACACCACGGTACGACTGCCAGTGGCTTGAGTACCCAAACCCATAGAAGCATCTCACCGGTGTTGCGAGAGTTTGATTGCTGTCCATCCAAGATAATGAGTTGTACGCAGATGTAGATCTCACGAATACTCGTGTCGAGTAGAGTACATGTTGTTCGAGCTTGTCCAGGTTCTTCACGGACGACATGAACAGGAAGTCGAGGTCCTGGATACTAACTGGTTCATCGTGAGCCGGATGTTGCTGAGCTCTGAATCGCCTCATCAACCGGAGGATCTGAAAACTGCTCGCTCGTTGACTGCCAGCAGAAGCTCCATCGCTAGAGGAGAAGCAGGTGTGAGCAACGAGATTCCGGACCCGGGAGAGGGCAAAGGAAAGAAGGACTCGCAGGAGCAACAGCCTACGGTCGCGGAGCCTGGCCACAGATCCGGCATACTGCAATGAGAACGGAAGTCGCGACTCTCGGACGTACCCAAGCGGCAGCAACTCTGGACAGGACTCTGCGGAACGACCTTCTTGGCGTTCCATGTGCTCAGCTCGGGAAGTTTGGAATCAGACATCCTAGAGGTATCGGAGTATTTTCAGGGCCGCGTCACCGAAGGTCGATAGAATCATAGCATTGAACGACCAGACAATACCAATGGGAATCTGCAGAGATCCGAGGCATGTATACCCCATCTCTGATCTCTTGTAGCCGTAACACTCCGGGGCCAGGATCCAGGTGCAATCGACGCCGGAAGTCGTCGCATCGATGTTGTGCCGTAGACGTACCTGCGCCAAGAGATAGAGGACTGTCTCTGGCTGGCCTGCTCAGCAGACGCATGCGGTCGTATATAGATCGATGCATGCATTCTCCAGACCTCCACGTGTCTTGGCGGCTTCGTCAAGATCTTGTCGGTGTTGTCGTCGAAGTTCGCGCATCGTAGTGGGGAACTCCGATCGCTTCCTACCCAATCGATAAGCGTTCCCAGCACGGCCAACTCTTGGCATGGCGGATTGCCACTCTTCCGCGATGGCCGGA
This sequence comes from Nothophaeocryptopus gaeumannii, assembly GCA_031771865.1. Lineage (NCBI taxonomy): Eukaryota > Fungi > Ascomycota > Dothideomycetes > Mycosphaerellales > Mycosphaerellaceae > Nothophaeocryptopus > Nothophaeocryptopus gaeumannii. Next base: position 910,593 of record JASISA010000009.1, read on the forward strand.
ATGCTGCTCCTCTGTGTCTGACGGCAGGAGGGACTGCATCTCCGCATCAGCTTCCTTGGGCGCTCCTTGTCGCTGCGTCCACCATGTCTGGTCTCTCTTGGTCCTGCAAAGACGTGCGCGGTCAGGCGGCTTTGACGGTGGCGAAGTCGTTTCTTGTTCCCCTCTTTTTGTCGTATCATGGCACACAGGCGCCCGGTGCTGATATGGTGATAACGGACGTGGCGAATCTAGGAATTGCTGAGACAGTCACGCGACAGCGAGTGCGCTCGAAACGCTGTCTGAAATTCGCTCCAGCCGGGCTTCTTGAAGTCCTTAGGCATATCAAGGATGGCGGTCTTTACGAGGACGGCGATATGGGTCTCAATGCTCGCCGCATTCGCCTCTGCTCAAACGATTGCGCCGACGAACAGCACCGATCAACCGCTGTATGGCGGTGACATCGAAATGGCCGTGGCGCACTCCACCACGGCTCGCCCGGTTGGCGTGTTCCCGGTCATACCACTGACTGTAAACGCGGGAAATTACATACCGGTAAGGGCGCTGTGTCAGAGTACCAGACATGCTTGTGTATGGATGTTGCTAATCCTGCTACGTCTCACTAGTCCGAAGGCTTATCCGGAGACATTCTACTTGCCAACGCCTCCAACCAGCTCACCATCCAACATACCCAAGTTGCCCTGATCTCGTGCGATCCGTATAGTGGCAACATCCAACCCAGTGACGTCTTTGGGACCGCCGAATACCACAATGCCACCGCAATAGTATTCTATTCGACCACCGCGGTAACTTGCCATGCTGGAAATCTAGGAGAATATCAGTGGATCTACGCAATGAAGGGCGCAAACGAGAGTACCGAGATGTTGGAGGTGGTCAATAGTCTGAACTCTGGCAACGCCCAGCCTGCGTTCGCCGTCCTGGCCACACGAGCATCTTTGGAGAGGGCGATCCAAGGGAGCAATAGCTCAAGCAACGACACCAACGCGAATCAGACGAATCCTCTCGGACCATCGCCTAGCACCGCTGTGGCTATGATCATTCTGTACAGCATCACTGGTATCATCACAGCATTGTTCCTTATCATTATCATTACCGGAGCGGTCCGCGCCCATCGGCATCCAGAACGATATGGACCTCGCAATGGCATGGGAAGGCCGAGACAAACAAGAGCACGTGGGATTGCAAGAGCCATGTTGGATTCGATCCCGATCGTCAAGTTCGGAGATCGTCAGGATAACCAAGAGCGCAAGCCGACTGAGGTCGAGTTGGAGAACGGACAACATGGACAAGTAGAGTATGTTGGAGAGCAGGGCAATACTCAATCGACGGAACAGGCGGAGTCTGCGGGTCAGATTCACGATGCGCCGGTAGGGGGAGCTGCTCACGAGACCACCGCTAAGACGGGCGACGAGGTTGCCGAGAGCGGTATTGCTGCTGCAGTGCCGTCCGAACAGCAACCTGCGGCGCAGGAGGAGAACACACAAGGATGCAGTATCTGTACCGAAGATTTCGAGGTTGGTCAAGACCAGCGAGTACTTCCATGCGATCACAGGTTCCATCCTGCGTGTATCGACCCGTGGCTGCTGAATGTTTCCGGAACATGTCCCCTCTGCCGAATCGATCTTCGACCGACAACGACCAACTCCTCCGAGGAAGAGCAGGACTTGGATGAGTATGGCAATCCGACTATACCCGATGGCGAAACCCTCGCACCGCCCTTGAACGGCGAAAGACGATCGACTGTTAGGAGAGCCATCATGCTGGGTCTGATGGGCACTCCGAGACCAGAGAGGATGAGTCGGGAAGAGCGCATCAACGCTCTGAGACAGTACAGAGAGCAGCAGCAACAACAGCAGCAGATGCCTACCGTCCCTGAAGAGGCTGCCGCGGCCCCAGCGCCTGTGGAAGAAGAGACGAGTAGGAGAAGGAGATTCCGAAATGTTTTCCGGATTCGTACGAGGAGAACAGGTGAAGATGAGGCTGAACCGCAACAGGTAGCAGCAGCGCGATGGGCACAGGCGGAGGCCGTTCAGCAGAATGACGGTCAGGCTGCGCAAGGCACAAGCGCTGGTGAAGCGACTTCAGAGTCCGCAGATGGATCCGGAGCTTCGCGCACAACGTAGGATTGATTGATTGATGGGATGCATTGGTGCTTAGGCGTTCATGAACGGCAAGATTGGGGGGCATGATATCGTATATCTGTATGGCGTTCGTTGGAGAGCATTGGGCACAGCGCACAACAGCGGATGCTGTCGTTTGGATACTGCATGCCGTTAGTTGCGGTTGGGACATGTATATACGAAGTTACGGGTGAGATGTCTATAGTATGGAATTGGAGATGCAGAGTCTCCGCTTTTGAGCAAAGCATTGAGTGGGTTCCTGGGGTGTTGGTCGCATGAGGTGCGAGGTTTGGTGGGCTGCGTGCCTTCCTCAGTTGACTGTTGCTTGCGTCAAGTGCCGGGAGAAGCCGCTGACATGTGAAGATTCGCTGGACGTCACTTCTTTACCGAATATGGCAATTTTGGGTATGATGAACTCTCGGCGGTTGTACACTGATTCAATGGAGTAGGTGTCGTGAACCTTTGAACTCCCCATCCTTTCCGCTGGTTGTGAGAGCCATCTTGCGGCCAGTACATCGAATGATGGACATTCGATCCGCTACCACATGATCTTTCCATTGACAAAGAATACTGGAGCGTGAATACAGATTCCATCGATCGTCCATGTTGCTATTGATCACAACTGCAGAGGTTATGTATGTATTCCTGTCGTCGTCGCATCGAGGCAACTTTGCCAAGACCTTCAAGCTGTATTTCGCCCATCGACTTCAACCGATCATATTGAAACCAATTCTTCATCAAAATGGGCGGTTCAAAGAGCAAAGGAAAGCTGAACATCTTAAGCATCAACTGCCGAAGTCAGCTCCAACGCATACGCACCCATTGTTCATCAAAAGCTTCAAACAGCCATGACTTACCCAAATCTTAGCCAAATCGAATGATTTTTGGTTCTACGTGCTCAGGAGCGAAAGGAGAACATCATCAACACGTCAACAGAGCAAAGATCCAGGATCTGGAAGGAGATGACTGATTTTCTAGTCAAGCAAGATCCTACGACAGGCGGCGTTATAAAGGTTGATAACGTTATTGCGGTTGATATCGACCAGCTCGACCCTCTCGATCGGGATATAATTGAGATACATCGAGCCGATGCTCTAGCGTTTATCGGACGCACCCAAGACATTTTAGTGAGCCAGCAGGAGGTAATCCAGCCTAGAGAGCAAAAAGACTAGATCGATAGTGCAGTAGCGGCATTGTAAGAGGCTACTCGTAAGTCGTGGGAGCATCAGGAATCAGTTTTGAGGACGATGTTGACCATTATATAGGTCTTATATTGGCCGATGTCGATGCAATTACCCGAGAAGACAGCAATACCGACTAAGGCTCAACACCTAAAGCCCGTAAGCAAAAAGACAAGGCGAAGAGTAGGCGGAAAACCAGATCCAACACTACAATAGCTCAAGAGGCTGAATCGGTGTCTCAATTAAGAAGAGTACGCGGCACTCTCATTCGATTGAATGACCTAGAAAGCGATGCTTAAGCGGAGCTTGGTCGTTATCGCTGTAATGCATGCAAAATTTAGCTATAAATCACATTCTCCACTATTCACTTGAACATATGCATTCCGTGTCAAACTAGAATCGAATCCTCGAGTCATCTCAGTGAATACAAGACAATCGAAATGTCTCGAATTCTTGAACATTTTGATTCACTTGGCAAAAATTGATAGTGAATTATTCGCATGCCGAATTGAGTGAATGTCTCGAATATGTGAATAATCTCATTCACTTTTTGCAAAAATCAGCCCTCTTCGGGATAACAGAAAACTGCCCACTCTCGGAATCGACTATGTTGCCATTAGCTTATGTTTCATCAATCAATACGTACGTGAACAACTTACACCGAGGATCTTCTCATGACCATTTACTACGAGTGAGACGCTGTACCACTAAGCCAAGCGGGCTGTGATATGATTGGATGGCAAGTGAGCTGAATGTATATATTATATTCCCTTACTATCTTGCAAAAACGTCTGATGGCCTGGAGAGGCCACAGCGCTAGATAGAAAGGCTGGACCCCTTACTTACTATCAAGATTCAGACGAGTCAATATGTGTACAGCATTAAAAAATTCACGTTAGGCTTGCTTCGGCTGTACGGCTGGGACGGAGCTAAGGACCCAACTCCGAGCTACAGCTTCAACCGCACCATGCATTCTCTCCGAATTACAGCGTCAGTTCTCTTCCATCGTCCATATATTTCTGCCAACAACCAAATGCTTTGTACGGTGTTTGTTGCCAATCCGTCTACTTGTCTTACACCCCAAGTGTGGACTGGAACTCGAGGCTCGGCTACTGTCGCAGTGACGACCCATCATCATCAACTCCGAGCATTATAGTCCTCGCAATCTACAAGCAGCCACGAAAGTAAGGCTGCCCGCATATCGACTCTTGACGAGTCTCACGTTCTCGACTTCCCCTCAGCTCTAGGTCTTGCAGGAAGATGCAAAACGGCTGGTGGAACCACATCATCAGAGCCGTGATCCATCGAACAATTCTTTGATCTCGATCAAGAAGCGGTCAACAGTCCACCGCAATCCTGATACTACCACTGGTCCAATTGTGGGAGGTAGTGGAACAGAAATGGATGATTGCATGTCTGGGACCGAGAACTCTCGCTGCCGTCGTGAGCGTCAAAATGAGGCATCTTTCAGACCTCGGGGAAAGGGCATGGCAACATCGCGGTTTTCCCGGGTAGCTCATGTCGCACAACATGGAGCCGATTTCGAGTTGACACATGAGCCGGATCCACTTGTCAAGATCATAGAGAGATGGGGTTGTGGCCGTGGAGATCTCCCAGCGGGTGCAGCTACAGCCATGCATCTGTATCAACGCACGTGCGTAAGGTGGAAAAGGTGTATCAATCGCCATGCATATCTACCTGGTCTAGCGCTCAGTTCTGGGCACTGCTTCTCGATGCTGTGGAACGAGGCATCAGCCCGGCCCACCATCCTGCTGCTCTATCTCGTCGACCGTAACACAAGCTATACAACAGCCTGCGACCGAGGTTCCGATCCAATGTCATGCACGATCCGTCAGTCAGGTCCGACAGCTGACGCAAGTTATTGGAGTTTCACGGCATCCCAACGACCATCATGCTCTGCGTGGTGGTGTAGGCTAGCCATCCTAATCGATTGCGGCACCTCGCAGCGTAGGAAGTAGTAGATTCACCCAGACTCATACTCAAGGAATTTCCAAGTCGATCAAATCGACCGACGCACACAAGCACGACATTCAAGATATCAGGTCTTCGAGCATGAGTCTGCACTTTCCATTTGGAGAGAGATTGCCGTGGAGCCTTTGGCCCACGCAGTCCCAAACTTGACACACACCCTGTACAGAAAGAGATATCCGCCTGTGAGCTAATTACTGCCAATGTATGCACGTTCGCAAGCCAGGTTACCATTCTCCACCACACGAGACAAAGCTGATGATAACTGAACGCCCGAGCGAAGCTTGTGTGGGTCTCACTGCTGAGATTTAAGACAGTATATGCTGCTATCCGTCGCTAGCGACTACAGACTGTTACCAGCTGCGAAGAACTTGACGAGACAAGTCTTCAGCCTACCAGCAAAATGCACTTTCCGGCAATACCGCCGACTCTTCGATATCCGCAATTCCGCTATTTGGGCCTCAACGAGACGGCGATGCGCATAATCGAGGACACCCTCGGTGACTTTGGTGATTAACATACCTGAAACATAGCGATATGGTGGTTTGCGGATTCGTGCATGCTGTAGGTACTCAATGAGGAGGCTCTCCAGTCGCGTCAGTCTTGACTCCATGCATCTCGCCATGAGCGTCTCTCGACCTTACGAAGCTCGTGAGGAAGGCCCGCTTTTGGGCTTCTCTGCACCAAATCAAAGACAGGAGAATATCGATCCCGCTCTGAAAGTACGTCAAAGAGCTCTGTCGGGGCGTCAAGCGTCCAAAACCCCCTGCTTGATCAACCTGACGCCTCGCCTGAAGATGCCGACGAAGGCCAAATCAACGCTACGAGGCGAAAGCTCCCGCATCCAAGGTCCTCGTCCGAAATGGACCGCGTTTCACAGAGGCCACATCGACCCTCTCAACGATTGCGCTCGCGAGATGAAGTCCTTGTTCGAACGATCCTGGCGAGAGGAACGAGAGTACTTGATACCCCTTAGCACCGCCTGCCAGACTGTTCATTACCCCCTCCATTCTGTTCTCTTGGGCACATTCCAGCCGACTCTCGACCTTGGACGCTTTTGATAGATCGATACTTCCATTTTTCGTTCAATCTGCACTACATTTTCGCCCACCATGCCACCAAAGCGAAAATCCAAAGCCACTGGCGAGCTCTCGCTAGCGGAACAACTGCAGCGATTTACTAACGGTATGTGGTCGCAAATCACCTCCAAAGAAAGGCAGCCTGTGCTCTCGCTAGCTGCGGCATGCTCTACGCTCGCTATTGTTGCCGGATTCCTCGTGTTCGAGGCATTCGAGGAGCAGGGAACGATCGCAGGTGAAGTTGACTGACTCTATCGATCAATAGATCCATATTCTCAGCCCGACATATCTGAAGCTGCGTGTCAACTTTCCAGTGCACGAAATGCTCAGACTCATGGTACGAGTTACCAAGTTGGAAGAGCGACTCTTAGCGTTGGATCTCTGCGAGATCGAAGCGCAGTGCCGCACAGCTTACTACTCGTATAGACTAGGACACTGAACTGCTCAAATAGGGCAGACCAGACCACTGGAAGCATTCAAATTCATGGCAAGGATAGCTACTGACGCTTTCCGCTGCACTGAGATCTCATCGCAGACGTCAGTTGCAACTAATTGATGAATGGGAGACGCGGTGAGAGAGCCGTATTTCAACTCTTAACGAGTGGTGCAGGAACATCGAATGTTCTGTAACGCGCACTCGATCACTGTCATTTTGCTCGTTCAGCCCTCGTTTCGCAAAGGCCGCGCTTCCTCCAAGCTGGACGAAGCTGCAAATCGGAGTTCTGGGAATGAACCCAGCTATATGCGGACATCGACTACAAATGCGAAGGGCATACGACCTGAATACATGCAATATGACCTTGCGAAAGCGCTCGCCAAAGGATGCGATAGGGTTTAGGCATCCGGCGTTCAGCCCTCGCAGCTTAGCAATATTGCAGACCGACTCTACTTCATCTCCTCGCAAAAACATCCTTGCACAGAGGCAATCCCGCTCGGAAGCTACCTCCACAGCATCGCTGACTCTTGTTTCAACACCAATACCTGGTATTCGATTGACAGGCAAACCAACTTCCTCATACAAAAGTAGTTGCGCGCATGATTCGTCTTTGCTTGAGAATGGATGCGGCCCTATGCTTACATCAGGTTCTTACAACGACATACTCTGAGCAAACCACTTACCAACCCAAAGCTCGCGCTCCATCAACTTAGCGTCGTCGGGCCCATCAGATGAGCGACACCTTTTGAACAAGACCACCTACCAAGACAAATCTTCACACATCGTCATCATCATCATCATCAACCCGTCGAGGGCGTCATCAAAGAAGACATCCCGCAAACAAGCACACCCAACATGTTCCTCGACAACCTCCCTCCCGCCAACCTCCCAACAACGCTCATCCTCTCCGCCTCCCTCCTAACCCTCTACCTCCTCACAAAACTCTACACCTTCTACGCCTCCTCCCGCCCCCTCCCCAACACCCCCCTTGTCAATCTCAACAATGGAAAACCCGCCGCAGCAAACTTCGTCTTCTCTCACAGCGAACTCCTCGCCCACGGCTACGACCTCCATGGCGACAACCCCTTCCAAGTAATGACCGCAACCGGACCAAAGCTCGTTCTCCGGAATCGGTACTTGGATGAGGTTAAGAATGATCAAAGGTTCTCGTTTGTAGAACATATGCGACCGGAATTTTTTGTCGAACATCCTGGATTTCAGGGGATAAGAGCTGCGCTGGACAAAAGGGAGTTGATGAAGGACGTAGTGAACAAGAGGTTGAATGCGGCTGTTAATGCGTTGACGCCGGATATTGTTGATGAGGCGAATGCTGCTATTTCGGATACGTTCAAGGTCAAAGCTTCTGATGCTAGTGGTGATGGTGTTGGCGAATGGACGACAATTACGCTGCGACCGACCGTGCTGTACTTCGTAACTCGCCTTTCCTCGCGAATCTTCCTTGGTCTCCCGCTCTGTCGGGATGAACAGATTATCGATATCTTGGGGAACTATACAGTTCATACATTCGAAGCCACGCGCGCGCTCAAACAAACATCGCCTTGGCTGCGCGGTATCGCCCGCTTCTACAAACCCGAATGTCAACGCCTCGAAAAGGACTACGCTGAAGCGAAGCGCATCATCACAGCTGAGACGCAACGGCGCGAAGCAGCTGCTCGAAAAGCGATGGCGGAAGCTGGCGGAGAGAAGAAGAGTCGGAAAGAAGCTTCCCGCCCTGATGCGATTGCATGGTTTGTAGAAGTTGCTTCGGAGCAAGGGAAACCGGTGGATTTGGTGGCGAGTCAATTGGCACTGTCGTTGGCGGCGTTGCATACGACTACCGAGAGTGTTTGTCAGTCATTGGCGCATTTGTGTCAATTTCCGGAATTGCAGCCTGCTCTTAGAGAAGAGGTTGTGAGGATTGTTGGAGCGAAAGGGTGGGAGAAGAGCAGTCTGGTGGGGTTGAAATTGATGGATAGCTTTCTGAGGGAGTCGCAGAGGTTTTCTAGGGTAGGATGTAAGCAGTTCTTATGCTCCTTCGCTTTGATTAGCTGTGAACTGACGAGTGTTGTAGCGGGTGGGCAACGAGTCCCACTTCAAGATATCGTGCTCTCGGACGGAACTAAGGTCCGTAAAGGAACTCGCGTGATTTTCGAGGCCAAGTACTGGGATCCAGAGATCTTTCCGGACCCATATAGATTTGATGCGTACCGGTTCATGAGAATGCGTGAACAGCCGGGACAGCAGAATCAACACCAGCACGTCTCTGCGAATAAAGAACATATGGGCTTTGGAGTTGAATTTCATTCTTGTCCAGGTACGTTGACTTCGCCCTTCTCTCTCTGTACCTATCTTCCATCATGAGTAAATGTACTGACCCTGCTAACAGGCCGCTTCTTCGCATCCAACGAGATCAAGATCGCCCTTTCGTTTCTGCTTCTGAAGTTTGATTGGAGCTTCGATCCTGGCGATGGCCAGACGCATGACCTTGATTTAGAAGGCGTGAAGACCGTAAGCCCGCACGGCAAAATGCGGTACAGGCCTCGGAAGGAGGAGGTTGATTTGCTGGCAGTGAAGAGATAAGGTGCCGATCCTTGATAGAAAAGTCTTCTCTGAACGTTGAAAACCTTTGATGCCGAACATAAAGCCGCCAAGAACAGAACCATAAGTAAAATGTTGCAATGAGAATGGTATCTTCCTCCTGGGCAGACGGTTGCCGTTCTGACAACAAGTAGCGAGTCGGACATGTCTTTCCCTTCATGAACTTATCATACCTGAAGCTGAATGTATTGCTTTGTGACGACAGTAAGCCCGTGTGCCACTCACAATGTTTCCTCGTATGCTTCGCACACGGACTTTGATCTTCAGTTCAATGCTAACGAAGTTGATCGCCATCTGATCAGCCAGCAACTCCGACGCGAATCGTTTCTAGGCGATGACGTTGAGCAGAAAGCTCGTTAATCCTCGAAAGATCTTTCCCAGGAGTAGTGAATGCGTTGGGCATGCACAAACTGGCAGCATTCGTGTTGCAAAGAAAGTCGGTTCGGCGTAGTAGAAGCTTTTCGGAGTCGTCTCTTGGGCATCCAGAGCCGAAGCACCACGCAGTTTCGGGCAGCAGCAATAGGCAATGTCGATAGCAGATCGGACCTTTCATGACGATACCAGACTTCGAAGCCCGCGGCGCGTGAAACATGGCGTGTGTAAGAGCTGGAACACACGCGGCATGACTCGTCGAGAGTCATCCTAGTTGCATGTCACGACAGAGGAGCAGCCAAAGGGTCCGAATACTTTAGAAGGGCCCAACCCTGCATGACTGAAGATAGTATGCGTGGAATGGTAGTTGTTACTGGTGGCTTTGTTGCGGATTTTCGTGTGCAAGATCCGCTATCTCATCTCGAAGGGGCAAGCAGGCGAGGCGAGCTGGTCGGTGAGATTGTGGGTGCGTGCCGATCCAGTGAGCTAGAACTGCACCGCTTGTACCTTTCCCGCAGCTTTGGAGGTAGAAGGCACCTGTCATGACGCGCATACTCCGTGGTCGAAACAGAAGACGGACGGTGAGCAGGCTGATACAACCTGTTGTCACACAAAGGCTGCTTGGGCGGGAACGTAATATGTGCATACAAGAGAAATAATATACCGAGGCGAGAGGAGGATGTAGGATGGAGGTTGGATTGACTCCTTGAAGGCAGGGTCCACGTTGGACGAGTGGAAGCCGCCAGCCTGTCAACCTGTTTGAGGGGGCGGCCCAAAGAGTCTAGACCCTAATGCAGGGAGCACGGCGAGATGGATCGTCTGGTCGTCCCTGGATAGTACGCAGTAGTGGATGGCAACACAACTGACAATTGCTGTGTGAGGGTATAGTACTACAGTGACGACGGTGACGCTGTAATCGATTTGAACAGTAACGATGAAGTGAGCATGCTTTCAAAAGTGAGTCTTGGTCATCAAGTGCTGGCTGACGGGGTGGTGCGAGGAGTGGTGGGGATGTTCCCAAAGCAGCGGCGATTGTGACGTGCTTCATCAGTGCTGCTTTTGAAGCAGGGCAAGGCAGGGGAGGTGTGTGCAGGGTGTGTGCAGGGTGTGTGCAGGGTCCTATTCTCTCGCGTGCATGCTGCATCAGTGCGCATCAGTGTCAGTGAATCCAACGCCAGCCCGCCCGCCCGCCGTGCATCGCAAGTCCGAACCAATTCCTAAGCACTGGTGGGCTCGTCTTCACTACTCTCTACTCCCACTTCTTCATACTTGCAGCTCCCACGGCCTCCTAACCCAACACCTTGGTATCCGACGGCGAGTACAGCTGAATGGCCTGACCGTAGTGAGGCCGCCCTCCGCATTCCAACCCGGCCCCGCTCAGCTTTTCTTTCACTCGCGCACCACTGCCTGACATCATCGCCAAGCCCAGCGAGCTGTGACCCGAGAACAGCCACGACCTCACGGCGTCGCAGCATCTCATGGGTCCTGCGCTCTAGAATATCGGGCTCATATGACGCGCTGTACCGAGGCCAGTGGCGCGCGCAACCTACGGAGCCTCGTATTCCCTAGCAGCGCCTGCCACTCTGCGGCAGAATTACGCTGCGTCGTGACACCGAAACCTCAAGACTCGACCGCCACTGCCACCACTACCACCATCACCACTTTCACACCTGCCCCGACCACCCGATCGCAGACATGACCGAGACAGCAGCTTCTCCGCGATACACGCAACCGCAGCGACCTTCAACACACCCTCACGTGCACACCTCGCAGTCGAGACCGACCACGACTCCATCCTCGAATCCTGCAATGGCGCCGTTCCTGTCTCCACGCGTGACGAGCCCGCACCGACGTCAAGCGCCCAAGACGCCCTCTCCAAATTACTTCGGCTTCCAAGCCGACGGATCGTCTTTCGTTAGCGATGCAAACCACTCAAAGAGCAATTGGAGTCCTCCATCTTCTGCAGTCCGATCAACTGCTGCAATATCTCCCAGCGTCATCCCGCTGGATCAAAGCCCGGAATATGAAGCTTTTAGACGGCAATCGGACAAGGCTTTCAATCTAGGAGGTCTCAACAATTTCAAGATGAATCAGCCTCCCAGCTCTTCCTCCAATACTTCATCGCGGCCGGCACATGGAAGGACGAGCAGTAAAGCTTCCGTCCACCAGCACTCAAATCCAAGCTCCACTCCAAAGGACATTCCAGTACATGCTCACAGGTCTGTGCTTGACCCTTCCACGTCAGATTTGTCAAGGTCACCGAAGCGAGTACTCAGCCCTGGATCAATTACAGAAAGCAAGCGTAAAGGCTCGCCACCAACCTATGAAGGTCTCCAGAACGATCGAGCTGCAACAGAATCGCCAAAGTCTGCAGGCCATGATTCCCAAATGCGTTTCAAACTTCCTCTAGACAACCTCACGGCATCGTATAATGCTACGAAAGCCCGCGCCGAGACCATGCCTGTGACCACCACTGGTGACGAACAACTAATGGTGACCCCGCAACACGTTATGAGCCTCCTAGGATCACAAAATGAAGACATCCTGCTTCTGGACCTGCGAGTCCAAACACAATATGCAAGCTCACATACCTCCGGATCGCTGAACTTATGCATACCTACGACTCTCCTGAAGCGGCCGTCTTTCAATGTACAAAAGCTTGCTGACACCTTCAAAGATGAAGAGCAGCGTGCGCGATTTGAGAACTGGCGAAAGAGCAGCTACATCGTTGTGTACGACGGTAGCTCCTCAGTGCTCAAAGATGCCACGATGTGTTTGAACACCATCAAGAAGTTTAGGGGAGAAGGCTACGATGGCACTCTCTATATCATCCGAGGTGGATTCCACGAATTCGCTAAGCGCTTCCCGAATCATGTCGAGAGCGGCTTTGATAATAGCAAACGTGGCGACGGCGTTCATAACGATGGACCTGCGATTGCGCCTGCTGTGGGAGGCTGCCCTATGCCATCGACTGACAAGCCTGCGAACCCCTTCTTCGGCAACATTCGACAGAATATGGATCTGATAGGTGGCGTCGGGCAAATACCGATCAAGCATCCCTCACGAGAAACGAGCTCCGCCGAAGACGAATACCCCGAATGGATTAAGGATGCTTCGAGCGAAAAGGACCAAGGTAAGAAGGTCTCGAATAGGTTCGAGCAGATCGAGCGGAGGGAGAAGAAGCGCATGGAAGACGCACTCTCCGGCCAGGTGTCATATGGCACGCCACGCAAGGAGTATGCAGGCTCTGTACGTATCGCGGGACTAGAGAAGGGCAACAAGAATCGCTACAACAACATCTGGCCATTCGAGCATTCGCGAGTTCGATTACAAGGCGTACCCAAATCTGGTTGCGACTACTTCAATGCGAATCACATCAAGGCGTCCTGGAGCAACAAGCGATATATTAGCACACAAGCGCCAATCCCCGCCACCTTCAATGATTTCTGGAACGTAGTCTGGCAACAGGATGTACGTGTCATAGTCATGCTCACAGCAGAGAAGGAGGGCGCGCAAGTGAAGGCTCATAGCTACTGGGACGAGAGGCAGTACGGAGGCATTCATTTGGACTTCCTATCCGAAAAGCGAGCATCACTGGAGCCTTCCAGAATTAACAGGCACCAGAAGCGACCCTCACACATGCAGCGTCATCCGACCCGATCATCGCACCCTGAAATTCCACTCGCACAAATCAACACTAAGGATGAGAAGGACGCTAAGAGCAACGAGCAACCCTACGTCATCGTCCGCAAGTTCACCATCTCGCACGACCGCTTCCCATTTGAGCAGATGCGAGAGATCACACAATTGCAGTACTCAAGCTGGCCTGATTTTGGAGCGCCGGCGCATCCGGCGCACCTTTTGGGTCTCGTGGAGCAAACCAATGCCGTCAAACGCGTGACCGACCGCGTCAGTTCGAGCGAGCCAGAGGCACCTAACAAGCGCCCGATACTCGTACATTGCAGTGCGGGATGCGGACGAACCGGTACCTTCTGCACAGTCGACTCCGTCATCGACATGTTAAAACGCCAACGATTATCTCGCGACTCCAGGCAGTGCACGCCGATGGACATCGACGAATCCCACTCCCGATCACCTCCTCGAGAACGCAAGAAAGAATCTGGTGGCTTCTTCACTTCGCAATTCAATGATACCGACGAAACGATCGATGGCGCTTGGATCCACAGTGACGAGCGGGATTTGGTCGAGAAGACTGTGGAGGATTTCAGGCATCAGCGGTTGAGTATGGTGCAGAGTCTGAGGCAATATGTGCTTTGCTATGAGAGTGTGATGGAGTGGCTTGTGGAGCAGAGGGAAAAGGAGAAGGAGAGGGAGAGGGAGAGATGTCCATAGAAGAGACAACAAGAGGCTAGAAGGGCTGCTGAGGTGATTATTGATATTTGTTTCCCACGAAGCGGATGGCGTTTTGGTGAGGAAGAGGGGGTGCATTCAACTCATTGAGGACCGCATTGAGGTGGTTCGGCGACGCATGATGGGTGTTCCTTTGGCGTCGAGAATTCAGATCGGTGGATTACGTTCATCTGTCTGTTTGTCTGGTCAGGCAGCGAAGAGATCATGTTAAGGTAGGGAGGCGTTTCGCCTTTTCAAGCCTTGTAAACCTAGACATCCGGTACCTTATTCGTCACGAGATGCATAGCGTGGCTTGCTTACCCTACTTTTCAATTTCTAAAGTTAACCGCGAGATCCTCGTCGGCGCCAGCTTTTGGAGAAAAGGATCGATTCACGACGGTCCTGTCGGTTTGACGTTGCGTTGTCGTCGTCGTCGTCGTCTGACCATTGTGGAATGACACCGCTCTCGAGCTTCAGCGTTTCTCGGAGGTCAAGTGATTTGCGGGCAGCACGACGTCTCAATCAGCCATTGAGGAAAAATCCAACTTCTTCATGTATGAGTGTTGTCGTCTCCGTTGCTCGTGATATGCGTGCGTGTCTGAGTGTGACGTGAGGATTTCGTTGTAGGTGTTTTTAAGTCCAAGAATAATATGGCGAGAGGATGTGATTATGAACGATTGCTCTCATTTGCTGGATGGAATGTTCAGAAAGAAGGAGAAGAAGACGGTTTTGGGATCGGTATATTCCTCAGATCAGTGTTCAACGTCGAGAGTGGCTTGAATGGTGGGGGTGTTTTCGAAGCTTGGTTTTGTACGAATGTCCTGTTGGAAATTATATGGCGATTGTGATGTCTATAGCTTGGGGCAGCGAATTTGAAAAAGAAAATAATAGGAGCGTTCGGGATTGTTTGCAACTCATGTACCTCAACGTTGAACGGCTTGCACATTCCTGGATGTTGGGAGGTTGTCGTTTGGTGAGTGAAAAGAGTACAGACTCGGCATTGGCTGTTCACGTTCCAAGATGTCCCCTGACAAGAAATAAAGGTCTTTACGGGACTCACCAAGGTCATTCGGCTGATAACGGCATACCAAAACCCTTCACAAAAAGCGTCTGCCCTAACAAGCTCAGTCAAAGGAGGTGAGTTTCAAATTGCTGACCAAGTCGTGTTTCTCGCAGAAGTTGAGTGTGGCTTTCGTGGACTTATATGACACAGGAACAAACCACACAATCGAGGCACCACATATGTGGTTGAAACAGAAGATCGTTCAGAAACTGCATCGCTATCCCGAGGCTCTGCGAGCCAGCTCCCAGACTTCCCAATGCGGAGCATGTCTCGCAAGGAGCTGCCTTTCTCGCTCACCCTCGAGCTCATCCATTGGCCAATACTGCAGCAAGCTTGATGTGCTGGTAGTAGAAGTGCCTGCTGTGAACGACCTCATCTACTCCGCTCGTGGGAATTTATAGGCGAAGGACAGGCAGCATTGCGCCCTATGTACAGTCAGCATGTCTATGTGACGGCAAAGGTAACGTACAAAAGAAAGTAGAAGAAGCCAGAAGTCGAGCCAAGGTAAAAAGACTCGAAACTGCCATTTCATCAGCATCAATCCAGCTCCAGCCAAGAGGAACGACATCACTCAAAAGCAACAATGGCCTTCTCCCACCGCAACGCCCTAGCAAAACAACTCCGTGCCCTCCACATCCCCAGCTCCCCAATCCTCCTAACAAATGTTTACGATGCCGCAACAGCAAAAGCAATCGTATCCAACCCCTCCACAAAAGCAGTAGCAACAGCATCCTACGCCATAGCCGAAGTAGCCGGAGTTCCTGACGCTCAATTAACCCTCGAAGAAAACCTCTCCGCCATTCGCCGCATAGCCAAAGTCACAGATGCCGCAAATCTTCCATTGACAGTGGATCTGCAAGATGGATATCCTGACATTGCGGCTAATATCAGAAAAGCGATTGAAGCCGGGGCGGTAGGGGCGAATATCGAAGATGAAGATCATGCGACCGAAAAGCTCCGCTCGCTGGACGACGCTAGCAATCGAATCAAGCTGGCAGTATCCGCAGCTCGCGAAGCCGGCGTCCCGGATTTCTGCGTAAACGCGCGCACCGACGTCGTGGCCAAAGGCGGTTCCGTCTCCGAAGCCATTGACCGCGGAAAAGCATTCCTCGCCGCAGGCGCACTTACCGTGTATATCTGGGGCGGTCCGAAGGGACGGGGTTTGAGGGATTCCGAGGTGGAGGAGCTGGTAGAGGGACTGGGTGGGATGATAAACGTCAAGATGAATTTGCGGGAGGGGCAGTTGAATGCGAAAGAGATTGCGGGGTTGGGGGTCGCGAGGATTAGTATTGGGCCGGAGTTGTACTGGAAGGCTATGCAGGGGATGAATAGGGCGGCTGAAGAGTTGCTGGAGGGGACGAAGTAGGAAGTGCAGAGCTTCAGTGAGAGCAAGGAGGAAGTGTGTTGTAGGCCTGAGCCAGAAATTGTTCTGTGGTCGATTTTAGCTCGGTATCTAGAGAGAGGGTTCGTCTCTACTTGTACAATCCACATCGATCGGATCCTGATCCGTCCTCTGTTGTGTATGTTCTAGTCGCTATTAGTTCAGAGCAGCCAATGTTTCGCCAACGACAGGATTGATGGGGTTAGCGGCTGTAACGGCTTGGGTGATTCTGTTTTCGTAAAAGAACTCCAGAGCGGCACCAGTAGCACCAATGCCAGCGATGATCCAAGTCCACGGGTTTGCAACCTCGAAGATGCTGGGCCAGAATGCGTATTTCTGAAGTTGATACAATTCGAATTGTGCGTGCTTCGTCTTGTCTTCAGCTGCGTATCGCTTTGCTTGCGACGCTTCGTTTTCTCTATCGCCACCAATCTGTCGTAGGAAGAAGTAGTTGGCCACGGGTCCGAGTACTTGAGTGACGTCGAAAAGCTGAGATCCATAGCACCATAGTGGGAATGCGATGTGGCAAAATGCATATCCGAGGTAGTTGGGATGGCGCACAATGCTCCAAACGCCGCTTCTGAGCAGCTCGCCATGCTCTTTGCCTTGCTTCCGGTCTTCAATCTCACGCTTCTTGTGCGTATCAATCTGCCAATCCGCAAGGGTCTCAAGGGCCAAACCAGCAGTAAAGAGTCCAGCGGCAGTCGAACGAATCGTTGGGGCCCATTCTGCAGATGCGCCAGTAAATCCAGTCAAAAGGTCCGCTCGAAATGGCAAAGTGAATGGGATCGAGATGAGTGTTTGGAACACCGCTTCAAGACCAAAAAGCAGCGAAGCCTCGTTCCAGAAGTTGGGATCGTACTTGACAGTCTTATATCTGGGATCGTCTTTGCCGCGTCGAAGGCAGCGGCTGATAACCCGGTATGTCAACCTGCCGCTCCACGCGGTCACAGCTCCTAGAAGAAATCTTTGTGAATAGCTCAGACTTCCAATGACTTCGGATACAGGAGCGCGAGGACCAGAGAGAGTATGTCGGCCGACAGCTGTCCACCAAGCGTTTGTGAGCATTCCAGTTGCCCACAGCCAGTCCTTGAGGTCGACTCGGTTCGTTGCCCGTGCAAGACCATACGCGATGAGGCTGAGCCCTCCATGAAGGCTCAGCGAAGGTAGAACTGACTGCTGAAGAATAGAAACTGCTCCCAGAGGTTGGCGTATGATTCCCAATGGATCTTGGTCACGTAATGCCAAGTCCACGGTCGGCATGTCCGACATGGCGGAAGCGGCGGCGGCCATATGGAGTCCTGGCGGTGTTGGGAAAGTTGTTCAGAAGCGCGTCTTGTCGCAGAAGATATATGAGCCCTGAGGCCGTCGTCGCCATGAAGTCATAAAGATGGGACAACCGAAGCTCTTCCGTAACATGCTTGCATCTGAGGTCGCGCAAAGCGCGTCGGCGTCGCGACCTCATCTCTCACTTCCACATTCACGTCACCTTACTTGCCGATATGTGGACGGCGTAGCATATTGACAGCAAGCTGGCCAAAGACTCACTTCCGGGAGGCGAAGTTGTTATGTCTCAGTGCCATCAGAGCGGTGTTCATCATGGCAGGCGGTATGCGCTGGCATCACAAAGCAGCAATAGCTATAAGCAGGCAATGCATGGGCCTTACCTTCCTAAGACATAAGATATGCCAATAGAGCTGCTCCTGGAAAGTTGAGCTTTGCATCACGTTTATCCGGGGCCTGTTGTCTATGCGGTACCGATTCATCCATTCTCGTCAGGGACCGCAGAAACGCTTGTCACTCAGGTTTCGAGACTTTCCGCATTTTCCTTGCGATCCACGCATCTCGAAACGCCTCTACGACTCTACGAGAAAGCACCTGCTGTTGGAAGCAACCACGAGATTCGAAGGGGTCTTTCAAAGCGCTAGGAGGAGACCTCCAACCTTGGTATCGCTATTAGAGTCCCCTTCTACGCTGTCCCAAGCGTTCTTCGTTTCGCGATGAATATGTATACTACATCAAATCGCGAAAACTTGCCGACTTCTAACTAATAGGCTTTAGACGGCTTATATAGTAGTAAGAAGCTGCTAGATACCGGACCACTACTGCCGACCACCGGGGATCCTTCCTCTGGCTTCTTCCTCAGAAGTCTTATTATCCTCTCGCCTCGACATACACGCCTTCAAGGAGTACGTATATAGTCCTGTATACCATCTCTTCTGGTTCGGCCAACACCAAGCCTGCGGGGTTTCGCTTCTGGCCTGATCGATGGTCGCCGGTACATTCGGGTCACGCGCCGTCCAAGTCTGTTTGCTGAACCTTTAACTACAAGGACCGGCTCTACCAAGCATCTAGCTCTTCGCTTGCGTCAAGAACAATGCACTCTTCACCGCAATGCCGTTTGCATGTGGCTGCTCGTGGCCAGCGTCGTGTGGAATGCGCGCTTCACGGGCTGGAACTTCCGTGTCTTTGTGACAAGAGCTGACGCAGCTTGTGAATACGCTGGCACCTGCAGACCATGTGCCTGCGAACATTCACATACGAACGCTGCACGCCTGGCCCGAGCGTTCCGCCCGCGCACCGAATAAATATTCATCTTTGGACTTGTGAAGTACTTCGGAACATCAACAACCAACATCGACATCCACCAGCACAAAGCCCCATACCATACCCCATACCATACCCCATACCACTACCGATCAAGACTAGACCACTGCCAAGCATTCCGCGATGCTCTCTCCACGTGCTCTCAAGGTTTCGCGCCTTGCGCTCCGCTCCCCATCATTGGCTACGATTCGAAGCAAGTTCGCCCTTCGCAAATCCTCTACCAACTCCAATGTGCCTACCGCTGGCACCACCTCGCCATCGAAGAAGACCTTCACCACCAAGTCGACCGCCGCCGCCGCCGCGACGCACATCGTCCCCGACGACAAGAGCGAAATCGTGCTGAAGGGCGATGGCGTTCTCCACGGCAGTGCATCAGCCTCTAAGATCATCGAGCTTTTCGACGTAAGTACTCACATGCTTAGACACATCCTAGCACAAGCTAACATTTCTCAGATCTCCGGTCGAGTCATCATTGTGACGGGTGGCGGTAGTGGCCTTTGCAAGGACCTCTCTGGAGATCTCGCCAAGTGTGGCGCCCACGGTATGTGGTCAGAGGTTTCAGCAGGTCTCGAGTCCCGCGCTAACATTCTTCAGTCTACTCCTTCGACAAGCGTGACACGCCCGAGAAAGAGTGGTTCGAATACCAGGAGGAGGTCAAGAAGGTTGGACGAGGTAGCATGTCCTTTGTCAATGTCGACGTTAGCAATGTCGACCAGGTCAACTCCGCCGTGGCCGAAATTGCCGCTCGTCACGGCCGCATGGACGGCGCTGTCCTTGGCGCTGCTATCCAGAAGACGGTTCCCGCGATGGACTATCCCGCCGATGAGATGACCAAGGTATGATCACATGCTGAAGCACTACAATCTGTTACATTCACTGATACATTAGCAGATGATGGAGGTGAACTTCAAGGGCGTCTTCCTCTCCGCACAGGCCGTCGCGAAGCAGGCGAAGCAATTCGGCTCTCCTGCGTCCATCGTCCCGATCTCCTCCATGAGCGGTCTCATTGCCAATAAGGGCCTCAAGTGCGCCGTGTATAACTCCTCGAAGGCGGCTGTGACTCAATTGACTCGCAACCTCGCGATGGAGTGGGCCCAGGAGATTGATGGCCAGCCCATCCGAGTCAACGCCGTCTGCCCTGGCAACATCCTTACCCCGATGCTGCTGCAGAACTTCGCTGACGATCCGACGCTCCGCCCAATCATGGAGTCGAACAACATGTTCGGCCGCATTGCCGAGACCAAGGAGTTCACTGGCATCGTCGTCTACCTGCTGTCGAACGCCTCGACCTTTACCACGGGTCAGTCGTTCTACGTTGACGGTATGTTCTATCCTATTCCATCACCTCCTCTCTCCCGACTGACTTCATCACAGCTGGCTACACTGCCATGTAGGCTCCCAACGGAGACTACCCTACACCATGCACCTTCTTTGCGATACCACCACGAGGCATTTTGATTTGAGCGAATAAGATACCCATCAGCGAGGCGTTTTGCAACGGGTTTCACAGGAAAACGGGATCAGGATGACTGCATTTCCGGGCGCTGGGCTTTCTTTTGATAAGCGTACAGCTTCTAAGAGCATTCTGCGAGTACATTTGGCACAGCATCACACGAATGAAAAGCGATGAATCACATTCCTGAGTCAAGTCTCACAAACACATTTGCTGATGTTTTAAGATCCTCACAGGCCATCTTTGAACATCTCTGACTTGGAGGTTACCAAGCTAAACGCGCAGGCTCGCGAGCACTAGGTCATCGAGCAGGCAGTGAGAGCGAGAGAAGGTGGCATCTGGCACGGCATGACATGAACAAAAAGCGATGAATCGCATACCTGGGCCAAGTCTCACAAACACTTTAGCTGATCTTTTAATTTCATCACAGGTCTACTTCCTAGATCTCTGAATCGGAGATACCAAGCCAGGGGCTGCTGGAAGATCTTGGATTGAGGGATGGTGAGAGAAGGTTGATATTCCAGCCAGGTCTTAGAAGATTATGACTCTTCGCTGACACTGTCCCAGACCCTCCGGACCACGATCTCCAGATCAGAAATTCCAGCCTGAGCGCGTACCCTCACGACCGCTAGGTCTTTGAGACAGTATGGAGAAAGAGAAAAGGCGGCATTTAGACAGGATTTCACGAGGTAACATCTCGTCGCTGAAATAGTGCCAGACGTCCAAGATGAGATCTTTAATTTGGGAAGACCAACCTGAGCGCATATATATACTCGCAGCCGCTGGGTCATTGGGACAGTATGGAGAGTAAGAGATGGCGACAGTTGGGCGGCCAGATACCATCAGCTAAAAATCTTTGCTTTTCCCTTCCCAGGCCATGCAGACCGCAATCTTCGGTCCAGAAATACCAAGCTGGGCGACTATCCTCACCATTGCTCGGTCATTGGGATGGTAGAGAGAGTGAGAGGAATGTCATTTGGGAAAGCTTTCACGGTGTCCTGACTCATTGCTGACATAGTTCCCAGGTCATCTCGAACACTATCTCGAACTTCTGGAACTGGATCTGAGCAGCTAGTCTCGCGATTGCTAGACCATTTTGTCGCAGGAATTGGAAAGGGGGACCTTCATGATTAAGAGGGTATCTGTGTCAGACTTAGGAATGTCCCAAGTCCCCAGCCAATTGCTGACATACGCCCAGATCATCTTATACCAGCTCTCGATCCTTCAGCTCTGAACGGTACTACCAACCTCGCGAACATAGACTAGAAGTTCAGGTATTGGGAAGGAAGACGTATCGCAACGGCGCTCGGGTCCCTCAACTTTCGGCCGATTCTTTACTTATACACCGGCGGATTGCGTTGAGATCTCGAGATCTTAGAGCTTGGACTAAGCCCTCAGTCTCAGGCTCAGAATATCGATCATGCGTTGCGGAACAGGAAGACAAGTTGGGACTGAGCTTGACTTGAAGCTTTTGACGACATCGCGGCAGGTCGGGGCACAACGGTTCTCGAAGTTCTGATCTCTCAGCTGAGGCATCGATCTCCTAAACGCTGGCTTATCTGAGTGACATAAAAGCAGAGATACTTCTCTAGAGCATTTGTGGACATTGGAACAGACCAAGCTTCAGCACTCTCGAGCTTATAGGCACTCAGCCAAGGCGTCGGCCTCCCAACCGCTGGCTCATCTGAGTGCCATAAAAGCGAGAAAAAGAATCATGTACTGACATTGGAGAAAGTCGAGCTTGAACGCTCTCGAGCTCACAGGCACTTAGATAAGGCGTCCACCTCGCGATCCCTGGATCATCTGAGTGTCATCAAAGCAGAAGAGGTCGTATCTCAAGGCCAAGGCGACGAAAAGTAGTACGAATATGTGTTCTTTGCATCAAATCATTTCTGATTCTTGACCCCCATCAAGGCTCAACGTCTGCGATCTCGAATTTCGAATACGTCAACTAAGCCACCAAACTCACGAACAGCAGATTATCCGGGCGGCCCGGATTGAGAGAGATTCCGTACCTGCAATTGGGGCTGACGCAAGGAGCTCGCGATCTTAGGTCTTCACATACTGTACTGAGACCTCCCTCCCACGACCGCTAGATCATTCAAGTCTTTTGCTGATCGAGACGGCTGGCGGAGGAGTCCCACGAGCGGCATGCTGGGGAAAGAGAAGCCTGTGTAATGTGACACGAGTCTTTGCCTAGCCTTTGTCTTCATCGCAGATTGGAACTCTGTTGTCTCGAAGTTGTATGACCTTTGGTGAGGTCTTGGCCTCACGGCCGCTCGATCAGGTTGGTGATGCTGAGGTGAAGCCAGCAGGAGTTCCAGAATTGTTTCTTCGATGGGAATGCGGCAGGGATCACACATCGCTTAAGCTTGACATGTCCTTTGTGCTGATCTTCAGCTTGATGACAGACAGGTACAGACTCAGATATCGAATTCCCTGTCTCTCTAATTGCGGACCACGATTGCGACAAGACGAGGTTCTGTGATGCCTTCATTGCGAAGAAAGGCGACACACAACCGTGCCATTCAAGAACCTTTTCCAGGCTAGGCGAACTTGCACACTTCAACAATCCCCAAGTTCAGACAAGCGCAGCTTCATGGCCCCAAGATCGGAGAAAAGGCTTCGTTCAGCGCCCATACACAGCCTGCAACCTTCAGCCTCACGCACGATAGACCACGACATGCACGATCAACAACACTAAACCCACATCCAACACAAAATGTCCCGTCCACGTGCAGAGTCGCCGCCAATCCCCGCCCAATACCAACCTTCAGCCGTACAAATGGTGCCCTTTGAACCGGCCTCAAAAGCCGCGGACTTTCCTCTTACGCTACTTGACAGAATCTTGCATATGCGCGAGAGCTCGATATAGCACCAAGGATTGCATTTGACATAAAACAGCCAACGCTCTGTGGAGGCCTACGACGCCAAGGATCATTAGAGATGCCTCGTCTTTCCTAATCGGGAAAGATATGTCGTGGGCCTGACGGCGAAGCATCAGCTAGGCCTTCAGCTAAGGCGTTCACCATGCAATCTGTCTTCCCTTTGCATCATGACGGCCACGAAAGGCTGGAGAAGCATGCGGGAGCTTCATCGGGAAAATTTGCGAGGGGAGTATATGTAGACTGCATTGACTAGGATTGTGTTGTGCGACGTTGGATGATATCGCTTCGCTTTTAACCCTGGAAGATGTGGGGATCATTGTTGATTGTCTTGGTGGTCGGCGCTGTTGCGGTGCCGACTGGACTCGTTAATGTCGTTCATGAGAAGAGGTCGTCTTTGCAGAATGGGAGATATGAGAAGGCTGTGATTCCAGTCCGTATTGGACTCACGCAGAAGAGTTTGGATCGGGGGTATAGTCATCTAATGGATGTGTGAGTTTGATCCAACCGAAAACTCTCCGAAATGCTTCTATTACTGACAGCTTGGAGTTCCCATCCATCGTCAAAGTCATACGGCAAGCACTGGAGCGCAGATGAAGTAACAGCGGCCTTCGCTCCCTCGTCGGAGACAGTTGACTCTGTCCTTGAATGGCTCCATCTCTCCGGCCTCCGAGATACCAGACAAACAAAGAATCAAGGCTGGATAGCATTCGACGCCCCAGCTTCCGAGGTCGAGAGACTCTTCTCAACTGAATTCCACGAATACATCGACACTAGCGACGGTAAAATTCACATTGGAAGCGAGCAATACTCAGTTCCGTTCCACCTCACCGAGCACATCGACTACATCACCCCCGGAGTCAAACTCAGCCCTTCGATGTCGAAGTCCAAGATTAAGCGTGACGGAGGGAGCTGGGGAGGCGCAGGCTGGGGAAATCCAGGCTGGAGAGGTTGGCCTCATCCAAATCCAGTTCCATGGCAGCCAAAACAACCTAGCTGGGGTCCATACCAACTACCGCCAGGTGCTGGACAGCTACCCGCCGACCTTCAGGCTTGTGGAATGAATATTACGCCGCCGTGTATTCGTGCACTCTACGACATCCCGTTCCCAAAAGCTGATATTGCAGATGGTGTGCTGGGAGTCTTTGAGCAGGGTGATACCTACTCGCAGGAGAACTTGAATCAGTACTTTGCGACTTACGCATCGTATGTTCCTCAGGGCACTCATCCGAATCTGGTCTCGATCAATGGCGGCGTTGCTCCCGTCCCTGCGCTCAACCGATCAAACGGGGGCGAGTCGGATGTCGACTTCGACATCGTCTTCCCTTTGCTCGGTGCTGTACCTATCACGCTGTACCAGACCAAGATTCCAGACACCATCCAGGACAGCTACACAGGCAACACTCTGGCCGATACCATTCTAGCTGCCGTAGATGGATCTTACTGCGACGACGAACTCACCGAAAGCGGCTTCGAATGCGGCGGCGTCACACTCACAGAAGTCCTCTCCATGTCCTACGGAGAGCCCGAGACCCTTTCAAGCTACAAAGCCGCCCAGCGAGCCTGCAACGAATTCATGAAGCTCTCTCTACAAGGACACACCTTCGTGATATCCTCTGGAGATTACGGCGTCGCCGCAAACCCGGGATTGGTGAGCCCCAATAGCACATATTGCAACTCCGACGGATGTCTTCCGCGCTCTGCGGATGCGAATATCACCGCGAACGATCCGATCTTCAACGTCAACTTTCCACAGTCGTGTCCGTATGTATTGTCGGTGGGAGCTACGCAGCTATATCCCGATCAGACGGTCCTGAATCCAGAGTCGGTCATGTTCCTGCCTGAAGACGGTGTCCAGCAACAGGCCGAATGTCCCGTTCAAAAGGCATTCTTCAGCAGCAGTGGCGGCTTCTCGAACTACTTCTCGCAACCGAGCTATCAGAAATCAGCGGTGTCTACCTACTTCTCCCAACATGATCCGGGCTACCCTTCATACTCACTATCAGAGGGCGAGATCGATAGTGATAGCTTCACCGCCTTCCCGGGCAATGGTATCCACAATCGTGCCGGTCGTGCTGTAAGTCGCCGCCCAAATACTATTACTGACCAGCCAATACTAACATCTTCCTCCCACAGTTCCCCGACGTCTCAGCCAACGGCGCCGAGTTCAACATCTTCGTCCAAAACATCACCCACCAAACAGCCGGCACCTCTTTAGCAGCACCCATCTGGTCTTCCATTCTCGCGATGCTGAACCAGGCCCGCAAGGACGCCGGCAAAGGACCCGTAGGCTTCGTAAATCCCGTGCTCTACGAAAACCCGGGAGCGTTCCACGACATCACAAATGGAACGAATCCAGGTTGTGGGACGGATGGGTTTCCAGCTGTGGCTGGATGGGATCCTTCGACGGGGCTGGGTACGCCAGACTATCCTGCGCTGGAGAAGATTTTCTTGGGTTTGCCGTAGTAGAGGTAGTCGGAGACGTTTTGGCATTCGATGAAGTACGAAGGTTAGGGAACGATCAGCGGCGTATATGTCCGCCTCTTATTATGAATTGACGAAGGAAAGGTGAAAGATCTCGATATTCGCCGTGTTTGTGTAGAGTCTCAAGATGGAGCAGGACGGTCTTGATCGTTTCCAGTCCGTGAATTGAACTGCCGAACATCACAAGAGGCTGAACGCGGCTCTGTGCGAGTTACGGTTGCCCTTCTCGGTGATCGCAGGAAAGAAGACATTGGAAGTCACCCTGCACCTCGGGTTTCATGAACCCAATGCGAAAATTATCCACAGACGGCTTGTGTAGCATCCTTCCTTGGCGATGTCTCCTGAAGCAAGTTTCAAAGCTCCCATGTATAAGCTCTCAGTGTAGAGGGTCCAGGGTGTATGTTGGTATCATTAGGTCAGAACTAGAAACGCTTATATGTCGCTGACATTTGATTGACATGCTGGCAGGCGCCGCCTTTGCGAAGGACTGTTACTCTTTTCAGTCCTCGTTCTCCATCTTATTCGGCGCGCATTCTGTTGCAATTATCTTCTGTGACTACTACTTCTTCTCCTTCATATCCAAGATGGCGGAGGCCGACTCCAAGAGAAGCACATGGACGACGATCCAGATGTCCTCGGACGATTCAGAATTTGCGACAGCTACGAAATTGCGCCCTGGTAGCGACGGTACAGCAGCAAGATTCTCCAGTCTCGATCCAGGATGGTTCGATAGCTTGGATACAGTATATCATAGTGCGCCTTCCAGGACCTTCAGCAAGGACGAGGATCTGCCGTACCTGCCGAAATCATCGAAGCGACTTTCAAACATCTCATCGATTACAGAATGGTCGCGCAAAACCGTCATGGAAGTTGAGGAAGCCTACCGACCTTTCAGTTGGCTGAAGCTGTACGAAGAGGGGTCCGATAGTACCAGCGTATGCTCTGCTATCCCGGAGAGCATCGAAAGCCTGAACAGCGACAGTATCGAGGTCCCACGATTTGGAGATATTTTGAGAGGTGCAATAGGCTCTGCGACGCGAAAGGATCCAGATATGACTGCTCTACCGCAGGTGGAAAGGCTTGCGACCTGGAAAGCGAACGATCCCGATACCCCGGTCAATTGGTCCCCAGCCACGAAATGGGCGCATGCTGTCTTGTTGAGTTGGTTGTCGTTCGTAATGTGAGTCCTGCTCGTTTGTGGTCCTTTGTTCAGCTATTGACTTATTCATCCCAGACCAATGGCTTCCACAATGATACTACCTGGCGCGCCAGCAATTACGAAAGCTCTTCATATTACATCGCCAGCCCTCTCGGCATTCGTAGTCAGCGTCTATTTTCTTGGATTTGCGACAGGTCCGCTGTTCTGGCCACCGTTAAGTGAGATTTTGGGGCGTTTGCCAGTTTACCATATTTCGAATTGCTTCTGGCTGGCCTTTAATATGGCATGCGGTTTCAGCCAGAACTACCAAGAGCTTATTGTCTTGCTGTTCTTCGCGGGCGCTTTGGGAACTGCATGCGTGACGATCGGAGGCGGCACTGTAGCTGATATGTTTGTTCCGGCACAGCGGACTACAGCAATGGCAGGCTGAGCCATAGGTCCAGTGATTGGTCCATTTTTGGCGCCCATTGTTGGCGGGTATATTGTCGAGGCTGTAGGCTGGCGATGGGTTTTCCACGTTCTCGCGATAATAGTAAGTGCTGGTTCATCCGATTCTCGTAGAGGGCTGGTCTGACTTAGACAGGGCGGCATTAATGTAATCTTCTTGCGCAGTGTTGTTGCGAGAGACATATCCGCAGCTTCTTCTCGGTCGAAAGGTCAAATGTCTGCAATATGCAGGTGATCGACATGCTTCAGGATGTAAGATCGACTACGGTCTCGAGCCCAAGGTTCTCCTCCGAGAATCGGTCATTCGTCCTCTGAGAATCCTTCTTACTTCGCCGGCGGCCGTGGTCGTTTCCCTCTCTGGAGCGATGTTCTATGGCATATTCAGCCTGATGACCATAGCCATTCCGTTCACCTACAGCGCGATACACAGCGTTGGCCCAAGAAACTCAGGACTCGTTTTCATTGCACCTTGTGTCGGAATAGTCATCGGCCTCTTTGCGTACAGCTATATTAACGAGCACATGATGCGAGGTTTTGAGAAGAGCGATCAGAAATGGACGCCAGAAGATCGTATCCCATGTTACTTGACGGTACCAGCAACGGCTTCAATGGTGGGAGGGCTGCTAATGTACGGCTGGACGAACAAGCGCACAGTGCATTGGATTGTCCCGCTCATTGGACTAACATTGTTCGGCGCTGGCTTCGTGTCCTTGACACTGGCCATTGGTGCATACCTGACAGAGGCGTTCTCGGACTTTTCGGCAAACGCACTGGCGGCTAGTGCTATCTTGAGATCATTGACCACGAGCCTACTGCCTATGGGCGGACTGGTTGTTTATCAGTCCCTAGGGTTTGAGCATGGCAACGCATTATTAGCAAGTCTGTGTGTTGGCGCTGCTGTGATGCTTTTGTTAATAAGGGTCTTTGGAGCCAGGTTGCGGGGGCATTTCGAAGTCAATTTATAGACATCCCAGATTTCCAACAGCGGTAGATCAAGCATTGACCCTGTCCAAGTTCCAACAGCCTGCCAAACAAGCTCCAAAAGGACAGATCATCGTTCCCTTCTGCGACGTGGAATTCTTAGACGTAAGACACACCAAGTGCCTGGAACGCCAGATCTACATCGACAGACGGATTCGCACCAAATTTGTATGAGAAGCTTATTGGAGGATGAAGCTTCGAATGAGTCGGCGTATTCGTGCATATATGACCGGCTGAGCAGCTCGTCGCCATGCTCAAGGCAGTCAAGTCGTTCACGAATATCCGAGGGAAGCGGAAGATGGGGACCTCCAATTCGACCCAAAAGGATCACATCTTGAGGACGGCCCGTGGCTCTCTGATTGGGATTGAGATTTCTGACGGACGTACCCATCACCCCATCTACCGCAGATACGCTTCAATACGATACGCGCTCCCACCAACGGGCGAACGAAGATGGCGCAAACCTGAACCTTTACCCTCGGACTGGATCTTTTCAGACGGCAACAACCACGCTCGGGATTATCGTAATTTTGGAGCGATATGTCCACAGGTGACAGTCCACTCGGTTGGCGTGGACTCATCGCAATGGCATGAGGTGGTGGAAAATCCGCACGATGAGGACTGTCTGTTCCTCAACGTGTGGGTGCCTGCAGGAGTGATACGACCCGCAGGAGGGTGGCCAGTGCAGTTTGTCTTTCGTAAGTCGCGCTCATCAGAACACGCGGAAGGTCATGACTGACATTGCGTAGCTGGCGACAGCCTCCAAAACGGCCATGGGATGCAGCAGAACTGTCTCGATCCTATCGATATTTTCCGTGAGCACAAGAACGACCCGCGTATCATCGTCTCGGCCAACTATCGAGTCGGTATCTTCGGCTTTCTGGCTAGCGAAGACCTCGCAGACCACGGGAAAGATGTGAACGGTGTAAGCGATTCAGTGGGGAATGCTGGGTTGTGGGATCTTCGTATGGCGCTTGAGTGGACACATGACCATATCCACCTGTTCGGCGGCAACCGAGAGAACATCAGCGCGGGCGGATACGGCGTCATGACCGCGTATCAGCTTCATTATGATGCCTTTCAACCGCCTTCCAACCGCCTCATCCGGCGAGCGTACCTCTTCAGCGGTGCAGTTGGCGTGCAGCCAGAGGCAGCAGAGTCGCAAAAGCCATGCCGACAGTTCGATGAGATATGCCATCAGTTGATGATAGACAGAGATCTGCCGGGTGAAGATAAAGTGCGCCTTTTGCGCGGCGTTTCGGTAGACAAACTCCTGCATGTGGTCAAGACGCTGGAAGTGGACTTCAAGCCGGTCACAGACGGAAAAGCTGGCTTTGTGCCTGACTGGATGATGCAAACCATCTGGAGCGGCGAACTCGGCCGTAGGCTCAAACAACGGAACGTCCAAGTCATTATTGGAGATCCTGGAGAGGAGAGAACAATCTACGAGCACTTCCTCAAACGAGACAGTGCGCGCTCGCGGAATCCGCAGACGATCTCCAGCCATAAGGCGCTTGTGACAAAGCTGAAGACCCACTACCCAGACGACATTTGTGATGCTCTCGTCAAGAAGTTTGCGAGAGACATAACGGACTGGAGCTCAGTGTACTGCGAGATAATGGCAGATGTCCAGTGCCACTCCGTCGTCCGAGGCTTTGCGCAATGCCTCTACTACGGAGGCATGACAACGCAGGACGTGCTGAGATACCACATTACATGGCGACCCGCGGGCGTGAACGAGTGGATTGATCCAGATACTGGGATCTCGCATGTGATGGACATGACGGTTTGGTGGTACGCAGGGTGGCGGGCCGGGATCAGCAAGAAGGATAGACACGATGTGCTCGTGTTCACCGATCCCTTCGACCGCTTCGTGAAGGGAGACACGAGTGCGACGTTCGGTTGGGGTACCGAAGCTGAATTCGAAGTGAGGCTCCTTGGTCAAGACGGCGCAACGATGGTGGCTGAGGACCCGTTGTGGGTGAGGAAGCTGGACGTCTGGAACACGATCAGGGATGTCCAGCGTCAACGTCCTGGAGGCATGGATGTTCACACGAATGGGGGGGCGAACGGTGCTGTGCCTTGATCTCTGTTGAAGCAAAGGTGGGATGAATGTTTTGAGTTTGTTTAGAGTCTGCCAGGGTGTCCACGTCCTCATCTGGAGCCGCGCGGAGGCGGCAAGGTAACTCATCAGGGCCAGTGGGAATTGCTCTCAAAACCAGACATCGTTGATTCAATGTTTGTACGATAGTCCGAAAATGCAACAGTAGCGGCACTTCAAGCCTGCCTTCATGCCACAAGCTTCATCGCCTGGTGCTCGCTCCGATCTTGATGGCGACGGAGACGCAGACCGCGAACAAGAGATACAGCAGCCCACTGGCCCAGCACTGCATGAATGCTGCTAGACCGTCAGAAGCATCTGCCCGGACGTTTGGTACAGCGACAGACGGCGCGCTGTCCTCCAGGCATGCAAGTCAAGACAGCCAACGTAGTCAAGACAACCCGACTAGACCACTAAGTCGGAATGAAAACGCGACGGCCAGCACAGCAAAAAGAAAAGAGCGTTCTCCCGTCGAAGGAATGAAAGGCCTGCTGAGTCGCATCACAAAGGTGAGCGGATGTCGTGTTTCGCAGGCTGCTGTTTGCTTTCACTGACAACATGCCAGCAGAACAATCGGCCGAAGGAGCCTTCATCTCGTCTTCCACTCAAGGCATTGCTGTCCAACATACCGTGGCTTCGAGATCGGCAGGACAAGAAGGCAAGATGGAGCGCGCTGGGCTAGGAGGCGTCTTGGTGTGCTGGCGAAGGACTCAGATGTCCTCCCAATACGTTTCGAGCATGATAGAAAGTACCCTCCAGGATACAGTGCGGAGTCGAAGTCGCTGATCGCGTGTACATAGGCAGACCAGATATCAAGTCGCGTCAGTGGCGGTTATGTGGGCGCTGCTGGCTCCATAGTTCTAGATGGCGTCCATATTCCTTCTTCCCGCCATGCTCCCGCACACTCTTCCCAGTGGAGGGCAGTGATGATGATATTGCAGCACTGAACGAAGATGGACCAGTGAACGAAGCAGGCTCAAGCAGGCTCGAGCAGGCTAGGCACGAAAGATCCGGCGAGGTGGGTGCCCGTCGCCAGGATTCTGGCGCTGCCATTGGCTGCATTCACTTCACCTGGGCGGGTGCCGACTGCCGAAGAGGATTGGACTGAAATCACACTGCCGACGTAGTGACTTACTTCACGCCATCTCAACCTCACTTCATCTTTTCTTCGCGGCGAGCACGGGCTGATATGGACGATACAGTCCTTCTCCGACGGCAACATCTCATGAAGCAATGGTACAGACGCAAGAAGATTCCCACGTGAAAGCTTGAGTCTATTTTGCTTCCCATCACCCCATACCCTCATCTAACGTTTGGCGTTTGGCAATCGGAAACACGGCAGCAAAAGGGAAAGATGGTGTCACATAGCGGAGTGTTACAGTCCACAGGTGAGAGGCATTGATCCTCAACAAGCATGACGCTGCTTGATCAGAAACTCACATTGTTAACCGGGTGATCCTATAATAGTGTCTGCTCCTACTGTCATCCAACCTGCCACCTCAGACTCAGATGATGCCGAGAAGCCTGAAATTTCTCGCCCGGGAAACCATCAGGTGCCGCGAAGCAGGCGACCCGGTCTGAGGCCTTGGAACCAACATAGCTTCAACAAGATGCTCGAGCATGGCTATGAGCACGTTCATGAATTGCATTTTAAGGAAAGAATCAGGCATTTCACATGGACTTGGTTCACGATGACTGTATGAGCTGAACTACCAGAACCAATTTGTTGCAAACCGCTGATCTTGGTTTTCTTAGATGGCCACAGGCGGCGTAGCCAACGTCCTCTACCGCGTCCCCTACCGATTCCCAGGCCTCTACACAATCGGCGTCATATTCTTTCTCTTCAACATTTGCCTCTTCATCTTCAATGTTGTTATGATATCCCTCAGATTCTATCACTATCCGGCGACATTCTTGCATTCGATCTTACACCCCACAGAATCACTCTTCATACCCGCGAGCGTCATCAGCATTGGGACCATTCTACTTAACATTTCGGAATATGGACTCAATGCTGGAGCTACGGGTGAATGGCTCCTCAAAACAATGGTCGTGATGTTTTGGATCTATTGTGGCTTGGCGGTCTTCTTTAGTTGCGGGATCTACCTCGTCATGTAAGAACATCCCATATCATTCCCAACTCACTTCAACCTCTACATTACCGCCCACCCTCGAAGCCTCCATATTTGCTCTCACTCAGCCTGTTTGAACACTAATAACCATCCTCCAGGTGGTCAACCCAAACCTTCACCGTAGCCCAAATGACCCCCGTCTGGATCTTCCCCTGCTACCCCCTCCTCGTCATAGGCCCCCATGCCGGAAACCTCGCCTCCCACCTCGTCCACCGCCCCGGAGACGGCATGGCCATCATAATAGGAGCATTCATCTTCCAAGGCATCGGCTTCCTCCTCTCCCTCATGATCTACGCAGCCTTTATCTATCGCCTCATGACACAGAAACTGCCCCAAGAAAATCTTCGACCGGGAATGTTCGTCTCCGTAGGACCGTCAGGATTCACGATTTCGGGAATCGTGAGTATGGGAAACGTCCTGCCGAGTTTGGTCTCGCCAGACTTCCTAGGCTATGGAGAACTCGCCGGCGCCGTCTCCAAAATCGCCTCCGTCTGGTTCGGACTCTGGCTCTGGGGTCTGGCACTCTGGTTCTTCATCGTCTCTGTCGGAGCACATTGGTCCTGCGTTCGGAAAGGAAGGATGACGTTCGCCATGACGTTTTACTCCTATATATTCCCGAATACGGCTCTCACGACGGCGACGTTTGCGATTGCAAAGGCGTTGGATAATCGACCGATCAGGATATTGGGTTGTGTGATGACGATTTTGTTGTTGATTGTTTGGCTTTCGGTGTTTGTTATGATGATAAGGGCGGTTATTCATAAGGATATTCTTTGGCCGCAGAAACAGGAAGATCGGGAAGAGGGTGGATGGAAGAAGAATGAATTTGAGAGGGTTGTTTGTGGGAATATGAGGAGGTGCTCGACGCATGCGCTCGCGCCTGGCGCGTTGAGGAATGAGCTTTCGACGACAGGTGCGGATGTGGGGTTGAGACAGGATGCTTCCCAGGCTAGGAGTGCTGGTGCTAGGACGGTGGGGACACCGGACAGTATTGATGCGGCTATGGATTCTGATGCGACGACGGCGGTCATGCCGGAGAATTTGATCAATGGCGATTTTGGGAGGGGAATCGGATCGGCGAGGCAGAGAGGAGAGAGTATGGTATGAAGGAGGGAACGTGAGCTCACGACGTCATCCTTGATGGTATCTGGTCTTGCCGCCTCAATCCCACGAATGCCCATGCTCTCGATGAGGAACCAAAGGGACTATGCTGGTGCCCTCGAGACCACGCGCTTTCAGTGCACTGTGGCAAAGAGAGAGCTCTTCCTTGCTGTCTGGTGCGGCAGCTCACTCCTTCGGCTGCTGTTTCATCCATTTCGCGCGGCGCTGGCTGAGAGGGACCTCGTTTGAGCGGCCGCGTCGCTTCGCGAACTCGCTCAGGAGGTCGAACAAGAACGCCCGAGGATAGAGCTCGTCAACTTCGTCCTTTCCAAACCATGACCTGGTCGCATTATTCGCGTACGATTCAATGATACAATTACGGATCGGATGGCCCTCAGGAGTGCCCTCGTAGATGCAGGCCACCTTCTCCGCGCCAGGAGCCCATCTATTGCCTCGCGAATCTCTCAATTCCATACCATCTGTGATGGCTTTCATGACTTCGTTGCAAAAGGCGTCGTCCTGCACCTTTTCGCCGAAGAGGTACATTCTGCATAGTACGCAGAAGTCAACCCGATCTGTCTTATCTGGACATCTGAAGATTGGGACCTCCTTGGTATGAAGGTAGTCGAAGTATGCAGCCACAGCCTCTGGATCGTCTTCGGGAAGACTGATCTCGCGAGTCTGGCCTTCCTTCCACTTGGCGTCGAGCGCGGCTTTGAAGAATGGCGAGTTGTCCTTGACGTCCGTCTCGTAGATGGCGAGGATTTCCTCAGCAGCGCCGACCTTGACGGTGATGATGTTGCTCTGGTAGCTATGGTATGTCAGCTTGGCTCGGAAAGAGTGCAGTGGATATCTTACCGGCGCTTCTTGGAAGCAGAAGTCACTGGCGAGCTATCTGCCATGATGACGGTCGCTGTGTAGCGCGCTGTTGTGGTGGATGTTGGCGGTTGGCACCCGAGGTGTTGTGAATGTTTATTTTGTGAGAGGAAGAGCAGACCGCAACGAAGTCTTGAGCGACAATGGCAAACGCGCTAGCGTGTTTCATGTGCTGTTGTGCAGACTTGCTTCCTTCACTTCACTCAGTGCGTTACTTGCATATGATTGCAAACCACGTGGGGACAGTGAAGCTCTACTGATCCCTCAAAACACATTGAACTACACGCTTTGATACAAAGTCCTTTGCGCGCGGTCGGGACCATATTCCAAGATCCGTATGGTCCATGATCTTGTCAAGTCTTCTTCGTCTTCCTTTCAAGAGGCTTCTTTCGCCCTTCGACCTTGTGCTTCGCCAATCGCTAGCCTTGCTTGCTTTTGAACCATGTTTGTCGATTCCCGTACCAGTCCGTCCCCTTCTGCCCTCCTCTGCGACGCAGCAGCTCCTTGCAGATTTCCGCGAACAGCTCAGCGGGTGCCTGAGCCTATTGCTAGCGATCCACTCAAAGTGAGCATCGTCTGCAAACAGAGCAACGATGAACCGGCGAGCTGGCGAATTGTCTGGTGTACCCTCCCAAAGCTTGCTAACGACGCCCATGGATGGGAAGCGACGTCTTCCATTCGCGGCTTTCGTGCATATCTGCTGAAGTAGACCTGACAGAGCATCGTCGCAAAAGGCGTCGTTCTGAATCTTTTCTCCGAAAAGGTAAGCGTCGACCCAGAATGAGTTGCGACTGCCGCTGTGCTCGTCACTTGTCCCAGCAAAGGCTTGTGGGAGCTGCTTGCTGTAAAGCCATTCGACGTAGGTAGCGACTATGTTGACAGAGTCGTACGGGAGGTCGATGGTGGCTGATTTGCCCTCTTTCCAGTCCTTGTTCAAACACGCTTCGAAGAACGGAGAGCCTTCCCGGAGCCTGTCCTCGTGGACAGTCAATGGTTCTGCCGTGTCGCCGCCCTTGCCTGGCTTGAGCTGAATGATCCTGCTGGCGAACCTGGAAGGTGGTCAGTCCCGTGCAGTGAACTCGGATGATTTTGCTGGTCATGATACCTTCTGCGCTTGGAGGCGCTCTCATCGTGCTCCGCCATCTTGAGCACCGGCGTCTCGAGGGATATTGGAGTGGTGTCGCACGTTGAGAATAGGAAAGCGAAGTTGAAGAGGCAGGGTCCTTAAATTTTAAAGTTTGACCCGTTCTCATATGCAGAAGCTGCATCAATCTAACGGCCTGCTGCGCTCCTTCCTTTTCAAAATCAAGACACTGCCCAGGATCTCATAGACGAGACATAACCGGGTTTCACAAGGCGTACCGAAAGACCCGTGACTGCTGTTTTCAGGATGGCGACAGCCTTGTCTTGAGCTCTAAGCTGGCTCTGTTGGCTGCTCCTTGAACTACTGCTCACGCTGAAGCGACCAGTTCCTCGAAGAAGTCCAGGTGTTTGAGGCGTAAGCCTTCAGCAGGTCGTTCATGAATCCCAAACAATAACTCTTCTCCTCTCCAAACCAGGATGTCGGTGCCTCAATGCGATACATCTCCACAAGCAGGCGCCGAAGCGGCGAGTTGGCCGGCGTACCTTCATACGCGATGTTGACGGCGCTGACTACAGGGTAGCAAATATTCTCCCCTTCTTTTCTCTTCGCCTTGTTATCTTCTGTACCGATTAGAATCGTAGATAGCGCCCTGTTGCAGAACCCATCGTCCTGAAATTTCTCCCCGAAGACGTAGAGTTTTACCAAGAACTCGAAGCCCGTATCCTCATCCTCGTCCACGAGGTTTGGCAGTCGCTTATCGTAGAGCTAGGAGACGTATGTGGCCACGATGTCTACCGATTCTTCTGGTAACTCGATCACGCCCGAGACTCCTTCCCTCCACTTCTTGTCCAACGCTGCGCGGAAAAAGGGCGAGTGTTCGCGTAAGACGTGCTCATGTACGGTGCAGACATCGTCTACGTCGCCAGGTTTCAGCTGGATTAGCTTGCTGGTGAAACTATTGCAAAGCTGTTAGCGCGACTGTGTTTGAACAAGTGGCCTAAGGTGTAGCATACCGCTTGCGCTTTTCAGAGCGCTCATCTCGCGCCGCCATTCTGGATGTTTGGGACTTTGGGGATTGTTTGTGGTCCTCAAGGTCAAGAAGTAAGGAAGCAAGCACGAACGGAAAAGCAGCGGACTAGCGTTGCGCACGAGCCACCACCCTTTTATTCGTCTATGCTTCTCTCAGGGTAACTCGAAGTGCTCGGCCACAGTGCAAATGTGAGAGCGCAAGCCTCACGAGTTCCAAAGAGGTCTCTCGGCTGCCCTTCACTTCTAGTCGTCCAGATGATCCCTCCTATCCCATCTTAAACCACCTCGCTCTCCTGTTGATAATAACTCCCCGCTGTGACTTGCATCCTCCTCCTCATCATCTCCTTCATCATATCAACCCAAAAGTCCTCGGGGTAGGGGCCATTGCCTTCCTCGTTGAACCACAAAGCATCCCCGCCGCATTTCACTGTGAGCTTGATGATGTCGCTGGTGTATCTGTCGCGAGGGTCAGTGCTTGATCGATGCTAGTGCTGTCAAGGGGTAGAGGTACTTCTGGCGCTTTGCGGCGCGCTCGGCTTCTTCGGCCATGGCTGTCGCGTACAGGGTGTTGGTCGAAGCTCTGATTTGGTGGATGCTAAGATGCAATGTCTGTACCGAAGGCGACAAGTTGTTGAGTGTAAGACGCATGAGCTTGGGCAGTCGTGAACTGAATCAGTCATAAACTGGAAGGAAGCAGCGCGAGTGAATTGCGGAATTCTGAGTATTCATCTCGCAACAACACATGAATGCGTACGAGTGCGGCTATCGTTCATGTTCAGCAAAGCATCTATGGTTCAGCGGGGACTTACTGTGTGCCCGCTCCACCCTATGCATGCAAGTATAATACAGCCATATTCCGTGACAACTAGCGTCTACTTCCAGAGCTTGCTCAAACTCATCTCCTTGTCGTCGTGCTTGTTCAGTACCTTGGCGGTGGCCAAGTCGAAGTCTTCCTGTGTAACGTGTACTCTCCGCTCCCTCAGCGCGTACATACCAGCCTCTGTGCACACACCCTTCAGCTCAGCCCCTGAGCAGCCGTTCATCTTCTCTGCAATCTTAGTCAAGTTGATGCCTCTCGTCAGGTTCATGCTTCGGGAGTGGATGCGTAGAATGTCGGCTCGAGCTTCGGTGGTTGGCGGCGGAAATTCGATCTTTCGGTCGATACGGCCGGGTCGGAGAAGCGCAGGATCGAGGATGTCGAGACGATTGGTGGCCATGATGACCTTTATGTTCTTGGTAGGCTCAAAGCCATCCAGCTGGTTGAGAAGCTCCAGCATAGTTCGCTGCACCTCCGAATCACCACCAGATGAGCCCTCCACACGAGAGGATCCGATGGAATCGATCTCGTCCATGAAGATGATGGAAGGCGCATGCTCTCGCGCCATGACGAATAGCTCTCTCACCATGCGCGATCCCTCTCCGATGTATTTCTGCACCAACTCCGAGCCCGAAACACGGATAAACTTGCAGTCGGTGTGATGTGCCACAGCTCTTGCCAACAATGTCTTTCCTGTTCCAGGCGGCCCATATAGTAGCACACCCTTTGGCTGCGCGATACCCAGTGATTCGAACAGTTCGGGATGCTTCAGACCCAGCTCGATGACCTCCTTGATCTGCTTGATTTGTTCATCCAGCCCACCGATCATGTCGTATGTGCTATCGGGCACCTTCTCGACCATCATCAGGGAGACGAGCGGGTCGACGGAGGAGGGAAGGAGTGATGAGAGTTTGTAGGAGTCGGAGAGAAGGGTGACCCGCTTGCCGGCTGTGAGTTTCGAGATGTCAATGTTATCCGCAATGTCGACCACTGCAGACTGTCAGCGTGCCATGTTCAGTCGGTATGAGAAATGTAAGATGTACCATATTTGCCTTCAGGATGCACCTTCACCAGCACCTTCTTCGTCCCCATCACCTTGACGACCTCCCCGACATAGCTACCGGGCTGTTGCAACAGGCCCAGCTCCTCGCGCAATAACCGCACTCTACTATTGTACTCGTTTCGCTGCGCTTCGAGACGTCGCAATACTGCTTGGCCTTGGATGATCTCGAGCTTCATGCTCTCGATCTTGTTGTGAAAGAAGGTATCGAGCGCCATCGTGGCTGCTTGGTGGCCGCCTCAGGCCAGATGTTCGGTTGGTGTTGTCGTCGGATATTTCGTATAATGCGCAACGGTATTCGAAACTGGCACGGTGATGATGAGGATGGTGATGTTTCGTTGGTGCAAGGCAGTTGCGATGATGTTTGGTCGGTGTTTCCAGCAGACGCGGCAAGAACGCCAGACATCACAGCTGCAGCCAAGCTTCACCTGACGGTTACTGCCGGAGCTAGGCGCGGATCATTGTCCGAAGCGCTATCAGTCTTTAGGCTATCGCGGTTGCGGACAAATCGACAAAGATTACAGAAGGCAGCGATGATATGGAGAATGTCCTCGATCTGGTGAGAATGGCCTGATGGAATCAGTACGTCTCGTTCGATGATGCTACTGCATAGTCACCGCGGACAGATCGATTCTTCAGCATATGGTTGGACCCTTGAACAAGTGTACCGGAGACAGAGCAAGCCCAGCATCCTTGCCGCTCCCAAGTACAAGTATTGATCCTGCACGGAATGGAAGTGGACTGTAGAGGTTAGCAGATGACCTGCACTTTGTGCACTCGTGCCTATCTTGCTGCTTGCGCAAGCCGAGAACCTGATGCACACTCTGGCCACGCCGCTGATACTGGATTTTGTAGCCACCGTATGAACATCTCTTGCATTACTCTTTTCCTTCTGCCATTCAAAGACCAGCCGAATGCTCCTGAACCGGATCACAGGTCTGAGGTACGAATCTCGTTGACAGCCCACCGAATCGAAGGCAGCCTGAAACCATCAACTGTCCCGTCCATCCCAGAGCGGCCCGCCCTTCTCCATCTGACCCTCCGTATCTCATGCACCCCATGCGACGGACTGAACGACATCCACCTGCTCGGTGAACGTCTTGGAGAAGCCCAGATGTGTACCGTCAGCGCGCGGTAAAGTGGTGAAGTGAAGCTGTGGTGCTCCTATGCTTGGCCTGCAAATGGGAAGCCATCAAAAGTTACCTTAATCAATTGCTGTTAACCGTTTAGCCCGGTGTTTTGATTCTCTCGGCGCAGCCATGGGTTCCATAGCGAACAACAACACGACCAACTCTAACATCAACGATGATGAAAGGCCCACTTCCGCCATATCGGACGTAGGTGTGCGCGATTACGCCGAATTCCTATCCGCCGCTCATAGCCAACCCGCCACCCGCCGCACGTCCGTATCCACCGATGGCACCATGAGCCGTAATCCGGATGAAAGACAATCGAGCTACGCCAGCATGCAGGCCAGCCAGGGAAGCTTGACCTCCCAGCCAGGTCAGACTGGCGAAGGCACAAGCAGCAGTAGCAATCGACGACCGCGGCCTCGACAAGACTATGGTATGGGGCAAGACATACAGCATAATCAATGTGTACAGCAAGAGACATTGGCTAAGACTTCTCCAGGCTCCATGCAGGGTTCCTCCAGTGGAGGCGGAGGTGGAGTTTCAACCAGAACGGTCCCACAGTCCTCCTCATCGCGACAGGCCCCGACACCCAAGCGACCTGGCACTACACGCAAGCCGTCGACCGCAGCTCCTCACCGTGGAGAGATCTTTTCGGTCGACGATGATCCCATTGAGGTCGACACCGACCAACGTATTGCTCGAAGAGAATCGAAAGCAGACCCTCACCGCGAACGGCAATTACGACGACGAGAGAGCACATTGAGACGACGAGGGCCTCCTCCACCGAGTCTGCCTCGAGTGGAGAGCGACGATAGGGAAGAGGAAGAGGGAACGTCGCCCCGGGCGACAGGCACAGACGCCGCCCCAGCTTCGAAACGAGTGCCTTCACCCCAAGATGGCGAGCCGAGCTCAGAAGAGACACTCCAAGGCGAGGAAGAGGAGGAAGAGCAAGAGGAAGAGACGATCTCGCCAGACGACGACGACGACGACAGCGCCGGCCTGAGCGACACCGAGAGCTTCACGCTCAAAGACCGACAGGAGGCCATCAACGAAACACATCCGTTCGGTATCAGGATATGGAAACCCGCGCTATACAAGAAGAGCCGCTCTGTACAGCGCAACGCCGAGGGTGACATACATAGCGCACCCGGCGGCAATGTCAGCCAGTGGCTGTGGGTGTTCAATGGCATGTGGACTTTGATATTTGGATGGTGGCTGGCCATCATCGCCTCCATAGGCGGCGTATTCTGTCTTATACTGGGTCTTTTCCAACCGGACGACGGTAATCCTGGATGTCGAGAATATGGCAGAGTGCTGATCAACCTTGCTCACTATCTCTTCTACCCTTTTGGAAAGTACGTCAAGCTCGAGCGGGATGAAGCCTACCTCCACGAAGACGCAGGTGAAGGCAGAGACATTGCCGAGTACGAGCGCTGGCAGGCCGGCGACATCGAGGAAGGCCGTCTTTTCTTTGGACCTGCTGACATCAACCGCTCCATCATCGGCCGTCGAAGAGAAGAAGAGCCCGATCTCGAGGACGACCACGAGACTGACAGCCTTCTTGGCCGCGGACGTTCCAGCTCCGTTGCGAAGCGCGCTAGACAAAGGACCAAGAAGCGTCTCTTCGGCCGTGGCAAGTGGACTCTCGGCAGAGTCATCTTCTTCCTGTCCTTCTACCTCCTCATCACGCCTTGTCTATTCCTTGTATGCGGTCTCTGTTGGTTCCTCGTCTTCACGATACCCATGGGCAAAGTGACACTTCTCTTGTTCTACCATCTGCGCCGCCATCCACTTGCAATGAGCTTCCATACCGACAGCCACTACCAGCGTGTGCCCTCGCAATCCCGCGGAAGCAGCGATAGCGTCATCCTCCTCTGTACATACCGCGCCGTCGGGCTGAAATACTGGAAATATACCATCGATGGCACCAACATCTTCCTCATCAACTTACTCGGCTTGGTCATCTTTGCGATCTTTGACTACTTCGTGCTGTACAAGACTTTGCATATCGATGTCTGGATAACCTCGCCTGGATTCGTCTTCGTGATCGCTTTGGCATCAATTATTCCGCTGGCGTACTTCATCGGACAAGCTGTTGCATCCATCTCCGCGCAATCGTCTATGGGCGTGGGAGCTACCATCAACGCATTCTTCAGCACCATCGTCGAAGTCTTCCTCTACTGCGTCGCACTCGACGAAGGGAAGGCGCAGTTGGTGGAAGGCAGCATCATAGGATCGATTTTCGCAGGCATATTGTTTCTGCCCGGCCTGTCCATGTGCTTTGGAGCCATCAAGCGCAAGACACAACGCTTCAATGTCAAGTCAGCCGGCGTCACGTCGACCATGCTCCTGTTCGCCGTCATTGGCGCCTTTGGACCTACCTTGTTCTACCAGTTCTATGGATCGCACGTTCTCAACTGCAAGCAGTGCCACAATTTCGGAGAGAAGAAGGATGAGGAGCGCGACTGTCGAAGGTGCTTCTACACCCAAGTGCCGGAATTGACGGACCGCTTCTTTACGGAAGCAGTGCGCCCGTACGTATACTTCTGCGCGGTCTGCTTGTTCCTTTCTTACGTGGTTGGTCTTCTGTTCACACTCCGCACGCACGCGGCAGTCATTTGGGCAAACGACCCTGAAGACGAGAAGAAGGCGAAGCAGCTGGAACACGCGCAACAAAACCATCTCAACATTCCATATACCGCAGGTTTGGTCCACGTCGATAGCAACACTGGATCTGCGCAGACTGCGACTACGCCAAAGCGAGATGTTGGTACGCTTTCCAAAGACGACATCCGCTCTAGCCTAATGTATAAGAGGACCCTGAGCCAGAGCTTGAAACAAGCTGGCATTCTACAATCACCAGTCAACGACAGGCGACCAAGCAAAGAAGACACCTCCGCTGGAGCCGATGGACTCGGGCCCCACATCGTGCCTCCTAAAAGCGCCGGCGATGATACATCTGTACCAACTGGTGTACGTGTTGCAGGCCTCAGCGCCGAGGACAACAAGGCAATTGTTCAGCAGATTGCCGAGATCGCTGCCACAGCTGCTACAGTGGCGGCAAGAGATGCTACCAGCAATCCGCGAAGAGCCAGTGTGATGGCCACGACTCCGATGTTAAGGCAGCAATCCCAGATCAAACCTGCGAAAGACAACGCACATGCACCTGCAGCACCACTGGAGCAGCCTGCCGGGCACGAACAGGCGAGCGGTGGCCATGATGCTCCCAATTGGTCTCGGACGAAATCTGCCATCATCTTGCTCACGGCAACTGTAGCGTATGCTATCATCGCAGAAATTCTCGTCGACACCGTGGACGTTGTCCTTTCCTCTGTTGCAATTCCGGAGAAGTTCCTTGGCATCACGCTCTTCTCTCTTG
Source organism: Nothophaeocryptopus gaeumannii (assembly GCA_031771865.1). NCBI lineage: Eukaryota > Fungi > Ascomycota > Dothideomycetes > Mycosphaerellales > Mycosphaerellaceae > Nothophaeocryptopus > Nothophaeocryptopus gaeumannii. The sequence goes on from JASISA010000009.1 coordinate 953,887, forward strand.
TACCAAATACGACAGAATTCTTGAACGCCATCAGCTTCGCCATGAATGGCAATGTGGCTCTCTCGATGGAGATTGGATCATCGTACGCCCTACAGGTTGTGCTACTTCAAGTGCCATGCCTCGTACTCTTCACGGCAATCTATACTCAGTGGATTCCAGACGAGCAGCTTCTCGACCACTCATTCTCGCTCATCTTCCCGCAGTGGGATTTGGTGTGCGTGCTGCTTGGCGTAATCCTGTTTGGCTGGATTGTTGGAGAAGGCAAGAGCAATTACTTCAAGGGAAGCATTTTGATCTTTACATACTTGGTCGTCGTTGTGGGCTTCTGGTTTGCAGGGTACAACAACATGGAGGTAAGCCATGCAAGACCAGACTGACAATCATATTCGGTACTAACATTACATTTAGACTATGGGCATCGACCGCTTCGACACCCTCGCACTTGGTGTTCACCCCGCCACATTTAACACCATTGGGCATTCGACGAGTGGTCAAGCATGGCCAGCATCTTAAGTCCGCCTGGAAAAGAAGAACGATAATACATGGCGGCCTTACCCGCCAATCGAAGGCCTGTGTATGTGTGGCTAGCATCTGCAAACGCGATTGGATGTCGTACAGGACGGCTTCTGTCGTGCAGTGTTTAATTAGAGCATGGCGCTGGAGTTTTTTGGTTTGTATGTTGCATTGGGGGATTTCGATTGTGGCCTTTTAAAGCCCTTGTTTGTTATTGCAACATACCCTTTCGCTCGTCGCTTGGATTGCTTTTCGCTTTTTAGATATTTCTGACTCAAATCGGAATGACAATACTTGATATCGCAGGTCCCTTCGACCGATGATTCCTTTTCATGAAAGCGTCTTCAGCTGGAGTTGGCGTCTATACAGCTGGATTCCAGCCGGCTTGGCCCTCGCCTTGTCCGTGAACGATGCGGTCTGCCCTCGATGCTTGGCACGAAGGATTCAACTTTAACTGCTGACTCTAAGTTTCCCATGCTTCTTTGGCCGAACACTCAAAAGGACCAGCGGTCGGCTGCTTTCGAAGGCTTCTGCTTTTCCATGCATGAATCTCCCTGTGTACCTGTTGGTGAATCCTGAGATCCATCTCCTGCAATGACGAATGTCGCTCACTCTCGCTGACTCGCACATTTCACCCATTTGGACAATTCATTTGCGATTCGGTCCCGATAATGTCCACCACCGTACGGGACCAAGGCCTTCCGGATACGGACACTCTCCCATCGGGACTGGTTCTGGAAGGACAAGAAGAACACTACCAAATACAGCATCCTCTCAACGCTCAACACTCACCGCAACACGCTCTAGTCCTTCAAGCCCATCTCGAGAATCTGTGTCTCACCTACCTCCACGCGATCAATACCCGCGACTTCGATATCAATTCCCCAGCCTGGTCAACCCTCTCCTCCGCTCTCGAATTCGATGGCTGGCTCGCACCCGGGTCAAATCCCAACGCATCTTCCGCCGCGGTATCTTCCTTCCCCTCTTCCTCCTCGTCTCATGCCACGACCGCATCTACCGTCACTGTGCAGGTTGTGTCTCTTCAACAGGCCAAGGGAGTACATCTATTCTTCGCTATGTTGGAGCAGATATATCGGTATAACCCGAATTTTGAGGTTAAAATTTTGGATATGAATACTGTTACTGGAGAGGATTGGAGACATGCGGAGGTGTTCATGAATGTTGAGACTAGAGACTTACCTGAGGGATATGTCAGGAGGAATGTTACTGTGCTTGGGTGGAGACTGGTAGGTGGGGCGTGGATGTGTGTTCGGAGGAGGACGGTGTAGGGGATGGGGACGGGTGCGGAAGTATGAGGGTGAACGTGCACTGGGACGTTGAGTGGATATTGCACTCGTCATGTTGAGGTCAAAATCCCAGGATCTCGAGGAGGTGATGGGAGTGCGCCGTGAGAGCATTGTGCTCGTCCTACTGCGGCTTTGGATCCCAGGCTGAGATTTACGTGGTATCGGCCAACAATCTTCTGGAGAAGCTAACGAAGCCGCAGTCCATCTTTGTTAGGGCTACGTCTTGCCTGCGATGCTCGCTTCGACCGATTGTCGAAGTGCTCCGTTTCGATTTCGATCTCGTATTGTGGTGTGGAGGACGTCGGCCGAGTATGGATGGAATGACCGACGAGGTGTCCTGTCGAGGTGGCATTGGGGCTGAAAAGCCCTACTATCGTTTTCTCGTCCTTGCATTGGCGCTCGCTCCAAGCTGCTTGTGCGTTCGAACAAAGCGGACAAGGAATTGCAGTCGGCGGCACGGACGGGACTGGGATGAATGCTCAACCGAGCGCCCTATACATACCATGAAGAGGATGGCTCCGATGACGGGAACCAATCGAACCACTGGTACGCTTGAATAGCGAATCGAACATGAGGAGGACTATCGTGCCCTGTTTTGGTCTTCAACCCCATATCTCAAGTCTTACTTCGAAGCGGCCCGCTGAAGGATCGCGGGAGGATTCTCCAGCTGAAAGATTAACCTAATTTGGCACTTACAGACAACTGCATATGTCTTGTGGGACTGGGATTAGGACATACTGACAAACAGCCCGGCAACTTCTCCGTGGAGGTATGTTCTGAAGATGTAATAATCCGCGATTGCCTGCAGACCGTACGGCTCTACTAGACATCAAGAAGAAAAAGCCAAGTTTGTCGAGAGCAGACCAGACCTCAGCTCTCTTACCTCAAAAGCGATATGACTATCATAGGCTCAACCAGCCGTGTTGGGTCAACATCGTTACTGCTAGAAACACACGATGCCGGCCCTAGCAAATCGACTCAAGAAGCCAAGGATGAGCATGACACTGGCCTTCCTCCACCTCCCTTCACAGTAACCTGCTGGGACAGCCGCGCCGCTCCTCCAATGATCGGCACAATTCCAGCAATCGAATCCCATCTCAAAGAACTCTTCCGCAGTTACATATTCGCCTGCAACGCCCGCGACTTCGACGTAAACTCCCCCCGCTGGGCCTCCCTCTCACCCACCTTCTCCTTCTCCACCTGGCTCTCCAACCCGTCCAACCCCACAGACTCCGGAATCCTGAAAGGTATCAACGCCTGGCTCGATGTGCTGAAGGAATTGGGGAGGACGAATCCTCTTGCGACTGTGAGGATTTTGGAAATGGATGTTCTGGTTGCGGAGAATCGACAGAGTGCGCAGATGTTCGTTAAAATGGAGACGGGGAATTTGCCGAGTGGGTTTGTGAGGCAGAATGTTACTTTGCTTCGGTGGGCGTGCGTTGGAGGGAGGTGGATTTGTAGGAGTAAGAGGACGGTACAGGGGATGGGGGAGACGGGGTGGGAGTAGAAGGTCTCACTTGCCAAGAGACCGATTCTCGAGTTCGGATGATGCATTTGGGGTGTTCGGAGGCCCGTCAATGAGCGTTGTGATGCTTGGAATGGATGAGAATGTTCTGCGGCTGCTTCATATGCGCGCTGCGGTATCATGTGCTGGAAACTCCTGGCAGGTTCACAGGCGCGCGGATTGCGTCATGCAAAACGGAGGCACCATGCTCGCCACTCACAACATGCGGCTACAGATCAACAACAACAATGGGCTCTATGCTTCGTAGTAGCACTGGACAGCAACGAGCGAGAACGACAAACCCCAAAGGATGGCCCACACAAGGACCTCGCCGACCACGCCAACCTCCGCCGTCTCCGCGCCCCCTCAAGACTTAACTCCGCCCTTCTCCGCGTCGCCTATATATTGGAACTAAATCTGCTCGTTCGATAACATACGGCCTCGGTGCAATGGATCAAATTAACGCTGAGCATGAGCGCAAGCTAAAGCTTCCTAACTGACAGTAAGCCTTGGCAAGTTAAGCCCGCACAGCATGATTAGTACTTGGTGGACGGTCCAAAATGGATTATTTCACTTCTGCGCTTGAGCAACAGGATCGTATCTCCAACTTTCACTTCGGTGTCGCAAAGACACAGCGGTAAGCCTATAATAACAACTTGACATTCCTTTTCGAACATCTCACTGTTTAGCATGCCAGCTTCAGCGCATCGTCACCCTCAAACTCGGACCCGACGCCGAAATCCTTCTTGTACACTACACTCGCAAATCCTGCAGTCAAGCTCCGGCTTCTTCAAAGCCGCTTTGAAGAAGCAATAGCAGAAGGACTCCGACTCGGGGCTCGAGATCTCCCTCCCCGAGGACGACTTTTCCATCCTCGCCGTCTAGCTCGACTTCCTCTACAACGCCCCTATCCCCATCTACAAGAATGAGCGTGGCCGGCCCGACCACGATTTCAACGCCAGCTCTTCGTCTACGGCGAGAAGATCCAAGATGACTCCTTTTGCAACGCGGCGATTTGCACTGTGTTCCGTATCATCGACCACCTTCTGGTACATGGGAAAAATATCTACCCCGGAGCACCCGCAATCAATATCCTCTACGACGGTACGCCGCCGGGATCGCCTTCCCGGAAGTGTGTGGTTGATCTGTACAAGGCGCATGCAATTGAGGAGTGGATGAGCCGATACGGAGGGGAGTGGTCAGGAGTTTATATACAATTTGGCGGTAGCTGGTTTGGGGCGAATGGGTATGCGTGAGAGGAGGCCGTGTTTTAATTCGCTGGGGTAGACGTTTATTGATGAGTGGGAAGAATGCCGAGAGCGGTTCGGCAGTACTTCAAGAAGAAGTGACTTCTACAAGCTGTTATGGGCGAGAATGGGCCCGAAGGCTCATCAGACGTCTAGAAACGGTGGGAAGAGGCAGGAGCGAGGCACCTGCCATCTGAACTGCGGGCGCGGCATCGTTACGAGATCGCAAAAGGGTCGATGGGACCAGGCTGCTACTTCTCCAGTTCTGAAAGCGAAATATGAACGCCTTCACTTTCACATGTCTAACACCCCTGCTTTCAGTCCGTGCGTTGTTTTCCCGCTTGTTTCGCTTCCCGCTTGCCGAGCTTCAGCTGAACAACATCGGTTCGACATTTGAGGTTCAAAACTTAACACTCAGTCTTAACAAAGTCACCAACAGCTATGGCGGAGCAAGACGCGGATGCTACGGCATCTCGATAAGTGTGATGTAATATGAATTGCCCTTCGCGCCGGAACTGACTGCCCTTCAGGTTCACCGGCGACTTCGTCACAATCAGCGTCGGACCCGAAGTCGGCGCATATATCGAATTCCTCTACTCAGGCTCCATCACTTGGAAGAAAGTTCAGCACGAGACCGCTGTCCTTGATGCGGAACAGCTACGTCTGACTCATCTGTAAATCTCCCGAGAGAAGATCCAAGGACGATGCCGTCTGTGACTACTTTCTCTTCGTAACAAACGCCCCGATCGAGCCGGGCTCTAACTTTACCTCTATTCTAGTGAAAGTTGGCTAGTTTCAGTCGTCTGCCGCTTCGTCCCGGCTGAGGTTTCTTCGAGGATTAAGAATCTATAAGATGCAACGCATCGGCTCGTATACGTGCTACACTATCTACTTAAACCTCACCGAAATCTACAGATAATGAAGTTTCTCCTCCCAAACATCCTCCTTACTATCCTACCATACGTCCTCGCCTGCCAAGGTCGATACAGTATCCAGGGCCAAGCTTGCTTGGAGAGCTGTTCGGACAAACCGTTAGGGGAACGAGAGAGTTGTGTACAAAATTGCCACATCTGCTAAGTAAGTTGTTACGATAAGGTGTATAGCTAGGGTGACGAGGGTTGATGCTAATGCTGGTAAAGATTTTGATCGAATTGGGTCGAGGATTGTATATCCTGGGTTTCCAATTCGCGACTGGATACAGATAATGAAGTTCCTTCTTCCAACCATCCTCCTTACTATTCTACCCTACGTCCTCGCCTGCGAAAATCGATACAGTATCGTGGGCCAAGCTTGCAAGGAGATCTGTTTAAGCAAACCGTACGAGGAACAAGCGAGTTGTTTACAAAATTGCCACCTCTGCTAAGTAAGTTGATACGATAAGGTTTATAGCTAGGGTGACGAGGGTTGATGCTAATGCTAGTAAAAATTTTGATCGACCTGGGTCGAGGATCGTATATCCTGGTTCTCCAATTCGCGACTGGATTATCTTCGTGCATTCGAGTATGGTAGCTGCGGCGGGTTGGAAGGTGACGCAGAAAGATACAACCCGGACTTCTTGCTGCAGCTTGCAAGGGGGCTGATGCGCACCGGAAAGGCTTGACAAGGGAGAAAGTGCCGAAAGCCAAGCTCGTTGACTTGAGCCAGACGTGGCTGAAGGAGAGGAGCAAGAAGTAGTACATGGCCGAACGACATCTCGGAAACCGCTCAGCACTTGGCGTTCAGCTTCGAGGGGGATCAGCCCATAGATCTTGAGAGAATTACAATTCTGCGGCAGAGAGGTCTCTATCTGGGCTCGCATCGACACTTCCTATGCCATTCTCTGGATCATGTCTCTGTATCGCTACCTACACATCAACCATACCTCATGCACACTGTTTGGCGCTTTTTCTATACCCGCAGGCTCCGAAAACATCGCTGGTGGGAAAGCAAGTAGAAACCGCTTATGTCTTAACATCAGGCTCAGTGCGGCCAATATACTCCTGCAGCTTGAGAAGCTCGGTCGCTAGCTTGACGTTGTCCTTCAGGTAGTCCTGTGCGTCCGAGCCATACGAGCTCTTGTCGGTCTCGTGCTTCTCAATGTACAGGCGGATCGTGGCGCCAGAGCTGCCAGTTCCAGAGAGACGGACGACGATTCTGCTTCCGTCGTCGAACTTGACGTAGATACCCTGATTTTTGCTGACCGAGCCGTCGAGGTCGGTGTAGCTGAAGTCGTCAGCTTCAAGGACCTTACGGCCTGAGACAGAGCTGCCGACGAAAGAGTCCTTCTTGGTGGTGATGAGCCCCTTCATGTGTGCAACCACCTTGTTCGCTCCGTCACTCTCAACGCCCTCGTAGTCGTATCGGGTGAAGAAAGTTCGGCCGTAAATGTTCCAGAAGTCGTGCTGAATGCTCTTGATCGATGGAGTGCTGCCAGTTTGCTGTCCAACACCAGCAAGAATGTTGAGCCAAGCCACAATCGCCCAAAGTCCATCCTTCTCACGGATGTGGTTTGAGCCAGTACCAAATGACTCCTCACCGCAAATGTTCATCTTGTTGGCATCGAAGAGACCGCAGAAGAACTTCCACCCAGTTGGCACTTCGTAGCTCTGGAGACCCTTCTTCTTGGCAACAAGGTCCACAGCGGCTGAGGTTGGCATGGATCGAGCCAGACCGTAGACGCCCTGCTTCTTGAAGTATGGAATCAGATCGGCGTAGTGTGCAATGATGGCTAGCGAGTCTCCGGGTGAGACGAACGCGTTCGCCCCGTAGATCATGTTGCGGTCGCCATCACCATCTGAGGCAGCACCGAAGTGAATGCCCTCCTTGTCAACGCGGTCGACCAGCGACTTGGCGTAGACGAGGTTGGGATCTGGGTGGTGTCCGCCGAAGTCTGGCTTCGGGACGCAGTTCTGTGTGCTGCCCTTCTGTCCGAGCTCTTTCTCGAAGATATCAACACCATAGTTGCCAGTGACGCCGCTGAGGCCGTCGAACAGAATCTTGAAATCCTTGTGCTGGGAGAGGAAGCTCTTGATCAGGTCGAAGTCGAAGATGTCCTTGAGCATGTTGACGTAGTCGGTGGTGCTGTGCACGATCTCGACCTCGAGTGGGCCGTAGGTTTTCGTACCGATGGTGGAGAGGTCGACGTCTGGGATCCCGGCGATCTTGTACTCCTTCAGAGTCTTGGAGAAGTCGTAGATCTTGTTGGTGACGCTCTCTGGTGCTGGTGCGCCGTTGGCGAGGTTGTACTTGATACCAAAGTCCTCAGTTGGACCCCCTGGGTTGTGCGAAGCGGTGAGAAGAATGCCACCAGTGGCCTTCTTGATGCGGATCAAGTGCGACGCGGCCGGCGTGGAGAGAATGCCATTCTGGCCGATCAACAGCTTCTTGACACCGTATGCAGCTCCAATCTTCGCGATCAACTGTGTGACCTCTGGGTTCCAGAAGCGACCATCACCGCCAATGACAAGAAATGAGCCCTCAACGCCTTCTGGGATGGACTGCAGGATAGAGGCGACGAAGTTCTCGGAGTAGTTGGGTTGCTGGAAGACCTTAACCTTCTTGCGGAGACCAGAGGTTCCTGGGCGCAATCAGTATACGTCCTATTCCTGACGTCTTGCTTTTACTGCCTACCTGGCTTCTGGTCGGTGAAGGGAGTGCTGTTTCCGTACTCTCAGCAAATGTTTCGAGCAGCTCCAATGCCTGCGATACTCACGTGGAGACGGTCTTGACAGACATGGCGGGTGAAGCTCTGTTCAAGTGTGAAAGGGCAGTCTTCAGCCGTTCAATCGTGGAGGAGGTGAAAAGAGAGTGGTGGTGTTTGTAGATGAAGAGTGGAAAGTGTCAAACAGAAGTGAATCGCTCCTGGCGTTTCTCTGGCACGACAACGCGGAGGGGCTCTCAATGGTGGGGCGAAGCTGCAGGGTCCTGGTCACTTTTTGCGAGAGGCTAGGCCTAATACACCGCCAACTTGCATCTTGTTGGGCGAACTTGAAAGCAGAAACACGCTCGGCGATTGACGGCCAATCGCCCCCCAAAAACGTTCCTGATAGACGCTGAGACCGCAGATATTCGGTGCATATTGGAAGCGGCCCTGCACGACTAATATGGAGAGTGGGGCTTCTATAGCATTCCATAGGACCGTGCAGTAGTGTCATGAGATAGATGATTATGGGCAGCATTATGACCTTGCCCCTTCAGACCATGCAGAGCCCGTGATATGCTTCCGCCCAGGCTTCCCCTAAAGAGCACGATTTTGCTCACCTGCTCTTGCTATCTTCGACTCGTACAGAGCAGAGCACTGTCTTCTGAAGACTTCTTCGACGTGGAGAATGGAAGCAATGATTTATCCCTCCGACCTCGAAAGGCGTTGGTCTTTCCTGCGCCCGTGCCTCGGTATAACAGCCCCACGCTCTGGTTATCTGCCATCTTGGCGAAGTAGAGCATGGGCACATGCTTGCCTCGCGAAGCAGGAGGGATTGACATGATCAAAGCTCCTGCTACTATATCTTCAAGCAGCAACATCAAAACTCGTCCCACATCCACAACTACTCGTCGCCCCTGGTATTCCCGACACCTTAAACTGACTCCCAATCAACTCCATTGTATAATCCACATTGCTCCCCTTCAACAGCTCCAAACTCGGCTCATCCATGATCACCTTCGCTTTGTAACCCTCTCCTTCAGATCCCCCTCTCCTATTGACCCTCTCCTCGTTCTCAAATATCGTATCTTCCTCCGGGTCCGCCTCGCTTAGGTTTGTCAAACTCATGAGGTATTGAAAGCCATGACAACCTCCACTCTCTACAGATACGCGTAACGCGAGATCGGGATTGGAGTCTGTTTCGGCAATGGATTGGAGGCGGTGGGCGGCGCGAGGAGTAATGTTGATGGTCATCGTATTGCCGTCCTCGTCTTTGCGAGGGTTCTTGACCGCGACGGCGAAGCAGGCAGATGTGGAGGAGAGTTGTCGCCTTTGAGGTGTTCTGGATACCCTTGTATCATGGGAGACGTTCACATGAGAAGAGGCGCATGGTTGGGATCGCCATGCTGGCGCGAGAAAGTCTAGGTGGAGTGGCGCTGGCGTGTGGAGGCTTCGCCGGGCTCCTGTGTGAGCCGAGCAGTTGCAGCTTGATATGTTCTTCGTCCGCGTGGTCCTCAGTGCTCGTGCGCAGGTTCGTGATATGCTAGGAGACGCCATGTTGTGGTTGAGAAAGGTGGTTGTTGTCAGCAGTGTTTCTTTGGATGAGCTTCATAGAATCACGCTATTGGTAAGCCGAGGCCGGCGATCGGATGCCGAGCATCAGGCCGAAAAGTTCGCCTCAGGCACGGCAGCGTTCAAATCAGCAAGGGCTGCAAGGAGATTCGAAACCATCCTCATGTACACAACACGAACGGATCACGAATCACGTACTTGTCCCACAGCCAATCCAGACAGTAAGCTATATAACCGGCACTTACCAACGCGGTGGATGTCATGCTGATTATACGATTCGATCAGCATGGCTCGCGGTTTCGAATGTGAACGCGTCTGAAGCGCATGAGACATACGACATATCAAGACAAAGGGCTATGCGGTGGATACTCGAGTTACGATGCTATGCATGATATCATGGAGCATGCGTGTCGACAAGAGACCAAGGTGCTGCGCGGACGAGGGCGCTAAGGACTTGGACCCTCTTATTAGAAGACTATTGCTCTTTGCTTAGCAACGAGGGTGCCAGGTGCTCACGCACTACAATAAGATTGTCGTGGAGGGATGAATGGACAGAGCCCGCTCAGTCGCGCAATCGGTGTCGTTGCTGGGGCTGCCGACTCGGACATTGGGACCTGTGCCTATGAACGGGACTTCTACTGTGGTACATTCGACTGGCTCATGGCCATCTACCTTAAGCGCTCCTTCTCCAGCTTCACGGCCTCCTCGAGAGTATCTAATGGACTCTCATGGACTGGCGTCCATCCCAACAAACTCCTGGCCCTCTGCGATTCGCCCACTGCATTTGTTGCCAATAAATCTGCTCCGTGCGGCGTCACTTCATTGGCCTCCTCTGGAGACAGCTCTTTCTTCACCTTCGTTGATTGGATCAAGCCCTGCTTGTGCGCCTCCGCTGCAATGGCTTCGCCGATCTCTCCGAAAGTCAACTTCCCGTTCTCGACAAAGTACAGGCCGTTGTCATTCCAGCAATTTTGCTGATCAGACGCGATGGCTTCGAGGAGTGAACTGAAGATCAGTCCGAGGTCATGAATGTGGATGTTGCTCCAAGCGCTCTTGCCAGCTCCAATCCGGAAGCCTTCGCCCTTCTGGAGTGTTCTTCGAGTAAGCTCAGGGATCTGGATACTTCTCGTGTTGCCGGGCCCCTGCGAAGTGCCGTAGATGAGCGGTCCGATGATCAACGCGGTCTTGATCTTCGATGCATCTTGCGCAAGGACGAGCCGGTCAACCACTCGAGCTGGATTATCCTTAATCACCTTTTGGATCTTTCTGGCGTCCTTGACATCGTTCCAGACGTCGTCTCGAGCCTCACCATACGTCCCGTCGGCGATGTCTGGTCCAGAGAACATTGACGCGCCAGACATTTGCACCCAGTGTCCCGGCTTCTCTCTTCGACTCAGTCCACGGACAATCGCCTCAGAACTGGGCGCGTGCTTTGTGCTGGCAAGATGAAATACCGCATCTGCTTTGCTAGCCTGCTCTTCGATCACTGCCGCATCCTCTAGATCGCCTTGGACAACCTGCACCTCTGGAAATCTCGCCTTGATCTGAGGTGCTTTCAAGGGATCTCGCAAAAGGACGGTGATCTCATTCTTGACATTCGTCGCATTGTACAGACTGTGCAGAGCCTCTCCACCAACGTATCCCGTTGCTCCTGTTAAGAAGATCCGCACCATCTTGTCTCGAGTCCGCGATTGGTTTGGTTCCGGCTTTTGCTTGTGCGAATGTTGTGGATCTTGATGCAGAGCGACCAGCGCCCGCAAGAGCGAGATGTCGTTCAATTAAATAATAATGCTCTTAGCGACCTAATGGAAGTCTCCACCCGCATTTGCAATCAACAGCGCGAAGAGGGCAGGCAAGTGTCGGTATGTCCTTCTTCATTTTGCGGGTTGCACGGAACCGAGAGCCCGCCGTGACCGGTTTTACCGTGCCGTGTCATGGTTCGGAATTCGCATCGCGATTACCTGCACAGCTCGGTTGATCTTGACCGGATCCGGAAAGTTATGCCTGCCGGGGAGAGTTTCCTGCTGACTTTCAACTCTATACAGTACTTGCTCGCAGATACATGCGTATCCCGGCGCGTCGTTCATCGTTGATACTCGACTTCGCAACAATCATGTGACGGGCTTTGGCCGAACAACAGATGGACAGCTTGTTCTGGAAAGCCATCTCTGGCCGACAGCAGTAAAAATTCGGCCGCACTTATCGGCCTATCGTGACGCGGTATACTGGTTGGTATAGCTTTCCTTCGTGTTCTTCACGCGTCAAGCTCTCGTCTTTCAGCGTCGATCTGTGTTCAACACTCTTCTTTCGAAACTTTATCCTTCTGTCACTACCTCACTGCGAGTGTGGTTGCTGATTATCCAACACATCATCAACATGGCCAGTCGAAGTCTAACATGGGACCCTCAAGTCCACACAATTGGAGATCTGAAGGAGCTGGGAAGTACTAGATTACCAAAGATGTATCGAGGCAAGTCAGACGACAATGGTCAATTTGAACAGTCTAACCAAGGCTCATCGCAGATTACTATAATGAGGGAGCAATGGATCTCATCACGTACTTTCCATCAAGATGACCATGTGAGTGCCGATTCGCTGATTTTCGCCACCAGCCTTCGCGACAACGAAGAAGCCTACAACCGCTACAAAATCAAGCCGCGCATCCTCGTCAATGTGGACAATATCGATCTCACCACCGACTTTCTCGGCAGTCGTATCCCCGCGCCCATCGGTTTCTCTCCTTCGGCTATGCAACGCCTCGCCCACCCAGATGGCGAACTTGGCACTTCTCGCGCAGCCGCAAACTTCGGGCTCCCCATGTGTCTATCCTCATACGCCACGGAATCGATCGAAAACGTCGCTGCCTGCGGAAAAGGCAACCCCTATATGATGCAAATGTGCATATTGCGAGATCGAGAAATCACAAGTCAAATCCTCCGACGAGCAGAAGCCTTGGGATGTAAGGCTTTCTTCCTATCCGTCGATGTCCCTATGCTTGGACGCAGATTGAACGAGTATCGGAATAATTTCGTTTTGCCGGAGGATATGGAATGGCCGAATCTTTTACTCACCGGCAAAGAAGAACTGTCTACTGAAACAGGTAATACGCAATCGTATGACTACGACCCCTCCCTCGACTGGTCCACCGCAATTCCCTGGCTGCGCTCCCGGACGAAGATGCAACTCTGGCTGAAAGGCGTGACTTCTGCAGGGGATGTGAGGCTTGCGATTGAGTATGGTATTGACGGTATCGTGGTAAGTAACCATGGCGGGAGGCAACTGGATGGGCAGCCTGCGACTTTGGATTGTCTGAGGGAATGTGTAGATGCCGCGAAGGGGAGAATTGGGGTTGCGGTTGATGGAGGGATTAGGAGAGGGAGTGATATCTTTAAGGCGTTGGCACTTGGGGCGGAGTGTGTGCTTTTGGGGAGGGTTCCCATTTGGGGGCTTGCATATAATGGGCAAGAGGGCGTTGAGTTGGCAATGAAGATACTGATGCAAGAATTGAAGTTGACGATGGGACTTGCGGGTTGTCGGAGTATTAAGGATATTACGAGGAAGCATGTCACGTATTTGAACAGTGAGGGGATTTTGGCGAAGCTATAGCATATTCTTGTACATGACCAACAGATAAATCGATGGACACCAACTGTGCAGGCGGCCTTTTGTGATCATATCTGCGAATTGACACTCCAACGGAACTCGTGGCGTTAGACGTAGCCTTCGACTCACACGGCTTTGTAAATGAATGAGGACTGTCGGTAAGTCGACAGCCTTTATGACAGAGCTACAGAGGGTAGCAGCGGTCTTGGTATGCCAGGCTCACATGCAGGCAAAAAGCTCGAGCGCGAAGCTGAGTCGCGGAGACCTTCCCGTTTCGGACACTGACGAAATGATAGTCAACTGGAGCTTCAGCACCCACATCGTTGCTCGAGCACCTGCCCAAGATGTTTGAATCTGAGAATCTCATGGTGGCTTTGGGGTGTCTTGGAAAGACAAGGCGAGCTGCTCGCCGACAGCTCACAATGCGTCGGTTACGATCCCGTAAGAGGTCAGAATATATGGGCAAAGCTGTTGCCCTCAAACGGCCAATGAATCAGACTCCAATAGACTCCCAGACCATCAACACCTCTCCCAAAATCCAAGAAACGATCGAAGCACGAAATATTTGAAGCCGAAATGTCTCCCTCTCAGCAACCTAATACCTCACCGGCATCCTCGTCGCCCTCATGACCCCTAACACCGCCGACAAGAAATCCATCGATTTCCAACTCCCAACGAACATATGCACCGTCTCATCTTCGTCGGCGTCCACGGCCTCGTCCCCGGCGGCTCTATAGGCGAGTTCACGGTCCTCTCCCCCGAAGAAAGGAAACGACTCGTCGAAGCATGCACCAAACCAGCGGCCGGCCGTGTCCCCATCGTCGCAGGAGTAGGGGATCTCTCGACGGAGTAGACAGTCGAGTACGCCGTACATGCTGCCCAGGCGGGCACAGCAAGCGTTATGGTCCTTCCACCTTTCTACGACGCCTTAGACATGTCCCAATTCCGCGCGCCCCTCTCAGAAATCCACCAGGCATCCGGACTGCCGATTTGTTATTATAATATCCCCTCCGCCTCAGGCCTCACTCTCACGCCAGAACAAATCGCCAGCTTGTCAGACGTGGGAATGAAATACATGAAAGACACCTAAGGTACGCCCTCGACCTAACAGAATTCCTCTTCCATCGTCACAACCGTATAACAACTTTCAATGGCTTGGACACGCTCCCTTCCACGGCCTCGCCGCGGGAGCCAAGGGATCTGTCTGGGGCGCGACGAATATCATCCCAGAACTCTCTATTCAGTTATGGGATGCGATCGCCGTGAAGGGGGATATTGTCAGGGAGAGGGAGATTCGGAGGACAGTGTGGCCGATTTGTAGATTGTCGGAGGAAGGGCATTATGCGGGGGCTGTGAAGACGGGGATGGAGCTTAGAGGGTGGAAGACGGGAGGGTTGAGGAAGCCGTTCGGATTGTTGCAGGGGAAGAAAAGGAAAAGACTGATCACTTTGCTGAAGAATGCTGGCGTCCAGACTGTAGAGTAGATGGAACCGTTTGTAGAGGGGAGGTTGGCATTTTGTACCGAACGAGTCGACGTTTTGTTCCGAATGAAGATGATTGTGACCGGTGTCAGTGATTCCACATTCGTTTTGCTTGTAGTGCTTGCTGGACATGTCTGCAAACACCGTATTCATGGCTGATGACATGATCCCTTCGTTGTGGTTCGTGAAGCCGAACAACGGAACCGGAGACTTTGCGAGCGATGTCTGAGCAGCACTGCGCTTGGAGTGTTCGAAGAAGTAGAAACCGAGCTTAGTCTGGCTGTGATTGGCTGCATGTGCCTTGAGAGGGTCCTCAGACGGATGTACAATGTCTCCGGGCGAGGAGCGAGACGAGCGAGCATTAGTCATGCACTGACAGATCGCAGCTGCTGTAGCTTCATTTCGTCGATTTTCGCAAAGAATATGGGCCTGTCGGCCGAGGTGCGAGCGTTCTGGGTATGCAGTAATAAAAGTAGAGACGCAGTGCATGGAACGCAGCGCATACCATCGCAGCTCTATTGCTTGCCTTGATTCGAAAGCTCAAGGCCTTGTCATCTTCCAATTTCCGAGAACCTCTAAGACGCGTCAATCATGACCGAACCGGAGACGGTGCTTGTCGTTGGAGCGACTGGCAACATCGGTAACTCCGTCATCATTGCAGCTCGTCGAACAGGTCGAAAGCTCCTCGCCATCGTCCGGAATGAGGAGAGTGCTCAGAAGATGTTCAAGCATCTCAGCAGCCAGGAGAGTGAAGGCATCACAACAGTTGAAGCAGATATCAGTTCAGAGACGGGCGTGCAGAGTGTCATCGATCAGGTGAAGGCAGGCAAACTTCCGGCGTTTCAGCATGTCTATGCCACAGGTGAGTGATTAAACAAGGCTGTTGTTTGAAGGTAGGATACTGACGTGGCCGCAGTTGGGCTTCTGATCTGGACCTCGCCTGTGTACACGGTCAGCACTGAAGAGTTTCGTCGATCGGTCAAAGTCAATGTCGAGGCGAATTTCTGTGAGTTGTTCGCAGGCCATGGAGAAACCTTGTAAGTTGCTGATGAACCGTAGTCGCCTACAAAGCCGCCGCTCCATACCTCCTCGAGCACGCGGGACCCAACGCCACCTACACTCTCATCACAGGCGGAGCCGCTGAGATGGGTATGGCGGGAGTGACGGCGATGAATCAAAGTGCGCTCTTCGGTCTCGCCAACGCAGCAATCAGAGAGCTGAATGATACGAATGTCCGGTTCAATGAAGTCTACCTTCAATTCCGCGTGGATTACGATGCGGTTGCGGACGAGAAAGGCAACAAAGACTGCACCAAGGCGTCGGTCCTTGCGCAGCATTACGTCGATATCTTGTCCAAGCCTGAGATCCGCGGCGTGCAGATGCGACTTGCGATTCCGGACGATTTAAAGAAGCCGGAGCTTCGTCAGAAGGTGCAGTTTGGAGCCTGGTGAAAGATCATATCCTAGTCATTCCTTGTGCATATTGTTGGACTCGGTCGTGTAATTGCCCCTGTTGGGTGATGGTAGTGTTGGAAGTGAGGAGGAAGAGCAAGTCAAGTCAAGGTTAAAGGGAGGTGCCAGCTTCATAGCCTGATATTGGGTCCGTAAATAGACCGTCAATATTTGATTGGGACATTCGATTTGACTTACCGAGCAGTCTCCTGCTTATTATACACAGGCCATGACATGTACTCTTCACATCTCGAGACGCGATGCCGAAAGCCTCTCAGCGCTCCAGCTCCAGGCGCTCCCGGTCCTTTGGCGGGTGTGGCACTTGTCGGAAAAGACATGTGAAATGTGATCAGGTCCAGCCAGTATGCCTCACTTGCAAAGCCGTCGGAGCAGAGTGCGAGGGTTTCTCAGCAGAGATCAGATGGATGTCGGCTTCCAAAGCGGCTGACGAACAGCCCAATGCGTGTTCCCATCCGAAGAGATCGAGTGCCGCTACCAGACGCCACCTCTATACCGGTATGCGAAGACTCTTCCAGCTATGCACACATTTCTGACGTCGACTGCAGAGAAGCATCGCGAAAAGATGAGCTCGTCCATGACGTCTTCATTCCAGGTGGGCTCCGTGGGTGCTTCTCTGTCAGAGCTCGACAGCAAATCCAAAGCTTCGTCGAAGAAGCCAGAGAATGATTTGGCTGTCGGGCCGTTTGGAGTCATCAACTTCGGCAAGCCCGTAGGAGCAACAGTTGCCGAATCTCAAGAGCCCGCCGAAGAGCCTCAACTCACTGAGCCTTCTCCCCAACACGACACGCCCATCACCGTCGATTCGCTGATGGGATTGGACGACTCCTTGCAATGGGCTGATTTATTTGGGTTCGGATCGAGTGACCCGTATCTCGACAACAGTATGTTCGATCCTCTGCTCGATTTGAACGGACGGGCTTCGATGCTGTTCCCGGAAGAGCAACAGCCGGTGGCTACTGATGACAGCCTTCTCTTACCATCAACTTACGATGCTTTGGCCGGACAGGGGGCTCACCTGGATCCGGCAGACCAACCAAGAGTGACGGAAGCCGAAGTGTTTTCGCACGCACAAATGTTGCTCAAGCACTTCAGAGATAACGTGATCAGACGCTGGAACTGTCTGCCAGCCACAGCAAAATCGCCCTGGATCGTCATTGTCCTCCCAGAGGCCATCAACACGCTCGCTCATCTCACTTTCATGGCAACAGAACACGTCACTTGTGCCAAAAAAGCGATTCTACTCGGAACGCTGGCAATCTCATCCCAACATTTGCTCATGAACACCTCCTTTGATCATCAGAATCGAAGACCAGGATATTGGCAGGAAGTCACGCAGTGGTTGGTGACTGAAGCCAAGAAGAACCTGCAGCAATCATTGAAAAGCGAGTTGCAAGGCCCGGGGAAGGCTAAGTATGTTGCACGAAACGGTAGAGAGCTTTCTTCTGGCTGATACATCGTCTGACTCCTTGCCTCTCATTATAGGTACAAAGACCAAATGAGCGCCATCTTGAGCCTGTTGGCTGTTGCGGTACGTGACTCAGATTAGAATGCTATCCTTGACGACTAACAGCTCGCAGACCATAGCTGGCTTCACAAAAGACGCTCGCTGCTATCTAATCGATTGCGAGCGACTCATGCGCCATAGAGGTCTGGCGAAAAGAGTCATCTCTCGAAAAGCACGACTTCTTCATCACATGTATACTTGGTATCGAATCGTTGGGGAAAGCACGTATGTCCTCCACGAACACGGTAGCACTTCGACAACATACCCACACGTCGTCTTCTCTAGCACTGGGGGCTCAGATCACGCCTGTCACCACGCGGAGTCCCACAATGGAAATGGCAATCGGCTCGACGATTTCTTGCGACTGGAGTTGCATCAGGATGACAGCGATCTTGAAATTGAGCAGGCCAAAGACCCTCACATCTCAATGCACGACATACACTTGGAGGACAGCAGGGACAATCCGGACACCATGTATACAGACATCTATGGCCTATCTGAGACTTGGCTCAGCCTCCTCTCGCAGGCGACCAGACTTGCGAACAAGATGGATGCCGTGAAGGCCAGTGACACCGCCGATAGTTCTATCTTGTCCGCCCTCCAGCGCAGAGCGACGAGATTGGAAGACATGGTGTGTTCTTTCGCTTCTCAATTTACGCCACGCTACACAAATGCGAAGTGGGCGCCAAACAACCACATGCACCGAGCTCTCAATTCTGCACTGGTCATCTTCTTCTATCGTAGAATCCGCGATGTCAATCCCTGGATTTTGCAAGGCCACGTTGACGATGTCATCTCTTCGTTGGAGGCGTTCGACCAAACGCTATCTGACAAGCAGTGGGAAGGTCCTGGAACTTCGTGGCCTGCATTCATGGCTGGTTGCGAGGCTGCGTCGCAAGCGAAATGAGATGCTTTACTCCGATGGATCGAGAGAGGCATAACTTCCACCGGTTTTCATTGCTACGTGAAAGCAAAAGAACTCATGGAAGACGTCTGGGCCAGAAAAGATCTCCATTCAGCCAGCGAGCCGGGCAGCGCTGGTTCACGCCTGTCAAAGAGAAGCGGACGACCAACGCAAACGCTCGTCAGCTGGATTGACATCTGCCGAGAGAAGAAGCTCTGGCTAATGGCGTATTGAGTGGGCGAACGAAATCCGCGTTGCACCTCCTCGCAACGTATGGAGCTCTTATCTTGTGATACACCCTAAATGGAAGGCAATTACGAGACAGGCAGGCCTTTGCGAGGTCGGCCCGGCGTCTGCCGATTCGACAACCTCACCTCCAGTACAGTAAGCGGAGACTATGCCAAGTCCGACTCCATCAACTCCTTCTCTGTTCGATGAGATTGAAATCGAGACCACTCTCAGCTCTTTTGCCAATTCAACAATCCGTTTAGTGCTGGAGCTCTGGGAACACATTGTTAGCAAGATCCTCCACAAAGCCAAGGGACAGCATGTCTGCTCAATCAGTGCAGCTTGAAGCTCCAAATGGACACAAGTATGAGCAACCGACTGGACTTTTCATCGACAATGAGTTCGTTGCGGCAAAGAGTGGCAAGACCATTACTTCGATAGATCCTGCGGAAGTCTTGAAATCAACGACAGCTCGCTACTAGATTTTCTAATTCGAGCCCAGCACTGAGGCCACGATCGCTACCGTGCAAGCAGCAGGTGAGGAAGATGTCGATCTTGCGGTGCAAGCCGCGCACAAAGCACTGAAGGATCCGTGTTGGAAGCTGCTGCCAACCACTGATCGGGGTATCTTGATGGCAAAACTCGCAGACCTTATCGAAAAGAACAAGGAGCTTCTGGCAACGATAGACGCATGGGACAATGGTAACTAGTGAAAAGCTCTATTCAGAACTCAGCTGACTCAATTCCAGGCAAGACGTATTTGGAGGCGCTGAACACTGATCTTCTAGAGGCCATCACAACTATTCGCTACTACAGTGGCTGGGCCGACAAAACATTCGGCCAGACTATAAACACCGACCATAAGAAGCTAGCTTACACCATTCGTCAGCCTATTGGTGTCGTGGCTCAGATCATCCCTTGGAACTACCCTCTCTCGATGGCCACATGGAAGCTTGGACCGGCTCTTGCTTGTGGCAACACTGTGGTTCTAAAGGCCGCAGAGCAGACGCCACTAAGCATTCTTGTGCTTGGCCAATTAATTAAAGAGGCCGGCTTTCCTCCTGGAGTTGTCAACTTCATCAACGGGTATGGAGCGGAAGCTGGTCCAGCACTTGTCCAGCACGACCTCGTGTCAAAGATTGCCTTCACTGGATCGACCGCCACCGCTCGGCAAATCATGAAAATGGCATCCGCTTCCTTGAAGAACATCACACTGGAAACCGGCGGAAAAAGTCCGCTGCTTGTGTTCTCAGATGCCGACATTGAGCAAGCTGTGAAATGGTCGCATCTTGGCATCATGTCGAACCAGGGACAGATTTGCACAGCAACTTCTCGGATTCTGGTCCACGAAGATATCTATGACAACTTCGTTAAGCAATTTGTTGAAGAAGTGAAGTCTGTCAGCAAGGTAGGAGACCAGTGGGATGAGTCAACCTATCAAGGACCTCAAGTCTCAAAGCAGCAATATGAGAAGATCTCGGAGTTGGTCAAGGCAGGCCAAGAGCAAGGCGCGACCGTTATGACTGGCGGTGAGTCGCAACAGAAAAATGGCAAGGGATTCTTCATCTCGCCGACCGTGTTTACTGACGTCAAAGACGACATGCGCATCTGTAAGTTGTAGAAACGGGCAAAGCGTGGGGACAGCTGATGATAGCTTCGCATATCGAGAGGAGATCTTTGGTCCAGTCGTAGTCATCTCCAGCTTCAAAGACGAAGAGGAAGCATTGAGAAGGGCAAACGACACTACATATGGCCTTGGCGCTGCTGTGTTCACGCAGAATCTTGAGCGCGCTCATCGCGTGGCAGCGGAGATCGAAAGTGGGATGGTGTGGATCAACAGTAGCCAAAATTGCGATCCTAGAGTTCCATTCGGCGGTGTCAAGCAGAGTGGAATTGGACGCGAACTCGGAGAGGCAGGCTTGGAGGCCTATAGCCAGATCAAGGCTGTTCACGTGAACATGGGAAACAAGCTGTAAGTGCGTTCTGATGGGGACGCAGTATTCCTCCGGGAAGAGTTGCAGTGACCTTGGAAGCGATACCGTTGCCCATGTGTATCACTGATGGCACATGGGAGAGGTAGGTCAGTCTGACCCGCTCTGGTGAATACAAAATGGATTCCAGAACGTGCTCGGTTGAGGTTCGGGATCCACAAGCACGTTCTCACACCTCCTTTCTCATCACATGAATTCAGCTTTGACATCGACAGCTTGATCAATACATAAATCACCTTAGACGGAACACAATTTCCCCGGAATAAAGGTTGTATCCGTCATAGCCATCGAACAAGCATCCGAAAGCCCGCCCAGATATCCCAACCACGTCGACGTCGAGAAAGAAGCCAAAAGCGATGCCTCCTTCTACCCAGTCGTCTCGACTTCGCCTCCCCTCTCCTCTGTCGATAATCATATCTTGCTATCACCTTCAGGCAAACTCCCTCGCATGCCCCCTCTTTCCCTTACTCGCCCCACCAACCTTAAAATCAATACAGCTCTGATAGGTCTGATTAACATCCGGCGCATTCCAATGCATCTGAATCGCACAATTGCCCGCCGTACCACACTTCCCATCAACATCAGTCGGCATCGTCACCGTAAAATTCTGCCATGCAGTCTTCATCGTCTCAGAAGTCATGGCACACTGTTCCCAGGAAGTGAGATTGGCGTGAAGGATGCTGTTGGAGGAGAGGTCGATGATGGAGACGTTGGCGTAGCCGGAGTGGGGGGCTTGGATGTGGAAGTACATGTCGATGGCTTGGCCCGCGGTGTAAGTTTGGACGTTGGCGGTGTTGTCGGCGTATTTGAGGCCCTGGGATCATGTAAGCAAGGCGTTGTCTGGGTGCTTCTTGGGAATGAGCTACCTTGCACATCCAGAGATTGCACTCAGCTGCGTTGTAGTCAGACTGAGAGGCGACTAGCTGTTCCATAGTCTGAATGTTGCCATTGATGTCGGAGGCCAACATGTTGTAGGCTTGCTCACCGCAAGCGGATTTGAAGGCAGTGTCTGGCTGACGCCCGGTTGGGACCTGGTAGTAGCCGTGAGCTGCTGCGAGGTCGAGTATTGTGGAAAGAGCAGCAATGCCGTTGGACTTCATCTTGATGATGCTTTGCTGAATCGAAGGCGTCTGGCTGGGAGCTTTTGCTGCGTCGAACGAAAGTAAAAGCCGCCGGGGCTGATGAACGAATGGATGAACGAAAGTGATGCTCGCGGAGCGAAGGCAGTGCTTGAGAAGGGGCAAAGCTGATGATCGTGGAAAACGTATGAAAGCGAACGAGCAATCGTTTATACCTACCACTCGCCTCTCGACACAGCGATGCGCCTACAACTCGGATCGCATTGCCGTCCAGTCTCACGTTGACAGAGCGTGGTGACCATGTGGGTGACGGAGAATTCGAATCGCCAAGCTACGAGCGGCAGCGTAGCGTCAGAACCGATGATGGTGTTGTCTGAACCAAAGTCGGTGTTCGATCAGCCGGGTTCCTTCATCAATCTGCCGATGCCAAAGAAGCTTGATAGTCGTTGCACGTCTCAGATCGTGCTCAACTTGGAACAAGTCTTAAGCGAGCTTGTATGCTTGGCGCGAACGATGTGTTCAGCGCTGAGACATCCAGCGCGAAGTGACCGAGATAGATACAGTGAACAATCATGGCCAGGCGCGAGCGTTCAAGCGGTGGACGTTGATCTTTGCGAAGGGTACATATGTTTGTTCGTTCCATTGAGCAAGAGGCGCCTGAATCGAGGTGCAGTAGATCCATCGAACGCGAGGGGTACGAACGTTGCACGAGTTCATCAGGCTACATACATTACATTAGATGAATGTTCATTCACCACTTATTGCACAAAGACGGGACAACTTTTGGTATGTACACGAGTCACTTACTGGTCATCTTCTTCAGAGCTTGAGAGGATCAACACTCTTGGCGACAACCTCCAGCTTCGGCCAGGTGGACGCGATCATGTCCTTGATCTCCTTGAGCGTGATGTCGGTGTTGGCCATGGTTTGTTGGTACATGCTCTCAACGACTCTACAGAATGTTAGTACAAGGCAGCATTGTGAAAGACATTGAGGCACTGACCTTCCTATTGGAGAATCTTTCCCATAGCTCTTGTCGATTTGTTCCCGTGTCTCGAACAACAGGCCCATGTACACTACCCGCAGGTCGAGCCCTGATTTCATGCTCTCTTGGAAGATTTGTGCGGAAGCTGGGTTATTTGGATTGCACAAATTGTTCGTCAAAGTGGTCATTGCCCATAGATCGACAACGCGATCCGAGTAGAATGGCACCAAGTACAATGCAGGCGACGTTTCGAAGTACATCTTCAACCCAACGCGCCAGGCCTGGTATCGTCGAGCTTCAGCAATGTACATGACAAAGAGCATGCGGAGAAGATGCGGGACAGGCTGACGGGTGATGGGCCACAGTCCAGAGTTGAGACACAACTTGAGCGCATCTTTGATCTCATCCTCGGTGGCGTTCTCGTTGGCCCTGTTGATGTCGCCAGAAGTGCCCGAGACAGAAAAGACCTCAGCTTGGATGGCGGCTACACGCCGTTGAGTAGTCTCATCGTTGGCAGGGACGTAGAACTCAGCGAGACGCTTCTCATGCCGCTTAATTAGTCCGTCTGCAATCTTCGCGATCTCTGGATCGAGCTCTTCTGGTGGCTTCAAGAAGTTATCTTCCGGCCAAATCGCACCCTTCTTACATCGATCGCACTTGCACGAGAAGAAGTAAGACCTCTTGAGCTCGGCTTGTCGAATGCCAAATGGATTCGTGATGTCGACATACTTCATGAATATCTCCTCGCCTTTTTTGATCGTCCTGATAGCTCGAAGCATTGTTTTGGGCTGATTGAAGATGAACTTGGCATTCGGCTGACAGGAGTGATTGGCACTGCATAGCAAGGGGTCGAACCCGATGCCCAATTTGGTGTCGTCCAAGGGACTGCTCAGCTGGAGTGTATTGCACATGACGTTGTAGAAGAGAGCTCTCCCGATCATCTCAGAGTCCATGTCACTGATCTTGGGCTCTCCAGCGTACTTCCAGGCGCCGTAGCCGAGCATGTTGAAGTCTTCGAACTTCTCCGGATCCTGCGTCTTGATGTCTTGCAGGCCGTTTTTGCTGTTGCTCGGCATGAATTGCAGGATGTCGACCAATTGCTGGTCTTTGCTGTCGGGATCATTCTTCAATTTTCCCAGCAGCTTAATGACCGCACGCACGCCATGAGGCAAGTCAGGTCTCCCATCGACGGAGATGATTTTGCACTCATGCTTGTGTTCGCGTTTCCACGCCTTCGCTTGGCAGGTTCTTGAGCAATACCGGACCTTCTTACACCCAGAGCAGGCCTTCGTCTCAGTCATACCAACCGGCAAGCCCATAGAAGCAGCTTGCGCTCTCTCTACCGGATCCGTTAGACCGCGATTGAAGCACCAGGCGCACGTGTCCTGCATACGGTCCACGTCCAGTTCGGCCACATATGGGCGCTCGATTGAGAGGACGACATCGCCGGGCTCGAAGTCCTTCTTCGCGAAAACGCCGCGACCAGCGCCTTCGATACCAGACTTGTTGACTTCGACGTCGGCCATTGGATGAAATGGCTGCCACTGCCACCGTGATGGTGTCGCGAAAGCCAAAACGCGTCGAAGACTTTTGCTTGACAAGGTTCTGTGTTCCCACCATTTTTGCGACAGGGGATGCCGGCGCGTACTTCGACCTCCTTTCACTGCACGCGTCTGCTTTACCAACATCGCCACCAAGCCGTCGGTGCCGCTCTCTTGCAGAGGTGTGGATGTCACTGACAATGATTCTTCACAGGTACGTCTCAACGACTCTTACTCTCTCTCTTACTCTCTCTCTCTCTCTCTCTCAGGTGTACAACACCTCCATCGTGCTCATCGCCTATGCCAAATACCATGAGCCACAAATCACCGTGGCCGCTTTTGATGCTGTTCCTCCTCTTCCTCCTAGAGCCATGTGCCGGAAACTCTTTTGGAAAGACCTGGAAGTCGAGTGGAAAGCTTCCTGGTTCCGAGAGCAGAACGCCTTTTGGCGATGAACTGCCAGCGGCCCAGCGCGTTCAGACGCACCGCGTGGCTGACTCGTTACTACGCGTCTACGAGACTCTTGTCGACATGAGATATCTGGATCCTGTTGGCATTGAACTCGGTCCTCACAAGATTGACATAGACTTGTGCAAGGAGAAGAACATTGCATCGCCTATCATCTATCTTTACCAGATCCTCCCCTACATCAACACATCTGAGGCCGGACAGAATGGCTTCGTATTTGGATCACAATTCGCAGACATTCGTCCGCGATACAATGTCAGGCAAGGAAGGGACCCACTCTACGCAGGCTGGGAAGATTGTGGCGAGCGCTGCTGGTCGGATGACCCCAAAGAGCAGAACTTACCGTACATTGCCCCTTGGTATACGCCATTGTCGCTGCTGGGCAATCACGAATGCATCTTGGTGTATGATGCGAAACGAGGTCAGGCATACATGAGTTTCTACCCAACATTGTCCATACTAAACAACGAGCAGATCGCATCTGGATCATTGATCAACTCGATGATGCCTCTTGTGACCCGGCGCTTAGAGACGTCGATACTTCGCCGAATCCTAGCAGCAACAGGAATAATATCGATCACATTCTCAATCGGCCTGCGCAAGAAGTCCTCTCCGACATGGTCACCTGGTATTGTGAGCTCAAACTCATTCCCGGAGACGACGTCGACAGTGGGATTCAAGGCTGGGACTACGAAGCGTTCAAGGACCTCTATCAAAGAAATGGCTGGCCTGACGCTTTCGACGGCGATGCATTCGAAGTTGATCTAGCCCGCTACCAAGCCCGAGACAGCGCGCAATACTTCGCCAACGACGCACGTCAAAGGCTCGAAGGAGTCCACTTCTCCATCCAATACGCTACGGACGAGCTGTCTCGCGCCAAGTCTGCGGAAGCCACCGCCTTAAACACAGACGATCTCTGGACAGCCAAATGGGACATTCACAAACTGCGAAATCGACTATCGCATAGCCAGACAAACCTCGAGACGACAAAGAAAGAGTTCGAGCGCTTATGTCCCGACGGTGACTGCGAAAGAGAAGATCGACTACTTGCCGAAGAACTCAAACTCCTGCGACAGGAGCTGGAGTCAACGTGGGATGATGGTACGGGGTACATGAAACCCCGACTTCGAGAGAAGCGACTTCGAATTCTGCAAATGGCATGGGAGCAAGCAGAAGCTGAGGCTCAGATGAAGTTTCCAGAGGTGCTCACTGAAACATGGGAGCCTCGCGAGCGGGGCGATGATGAGGATCTCGCGAAATGGATTCTCAGGATCCAGAGAGAAGTCTCGGACGATGAGGGGGAGATTTCGAGTCTTGAACAGCTTTATTCGAATTTGCCGGAGGAAGTTGTGAAGACGAGGGAGAAAGTCGAAGAGGAGATTTGTCGGTCAAAGGAGAGTATTTGGTATAGAGAGAAGAGGGTGAAGGAATTCTGGAATATGAGATTGGAGATTTGGAAGAAGAAGACGACGTAAGGTCGGACGTAGAAGCGGAACCAAGAAGTCCATTACTGCGTTTTCGAGCTTCAAAATATCGTCCTTCGGCAACACATGGATATCATCGCGCATAATCACAAGAGATACGAAAGCCTCAACCCACTCCAACCACAAGCTATTACCCA
Organism: Nothophaeocryptopus gaeumannii; assembly: GCA_031771865.1. Taxonomy (NCBI): domain Eukaryota; kingdom Fungi; phylum Ascomycota; class Dothideomycetes; order Mycosphaerellales; family Mycosphaerellaceae; genus Nothophaeocryptopus; species Nothophaeocryptopus gaeumannii. The sequence continues at coordinate 980,526 of JASISA010000009.1, forward strand.
GCATTACTCGCCTGCTCCAACTGCGTCATCAACTCCGCCTCTCCCTCAACATCCCTCGTCCTACTCGCCCTAATCCTCTCCTGCTGATAATCAATCCCTCTATCAGCCAATTGCTTCTTCTCCTTCGCCCCAAGAATGACATGCTCCCAATGCTCCGGAAGTCCCTGCCTCGCCCTCAAGAACGTAACCTTCATGTTCCTCGCTTTAAACCTCATATCCTCCGCCGTCCTCCCCACCAATTGCGCCTCGCCAGTATTAATAAACTCATTGTCGATTGCTTTGAGACCGGAATAGGATATGCCACCTTCGCCATGGTTTATAATGAGCTGCATGAGTGCGTATTCTTCGGCGTCGGACCAGGGTCGGCGGGATTGTTGCGGCTTCTCCTGCGATGCGAGGACGCGATTCTGTTTCGCTTCGATCTTAGCTCTCTTAAAGCGTTCGCTGGCGGGGACTTCTCCGTCTGTGGGGGCGTATGGTCGCATGGAAGAAGGGATTTCTGAGCCGGGATTTTTGCGTTGGCGCTTTGCTGGGCTGGGCCGAGCTGGCGATGAGTGGTAGTTGGACGGCCCAGCGGCTGCACTACTTCCAGGTTCGGCGCTTGGGTAGCGACGAGGCAACTTGCCAAAGGATGTCTCCCGGCGGCGTTGAGCGTCTGCACCTCCGTGGTCGCGTGTGTCCGTTTGAAAGCCTTCATCTTGAGTGGGATTGAAGTCTTCCTCGTCGTTGGCGTAAGCTTGATAAGTCTGTTTCCCGCGCGCAGGTGACCTACCATACGGCAATTGGTTAGCATCGTCTCCAGGAACTTCGTATTGCACGGTCTGAGAATCTTCATCGCCCCACATGCGGTTGTCGATACGAACAGCACCGGGCTGGCGGTCGGTCAGGCGAGCTCTGGCCGCCCTTGCATTCGCATTCTGTAACTTCTGAAAACTCCCAACCGCCTGCAGGCTCGATCGGGCGATCGATTGCGCTGTGTTGTAAGGGTTTTGCGGACCGTTCTCTTGCTCGTTGGCGAAGTCTTGCGTCAGGATGTCGGGATTTGCCTCCAATATGGTGGGCGCCGTCATGGGAGCGACTGGCGCAGGTTGCTGGGCGATCTGCTTTTGACGCTGCTTGAGTGCGGCCATGGCGCTCTTCCCTCCAAAGCTGCGTCTCGCTGTCGAGCTAGATTTTGCGGCTTTGGATCGCTTCGCTATCCTTTCGTCCTCCCTACGTTCGCATTCATGGTCCAGGGCCTTGATTATCTGCGAGACGCCTCCAGCTTGTTCGATCCGTGCGTCAAGCTCGAAAGAACGAGACCGGTAATAGTTGAGGGCATGGTCGACGAAGGCGTCCCAGCGAAATTGAGACTCGAGCTTGACGTTCGCCGCTGTCGCGCCGGTGCCATCATTGCCTGCAAACGGCTTCTTCAAAGAGTCAATAAGACCGTTAATCATATTGTTGGCCTCGTGCCCGTTCTGTGCGTCGGCACCTTCCAATCCGAGAGACGTCGCATGTTTGAACGTTCCCTCGTCGTCAAAGAAGACATTATCGATCTCGGCGTGAGGAGAAAAGTTCGGATCGCTCTCGATGACAGCTTCGAGGCGGCGAATCGTAATCTGCGCAGCCAAGTCCAGCCAGAATCCAAGGGCAGCGAGTTTGAACTCACCGCCTGCGATGCCTCCCGGGAACGCCATATCAAGGTGCTCGATAGCTGCTGTGGCAGCCATGGTCCAGTCAGCAGGATCGCAAACAATGAGGACGTTCTTCAGCATCAGAGTGAGATTGATCTTGAAGATGATGTTGTCAGGGCGCCAGACTGCTGGCAGCACTTCTTCCATAGAATTAACATTGAGAAGCTTGCGAAGCACAATGTCCGGTCGAATGTACTCCTGCCTACCGAAGTCTTCTTTGTAGGATATGAGCGACTTCAGATGACGATCGTAGCGTTTGTTGACCTTTGTACCAGCCAGCCGGATGTCCTTCCAGATTGCAGGCGTAGTCGCTGTCGAGGCAGGCAGCAACTCACGAGCCACATTCTCCGACGCAGTGTAGAGGTGCGGCAGGCCAGGGAGTATCATCTCATGGTCCATAGACTCGAGCTCTTCCGTAGAGAAAGACGTCTTGGCTGTGGTGCCTGAGATGGCGGAGGCCGCTACAGAGCGACGGGATGGTGAAGGCTGGACAGACTCTGCCTCAGCATGAAGCTGAGCAGCGAGCAACGCATCTTGGTTATCTCGCGCTTCATCATCTTCGGCGGCAGCGTCTTCATCCTCGTTCTCGTCGACGACAGGTAGTTCTGCGATGGAGTCAGTCACCAATTCTGAATTGTTCGTCGTTTACAACCTCAAGGGTTAGGGTAAGGGTAAGGGTTGCCTCCACAGATGTGCAACTTCATCTTGCATCTTTCGCACCAACATTGTACTGACCTGGCGTCTTCACTTTCGCAGCGGTCTTCACCTTATTGCCGCCTCTTTTGCCCTTTGCGGGTGCGATGTCGTCCTTCGCGGGCTCTGTTGGCTCAACGCTCTTACTACGAGCAGATCTGCGAGTTGCGACCGGCGCCACAGTGGGCTTGGTCGGCGCAGTCGAAGAGTACGCCTTCGCCATTCCACGAATATGATCAGACTGTCGGCATGTGTTACGACGGGAACTTGGAGATGATCTTGAAGGTGCTGGACCGAGTGGTGGCCAACGGCTGCCTTGATGTTGTGAGGGCGCTCGTCACAACAACACAAAGCTTACGATAATCACGTGATCTTTGAAACCTCAGGCCACAGCGCTTGGCCACGGCAGGCAGGCAAGCAGGCTAGATCGCGAACCGCAGCCAAAAGTTCCCGAATAAGCTTCCTGCTTCTATTTACAGTTGGAGCATGACGCCACGTCCATCGAGACACAGCAATGCGTACAGTAGAACAAGCCGCACAGTTTTCTGTACAACTCTTGCAGTTCGTACGAGTGATGTCGGGCACAATAGCAGTCTCAGGAGAGTCTTTGGTAGTTGTTGAACATCGTCCGCGGAAGTCGGAAAGGCGGCGGACTTTACTGCCAAGAAGCTCCTGCTGTGCTCAGCCGAGCAAGCGCATCCTGATCCCTCCCCTCCCCATACAAGCCCCAAGCCAGACAAGCCTTCACCACCCAAGAAGACTGAAAGAGGCGCTGTGCCGTGGAGATTCATCGACGACAGATCCGTCCACGCCCCTGTCAAACACTGGAGGCTGGAAACATCAACCTACAATGGCTGGAGGGGCGCCCGTTGTTCATTTCTCGCATCAACATTCAAAGGGGTCGTCTGAATCAAACACCAACCGGACGCTGCGTACGTCAGCTAGAGACGTGTCCGTGTTCTGAAGAGCAGAGCAGCGCATTCGCATTGGCAACGCGACCACTCTCCCTACCAGCAACTCTCCTAACAATTCTTGCGCGACTGGCCCTCTATCTTCTATGGTCTTTGCTCATTCCACATAACACATACTCGCCATGAGGCTCAGACGAGCATCGCCACTGCTGCTTCTGCTGACGCCCTCCTTGATCGCCGCCGACGCTGGCCAGGCATCCAAGGAGGGAACAGAGGTACTATCCAATGATGAAATTTTAGCATTGAATCGAGCGCCGAAAGTACAAACCACGTATAAGCCCGAGGCAGACCCAGCCGGAGCGCCGAACCCGAAGTCAACGAGCACGAGGGTATACAAGGGCACGGAAGATGCGCCAGTAGATGGATTGGACGGAAAGCCACATGCAGGACCGTTCGTGGACAGGCCAGCAGAAGACGCGAAGGGGCGAAAACCCGATGCAGTCATTACTGGGAACAAGGCCCGGCCTACGTCTTTGGAGAAGTTTGGTAGCCAGGACATTCCCGAGAAGAACGATGGAGTCATGAACGACGATACCAGAACACCGCCGAAGAAGGGAACAACAGGGACAGAAGGAGGCATAAGCGAGAAGGAGAAGCTGCGGAAAGAGAAAGAAGGCGCGGAAGAGGAAAAGACACCACAGGAGCCAAAGGAAGCCCCTCCGCTACCGCACAGCGAGCAGAAACATATCGAAGGCGAGAAGGATGGTTCAGACAAGAAAAAGCCGGCAGCAGCGGGTGACAGCAAAGACGCCATCACCGGGGAGAAGACAACAACGAAGAAAGTAGGTGACTACGGAGTTGGTGGATACGGCATGGAGAAACCCACAGACTTACCGAGCAAGCCTCACAACATCCCTCTTCCAGATCCAAAGATCGCCACGGACAAGGACTCTGGGCCACCCATTGGATCTGGAAGCAGAGACTCATGGCTTGTGGAAACCATGCCCGAGACTGAAGGCAAGACGAACCCCAAACCACCAAAGTCGAAGTCCGGAAGCAGCAGCAGCAGCATCGGTGCTGGAGTGCCCATTTCCGGAGCCGAAGATATGGAGTGGCATGAATGGTTCCACTCCTTCGTCCTCTCCTTCACTATGATCATCTTCTCCGAGATTGGCGACAAGACATTCCTCGTAGCCGCGCTCATGGCCATGCGCCATGCCCGCCTCCTTGTCTTCTCAGCAGCAATTTCCGCGCTGATAGCCATGACGGTCCTCTCAGCCGTTCTAGGCCATGCGTTCCCAACGCTACTTCCCAAAAAGTTCACTACTTTCGCCGCCGCAGTCCTGTTCTTCGTCTTCGGCGCAAAGAGTCTGCGAGAAGGTCTTGCGATGCCCAAACACGCTGGCGTAGGCGACGAAATGCGCGAAGTCGAGGCCGAGCTTGAGGAAAAAGAACATAGTATGCGTCGGAAATCCTCTGTCGCGAACGCCCTCTCGCCCTACGAGCTCGAATCTGGGCGAGGGAGGAAAGGCGAGCCTAGTCCTCCTGTGTCCCGCTCACCATCACCACGTAAGAAGAGCAGCATGTTTTCGGGGCTGGAGAACCTTCTAGGCCTGGTACTGAGTCCAGCTTGGGTGTCGACCTTCATCATGACTTTCCTGGGCGAGTGGGGGGATCGTAGCCAGATTGCTACGATTGCTATGGCTGCGGGTCAGGATTATTGGCTTGTGACGCTTGGGGCTATCATTGGACATGCGTGCTGTACGGGAATAGCGGTTGTTGGTGGGAGGGCGCTTGCGGGGAGGGTGAGCATGAGAGTCGGTAAGTACAAGACGCTCAGAAGCTGAAAAGCTGGGGAGGGAAGCTAACGATTGATCACAGTCACCATCGGCGGCGCCATCGCATTCATCGTCTTCGGTTTCATCTATCTCTATGAATGCCTTACCGAGTGATGAGACACTCATCGATCAACTTTCTACACCAACACTATACCCAAAGGCCGGACAGGCATTTTCCTATCATCAACCTGGGACAACCAATCAGCGAAGTGCAGGCGGAATCGAGCACTTCTGAGGGCAGCGGCGCAAACGGAGGCAGCTGGGAAAAGAATGACAACAAATGACTGTAATAATCACACACCAGCACCCGGGGACTGGGATTGGTGCAATAGCGCAAGGGAAGAGGTCGGAGAGGCGTTTTTCAATGTGGAAGTGAGAGTGTATTTTTGGCATAGCTCTTTCTGAGGAGAGAAGCATGGCTTGGCTTGGAATTCTGGGATTGCATTAGCGAAAAGGAAATGGCGAAAGTGTGAAGATACCGTGCGGTACGGGCGCGAGAGAAACTTCCTTCGAATCTTGTGTGAACAGAGCTGAGAAGGTGCGTGTATGAGAGAGAACTCTCGATTCGAAGAACAAAGTGTGTCAAATGATCGATTCGATTTGTCTTCAGCTTTCCTTGCCTTGCTACTGCTGATTCCCATTCTTCGACTTCTCTATATCAATGATGAGCAATTCTCCTTTCGTGGTCATCCTGTCCTCCTTCGAAGCGCTGCCGTCGGCGCCATGCTATTCAGAAGACCTTGTTGAAAAAAACACATTATTGTGAAATGATAGCCTGCCTCTCCGATGCTGCCCCTTCGCACCCAACCATTCTGCCCCTGAAAACGCCAGTCTCAAAGATAAATGCATATCCCACGCCTCCCATGCGCCATCGCTCATTGATCTTCGTCGAATCAATATACACATCCTCACCCTTCTCATAACATATAAGAAACTTTCATTCTCGTCCTATGCTGAGGTGTTGGGTCACCGCCCCACCTCCGCTCCCTTTGCGTGTTCCACATTGATCATGCCAAGCTCCTTCTTATCAGGATCATGATGTCTTGGCAAACCCTTCGGCACAGGCGTAACTCCATCAGCATCCTGCTTCCCGCTCTCGCCTCCACCAACTGGTGACGTCGGTGATTCAACATAAACAGGCGGCGGAGCGGAACTGCTCGATTCACCGCTATCGCCCCTGGATCGATTACCTTCCGGGCTTGGTGCAAGAGTAGCAGCAGCTAGGCGTGGTGAACCTGTCGGACTTGGCTCCTTAAGCTCCTCTTGGGCTTTTGAAGTTGCTTCGCCGACGTGCTCGAGATGTTGAGAGTTGTCGCCGGACTTATCCTGGTCGATCATCTCCGCGAGAGATCGGAAGTTGAACATCGATTCGTTCGTCGCGGACGGAGTGTTGTTGGCGGACGGGGTACCTGAGCGTGCGCCAGAGCCGTCAAGCTGCTGGGTTACGTCGGTCCGACTGGCGGTGTTTGTAGGCATGTTAGATTCAGCTCGTAAGCTACCAGGTGCAGAGTCGACGAACGATGAAGCGCTCGAGGATACGTTCGAAGTCTCGCGAAGATGTGCAGGTCGACCAGGAATTGGACTGGCGTCTAGGTGCGCTCGTGATGCTTCCAGGTGGCGCTGTGCGTTGCCAACAGGCGAAGAGCCGGCTTGAGGAGAGGCTGGCCTGTTAAGCGTCGAAGTAGGCTCGCTCAATGGATTGAAACCTGCAAAGTCCTGGGCCGGCTGCTTTCCCTTCCCTTGCATTTGCTCCTCTGGAATTATAGGTTGCGAACCAAGATTGCTCGTCGATCGGCCCATACTCGTGCCCGCCCAAGAACTTGTGCTGTCGTTAGTCCCTGCACGGTAAAGAGAGCCACTGCCCTTCCTAGCGGCCTTTTCAGCCTTCTTCTCCTCTTTCTTATCAGCCTTTGCCTTCTTCTTGGCTTCTTTGGCGTCTTCCTTTTCCTCCTTTCGTTTTCTTTCATCTTCGGCCTGCAGAGACAATCTTATTGCCTCCATCATCATGAGGTCTTCGAGATCCTCCACTCGATTCCTACGCGAGCTTGTGCGGCCAGAAACAAGATCGCCATTGCTGTCGCCTGTAGAAACATATTAGCCTTTGCTCGCTCAACGTTCTCCTGAATTCGGTCTTACCTTCTCTCGGCGTCCCACTCCCACTGGCATTCGGACTGTCGGGAAACAGCGTCCTACGTCGTCTTCCAAGCGCGAATCCACCACGAAGTTGAGCATCCTGATTCCCAAGCATATACGCAGCATTATGCAGTGCAGTCGCCGCAGCCGATCGTCTCAAAGCATGCGCTCTGGCATCTTGCAATTTCTTCGACCAATCCGGCCGAACCATATCGGTTGTGATGACATTCGGATCCTTTGCTGACAAAGACGTCGCTCTACGACGTCCTCCGGTCACTTGCAGTGACGTGGATGATGACATTGCCGATGTAGGGTTCTTGAGCGGATTCTGCTGATGCGAATATGCCAAGCCTCGCCTGAAAGGTGGTGGTTCGTAGGTAACTCCGAATTCAGGCGTTACGCAGAATGGACATGCTGCAACTTCAGAAACCAGCAAACCAGCCTCTTCCTCCGGTGTTCGCTGTTGACCGGGTTGCTCGTGCTCCGGAGGGTGAGGATCCGGTCGCTTGATTTGGACGAAGCATTCTGAGCATATGGACTGGTCGCAGCATCTCGTTCGGTTCAGGTATGGTGGGTAGTACATGAAGCAGATTGGGCACTCTGATGCATCCTTGTAGAGGTACGCTTCCAGCGGCTGACCATTGACGTTGGGATCGTTCGGTAGTCGTACCTCTTGCGGCGTCAAGTCAGGCGATAGGCTCTTATTTCCAGTTGCCAGAGACGCAAGAGTCTTTGCTCTACCTCTAAAGAGCTGAGACCCTGCTGATGTCGGACTCGTCGGCGAAGAAGTTCCAGACAAGTTGGAAGAGAAGGCAGAATGCGAGGCTGATAGTAAAGTGGACCTATCGGATTGATATGATTGAGACCGACCGTTGATCGGTACTGTGAGACTGTTCAGATTCGCATCTGAGCTTCTTGGGTTGGTAGACGCCTGCGAGCCGGTCCTAGCCATGTCCGGAGGTATCTCGTCCGCAGCAGGTATTGGCAGACCTCTCGCTGCTGCCACCAATTGGTGTTCTGTCCATGAGTTGTTGTGATCATTTAGACCTTTCCAGAAGGGTGCCAGTCTCCGCTCGATCTGATGCTGTCTCACGATCTGTTTGCTGAAGTCCTCCGGTCCAGTATATGTCCCCAGAGTCACCAGATACCCTCCATCAATGTGCTCTTCTCGCATACTCCTCTCGCGCTCCGTGAGCCGCGCCTGTCGCTCTTTTTCCGCCTTTCGCGCTTCTCTCTCTTGCCTCGTTTCTCGCGGCCGATCTGGCATAGCACCATCATTCTCCCTATCCCGATTCCTACTCCCTATGTGCAAGAATGAGAGGTCCTGCCTGCTACCATTGCCATTCCGTCCACCATATATTCGGCCCGCAATTCTATCAGCCGGTCCTGCCTGTTGCGTCGAAGGTGATGGCTGTGCCGAGCCAGCTTGCTGAGCGCTGCCATGTCTTATACTACTCGGTCGATTGGCTTTACGCTCGTCCTTCGATGAGCTGTTGCCCATATCTGATCGCGAGGCCGTCCTCAGCGCAGTGTAGACAATCGCGATGTCTGTGGGTGAGATTGCGGGCAGCGTAGCATTGGACTGCCGGGGGTCTGTGGTGAGTGGGCCGGTAGAGTGAGAGAAAGTGCCGAGCACGCGCGAGGTCTTTGCTGCTCAGGCAGCTGTCTGTCCCTTCACTGTTCGATGCGCACGTGAGGGCGGCGGAAGCAAACGATATGTGCGGCTCTTTGGGTGGTTGGCAGATTGGAGGGGTGTTCCAGATGAAATGCGCTTCCTTGCGCGTACCCCAGAACCTCCACTACCCGGCCAAGTCCATGCACCAGGCACAGGTCCAACCTTCACCACATTCTCCGCACAAAGACAGCGGAATAGATGGGGTGAGAAAGAAAGAGAGGATGAAGCTCGAAACACGCGTTTGAACAAGCCGGCGGGTTCACCGGGTGTGAGTTTGTGAGACTTGCTTGATGACGTTCAGCCCTCAGCTTCTGTCCAACCACCAATCACGACCCAAGACAGACATCCCAAAGCTCCACCGGCCTCACACCTCTATGCCACCGTTACCTGGTCACGCACGTGCAAGAAGGAGAATTTGAATGAACAGATGCCACGCCTGAGCCAGAATGTCTCACAGGCAGCTACCACATCAGCCGAATCATCGCGTTTGCCGCGGTATCTTGTTTCCAAGTCTATGTTATTCGAGTCAACGAATGCTGCTTCGTTGATGCATCAACACTGATGGTGTCTGCTCAAGTCTTTGGGCAACACATTCCCTCACATGCCAGTGCTGAAAGATCTCGGCTCAGAATTTCCCATGCTCACATGCCACAATGCATATCGCTATTCCTATCAACGCGAATCACGCCTTGCAGTCCCTCGAATGCGTTATCGCAGAGGCAGTATCTGATCATCCGGGTAGGGTACCTCGTTTTGGGGCTTGGAGTCAGGCCTTGGGCTCATGGCTGGTGTCAACAAGCCCGGATCATCTGCGGCAGCGTCGGGCTGCAAACCACCTTGCTTCAACCGCTTGTTGACGAAGCCTTTGGGCGGTGACTCCCAACAGTAATCCAGGTATTCGTCGATATGCTCCTGAATGCCGTCCGCCATCAGTTGGACAGCTTTCGATCGGTTCTGACTCCATTCGTGGTCTCGTGTCCAGCGACCAGCTAGTCGCGCTGTCTCCGCGCCGCCCTCCAGACCGTCGAGTATACTTCTCCAAACCCGCATCGTCTTGTCGAGTTCACTGGCATTGCTAACACCCATTACGCTCACACCCAGTCTGTTACCTCCGAGTCGCTGGTTGGACTCGCGTTGCCAGGGAACCCCAGAGGCCGGATCTCCTCGAGAGCCGGCAGGCGCTCCTATTTTGAGCCAGCTCTCCAAAGCGTACCGAATTGCGACGACTTCCAGCTTCTCGTCGTGTCGGTCGCAGAAGTCGCTGGCACGCTTGATTGCCTTGCGCAGCTCGTTGCTCGCAGGATGCCAATTGCCCATACTGCCGACCGGGACACCCTCTCGTCGCAACAGGCCCATGCCGAGCGGGGAAGCGTTTGGTACAACATCCACGCCGGCGTCCAACAATTGCTGCAATCCAGAGGTCGCAAGTAGTTGGTTCTGCAGCGTGAAGCTCGCATAAGACATTACAGCATCCAATGGCTCGCCTGTCTCCAGCAAGACCCTCTTCGCGATCGAACACAGTACAGGCAGTGGGTATCCTGAAATCCCAACGTATTTGATCGTTCCCTCTTCATCTCGTATTCTCCTCAGCTCTTGGATTGCCTCCAGTACTTCGTCCTCAGACACGAACTCCACGTCGTGACAGTAGACCAAGTCCAGGTATTTAGTCTTTAGCCGCGCCAAACTTTTCTGCACACATTGACAAACCCACTCTTTCGAGTAATCGAATTCGTCGGATGCGACTCGCCCGCATTTGGTGATTAGGAAGAAATCGTTGCGTGGAAAATTGTTTCGGACGAATTCGGTGTCAAGTGCGGCACCCAGAATTTCTTCGGAGGGTCCGTAGTAGGGCGAAGTATCGAAGGCGCGAATGCCATGCTCGAGAGCCATTTGAACTAGCCCTGTTGTGTCGAGCTCATATGGATCGGGATTGTACTGGTAATTGAACGTCGCGGTTCCGAAGATCAGTGGTGGGAGCACGCTCGAGAGCGGCTCTTTGAGGGTGGCGGCAGGCATTCTGGACAGTGAGGAGGATGCGCGACAGAACGCGACCGAGAGGAAGTAGAGAAGGGTAGTCGTGTATCGGAGTGCCCGGTATCGGTTGGGTCGTCGCAATTATTAGTTCCGATGATCGATAAAAGGTCCCCGGTAGACAAAAGGCCTGTTTACCTCGATATACAAAGAAAGAGTCTTGTGTAAAAGACTAGATCCCACATGGCCAACTCTTTAGCGAACATGGTCAGGGAGATAGTGGTATAGGTGACCTTTTCAGGAACGCGACAACAGTCTTGAAGTCATAGAAACTTAGATTGTAAATCAGCACCGCCGGGGTATGAAGACCGCTCAACCAAGGCAGTACCAACCCTCCATCGGAAAGACTCGTGGCCCTAGTCGCGGGCAGTAGTTGGATCAACCTAGCTGCTTGGAATCATGATACGATAAACGACTGGTGCGGAGGGAAAAGTTGTGTTGCGTGCTTCGGTCGTGCGTCGTCCTTCCCCTCGATCGTTTCCAAAGATGCACTTATGCACCCCAAGAGCATGACGAGCTTGGAGATCTAAGCCCTTCTAGAAAAGCTGCAGAACGATTTGCTATTCGGTACGCCTTGCATATGCCAGTATACCACCTCTGATTGGGTGGTAGGTCGGAAGTAGAGGGAGCAAGTGCCGAGTCGTGGTTGACAGGATCGCGTTGAGGAGCTGCAGAGTCCGTGCAAGGTTTCGCTCTCTTGCATGAACTCGCGGTCTCTGACCGAGACAGCTTCGCGAGTGCTGGCCGTCTTATCTTGCACGTGGGTCGGAGGAAACAGGATTCATCATCAAGGGTGTACGAGATGCACATCGGAGTCCGATCCGAGTAGGCAGAATCGGTTGCTGTGTTGTCGGTCAGACCTTCGGTCGCGCAGTACGTGGCATGCAGGCAAGATGAAGCTTTCTGGGGAGCTCTGGGGCCGAAGGACAGGAACAGGAAAGCGCTCAAGGGCTCTGTCTCACGGCTACCGCGAAGGCGTGTTGTACCAACCTCACGAAAGAAATTACTCTACCATCACAAATGCATCCTCAGGTCTGGACATGATCTGTTGTGTCGAGCGAGTCACATGGAACTTGCACCTTGAGCAGGGGCTTTCACTCCTGTCTATTGTTGAGGGTTTCTGATCTGGCTTCGGTTCTGTGTTTGCTGTGGACTGTACATACGTCTGGTACATATCTGTGTGTTTTCGGGAGTCATCTCCAGTCATATAATCGTGATCTTTCGCTTCTCCTGAGTCAATAGCCACTGCAACGTCTTGGCGGCTTCCGCTGACTCCTTCTCTAGCTCGTCCGAAAGTTCACCCCTCCCGTGTTGATACAATGCGACTCTCTCATAGGTCTGATGCTGTCCAGTAATAGATCGAAGGACAAGTGCAACTATTGTGCTCTCGACGCTGGGCGGGGTCCGGGAAGATCCATCACAGGAAAAGAAGGTCGACGCCGTCTCCAAGAGTTTCCCTTGCCCAGTCCGCAGCGACATCGTCTGTATCAGATAAGGACTGGCGGCAACGATCTGGATATATTTTACCGGATATGAGTTGAGAGCACGGAAGTCGAGCAGAGAAATCGAGCCCACCTTCTAGATACTTTCCTGCTTTCAGATCACTACACCTGGTGCTGTAACCGTACAACACCAGGCGACCATGTTGGATTTCACCATACCCATCAACACCGACCGGCTCGACGTATGCCTCGCAGAAGTCCGCCAACTCAAAGGCTCTCTTGTCTATAAAGAGACTGTTGTGTGCCAAAAAGTAGACGCTAGTCTGACTCGCTACCCATGACCAAGATGGAGCACGAATCTTCGGTGGGATTCGATATCTAGGGAAGCCCCGGCGACCTGGTGGTCCTCCAACCCACCACGAGAGCCCGCGGCATATCGATTTCTGCCAAAGCCCAGCTAAATAGCGATCGTTCGCGCTACTATATCTTTGATGCATGCTTCTCGCGAGTCCGGACAGTGCATGAAGCCGGTCATTTCCAAATGTGAGGTTGCAGCCACTGTATGTTTTGACTATTTCGCTCCAATGGTTGAACAGCTCAAACGCATCAGAGGGGTCCGAAGGTGCTTTGGACGCTTTCTGCTTGACTGGCCCTCCTCCAAATTGACGAGACGAGTTTTCATCTTCCAAGACTGGCCTCAAGTACTTGTGAGCGGAAATGCTAGTGTTGCATTCGAAGGTGTAATGACTTTTGGAGATTCGGAGCGTTCGAGGCGAGAGTATGGCCTCTTGGTATGCCCAAGCCCTACGGTCCAGGCAACATTTGCCGTGAGCGTCGGACGGATGTTCTGGATCTTTGCGAAGTCGAACCAGTGCTGGACCGATCCCGTCTCTAGACTGGAGAAACAAATGGAAGTCACTTTCCTGGTTGTCCGTCGAGCTCAAACAGCAATGGTTAGCGATGCATGAGCCTCCAATGTCCCGTTCCTAGTCGCCCAAGAAACCAGGGCTAGAGTCCACAGCATCGGCGGCAATGATTGTAAACAACGCATTCGCGTAGACGTTGGCCATGTCCGCACATTGTTCTTGCCAATCCTCTGGACTGTCCTGCAGGATGGAAAGAGAGTCTATCCACAGGCACCGAGTCCCAAAACAGCGCGCAACGCGAATCGCATCGCGAAAGGTCCTGGGTAGCGAACTGTAGCTGATGCCGCTTTTCTGAAGGTCAATATCCGCGGTGGTCGTAGTCGTTGGTCGGCAGTCTGCGGAGTCACCCCAGCAATGACTTAAAGCAATGTAGCGGTCCAAGGCGTCCGGCTCGGTGACAAGAGTAATAAGGTCACCGGTTCTCCAGCCAATATCCAGTAGCCTTCTGGTGACATAATCGTGCCGTGGCCGTTGGCACTGCTGGTGGTGTTTAAGACAATGCCCCAGTCATTCAGTGACTATCAAGTAATCGAATCGTGGTGTTTCTGGTCTGAGGTTGAGCAAAGGAAGATCTCCATATATAGGTTTTGCCTTCCAGGTCTCAAACCCATACACCAGTATATCCCCATCGATCAATCCGACGGTGACGCCAGTCGAGCAATACGGCGTTCGACTGAACGATGGGTCCAAAGGAACCACCTGTCTAGCTCCAGCCAGTACGAGCCTATGATGATCTCGCATGCCTAGTAGATGTTGTATTGGGCCCATACAGACCGGACATCCATTGCGCGCTGCTTCTCGTATGTATCCGATGGTCGTCTCTTCGCCGATCTCAAAAGTAGCATAATCTGAACCATCAGAGGGCGACTGCTGGAGCAGGCTGACGAATGCGCGTTTACGCAACTGGCACAGAGGCTTGCAATATGACGAGGGCGTGATATCTGAAGAGGTGGACATGCCTGTGTCTCGGTCCACAGTTCCTGGTATGAAGATCAACACAGTGAAAGAAGATCTGGTGGGAAGGGCAACATGAAAGGTACGTGTACGTTGCCGGGCGCTACTGCATAACAACCAAGCCGTCTGCTCACAGCCTCAGCCTCGCGCGCCTTCCCTCACCACCACTCCAATCTCCCCTCCAACATAGCCCTCTCATGCTTCGCTCGCACTTCGTTTTACTCGCTTTCACCTTTCCTCATCTTGTTCACAATCTCTTCAACCTGCTTGCTGGCCTGCTCATCCACCGCCACAAACGCAAGAATCTGCTGCTTTTCAGTCTTCATAATGTCTTCGTCGCATCTACGGCATTCTCCTCGTCGATTTGTTCACACACCTTCTTCTCCTCTGCCAAAGCTTGCAATCTTGATTCCAGGACACCCATCTGTCCAATGATCGCTTCCAGTCTCAGCTTCGCCTCCGTAGCAACCACCACGAGGTTATACACTTCCGGCTCAACGACCTGGAAGAATCGAAAGCAATCCAGTCCTAGGAAGTACAACAAGCTCCAGGAGTGCGCAGCGGGGACATTATGATACACCATCTCTTGTGCAGTAATCGCAAACCTGCTGCTATTTCCCAAATTCTCCAGTGTCCCGACATGGGACTGATACAAATCGCCAAGTGTATAGTCGTCCCAATGCAAGCTCTGATGTCGGAAATCGTATTCACGCTCCGAAAAGCGGTCTATGAGCTTATTGGTCTCCTTGAGCTGGGACGCGAAAGTCGCGAGATTTAACTTCTCGGTTTCGACGAAGTCCGCATGCGATTGGAGGAGAAGAGGGTAGAGTTGGGTGAGACTGTCGTGCGTGGTGTGCATTGCCAGTGGGACGAACTCTAGGACGCAGGACTTGCTGGTGAGCGCGTTGACTTCTTGGAGCAAAGGAGTCAGAGGTGTGGTTCCGGATTTGAGAGATTTGAGGAGGGCGGAAGTGCGATCCAGGGACTGGAGCAGATTCCTGTGCTCTGAGGGATGAGTTGGTGCTCGCACAGGAGTTGCGTGGTCCGGATGCTAGTGCAGAGGAGGATGAGGAGTGGTCCAATAATTCCTAGCGTAGCCAGTATGCCCAGAAATACATTCCAGGTGAGCCTGACATAAGGTAGCACGGCCTCTGCTGCCCGTCTGAATGTTGTTACTCTACGAGCCCCAGGCTTGGTCCCGTCTGCGAATCATATCCTTCGAGAATGTACATCGCCGCCTCCATGGTCGAAGAAGCCATGGGTCTGTGACCTCCGCCAGCGTTGTTTCTCCTCTTCTGTAGCTCGGGACATCCTTCTGACCAATCAACTCTGAGGCCTGCTAGAGCTCAAGAGCATGAGTCGAATCTACACAAATAGAGTCATATTGAATAGAAGAGCCAGCAACGTGCGCTCTTGCTGTCCTTGTCCTTTGTTCCGACCTACCTCAAGTCCATGTTCGGACAGCTTCTTTGGCCTTGTTGATCACGGCAAGCGTCACAGACACGCCTGATGACGTTCCGTCTCTTCCGTGTGCTCTGAAAATGTAGAGGGTTTTGCTCATAGGAGTCATCGAAAGGGCGTCGCTTGGAAGACGCATTGCGACCGATATCCTTCGGTCGCAGGGTCGCCGAGATCGAGCCATGAATCTTCCCGAGAGCAGATAATATTCATAAGGAGCTTTCAAGTACGAGAAGCTTGCGAAAAAGCTTAGACTGACTGTTGAAGAACGTGTTGAGGAAGGGTTGACGGGGTGACCGCAGGCGCCAGAAAGGAGTTCCGGCTCCACTCAGCTTTCACTCTCCCATCCTCGCAACCAATACCAACAACCGAGCGGAACAGCCATCCACATAGCAATAGCAGACGCTCTCATGGGCAAGCAGCCTTCAGAGCATCTCGGAGACACTCTGTTATTGACGGGAACCCAGGGCCTCGCCGGCGGGGCTGAGTAACGCCAATATCAAGGTTGTATAATGACCTTGCAGCTCCCTCCCCTATCCAATAAGGGGCGTTTGGTCTAGGGGTATGATTGTGAGTCGCAAGTGGTGTCCTCTGAGCTGTAATGGCTGCTAACACCCTCCCCAGTTCGCTTCGCATGCGCCTCCAGCTGAGGTTGTTGCTTGTGAAAGGTACATCAGGCCTAGCAACGCTGTCATCGAAACCCAAATCTAACCAGAAACTAGGTCGTGGGTTCAATTCCCACAACGTCCATTACATTAGCTTTTTTCTTTTGACATTACAGGTTATGTCATTCTTTTGGCCTGAAAGTGGTGGTTTGTGAAAGTTGAGGCCACACCCTGGGTTGATGCTGCCAGACTAGTCGTCCGCACTTCTTTTACTCTCCACAGCTTTGCACCGTGATATCCGGAATCTCAAAGGCCTCAAGACAATCAACTTCCCTCCCATTAAGCAGTGGTACCGCAATATACTGAATGGTGTGCAGCTTGTCCGAATCCTCCGGGCTGAACTTCCCGCTTCCAGCTCCCCCTTCAGACTTCAAAAGCACGGCATCAAGGCGAAGTAGGTTAATGATCCAAGTACCCTCCATTACTTTTGAATGGTCTGGAGTGTGCTGGTGACAGGCCGTCCGTGAGACCGTAGTGATACAGCAAGAACTCGAAGTGGCGGGCTTCAGAGTTTTCTGCTCCATTCCTTTCCAGCTTCGGCTTGCTTCCCAGAGGACGGGTTGATCTTCAGTTAGGCGAAAACGAGAAAGAGAAAGACGCCGTAATGAGCTGTTTTGGTGTTGAGCGGATGTTGCCTGAGAACAGCGAGAGGTGACGTTGGAAGAAAGCTCGAGATCAAACGGCTACCTGCGCAAGAAATCAGGAAGACAAAGGACATCACCTACATCGACCTCGAGATGGAAACAGCCAACACGCCCGCGCTGCTTCTGCTTGACTTACCGCCATCAGCACTCGCCGGCATTGACCTGCTTTCCTTCACCGTAACACCTCGATTTCGCGGAGTCAAGGACTTGCCGGCGGGCTTCCACTTCGCATTCGCCGGCACCAGCACCGCCTTCTCAGAACGACATGGCCTCTGGTTTCGCATACCAAGCGCGGAAGAAGCCGAACAGTTGCCACTATTCATCACCAAATGGGACTGCAATGCAGAGACCCTCGCCGCCGAAACAGACTCGGCCTCCCTCCTCCGGTGGCGAGCAAACCTAGGCACCCTATGGCGCGAAGGCCTAACACCCTACCGCCAGACCACCACCACCACGTCCTCGCATACCGCAGACGACGAAGACCTCGAAGAAGAACCCAACGACTGGCCCACCCTAACCTCCCACATAACCGCCTCCCTCCTTTCCCGAATCACATGCACCGAAACCAACGAATGGCATCTAACATCCGCCTTCTCCGCTCGCCGCGACATAGAAGATATCCCCGGCCTCGACGAAGAAGACAAAAAAGCCCTCCAAGCCGATCAGGAACTCTCCTTCCTCCCGATCGACCTCCGCCAGACTTGGCCCACCGGCGCTACAGGTCGTGAACGAACAGAAGCTGCGCAGGATCGCTCTTGGGCTCTCCAAAACATTGTACAGCAACATTGCACCGACGAGGATATCAACGAACTCCTCGGCGAAATGCAATTCTGTTTCCTCATGATCCTAACGATAAATAATTTCTCCTGCCTAGAACAGTGGAAACGCATACTTCAGCTGGTTTTCACATGTAAGAGCGCTGTGGAGAAAGAACCACATTTTTTTGTCAAAGCGATTGCGGCGTTGAGATTACAATTGCAGCATTGTAAAGATGCTGAAGGTGGACTCATCGACCTAGCAGATGAAGGAGGCTCGCTCCTCAAATATCTCCTCCTGCGCTTCCGCAAAGGTTTGGAGTCGTTTACAGGTTCGAGTTCGGAGGGAGTGGTGGATGTTCTGGATGAACTCGACGACCTAGAAGATTATCTCCGCACCGAGCACAACTGGACCTTCGGCGGCGATTTCGCGCGCTCGGGCGTTCTGGAACTGGAAGATGGAGAGCAAGTACATATGGAGAGCCATGCTTTTGATGAGGATGATGAGACGGGGGAGTTTGCGCCGCAGATTGTGGACTTGACGGAGGAGCAGGCGAGGTTACTTGGTGTGAGTTTGGAGGATGTGAGGGAGATGCAGGGGAGATTGGGCGAGATGAGCCTGAGGGATAAAGGGACGGGGGTTTTGCAAGAGATTGAGGATGAGAAGGTAGATGGGGAGGAGAGTGAGGAGGAGAGTGAGGAGGAGGAGGAGGAGGAGGAGATGGGGGATCTGGAGGAGATGGATTCGCGGTACTAAGGGTTTCGAGGGGGAAAAGACATGTGGCTTGTTCGAGCGAGGCGTGAGGCGTAATGTGGACATGCTTTCAAGTGGTATCTACAAAAACTCAATCCAGTGCCGCAAGTTGATCGTGGCACATTCATTCCCGCTCTTCTCTACTCCATGTTCCTACGCTTCAACGAATGCCCTGCCGCCACTCCCTCCAACAGCTTACAGCTTACAGCTTCGGAAAAGCAGTCGGCACCTTCTCACCCATCTCAACGAGGGTGCTTTTATTCTGCACCCAATTATCAATCCCCTTCCTTCCGTTCTCAACACCAAGCCCACTCAGCTTCCACCCACCAACCGGCATCTCCGCAGGTGACTCGCCCCAAGTATTCACCCAGGTGATACCAGCTTCTAACCTCGCAACAATCTTGTGGCCTAAGTCGATATTCTTCGTGAAGACACCAGCAGCCAGACCCATCTTGGTGTTGTTTGCGCGAGCGACTAGATTGTCGACCCAATTGTCACCACTATCCTTGTAGAGAAGGATGCATAGCACTGGGCCGAAGATCTCGTCGATTGAGATGAGCATGTCGTCTGTGCAGTCTGTGAAGACGGTTGGCTTGACCCAGTAACCGTCTGAGGAGGCGCCTGATGGGAGTGATGGCTTCTCGTATCCTCCGTACAGTAGCTTGGCTTTGTCGACTTCTACGCCGTGTTTGATGTATTTAAGGACTTTCTCGTAGTGCACTTTGCTTACAAGGGGTCCGAAGTTGGTGCTTGGATCGAAGAGATCTCCGGCTCGGATGTTGTCCATGTGTTGGAGGAGGACCTTCTCGAATTCGCTTTTCATGGATTCTGGCACGAATACCCGCGTTCCATTCGTGCACACTTGTCCAGTTGAGAAGAAGTTTGCCATCATCGCGCCGTTCACAGCATCTTCGACACTGGCGTCCGGAAGAATTATGCAGGGTGATTTGCCACCCAGCTCCATGGTCACATATTTCATGCCGCCCGCGGCTGATCCTGCGACCTTCATACCAGTGCTGACTTGCCCCGTGAACGAGACTTTTTTAATATCCGGGTGGGAAGTCAACATTGCGCCAACGTCACCGGCTCCCTGCACAACGTTGAACACACCGGCTGGAACGCCTGCCTCAGTATAAATCTCCGCGAGCTTCAAAGCATGCAGAGGTGTGAACTCTGAA
Organism: Nothophaeocryptopus gaeumannii; assembly: GCA_031771865.1. NCBI lineage: Eukaryota > Fungi > Ascomycota > Dothideomycetes > Mycosphaerellales > Mycosphaerellaceae > Nothophaeocryptopus > Nothophaeocryptopus gaeumannii. The sequence goes on from JASISA010000009.1 coordinate 1,000,259, forward strand.
GGCTTGTAAACCATGCAGTTTCCTGCTGCTAGACAAGGCGCGGACTTCCAGAGCGCGATCTGAATAGGGTAGTTCCACGCTCCAATTCCAGCGCATACTCCGAGTGGTGCTTTCGTGGTGTATATCCACGCATCCGGTCTTAATTGAGTAGTCTCGCCATTGAGTCCTCCAGAAGCTACCAGATTCGCGTAGTATTCCAGTACATCAGCCCCAGTCACCACATCGACTACACTCGTTTCTGAGAAAGCCTTTCCAGTATCGTGGGTCTCGGTTTTGGCAAGCTCGTCGTTGCGTTGTCTCAGTATTGCCACTGCTCTGAGAAGAATCCTGCCTCGCTCCATTCCGGACATTGACGACCACTTTGCGAACCCATCTTTGGCAGACTTGACAGCCGCATCGATGGCTGCCTTGTCTGCTTTGCAAATTTGAGCTATCGGTCGACCAGTGGAAGGATCTATGCTCTGAAATGTCTCTGATGTTGTGTGCTTCTTGCCACCATAGTACAGCGGTTGCTGCTCATACTTTGCAGAAGCCATTGTGTATAATTGATGCAGCTAACAATACTGAATACGCTGCTCACTCGATCCAGCGAGGTGATTGTGAAGTCCGCTTGGAAATTTCACGGCTTTCGACGGCAGAGTCCCGAACCACGTGTAGCTGATGTAGGTGAATGAAAAACTTCCCCCAAAGAGGTAAGAGCATCCGATATCTCGGAGTCCAGTAACAGCCGGCGATACGGTGGCTTCTGACCGATGGCTGTGGTGTGAGGAATGGAGACTTCGATCCTGGACGAGTGGAATGAAAATTCTTATGCAGGGTACGCCTCGTTCTGTGCTCGATCCAAGGTGGAGACCTGCGGCTGGAGGAACAGTCTCAGATTCGCTAGCCTCGTGCGCTGGCTGCAGCAGCAGGAACACGACCGGGTATGGGAGTGCTTGCAGTAATGATGTCTTTGACGCAGGATGCGGGAAGCGGGATGTATAGCTACAGGCTACAGCTCTGCACACATTCGGCCGGAGCTCGTGTGATGCTGGTGATCTGGCAAGACGTGAGGTTCGATCTCTCACTTGTTTAGAGTTTCAGTCGGCAAGCTCGGCGCTAGCTCTGGTCTCAAAATGTCGTGGGACGCCGCGCTTTGCCTACGTCAGAAGTCGCGCTAGCGTTATCGATTGTGCAGCCTTGCACGCTACACTGATCTCGCCGACGACTTTCACACACGCGGGCAGAATTTTCGAGGGCTTGGCTGATGCAAGATACGCCTCCCGAAGCATTTCGAGGCTCGAGCACGTCTAGCGCTGCCTGTTCGGTTTCTGAAGGACCTCGCGTGTCACCATGGCCAGACGAAGGTCCCTCCCGGCGGCGCCGGCGGCGGCGGAGACTGGATGGAGACTGGGCCTTGCCCGTCAACAACCACCACTCCCACAAGGCCCGTTGTCACGCGCGAGATGTGGAGCTGGCAGGATGTCGTAACCTTTTTATCTATCGGAGAGCTTAGTGAACATACTCTTTGTAACCTTCCATCCTTCCCTCCTTCAAGCCATTGCTTGTCCATACCTCTTTCGCTGATCACTCGTCTCTCGCTTCTTTGTTGCAAGCGAGTCAATATCTACTACCAGACCACTCTACCTGCGATACATACGAGCATACGGCCTTCAAGATGGCCACGAGCGGAACGACCAGCACGCTGCCGGCAGCGGATGTCAACAGCTATGATTTTGTCATTGTGGGAGGAGGCACCGCCGGGTGCGTGATCGCCTCGCGCCTGTCCGAGTATTTACCAAGCAAGAGAGTGCTCTTGATCGAGGCTGGTCCATCTGACTTCATGGATGACCGCGTACTCCTTCTCAAGGACTGGCTCAATCTGCTGGGCGGCGAGCTGGACTACGACTACCCCACCACTGAGCAACCTCATGGCAACTCACACATCCGCCACTCGCGTGCCAAGGTTTTGGGAGGGTGCTCGAGCCACAACACCCTTATCAGCTTTCGCCCATTCGAATACGACTGCAAGCGATGGGTTGCTCAGGGTTGCAAGGGCTGGGACTTCAAGACCATGACGAGGCTATTGGACAATCTGCGCAACACTGTCCAGCCAGTGCACGAGAGGCACAGGAATCAATTGACGAAGGACTGGATTGAGGCCGGATCCAAGGCACTGGATGTCAAGGTTGCACACGACTGGAACCAGGAGATCCGATCTTCGGGTGCTCTCCGACCCGGCATCGGCTTCCTTTCCGTTTCCTACAACCCAGACGACGGCCGCCGAAGCAGCGCCTCCGTTGCATACATCCACCCAATTCTGCGCGGCGACGAGCGCAGGCCAAACCTTACTGTTCTCACAAATGCTTGGGTGAGTAAGATCAACCTCGATGGCTCACGAGTCACAGGCGTGAACGTGACGCTGCAAGACGGTACCAAGCACACTCTTACCGCCAACGCGGAGACTATTCTCTGTGCAGGTGCTGTAGACACGCCTCGTTTGATGATGCTGTCTGGACTTGGCCCAAAGCAACACCTCGAGTCCCTTGGCATCAAGGTTCACAAAGACATCCCAGGTGTTGGTGAGAACCTGCTTGACCACCCAGAGTCCATCATCATGTGGGAAGTGAACAAGCCTGTTGACCACAACATGACTGTCATGGACTCAGACGCCGCTCTCTTCCTGAGGAGAGAAATTCCCAACGCAGCCGGCGGTGACGGTGACATCATCGATATCATGGCCCATTGCTACCAGGTCCCATTCTCTTACAACACTGAGCGTTTGGGTTACGATGTCCCTAATGAAGCCTTCTGCGTGACCCCGAATATTCCTCGTCCACGATCTCGCGGTAAGCTCTACCTTGTGAGCAAGGACCCCAGCGTGAAGCCCGCTCTTGACTTCCGCTACTTCACCGACCCAGAGGGCTACGATGCCGCAACCATCGTTGCTGGCCTGAAGGCTGCTCGCGACATTGCCCAGCAAGCACCATTCAAAGATTGGATCAAGCGCGAGATCGCCCCGGGCCCAAAGATTCAATCCGATGAGGAGCTCAGCGAGTACGGACGTCGCGTTGCCCACACTGTGTACCACCCGGCAGGTACCACCAAGATGGGAGACGTCAACACCAACCACATGGCTGTCGTTGACCCAGAGCTGAAGGTTCGCGGTCTTCAGAACATCAGAATCGCAGATGCTGGTGTCTTCCCAGAGATGCCATCAATCAACCCCATGCTTACTGTCTTGGCGATCGGGGAGCGTGCGGCTGAGATGATTGCCCAGACATGGGGATGGACTGGACGAGAGAGAGCGCGCTTGTAAGATGATTTGAACAGCTTTGAATGCGATTTGCAAAGCATGGCGAAGCATTTGACGGGATGTAAGAGGCGTTTTCATGATTGATGGAAAAGCGACATTTGACAAGAGCAAGCTGCGATTGCGATACCCAGATCTATTTCCGCATTACGGACATGTACAATGAGAAGAGTCAGAACTGTGTACATCAACTTGCACAATCGAAGAGCCGTGAAAGGCATATATCAGTCGATTTGACGATGAACGCTGCTTCACATGTCAGAAACGGCAAGTTGAAGACCGCGACAGGGATCACGATACGAGTCTGAGGCACGAGCGAGTACTGGATTCGACGACCACTTTCAGCCATCCCATCCATGCCCGAAGTCTTATCATTGGCATTAGTACGAACTGCGCTGTGAACTGCGCTCTTATCGACATTCATCTCGAAACCTTCGAAAGACACTGCGCCACTCGTATCTGACTGCTGGAATGACTTGCTGATCCAAACCCCGAATCCATCAGCCAGTAGATGCGAGATGCGACGACTTGAAGGCCGTTGGCAAGCAGATCTGAAGAGTTTAAATGACCTTGTGCCGGCGTCGAGGTACGTATCTCTGGACTCTTTGGGCACACTGTAAACGGCTCTTGAACCTTCATCCCTCTGCCACCATCCGAGGATTGCTCCATTACAATCCGATCTTCTTCCAGCTATCCTCTTATCTTCCTCTTTCATTACTTTCGTCGCTAAACATCATCCTCGACACAGTCGATCAGAAACTTCACCAACATCAGCATCAACCCTCGTCACCCTAGCCACAATCCTCATCGTTTGAACTTACTGGCAGCTGTCGCAGTGATAGTTGATACAGTCCATAATTGCGGGCAGCGTCGCATCCGAGTTTCTCGTGCAGTATTCTTCACATGGTCCTAACTTAGTATTGCCTTGTGGTACGCAAGTAGCGAGGACGTAGGGCAGGATAGCGAGGAGGGTAGTTGGGAGGGGGAACTTCATGTATTGTATGTTTCAGTGAGGTTTGAGGGAATTACGTAGTGGTTTAGTGCGAGGTTAAAGTTGAGGTGGTAGTAGAAGTGAAGTGGGCTTCTGCTCTTTTCCTTGTTTCATAGATGTTTTAAATTCGGCACTCCACGGGGTCCAGCTTGGATTTGACCGATCTAGAAGTTCGGCAATTAGATTTCGGCCAAGGTGCGGAAGCCGAAACGGTAAATGCTAGGGTTTATGACCAGGGTTCTTATCAGCGTCATTAAAGCTACTGCGCCAGTCGTATCTGCCTGCCGCAATTGATGTTCTGCCCACCACGAATCCATCAGCCGTCAGAAGCGAAATGCGACGATGTTGACGGCCAGAAGATGAGGTTATTTGCAAGCGACTTTGAAGAGATCTATTAGTCCTGCGCTAGTGTCGACAGTTCTCTCTCGTTCTCTCTCCATGCTCTGTAGGCATACTGCAACGAACACCCGGACGTACTTGCGGATCACCACCTCTTCCACCTGCCTCCTCAGAGACTTAACAGTTCCCTCAATAATCATGGCACGGCATCCATTCTCCTCTCTTCTCTTCCCGTCCGAACACCGGCCCATTTTGCTGCCGTATTGATCAAGTACTACCCCTTCATCAGCAAACACCTTCCAATCTCCACCTTCCACCTCCCTCTCCTTCATTAGGGCCATCGCATCGACTTACCCGCAGGTGTCGCAAAGTTGGTGTATACAGTTCAATATAGCTGTATCCGTCGGATCTCCAGTGCCCTCGCAGAAACCTTCACATCGTCCCAAATTGGTATTGCCTACTGGAGAGCAAATGGCGAGGACGTAGGGGACGTAGGGGACGTAGGGGAGGATAGTGAGGAGGAGGGTTGGGAGGGGGAACTTCATGTTTCGTAGGTTTCAATGAGGTTTAGTGCGGATTTGAGGTTGAGGTAGTAGAAGTGAGGAGTGTTCTTGCTAATTTTCTAGTTTCATAGATATTTTAAGTGTTCGACCCTCCACGAGGTCGAGCTTGGATTCGACCGATCTAGAAGTTCGGCATTTAGAGGTCGGCCAAAGGTGTGGAAGCCGATACGGTGAATGCCAAGGTTTACTCGTGTTGCAAGGCTTGCAAGCAATGACACTTCCGACTAGTTGTCTTGGCCGTTCCCTGAAGCAATGATCCAAGGTTACCGCCAAGTTGGATCACTGGATTTCTCGGAAATACCCCACGAATACTCTTTCCGCTCTCTACGCCTCGCCTGGCCTTTTCAGTCTACGAAAATTATATCGCTGAATAGAGCGGAAGCCGAAGAATTGTGCGACTAGCTTTTCTATCTGCAAAAGTCGTACTCGTGGTTATCTTGGGTGGACTTTGTCGCAAAGCTGATTTTCCCTTTTGCTTTCACCCGAATGGTGGGCGCGTTCAATCCACGGCAAGCGGCCATACAGGGGAGCACTTGAGGCCAACGTGGCTATATTGTACATCTATCCACTACAGCCACAGTCGCCAAGTACAGCGCCAAACCTTAGAAGGTAGCCGCAGTGATCTAGTCGCCTCTCTCGCTGACGAAGGGAGGGATCCGCCCAAGGTGTGGAAGCCGCAACGGTAAGTGCCAAGGCTTAGTCTTCCCGCTCTCTACGCCTCGCCTGGCCTTTCAGTCTACAATTTTGATGCCGCCCCTGTGACCCAGGGTGATACCACTGTGGTATCGCAAGTGGCCGTAGAGGCTACAATTCATCCACCAATGCCTCGTTTTGCCCTAGCTAGTAACTCCCATATCTGGGCCACTGGTCGTGCCGGATGAAAGCCTAGACTTCATCGTATAGATTTACGGACAACGATGCAACATCAACCCGAATGGATGGATTGTTCCTTAGCTTTGCTTGAGAATGCAGACTATTGTCAACCTTGCAATCAGTCATGCCGAAGCCACATCTGCGTTAGACTTCATCATCGGCTCTTGCGGTGTTGATCATTGTTCGCCTCGAGACCTGGCCACCAGGATAATGATACAGTCTGCTCTCCGGATTGGTACCACAGTCCAGAAATACAGTCCACGCCATGAAGTACGGTCTCCGTCTCGCGGATGGCAAGCGGAGCCGTCCTCGTTCCCTGCTTCATTGAGCATCTGCCCATTAGGGGTCGTCACGCTTACGGCAGTTCAATCTCCACGCCCAGCGTCACTGACTTCCCATCTGCCTTGCCCAGCTTATCACGGACCTCGCTGCACGAGAATCGGCGATAAGACTCCTCAGACTTCTCCTTGCTCGGCCGCAAGTAGAGTGTAGGCGAGTCATGCTCCTTGCCAGCTCTGGCCCAAACGCCTCAAATCGTCTCCAAGGCCTCGATGCTTCCGAAGATGCCACGAAACAGGCCGTCGACAACCTCCGTGAGAAGCTCGTGCAAGGTATTGCAGTCTTCGAAAGGGATCTGAACATTGTTTGCCGGATCGACGTGAACAGAGAGCGCAATCGTGAGTTGTATCTGCTCGGCGTCGCTGAGTGTGTCTTGGCTCGGTGTCGCGGTGTTGAGAAGCTTGATCTTCGGGCGTGAAATACTTGGGTCGATGGTTGATAGAGGTGCTTGATCCGCCACATCGCGACTCGGTAGATCTTCTTCCGACGCTGGCGTAGCTTTGTGTGTGGCGATGGTTGGAGACTTGGATAGCCACCCGGAGTGGACGTCCTCATACGCAGCGGAAGTAGCTTTGCCTGCTGCACTGTCAGGCGCGCGTCAGCCAAATTGGCGGAATGTCTTACCTTTCGTGCCTTTTTGCCGACGCAGCAAGCACCGGACAGCGCCCTTGCTGTACACGCAGTTTGCGCAAGATCCTCCGTGAGCATCATCTCTCGCCACGCATCCCAAGTACTGCCGCTTCCCCTTTTTTGACCTTTTACACGCGTTGTCTTCGTCGAGCTCTCGCCCGCTCATTTGAATCAGTGCAGACTCTGCATTTTCTTTGATGCTTCCGTTGAAGGTCCTGTGAGCCCAAATCTGAAGGGGTCTCTAGATGCTTAGGCCACTTTCCAAAAGGTTCCGGATGTTCACCGGCGTAGATCCTGCAGCGCACCAGATGCCCTCTCCAATCGCTTCGTCGAAAATAGCTAGGACCTCCTCGCGATAGCCGCGCCGGGACTCCGTCGACATGAAGCTTAACACGCCGCTCTGATTCGAGTCTATCTTCCGAGGTCCCTGGTTTTCGTCAGATGAGTGACCTGCTGAGTTGTAGATATGGTACCTACCCTTGCATCGCTGCTCCCACGCGGCTCTCGCTTTACAGACTCCGATATATGTTCTCGTGTACGCAGATCTTTACTGACGGTTCGCATTGGTGGGTCTGAGCTTTGAACGACCCCATCCTGGTCTGCTCGAGTTTCCGTAGACACCCCTTCATTGGGCGTAAGATCCGCAAGAAGCGGGAACATTCCTAAATCATGTAAAGCATTGTCGGGACTGCGATGACGAGACGCTTTACCTTTGTTACGACCAGTGAGAAGAGAGCACTGGTGAGCTTTCTTCCCATACACACAGTTGGCACAAGAATCGCCGTACGCATTTCCTTTCGCGACACACCCATCGAATGTGCGACCGCCTTATTTGCATTTGTAGCATACATCGCCGCCGGTCCTAAGAGATCCAGTCATCTGGATCAGTGCTGAGTCGGCGTTTTCTCGAACACTGCCGTTGAAGGTGCATGTCTTGGAGATCATCAAGGACCTGGTCTGTTCACCATTCTCGATTGCCGGCGTACTAAGGTCATTGACGTCCTCACTAGAGGGGTCCCATACGCCCATGTCAATGCCATTACAGATCATCGATTCTGCGGTCTTTATGCTAGAGACTGCCTCTCCAGATGCGAGTGTCAACTTTCGTCAATCCGCCATGACTGAATTGGTTGCCGTTGCTGCAAGCGGCGGGATCAAAGCAGTCGTAATCCGCCGCGTGAGTTGATCTCTCATGGTGTTGAGGCCTTGGAGGTGGAGGTAAATATGGGTATGTGCCGCTACTGTCAGGATGTGGTAGCTGCTGCATGATGCCGTGTTGCGCAGGCGTTGGCGTGTCTGTGGCACTGCAGCTTAGCTATGTCTATGTCTACATAGTGGAGGGGCGGAGACGCGTAGATCATCATTGGCGCCGCAGCATTGCGGCATGCTTGTGCCAGTTCCAAAAAGCCTGCAGGCAAATTCACTCCGCTCGGGCCGGGTCTATTCGAAGATCACGACCTCCTGCGCGCATTAGGTCATGTCCATGGAGACATAGCTCGTGACAATATACTCTCGGCTCCGACGCCATCCCATGGCCTTCGAAACTCTTCGACAGGCAGATGATGGTCCGCAGCTGGTACCAACGCCCCTGTTCTTTTGTCTCAAACGTTGCGTCTCCCCTCTCACTTCTTTGGCATGCTGTATCCCCGAGTCATGAAATCTCCATTCTTCTGAGGCTTGCTTGGATCTGTCGAAGAGAATAGACTCTTCACATTTTGATTCTCCATCTTCCGCCTCTTAGCCTGCTCTTGCTCCTGCAGCACTTTCGCCGTAAGGGACGCAGTCGAAGAGTTGTTGATGCCATTCGAAGACTTCTCCTCAGCCTTTCCGTTCGTTGCACTCTTCTTACTTGTCCCGTTAGTCTCCTCCCCATTCTCATCCTTCTTCTTGCGTTTCTTGCCTCCAGCTGCCTTCTTCAGCGAATGCGAGAGACCTTTCTCTTGCAGCGTCTTCACACGCAGAGAGAGTCTAGCGATGTCTGTCTCCGTTGTCGGCAGGATCGGAATGATGTCGTTCGAAGCATACTCGGTGTCACATGTTAAGCACTTCTCGCCAGAGACTTCCTTGATTGCGCTGCCGGAGAAGGCATGACCGCAAGGCACAATGTAGGCTGCTTTGGAGCCTGGTCCGAGCCTGTCGCCAGTCACTGGACACTTCCAGACTTCGCGCTTCGCTGTGCCGTTCGCCTTCTCTGTTGCCTCCCTGTCGACCTCGAATTTGACCTCTACGATATCCTTCAGGCTCTTGATTGCGCCTTGTGCGATAGCATCGGCGTCCTCCTTTCGCGCGCCCTCCACCAAGTACTCCAGGATGGTCGACTTGTTGTAAAGCTTCCCTGAGGAATCCGAGACTACGGGTTGCGCGAGCGGTTCTCGCGATACGGGATCTGTGGTCCAGTAGTATTCCTGCTGCTCGTGCTGCGACTCTTTGATCTCGGAGGTGGTCGGATTGCGCGCTGCCTCCTTCACCAGCTCCCGCCGCGTTGGTATACTGCCACCATCGTTGCCCATGGCGGCGGTATGAGAGACTTTGCGGAGGATGCTGATAAATTGAAGCAGTAGCACATGCGCTCCATTGTGAGAGTGACATTGCTTAGTCATGTACATGCCAAGAATCGTGAAGTGGTGTCATACCACGACCATTGGCCCGACAGCCACCTCGGCCCGTACTCTCCGGTTCTTCCTGACTCTGTCTTACCCGCGCCTCAGGAACGAATGTCAGACATGCAAACATGCCGTCAGTGACTTGCGCAACGTTTCCCGAGGCTAACACGGAGACCGGGCATCCCTGAAGCATGGAGTGAGCTGGAGCTTCGTAGTTCTATTATCTGCGCATCCATTCACTTCACCTGGCCAAGAAACAGCCCGCGAAAGCTTCCTGCCCTTTTCGGAAAGACGACACATGTCACTGCGGCCGAGATCAGACTCTGTCCTGGAAAGGCGCCTTGCCAGGAACCTCGTCATGGCTGACATAGACCGGCCCAGCGTGTCCAAGAAACGTCGGCTTTCGAGCACTGGGGACATGCAACAGGCCATTGCTCAGCCTGGCTCGATCAAGATCAATGTCACTGGAGCTTATATCATAGATCACGAGGATGAAGAGAGCTCGCCGCCGGATCGTTCTCCCACCAGCGACCATGTTCCGGACGAGGACCACCCTTACCAACATCATAAGCGAGACATCAGGCTTCCCAATCATACGGCGGTGATAAGTCATGTTGCGGCTGACATTGGAGGGTCTCTGGCCAAGATCGTCTACTTCACTCGCGAGAATGAAAATGCAGAGTCCGGTGGCAGGCTGAGCTTCCTCTCCTTCGAGACGGAGAAGATTGAAGACTGTATCGAATACCTTCGATCGTTGCAAGTCAAGCACCAGCAAGCAAACGGTATGGACAGAGCGACTAAGCTCAGCATCATGGCCACTGGAGGAGGCGCCTTCAAATTTTACGACCGCATTCGGGACCGGCTGGGAGTGGCAGTCGAGCGAGAGGATGAGATGGAGTGCCTCATCAAAGGTCTTGATTTCTTCATCACGCAGATCCCGAACGAAGTGTTTACGTTTGATGACACAAACATGGAAAGCCCGATGGCATTCCAAGACCCGAAAGATGATTCCTACCCCTACTTGCTGGTCAATATTGGCAGCGGCGTCTCGATGATCAAAGTTTCCGGGCCTTCCGAATACCAACGAGTGGGCGGTACTTCTCTTGGAGGCGGCACATTATGGGGCCTTCTTTCCCTTTTGACTGGAGCACGAAACTTTGACGACATGTTGGATATGGCAGACAAAGGCGACAACAGCGCAGTGGACTTGTTGGTGGGAGACATTTATGGCGAAGGAATGGGTTATGAGAAGATTGGTCTGAGTGAGCGGACTATCGCCAGCAGTTTTGGCAAAGTACTCAAAAGAAAGCGAGAAGCCGAAAGGCTAGCCGAGGATGGTAATGGATGCAGTAATGATGGACTCACACGGTCGAAATTCGCCTCGCAGAGTATCGATCTTGACGAGAGTGCAGGAAGCGGTCTGGTCGGAGACGGACGGATGTTCAAGCCCGAAGACATTTCGCGTAGCTTGCTCTACGCTATCAGGTGAGCAGCACATTCCCACGGAGCTCGAATGGTACTGACTTTTTACAGTAACAATATCGGACAGATTGCCTTCTTGCAGTCCGAGCGGCATGACCTCAAGCGGATATACTTCGGAGGTTCCTTCATCAGAGGACATCAGCAGACCATCCACACATTGTCTTTTGCCATCAAGTTCTGGAGCAAGGGGACAAAGCAAGCCTTCTTTTTGCGACATGAAGGTTACCTTGGCGCCGTTGGGGCTTTCGTCAAGCGCAAGCCGGCAGATTGGGGCCGGAGCAGAGGTAGAAGCGTCGAACCAAATGATTAAAGCAACAACTTGTCAGCAAGCACCGTCATCCCCCTGCTATCTAGGGGACAGGATTACCCAAGAAGAAGGCTCTACCAGTTGCAAGTCGTCTTGAACCAGGGTCAGCTAGAAGGAACCTGGTTGCTACCTGTCAAAGTTCATCAAAGTAAATTGAGGGTCAGAGCGCACTCTGGGGCGGGGTCATTATTCCCTCTCCCCTTCCCCTGCGCCCCCCAGATCACCCTCCTCCTCTCACCTACATCGCGTTCACGCCGTTCTACCTCTGCCAGTGTTCAGCGTCCTCAATTGTCAACATGCCGACAGAGATCGCTAGTATCAAAGACTTGCTCTCTGAGCTTGGTCTGCGTGCTCCTTTCACCCAAAAGAAAGCCGATTGGCAACTCAGACCAGTCGTCGCAGACATCTACAACAACGATATGCAGGAGCTTTGCCGATTGCACTCCACCAAAAGTAACGACGCCATCGCATCGTGCCCAGACATCAGAGGCGCAGCCTTCCGCATCTTTCGCAGGTGCGGCCCTGACATCTGGAGCGGCAATCGAGAGCGACCGTGGCTGTTCAGCCCCGGCCAAGGCTCCGCTGAGGTACCATACGCGCGAGATCTTTACTATGACGACGTCGACCATCAGAAGTTGTAAGTGACCTCTAACACCGCTAAAAGTGATCTCAAGGGCGTCACGCTTGCGATCAGAATGATCACGTGCTCTTCGTTGTGTACTAACCGCCCCAGTCTCAAGGAGAAGTTCTACGCGCTCGTTGTTGCCAAAATCCAACGACATCGCAAGAAGTATGGAAGGGCCTCAACGGCTGTCCGCGATAGCTCATCAGATCCAAGCTGGACGCCAGCGCCTCCCATTAGCAGGCCCAACTCTCTACCTCATTCGCCCGACGCAAAGTGCTTCACTGCTACTCCCGCCGATCATATGAACGCCGCTCTACTGGAGAAGCACGGCGTCTGGCTTGGCGACTACGACGAAGAGAAGCAAGCAGTTAATGGCTTAGCGTTCGATGAGGTCACCAAAAACTATTTCGAAAGTACTTCGGGCGGCCAAGAATGCTCCAAAGCCGAGCCATACGCTTTCGACGAGAAGAAGGCCGCCTATAAGGATGTACAATGCGCTGCTTGCAGGATGAACGACGGACTTGATTCTGCGAGGCTCAAGATTCAGTGCGTCACCTTTGACTGGGAAGAGAAGGAGACAGATACCCAGATGGTGAAGAATGTGAGTTCTCGCCCCCCCTTCAGCTGACGAGCCATCCTCCGTGCTAACGGCGTTCAGATCTGGCTGTTCCAGTGCAACTTGCGAGGCAGAGATGTCTTTGCGATTCTCAAGGAGCTACCCGAACGGGATTGGAAACGCCTGGGTTCCGACACCCCTCTCTGGTCGTTCTGGAAGCTGAATGGAGGCTACACAACTAACTGGTGCCTCGCAGCACCGAACGATGAGGCAACTGCGCCGATCCTACAGAGCGATATCGTACAGTATGGTCCAGTTAAGGGCAAGCGCAAAAGGGAGGATGCACCGGTAATTGCTGGGCCCTCGCCGGCCAAAAGAACGAGACTCCAGCAGGCTGCTGGTGACCACGAGACTCAATCGGCCTTTACGGCCATCAATGGGAGCTCAAACAGTCAGAGTCCGCCGAGGGTTGATCACCAACCTCCTCGCCCCGAGGGGAGTGCGAGCAACGCAGGCCGCAACACTCGTCAGAGACAGCCTTCATACGACAGCTATTACGAGATGACTCCCGGGCCGTCGTTCCCACAGAATCTGTACAATACCAACGAGCGCACCTCCGAGACTCCAGATGCCACCCCAGCACGAGGCGGATTTCGCGTCTTCGAAAAGCCAGCGAACGGAGATGCTCGTCCTAGCCATCGACCCGGTCGAAGGCATCAGGCTGAGGCAGCAGACGATCAAGAGCAGGATCACGCAGTTGAAAATCGCTCACAGCCCCGACTGGAGCCAAGATCTGTTTTCGCTCCTGCTTTGGCAATCGACAACCATGCTGCCAGTCCCGAACTCGGGTCATTCAGAGCTAGTGAGCCGGCAGAGAACGCCAGCGCCAATGCCAATGTGCACACAGTCGAGAAGAACAATCTACGGGCTCCGCCCGCCACAGCAGGCAGCATGGAGCCACCAAACTTCACCGTTCGCTTCCGTGTCTGGCTCACTGTTCCCAATGAAGCCGGTCGCAACATCGTTATACTGGACGACTCGATGACCGTACAGGACGCATGGGTCCGAATCGATCAGAAGCTTCGTCGCAAGCTCAAGGATCGATCATTGCTGGCTATCACTATGCGCTTCCCCCAGTCAGACGAGGAGCCTATTGACCTCGAGGTTGGCGATGAGGACGCCTGGGAGACCGTTGTGGAGATGGTGAAGGGAACCGAGAAGGCAGAAATTCTTGGGGAAGTAGTGTTTTAGTAAGACTCGAAAGAGAGAAGTAAAGAACTTGGAGGAGAAGAGGATTAGAGAAGAGTAGTACTTGTTCGTACTTTATGAGCTTTTGGAACATGGTTTCCATCGCAGTCTCATTTCCCGTGCTGCCAATGTCGCGATTGGCGCTTCTAGAAGAGCTCGAACGCCATGAGAGCGAAATGTCTTGGCACAATCTCACATCACTCCACGCAGCAAGCTTAGGCACCAAGGAGTAATATTTATCAATGTTAGGTAGTGTTGTGACTGGACTTCCAGTCTCCGGCTCACTCTCACTCTCTATGCCGCTCGCGTCTCAATCGGCGCTTTTGGGTACATTCAGCTTCCTCGAGAGCGATAAGTCTTGGCACACCCTTCCCTCCCCTCCCCTCCCCTCCCCTCCCCTCCCCTTTACTCAGCCCCCATCTCAACCTCAACAACAAGCTCCCTAATCTCCTCATCCCCCTTCATCTTCAGTTTCCGCATCATCTGCTTCAGGCCTCCCTTTCCACGTCGATGGTCTCTTGGAATCCAGCAGTCGAGCCCCCGCCCTCCCTCAACGCTTGGACCATCTCTGACTTCCTTGACCTTCACGGCCACGATCTCGCCTTCTAGGTCGACCGGCTTCTCGGCGTCGATGAGCTGGAAGAAACGCTCGACTGTGTGGCATTCTTCTATCGTGAGATAGCGAGGAGCATTGGAAGGCGTACTGAACTCAAGACGAATTTCGACGTGGTCGAAAGGATCGGTATCGCTGTCAAGGGGCTCGGTGTCGGGCTCCGTCCCATCTTTCACCGAGACGGTGAGAGAGCATTTTGAAGCAGGGGTTGAATAAGGGATGCTGGGTTTGGGTTCTGGGGTGAGGGTTGGTGGGGGCATACTTGGCGTGGCTTCTGTGGTGGGGGTTGGAGGAGGGAGGCTTGCGGGCGGGCCTGCACTGTGAGAGGCATAGGTCGGACTAGCGGAGCCTTGTGATGCGCGTGGTACCTTATCTATCAGAGCATGAGCTACATTTGGTGGCGGCAATGATGAGGAAGGCTCTGGAGCTGCTGGCGTCTGCATGTCTCTAGGGACCCCATACGACGTGAGCTCCGGGGGCTTCGAAGTAGGTGTAGCCTGGCGTGAAGAAGCAACTAGAGCCTCGTCATTTGGAGTGAGTCTGCTTTGTACTGGATACAGTTGATGATCCGGGTGGCTGGACCCAGGACCATCTCGATCCGGTACGTGCTCAGACAACGCAGCCTGAGCAAGGGTCTTCGCTAATGATCGGCTTGGCGTGGTAGATGCTATATCAGGAGCAGGAGCGGAGCCATTTGCACTTCCGTCGAGAGGGTTATCTGTTCATGGATCGTGGAAACCTTCGCCGCTTGAGAGTGCATCCAGAAGGTCTTCTCTATCCTGGTGAAGTTGCTGTTCCTCGCTCTGAATTTTCTGCTTGATGTTGGCAATGACTTGCGCTGAGGTCTCGACGGGGCCGCTTTGCAGGTCCCTCGCGATCTTGTGGATGCTGTTGAACCAGAAAAATCTTCAATGTCACGCACTGGACGTTTGCCCTTGCCGGTGTACGTAGGTTTTGATCGCCATTGTCGGTCCTCGTCTTGAGTCGATGGTGCAACAAGGCCGCTTGCTGGCGGGAACATGGGTGTGGAAGACGTCGCGGACGAGTCGTCAGCAGGAGCTTTGTTTGACGTCTCCGAGTCCGCTGTGCGTTGCGATTTGTCTGCCAGTTCCAAAGTCGTCACCGGCAGTATCACGACGCGCGAGTCGTTTTGTAACGATTGCTCCGGTGAGCTCTCACTTGCAGGATCCATGGCAAGTGAAGTTGAGCTTGGCGACCGCGGCTCATCTGACTTGCGCGAGACGGAGGCATCGAGATCTCTGTCAGAGTCCTGGGGTTCTTCATCACCTTCGCTACTATCGACAAGACCAGAATGAGCTCTAGCGTTTGATGCGTTCCTCGTGCCAGTACAAAAGCCCGAGCTCAAGTTTCCAAGTCTTCTCAGACGTGGTCGAGCGCGAGGCTGACGAGCAATGTCGATGTCCTCTGAATCCGACTCGGATTGGTGCCGAGTTGTCGAATATCAGATACACCACCGACCGCTTCAAGGGTTATGCGTTGTCGATGGAAGCATGCTATACAGCAACCCGACTCTTTCGTCAAGTAGAGGCCAGCCTTCCAGAGGGCCGTCTGCAAGCGGGGAGAGAGATCAAGACGCTGATCGTATCTCGTGGGGGCTCGAGAGCAATCACGCTGCTGGAGGAGGGAAATAGCGACACTCATCTTGAGGTCGTCAAGACACTGGTGACGGATACAGTTCGCAAGGTGAATGGGTCGGTCGTGTGGTGTTAACGCCGACCGCCAAGACATAGCTCCGTAATGCGGGATGAGCTGAGGTGCGGCTACAGGAAACCTTGTTGCTGGCCGAGTGCTACACCTCGATCCTTCGCTGTACGATTCAGTCTGGAAGGCCTAATAAGTCGTCCAGATGGAACTTACATCATTTCCTCCTCCCTTCCAGATCCTCATGAAAACCCAAGCCACAGTCCCAGACAAGCCGTGGAACTACACCATCCTTGGCCCCCCAGTCCAAGTCAAGGACAATTCCGACAGTCCAAAACACACCACCTCTGACCAACTCTTATCCAAGTTCCGAGAGAGCACTTTAAGTCGCGAGGCTCGGGTAGAGTCATGGCTAGAAAACATGTCCCTCCTCGTAATGGAGCACCATCTTGGCTCCACCTCAAACGACCTCCTTGACGAAGCCTCATTCGCCTTTCTCCGAAGACACCTATCGCCCGACTTTCAGTGGTCCACAGGCTGCCACAACTGCATAGATCCGGCGAATGACCTGGAAGCACATCTGAGGAATATCCAGGAGTTTAAGAGGAGAAATCCGAATTTGAGGTTGGTGGCGTTCAATTTCAGCACGAATTTGAATGACTTTGAGGGGCGTGCTGTTGTCTCTTGTTCGACTCGGGGAACTGGTGGCGGGAGTGCGGCGTCTCATCGAGAGAATTCTGATCGTCTGTATTGGAGGCGAGATGCTGATGACACGCGGTGGCAGTGCTATAAGCACACATCGATGCGTGGAGGTCCGACGATTTCGCCTTGAATCCCGTGGCGACAGTCCAGATCTTTTTGATAGTCAATCCAGAATCGCATTCAAAAAGGCAAATGACCCGGCCCCCTCAAACTATTCAACTCATACCCCATCCAATTCCCATCCTTTTGCCTCTTCCAATGCACCTTGTTAATACTCTCCCTCACCTTATCACTCTCAAACAACCCCCCAACCTTCGTACTCGTAAACACAATCGCCCTCCCCATCCTCTCATCCAAATTACAAGTCATATTATAAACTTCAATATGATAATCCGGGTTCTGTTCAAGAAACTTCCTAAAGTTAACAACATGTTCTTCGAGACTGGAGGCGATAAGGTTGTTCTCGGGGAACCCGGCGGACACGCGAAAATTGGGCGTGCAGAAGGAGCGGATGACTTTTTCGTAGTAAGGGTGGGGCATCCAGTTGGGGAGTTCGAGGATCCTTTTCGTCATGGTTTGGAGGTATTCTACGAGAGGCGTTTTGGTAACATCGAGGAAGAAAGGCTCATCGGACTGCACATCTTCTCCAAGTCTATCGGATACCCAGGAAGGCAGCCAAATGCCAGCGCCAAGGGAGTAAGTTTGAGGTGCGGGAGGCTGAGGCGTAGAACCTATTGAGGACGGTGCTGTTGACACTTCGGTCTTGGAAGATGTTGTGTGGTCCGACTCCCAATCGTCTGAGACCCGCCGAGAGGACATGGCGTTGTGAGGATGGGGCTTCTCCAGATCACAAAATCAGTAATGCGTTCATGAGGCTGCAAGATGAGGGTATGGATTTTACGTCTCCAGCTTGCACTGCGAGATGCCTCTTGAATCTGCGCCTCAACCGCTGACGTGAAGCATGCCAAACCGGGGGGCATACTTCGCTACGGCCCTGGTGACCTCAAGCACCAGAGGATCTCAGCCGCTTGATCGCCCAATAGCTTGATAAAGGTAAGATCTGCACCTTGCGTCTGGATTCGTTCGAGCCGTGCCTTCCGCTGCACCCGCCCACATAACGGTACAAAAGAACAATGGATTTGGTTTTGTTTTTGTTGGATGTAGGGCGTAGCACTAATGCATATACTCATATGGGAAAGGATCTTGTTAGATGGATCAAATGCAGTTTCATTCGCGCCTTGAGATCCATCACTCCATTCTATGCCGCTGAGGATGACGGACAGGCAGATTTCGTTCAGTCTCAAATGACAAGCTTGATGCTGGTGGTACTCTCATATCAGGACGTTATCCTCGATCTCGACCCCCCTCTCCTCCAAAGCTGCTGCCGTGTATCTTGAATCGGCGTGGTAGCTCACGTGAAAGATGGTGTGGCCTTCGCGCCGAGGCTTTGTTTAAATGGGGCGAAACTGCCCGATATCCATATGTGTAACGGAGCTGACCTTTGATCGGTATATGGGTGCTCCATATGGTATGCGCTGCGGCAAACAAGAGAGTCCGGGGTCGTCTTCCTGGCATTCCTGCGTCTCACGATTTCTGTAGCATTCAATGTAGCCCTCCTGATCACCATGACCAGACTCCTTGAGCTTCGCTACAGCTTCGTATGGTTCTGGCAACGGGCCGAGCAGTGCTTCGCCGTGCATGATGCCATCGCAGTAGGCTTCGCCAACAACGTTATGGTGTGGCGCATCGCAGCGTAGGATCGTGGGATTTTTGCAGCCAAGAACGATTGAGATAACATATCATTCGCGCATCGAGGCTGGGCCAAGGCCGATGCCACCATTCCCTCCCTTGCATAGCGAGCGCCCAAACCCAAGTTAAGTCAGTGGTAGCCAAATTCGCTGGAAGTTGGAGGATGTGAAGGTAGACTTGTCAAGCTTAAACAGTTCTCGGAGTAGGCGCTCGCATTCGTCGGACGCTGACAAATCGCCTCTCTTGAGGATGTACGACTCAGAGAATCGTGAGTTCCAGAGCACTTTTGTGAGAGTAGCGGTATGGAGTTTCATGGAAGGTGGATCATCTATGTCGAAGAGCTGGCATAGCTCATCAATAAGCCTTGCAGCCTCCTTGTCCATTCGAGATTCCAGATTGTCATTTTCTCTGCACGTTATGACACGAGTCACCGTACTGATTTCGATGTCGTTCACTCGAAGTTCATGCCCGCGCGACAAGATGGATATTGGTGGAGCATGAAGGGAAGCCGAACCTCGTTGAATGCCATGCTTCAGAAACGGCGACGACCAGTCCGGGACCCACGAGGGCAGATGTGCTATATTAGTTGGGTTGTATCCTCTGGCATGTGACAGGAAGTTGAGCCAAACAGTTGGTGCCAAGAATCTTCTTATGGCTTCAACATAGACGTCTTTGGGAGTCTTGGTGTAGTCAGCGAATGGCTGAGTGTCGTGCAAGTGACTTCTTCGCTCCAAGTGAAACACGTGAGCCGCGTACACTCGGTCTCGTGGATCGGTGCACTCACAATCGCGCATAGCGTGCAAGTGGGAGAGGTAATCGGTCCTGGCCGCTCTTGTGAGGTTCCAGTAAGTGCTCCAAATGCGGTCTGAGCTCCTGATGTGATGGCATGGTCCTGGTAGATAAATATAGCACGGCGTTTCCAAAATCTTGCCATCGCAGCTCTTGATTGCCACATTTCAAAAGGCTCGAACGATTTAGTCGAATCTGCTGCTGAATCCACGCCCGTCGAAACCATGGACGAGAGAAGAGGTCTACCGTGGCCTGCAGATGATGAAGTTTGTTTCACCAGAAGTTTCCGGCGAATTAGAGCCATTGCCTTTCCAAATGATGGCAATAAGGGTCCCCGCCAGCTTGCTGTTCTCGGACTCTGGTCCTATCCAGGCGGTGACCTTGTGCGCTGACCTGTAGACACGATGCATCAAACCGACTTGGTGGTTCCACTCCTTGAGGTCAGCCTGATTGATGCAGACCGCGGCGATCCAGAGTGCCTGGGTTGAGTCCATATGGCGGAGGGAATGTAGAGCTTCGTGGCAGTCACTTGTAACACTGAGCAACGCGCAGAAAACGTATACGGCCTCATTTTTCTTGCAAGGAAACAACGACTTCCTCACGATCTCGATATTGCGGCGTTCTTGAGTATTGCCCCAGGTATACGAGATAGCTCCCTAAATACCAGAGTAACTCGTACCAGTACCTAGGTCATGAGGCATTGACGAAGTATCCAGGAAAATGCGGAATGGATCTGCCTCGTTTCCGGGCATAGGTGGGCGATTTGAATCTGCAACTTCGTGTCGTCGAGAGACTGGTATATGCAGTTTGGCCTAAGGTATCGCCGCATCTTGTTTTGTTTTACGAACAGAGCAGTCCGGCCAAACAAGGCAAGTTATGCGACAGAAAGGAAATTCATTGCGTCCTCTCATGGTGCATTTTGCTCTCAGAAAGCTGCATCGGTGAGCTTGCGGGTCCTAAGCATTGGTCAGGAAGCAGGCCACCCCATTAACAACCTTACCGGGGGCGGCGTAAGCTAAGCGAACAAAAGATATCTTGATGGGGAGGGGCTTCACTCAGTTCTTTTCATACCGGTGCATGATTCTACGTAGCCTCATCGGCCATGCCCTCATCCATACCCATGTCCATGCTCATCGAGACACATGTCATCCGTCAAACCGTATCAGCGATGTCAATTCCCTTAGAAAACAAACGCCAACATGCATGACATCGCGCATTACCTTACTGCGCTCTGATCGCATTGCCCAAAGCACCACCCGTGAAACCAGAGCCACCACCTCTCCTAGGAGCGCCTGCTCCGCCTCGGCCTCCACGGGCACCTCCGCGACCGCCACGACCACCGCGTTGAGCACCTTGTCGGTCGAAGGCATTCGCAGTGCCTTGTGTTCTCTGTTCGAGTACTCTCTCGTTCGATTCGACGAGGTTCTGGGCTTTGTCGGAGAGGGTGAGAGCCAAGCTCTGGAGTCTGCTGAGCTCGACACCCTTGCGGAAGATGATTGCGCTGTTGACTTGATCAAGTGCAGCTGCGAGGTCTTCGTGGTGGATCATCTTGGACACGATAGCAGCAACCTTGCGTGCCTCAAGATCGAACATGCCGGCCAGGGTCTCGATGGACAGCGTGTCATAGAATGGCGCGTAGGTGAAGAGGTAAGTCCGGAGACCCTCCTCCTGGATTTGGACCTCGAGCATCTTCTTGATCTCCTCGCTCCCAGGCAGAAGATCCCAGATCTTGATGGTGGTGATGAATTCCGCGGCCTTCTTCCACTCACCGGCAGCAAGCGCCTTCGATGCCTGCATGACGTGGTCGCGAGTGTTCTCTGGAGGACCGGTAAAGATTTGGCGCTCGTGGTATTCGAGCATGCGGCGGTACGATTTGGAGATGACTCGCTTCTTGAGATCAGGCGAGCTTCCGGATTGTGCAAGTGTGGGGATTTCAAGAAGCATAGAACAGGTCAGGTACACGCACTCGAGCAGTTCCAAGTTGATATGCATGTGGAATGGGAGCTGTCGTTGTCTCTCTAGACGCTCTTGTTCTGGTGTAATCTGGGAGTAGCGCTGCATCTGCAGACCTTGAGCGAGCAGCTCCTTTTGTCTCTGGCTGCCGCAGATATCCTGCAAGGCGGTCTGACATTCGTAGACGAGCCCAGCACGAAAAGCGCACAGCCCGACTTGTGTGAGTGTCCGGTTGTAGAGAATCTGGGTGTTGACATCGAAGCTGCCAATGGTCTCCTGCAAGTGAGACATAAGCATCATATCTCTGGCCCGGTAGTAGTGGTCGTGCAGGGCAAGATAGTAGATCTGGCAGAGCATAGCCCGACCCTTGATGATACCCTCCGCATTCTTGAAAAGGTAACCTGCAAGAGTCTCAACCAGAATAGTGATCTCGCTGGATTGGGCGCGTGGGGTGATGGTAGATTCGAGCTTCTCGGAGACGTCCTTCCACGAGTTGTTCTCCAAGATGCTGACGACTTGCGAAGGTTTGAAGTACACGTGCTCCAGACGGCGCATGACAACACGGTTGACTGTGTCTTGAGAAGCGTCCAGCTTTGGCTCGGCCTTTAGTCGCTCAGCGTAGATTTGGGCGCGGACAATGTTAGTGTACAGCATTCCCTCGTCGATGAGTCGCTCGACATATTCGGATGTGTGCGGGTCGACGTGCTGCAAGACTCGGGTGAGCTCGTCGTCGAGGCGCTCGACAAAAGAGATCACGCTGCCTGGGATCTTGAAGAGTTGGTTGGGGTCGATTGTGGGCTGCTTCTCGTCGTCCTCCCACTCTTCGGCGTTCTCGACAACCACGATATTGCGGCTGGCTTCGAGAATACCGAGCAGACGGCCAATCTCCTGTGCAGCCAGCTTCCACTGCTCCTGAGCCATCTGCGAGCCAGTTCCAGAAGTCAAGTCGAAACGGGTGGCAATAAGCGTCAGGAGCACACGAATGCGCTGGTAGTCGCTCTGAGAGACATCGAAAAGCTTCTCCATGATGCGGATCTGCTCCAGCCTGTCGGTGTTCTTTCGACCTCGAGACTCAACAATAGAACGCAGGTGCTTGAGAATGCTCTCTGGTGTGTACACCATCGCCTTTCCGCCGGCGCCGACCATGGTGAAGCCATCATCACCTGCCTCGATTTGGTCCTCGTTTGTCAAAAGAGCGGCCTTTGGCTTCTTAGTCTTAGGCGCCGGGGTATCCTTTACGACATCCTCTTTCATAAACGCTTCTGGATCTTTCCGGTATTCCTCCAACTCGGTAGCGTAGTCCTTGTTGCTCTTTCGGACCTTTTGCCTCAACGCGTTCAGGGACTTTTGGACGATTGGGTTCATCTTCTTCGGTGTGACCTTCTGTTTCTCAAAGGCCTCCTGTACCTGTGTCTCGAGCTCTGCGATTGTCTTCACGTACATCTTGGGCGCCTTGCCGTCAAGGTCACGGATCAGAGTTGGCAGCTGTCGGTTCATCTTGTCGAAGTTCTCGTTGATCGTGTTCCAGTCGCTGATCTTCTCGGCATTCTCAATCAATCGGATGGTACCCTCCAGCTCATCGAAGCGCTTGTCCTTCGCAGACTTGACGATGGTGACTTTGTCTTCATCGCTCTCTTCGGACTCGTCTGATGCCTCGCGCAAGAAACGGCTGGCACCGGTCTTGCCACCCTCCTCATCGCTGCTAGAATCATCATCGCTGTCCTGCTCCTCCTCGCTCTCCTCTTCAGAATCCTCTTGCTTTTCAGCCTCCTCTCCAGAGTACAGCTCCTCCTCGTCGGAGCTAGATTCGCTCGAGCTGTCGTCGCCGTGGAAGAATCGGGAGCCCATGATGCGCGGTGATTATCGACGCGATCAAACTCGAGTCGGGCGGCTCGTGCCTTAAGTAGTCCTGGTCTGCCCGTATGTGTAAGGTCGGTGTTGAGTCACAAGGCGGGCGCGAGGTTGAGAACAAAGTGAAGCTTGTCGTCGCGGCCGCACATTCCACCCTGGAATTTGCGATGGTCGTTGGTCTTGGCATGTGGGGCAATTCAGCCTCAGGCACATAATAGGCCACGGCTCAGGTGCACACAAAACCACTCAAATGCGAAGACGTGAATGACTCGAAAGGTGATTGTTCACGTATAGTAGGTCTAGAATAATCATGCTATTGATCCGCCTGCAACCGTCATTGAACTTGACTCCATCAACCTCTCAGTCTTTGACTCACGAATCATCCACACCCTCTTCGCCGCCACCTCGTCGTACGGCTCAGTCCACCCAAAATGTCTCATATCCGCCTTGATCGTCTTCGCTTCCCTGAAGCCGAACTTCTTGTACAGTGCTAAACCTGTCGGCGTCGATTCCAAGCCGAGCAACACTCCTCGTTTGTCTGCTTCATTGACTGACCAAGCTAGCAGCTTGGAACCGATGCCTTTGCCTTGTACAGCCGGATCTACTGTCAAGATATCCACCACTGCATGATTTGGTCAGCAACGGGCTTCAATTCATAGTAAGACTTGGCAGTGCACACCAATGTGAGGCTTGTCACCGAAGGAGTCTTTCTTCAAGTAATGGCTGTTGATGGTGTAGTACCGTCGCAAGGTCCAATTGCCACGCTTCGGCCAATCTGCTGGTGGTGGATCACCCGGGCTGATCGGCTGCTTCTGAGCATTCTTCACAGGATCGAGTGCGAAAGTGACCTCGCTCATTCCAACGACCTTGCCGGTCTTGTCGTCAATCGCCTTCAAGATGTGGCTATTCGAATCGCTGAATCCCTCGCGCATCCTCGCTTCATAGTAGGCGTACAAGTCGTCTGTGTAGCCATTGGGCCATTGCATCGGTATTCGAGGATGCGACTTGAAAGCGTCGAGTTCCAGGCGCACCAGCGTTGGAACGTCGGCTTCTACCGCTGGTAGGATCGTGATGCCCATTGTCGGAGCGGGTACAGCGGCTCACAAAACGATGCCAAGCAGCAATGCTTGGAGGCTCTTATACAAAAGATGCATCAGCCATTGGGTCGAAAACCTTTGACTCATGTGCAACGTCAAGGGATGCAATGTGTTGCACCTTCCCAAACGAGACGCCGACCAAAATCAGAACGGTCGTTGATGCTTAGTCAGTGCGTGCCCTTCAAACATCTCCACTGCAATGCCGATATCCGCGGTGACTGAAGTCGAGCACAATGCTTGTGTCCTTTGCGTTCAAAGTGAAGTCAATGGAGTCTCAAGATGGCTCGTTTGCAATCTGATCTTCGCGTGATCCATCCTCCCCCCCTGATAGAGCTTCACTTTCCGCGTGCGTATGAACCTCAGGCAACTCGGCTCGAAGATCTTCCATGCCCGTTCCCGACAAGGACTCGCCGATCTGTTGAATTATGCTGCCTTCAATGTACGGCAGCTCGGCAAGTCGACGTACGGACCACGCTACCATATCGCGAAGCGTGGGCTCGGTAATCTCGTGTTGCAATCGTGGCTGTTCTTGACTACGTGTTGTGGGGCGAAAGTCTAACGGCGCCTCTCCTCCCCGCTCTTTAACTTCTTGAAGTGCTTTGCGTAATATGATCAGGATGGTGAACGTATTGGGCACGAATGCACCATATGCGACTCGCTCATTTTCCTCAGGCATTCCCGGGTGGCGGATTATTATTCGCTGGCGATCGGTCTTCTGCAGGACGCTTGACTGATATTCCTGCCTTGAAACCTTCTCGGACAGGTCGATGACTCGGAAAGAGTCGAGGTGCGCATTGCGTACCGTCTGAGGCCACACAACATCGAGTAGACGACGACCGGCGGCGCTTCCGTAGGTACCGACTACTCCTCTCAAGATAAGATTGAAAGATCGTGATGATATCCTGAAGTCGTGATGGCGACGAACGAGATGCAGCTCTTTGCAGAAAGCAGCCCAGTCGGCATTGACGGCAGACAGTACAGTGAGAATCGTTTGAACGCGAACGACTCTACTTTCGGAGGTTCTTTGGCCTCTGCTTGTGCCCTCGTACCGCAGCTGAACCATGTCAGAGAACAGGTTTTGTGCAGCCTCTAGGGATGCCGATTTGCGAGCTTCCCCAACGGAGGCCAATCGAAGCATCTGTCGAACGACATTTGCAAGATTCTCGGGCGCCCACTCGCTGCGATTGCTAGCCAAATGCTCCAGAACTGGGGTTGCGGCGTCGAACCGTTCTCGGCTCACCTGACTATCGAAAACAGCCCTCAGCGAGTTTCCTGAGAGTCGCACGTCCTCAAATTTCGAGAGAAGCTCCTTGCTGTTGCTCTCGGCTGCGAAGCGTATGACGGCTGGCTGAATGTGAGGGTTGCGATATAGTCTCTCGGGTATGATGGGATCATCAATGTCTTTCTTAAGAAGCAGCCACCGACCAAAATCGAACGCCTTGGCATCCGTAACTAAGTCCAGGAACGGTCCTAAAACTGTCGGAGGTATCCGTACATCGAAAGCTGGATAGTCGATACCGGTGTCGTTGCTGGTGAAGAGATCTCGCTTCGCCAAAGTGGAAAAGAGGGACTTGCCGTCGGCGCTGCGCCGATTATAGAATGCTGCGACGGAGTTACTCTTGTCCATGTCTGCACGTTTGACGATGAGCTCAAACACTTCTAGTGCGCCCTCGAAACTGCCAGCAACGACCTGGCCATAAAGAGCTCTGTGCAAAAGCCCTTGCATAGCCATGCCACCATCAAGCACATAATTGGGAAGTTCCCTGGTGTTGTCGTCGGCTAAGCTCTGCCCAAATCCAGATGACAAAGAGACCATACGACGAAGTAGACCACTATCGTTCTCCGTGCTCACGGCTTGGGAGTCAAGCAGACGTAGGATCAAAGCGTCCCATGTGCCAAAGCTCAGACTTTGCCGATTCAAGAATAGAAACATTTTGAGTCTGTGCATCGTGCGGACCAGTTTCTGGATGGAGACGCCAGCGCTGCCGACCCCAACGCTCACCGTGCACGCAAGCGCATCGATGTACGCATTGACGACCTCGCCGCTGACTGTCATTTGCACAGACTCTTGGGGACCTTCTGGCTCGTCCATTGTGGATGCTTGCCTAGTCTTGAAGATGTATTCCCAAGATTTCCAGTCCCTCGGCTCTGAGCCGTAATTCGAGGGTAGTCCTTTCTCGTACTGCTTCCACGAAAGAGGTCGCCAAGCCTGCTTTCCCTTGCCGGTCCGTTCGAGTGAGGTCAAGATCTCACTTCCTTCGTAGATCCAGCCTCCGTGTAGACAGGACCAAAGAATCAACTCCAACCAGACTTCAGGCTTCAATCCAGCAACGTGAACACGGTAGACAGTCCCAGGTATCTCAGGCCGGAAAGCACCGTGGTCTTCGCCAAGTGCTCTTGCCTCGTCTACAATCAGCTTCTCGTGGGCTCGCCATGCTGCATCTGACAGGGAAGTCATAATTCGAGAGGAAAGGAAGGGTAGTAGAGGTGGTTGCCGAACAGCGGTCTTATCTGAATGCCCTTCGGTCTGGTAAATCGCCATCGGCATGACCTCCCTGTGATGGAGATACGCGATAATCTCCAATACTTCGGCCTGAATCTCCCCGTTGCCTTCCGCACAGCTTCGGGTCATGTTGCCGAGTGTGCGCCATATCTGGCCAAGTGCAGTATGTCCCGAGACTCTCTGAGGTGTCTCTTGGGAAGTAAGAAGCTCATCGAGACTGCGACTTTCGATTCGTCCAGGACGCAGAACATTGTCCTCCAGACTCAATTCGATTGGGTTAACCGTGATTTCACTAAATGTCGGGGAAGTCCGCCACAGGCCCCCAACTTTGGCCAGCTTGTCCTCCTGAGCACGGACTGGGTGGAACTTGTCGACGAGTTTCTTGATCAGCCAGACGACTGCGCTCCAGCGGTTTTGTTTGGAACCGAGGTGAGATAACAAGTCGAAACGAGGATGTCTCTCATCGGAAGGGCTTTGCGCAGCTAGCAAGACTTCCGCAACGTCTGTAGCCCCGAGAGTCGAAGCAGGGGGGTCAACTTTCGGATCACGAAGATGTGGGGGCAGGCCCTAGAAGCGCACACACTGGATGTCAGTGAATGCTTTTGAGCGAATATAGTCATTGGCGCTGGTTTTGACTTACACCCTCGAGCAAAGCGAGCCAGGCCTTGATGTTCCTCCCTCGAACGTCGATCCGATCGAGTATAGAAGATTGCGATGTCTCTGTTAAAGGCGTGGGCTTATCTTTCCAGGATGTATGCTCTTGAACGTGTCTTTCAGGGAGGGACTGAAAGCATCGAATTTGGACCTTGACGCTTCTCGCCGGCCGGACATATCGCCGCACGTTTGGCCTTCTCCATGCAAGCGATGGCACTGCACGGGTGGTGCATCTTTTCATTGGCGCTGTATCATTGTTGATGGACTGTGAAGTGAGAGGAGAAGGAGAGGTGTGGAAGGTGTTAAAGGTTTGACTGAGGCAAAAGTCGTGACGTCGCGTCTGCCAAGCTTCCCGTCTTCTGCCTGCTCGACGCGCTCCACGTCTCAGCTTCAGCCAACATCACCAACTTCAAGCTTCCGACATCACACGAACAATAATTTTTTTGCATTGAGCCATATTTCCTTCAGACTTCACGCAAGCCTGCAGCGTCCCTTCTTCTCTATTCACTCGCGTTCTAAGGCGTGGGTTCCGTCAAGCACGCGTTGTAACAACTCGCAAACACCCGCCTCCGGCCAACAATCATGGCGAGTTACCGTGTCGGTACGAGTTCCATACTTCGACATGCCTCGCAGCCAGTCTACTAACTGTATGCAGAGCTTTCGAAGACCAATCGTGCCGGCTGCTCGAATGGAGCCTGTAAGAAAGTGGCTCTCAAGATCGCCAAGGGAGAACTCCGCCAAGGCACTCTCGTGACCATCAACGAGCACTCGTCCTGGAAGTGGCGGCACTGGTAATTAACAACTTGTTCGCCAGGCGCACGTCCAAGGCCAACGATTACTTACAAGTCGCAGGGGATGTGTCACACCAGCGGTCTTGCACAACTGGAAGGACACCTCGGGCGGCGACATGGATCTTATTGACGGCTACGATGAGCTCCCAGATGACGCCAAGGAGAAGGTCCAGCTTGCGTTGGAGCAGGAGCACGTGGATGACGACGAGTTCAACGGTGTAAGTCATTACGTTTTGGGGGTACTCAGATAAGTAATATGATTGACCGGTCTCAGGACGTTGAGATGAACCGCTATAATGAGGCCAAACCAAATCAAGGCATGTACCTTACCAAGGCAGCCAAAAAGAAGAAGGATGCTGAGGTATGTCTGCTGATCTCCATCCACTTTCCGTCTGCAGCTGGCAGCTAACGCACCTCAGGATGATGGGGATGAGGAGAAGAAGCCAGCCGAGAAGCGCGGTCGCAAGCAGGCCGATGATGAGGATGAGGAGGACGAGGCCCCAGCTCCCAAGAAGGCGCGCGGCAAGAAGACTAAGGCCGAAGACGACGAAGCTCCGGCGAAGGAGACCAAGAAGACCACTTCCAAGGCCACCAAGAAAGAAGTAGAATCTGACGAGGAGGATGAGAAGCCAGCACCAAAGAAGTCCCGAGCAAAGAAAGCAAAGGCGCCCGCCAAAGCCGAAGTCAGCGACGAAATCGAGGATCCGGTCGACGAAGAGGACGAGCCAAAGCCTGCACCAAAGACGAAAAAAGCCCCTGTCAAGTCAAAAGGATCGAAGGCTGATGGCGACGATGGCCCGGCGCAGCCTCCGAAGCGTAAGGGAAGAGCCAAGTAGGCAGCGGCCGAAGACGAGTGATCTTGATCTTTGCCTTGCAACATCCTTCATACCCAGTCTGGGGCGGGATGTCAACTGGTCCGCGGTTGCGCGTTCGCCAGCAGCGCGACAAAAGTATACCTTGCGGCCACTGCGCTTCAGTGTCTCCATCGCTTAAAGTGATTTGCTCACCGGCCAGCGATTTGCTACATGTTCTTAATTAGCACGATACCCAGCGATCCATCGCTCTGCAACCAAAATGAACTTCAGTTTCTCACGGACGTCCACAAGAACGTTGCCATCAGAAGAATGCAGTCGCAATGAAGAGAGCAGGAGGGAGTCCGGTTGATTTCGAGGAAGGAAAGGCCAGTGGGGAGTGACTTTTCCTGATGTCGTACTGGCCTCATTTGCGGATCAAAGCACGCGTGCCTTGACAGTCATCACGTTACGTCACGGAACATTCGCAAGCCCACGATTGTCGACCGGCAGTGTTCGCATTGACTTTGCGATCTCGAAGATCTCACACGATCGGATCTCGGCCGCTTCCTGTTCCCCGGGTCGCTTCACGTACGATGAAACTCTGTTCCTGCACTAGCCTACTTTCACGCTGTCATTGACGTTGTCTTCTTCACCACGACCTTCTATTTACACAACATCGCATCATCACCTCCAGCAAGAGTCGAAGCGATGGCAGAGACCTTACCCGATGCGACGAAATGTGAGTCGTGACGGCGTCTTCACGACGCGGCTCCGCACGACGGCTCGATGCATTGGCCTCCGATCTGCTCGAGATTGAGCCATGCATCGTCAAGTCGTGTCTGTACGCATGCACATGTGAAGATGTTGAACGAGCTGACATCAGAGTGACCGATGTATCTCGACGATGGACATCGCTTCTGACTACGACGGAGCTGGCCTCTGAAGTGGGGTCGTCGCTGTAAAAGAGGCTGGTTGTCGATCAATGTTGAGTGTATAAGTTCTCACATCTACTCGCTCTATCACATCATCTCACAATAAATATCTGCCCAAATAGCTCAACCACATCAAATCAGCCTCGTCACCACATACCACACCAGTCAAAATGTCCAACTCCGCAGACGACCAGTATGAGGCACAGAACGACCAGCTCGGTGACGCCCCCGACGGCCTCGCCCAAGACAACGACTACACCAGTCGCACGGGCCAAAAGCAAGCCAGCGTGCCCGTTCAATCCGACAATGACGCCGTCGAAGATCCTATCGACCCAGAGACTGCGGACTCAGACGAACAATTAAGTACGCACCGGCCATCCATTGCACCTGTCATGTAGGGGCTGTTTGCTTCTTCAGAGTTACAAGGTTGAGGATACTGCACCCTGTATCGATACGAGGAGTAGTATTGGAGAGCACTGTGCTAACGCGTGCAACAGGGAAGGATGAGAAGGACGCGATCGACAAGTCCAACATTGTTGATGGACGTACGCGAGGTGCTGCGAAGTCGAAGGGTGGATATAGAGAGCCCGGCGATGAGGAGGGGCTTCCGACTGATGATGGGACTAGTAGCAACTAGATATACATCTCGAGTTGACGATCGATGTTACCCTCGAGTGGATTGATCACTATGAATGATGAATATAATTTCTTACCGACATGCCTCCAGATGCCTTAAGTGGTCACTCGTATTCTATCTACTCTTTCAATCTGTCCGGCCTTCAAGATTCATCTTCGAAAAGAATTAGCAAAGACAGTCTGTCGCCAATCTCGTCTCTTATCATTCGAGGCAAAGCTGGTCTAAGGCTGAGTGACTTAGCTCCCAGAATTCTTTGATGTCCAGCTGCAGAGTGAAAACACGCAATTGTACTTACGATAGGATACGATAGGATACGAAACACTTGTCGAAGCAAATTCAATCCAATTGTATGTACGTCAAAAACCATGGATATATATTCATCTCCCCTTCCCCCTTATGCCCAATACACCTTCCAGACTTCTTCACCATCTACAACGCAGCCTTCACCCCTCCCTTCTCCCACCCCCTAACCCTACTCTCCTTCGCCTCCGCAACCCTCCTCCTCGCCTCCTCAAATCCCACACTTGTCATGGTCTTCGGTTCGATGACTCTCTCCTCGCCCTTCTTCGCCGGTATCCATGTGCCTTTAGTTTCCAACGTAGTAGGCCCTTCCGCACACTTCCTACACCAATCCCCCCAACTCCTCACACACCTCTCCGCATTTGGCAAAAACGGCATCAACATTTGAAAACAATGCGGCATAGCCTCATACTGCTCAAAAGTTACAGAAACATTTTGAGAGGCGGCGCGTTGGGCGACAAGAATATCTTCGTCTGTGAGACATTCCTCCCCTGTGCAGAACCACATAGCTGGACTTCCTGCCCAGGACTCGGCTAGCATTGGAGAAACTAAAGGGTGGTCGAGAAGACTCAAGTCCACGTAAAGATCTCCTCTCGGCGGGGACGTAGGCCAGACACCCGCCTCGTCCTGATACCGAGAGACGGCGTTGTCGTGATCAGGACCGGGGAGGTAATCGTATTTGAGGTTCGAAGAAATGGAGGGCATTGAGCGGGAGATGTCGAACCAGCCAGAATTGGCAGAGACGCCGGCGGGAAGGGGAATGTGCACGTCGAGGCCGTGAAAACGGATGACGGGGACACCGCCGCCTGGAGAGGAGCGGTGGAATTGTAGCAAAAGCTGTAGAAGGGCGACTGAGAGGTTTCCACCTGCTGAGTCGCCGGCAAAGACGATTTTGTCCGCGGGGATGGCCTCGTGCAGACTCCCTGGAGGAGGGTAGAGCAAACTTAGATAGACCAGTAATCCATCGATGAGTTGTCCCGGGAAAGCAGTCTGCGGAGCCAGTCTATACCTCACTGAACAAACCCTCCCCTTGCTTTCCTTCGCCAGCCGACTCGTAAGCGCGCGATGCGTCCTCGGATCACAGAGATAATAAGCCCCACCATGAAAATACAATATCGTAACATCGCTCCTCCTCGTAGGTTCGGCCATGAGTCGTTTATACTTCTCCTCTTCACTGATATTCGGCATGGCCTCATCCTTCCCTGCAGAAGGGCGGTAGCCAGTCCATTCAACTTCAATATCCACAACCCCCGGTTTCGTGTAATTGATCTCTCCACTTCCTGACGGTGTCATATCCTCCAACGCCTTACAAACACTCCCCCTAATCCCCTTGCCCTCCCCTTCATCCTCCACCTCTTTCGTTCTAGGTATCGTAGCATTGGCGATCCACATGTTCCCTTTCACCCCCGGCTCTTTAATCATCTGCGCCTGCACCTTGCTTATTGGCGGAGCTTTCTTCTTCTTTTCTCCGCTTCCTCCACTCATCATGTCCCGCAGGACTTTGACTGTGAGTTCTGTGCGAAGGTCCCATTTCTTCGAGGTTGGGGAGAGACCGAGGGTGTGTTGCGCGGCGGCATAGGTGAGGGAGGGGACTTGGGGGACGAGGAATTTGAGCATGCCCATGGGGGAATCCATCTTGGAAGCGCTGCGATGGATGGAAGTGTGTGGAGCACAGGATGAATGTGGTAGGTGGTCCGAAGGGTGCGCTGCTCTTGTATCTTTCTCCAATAGCCCGATCTCTGTGCTTATGTGGCTAGACCAGTCCGCCTATCCTGCGATCACTAGACTCGTCGCATAGTGGACCAATCTCTCGCTGCCTCACCCAGCCGAGCGGCGTCGCCAGGTCATGCGAAAGGGATAGATAAATAAGTGAGAGAATAGCTTGAAACAATCCACTTACGATTATTCCTACAAGAGTATCAACAAAGAAAAGCATGTCAGGTAGACTAGCGACAGCGTGCACGGCTACTCGGTCGTTCCGTTTGTGATGTGTGAGGTGGTGGAGGAATTGTGCGGTGCCGTTGGCTGGCAAATGGATGACGTCATGGCTGCAATCAGCGAGCGTGCCTCGGCAGGCATCAAGGGTGGAATTCTTCGCTTCCGTTCGATGTCGCCCTCCTGTACATCTGCCTCGTCTGCCCAAAGCAGTAATTGTGTATGTCCTTGTAGAGGATGTAAAGAGCGAGCAGTGACAGTCTGTCGGTAGTCGAAGGTTCTCCAGGAGGGACGATACCGGCAAACGCACACACGGTCCCTACTTCTCATGCACGACATGGATCAGAGGACGTAGCACAGTAAGAGCATGGCGAACAAGGTAGATCGAGCTATGGGTCTTCTGCAACTACAAGGGTAAAACGTCGTTTCAGCAGCCAAAGTAGGCAGAAAGTTATAGGGCTTCTCCACACTTGAAGTGCGATTGCTCATTCTGGCTTTGATCCAGCAAGGATGATGGCGATAAATATAGAAAGAAAGTACGAATGCTATCAGATGCAAATGCTTCTTATGGAAGCGATTTCTGAGTACTGTCATCCTCGTCTATGCGATGTATTAGTCTTCCTCTTCTTCGAGTCCTCACACAAGACCCTCTCGCCCAACGAGCGCTTCTGCTCTCAACGAAGGCACTTTTCGCCCACATCAGCCGACGATATTCAGTCTGACGGTCAATCAACCCAGTCAGCGTCTAATGCGCAGGTGCAATCCCACTCGCCGCCTCGCCCTCACTCCTAACCTTCTCCATCTCTACCTCCTTATCCACAGCATGTCCATCACCAGCTAACTCATCCTCCCCATTCGCATTCTGTGGGATATCATCGACAAACTCCTGCGGATGCCTCTCACTCAAATTCACAGCTGTGAAGCTCGTAGGCAACCTCACCATTTGGAATTTGGCTCGAAGCGTCTGCAGGACCTCTCGCCATTCGCCGTGGCTCGTCAATGATCGTCGAGGAGCGCAGCCGATGCAGTGCTTGCTATCGAGTTGCACGTCTAGTGGGTCGAAGGTGTGGCAGCCGGGTGAGATGGTGATGCGAATGGAGTATTTGAAGGGAGACTGTATGGGATCGGAAGAGTCGGTGGGATCAGCGTGCTTCCAGGCGTCAGGATCCTCGGACTCGTACAACTCGAAGCAAATCTGAGAGAGGTAATCAAGCTCAGGAATAGCGTTTCGGGCGATCTTGGTCGTGACGCCACCCTCCAAGATACAGTTGAGGAGAGTGTAGACGTGAGATTCCTTGGTGAAGTAGATGAAGCTCTTTGCATCGTCGGATGCTTGCACTTCTTCCAGATCCTTGACGATCTCCTTGAGCAGCGGTAGGGAGGTAAGCAGACCGATCTCCAGCTTTTCATTGTCAGTGATGCCATACTCTTGGGGTCCGATGAAGTCGAAGAGGATCTTAGACAGGCTGTACATCTCGTTCAACTTCTCCAGGCGCACATCGTTCTTGACCTTGGACTGCATCGCAGGGACGCTGCTTTGGTATAGGTTGAAGTATGATTGCGATGGGTCGGTGGAGTGCGTCGCTGCTGGAGGAGGCAACGTGAGGTTCTTTGCGACCGCCATAAGATCAGCAGACCTACGCCGGAACCCCAGCCGTTGCGAGAAGGTCGGCTTTGAGGTCTCCTTGTCGCCATCTTTGCCGTGCTTGCCCAAGCTGGGGCTACTGTTCTCCATGTTAGATGCAGACGTGCTCGCAGTATCGCTCCTCTTGGGCGGTGGCAGATGGAGCGAGTCCATCATGGTCGACTCATCACTGACGCCCTGCTGAGGCGTGCTGGAAGGAGCTTGTCCATCATGGGTCTGGTCGAACTCTTCTCGCGCGTTCTGACTCTCCGTCCTGCGAAGTCGACTGCTAACCTCGCCTTCGTGCTCCTCCGCAAGAATCGCTTTACTAGGGGTGAAGACCCACTCCAGGAATTGTCGATTATGAAGAGCATCAAACTTCATCGTGTCGTACAGCTCGCTGATCTTGCTAGGATCAACTTTCTCGGCATCGACGAACTCGTTGAATAGCTTCTCCCATCGCTCCTTGAAGAGCTCGGCGTCCTCACCGGTACACCATCTACTCTGAATCGCTGCTGTTTGAGCCTCAGTGGTAAGATTGGTGGGAGGGCCTGGGCTCCTAACGCCCAGCGTGCCACTAGGCGTTGCGGTCGTTGATTCACTGCCTTGGTTGGCTCTTGCTGGACTGTTTTGTATCTTTTCAAGGCTCGACACAGCTTCCGAGTTCTGTAGCTTGGCAAAGTTGGCCCTCATGACTTTTCGATGAAACTTCATCAACTCCACGACTCGGCGCACAACTACGTATGGCTCGGGCGTGCCGTCTTTGGGCCAGGCGAATTGCTCTGGTGCTTGGTGACCTTTTCGTAACAAGCCTTTCAGCTTCTTCTTGACCCTGTCCATCTCATCTTTGGCGGCGTTCGAGTCATCAAGCAAGTCTTTCCGTACACGTATCTGATCCGTTGCAACATCCTTCTGGTCCAAGAACGCCGCCGCGAAGATCTGCGCAGACGTTGTCACGCGCCGTTCCGAAGACGTGTAAATAGACACATCGTCCAAGACTTTACGGTTCATGAGCAGCAGGTCGTTGCGCATGTTCTCGCCCAGGTCAGTAGCCTGATACCGTGCAGAATGCGTTGGCTCGCCTCCCCACTTCATCACCAACTGCAGCTTGTCTAGGACAAGGTTCTGCTCGGCAGCTGCAGCCCTGGACATGGTAATCTCGCCCATAGAATCACTACGTTGCTGTGCTCGCGCTTGAGAAGGGCCAGCCAGATCTTCTTCTCCAAAGGCTTTGGGCGCGACTTTGTCGTTAGCGCCATCGGCACCCTCAATGCGATCAGCGTCCTGAGGTTCCGCGATTGGAATGCTGTGCTTGCGCTCTTTCTTCTTATCATGCTTCTCGTTCTCATGCGTATCGTTGTTCTTGTCCTTGTCCTTATCCTTGCCCTTCTCGTCTTTTGGCTTCTTGAACATCGGCTTAATCTGTACCTTCGTTCCTGGCCATGCGCCCTTCTTCGCAAGCGCGTTTTGAAGGGTACGTAGCTTGTTCATGTCTTCGATCCCTTCGGCCATTGCTTGTCGCACTGCTTGCTGCACACTTTGGAGCGCTGACTCTCCAACCAGGAGCACTTCTTCTTGATGGCCCTTCAGCAGGTCGACGAATGGCTTGGAGTGGAACGTAAACTTGAACTTCTGTTTTGGCGTGCGGTCGGCATGTCGAATGACTGCAACCATGCCCTTCAGTCTCCACTGACTTTTGACAGCTGGCGCAGGCACATTTGAAGGTGCCTCTGAGTGCGCAATCGATTCCACATCAGTCGAGACAGGTCGCTCTTCCAATACATCTTTCAAGTGATCCACCTGAGAAGGGACTGCTGGCGACGGTAGAACCTCCTCGTGGAAAAGCGGGACATTGGGCGTGCTTCGATGAAAGGAAGGCGTCCGCTCGAGTGTCGGCGGCGAAGTGATCGGGCTAGACTTTCCACTCGGGCTCTTAGCAGCGTGTGGGTGGCCGACTCTCTGCGCAGCATGATGGACACTATCGCGAAGCTGAGATATACTGCGGCTCCTCAACACACTACTCAGAGCGCCGCGGTGGCCACTGCTGTTAGGGAGCTCCCGTTCTCTTGGAAATGTTGCCTTCTTTGCCATGCCAACGCCCACGTCGGGGACCGAAGTGGGCGCAGGCACGCTTCTGCTCTGCTCAGTCTCGTCAAACTCGCTGGGTGTAGCCCTTCCTTCCCACTTCATCTTCTCCCGTATGAACATAGCGCGGAGTATCTTTGCGCACTGATCGTAGTAGTCATTGTTGTCCTTGACGAAGCTCCATCCGTTCACGTCAATGACGTAGCTGGAGTCACCCACGCGCAAGAGATCAAAGCCGCAAACTCGCTGCCCAAAGCCAGACGCAATCTTCGCTGCCATCACTTGCTCCTCTTTCGTCAACTTGGTCACATAGCGGATCTCTTTGCCATTTGGATTACGCTTTACGACTCCGTCTACGACAGGCGACTTGCGCGTTTCCGCATGGCAAAATTCCGTACCGACAGTGTAGGCCTTGACATCTTCCGCGTTCTCCACCTTAAGGAATTGCTCGTAGATGTAGGATTCTCCTGACTCTGTGATGCAACGCGGAACAACAAGGGTATCATCCTTTTCGCTGGACTTGTTGTTGACCTTGCGGAATAGTCGCCGACCGCCTCCGCCCTGCGATCGAGGATAGTAGATATTAATGTTGTGGTCTTCGCCACTGGTAGGCTTTTCAACGAACGGCTTTCGTAGCTTCTTGCCATCGACGACTAGGGTATCATTGTCATCCTCCATATGTACATCCTTGGGCCCTGGTTGCCCGCCACCTCTGCCGTCGTCGGAGCCGATTAGTTCGACGCCTGTTAGTTGTTTCATTCGCGCCGCAATATCAGCGCTTAGTGCCACCGGCCCACCATCTCGATTGACTTCGAGACGCTCAGGCGTTGGAACTCCCAATCTGTCCAGAATCATTAAGCACATCCGCCGGTCCCATAGAATAGTCTGCATGGGAAGGTCATTCACGCAGAACGGTCTCCGTAGCTTGGCATATGCTATAGCCTTTTCCAGTGGAAATCCATCACTGAAGAAGGATATGAGAAAGTCACATACAGGCCAATTCTCGACGTTCTCGTCCAGGATGACCTTGTCACCGAAAATGATAACATCAAACTCGCCCTCCTTGCCCACCATACGATTGAGAATGTTCCTAGACGGCTTGCTTCTCGCTTT
Organism: Nothophaeocryptopus gaeumannii; assembly: GCA_031771865.1. Classification (NCBI taxonomy): domain Eukaryota; kingdom Fungi; phylum Ascomycota; class Dothideomycetes; order Mycosphaerellales; family Mycosphaerellaceae; genus Nothophaeocryptopus; species Nothophaeocryptopus gaeumannii. Next base: position 1,037,891 of record JASISA010000009.1, read on the forward strand.
GGAGTCCAGCGCGCAGATCCCTATTGTTCCAATCTTATTCGGATTTGTACTAACAGACTGCCGTTCAACAGACTGCGAAGCGCTGTGCGAATTGCTAGCGGACACTCTACGAGACGCAGCAGGCGTCCTACCGCGTACTGTCCTGCCTTGTCTGTCTTTTGGAGGCGCTGGCGAGGATGGCGAGCGGACGGGCGAGCCAGAGCCATTCGTAGACTGCAATGAAGCAGAATGAGTATGGTATCCTTCTCTTGATCCATTGTTGAGTGCGGCAGACAGCGCGCCATTCTGGCTTTGTGTGGTGACGGAGAGGTTTTGCGTAGCGGTTGTCGCACGTTCGTCGGGTCTCGCTTCGTCCTGGTCGTCAGTAATGGCAGAGAGCTTGTCAACGTTCTGCGCACCGTCCTGATCAGACCCGCCTCCCACGGAGCTGGGGCCGCTTGCCATAGCGCCCCGTCCGCTTCCGTAGAGCGAGGAGAATGACATTCTGTGGCTGTCGAGTGTCAGTAATTCTACCGCTAGACTACCTCAAAACTGCATATCTGCGTACCTTTCAGTGTCTGGCTCGGACCGTCTAAGTGCGCTGGGAATACCCGAGTCTGGGATGGTGCCCTTGCGGAGTCCCTCAATGGTACTCGCCAGCTCCTCCGCTTCGGCGGGTGAAGTTCCGTGGGGCGGTGTTGGAGAGGCCATGGTGTCGGGAGTAGTATCTGTATCGGCAGATGGAGGAGAAAGCAATGCACCGAAAGATCTTCTCTGGTAGCGAGAATTAGGCTTTGCTGGTGGAGGCATAGAAATACTGGCCCGGTCCGTGTCTGCAACTGTAATGCCTATGTCCGCATATCGACCCTTGCGAATTGAGGAAGAGCCGGAGGAAAGCAAATGGCTCGAGGAGTGGGAGCGGACAGAGTCCTGCGAGGTCGTTCGGGAAAGAGGATCCAGTGGTGAAGCCATTGGGAAACAACGAAACAGCCCTTGCCAGCAGTCGAGGTTGTCACAGCTGTTTTGGGATGACAATTGAGTTTAGCTTGTGAGAAACAACCACATGCCTGCCGCCGCCAGCGACAAATGAGAAGGAGAATGCCGCCCAGATCAAAAGGGACACGCCGGTCAAAATTTGGACAGAGTGTGTAGACTCGACCAGTGACGAGTCTTTGCAGAAGAAGTCGAAGATCCAAGATCCCCGCTTGCGTAATGATCCTGGCAGTTCGGGACAGCCCTACATCCGCTCATCTTAAGGTTCACTCCTAGTCTCGCTCATAGGTACCATCTTCGCTTCGATGACCAATCAACTGCAAGCAGCGGCGCCTTCCCAGTTCACACGTCAGGGACGACGCCCCCGAAGGAGATTAGCGTCGCGCCAAGGGATGGAAGCTGAGACTAGGTCACTTCCATCGGCATGTGAAATTTTGACGCCGAGCTTTTTCAAAGCCCATCAATGAATGCCACCATCTTGAGCGGGACGATGATGGAAGGAGAGGGGCGCATAGCGAAGAGGCAGAAGCTTGCGAATGGTGTTGCGAAGCCACAGCGCCTAGCAGGCGTGTCCCGCGTGTTCGAGCCTTACAGAACAGTCGGGCTGGTGTCGAACACTGCCGTACCCTTCACCAGCGTTCCTCTGGGCAAAACGACATTTCAGATCACCACCTCGATTGGCCGCAGCTTGCAGACGTACGACCTACGACGAGGCCTGAACCTCGTCTTCATCACGCGACCGCAGACGCCCGAGATCATCACCGCCAGCGCCGCATGGAAGGACAAACTCTTCGCCGCTTGGGGGGGCGAATCGGAAGACTCGCAGAGAGGCGTCTGGGGTTTCAAGAGAGGAAAGAAGGAGGCGGAGCTGGAATATCCAAAAGACCACGATGAGAATGTGAAGGCCTTCTGTGTCTTCGGGGGCTGGATAATTGGCGTGTGTGAGAGACAGCTGCTAGTCTGGAAGAGTTCTAACTACGAACTGTACACATCGTTAAGAGGCATCTCGCCTATCGCCTTCACAAAGTGTGTCTCCAGCTTGCCAACTTTCTTGAACAAGGTCATCGTTGGCAGAGAGGATGGAAGCGCGGAGATATGGAATGTGTCGAGCGGGAAACTGGTCTACACCATCCTGCCTCCATCGACCGCCTACGGGGCAGTCACTGCGATCGAGCCGACTCCCGCGCTCTCTCTAGTAGCCATCGCGTTCGAGAAAGGCCCAATCCTCATTCACGATGTCAAGGCCGACCAAACAATCATCTCGTTAAACTCGCCAGCCGGTGCCCCAGTGACCTCGATATCTTTTCGGACAGACGGCTTAGGTGCTGGAGATGATGGTATAGTGGCAGGTGTCATGGCAACTGCATCCACGGCTTCTGGCGATGTCACCCTTTGGGACCTCAATGAAGGCGGTAAGAAGGCTGGTGTCTTGAGAGCAGCACATGCTCACCCGACCTCTTCGACTCCGGGTGGAACCAGCAAAGTCGAGTTCCTAGCTGGACAAGCCATTCTCGTGAGCAGTGGCTTGGACAACAGCCTCAAGACATGGATCTTCGACCAAACACCATTCAATCCAGTGCCTCGTATCTTGCACGAAAGGCGTGGCCACGGCGCGCCAGTTTCCAAGCTCATGTTCATTCCCACTGCTTCCGACGGCTCTGATGATACTGGGAAGTGGCTCATGTCTAGCAGTAAGGACCGAAGTCTATGGGGATGGTCATTACGACGGGATGGTCAAAGCACCGAGCTGAGTCAGGGCGCTATTCAGAAGAAAGCAAAGAAACAAGGTCTTCTATCTGGCGACCGAGACAGCTTCGAGGACTTGAAATGCCCTCCCATAACCAGCATCGCGAGCAGTTTGAACAGGGACGGCGGCGTTGGTGCAATCCCTGGCAAGCACCCAATCTGGCAGAATAACGGCAAGTCAAAGCAGGTGAGCGCCGAGGTGAGCGCCATGACTGGATGGGAAAGCGTGTTGACTGCGCATGAAAGCGACAACAAGGCGCGCACCTGGTTTTGGGGACGAAAGCGGGCTGGTCGTTGGGCTTTCGAAACCGGCGATGGCGGCAAGGTGACCTCTGTCGCTATGTCGCCATGTGGTACCTTTGGTGTGGTCGGGTCGGATAAGGGAGGCATAGACATGTTCAACATGCAATCAGGAATACACCGACAGAGGTTTCCTGCGAGATTGACGCCGATGCAAGCGAAACAGCTCCGATCGGACATTGACCAGAACAGCTTGATTCAAGAAGGCGAAGGCAAGAAGACCTTCTATCGAGGACAAGGCAAACACACCGCTGCCGTGGTAGGACTTACCGTTGACAGCCTCAACAAGACAATCGTCTCTGCTGGCGCGGATGGCAAGATCAAGTTTTGGGACTTCAGTAATGCTTTGCTCCGAGATCAGCTGGACTGGTCAGGCTCGACTGGCATAAAGAGTATGCGCCTCCACAGAAGCTCAGATCTGGCTGCTTTTGCTTGCACTGATGGATGCGTGCGGGTGATAGATATCGCGACGCAGAAGCTGGTCCGTGAGCTCTGGCTTTCTCGTGAACCTTTACCCGAATTGACAGGACTGAGCGTCGCGGACTTCGCAATCTCGGACGATGGGCACTGGATCGCTGCTTGTGCGAGACAGCTTGTGTTCTTGTGGGATCTGCCGACAGGTCACCTCATTGACGTTTTCAAATTGACAGCGGAATGCACGAGCCTGGCCTTTTCACCTACCAGCGAATTTCTTGCCACCGCTACCAGGGACACAGTTGGTGTGGACATCTGGACAAACCGTGCCCTCTTCACGCATGTGCCCGCACGTCATATCACCAAGCAAGAGCTGCTGTCCATTGTGCAATCTGCAAACACACAGGCGCCCACCGCCTCTGGTGAAGGTGGACATAACCTAATCGCTGAGGCCATACAGGATGCCGAAAGCGAAGAGACGGACGACGCCGCATTTTACTTGCCTGACGCACCTGATGCAGATCTTGACGTCCTGTCCGCTGATCTGGTGTCTTTGTCTCTCGTCCCTCGGTCACGCTGGCAAAATCTGCTCCATCTCGATCTTATTCGCCAACGCAACAAACCCATCGAACCTCCCAAGAAACCAGAGAAGGCACCATTCTTCCTCCCTTCCTTACAGGACCGTCAAGGGCAGAAAGCTGCAAATACCATCGAGTCTGGGTCAGACGCTTGGGCTGAGCTAGAGAAAGAACGCACTCGCGTACTCAAGCTCTCTCGTGAGGGCATGCGCAGCGAGTTTACTACACGCCTTCGCGCTTCAGCCGAGACACAAAACTATGCACCCTTCCTTGAGCATCTAAAAAAACTCTCTCCCGCGGCAGCCGACCTCGAGATCCGATCTCTGTCCTTCGAGGGCTCGGAACATCTAGCTTTCGTGCAGAGTCTGACCTGGCTTTTGCACCAAAATCGAGACTTTGAGCTTGTACAAGCTTGGATGGCTGTTTTCCTACGCGTGCATGGAGATGTAGTCATTGGAGATGATGAAGTCCGTGACGCTGTACAGAAATATAAAGAAGAACTAGACGCTGAGAAAAGGCGAGTCGCGAAACTGGCGAGCTACTGTAATGGTCTTGTTGGGTATCTCCGCGCTGCGAGGGTATAAGGTGTAAAGCTGTACAGCATCAAAATAAAACCCTGTACACCAACACAATCTATCTCTCCCACATATCATCACCATTTTCGCAAGCAAATCCTCACATTTGTATCAAATGCCAAACAAACGCCTTCAAACCCGGCCACGGTAATTCCTCTCCATCTTCTCCCACGAAACAACTCTCCCACCAACTCTGCCTTACTTTTCTCGCTAACACTTCGCGTGTGTCCCACCGATATGCCAAGAATGTAAGCAGGACAACCAGAGAAAGGGACCTTTTGCCCGAGAGCACTAATACCACAAGAATCCAAAAGAAGCCGTTAGAGAAGGAGCGGAATTCCGAGGTCTTTGGGGGTGGGTGGACTGATTCAGTGGCGGCGTCAGGGTCGTGGGTAACAGTGTCTGGGGAGGTGGAGCGTGAGATATCTGCTTCAGACACCGCGTAGACTCTTTCCGCCTCGTCCTCTGTGTCCGATCCGGTGTGCCAGAGCGTCTCGATGGGTCCGTCTTCGTCTTCGTCCGATTCTGTCGGGGAGCCGTCGTGCCAGAGCGTGTCGACGAGTGTATCTTCGAGGGGACGATCAAGTAGATAGGCAGGTAATGGTCGTCTGAACGTAAGCGTTTCATCGAAATCGTCGTTTGGGATTGGCTCCTCGAATCCGCGATCGGGGCCATGGTCAGTCCCATAAGTGCGGAGATGTGGTGCTTTCACGAAGGCGGGTGATCTCGCTGCACAGCCCTGGTATTCACACTGGAGGGTATCATCGTCGTCGATTAACCTCATCCTTGGTTCGTGATCCATCAAAGGCGACGGCAGGGCAATCTCCCTCAGACCATACCCCCTCGCTGCACCCAGGAGACGCGGTGTAGGTGGCACAGGGGGCACTTCCCTGTTGAAGAACCACCTTCGAAAGCTTGAGTGTGAGCGGGAAAGGGCGGAGAGTCGGGGATTCAGTGAAGGACGGTGCGGAGTGACAGGGTTTACTCGACGTAGATCCTGTTGCTCTTCGTCCTCGTCGTAGACTTCGTCGTCGTCTTCATTGGGAGAGACTAGATTTGGATGATCGGGGATTACCCACTCCTCCTCCTCTTCATCATGGTTAGGCGCCGCTGGATGTGCGCTTGAAGCCTCAGAGCGAGCACTTCGTCTCGAGTCATGGAAATGGAGATTCCCATAGAATCCCTGCGGCACCTGAACTCGCCCATTGACCACTGATGGGCCAGGAGGGAAAGATCTGCGGTCGACATGTCGCGGAGGCAGGGGGAAGCGCAGATGATCTCTTGAGCGGGCGGTCTCCTTGGGTGATGGATAATATTCGCGATTGGTAGTGCTGTCTAGGCGGCGGTTCTCCATCTTGACTTGAGACTGTGAAATGTTGGAGGGTGGGAATGGAAACTCGACCGTTCTTTTGGAAGCAGCGGCGGAAGTCTTTTCTGCGGAGAGAGCGTACTGGTTTTCGGATTGCGAGCGTGCGACTACGGAGACCAGAATGCAGCACATAGCACAGACGTCTGAGTTCTTTTCCCGTGAGCTGGGACAGCAAACCCAAAGTCTTTGTAGGCCATCATTATTGCGGAGGTGTGCAGAGATTCCCCTTCGACTGAGGACAAGCCACAGGCAGTTGGAGAGTCTGAAGTAGCAGCTACTCATCTGTCCTCGCCCAGTTGTCCTCACTTGCCAGAAATTGATATCACGTGATATGCTGATCGTATTGAACAGTCCTGCTCTCCCTCAGTAGTATGCGGCCAGCCATTGCAAGAGGAGCTGGATTTAGCCTCGCCAATGTAGGTGTGCGCATGGGCATATATCCTTACCTTCCCGCCATCACGACTTCATACCCTTGGCAAAGTTTTGTACAATTCGCCATCTCATTCCACTGGTATTGAACTTCTGTGCTCAGGAGGACTGTAATGTTACACGCTGCTCATCCTCCAGTCCTCGTTCTCCGTCTTCTCTCCCCTAGTGTCCATGAGCCGCCTCCTCCTCTGGCTCCTCCTCAAACCAATCCTGCACCTCAGAGGCTCCACCTGGCTGACCGCTCTGGCCCTGAACCTCGGGAACCTGGCTCTCGTATTCCTGGAGTCCGCTCTGGAGGTCGGCTTCCTCCGGGGACGCTGGGGCTTTAGGGACGGCGAAATTCTGGACTTGGCCTTCGGCATCGTTTGGCTTCAATGGCGCGGGCTTGTAGGCTTTAAGCTCCTTGAGGTACATGTCTTGGACCAAGTCGGCTGTAGCAATTTGTTAGCTAGAGGCCTTGACGTGGCGGCGCGTATGGTAGGACGTACCCTGCCTCACTGCAGTAGGTGTGATGAAGGTGCGGCGGAGAGTGACGGCATTTTGCTTGAGGGCGGCTCTGGCGAGCGATTGGCGCTGGCAATATCAGTGTCGCCGCCATTAATAGATAGAAATATTGCATACCGAAGCCCTGAATGCGTGGCCGTACATGGTGATTTGTGGTGTAATCGGTTGATCGCGCCTCGAACAGCTCTTCTTCGTGAAGCCGAAGTCGTCTCTCTCCTAAGGCCTGCAACGGAAGTAGCCGACGGCTTGCCAAGACTCTGCCCGCTGGCTAGGCTTCTACGCTCTGCCGACTCTTCTCCACCATCACATCCTCTCCGCCACCCTTCGCACTGAACGTCACAGAACGCGCCTGTCCATCGCACCCACAATCAACGACGCAGTCTTCACTGAAAGTTGCTGGCAACTGTAAATCGCGACCGACAAGCGCTTCAAACGATCGATTTCTGCGAGACCACGACGAACCACCCGCTCCGTCGCAATCTCAAAGGACGCCTTAGTTGGTCGAACTCGATCGGACGGACAGCGCATACACCACCATCCTCCTCCTCACCTACTCTCACGCTCTCAGCAAACGCACGCGACACGCGACTCCATTCGGATCGCCGCTTTCTGCATCTCAGCCGTTCACTGGAGTGTGAGGGTACGTGAAAATCCCCTTCCGTAGTACCCAACCACCTATTTGCGCCGTGCGCGGACAATAGCACACAAGACAAAGAACAAAGCATCACCTGCAATCTACCTCATTCTCCAAATCACCTGCAGCTTGCTTCCTTCACTCACCAACACAGTGTGCGCTGACACTGGGCCTCCTTAGTTGTGATTGACCTAGGCATCAGCCGCAGCCACACTAGTTAGTCCGCAAACCACCGCCACCACGTATTCTCCACTCTTCATCCGCTCCTTTGCCCGAAACCACAAGCTCCAAAAGAGTTCCAAAAGTATCAAGAAGCGCGCTGCCCTGCGATTTGAAGAGTCCATCAAGGCCGCCTTCACACCCCGCAAGCCTCTGGCGCCCATGGCTCAGGTGCTGAGTCCCGGCGCTGTCCCGGATCCCGTCATGAAGGTGCCGCAAGACGAAGAGTGGCACGAGAACCTCAACGTGAAAGTCATTTGTCGCGACTGCCGAGAGGATCCGCCTGACCTCCGTGAGGATCACGCCAGCGGCGACCTCATCTGCGGGAGCTGCGGACTCGTGCTCCAAGAGCGTTCTATCGATACCTCAAGCGAATGGCGCACGTTCTCAAACGATGATCAAGGCAACGACGACCCTAGCCGTGTCGGAGATGGCCCCAACGCGCTGCTGAACGGCGCGCAGCTGAACACCAATATCGCCTTCGGTGACGGTGGCATGCGCAGCAAGGAACTGCATCGCGCTCAGAACAAGGCGAACTTGGACAAGGGCAACAAGAACCTGCTCCAGGCCTATAAGCAGATCGGCGCTCTCTGCGACGGCTGGCAGTTGCCCAACAGCGTCTCCGACACGGCGAAGCACCTTTTCAAGGACGCCGAAGAGTCACGCTTGTTCAAGGGAAAGAGCACCGACTCGCTGATCGCGGGATGCTTGTTCCTCGCTTGTCGCCGCAACAACGTTCCGCGCACTTTCCGCGAGGTCATGGAGCTGACCAAGGTCACCAAGAAGGAGATTGGTCGTACCTTCAAGGTCCTCGAGCAGTACTTGATGAACATCCAGAAGGAGAGAGGTAACACTGGCGCAACAGCCATGGTTGCAGGAGGTAAGGCTTACTTCTCCCTTGTTGATATTCAAAAACTGCTGCTAAACGTACATCACTTAGGCACTGTCGTCTACAACGAAGAGTACAAGGGCAGCACCACCGCTGACCCGGCCGATCTCTGCCAGCGCTACTGCAGTATGCTGGACATGGACACCAAGACCTCCCTCGTCTCCCAAGAACTCGCGCAGGCCATGACCAAGACTGGTGCCCTCGCTGGCCGATCTCCTCTGTCCTCCGCCGCCGCCTGTATCTACATGGCAAGCCACCTCATGGACAAGCCGAAGACGGCTAAGGAGATCCAGCAGGTCGCTCGCGTCAGCGACAGCACCATCCGTCATGCGTACAAACTCTTGTTCCAGGAGAAGGAGAAGGTCCTCACTGAGGGTATTCTCGCTCGTGGCGCCGACCCCTCGAAGTTGCCCAAGCCAGCGTAGAAAGCTGTTAAGGACAAGGCTTCTGAGAACGTCGCGCCAGAGTGTAAGGGACGACGTGCCCTGACAGACACTGTTCCAAAAATTCCACCGCAACCGCGCCTCTAATCGAGCGTTCCGGTTCTCTGATGGACAGCCGTGACTGGCTCCTACCCATCATTTTCAATTGCTTCAATACGACGATTTCTTACGGCCATCATCTTGCCTCGCGGCTTGGTCGACATTCTCTGAGCATTGCTTTCCGCAACTGAGACTGAGAGGTCGCCACCACCACACATACCACTTCGACATATTGTTTTACCAACACGATTTTGCTCATCACGAGCTGCAAAAAAATCTAGAGTTCCGGCGGTGATTGCGGGCTCTACTGCTTTACGGTCTTGGGAGGGGTTTCAGCGTTCTGCTTTCCTGTCTTTACGTCCCAAAAAGCATGGTACATTCACGATACCCAGAATGGATGGACGATTTGTGTTTCTCTGGAGGGTCCAGAAAGACGATTTGGCTTGGTATGATAGACGAGAATGAATGAGAAAATGAGAAAAGGGCGGTTGGCCCACCAAATCTGTTTCAACCTTCAAATCTTCAATCTGGTGAGTGGAGCTGATTGTCATTCAGGTGTAACGAATCATTATCGTACGCTCTATACTTACTTGCCCTCTCCCCCTGGTAGTGGAAGATCCAGCCTCCAAAGTAATATCCATCTCATGAACAATGCACCCACCTTACCCTTTGCTTTATTCTCCTTTTCCTCAAACTTACTCTACGTGCATAGACAACCACCGAAGACTTCCTCGGCAGGTTTATGAACTGCCTTCTACGCAGTTCTGCACCTCTCTCCTCAGCCCCCTTCGGAGTGATCTTTCCGGCCTTGACATCTGAAGCCAGAGCCTCTACTTCCCCGGCGTAAACATCCGCGACGTACTTTTCGCAACGGGCGACCTTGGTGGACGGAGAGAGTGGCGGAGGGTATGATGATGGCGATGGAAGACTATGGGGATCTAGAACGGATGCGACGGTTGAGATGCTGACTTTGCGAGCTTCCAGTTCGGCCCATCTCTTGTTGAACTCGTCATGGGGAATCTCTCCTGCGTCGTGAAGGAGGAAGAGCCTCAGAGTCGCAGAGATGCGGTTCCTGTGGAAGAAGTTTTCGGATTGGTCGGCAGCCATTGACTGGGTAGGACGAGGACGAAGCGCGGTTGTCTCTGCTGAATCTGGAGCTTCTGAGGCAGGGGACGATGAAGCAGAAGTCTCTGAATCTGGATACTGCGCGGCCCAGAGAGTCGAAGCGTAGGAAATCTTTGGAGCAGAAATTAAAAGACAAAGAGTCGTGATGGTGGATTGTTTTCAGGAACAAGGGGACAATGAGAGAAATGAAAGTCAAAGCAATTTCTCTTCGAGTTCTCTGGTTCTCTATGACAGCCAACAGTCTCGACGAATTTTCTGTGAGTCGTGCGCGACATGACAAGAACAAGCCAAGAAGAATGAAGGAAACCTCGCCAATCTAACTCGCTTGCCTTTTCGCTTCTGGAGAACCAGGCCTCCTAGTCTGAGGCCGAACCTCCCATGAATCGCCCAGCCGTTCGTTCGCTCAAAGAAGCCTAGTGAAGTGCTCCGCCAAGTATCGAGCTTCTTCTAGACCGATGCTGCTCCAATGCTCTCGCAGGCTCCCTGACGGCGCCTCGCCATGCGCTTCCTTTGCCCATGCCGATGTGTTCAGAAGGATACTATAGAGCTCGACCCTCGCGTAGTCACTTGTTATGAAGTGGCTCAGACCAAGCCTATGCCTGTGCCAGTCTTGCTGCAGCTGCTGCCTTCTCCGCTGCAATCTTCTGGGATCGCTCGAGCAATTCGTTGATGAAAGCCTCATGCAGCTTCTCCTTCTTCCACTCAGCTTCCACCGCAGTCTCACCCTTCTGGATACGCGCCAGTTTCTCAGATGCCTCAAGGTACACTGTCTTGAATGTCACCCATGTCTCCTGGTCCTTTGAGACCTGCGAGAGCGGCCTCGGGAAGTACGGATCATTCTCAAAAAATGCCTTCGCCGCAGCCTTCACTCCATCGAAGTCCATGGTGATGTCCTTGACCTGGTTGAAGTCGAGCATCCACAGGTGCACAGTACGTCGCTTGAAGTTGAGAGTCTGCTCTCTAGTATTGGTGCCTGGCTCCATGATGGCGATCTGCTCGCTTGACAGGGGCATGATGTCTTCATTCTCTTCGGTGGGAGCGCTGCCGAAGACGAACTCGACGTCCCGCGCATCGCACTTGACCTCCCAGTGCATGACCGCCAATGTCTGTGCCATGGCAACAGCAAATGGAGCTGGATCGAGCTCGAGGTCGGACATCTGATCGGCGCACAGGTTGTAGTTCCGCAGAGAGAAGAACATACCCGGCTTGGTAGAGAGCCGATGCTTGCCCAAGTAGACTCGCACCAGGTAGTCGGCATTGGCGGGGTCTTCGAGGATACGCTGCTTGAGATTCTCCTTGCAGTAGAGACCTACCAAGCTCTTTCTGATGGCTCGGTGGAGCGGCATGATACGCTCCGAGACGAGCACAGCTTGTGGCGGGTCGTCAGGCTTTGGGAACTTGTCCTGGTTCTCGTTCCACCACGCGGAATCCGTCTTGCTGATGTAGTGGAAGACGCGGGGGATGCGGACGTCGATGTTGAGGCAGGAGAGCTTCTTGAATGCTTCGCCGACCTTGGTGTGGATGAGATAGTCATTCCACAGCTGCACAGCGTAGTCATCGGTCTTTGCTCTCTTGAGGACATGAAGGGTGCCTGCCTCCTGAAACACCTCGCCACAAGCTCCTGCGCCGATGTTGTTGGAGTTCTGCAGACTCTTGAGCTCCTGAGCACGACGCATGCGCTCGGCGAACGAGGAGCCTGTTGAAATCGCAGTACGTTGGGAGAGCATGGCTGAAGCGCTCTTTCTGGGTTCTCATCGGCGAGCTTCTCGAGCTCTTCACCTAGGTGGATGCAGTTGACTGCATCTTCCAAGGCCTCGGTAGAGATGGAAATGACTGACTCATTTCCGCTGGAGGTGTCCTTTCCGTGGAAAGACTGCATGATGTTGGTGGTAATTTTTGGAGACTTGGTTTGCGGAGAGTATGTTTTTGACTTCGAAATCTGACGTGCTGATGGAAATTGTTAGCAGGTGTCAAGTGCGAGAAGTGAGATTCTTATAGTCGGAAGCAGCAAACCTGGATGAGGACAGTCGTCTTTGAGGACAATGTGTCAGACGTCTGTGGCGGGTCTTGTTGGCCGGAAGTTTCTGTCGAGCAGTATTTCGTACTTTGCGCAGTGACAGTGAAGAGTCTGACGGATGTCCTCAGTAGTAGAGCAGCTTATTTGTGGCGCTTCGCACCTTCCGCTGAAGCAGAAGTGATCTATAGCAAACCGCTTGAAGTTAGTGTCACGACGAATGTAGCAGCTGGTAAGCAACGTATTATAGGAGCTACCTGATTTCTACTTACTCCATGTTCCGTTGGGCTTTTGCTTTCTGACTTGGTCATCACGAAGATGGCAATACGATTGCTGTACTTTGCTACAACATGACAGTCTCACCTTGGGAAGCCGGCGCACACCGTATACTCCGTTTCAGAGCATCGAGCATGAGGTTGCGCATTGTCACTTTAGCGCAGACCTGGTGCGCACCGCTCCATCGAAAACGCTCGAGGGGCCGCGTTCCCGTCAACGGCACTGGTGTCTCACGATTTTGCAGAGCGAGAATCAATCTGGCTCCTACAACGATCGTGGGTCGAGGTCCAGTAGCAGTGCAATGGAGCGCGAATAAGAGATTTCCAGAGAACGCCAGCTCAACCCAGCGTGAAGTAAGAATGGTCAGGTCGCTGCGGGTTCCTGTCGTTAGACAACGGTACGGACAACGCGCTTCTTGATCACCTTTCAGTTGTGCCATGTTTGCCGTGGACCTGAAGAAAGCCGATAGCTTGAAATATAAAGACATTCAACTCGACCGCGTCACCCGCGCCCGTACGCATGCCATTTCTTGGCATGGCGAAGTGTGCGCGGCGTTCAGGAGAGCTCTGGGCGTGACTTCTTCTCTCCACAGGCACTTTGTAGGCGCACAGATCCAACAGAAAGACCTATTCTTGGCCATTCTTGACTGAATCTGCAAATGCAGAATACATGACTCTCTGAGGCATTGCCAATCTTTCCAAATTCTCAATTTAGCCAAGCTCTCGTCGCAAAGGCTGTGCCTGGAAGTTTGTTCTGAATCAGGCATACATGGCAGAGGCACGTGCGCCCTCAGGTCGACAAGCAGATTCCCAGGATGTGAGGAGAATCTCGAGCACCGCAGACCTTGGCGGTATCGAGCTCTGTGACCGCCGCCAAGAGAGCTGCGGGATTGCGATTGCGGTGACAGGCTTCCAACACACTCTGAGCGCTGCGTTGTTACATGCCAGCTCGGTACTGCTATGCGTGGTTGTCGGCTCGTCGCATTCCGCATCCATGTCAATGTCTTTTCTCAAGGTGGTACTTTTGGGAGCTCTCTGCGGCCGAGTGGGGCTTGTTTGGTATCCAGGTGGTGAAGAATCCGCTGAGTGTGTTGATGATGAACATTGAATAAGCAAGCCACTCACCAAACTACGCTCTCAAGCTGCGGCCAGTTGATCCACGTCGTAGATCTCACATTCAAGAGTCTTCGCGTAGCATTCTCACCAGGTTACAACGGCTCCCGTGCCATTGAGTCTCTTCGAAGCAATGCAGCCCCCGAGGAGCCGACATAGCTTTGATGATAGGACCACATTGCTCCCCAGAGGCTCTTGAGCTTCCAAGGGCGGAGTCTCGCGGAACGTCTAGATGAAAATCAATGGCAGTCTGCATGCAAGTAGGGTTACCTTTCCCTTATACCAAGCGCCTCGTTTAAAGCCGAGACGGTTATTTCGAGGTAGCCGGCTCCGCACTGTGCATGCAGCCCTCAGGCTATCTCGGAAGGCTCAGTCAACCGGGACGAGGGTGTGGCAGTCGCTGCGCTGAGTGATCTCAGATGATAGCCGAGAAGGATGATTGACTTTCGCCAGGTGAAGCGCAAACCTCGGGTTTGGCGTCTCGGATACGATTAGATCCATGTTACGGACATGTGACAGCTTGAGCAGGTCAGCTCTTTCGTACGAGTGATGTGTACTACCCTCGTTAGCTGTATGAACAATGTACCCAACACGGAAGATGCAGCATCCTGCTTGAAGCGGCTTCCAGGCGCTCATAGGCTGATCGACAGCGTATCGCTGACAAGACCTATATTCAAATCGATTGCTTGGAGTCGCAGGTCCCAGCCTGTTGGATCTGACAGACTCCACGTGGAGAGATATGGTGAGATTCTTGACGCTTGCAGATGGCGAGGTCACATCCCGGTCAACTCGTGGTGTTTTGTCAGGTACCGCTTATTATGAGTAGAACTTCAGCTGACCGAGCACTCAGAACGAGGACGCACATGAATCTTCCATGCGAGCATGACAAGCCAATCGTCGGTGCGGCTGGGAAATTGGTAGTTGACACGCCATAGCAAGCGCTGATTTCGAGCTGAAACCCGCTGAGCAGGAAGATTCGAATCATCGGGAAAACCGAGTCTCTAGTCGCGATGTTGGATTCATCAGCATATATTGATTTCTATACATACCAAGACCCACAGCGAGCTGAGAGGTACTGAGAAGAGGGCTCGGAGTAAAGAGTTTGTCGGCGGACTGTTCAAATGTTTATTAGAAATTCTAACTCCGTAGCAAGATGGTCCAGAATCCTTCGCGTGCGCCGTGCAGGGCAGCCTTACCAGATCCCTGCCATTGGCTCGAGCTTGTTCACCGAGCCGAAGGAATGTACTCGGTACGGCGCCGCGCCGGTGGTGCTGCAAGCCGGAGAGAAGATGGCAGCTCGGTGAGTAATCGTCTAAGGCACAGCATGCCACGGTGGCCGCGGACAGATTCAGCGGACCCTACATACCCATGCTTCGCGTACTATTTAGTATCCGAAATATTGATCCATCGCTGTGTTGGCGAGGGCTCGCATTGCGATTAGGGCTGTGCAAAGCAGAAGGGTTGGAGAACCCTCAATGCATTGTAGGCGCCAAGGAAGAATGTTTCTAGGCAGCGGTGTCTGGATCGGTATGGTACGAGTGGTCGGATCAGGAAAGGAGTCAGGCCAAGTACAGAGAAAGTCTCGTTCTCGCAAGGCTCGTTCGTGTGAGGATGCCCTATGCCTATGGGTGTCGAACGGTTTTATCAAAGCCGGAGTGTGAACGCGCTGCGGATGAGAAAATGCTCCGGAGGAACAGGCTTGCAGAGGACCCGAGCAAGCGAGGTGTCTGATTCGCTGACTGGGGCTCTTGACGCCAATGTCCTGAGAGGGACAATGGGTTTTGGGAGCGGACTTTGATCTTTCCGCCGCTTCCTGCGCGCATGCACTCTGCATCTCGTTTGCGGCCGAGAAGAGATGCTCCTTGGCTCCGGACTCACAGACTCACAGACTCTAGTAGGGACATAGATGCTCCGATCCTATGACTGATGCCTGAGGGCTGCATGAGAACCAGGCTGCGATGCTCTGACTACTCCATCAGAACACCGCACCGCCGCGATGCAGCGCGAACGGCAGCAAGGAACGTCTCTGGCTTCCAGAAGTTTGATGACTTGGTAAACGGGGAGTGAGCTGACCGGAGTCGCCTGTTCCTGATGCTACTTTGCACAGCAGGACGCAAGCCACACCGAAGCCTTCATACGGTGAACCTGATTCCACAGCCATAGTACTGTGATAATCCTGCTGTGGTATGTGTGTGAAACGTCGATACGAATACGAATACAGGCAGACTAGCAGCGAGCAAGTATGCGGGTGCCTGAGACGACTCTCGAGGCTTGGATCTCCACTCGCTTTCGCGGCGGCCTTGCGACCTGTCTGGTGCAAGAAAATACTGACGCCTGACAAGAAAGTGAAATTGTGAATGCCTTGCGCGGACGCCAATGCCAGCGCTCTTGGGCAGCCGGGCGGTGCACACGGCCAGCTGTGGCAGGCGTGCCAGTGTCTCATGGGAGCCGCAGGTAGACTGAGATGGCGCCAAGCAAAGCAACAGGGCATTGTGATTCATACCGCTCCCGTATGTATGAGGCAGAGTGCAAGCTGCTGAGCAATAGCACTGCTTACCAGAACAGGCAGTCTGTGTGCTGTGCTGTGCTGTGCTGTGCTGGATGACTCTTCACAGCAGCTCGCGGACGAACGACGACAAATCCATCCGCGATATCGCATCTCTCACAGGGCTGTGCTTATGCGAGCCGTCCGAACGACAGAGCGGTGACGACTTGTAATCAGGCACTCGGGTCTGCGGGCTGCCGCACGGCGATTGGCCTGAGGAGCCCCTTGTCTGACGGAACCTGGCAGCCCCGTTTGACTCCGCTATGGCCGTCCGCAATGCAGGGTTTAGAACTCTGTCCGGGGTCCCTGCGCGTCGGTCGCTGCAGCGTGCAAGGACCGAGCGGCCTGCGGACTTACGCTGACGGATTCCAAGGCAGGACACACTGTTCGACGTGTATTTGTATATCCAGTTCTTCCTCCCATTGTCTCTGCTTCCCGTATTCAGCATCACAATCAAACATCAACACAACCAGCACTCAAGACGACCACGACTATCGTCTACCACAAGAACCACCAACGCTTACATACATCAAACCAACTTCGGCCTTCAACAGCCTAGACCTCTAAGACAACCTTATTGGCCGGGGTGACTCAGGCATAGCGATTCCGCCATATTCTACCAGACTCACACCTACATCTGAGTCACGAGATTCCTATAACAAAGATGACTTCCCGTCTGAGGCTTCAATCTTCGTTCGAGCCATTCGAGGCCAACGCAACAATTCACCAAACATCACCAACCCTCCCACCAGCAAAGAAGCAGAGAATGTCCTTGACCATGACCTACAGCGTGGCCTCTACTGCGAGGACCAAGCTTGGTCGCGAGGCCCAGCGAGCAGACCACGACCTCCGACTCTTGGTCGGCCACGCCAACCTCCTTGACACCCTCATGGTCGAACTCGCAGATGCTGAGCGAGAGCAAGAGGCTTGGTTCAACCAATCGGTCAAGAAGGCCTCCAAGCCAGAAGAGCCACGACACATCCAGTGGATCGACACAATTGCAGAGCAGGACGAGGAGGACGACTCCGATCTTGAGTCCGACGATGGCTCCGACATCTACGACGAGGACGCCGAGTTGTTCAGCATCCAAGTCCCAAGCCGGATCCGATCACCACCAATTGAGGTCTCATCACAAGAGATCGAGGACGAGGACATGGACTCCGACGAAGAATTCGATGACGACCTTGCTCTCACTCGCGTAAGATCAAACCAACACTCTCCACCCGAACTCACACTCGACTCCGACTCCGACTCTGACGACGAGTTAATGCCTTCATCACCTGAGCAACCACCTTTTGAGCTGAGCGAAAAGGACCGACAAGCAATCACAACGACAAACTTCTACAACGTCAAGACAGAAGAGAGCTTATTAGCACAACAACATCACCAACCGTGCATCGCGGCCTGCTAAATTTACCTCCCTTCTCTCGGATACCATTTGTCGTTGTCCAGCGTCTTAAGCGAGCGAGCATTGTCTACTACCTCGAAGCGAGGAGTTTCTCCATGGAAAAACGGAACATTTGAGCGGATTCTCATCTCATGTACATCACGATTAACGGGTTACGGAAAGACATCTAAGGACGAGAGCAGTTCTCCCTTCCGATCACACTTGGTGGTCGTTGGTTGAGAACGCCTCAGAGGAGGAAATACGATACTCTACAAATCACAATCAAAACACTTGAAACAAACATTGCAACGGTCTCCATGCTTCCTTTCGCTTCATCCTCCTAACAAGGTCTGTCAACAGTTTTCTTCGTTGCAAGTGAAATTTCCCGTTTCGTCTCCGCAATGAATCCTCATTTCCCAGAAACGGCTCATCATACCCATGGACAGAAAAGATACTTTTCTTCCCCTTCGCCGCCGAAATACAGGTCGGCGATTTTCCGGAGCTTGAAGGATTGTACGAAAGTACCCTTTTTCGCGAAGGAAGCCCGCAGCTCGCGCACGAAAAGCCCGCGCCAGCCCCGAGATGCTGCTTCGTCAAAGGATCACACTGTGCATCAGGGTTGCTTGCATAATAGTGTGGAATAAGCTTGTCCGAAAGGGTGTCTAGCGAGCGTGTGGTTTGCGATCACCCGCAAGGGTTTCTGCTCACGTTGCTTGGGAATCTCAATCTTTCCGTTCGCCGAGCGGGGGTGGTCTCTCCGTGTCTCTTCTCTCATCATCACAAAGCAAACTCCGAGCTCTCGTTGGTCTCTTTGTTGTCATCATCCACTCACAAAGCAGAGATTCTGGAATCTCTCGGGGAGTTAATAAGACGATTGGGCTTTCCGTCGTCCGCTCCGGCCGTACTGCTACTGTATTGAGGAAGACATGAGAATTGCTTCTTCTTTGTCCCAGCAGGACATCTCATCATTCTACTGACCCTAGATCATGTGCTCACACGAGCTCTATGCAGGTGACTTCGCGGTCTACAGCTGCCATACTGGCACCGAACCACCCGAGAGATCCCGGTGTGCGGTGACCCTGTCATGAGGTGTTTCTGGAACTTTTTCGATGCGTGCTGCCGACGCATCGCACACGTGGTGATGATCGCCTTGATTGCACGTGTCGCCGGTGCTGTCGGACGACGCATCTACAGAATATACCTCGAGTGGACGAGTGTTGCGACCGGAATCAAGCTTCCGATCGCTCGTGGAGCAAGTCGCGAGGCACGACGCGGGCAGCGGATGATCGCACTGCAGTCACCACGCCTCCGTTGTTTCTTCGTAGACAACCTTGAAGCTTATGCGAGCGGGTTATTGATGCTTTAGAAGCTACAAGCCACATGCCACAAGCAGAGTTCCGTACATTGACAGGTTCGAGGTATCGCATGTGTTCCGAATTCATACCGGAAGGCGCGACAACGTGGAGCTTCCATCTCGCAAGTGTTACAGCGAAGTACATAATTCTACATGTGTTCGAATGTGACGATGCGATGCGGGAAGGATACCGCTGCCAGGCTGTGTACAAGGTCAGCTCTGCTTCCTGCACACCGACATCCCTGGATAGCAAGTCGAGCCAAGAGCGAGGCTGTTACTTTGGCACCGCAAAAGGTCTGAGGTTCACTGCCACGAGGTCCGCGCATTTGACGCGCATCGAAGAACGCTGCCAATATGAGACTGAGCAATATACCTCGTATACCGTATACTTCACTCTGCCTAGAAACTCATCGAAAACATCAAACACTGACAACCTGCCAACGCGACAACCCAAGCTTGGCCATGCTTCAGATATTTCGCCTCACCTTGAAAGACATCCATCTCGTCATCATACGATTCAACAGGAAGACTGGATGCTTCGATGCCCAACAAGTTCGACTGGAACAACCTCCAAGAGCCTCCTTCTTACGAAGTTGGTTGTATCCCCCCATCTCCACAGCAACCACTTCTCGAAAACCTGCTCTGCGACAGGGTCGATGCCAGGAACACCGAAACGCGTCATATCCCAGATGTCAATCTCCCTTTGTCTCATCATCATCAGACTTGTCTGTTGAGCGTTACATATCTTCAAGAGCAAGTTTCTTTCTTCTGGGTTACCGATGCATTCGTGACGTTCTAGAACTCGGGCAGACAGGATGTCTTGTTTCTGAAAAGCGTCACTTTGTATCTCTATCATAATGCTGTGCTTGTCTGCCTGCTACAATGTACAAGATCGCTGATGCCCAAGCCAGATGTATGCTGAAAATGAAACACGGTACATGTAAGTTCAAACCGGGAAATGAGGCGACATCGAACCATTCGTCGGCGAAAAGGTAACGTAAAGGAGAGGTAAAGGGTATCTCATCCATCCATCCATCATCATATCCAACCTGTTCCTCATCCACGCATTCAATACTAGGCGACATTCAAGTCTCCTGCACCCAAACCTCCATCTTACCCATATCCGCCCTCTCCCTCCTCGCAATCCCCTTACAAACCCCCATCGCCATATCCAAATCATCCTGATCCCCCAAAGTAACCATATCGCCCTCCTCATCCCTGATCTTCAACTTAAACCCGCCTTTAAATCCGAATTTATTTCGGATCTGTTCATACAATTCCTCAAAAGCCACGGTAGGTGTAGTCATGACATAGCGCATATCTTCTGCGTGGACTTTGATGCGGATTTTACGGATCTCCGGGGCACGGGAGCGGTGGCGTTGATGAGAAGATGAAGGGGAGGTGACGGCGATGGTGCCTGAGGATTGCCGTTTTGGGGGGATGATTTCAAAAGCTAGAGGCGAGATGGCGGAATCTGAGGGTGAGAGTCCATCGTCGAAGTCGTCTTCCTCTTCCTCTTCGATTGGGACCGGATGGCTCCGGTGTGCACTTGACCGTGAGCGCTGATGTGAGGATGGTTGTGCTTGTGCCTGTGACTGTTGTGTCATGACCTGTTCGCTGTACGCCTCAATCGGGTCTTCCTCAATCCGGACTTCCGGGATGTGATCACGAACACTTGATCTCTGCTGCTGTTGTTGATCACGCTCGCGCCTTCGACTGTCATTACTTCGTGTAGAACCACCAGAGTATTCTCTCCTCATAGAAGGACGTTCCGATTCCGATCGCTTCGTGCCAACTCGGGGTCGCTGTTCTGATGATGATGATGATGCTTTCTGCTGTTGTTGCTCGAACGCCGCTGCGCCAAGCTCGAGTCGCAGAGCTTTGGCACCTGGCCTAGCGGCCTGCAAGTTCGATCTTTCTGAGCTGGTACTCTCCGTTGATTTGCGTCTGCCATGTGCGGAGTCTGGTCGTACTTCGGGCTCAGGAGGAGGTGTGGGAGGGAAGACATTCCGGTGAAGAGGCGGTTCCGATTGCTGTCTTGCCCTGCTGCGGAGATCGGGTCTGACCAAGTTGAGAGCAGCGTAGGAAAGCTTCTCACCGGGCCTGTCATCCACACCAGCAGCTGCGAGCGCTCGTCGGCGGGCGTCCTGGTTCTGATGTTCTTGCTGAGCAACCAGTCTCGCTCTGCCGAGGTAGTCTTTCGCCTTGAGATTCTTGACCTTGGCTTCATTCGGCCGATACACAACTCCGACTGGGATCGAGAAGACTGTATATCCCTCCGCCTGCTCCCTGATGGCCTCGTCTATTACATCGTGGTCTGGTACCGCTTTCTCTCGTGTCGCGAAAATCAAATCTTGCACTCCGGCATCCTTCTGTTGTAAGTAGATGTAGCACAACCCGCGGTTGAAGAGAACTTCGCAAGAGTACAGCTTGAACTTCAACCCGAGCTGCTCGTAGTCGATATTGTTGTTTCCTCGGAGGTACAGAAGAGTGTCGTTGAAGTTGGCTAGGGCCTCCTCAAAGTCTCCCATTAGGAAGTTGCTGACACCCTGCTGGAAATATGCAATGGCGAGGTACTGGTCCAATGCCACAGCTCGCTGGTAGCACTCGACAGCCCGGCCATGCTCTCCCAGCGTCGCATGAATGACTCCACAGTTGAACAGTATCTTCGACGTATCCGCGATCTGCTCGAAGCACTTGATGGCACTGTCGAATTCGTTGTTGTCGTATGCGGCCAGCGCAGTGACCCAAGTCTCAATCTCTTGCTTGAGCGACATGGCGCTACGAGTCTTTCTGTCGGTACGCCCGAGACCAATGTCTCAGCTGGTAGAAGATGTGCTGTTGTATAGTATCCCGGAGCAGCTCCGTCCTGTCGTCAACTTCGGACCTTCGTGGTGGGGTTACGCATAGACTAGGAAGATTGCCTTTCGCATGGCAGATCAAGGCGCTGGAGATGTGGATACAGAACGAACAGACAGATGACCGGACTCAAGGACAGGGAGTCTTGCAATATAGGAAGGAGGTAAAGCAGTCGTACTGCGACCAGCGCGCGTAACGAATGGCCACGAGAGTCGGTGGCTTCGTCTCCTGTGCTGGCCAAGTCCGTCAGACATTGAGACGAGCCCAGCCAAGTGGGATGTCGTTCCTGAGGCACCTGCGCGCGTAGGAAAGCTCTCGGATTGGATCCTTGTCCTCTCTCACGCCAAGCAATCCGTCCCGCGACACCAATCATCGTTCACCATCCGGTTAGACATCGCAACCGAAGAGCTACCTTCTTTAGCACGCATCTCTCCATGTGGCGGGCATCCCGTGCACACATATCTTCGTCAGTCGTCCTCGAGTTAGAAGAAGCGCCTGGCTGCTCCAACATCACTTGAACGGGACAGAGTTGATGCAGGAACGGGAGACAAGTCCGCCATATCACCTCCTCTTGTGCTGTCACACCACTTCTTGCAGCGTAGTGTGGTGATGGGCGGACCGTTCACAGAGTCAACAGCACGTGGTGATGATCTGATCTGCCATCGTTCGCAGATGGACCCTCATCTTGCTCCTGGACCGCTATTTCGTGCGAAGACTGGGTCTCGGCTGCAGTCACGCGGCTCAGGTGAAGTGGTCTGTTGTGCTAGTCGAAGATGCAATTCTGAGTCGTAGTTTTGTGGCTGCCAACGACAGATTGGAATGTAGGTTTTGTTGGTAATCTGTTGTCACTTGCTGTAGTAGTTGGAGGCACCAGCTTACCTTCTAGCACACAGACTCAGTCGCAGGAAAGTTACAAGAGATGAGTAGTAGTCCGTACGTGAGATCATTTGATTGGCTACCTCCTCTCTTCTAACATCGGCCATGGATATCGTCAAATGCATGATAGCATATCTCAGCAAAGCCGCAGAGCCCTATGTCTTGCAGTAACAACGCCAACAGATGCGCCAGCGCCGTGCTTTCAGCGTATCCTCATGTACACCAGATTCGAGTCCAGATGGTGGGTATAGTGGGTGGGTTTCGGTAGTATGTAAACATTTACTGGGAGCCAGAACGTGCCCAGTGTAAAACAATCGCCATAAGTAGTAACACAGAAGGTCCAAAATAGTTGATTGCAGCGAGTCATAATATGCGACAGGAGTTGCTTTGGTACCTGGGGCCAGTTAGTCGAGGAGATTATAGAGGAAGAGCCTTCGCAGAGCCCAGTCAGCGCGAGTCTATGCGAGATGCTCCGCTCGCTAGGAGAGCAGTATTTACGCAAACGGGCAGAAGGGAGAGGCTAACTCACCATCGTTGTGTTTCGATTCTGCGAATCCAGGTAGCAGTAATCTTCAAACGCTCTCTCACTGTTCGAGTGCCAAGAAGCTTATACTTTTCGTCTTCGCTGATGGGAAGGACGCTGGCGAACCAATATGGAAAGAGTGCGGCATCTTCGGGAGGTTGGCCATGAACATCGAGGACGCGTTGCTGTAGCCAGTTGGCGCTCCTCGCTTGCATGCGTTCGACGAACTCCTGCCCGACAGCGTGCAGAGCTTGGGTTGACATGCGGCTGATCTGCGCAGCGATGTCCTCCTCTCCTTCGGAAAGAGACGCAGAACTCTCCTCTGCTTCGATCCGCTCCTCCTCTCCAAGACTAACATCGTCCAAACGTTCAACATCGTCCAAACGTTCAACATCGCCGATAGTATAACCATCCAGCACATTGTGAGACTTGACACGAAATCGGAACATTCCGCGGGTTTCGATCAAGCTGGTGCCATCTCCCATCATCTGCGCATGAATGATGTGAAGCATCGTGCCATAGTGGTAGAAGTGAACAGTGCCAAGCTCGCCCTGTGGCTCGGCATATCGATTGTACATGAGCATTCCAAACTGTCGATTACCTGCCAGGGCGCGTCGCAGCATGAGACGATATCTTGGTTCGAAGATCCTGAGGAAGGTAGGCTGACCAGGGAAACCGAGAGTGCAT
Source organism: Nothophaeocryptopus gaeumannii (assembly GCA_031771865.1). Classification (NCBI taxonomy): domain Eukaryota; kingdom Fungi; phylum Ascomycota; class Dothideomycetes; order Mycosphaerellales; family Mycosphaerellaceae; genus Nothophaeocryptopus; species Nothophaeocryptopus gaeumannii. Next base: position 1,061,760 of record JASISA010000009.1, read on the forward strand.
ACAAACAGCGGGACGTTGGAGAGGCCGTCAGGACTCATCTCTTCCTGCGACACCACATCTGCCCTCGCAATAATTGTCTCCGGACACAGCCCATTGAGTAGACGCACGAGAGTCTCGTTGCTTGGTTGTCGGAAAAGAGCAGGCGAGATAGCGAGACCTCGTCGGCAGACTGAACAATGCAGGGAGTGATCCAGCACACGCGCCATGCATTGCCGACAAAGGGTATGTCCACAGAAGGTAGTAACGGGATCCAGCATAATGTTGTAGCAGACTTGGCAGTCGACCTCCTTTTGAGTCGAATCTCGAAGCTCCTGGAGAATGTTGATGTCCATAGCCCTCACCAGTTCGGTGTCCGCGCCTTCGGAAATATAGGAGACTTCGGTTTTGTAAGGAATCTTTCCTTGCGCGGCCAAGACGTAAGTGGCGATCAATCGTCCAGCAGAGTCCTCCTTGACGCGGAGCGTTTCCGACGAAGGCTGAGAGCTGACAACCTCGTCCCAGCGAGCGTTCTCTTCCATCAAAATTGGCACGTCTCCAATGATCGAGCTGTGCTGGACAACGACCTCAGCAATCGATTCCATCACTTTGCTCAAAACCACATCGACATTGCAGTCCGAAGCCGGATGCTCTGCCCCGCAATCTCCGAAAGGACATTTGAATGCTTGTCGACGTCCAGGCAAGTCCGGATATGAGATATTCTCTCGCTCATAAGCTTGTGGCATGCATTCTCGGCATAGTGAGTTGCCACATGGCAAAGTGATTGGGTTTCGGTATGGTTTTGAGCATTGTGAACATTGTACCAGGCGGACAAGTTCCCGCGCATCTTCGTACGCTGCTAGAGCGACAGGAACCGAGCTCTTTTCTGATTGTCCGTCATCTTGATTCATCAAGTCGTCCTGTTTCGCCGCCAGGTTGAAGGGCGCGCCTTCAGGCGGATTTATATATGAGGTATCCAGCTTGATGCTTGCGACGAGACTATACGCAGGCGCTCTGTTGATCTCAATGCTCCATGTATGTTCAGACTTGCTTGTTTCCAACTGTCCGGCACTGTATACGAATCGTGTGGTCGTGTGGTGGTACTAGAGCAAAGGTGGTGATACTCCAGCTCGAAGATGACGTCGACCGTTCTCGGTGGTTGACCAGGTTGACGGAATATCCTGGAGTTAAATATAGTAGTGGCGAAACATCAGCGACACCGAAACAGAGTGTCGGTCGAATACGTTGGGTAGGAGACGGGCTAGTCGGGGTGGTGGCGGGTGGTTTGGTGGTTGTGTAGGAAGAGTGGTCGAGGCAGTGAGTGGTGAGTGGTAGAGAGCAGAGGTGTGGAGGTAGTTACTAGTTAGGTGATGTGCTGCGCAGATGGCAAGCGGTCATCGAGTGCCTTCTTGGATCCCTACCATGCAAACGCGAATAAGCGCGACCACGACACGAATCATCATCATAGATGAAGGCCGAGTTAGTCCTGTCGTCCTCGTCAGAGACGCAAGCCAGCACGCCCTCTGCACATCTGCAGGTGTTTGTGCCTCTAGCGCCCGCGATTGTGTGCTATGATGGGCGATTGCCATGACCCTTCCGTCGACGACGTCCGCATCAAGATTCAGCCTGGGGATCGAGAATTGGCCTGCGAACTGCGAGACCTCTGCACCGCGCATCTCGATGCCATCCACTCTCATACCCCAAATGGACTGTCCTTCGCAATGCAAGCCGCTCTGAGCATGCTAGACCACAGGACTTCTCCGGGAAGCTTCCTCATTCTCACCACTGTCGTCGAAGCATTATTCAATACGAAGTACGATCTGGACGCTCGATCTACACTACTGAAGATGTGGAGCTTGCACAACTCCGGGACCCCGACATTCCTTGGCGCTGTCCTTGGGATCCTGAGGCAGCCACCAACGGTCTTGTATCGCCTTTACCACTGCCATCAGCCTCGAGGCCGATATCAATGACTGCTTCATATCCCTGAGCCGGGTTCTAGGTCCAGAGCTGTTCAGTCCTATCGGCACACAACTGCCTACTTCACCAGTGGACTCTCGAACAACAATCATGACCGTCCGGCGATTATCTCCCGCATAGGATCTTCGCTACTGTAGCACTGCAGGTCCGAGCTACCGGTACTGCTAGAACTCCCCGAAGCCGAACTCCCTAACCTAATACAAGAGATACTCCGTTATGCCAACTCCATGATTTGAGTTGATCCTCGTCCTCGCCTTAATTCGGGCCCGCTTCTTGCGCGTGGCACCACCATCCAAAGTCTTCAACGCCATCAAGGGTACAGTTGTGATCGCGTAGAACATCCACACGAATCTCATCAACAACGTTAGATGAGGAGTCTGGAAAGCGCACGATCCTTTGAACAAGGGCTTACCGGGCCATGCCTAAGCTTCGATATGTCAAAAGCCAAGCCATCCAATAGCCTACCAAAGATGAGCAGCGCCAAAGACCGGATGAGTATCGTCCAGTAGGCACCGCATGGCAAGTGTATACATGGCATGGAGACTTCACTCATCATTTGAGCATGTGAAAGTCGAGCACTTCTCTCACATATCCCGGTTTCTAACGATCCATGTCATGCGCGACCAGCGCAGTCTTGCAGGACCAAATAGATGCCACGACTCTTTTTCCATTTCACTCCGCTCTCGCACACGATCATGTAGTGACCGAGATATCGCTGCTACACACCAATCTCGACTGACCCCAAAAGAAGAATGGAGGCAACACCCTTTCAAAAATCGCTTGAACGTCGACCATATCTTCAATATATCAATCACAATATATACATAAAACACACATTGGATCATCAAGACACGCCCATTCAACTCCCTCTCAACTCATCTCCCACCAGCCCGCTATGTATCTCATCATCATCAGCATCATCAGCATCATCAGCATCATCGTTCATCTACAACTTCGCCCCCGCCTTCCAAACCGGCCCCGCAAGCGGATCATAAGTCTGCCAACTCAACTGATCATGCGGCACACCCGCACTATGCATACTCAATCCCCTCGTATCAATCATATCCGGCCCCAAATCCTCCACTTTCGTAGCCCCAATCAATCTCATATTCATCTCCATCTCATCCTTCAACAACTGCATAGCCCGATCCACACCGGGCAATCCATACGCAGACATAGCATATAGGAAAGGCCTTCCGATCCCGACACCCTTAGCCCCGAGACAGAGAGCTTTGATTATATCGGTTGCGCGACGGATACCTCCATCGATGAAAATCTCAAGTTTATCTTGTAGACCGTGTTTCCTCAGTTCGGGCATGACTTCGGCGAGGACTTCGACTCCAGAACGGGCGAAGTCAAGTTGGCGACCTCCGTGATTCGATAGAACCACACCATGAACGCCGACGGAAATCGCTTTAAAGACATCTTCGACTCGCTGCACTCCCTTGAGGATGATGGGCATCTTGGTAATAGACAAGAACCAAGGAATATCATCCCAGCACAACGCAGGATCAATGAAGGAGGAAATGGCTCGCGCGGCTCCTTGTGATCGATCCACATTATCGCCTCCGGATTTCTGGACATTGGATTCTGTTTCATCGAATTTGGATCGCATGTCTTTTTCTCTTCGGCCGAGTTGTGGTGCGTCCACGGTGATGAAGAGTCCTTTACATCCTCTCTTCTCCGCATGTTGGACGATCCTCTTTGTGATATCGCGGTTCTTGTTTACGTAGAGTTGCAGCCATTGGACTTGGTCGCCTTCTTTCGCGTCTACGATTTCGTCGAAAGAGCAGGATGCGAGGGTTGGGATCATTTGGATAACGTTGTGTTTCTTTGCGCCGCGGGTGAGGACGACTTCTCCTTCGGGGTTTCCCAGCTTGCCGAGCGCTGTGGCTGTCACGTAGAAGGGAATGTCGACTTTGGTGCCTAGCATGGTTGTGGAGAAGTCGATGGATTCAACGTTTTGGAGTATTCGGGGGCGGAACCAGATTTTGTGGAAGGCGTTGTGGTTTTCTCGCATCGTCTGTGGGTTCCTGTCAGTATGCCATTGCCTCCCAATGTCAGCACTCCTTGTGAGTTGTCATCGCCACTCACAATCTCATCGTCAGCACCACTAGAATAGTATGCCCACGCAGTCTTCTTCATAACCCGCCTCGCCACGGCTTCGAAGTCCATCAAGTTGTAGCATTGCTCCAGAATTGGCATATGCTTGACCCGCTCTTGTCTCTCAATCTCGAATGGATCTTCTGCCTTCTCTTCTTTCTCGACCGTGTTCATATCAACCTCTCCCAAATGCTTGCTCTTGTCCAGGAACTTGTCCAGGGTGTCTGGTGGGTGAATAGGCTCGTACTCTTCGGTCGCATCCTTGCCGGCATACTTGAGGATGATCTTGGGGCCACCTGGGTGCTCTGGAAGGACTGGGGCCATGTCAGCTTGGAGCATTTGAGATTGGAATGAAGGTGGCTTACACTCTGTGACATCGTATGCTCTCCCATGGACAATCACCCAGCAAGAGTCCCTGTTGTTATGTGTGGCGACTTGCTCCCCAGTGAGCTTCTCGCTCTGGGTATCGTTGCTCGCGTGATTCATGGTCGCTAGAATATGCCCTCAAGCTCTGCTTGATACTATGCAATCCACGAAGGCGTGAGGGAGTCGGTTGAAAGAATAAAGATGGAGGATGAGAGACGGAAACACAAGATGCAAAAAGATGCAGCCCTCGTTCAAGACCCAAACATACCTACACCCATGTAGCCATGCAGTCCTTCCAGATGTGAAGGCTCAATCGCTCCAGCCTCATCGTCGCCCGCGGCAAGCAAACGGCAGGTCTCGCTTTCCTCTCCTCCGAGCAAAGGTGGAGATGGCAGGTCGCTCGAGGAAGTCGCAGCCAATGACAGCCCGATGATTTGGAAGCTCCCTGTTTCTCGGTGTGTGGAGACTCCGCAATAGCCGCATCCACGGCTGGGGAACCGAAAGACAAATCTTCCTTGATTTCAGTGGAGAACGTCGGAGAAAAGTGTTCTGGTGATGGGAATGTCCGCAGTAGCCGCTGTCATGTGAAAGACAGGATGGGATGAGGGAGGGTTGCATGGAGTATTCCGGGATGGCGAGCGGCTTTTCATGATTGATCAGTGCCGGGTATGGCTGTTGAGAGTACAGAAAGAAGCGGAGAGATTGGGGGCCTGAATGGAAGCAATGCCTCGAGCATCAGCAAATGAGACGAGAGCGACTAGGAAGAGATATCGAAGTCTTTTCAATGATATGGGTTAATGCCGCGATCAGTACCACAAAAGCGTATGACTCTGAAGAGGACTTCAGAAGCACGCACGTGGATCCAGTTATTCTTACTTGCCGCCCTATGCAAGCTCTTGAGGACGTACTGTACACACAAATGCTAAGAAATAGGTATCCAAATGGCAGAGGCTAGGACGCAGATGCCAAAACACATATGCTGTGCAAGCCATGCTTTCGAGGTCCGTCTGCCTCATGCAACGCTTCGATATCATATACCCAGCTCGGCGAGACACTGCTCACTTCGCCATGCTGTCCCATTACTCAGATGAAATTATCTTTCTGGTCTCCATTAAGTGCTTTGATATCCAGACCCTCTGTCGCTGTTACGAACGTTTCCAAAGGAGGTCTCTGACTTCTCCCAGCTTCTCCTCCATGTATGCTCAAGTTCTCGAAACTCATCTTACCCAACGATGGTGGCGAAGTTGGGGTCGTGAGAGAAGTAGTTGATGCGGCGAACTTGCTCGTCGGCAGTGGCACAGGAGCTGTTGCGTTGCTGACTGCACTCTGAAGTGTTCCGTCTGTTGCTGTCGGTGATGCAGTTACGTTCGCGCTGAGCTGCGCAGTAGCTATCGAGGGAACGGGGGGTGCACCAGCAGCGGCCGCGGATGCTGCTAGCAAGTCCTCTCGAAATGCCTGTCTGTTCGAAGATCGAGGCACGGGGACTCGATTAAGAACTCCGCTCTGGCTCTGACCCCGCGAGAATGGTGGCAGTGGCGTCGCTGGAGGAGTATCCTTCGGCGGAGGAGTTGGTGGCGGGCCGTTCGAGTCCAGGCGCATGGCGACCGGACGGGCGTGGATTACATTGGTCGGAAGGGTTACATTGCTGTTGGCCTGTAGATTCTCAAACTTGTAAGCAACTGCCCCAGTGGCAATGGTAGCAGAATCAGGACGAAGTGCTCCAGAAGATGATGGCACAGACGCTACTGGGGTCGCGATTGTGGTAGGTGGAGGTGGTGGAGGAGGTTCAATCAACGAAGGAGGTGAGGGCGCTCTATTTCCGCCAGTACTGGTCATCGGCATCGCGTTCGTAGCTGGGATTTGCTCACTTTGCTGAGGCGCTTTGCTCCCTGGAGGTGCAACCTTTGGATCGTAGATCGTATGCCTCATCTTGAAAGGTGCTGCTTTCACGTTCTCGTTTGGCTGTCCTGAGGGATTCGAAGAGGGATTTGGCGTTGCATTGGCAGCTCGAGCGTCGAAGACTGGATTACGCACTTTGAAAGGTGCAAGTCGTGGGCCGTCCGTTGCAACAGTGCTCTCAGGAAATGCTGATGTTGGCATGCCGTCTGCTCCTAATTGACCAAGCCGAGAGTCGCGCGATTCGAAACGATTTCGTCTTTGCTGGTTACTGACGTTCGAGGAACTGGCAATGGGATCGATGTGTTTGACAGGACTGAGAGGGCTGAGAGGGCTGACGGGGTCTTCTTCAGGTGATTTGAACTTCGCGATCAAAGTGTTGTCTGGAAGTAAAGATACAGGACGTCCGCCCGTGGACATTTGATCGGTCTCATCGATAGTGCTTTGTACCACGACAGGGGTCGGCGCAGATCCGGTTTCAGTTGACCCCTGCATTGTTTCTGGGGAACGTGTAGATGCCGACGAGATAGCTGGAAGCTCCACAGCGCCGCCATTCGACGACCCGGTAACATCCTTCTCAGGAGCATAATTGGAGTCCAGTGTCATGGTCGAAGGATTTGGAGACGGCGATCGCACATTCAGACCACTGGCATTATCGCCTGACCGGATTTTGAAAGGATAAGCGACGACACCGTTGTGAGGTCTGCTGTTATCCGGCGACATGAATGTGTTGGTACTTCCAGGGATTTTGACGGCGTCTTCCCTGGCCGTTTCCGAGATGGTAGGCGCGAGCGCTCTTCCTGCACTCGGCGACGTTGAGTTTTTCCTGGGAGCCTGTACCACATAACACTCGTCAGCCCCTGTATAGAACATCTAGTCGCCGAAGCTTAATCGGCGACTGTGCTTGGCACATTGAATATGCGACTTCCGCCTCGGAAAGCCCCAAGAAGCTCATACGAGGATTACCATGATGCTGACTTGCATCTCGAGGTATCACAAAAGAGGCTTCGTCATTTCCGTAGTCCCGTACACCTAGTCTCGTACGGAAAATCAAATAGGGAAGCGCTATACTTCAGGCGAAGCGAGATCTGAGCAGAAGACCAGTACCTGAGATCACCAGGGCCGGGGGAGAGGGAAACTTACAGGTTCAGAAGGTCCCAGGCCGAAGCCAGCCGCCGCAAGCGCAGCATTATCCTCTTGGTTCTTCGACACCTTGGTGTTTGTGGCGACGCTCACCGGCCTGTTCCCAAAGTTGAGCTTGCTTGATGTTGTGCTGGATCGACGGCCCATATCCCAGAAGCCTTTGCTCGATGTCGCAGGACTATCAAGGACCGGCGAAACGATTGATCCTGCGTCTGACGCCTGCCCTTCATCGCGGACTTGTTGATGGAATGGAGCTCGCGGGTGCGAATCTTCCCTCCTCCTAGACCACGAAGAGGACAAGACGCTAGCGGCGGAGCGCCGCCTCTGGCCCCTCGCATACTCATCCACTTCCTTTCCTGGGACTGAGAGGTTGTTCGTTGTCGTAGTGGCGACGGAAGCATTCCTGGCCGGATCCTCCACAACTGCACTCTCTGCAGCGCTCTCAGGTCTATCCTCCGTCGCCTTCTTCTCGACAATGTCTTCCTCTCTCTTGAGTGTACTCTCATCGTGGCTCGCTCCCCATCCACTCCACATCGCAAGCCCCCATGACTTGCCCTGCTTCTTCTGCGCCGGCGCGTTGCCCGATGTTCGACGGTTGTACAGCGCAGTCGCTGGCGGGATCTCGCCGGGTTCTGGTTTGTCATAGCTCTTCATTTCCTTCAACTTCTTCTTCTGCACCTTTTTGTATTCGCTTGCAAATTTGATATCGTTCTCCGCCCTCTTCGCTAGCCATTTGCGCACTGGCCCCGACTTGATCGCGCCGATCGTGTTTGGATCCAGGTGTAAGCTGGCAATTTCTGAGACCTTCGGAAGCGGGAAAATGATGCCGTGTCTGTTCACCCGTTGTCGTATCATATGGTCCTTGAACGGCGGAAGCTCGTCACCAGCCTTGCCCACTGCTCCAATCGAGGTCAGCTTGAATTGTGTGGAAGTCACTCCGTCCGGGCCAATGCTACCGAGAAACTGGTTCCCCTTGCCATCAAAGTCTTCAGGCTCTTCCCCATCACTGATAATGGAGATTGCATCGTCCTCCATAATATCAATCGACTTATGTTGCGCGTGCGCAAGTGCCCATGCACCGAATTGAGCTACTGATCGATACATATACTTGGCTGGTCGCGTGAATGATAGAGTGTGTGGCACATGACAAAGGTCCTCCCAAACCTGTAGTTGGACGTCCGTTGGAGGATACAAATTCAGTGTTGTTCTTCGCGGGTCATGCTCGTCCAGAATGCCTTCGCTGGGCGGGTAAGCCTTGGGATCGGCCGCCTTATGTGCAAGATAGATCTGCTCGTCTCTCAATAGCTCTCCTCCACCGACCTGGATGAGCATTGGTGGAAGGCCTCCCAGTGAAGGCTGTTGAACGGGTGAAACCAGGGGATGCGCGAGCAAATCGTTCTTCGCGTACATCTGGAATTGCTCCCGAATGATGATCAACTTATCATCGATTGCGATTTCCAGACGTGGACCCACACCCGGTATTTGATTGTTGGGCACATACTTCTCTTTTCCCTCTTTCTCTGCTTGCACTTGAGCCCGTAGATTATCGCGGCTTGGTTTAGCGCTCACTGCGCCCGAGTCCATAGTTGCCGGTAACTCGACAATGTCAAAAGCTTGCTCCACAGGCTGAGTAAACTTCCTCTCTGGAGGTTTCTTCTTCTCCTCGTCGGTTGTGGGCGGCGGCGGCCATGCCATGGAGGGTTTGTGGTGGAACCCATGGGGCGGGATATAGTCACCTATACCGTCGCCTGCAACGGAGGGAAACGAATGTGTGAGGTCGACCCATGGTGAGAGTAGTATCGTTCCAGCAGGAAGTGGACAGCCCTGGTCTCGTAAAATCACCAACATAGACAAGACCATACCACCTCCCGCGCTGTCGCCAGCAAAGAGGATCTGGTTCGGCTCGAAATGCTCCAGAAGATAGAAGTAGCTCGCTATGCAGTCGTACAGGCCGCAAGGAAACGGGAATTCCGGCGCAAGTCTGTACCGCGGTGCGAGCACTCTGGCCTTGAGCTTTCTCGCATGGCGCTGCATCTGATATCGGTGCTCGTCCACGGATCCGAAGTAATAGGCACCTCCGTGTATGTAGAGTATAGCTCGATCGCATTTCACTCCCTTCCTTTTTCGCTCATTGGCATCTTTCTTCATCTCTATCCATTCTGCGTGTAGTGGACTTTCTGGCCTTCTCCACTGCCACCACTTCTCGCCTCCAACCCTCTCAACGCCACTGGGTCCGAGCTGTTTCTTCAAAGCGTTCGCGGATCGCGTTAAGAATTGGGGCGGGATCTCGACGTCCTTGGTCCAGACCCAGGTGGGTACTGGGACCCATTGTGCGGTGAAAGCTTGAAGATCTTCGACTTTCTGTTTCGACGAGTAGTCGAGGAAGGTGCGAATCAGACGGAGGCCTTCGTGATATGAGATGTGTGCAGTAGGCTTTTGTTTCAGCGGTTTTCGATTGAGGTAATGCGAGAAGTAAGTCTCGATAACTGAAGGCGTGACAGCAGTCGCGACGCTGAACGTGTTAAATGGCATGCTCGCCGCCCTTGCCCTCCTGACTGCTGGGCCGAAGACCGCGCTGAAGGGATATTGTAGCTGACCAGGTGGAAGTTGCTCGGTACAGTCTTCCCGGGATGTATTGAAATTGTGAACTCTTCCAATGCTGTCGTACTAGCTCAGCTTCATGGTCGCGTCCTGCCCTTGCGCGAACCACGGCGAACGACTGTCCCAGGCGCAGACTTCGTCGGTAAATATCGATGCTCTCCTCGGCTTCCACGTGTTTGGGTTGGTGGGCGAAATTAAATTGACTGCGGGAAGTCTGTCGCGGTAGGCTCGTCCTTCGACTCAGATCACCCTGCTGTTGTTATAGTACAAGTGCGACAAGACGTAGGAATGGAATACAAAGACGTGGAAGGAGTGACGAATGCGTGTGAGGGGAGACAAGGAGCTACCTTGTCGTCGTCGTCGTCCCACTACACTGCTGCTACGCCGGGCCTCAGGAGACTTTCGCTTGCGCAGGCCGGTAGTGATGGCCCCTGCGTCATCAAACATGAACTCGCGACGACTTCTCACCCCAGGAAACCCAACACCGGCTGTTCCACACGCCCGCGCCGTCCTGCAGGCCAGCAAACAAGATCGGCCAATGCTTGTGCGAGGAACCTGGTGTCTCTTGGCGCGAACCTGTGACGCTGCGGCTCATGAAAGAATTTTGGTAGATGGACCACCACCAGCAATACCACAGATACCATCTATTACACTTCACAGCACTGTTCACGAGATTGCCAGCTGTTCAACGGCCCAAGCGCATCATCATACTCGCTTGACAATCTGAACCCTGTCACCGTTTGCGCATCCAGGGAAGGCAAACCGTCCCGCAATTTCAGAGCCGAAAGTCAACGGCGATACCACTCCCCTCACCACGACCACACACAACTCCAACATGGCGACCTCACCTTCACAATCAGCAGCTGGACCTACACCTGTTCCTCCACAGCCCGGCCAAGCGACGGTTGAACAATTGCAGTCCGCCTTCGATAACAGCATCTGGTATCTCCTCTCGCTATGGCAGCCCCTCCACGTCTCGGTCACAAATTCCTGGGGCGGACCAGATAGCAGTGACAAGCGCGACTGGTTCGCAGGAGCCGTATCAGACCTCCTTACGACGCGACCAGACACAGATCAACTGGATCTTGAATGCTTTATGCTGCAGGTTATGTACGATACGCTTCCAATTTCTCATACTCTGAGCGTTCTTCTGACAGCTTTGATAGGACGGATGAATTCGACTGCAACGTCGAAGATGAGAGCGAGGTGCAAGTCGCAAGAGAAATTCTAGCGACAAGGCAAAAGATGTTAGAGAGTAGGACATTAGATGTCGCCAAGGAGCTGGAGCAGAGGTGGAAGAATCGGGGACAGATGAAGGATTCAGTCAATTTGCAGGAGGTCAATCAAGACGCGGACGAGGAGGATCTTGACGAGGAGGACGATGATGATATGGAGGAGGCACCTGCACTGGTATCTGCGGCGCCGCCCAAAGAGAAGGCTTTGCCGGAGATCGATGAGGATGGGTTTGAGAAGGTGAAGAGGAAGAAGTGAAGAGATGGATCATGTGCTACACGAACACCGAAGTACAACCTTGACGCCGAAAGTGGGACTGCCTAAGAGAGCCGCAAACGAGATGTAAAGCGCAGGATCTGGCGCTCGCCGAGGGAATGCATCGAGACATCTAGTCTCTGCATCATTGGGTGCAGTGGCCATGCTTTCTGCGCCGGTGCGTCCTCGATTCGCTCCCATTCTCGGCCACGGACCCAGCTTTGGCCGGTCTTGTGGATTACCAAGAGCAGCTGGCTTAATGTAGTCTTCCGCAGCTTGTCAGGTCTCACCATACATGCCAGGGGCAATTGCAATTGTGCAGCTGCACCGCGCAGTGAGCGCGAATCATAACCTTCATCCAACTCGCTTCTCGCATGCACGGGGCGCCTTCTATGTCCTGAGCGTCGAAGTCGGCGATGGTGAAGGCGACCACGTACTCAACTGGTTGGCGACTTTTCGTGTCGTATGCGAGCAGGCGTAAATTTGAAGGGCCAGATCGCCTTTTCGAATTGCTCGTTGAGAGCTGCGGGTTCGACTGGGGAATTTGGGCGGCTATTATCTGCCAGCGTCTCGAGCGTCTTGAGGAACATCTGCTCTAGCAACTTTGGCGAGCCGATGATCACTGCTTGGAAGGTCTTGCTGACTCGCTGGACTTTGAACAGGTCGTGCCGATCGAAATGGGGAAGGATGCTTTCTAGCAGCTCAGTGACTCGTGCGAGCTGATTTGCGTTGTCTTGGCAATCACATGTTTCCGCCTGCTAGCGGAAATAGTTGAGCACATGTGGTTCAAAGACAAGCGCAGATGCTCGCATCAGGCATTTAGGTAGCCTAGATGCTGCACACGTGAATTTGAACGCACACAATGAGCCTCCACCGTGCAGTCGTGCGATCGACCCACTACGAATACATACAAGTCCTCGCTCGCTTCCACACAAGACTTGGCTGCCACGAGAACTCCCATCCCTCCTTAGCAATCCTCAGCGCCTCGTCCATGACACAATCGAGTGTGCATCTTCCGGTAATGTAGATTCGACCCCAAAGCCAACTTTCAGTAGGATATGTGAGCCCATCCGTTTTCTGCTGCTTAAGATCCAGCCGCGCGACTCCCTCTGGTGTCTTGAAGCCCATCTGGCCCCATGAGCCTCTCACAGCCCTGTAGAAGTGGTCATCCGGCAACGCCTCGTGAGCGCCGATCAGTCCGAGGATTCCTTCTTCAAGCTCGACTGTAAGGACCCAGATGCCATCAAATTCGTCATACTGGAGGCCTTATATCATGTCGAATGGCTTCATGATGGAGCGGACGGTGCGCAAGATTTGGTGAACTTCCTCGAGTGGCTGCAGCGACTTCGAGTCTAGGAGCATGCGTTGTCTGAGCGGTCTTGAAGTAGTCATGATATCCTTGAAGCTTGTGTTGACCCTTTGTACTTTGACGAGCTCGACCGGCGTGTTCAAATGAAGCAGGGTGTTACCAACGAGTTCCGGAATGGCGAAGATCTGCTCAGTCGCGCTGTAGGCTCCACTACTCTTGGTTCCGATGTTGGTGTCTCCGGCCTTCTTTGAGTTGTCGAGAATCTCCTGGGCGGCTGGCGAGAGTGCGAGCGCCATGGTCTTGAGCTGCGAGAGGGATCGTTAGCGTGGAGCAAGTCTTCCGCGCCGATGCAAGCGCAACACTTACTTCGCATGGATGCATCTCCAATGGCTGCAAATCTTGATCTGTTGGACAGAAGCTTGAGGAGGCGATGGGGTGAATTGAAGAGGAAAAAGTCTTGATTGCACTGCAAACGCTCAAACGCCACGCTTCTTGGCACTCACATGCACCTCAACTCCAGCAGCATCCTTTTCGGCACACTGCTTCTAATGATAAGTCCACTCTGTTGCACGTTTTGTGATACGATCTCACAGCCCCAGTTCATAGTTGTCCTGTCCGTAGTATAGCACCCTCCCAAGCCCACCTAAATGGCACTTTCCTGCCTTGATTGCCTGGTCCGCCAAATCACCCAACGTGCTCGTCGCCTTGAGCTTCGCCATCACATCATATCCGCAGCAGTGCAGCTCCATATGATGCTCTGGATAATGCGGGACCAAGATCCGTCGCCAGCTCGCGCGCCTCTCAATAGCCGTGGTCCTGTCCAGCGTGCCAGGGAGACGATAACCAGCATGAACCCCAGGGACCTCCTCCGACCAGAAAAGTGAAATGTTCAGCGCGAGGACGATTTTCTGTGGTGATGATGTGATAGGTCTGACGTGGCTCCAGAATGGATAGAGAATATCTTCCATGCCGAAGAAGAATCGCTTGTAGACATCCACCGCCTCTGCGAACTTGGCAGGCTGCTTATGCCTTGCATCGGGTTGCTCTAGATGCATCGTCTTTCTGATGTCAGGAGATCCTTTGATGATGTCCTGAAAGGTGCTGTTGACCCTTTGAACGACGAACAGTTGCTTCCATGACCAGACGTCTGTTTGGCCGAGTTCAAGTAAGATGTTTTCTGCGAGTTCAGGGATCTGGAAGACGGTGGTTGAGGCAGGCTGGTACATTATAGCAGATAGATCCAGCTATGCTGCAATCAGATGATGCTTTCCAGAAATTAGGCCTGGACCGAGCCGTCCGTGTGGAAGTCGATATTCGATAGGGCTGTTCCTGGGGTAAAGAGCGTGGTGATCGTAGATTTCGTAGGTATACTGGCGATCGACCGAGGAGGATAGAAGAGAAGAACATAAAAAGGGTCCTTCGGAAGTAGTTCGTTTCCATCCTGCTTGCCCAAACAGAGTAGTCACAGGCACTTGCACGGGACATTGCGAGCTGCGTGGTTCCACGTCCGCAGAAGAATCTTTCCTCTTCGGGTTTTGCTCGGGAAGTAGTTTCTTCTGGAGAAACCAGGCACGCGACTCAGGGATCTGCTGCTTCGTCTTCGGTCGGTCCTTCTTGGTTTATTCCATGTATCCACATATCTCGGTTCACCGAAACAATACCACACGACCGGATATCTCTTTTCCCACAAAATAGGTGTTTACCGAAGCATATAAAGGTCCCAATCTTTCACTTCAAAACGGTGTTTGCGCCTCGAGCGGCAAGATACTCTTGAATCTGAGTTGTATTGAGATTTTTGATTACGGCGTATACTTCGGCGTTGTAATAGAAGAGTCCCGACTTCGGATCTTTGTATCTGGCTGGCAATCCTGTGATGTCGCAGTACTTCTTCTTTGGCTTCAGGCTCGGAGCTGCAGCGATACTGGTGTAGGTGACGCTGGGCGCGAAGGCAGTCGGTATAGGCGTAGGTGCAAGGCCGTTGCTCTGCTTCGCGTTCTTCTCCAAAACCAGTCTGCCCAAGTCCTGGCTGGCCTTCTCGGGGTTGGGATTCAAGGACGGCGTGTTGGTGCCATTGGTATCGGTCGCGGGCATCGGTGTACTCGCGCCTGAGTTCTGTTGAGTGTTCATAAGACTCTGCTGAGCGCGCTGGGCTTCGGAGAGGATCTGCTTGAGATTCTTGTTGCGTCGTTGCGGTGGCTTCCAGTTGGGGTTGCGGAACGGCTTGTGGACTTTGTACATGTCGAGTGTGTCCAGCAGCGCGGCGTGCGTCTCCTCGTTGGAAGCCGTCGTAATCGGCGCCATCGCGTCGTTAGTTTCGGTGAACTGTTCACGCGATATTGTTGTAGGCGCAAAGTTGTTTAGCAGAAGGTTGAAGCTGTGGGAAGCTCAAGCTGCCACGTGAGACTTGAGATGTCCCGCCGCTGACCGCATCCACAGCCATGAATGGGAACACACGACCAGACATTCAGGCACCACCATTCCGCTCTCAGGAACCCATATACAACAAGCTCAGCACCTCGAGAAATACTTACGACAACCTCCAACACAACCGTGACCATGAAGATCCTGTACATCGGCGTGCGCAACCCCCCCAACCACTTCTGCGACTAACTTCCGCACTGACTATATACATTCAGATCCTCAAGAATGAAGACAAGCCTGCTGTCGAGCTCTGCGTTGAGCGCGAGCTCTCTTCCTTCTCGCGCTTCACCCGCGGCAGCGTCGGCGAGTTCATGAGCGTATTCAGTAAAACCGTAGCAGAGCGAACCAAACCCGGTATGCCCCTCCAACTTCCAACATGCCTACGACCAATCGACACCTACTAAGTCTTCATTTCTGTGATACATAGGCGCCCGCCAAGACGTCGAAGAACAATCCTACACATTCCACTCGTACGCGCGATCCGAAGGCGTCTGCGGCATCATCATCTCCGACCACGAATACCCCAAACTCGTTGCCCATCAGCTCCTTTCGAAGATACTGGACGAGTTCTTGAGCAAGTACCCACGATCAGCATGGACGAACAGCAATAGCGAAGTGCCGTTTCCGGCGTTGAAGGAGTACATCACAAAGTACCAAGATCCCGCGGCGGCGGATAGCATTATGAAGGTGAGTAAGAGGAACAATCGCACAACAGCTGCACTATGAGGATACACGGAAAAGCTAGGAACATGAACAGCAAAGCGAAATCAGTCAAGACCTCGCGCTGGGCTTACAGTAATTGGTTTTGCTGTTATGAGGAGCTCTAGAGGACCTCAGGCTGACATCAACATCCCCAGATTCAAAAAGAACTCGACGAGACCAAGATTGTCCTTCACAAGACCATCGAGTCCGTTCTCGAACGAGGAGAGAAGATCGATAGCTTAGTCGCTAAATCCGACGGTCTGAGCGCTCAGAGCAAGATGTTCTATACACAGGCGAAGAAGCAGAACAGCTGCTGTACCATTATGTGAGGTACAGGTCAACAGATTGTCTGGGACTGGTGGGAAAGAGCTTGGGCTGGTTTGCTACAGGGAGCATTTGCATGGCGTCGGAGTTACAGGGAAGGGAGCTTGACCGCAGACTTGAGATTGATGGGTCAAAGTCATGCTGTGCATTTTGGTGCTATGATATGCTATGGTAGTCATGATCGCGATAAAGAAAGCTCGGAAGAGAACGGGTTCGCAATGTCAGAAGGCGCGTCGCGGTCGTGCTGAAAATCAAAGCGAAGTGTTCACTTTTCCACACCGATGTCAGGCCGAAAGGCCCGTCTAGGTCTTCGAGATACGCTCTCAATGCGGTCGATGAGCATGATGTCCACTCTTCACGCTCGACCCCTGACTCGATTTTCCAGTCTGCCCAGACCCAGCCATTTCCCAAAATCCGGTCTCCATCTGTGAATGCTGTGAGCACCTGGCTTACTCTATACCTTCTCAGGACAGGAGACGACTTACTTTTGTAGCATGAATGAACACTTTCACCAACTCCTCCACCCTGCTCGGACTCTGCTTCCCGGCATGCTTCTCAATCAACCCACATCCCTTCTTCACCGCATCCGTATAATCTTCCGCCACATAATTGTTGATCCAAGTCATGTACCGATTCGGCTTCTCACTCTGTCTCGTTCTCTGCAGATCCTTCAACCTCCGTGCAATCATTCCGTAACCTAGGAGGCAAGGGAGAAGCGCGATTTGTAGAGCGAGCCAATCCTCGCTTTGACCGATATCAAGGACGTAGCGCGTATATGCTGTGCAAGCTTGAGATTCTTCATACGCGGCCATTTCGCTTTGGGTGAGTCCGAACTCGGCACATTCATTGATATGGAGATTGATTTCTGTTCGGATGTGTGAGACGATTGCGGCGGATCCGGCGATATCATCGATGTTCTTGGATTTGTATCCGGCGAGTGCGTTTGCTCTCATGAAATGGACGAGGTAGAGGTAGTCTTGGATCATGTAATATTTGAAGAGCTCTGGGTCGAGGCTTCCGTCTCCCATTCGTTCGACGAAATCGTGATGTGTGAATTCGTACCAGGCGGGTTGGACGTCATATCTGTCGAGAAGGTAATCGATGAAGCCTCCTGGTGGGAAGGGGAGGACCTGCAACGAATGGAAATGGTTGATCGGTCCGGAGCCCTGGCCGATTCTAGTAGCTGTCTTGATACCTGCGTCGACGTAGCGGGAAGCGGCGAGGACAGCTTGCAGGAGATCGAGGCCTAAGGCGAGATTGCAAGCGAGAGCTGAAGCGAGGGAGCAGCCTGTTCCGTGGGTATTGGATGATTTCTGATAGGGGAATTCGATAACATCGCAGGAGTCATTGGCGAAGAGGATGTTGCAGACGAGTTTCTTGTCATCTTCTTCAGAGGCGACTGTGTAGTCTGGTTTGAGGGGAAGATGACCGCCCTTGAGTAGGACATACTTGGGCCCTAGGGAGCTGATGGAGGCTGCGAGCTGTTTGAGGCCTTCTACGTCGGTGACTTCGACAGAATCTTTGCCGGCTTTTCTGAGAATAAGGTTGGCTTCTGGGATGTTTGGTGTGAGGACTGTTGTTACGGGCAGTATTTCGGAGACCAGAGTCTTGACTGCCTTTTCGGGTAGGAGCTGTGCGCCGCTAGTGGAGACCATGACCTTCTACGGTTAGAGAGCTTCATGTTGCAGCAGGACGGAGATGTACTCACAGGATCCACGACAGTAATGTTCACCTTATGCTCCCGAATGGCATTGGCGACGACGATAACCGTCTGAGCCGTAGCCAGCATACCTTGACCAGATCAGTACCGCTCGTTCGGCAGGTCAGGCGGCTTTAGGTCCACGCGAGGCTGAGTGAATAGTGAATACCTGTCTTGAGGACATCGCACCCAATGTCTTCTAGGCAAGCATCTATCTGCTTCTGAACAAAATTTGACGGCGTCTCGTGAATCGCATAGACCCCTTGAGTGTTTTGTGCCGTCAATGCAGACGTTGCTGTCATCGCATAGCAGCCATGAGCTGCGATGACTTTCTGGTCAGCCTCAAGGCCCCTGCAAACATGTGCATTAGCTCCCAGAATTGCCATGTCGGCTATGCATATGCCACCTACGCTCCACCAGAGCTGTCTGACCCTGCGACTACGAGGATCTTTTTGAGACCACCACCCATATTTTGATGACTCTGTGAGTAGTGTTTGCATTGCCCTACGAAGCCATCAAGTCCAGAGATGAAGGATTCGAAGTTCCGTGCCCCACTTGGTGGGGTTCGAACAACATTTGTACGATCGCACTTTCACCTTCGCCTTCTTTGACGTCTTGAGACGTGTCTCAGAAGAATCCCTTCAGAGAGACTTTGGCGCATCTCGTTCTTTCCGTCTCGCTCGACAGCAAGTCCACACTAAAAAAACAATTCAGGGTACCTGAACTCAGGAAATTGATCACCTCCCACGTCAATAATGTCTTGGAGAAGCTGAAGCCTTCAAAACGAGTGGCCTCTTAAGCCTTTGTATTCAATCTCATAGCAAGTGTGAGCCGCCTTGCTTCCCTCGATCTGTTTCTGATTAAGAAACCTGCCAACCTTGCGGCGTTTTCATCTAATCAGAGTCATCCGAATCATCTCCAAACTCCGGCACATTAGGATCACGGAGCAATTGATAATCAAAGCGGCCGTCAAGCTTGGCTGCAATGACCTCGCGTATTAGATCTTGACTTTCCAGGGAGATACCAGACTCTGGATCAGCATTGTCAACAGACAAAAACATGCCCTGGTTGCTCTCTCCCAGCTTGTCAATGAAGTCGAGAATCCCAGCTTCCGTGAACGAAGTAATGCCGCTGAAATTCATGACCTTCAAGTTACGAAGCTCAGACAGTTTATCAAAGACTTGATCCGAGACCCCGTAGCCGCCAATGTATAGGACCTCTAGACTGGACAAGTTCGAAGCCAAAAGCCCGATGTGCTGGTCTGTAAAATAGTCCGAGATGCGCCATAGCCTGGATTCGCGAAGCTCCTTCAAAGAGCAGAAGGTGTCGATCAGAATGTCCAGATCATCTCTCGACGTCGGATCGGGGTCTGCACGTAGCAAGAGGCTCTGCAGGTGCTTTTGCTGGCTGAGAGCTTGGTGGAAGTCGCGGTGCTCCGATACGACGTACATCGCGCCCTCAATGGCGTTGATCTGAAGCTTTTGCAGGGTGATCTCCGGGTTCAGCACAACGGGCAGGAGGAGGTCCGGAGCGGAAACGAAGTTGGTGAAACTGATGTCCTTGAGTGCTTGGCAGTTCTTGAGCCATGCGACGGTCTCCAGATAGACATCGTTTTGAGTGGCTTTCAGATCGTCCGATCGCGCGGAACAGGCCAGTGCAAGAGTTTCGACAGCTGTGCAGCCCTGCAACAGCGCAAGAGCTGGAACGCCATCGTTAGAGAGTGCCAACTTGAGCGACTGCAGGCTTTTGCCGTGTGTGTTGAGAGCCAGACATGTTTCTGCGCCGATGTTGCAATTGCTGATGTTCTCGAAGTATGTGAGGGTGTTCTCTTGCATGCCGCTAATGAAGGCAGCTATCCCAGAGTCGGCATTGTCGTTCAATGAGATGTATATGCTCAAACTGGTCAAGTTCGGACAGTGAGCGTGCAAAAGGTTTCGGACTTTATCATCAGCCAGAGCCTTTCCATCCCACAATTCGATGGACCTTAGGTTAGCAAGCCGAGGAGCCCAATCGACCAAGGCAGATGTGAAAATCTCGTTCATTTTTGGTTCAGAAAGAGCCTCCAGTAAAGGCGCATTCTGAGTGATGACATCTCCAATCGCAGTGACGATCTTCTTGATGTCCAAGCGTTCGCCACGACGTTTCCCGATGGTCGTTTGGAGTGTGAAGTGAAATCGGGCCAGCTCGCCGGAGAAGAAGTGCTTGGAAATCTTGCCTCTGAACTTATCGTCTTCCAGCAGTTCCCCAAGGTCTCTCAGGTCCAAGAATCGAAGATGCCGACAGTAGGGGTGTACAGTCTTGCCAAACGCGGATAGCGTAAGAGAACGCCACAGAATAGACCATCTCTGGACAACAAGCTCTTGTTGTGCGAGTGGGAGACCCTCACCACCGCCTTTGACCGGTGCTTGATGGCTGATTCTGTACAAGGCAGTGATGGCGCCAGAGTTGGCCAGTTGCTTGCTGCTGACGACACAGTTGTAGAGTGTTGGAAAGTCGAGCCGGTCAGAGAGCTCAGCGGAGAGAAGGTGGTAGAGGTCGGCCGGCAGTGCTTGGACGCCAGCGGCGGCCATCTTGAATTACTTCTGTTGGTCGAAATGCGTCAATATCGATATGACTATCGTACTACTGAAGTGTCGCAAGACAGAATGATGATGATGATGTTGTGGTGATGTGCAGGGTCGTTTTGACGACATGAACTGGCAGCTCAAGTCGCGACTTCCCAGCTTCGCGCGTCTGAGGGTCAAACTTTCCTCGCCAAGCTCGCGTCAACGACCATCACGGAGGATGGGAAAGTGAGACGTGCAACATGGCCGTCTTGAGTTTTGCGCTCACGCCAGAAGCGACAGGACGCGTCTCCGAGCTGTTGCAATGCCTGGCCAAGTTCGGTGACACGGTCTGCCTCGAGGCGCGAAGCGAGAAGGCGCGTCTTCACAGCGTGCCGCGAAAGACCGGGAGCAGGCCTGCTGACTGGAGAACAGCTCACGCTCACGGCATTGAACTCCTCGAGGACGGCATATGCTTCCTTTGCCTTGGATGCGAATGCCTTCTTCATCGAATATGACTTCGACTCAAACAGCCAGTCCACTGGTGGCGACCGCTTCACATGTCAGCTTCCGAACCGGGTCAGACTTCAAGGAATGATATGCATATTTTCTCATGGCTGATGATTGCCTCCAGGCTCTGCAATCAGTCTTCAAAGGGCGGACTGGAGATCCTCGTCGACCGGAGACGTCGATTGAGCGATGCGATGTCAGCATTCAGGACCAGCCAGACAAGACGCAATGTAGGCTGATCATCAAGTTGCTCTCGCATCACGGTAGAATGAACCATACGATTCGTGCCTAATTGGTTTGTACTGACTACATGCAGGCATGACAAAGACCTTCCGGCTCACATACGAGTCGGTAGAAGTGATGCACGCCCTCTTCGATAAGACTTCTGCGACGCAAGGCTGGCGCATCTCTTCGCGCGTCCTCAGAGAATACGTCGAGTACTTTGGACCGAGGACAGAACAGCTTGACCTGGTCGCGCTAGATGGCAAGGCCGTCTTGACCAGCTTCACTGAGAAGGTTGCAGACGGGAAAGGTAACAACGACTATCTCATCATATGGCAGGACACCACTGAGCTAACACTCTACACAGAAGCGCTCAAGCAACCCCTCGAAACTGCCATCTCAATCCATACCGAAGACTTCGAGGACTTCTACATGCAGGAGAACATGCACATCGTGATCAGCGTTAAAGACTTTCGTGCTATCGTCACGCATGCTGAGACACTGCGCGGTCCAATCTCTGCCTACTTTTCGCAGCCCACCCGACCTCTGCAATTCAGCTATCAGAACCATGGTATACATTGCGAGTTCACTCTCATGACTTCTGGTGATCATCGCGCCGCATCCTCCACCCCGAATCCGAAGTTTGTCTCGACTCGTTCTCAGACCGCTTCGAGGCAGCAGTACGCTGTTCCAGCACAAAGGAACAGCCGAGCGCCATCCGAGATGCCACCACCCTCACGCCCAAGTGCTGGCAAACCACTGTCTAGCCAAAGTCAACGACCATCCCTGAGAGAGCAGTTCCGGCCGGGTGCCGTAGCAGTGGAGGACGAGGACCCGGAGAGTCTGTTCATTCCAAATGGCGGCGGCGATGATGATCAAACATGGGATCCACCTAATTATGATCGCGGCGGCGAGGACGAGATGCTTGGTTGGGATGCCAGCAACGACACCTTCAGCCAAAGCACTCGCCCAACTATAAGTGACCTGAATAGGTCTACCGATGCGACCACCAGGGTCCGAGACAATGGCTTGGCCCAGCACAGCCGGAGCCAAGAACAGAGCCTAGGCCTCGAGCCGACCCAACGACTCTCGCAGGTGAGTACAAGGGCGATGGCGATTGCCACGGCGACATATGTTCGGTACGCTGACCGAAGTGCAGCTGCATGGAATGTTCGACTGAAACCGGCTTCATTGCTACAAGCCTGCAGATCGATCTGTTCGTCCGACTGGTGCTGAGGCGCTCTCAAGAATTGCTCTTTCGTTGTTTTGCTAATGCAACGGCACAGCGAGTGTTTCACAGGATGAGGCTGCAAGCCATCGACCAAACACTTCAATCCGCTCGGGTCTTTGCGAGGTACTCCATTGTGACAACGAAGCTAGTGGCGCAACCGGCAAAGACCTGTACAGCTGGATGAGACAACGGAATCTCATTCCACCGACCCTTAACATCGCCATTTTCATCAGTCGGAACACCGCAATTGCCATGTTCGCCCCATCCCCATGCCAGGACCTTGCCATCCTTCGTGAGACCCAAGCAGTGTTCACTCCCAGCCGCGATCATTTCAAGCGGGGGCAAGTTGTTGGGAGGGAGCTGACCATGATCGTTCCGACCCCATGCTTGGACCTTTCCGGAATCCAGTAGGACATAGACGCTGCCCCAAGATGCAGCAACTTGCTTCCAGCCCACAATCAACGACGGCGTGTCTCGTTTCACACCAAATCGATCAGTTCTATCCGGCCCGAGGATGAGGACGTTTCCTTTCTCAGGAGCACCGAAGAGGCATGTGAAGTCCCTGCCACAGGCAGCGTCAACGACTGGGAAGGGTATGCCTTCTACTTTTCGCGGCCTCCACATGTTTTCATTCGGCTTGCCAATCTGCCCACCGCGTCCCTTCCCCCAACCATAGACTTCGCCATTGTCTAAAATCATAATAAAATGGCCCATACTTGCGGTGATCTTTCGAACTGTCAGTCCAGGTGGGAGGAAATCTGGCATCTCTATCGGCGGATTCGCAACAGAGACGCCCGGTCCAATACCCAATTCTCCGGAGTTGCCTGACCCAGCAACATATCGAATATTACTTGAGCAACTTGCGACGGTACTGGACCATGTTGCCGCTATCTGCGCGTTGAAACAGTCATACATGGACGGCGGTATGATCAGATGGACAAGCTCGCTCGTTTGCTTCCTGTCTGTTCCAACAATAAGCCTGTAGTCTTTGTTCTCGCCCGTAGCGGCCAATCTCTTGTCGTTGAATAGGAAGACCGTGTGATTGCCACCTGCAGCTATCTGATCGATGCCCGCAAGTGACACCCTGTCAGTGCCTCTGACTGCCTCTGGGGATGATACGTCATCTATATTGCCAATGCCTAGCTGGCCTGATCCATTCGATCCAAATGCCCAAAGATGGTGAGTCTCGTGTCTGTGAGCGTCCATGATGCCGTTCTTGAAGTCGAGGTCAAGAGTAGATGCGTTCGCAGTGCCAAAGTGACACATTTTGAGGGAGAGTCGGCACAGCAACCTCAAGTTTCCTTGAATAGAGCGTGTAAGAAGGCTAACTTCCAAAACAGCAAGCAGGCATGTTTCTCGGGACTCCCTGTTCGCCGCATCGCTCATCGCATGCGATTCAAATCGAAGAGTCAGAAGATTTAATGGGAGGTCGCTTGTCCAAGTTGGGGCCTAGCGAATTTTCAGGCATCCATGCAGCTCGCACGGGCCCACGCCAAGACCACACCGAATTCGAGGAAGTTTGACTCCAGATTTGCGTCTCGCTCGAGGTCGCGACGACATCACCCAACGCTCCCTCCTTCACCACCCCGACGACACCCGCCTACCGTCATCATGGCTGCCGTCCAGAGCGTTCAGTGCTTCGGCAAAAAGAAGACTGCCACTGCGGTCGCCCACTGCAAGCAGGGCAAGGGCTTGATCAAGGTCAACGGCAAGCCTCTGTCGCTCGTTGAGCCTCAGGTCCTCCGCTTCAAGGTCTACGAGCCTCTCCTCATCCTCGGCCTCGACAAGTTCGGTACGTGGTGCTCTTACGACGAAAATTCAGAAGATGGACAATGCGCGAAAGAAGAGATCGACTTGAAGAAAGGGACATGCGCGCCAGGGATTGGAGTGGAGAAAGCACAGGAATACAGAATTTTGGCTAACAAAATATCTATAGCCGACGTCGACATCCGCGTCCGTGTCCGTGGTGGTGGTCACACCTCCCAGGTCTACGCTATCCGCCAGGCTATCGCGAAGAGCATCGTACGTCCCACCGTGTCTCCGCAAGTAGACTCGGCCGCAATTCATCTTTCACGATGATTGCGCGAAAAAGCTTTACAAAGCTACATCCAGAAGTCTTGATCTTGCCGTACTGACAATTGATACAGATCGCCTACTACCAGAAATACATCGATGAGCACTCCAAGAACCAGCTGAAGCAGGCCCTCGTCGCGTACGACCGCACTCTTCTCGTTGCCGACAACCGCCGCTGCGAGCCAAAGAAGTTCGGCGGTCCAGGTGCCCGTGCCAGATACCAGAAGTCTTACAGATAGACCCCTCATTGTCACGACTTCAAGATCAACAAAAGCAATGGCGCTGGGCTGGGAATTGGTTTGCTGTTGCATGGCTGGTATGGGGCGCTATACGGAAATGCTGTCATATGCAGCTTCACAGTTCGAGTACTGTACGGAACTTCGAATGTAGCATGCAGCTCGTCGTTTTGAGCTAGCAAATCAATCAAGATATTACCTCCGCCCAGCAAAAGTCATTCATTTACTCCACACGCCTCGCTTCGAACGCACTCACTTACCACATCAAGTCCATTTACTCGTACAGCTCCGCGCCATCATCCTCCTCACTCTCAACATCCCCATTCGTCATGTTCGTGTCCCTTCTTGACGTATTGTGTGTACCGTTCGTCGACCTTCTCCCACCACCTCCACCAGCTCTACCTCCCCCACCCCTCTTCGGGTCCGCCTTCTCTCCAACTAGCGGCGCATCCACCCACCCCGTCTTACAAACCGGACAAATCTCCTCATCCCTCTGCATGCGAAATAAATTCCTCACGCAATGATTATGCATCCTAGCATTACAGGGCAGATTCGGACATCTCTGTCCCACAGTCACAATATCCCTACAACTCGCGCAGTTCTTTATCTTAACATGCGGGACTTCATCTTCGTCTTCTTCGTTGTCGGAGGAGGGCTCGTTGTAAGTATCGACGAGCCAGGAACGGAGTTCCATGAGTGCGCGTTGGGTGAGGGAGTAGTATCCGTTTCGGGAGTGGGAGAACCAGCCTTCTGCGACCATGTCTGAGAGGAGTTTCTCGGCTTGGGAGCCTGTCAGGGAGGTGTTTTGGGAGTGTTGGGTTGCTTGCGTAGCAGCTTGTGTTGAATCTCTCCTGCTATTGCTGCTATCGCCTGGAGCTTTTGCGAGTTTGAGGGCTTGCATGCCCGTGACAGCCATGATTTCCGCTCGAGGGGTATTGGTCATTTCGAACATGGCGTCTAGGACTCTTTTCACGTATGCGATTTCGTCGGGTGTGTGGATGGTGGCCATTTGTGTGAGGGCATCGGAGGTTGAGTTGATGAGGGCGTAGATTCGGGTTTTGTCTTTGGAGAGTTGGTCGATTGAGTTGCGGATTTCGAGGTCGAAGGGTGAGATTTTCGCGTTGAGCATGTCGATGTACGTATTGAAGTCCACTTCGGTGACATCTTCTGGGGCTACTGGACGGTCTGGATCGGATGCTGTCTCTATCGCGGCGATCAAGGGCTTCGCTTCTTCGTACGTGGTGGTCTGTTTGGACATGAGCGCTTGCAGGAAGGCTCTATGTCGGTTGCCGTATCTCCCATCATCACGGCCGTCGTCCGACATGGTTGTCGAGGTCCAATGGTGTGTGGTTGGCGGAAGTTGTTCTCGTGTGAAGTCGCACAGAGAATCGCGTGCCGGATCACGCGTCGTGAAGTCGCGCGTCGCACAGCATATGATTCCAAACTCTCACCTCATCTCAGCCCTTCTTTTTCTGTACCTCACGTCATTGAAGAAGAACGACGATGATGTCTGAAGGCGCCGATAGAAGGCTGAGATATCTGCTAGTTGCACAGACTTCGGTTCTCGAGCTGAGCCGTGTATAAGATCGCGTCGGCCGCGCGCTCAACTTTCGCTGGTTCTCGGACAAATTGTTACACCTTCGCCGTTCACGCATTGACCCGGGAGGCGTTGATTTGACCATAGGGCATCTAACCACAACATCTTATCGAGCATACCATATACCAGACGTATCATCAATACAATCTCTAGCTAATACCATCTCGACCAAGAGCAACAGCAAGCAAAATGGCCTCCCTCACGTCATACCTTCCCAACCTCCAAAAGGACAGCATCGCCCTCTACACGATCCCAATCTACTGGGTAAATGCCAATGCTCCCAAACCCCTATCCTCATCAAGAAACTGACCCTCCCCACCCCTCCCAGGCCATCTCCATCTACCCACGCTTCATAGCAGCAGCAACCTACAAATCCAAGACCAACGGCAAACAAATGGATGGCCGCGTGCCCCGAGGCCTCGCCGCGCAAGCCCAAGCCGACCAAGGCCTCGACCAAGCATCCCGCGACAAAGTCGTCCGCTCCGAAGCAGCCTCCTCCAACGGATTCGAGAATTTCGGTCCTTTCTGCGCCGCCGTAACCGCCGGAAGTGCTGCGAAGCTCGATCCGCTGGTTCTGAATGGTTTGACGTTGGGGTTTTTGGCGAGCAGGTTGATGTATAATTATTTGTACATTACCGGGGATACGGTTGAGAAGGCGAAGGCGAGGAGTCTTACGTATATGACGGGGTTGGGGATGTTGATGGCTGTTTTTGTGCAGAGTGGGGTTAAGTTGAATAAGACTTTGGCTTTGGTTTGAGAGGTTGAGCTTGCAGCAGGATTGTTATGGGAGTCGCGGACAACGTGGGTTTGGAAAAAATCTGATAGCAGCAGGGGTATAAAGCAGGTAGTAATGTACAATAAGGCGGATTGAAAAATACTCTCTGCGTGAACTTTACATGTCCCTCGGTTACCAAGGCCTTCAGGGCTCTGCATTCACCAAGAACCTCCCATCTCTTCAGCCGCGCGGCATCCCCAAGCTCGCAAGCTCTACTTATTCGCAGCTTCGCAACCAGGCCAGAGCTCCCATCTCCACGACTGTCTCGGCGTGTCCTCTGCGACATTCCCGGCCAACTCGTTTCGCTGCCGTCTCTGGCTCGACTATGCAGTGGCCAGCCTCGTCGTATTTGGGACCCAGGCTCTTCAAGCTCCTCCATCGCATTCGACTTTCTCAGCAGACTTTCAACGACGAGCAACGAGGCCTGCGGTTCGTGTGCAGCATTTTGTCTGCAGCCTCCATCACATCATGACCCGTGCTCCAGCGGACCCAAGCTACACCGGCCTCTCTTCCCACCCCGCCTCCGCCTCAGCCCTCATCCCATTCGAACTTGGCCCCATCTCAGCAACAGATCCCAGTACCCCCTCCCTTGAGCTCGGCGCAGATTCCTCGTGTGAACGCTGCTCGATCATTGAATCGTTCCGGCTACGATTCGCCATGACATTCTCTTTAGCAGTCGAAAGAGGCTAGGTGGGTTGCGGAGCGCGGCCGGCTCGTTCTTTCGCGATCATGCTTTCGCGTTCCTCGCGGTTCTTGCGGAGCGATTCTGCTCTTGCGCGGCGGAGACGTCTTCGTTCCGCGTCTGTGGGCGTTGCGAACATCCAGGGAGCCATTGTGGTGGAGAGGCGACTGCGTTGTGTGCTGGTATAGTGGGGAGCCGGCGAAGTCGTGGGGCTGGAGGGGGCAGCGCGTAAAGTGCTTGCAGATGAGTAAGAAATGTCAGAGGGGAACAGATGGCCTATGTACTCTCGGAATATTCTTTCTGACGTGGTGTTCTGGAAAGACGCTAGGTTTGGGAAGAGAAATCTCGAACTAAATTTATTTCTTGTCTCAGTTGCCGCCACTGCAGTCATGGCGTGGTCGTCTCAGCCGTCATAACTCTGCGTTGGCGACACGGCCGAAGTCGTGCTTTTCGCTTCTGAACAAGCGGGGTACGACAGGGCAAGGGGTGGAGCATTAATATAATGAAACGCCCACTACTTTCCAATCTCCTTGTCGTCGCTGAATATGTTCGCTTGAATGTTTCTCTCTTAATGCCTTCAGCGTTCATATTCACGTGACATCAACTGGAGTCTATCCGCGCCGCTCCAAGAGCTACCATTGTATGAGCCGCGACGTGCAACGTGGGACATCGTGGCTCATGTGCTACACGTCACGGTAGTACAAAACGGGCATGAAACGTGCTCTCCCGGTATACACATGGTATTGACAAGATTGCCGCGCGCCGCATCGCGCCATACTCCGGCAAGCTGCGAGGTGCTCTTTCGGGCCTGCTCCAAGGCCAAATCTACTCTATAAGGGCGATCTCAAGGCGAAAGCATGAGCTGAGCTAGGATTGTCGGTGGACAATGATTCGTATCGTCGAGGAACTGCATCGAAGAATGCACGAATGAGGGTGGTGGCTTCGAAAAGGTCACCTCACGATTGCTGGAGGGAATGGTACTATCCGACACGAGCATGCCCAGCAATGCATCGGTATGATCGCAATAAGCCTCTCTGATTCATCGTCTTGCGTCGTCTCTGCGTGTCTGCATTGAGGAGAAGTTCTCGTGAAGCTTCATAGAATGCATGCAATGTGAATGGTTCTGCAGCTTCCAAGGTGGGCCGGTATTCCCATCAATTTCCACTGGGCTGTCCATCCGTTCGTGATAATTCGAAGCAAGGTAAGCGTCCATTTCTCCAGTCCAATGCTCTGAGCGACAACTTTGTCGCAGAATCCCAACAGAAGCAGAGCATGCTAGCGAAGGCTTTGATGACGCGCTGTGTGCAGATTCGGACAATGCCCACATGAAAGAGTGGTGCACGGGCGAGGCATATAGTCCTGGGAGATCTCCTAAGATAAGCGGTCAACACACCTTCATGAAGTGACGTTCGATCAAACCAGTAGAGCAGTCCCTCGGGCATCAATCCATCTTTACTCTACCCACACCAGGCTATGAGCCAAGCCAGTACAAGGCAGGCATTGTTGAGATTCCGTCCATACCAGAAACGGACTCGCATCGATACCACATGCCTGTCAAACGCCCACGTAGCGGAAAGCATCCCTCTGTCTCATCTCAGAAGTAGACTTCCCAACTACTGCAGTCGTGAAGAAGCCGTCCAAACCTCAAGATCTGTCCCAGTTCGGCTTCATCTTCCGACGCCAGGCTCATGGATCATTGTCATGCTCACAGCCTTGTCCGGTACTTTTGACTTCGCTGGCGCATGCAGAGCAGCCACACTGCCCATGAGGATCAGGTACTCAGCCTTGCCTTGCGGTGACACACGGCCAGCGGAGCGGGCCTAGTGTTATAAGGTGGCTGCAATGTAGAGTGACTCGCAGTACGTGTGTTGCGCGAACCAGGATCTCGGCGCAGTAGCTCTGGTGCGGTGTTCAGTGATAGCCGTTCGGATACCATCAGCCGGTATGCCAACAGGCGCCACATGGGTTGATGGGTTGAAAGAGTACGTAGAGGGCGGTGGTGATCTCGGCGACTCCACTTTGTAGTGTAGGTACCTGTAGTCCGTATTTTGATGGGCAGTCATCGACCGACCTCACCTCCTCGCCTCTCGCGAGTATTTGCGATCAGTCAACATATTGCGCGACAAGTGAAAAGTCCCTTACATGGCGTGAAGGAAGGAGGCGATGTCGTCTACCTGAGTGCCAAAAGGCGATCCGCCTGCAAGCTATTTCCCGCTACCTCCTAGCGCTGTCTTCGTGCCAGCCTTGTCGCTCACCCTGTGCCTCTCACAGACTTGCGTCGTGCAACCTTCGCTAGGCGAGAGATGGCAGTCAGCACTATAATCTATCTCACTCGGCAGTTAAGCTGTAGTCTGCTTTAGCTGCCAATTTCTTCAGAGATCCCGCCCCGCTAGCCACCATGTCCATGGCGCGTCCTCCGCCGCGTGCAATCGGCGTGCAACCGGCGTGCAACCGGTCGGGACGAAGAGTATCTGGCGCTCGGTAACGACCATGTACTTTAGTAAACGGCATTTATTGAGGGTGCGCCTGTAGCCTTGTGGCCCAACTCGCTGCCGAGCCACTGTTCAAAGGAATAGCGCTGGTGTTTGTGCTAGTACTCGGGAGTGAGCAAATTCTACGATTGGTCTCTGCTGCAGTATGTACATATGTATGCGAAGGCCTTGAGCAAATCTCTTGGAGGTTTCGCTCCGTATGCTCTGTGCTACTGTGTTTTCATGGCTTCCCACAATTACATGCAGCTCTCGCGCTTCTCGTATCTCTTCCTCGTGCTCCCTCCTTCAGCGACAAAGACTGCTCCAGATGCTCCCTCTTCCCCGGTACAATGCATATGCTGAAGACGAATCTAGTGTTGGAAAAGCCGCCCGCTGCACAATGCGCCTTGGTAAGAGCAAAACAAAACGACAAGCACATCTGCTTGAAAAACTTTCTGCCTCCGCGAACCCAGAGGATCTTGTGTGGTATCTTCGGCCGTTATTAGAACTGCAAGGTCCAAAGACGCCTGCCGTAAGTCGTGTTCGCGTGCATGCGCGCCAACCATCGGCATGCAAATGTGTACATCACCCACAACACCAATGTCTGACTCCCCCCAAAAATCATCGCTCTCCGCTCAGCGATGAGAATGCTCGTGCAATGCAATGAATCGGAAACCCTCCCGCGCGACGCCGAGTGGCGACAGCGATGTCCTTGGAGCGAGCTTGGTCGCGCAGCTGACTATTGTTGCTGCTGATACGACTGGCTCGGACCTTGGGCATGGGCTGCACAATGGT
Organism: Nothophaeocryptopus gaeumannii; assembly: GCA_031771865.1. NCBI lineage: Eukaryota > Fungi > Ascomycota > Dothideomycetes > Mycosphaerellales > Mycosphaerellaceae > Nothophaeocryptopus > Nothophaeocryptopus gaeumannii. Next base: position 1,092,903 of record JASISA010000009.1, read on the forward strand.
CAACACCCCATTCGAAGACGACCGAGGACCTTACACACGCTGCTGCTGGTATGGGATACCGCCTTGTCCGTACGGGCTCTGAGGATAACCTTGAGCACCATACATCTGGCTGTTTCCAGCATACTGCTGTGCACCTTCGACTTGCTGCTGCTGCGCATACTGACCAGGCGCGGCTTGACCGGCCGCAGGTTGGTAGCCGATAGGAGGTAGCTGTGGTCCGCCCATCTGTGGTTGCATCATGTGAGGTTGACCATATTGTCCAGGTTGACCTTGAGCTTGCGATGCGTCCTGACCGTTCCTGGCTGCCTCTTGGCGCTGACGCTCCTCTTCCGCCTTGCGCTGGTTCTCTTCCTCCTTCTTCTTAGCTTTCCACTCCTTGCGAATTTCTTTGAACTCTATAATATCACAAGCTAGTCAGCATGTATGCAGGGCGAAACCAAGTGTATGGTCGGGCTAGTTCGCGCTAAGGCTTCGACATGGATAAGCCTTGCGCTTAGCGCCCGCGCGCGATGAGCGTTAACCACAGGACCGGGAGTAACACCATCAATATTGGGACGTGGGAACCAGCTTTAGCATGCAAAGAAGCTTAAAACAACGCGAGGTGTGGTATCAACAGATGAAACGTACCTTCTGGAGTGCGCTTTGTGCCGTGCGACTGCATCGTCACGTGTGCGTTCAAATGGTTCAGCGTGCCGTACGCTTTTTCGCAACCATTCCATCCGCACTTGTACATGCGCTCGATTTCCTCATAACGCCTTCGAGGACGTTTGTGCTGTTGCGCGCCAGGAATCGGCACAAATGAGTACACAGTCGAAAGCGGATGTCCGCCCTGCGTCACGTTAGGATAAGCTACTGGATGCGCACCAGCGTAAGTACCCACCCCTGGCGGTCTTGGGATCGAATGCGCAACCATGTTAGGAGCGGCGCCTCCGCTCGTCGCGGGAGAGTGGCCGTACATCGGCTGCTGGTACTGTCCAGCCCAGTCTGGGCGGCCGTAAGAAGTCATCGTTTGCGCGCCGTATTGCGGCATGTCGTGCTGTTGAGCGTAAGGCGAGTAGTTGTGCGGCGGAGGGCAGGTCGGGCTCGATTGAGCAATGGAGGGATCTATTGGTAATTCTGAGTCAGATTTCGTGTTGTTGGACGCGTGACCGTTGCTTTGCTGCTGGCCATCGGGCATAGATAGAGACGGACTTGATGTTTGCGCCATACCGCTCTGTGATCCTGGAGGGTAGCGAGCCTGCTGTCCTTCTGCGTAGGATCGCTGGATGTACTCTGGGAAGCTTCCTGAGCGCGCGGATGCAGGAATCCCGTAGCTAGAGTCTGGCGTCGCGGCGAAGCTGAAGTTGGACGACTTGTAGTCCTGGCCGGCTTGATATTGCACAGCAGATGATTGATCTGCAGATGAAGCCTCAGACTGATGCCCGTTGTATGGCGCGTATGGTGAGCTCAAACCTGACTGCGTGTACTCGGACTGTCTACCATCCATTGACTGGGGATGGTCGCGTCGTTGTTGGCCACCTTGATGGAGGTTCGTTGCAAGGATCGCGCTTAGGGATGCTTCGTCCGTGGTGTGCTGCTGTCGTGGTTGTGGTGGCGTGTTGTAGGCTCTGGACATGCTACGTCCACAAGCGATGTGCTTCGTGCAGCTGGGATGGGCCTAAAACAAAGCGCGCTGAGTCCTGACAGCGCGCCGTCGAGTACAAGTGCCCGCTGAAGAAGGTCGGAGAAACGCTGTTGTTTTGCAGGAGCGATAGCGTGCTCCCTCGGTACCTTGAGCGCGGATGTTGTGCAGATGGCTGTCGAGCAAGCTCCACCTTGCCTTCTAGCGTGTGCTGTTCCAAGACACAACACACAGACGCGAGCGATGCAGATTCCGGGTGGTGCCTCAAAGAGCGATTCTTTGCCCGAACCGAATTTCCGGCGCGCAGATTCGACGAGATGCCGCCTAGACTGGAGAGGAAAGGCCGGCGTTGTTTGTAGAGCACAAAGTGTCGTGCTAGGATGGAGGAGGATAGTGCGCTTTGTAGCAGCGTATCGGGCGTGTGCCCTGAAAATAGCGTTGCGTACGGGCGACCGATACGGCTGGTACAAGCAACACGGTGAGGTAATTGTGCCGGGCTGAATGATCGCCTCTCTAGCTGCCGGAGCGGGAGTCCAAGCGCGATGGAGACTTCACGAGCGAGCCTGCACCTGCAGCAGGGAGGGCGCGACACAAAAAAGTGGGCGGGCAGAGACAGCTGCTGCGGTAGTGGGTGTCTGTCTGCACGCTCCAGTAGAAGGCTCCAAGGCTGCGCGGGCGAACGGGCGTCGTGTGGGCTGGCAGCTCAGAGTCAAGGTGCGCTCTGTGTGGTGGCAGAGGCAGAGGTGACGGCTGTGACGGGGATGGCCCGCTGCAGCAACGCACTCGCCGGGTGACGCTCTCAAATCAAGCACACAGCGCAGCGCAGGAGGCAAAGTGAGTGCGGCGACTGCGGGCGACACTTTCCTGTTGCAGCAGCTCTGCCAGATCAGAGCAAGACAGGAAGGGGCAGCCTGAGTGAGGTCTCGGTTGCAGCGTCGGCTCTGCGTGTTTCTGTCTCGCTGCACAATTAGAGTTCGTAGAGCTGCCCCCAGAGGTTGCGAGGGAGCGTTGCGTGGAAAAGTGGGCGCACAGACTTTTCCAGGTCTTGGCGAGCTCCAGCGAGTAATCTGCCGTTTACACGCCGCGCTCCAGCAGCAAATGACGATTCGACCAGGCGGTCACGGCTGTACGGCGGCGGTGAATGGCCGGTTGAATGGCGGCGCTGATGATGCTGATGAGGAGCAGGAGGAGCGTGCGTTCCTGCTGCTGCTGCTGCTGCTGCTTCTCGGTGCACGGTCCGACCAGATGCTCTGGCTGTCGACTGGTCGAGTCGCAGCGCTGATGAGCTAAACGTCCTCAATCCGCAGACCGGGGTCGCTACGGGCTGTTTTGTCACGATGAAATGACGCTCGCGCTGCGGGAGAGCGGGCACTTCTGGACTGGGCTCGTCTCGTGGGTGGTGGTGGTGGTGGTGCTCTCTGCGTCGTAGCGTAGTAGTGCCTCGGGCACGGGAGCGCTAGAGCAGAGGCAAGGTGCTAGGTCCCAAACGGCAGTTGTGAGTTGTCAAAACGCCTGGCGTGGGAACAACTGCTGCTGCCCTGCAATCTCTCCGACTGCTGCAATGAAATTGATGGGGATGCGGATGCGGATGCGCTCGAGGCGACGATTTTCCGCCCACGCTGCAAGGTGTGCTGCAGCTCCTCCAGGCGCGTTGGAGCCGGCGACCGCTGCTTCGCGTGCGGTGAGCAGTCAGTTGCGCGCTGTTTGTTTGTATGTATGTACACAAACGCGTACAGGAGTATAGGTGAAGCTGTGGCGGTGTTGGTGCTAGTCGGACGTTCACACAAGTACCACGGCCGTCTGGAGACGAGGCTGAAGCGATCGTGCGCTACCGTTCGGTATGCAGAGCAGAGGTGCGAGAGTAGGAAGGCTTGACCGAAGAGAGGATAGTCGCAGAGAGGCGAACAGCGAGGCGGGTGCAGAAGAAACTTTAATAAGCCCTGCACGGGTCACACCCCTCGCCCGCAGCGGCTGCGCAGCTGGGCTCACAGACTGCATGAGTACATCTGCAGTCCTACTTCTGCGCACTTTGCTGCGACTCACGAGAACCACTGCACCGCAACAGTGCTTCATTCCGAGGCATCTTCGTCGCAAAGGAAGCCCTTCTCCTCAAGACATGATGCGGGACCGCCGCTCGCTCGGGTCAGCCGCGGCCTGCGGATGGCGACCGCCAGCATCTCTCTCTTCGTCCTCTCTGCGGCGACAGCTGCGATGCAGCACATGATAGGCGGTCAGCTCATCCTGCAGCACGCCAGGGGGTTCACGGTTTCGACGTATTTGCGAATCCACTTTCCTACACACCGCGAATCTGGCGAGCACTGGTACGGCCAATAGAAACAGTGTTGCTCTTTCAAATAATAGGCAGCACCATCTTTCTCGCCTTTGATGTCCCCTGCTTGGGCATTCATCCCGGCCGGGTATCGAAGAGGGTCTACGTAATTTCAGCTTTCTGCTATGTCTATGTCTACTTCCAATTGGCTCGTGTTGCCTCCACAGCCGTGATTTCGTGTCGTGTGAGTATCGGCCGCAGATTCCCTGCTCGTCCCATGACCCATCAAAGACGCCCGCAGAACTTGACGCCCGTGAGGAATCGAGATTACTCCGGTCGCAATATTATTCACACTGTGAGACAGGAGGCTATGCCAGTTATCGCCAGCCATGGCAGAACGGCCTCTTGCCTGCATACCGAATGTCCTCGACCACAGCTGTCTTTGCAAGAACAGGATCCCCTGCACATGGCGAAGACCGGCAAGAGCCGGCGCTCTAGAATCTCTTATCCTTGGGCCAGGGTGACAAGTGGCTATGACACATCCCTTGCCCTGCACCGTGGCGTCTAAGACATGAGCTCTTGCTGTACCAGTACCGCCAGGCCGAAGAACACGAATGAGTACGAATGGTACTGTTGGATGAGACCCTGCGAACTGGCAACCGTGCCGTAAAAATGCCACACTCACCGGTTGCATGAGCCGTATGAGGAAAAGCAGTATGTGGTTGTCAGAGCCTGCCGTCGAGTCGCATCTCAAGAAGGGCAGAGGCCACAAGATTTGGTATCGTCTGGTCTCCAATCACTGGCAAAGCGTTTGTTACTGTATCCAGACCGAAACGCAGCACCGCCGGGCGTAGCGTCGCGTAGCGGCAGATCGCGTCCTTTCTTATGTCGACGTCCTGCCTATGGTGGGGTATGCTTTGTGAGAATTCACCAGCAATGGCAGCTTTTCGTTGTGAACTGGAAGTGCTTCACAAATTGACAAGAACAGTACATGGTCGAATGCGAGGCTCGCAAGCGCCGTGGTCGTGGGACAAACTGCATGGGCAGACACTTCTCACATTCAATCACACCTCCTCCCTGCATCTTCCCTGGCTCATACTATTACTCCGTGACCCTGGGCGAGATCGTATACTACGATCTCGCCCATCTGGAGGGGCACGAGCGTCTGCTGCATGCACGGAGGATGACCCCTTTTCCTGCTGCGTCTCTGCCTGAGAAATTGCAAGCAATGTCTTAGGTCTCTCCGCATCGATCACGAACCGACATTAGAAATGCATCTTACCGAGCAGTGGCATCAAATTCTGATTGGACGAGCCATCCATGCATTCCGAAAAGGCTCCTGAATTCCTCGTCGTGAAGCATTTCACGACATTGCAGCCGACGAACGAATCATCCGTGCTGCATTATTGGATGATTGGAGTGTGCTCCCGCGGCGCCAGAGTGGGTCCAATATTCACATTGCGCAGATGGATCGCATGATTTCCTTCCTCATCTCTGCTGCAGCCGCTGCCGTCAATGAGAAAGAGTTTCCTTGCTGTTGGATCTCAAATCTCGTTGCTTGTGATTAGTGAACAGTTTGCGATGCCGCATTTACCGATCAAGTGGTGTAGGTTTAGTTGCCGTACGCGGATCGACGTCCGGTTTGGAGACATTGGCTAGAGCACGGGAACGATGGAAGCGCGAAACTTTGAACGCCGCTTCCTCCTTCCCACTTCCTTTCGAACTACACCAGAAGATGTGGTTCTTCGTTGACACTACTACGGAAGCTTGCGTCAAAGGCCGTCGCCGAAATCGAGTTACCCTTACGGAGTGACCAAGTCCCTGGGTCGAGTTTGCCAGATCCTGACTCTCTGGCTGTCAGAGCAGGCTCGAAGAGTCGAGAACGCCTCCTTCTCTGCTGTTCACGACCGCATCCGCATTGGGACCTCTGCCATTTCATGAGCACGTCTGCGTTGCAGAGCGTAGAGGCATCCTTGTCAAGGCTCACATATCGGAGTCCAACACCGTCTGAGGTTTCACTCTGTGACCTTCGGACAACGTCCCAGCCGAATAACGTCGTACTGGTGGCTGCGCACCATGGCCTGGAACGTCGCACGGCACGTTGAAGGATCCTTTGCCTTGGTAGAAGTGCTGAATATAGAAAGTGGTTGGAGTGAGACTCCTATTTGAGGCAAAGATGGGTACTCTGCAGCGTCGGAAAGAATTCATCGAGCAGTTCCCACGAGTCGAGTCTTGATGTGCAAACACGGTGATTGCGAGCTTTCTTCTCGGAGTGTCGATCTTGCTGAAAGGTTCTCCGTCGCACTCAGGGTGCAATCCGATGAAGCTGCAACTCTCCCGCTGGAGTACTGCGAACATGCGAGCACGCTGACTCGTATTGTGCAACCAGGCTGTCAAAGGGGTCTTTGGTCTTTCCACATTACTTCGTATCCACATTGCTGGACCGTGCTGGTGTACCGCGCATTCGAAACTTCGCTTGCTTGCATCCGAGCCACCTCCACGTCACCGCTCGCATCGTCTTTCACTCGGCAGTTGCAATGATGGCTCCAGCTGAGTGTTTGGTAACATCGACCCCGTCAATCTTTGGGTGGGATGTCTCGTCTGACTCCGGTGCACCGAAAGGGGTTTGAGGGATTATCAACTCTGCAGGTAGGGTACGGAGTAATTCGCGCAGAGACGGAAGCCCACCGCAGGCTCCAAGACAGGAATGGCAAAGCTGCAACAAAATCCTCCGAACCAGCCATGTGCTACGAAGAGGCAGGTCATCGACCACAGCATGCTGCTTCACATCTGCTCACTTATTGCGGCAGGAGGTCACGACCACCAATCGCGCAGCAACCTGAGGCCAGCACCGATATCACTCACGTTGTGAAGTCGGAGACCACTGTCTGCGTGGCAGGTAGATGCGCAAACTCAGTAGTGGACGTGGCACTGCAACGATCTCTTGCCCACATGGCCGTCCAGGGTTTACCAGATCACCGCATGTACAAGGCAGGCTTAGCGAGACTGCTGAATCTCATGGCACGAGTAGAATCTGTACATTCTGCTAGACTTTCTTGGACGTCTTTCAAACCGTGGCAAGCAGAACCGTGGACACACCAAACCGAAAGTTGCCGATGAGCCCTCCATTAGATATCGGAGCTCTATACTGCCGCCGGTGCGCGGCTAGGATCTGGATACTGCTCATGACGAAACCATCCTGGAGAGAGCGAGTTCGCCCGCGTGAACTCTCCGTTCTGTACCTGAAGCTAGATACCGGTATCACGCATGTATCCGGAACTATTACTTGACCATTTGCTTTCCCCGGAGACGGCGCCATCTTTAATTACTGTTGTGACATTCAGCATGCCAATTTGCGGTCCCTATCCTCACGCTAGAAGCCTTCCTGATCGTGATAGCCCTTCGAGAAGCTCAAGAAATTGTCATTATCGTCCGCCAATGTCGGAGGACATGGCGACTTCACCGAGGCCTACGTGGTGTTGCTGGGATGCTTACGAGGTGCCCAGGAAAGACAGCGTGGACAGGCTGCTAGCTTCCAGTGCCAACGTCGTGCTACAGCTGTAGTGCGCGGCACTAGAATGGAAATGGCAGTGTCCAAGACAGCGACACCACACCAAGCCCTCAAGCGCCTTCAGGTGCTATGTGCAGCGGCAGGATCACTCAAGGGCTCACCACACGAACCGCTCATCAGTGCTTTGCACACCTCCTTCGACCTTCACATGCAAGTATGCCTGATAGTGCAGGATTGCAGCATCCGGTGCACCGCTGCCATCTCTGCATCATCATGTGCGTCTTATCACGGCGATTTCTTTCGGCCCAGAGAGCTCTGTGCTCAGCAGTCTAGACCACACGACTCCACTCCCAAACGAGCATCACAATGAGCAGCTCCATCCCCTGATTCGACACTTGGTGTACCAATTCATCTCGGGACGTTGGTCATTCGTACTCGTACTGTGGGCCTACCTTTCAATATGACACATGGAACGACGCAAAGGCACTTTCTCGTCTCGACTTGTCTTTCTTTCAATATTGGCTTTTGATGCGATCGTCTCCACGAGAATCTCAATGAAGAAGTTACTGAAAGATAATTAGCCAAAGCTTGATAACACAGTTCGTCAAGTCACGGTATGATGCAGCTAGCCTGCAGAGAGGTTCTTGGTCCGAGATGCGGATGGTTGGCAGATAGTTTGGAGTTTGAAGATCCGAGACGGCGAGATGGCCGATTTCAGGTCTCGAAGAGGCAGATATGACGAACATGTGGAGATGGAACGATGTATTGATTCTGCGGTCTATCTTCACCACGCAGTGCCTGTGGATGTGTATTCAATAATGCATCGCGGTGAGAGGCTCTCTCGTACCCATTGACCAAGACAGGAAAGAAGCAGGCGAGCGTTGACCATTATCGTCGTCGATTACTTCCGGGGTTCTCGAATGCGAGGGCTGGTTACCTACAAGTTGAGCGGACATGCGAGAAGAGGAGCAGTGGTTTGCAATAACGGACATACAACCTGCGATGCTGTACCCAAAGATCGAGCAGAGGCTATGTCTTACTCAACAGCCGACCATACCTGCCTAAAGACTACTCTTCCAAGTCTGTCATCGAGACAAGAGCTTCGAACGTCACCCATATCCCATTTCACCACCAAGATATGCATCACTCAGGACAATATCAGACCCGGAGCGGCCTGAGAACGACGGGCACCGCGAAAGATCATCAAAGAGGTAGGAAAGGTATCGACATTCTGATACACCAACTCCCCATGTCGAAAAGAAAAGCGACGCTGCTATCCTGAGGAGGAAACGAAATTCGAGAAGAGAAAAAAAAACCAGGCAAAGGAAAGAACAAACCCGACTACCCTTCATTCAATACCCCGGCCCCTCAACATCACCTCCACCCTTCAACAGGATCTTAGCCACCCTCAGAAGTATCACACTCTCCTTTCAATGCTACACCCCATTTCCGAATGACCGCGTGAGGTTCAAGTACCCATCACTACGCTCTTCACAAGAACTTCCTTCTTGCTTCGCCTACCACGCCTCACGAAAAGACAGAACTCTATAGCTTGCTTAAAGAGCTGCATCGGATTCTCATAGACATTAGAAAACAAGCAAGCTCACTCGTCCAACACTTCTTCAAGACCCATCCTCGCGCGTAGAGACACCTCTCTCGTTTACTCCGCTAAGCACGAAGCTTGGGTGTCCCTTTGTAAGTTGCCAGACTGCGATCGATAGCGAGAGGAAGAGCAAGATGAAGAGCAAGATGAAGAGCAAGATTTGATACTTAGCACGAGTTGACTATTCAGATTTTTATTACCAGAAAGAAGGCTAGAGATGCATAGATCGAAGCAACGCATCACTAGAACCATGTTCAGGCAAACATTCTGTGCTCATATGCTCTCACGCTGTTGCGTGGACCCTTCGGCTGCTCTACGAGCTGACATCTGGCAAGGTAAAGCAAACAATAAAGTAGGAACGGGAGGTTCAGAGACATCGTTTCATTCGGCGTCTATCAGCATCCAGTCTATTAGAGGCTGCGCATGGAGCTCTCCCAGGAAAACCCTCGGCGGGTATATGCTGCAAGCAAGCACTCAATCAATCATACAGCACCACTTTTTCCTCAAACGCCGTCGAAGCAGGTATAGCAACAGCACGCAGTGGGATTCATCCCATGCCCAGTCAAAGCCGTCCCGTCCTGTCCCATTCTAATCGTAACGCCAGGCCGTGAAGGCAACATCCATGCAGTTAATGAAAAGGCAATGCTAGGTGAGCGCCAGTGACAATTTACCAGCGACGGTTGCCACCGAGAGGAGCGTTATTCCCACCGGTCCAACCGCCGCGGCCACCACCGCGACCACGACCTCCGCCCCAGCCACGGCCACCACCTCCTCCGCCGCCGCCGTAGCGAGCCATCTCGGACAAGCGTGGGTCAACCTGCTGCTTGGCCTCTTGCAGAATGTTGACAAGATCACGGGCCTGCTTGGAGTCTGGACACGATGTTAGCAATATTCGACATTCTTGATGACAAGGTGAGACTTACTATCTGTGGTGAAGAGGGTGATGGCGGTACCGGTACGGCCAGCACGACCAGTACGACCGATACGGTGGACGTAGTCCTCCGAGTTGTTCGGGTAGTCGTAGTTCAGAACATGAGTGATGTCCTTGACGTCTTTAACGCACCATGTTAGTAAGGTGCTGTGGGTAAGGCAGGTGAGTGGGTGCGAGCAATAGCAATCCTTTGACGGATGCGAGCGAGATCTGTCTGAGGCGCAATATGCGACACTCATGGTTACCTTGTCATCATGATCAAGGTGCATGGCGCTCATGCGCGCACATTTACATCCAAATGTCTCACGGGGCCGTGCAACATTCTCCGAGTAGGATCCTTGGAACGCGCGCAGCTGTGACACCAACGCAACATTGAAAGACTCATGGTCCGCTTCTTCGCAAGAAAATGGTGCGAAGGAGAGGAACGGAAGAGACGGCGAAGCACGCTTCACCGAACAAAAGTCTCCAAGGACCCTTTGAAGAACAAAGGAACACTGACAGCCCTAGACGAGAATGGTTATGTGTGCACGCCGTGCGCTTGGAGTGCAGCGTTGAGGACAGATCCCGCACTTACTGGCGGGAGGGGAGGGGGAGGGGAGTGCAGGGTGGGTCGTAATCATACCGATACCACGAGAAGCCACATCAGTAGCAACCATGATTGGGCTCTTGCCCGTCTTGAACTCGTTGAGCACCCAATCGCGCTCGTTCTGTTGCTTGTCACCGTGGATGGAGAGTGCTGGCCAGCCGTCCTGGCGGAGGAACCGAGTGATGTCATCGGCGACACGCTTGGTACCAGTGAAGACGAGAACCTTGTGGGCATGATCCTCCATGATCTTCTCGACGTGCTTGAGCATGCGGTCACGCTTCTCGAAGTCAGAGAGGACCTCGACGATCTGCGTGATACGGTGGTTAGCAGCCAGGTCGTGGGAACCAATGTTGACTTGAATGAAGTTTTGCTGGTAGTCCGAGGCAAGCTGGCGAACTTCCTTCGGCCATGTAGCAGACCACATGCAAGTCTGACGGTCCGGGCGAATCTGGCCGATGATCTTCCGAATCTGAGGCTCGAAACCCATGTCAAGCATGCGATCAGCCTCGTCGAGAACGAGGTAGGTCACACGGCGGAGGTTAGTCTTGCCAGCCTCGAGCATGTCAATGAGACGGCCAGGAGTGGCAATGCAGACCTCGACACCGCGGGCGAGGTCACGAATCTGACCACCCTTTGGCACACCTCCGTAGACACAGGTGTTTCGAATACGCGAAGACTTCCCGAACTTGCTGACCTCCTCTTGAATCTGGACAGCGAGCTCACGGGTTGGAGCGAGAATGAGGACGATTGGACCGTCGCCCTGAGCGAGGAGTGGTTGGGCGTTGATATGCACGATGGCTGGCAGGGTGTAGGTGAGGGTCTTTCCAGAACCGGTCTCGGCAATACCGACAACGTCACGACCAGAAAGAGCCATCGGCCAACCCTGAGACTGAATGGCGGTGGGATTGGCGAAACCCTGCTGCTTGACCTCGTTCATGACGTAGTTGGGGAAGCCGGCCTCGTCGAAGGTGTGGACTGGCTTTGGAACGTCGCGGCCTTGAATGGTGATCTGGTGCTCGCGGCGGAAGGCATCCACCTCGGCTTGAGAGCGACCGGCCACATCTGGGTGCTCTTTGTAGAATGACTTCTCGAACTTCGGAAGCGTGTTGATATCCCAATTTTGCTGCTTGAGGCCGGCGCCTAGGTTGGACATGCGGTCGCCGCCGCCTCCGCCGTAGCCTCCACCTCCACCGCCGTAGCCTCCGCCGCCGCCGCCGCTGTATCCGTTGGAGCCGGAGTAGCCGTTCGAGTAGCCGCCGCCACTATGTCAAAAGGTTAGCTGGTGTTCGTTATGTGTCTGTGGTGTAATAATGGAAGTTACGTCGGCCCTCAGCGCGCCTTGATTATCGGGCTTACCCATAGGAGTAGTTGCGATCATCACTGCGGCCACGAGAGCCAGTGTAGTCTCCACCATAGGCTGAGTCGTACCCTCCGCCACTATATCCCCCGCCGCCGCCGCCGCCGCCATATCCTCCACCACCGCGTCCGCCTCCGTAGCCGCCGCCGTAGGACATGTTGTCCCTGCGCTTGCTTGTAGTGACCGTGGGGGTGTGCTATTGAGAGTGAGCGGTGTCGTGTGGTTGTCGCCGAGATGAGAGCGCGAAATGCGTGTGCGCGCTGGTGAGGTGGGAAGGTGAGGATGGAGGAGATGAGGGTGTGTGGTGTGTGGGAGAGGGATGGTTTGCACAGAAACTTTTCTTATGAAGCGGCGAGCGCAAAAAGACGGCAAGCGCAAGTAGGCGGCAAGCTCCGCCCCATCGAATAAGATTCCAGAAGTGACGTCTGTGCGCGACACACGGCAAGTGGCGCTCTCGCTCCTTCCGCGAACGTCAACTCACTTCACTTACCTATTCCACCTGCGCCTTCTCACGGACAATTCGCATGCACGCCTACGCTGGGAACAATTCTGACAGAAACGTCGTATGATACTCTGCTCCAGAGTTACAAGCTTGGATGCCGTCGTACTGCTCAAGGCCGGGGCCCCCAAGGAGGAGCATTGCCTCAAACTCCAACTTTATGTTCAGCAGGGCATGCCACTTTGCCTTTGCGCCATCCGATCGAGGAATGGGTCAAGACACTTGTACGATGTGATGTCTTCAAAGTATGTTGGCAGTGTGGCATGTTGCCTGATGGAAATGCATGAGAAAGCAAGCCTCAATGGACGTACGTCGTGCTGCCTTGCAACTTCGGCGAGAACTGTGTTCCGAGGGCCACATACTTGTAAGTGAAGACCAGGCAGACGATCGACACGTGTGTTCGTGATATCTCAAGCCTTGCTTGCCAGGCTGTGTGACCATAGCCGGCCCCATCTACTTCGAAGGACTTCACAGTTCGCAGCATATGCCAAGGCTCTGCAAGATGGCCGCTCCAACCAACAACGACGACGGTGGTGGTAAGTCAAGAGAGTCAATACTGAGATCAATCGTTCTCTGCAAGAGCTGATTGATACAACCGTAGCAGCTACCGCCTCCGCAGCTCAGAGGGCCTTTGCAATTCCCGAGCTCCTCGAAAAGATCCTCATCCACCTTCCTATGGAGGAGCTCCACGTCCTTCAAAGGGTGAACAAGACCTTTCGCGATGTTATGGCCCAGTTGAATGAATTGCGCGAAGCCGTGTTTCTCGAAGCCACAGACGAAGAGATCGTTCTAAAATAGCCGCCTCAATCCATCCTGCGTGATCCTTCCAACGTCGGCTCAGGAAGTGTCTCGTGCTGTCAAGATTATCGTCTCGCCACTCAGCCGCAAAGGAGGACCATGCCGATTTGCAAGTCGTATGCCGCATGCTGGAGCCAATGACATCGATGGCGGTGTGACGATGGATCTTTCTTGGATCAATGAAACGACGCTGGCGGTTGATAGGAAGTCTGTCAGATTGGAAACGGGAGGTAGCTGGGGCAATGCCTACGCTGCGCTGAATGGAACAGGAGCTGCGTTTCCTGGAGGACGATGCAAGACGACTGGCATTGGCGGGATTGCGCTTGGAGGTGGCTGTTCGTGGCTTACGCCAAAGGTTGGCTGGGTTGCTGATAATGTGGTCAACTATGCGCTTGTGCTTGCCAATGGAGAGATTGTTAATGTCAACAAGAACAGCTACAGCGATCTCTTCGTTGCTTTGAAGAGCGGAGGCAACAATTTTGGCATTGTGACAAGGTTCGATGTCGCGGCTTCTGCACATGATCAGCGGATTTGGGGAGGGTACAAAGTTCTGCCAACAAGCGCAACCTCGACAGTCTTGGAAACTTCAGCGACTTCATGAGCCATGCTGCAGACGATCCAGACGCAGCTCCTGCTCTCGAGTTCGTTGTCAACAGATACCCAAACTCCTCCTCAATCCTCGCCTGGCTCACAGCCACCGACGGCCAAGTCCACGACCATCCTGGCCTAACACCTTTCATCGCCATGAACAACACGCTAGCAGACACGACAGGCCCAACAACCTTCGCGGACTATCCAGGAGCCGTGCCACCGGTTCAGCGAGTCCTCTTCGCCACAACAACAATCAAAGCTTGCCCAGAAGTCATACAAGCCGTATATCAGGTGACACTGAAGGTGTACGCCGACTTCGCACACGGACCAGACCTGACATGGGATATCCAGTACGAACCTCTCACACAAGCCTGCATCCAGCGTGGATTCGAGCAAGGCGGCCGAACGTCCTCGGTCTCAATTACACGACCGAAGACCTAGCGATCGTCTTCCTTCCGCACCTCTGGAAGTACGCGGCTTATGATGAGGAAGTCTCTCGAGCCAAGTCTGCATGGCTCGAGAGAGTGCAGGAGTATTCAAATGTCTACGACGTGGGCTTTCCGTTTGAGTAATTTTGAATTATGCGGCGCCTTGGCAGGATGTGTCGGGGAATCATGGTGCTCCGAACTTGCAGTTTTTGAAGGATGTGGCTGAGAGGTGTGATCCGCATGGGGTGTTTCAGAGGCTGGTGCCGGATGGGTTTAAGCTGATGTAGATTGGGATGAAGAGATTGGTGTAGGATGTCTCGAGATGAAGCTTCGGCTCTCAGTAACGATGCTTTTGGTCAGTACATTCGTTCTCAAGACTAATTTTCACACAATCCTCGCGAACACAACGCAGACAGAGTCCACGATCACACCATGTCTCTACAGCTTTCGCAAGTTCGTGAAACTTCGATTTGGATACTGTTCCAGCAAGTCCGTACCGATGACATTGCCGAGACTGCTGGGACTAACTGAACGATTTTGCTTTCGAGAGTGCTTTGCAACATGCCATGATCGGGCCATTCTCGAAACACCAGAGGCGGCCAGTTTCGAAAATCTGCATGATGTGCTCATTGTAGTTTGGTGAGTCCTGATCGTCGCATTCCTGGCATGCCTCCATTGGAGGCGATTCTGGAAAAGCGTAGCATCGTAGGATTGCTTGTTGGCGGATGGAGGAGCGAAGTTCTCCAAGTTAGACTGCACTTTTCAGCGAGGGAACCTTTGGGCACATACTTATAGGGATAAGTTACTCACGTAGCATTTTTGTGGGAACGACTTTCCTCGCCGCGACCTCTCTCATCTTCGACATGTTGCCGGTGTAATGCTTGATGACAGCTGCAGCAGCCCTTTTGAAGCACTGTCTCTGATCTAACAAATACGTCATGAGATTGTAGAGCCTATCCGGCTACAACAGCGCTGGAACTGGCGACGACTTCCTCAACGGCGGTAGACCGGATGCGGTTGGTAGTCTGCGAGGTTCGTGAGTGGACGTTGTAGGGGCAGTGGGCAGTACAGGAAAGGAGAGCTCGGAGATGAGGGTCATTGCATTGCTGGTATCAAAGATGCTCGTCGCGTCGTTCTTTTCACCCTTGCTCGTGTAGATGTCGCGAGCGTAAGGCTCCAGTAGCTCTTGATGCTACTGGCCTCAAATCTAGGTATGCCAAGACCTGCTCCGCGACCTCCAAGTCAAATACACTCAGGGCTTGTGGTGCTCCGTCGAGCATGCGAGCATCACACCAGCACCTTCCCTGACGCAGTCGAGACATAACCCTTCTGATAGGTACTTCGCTTCTCCCGCGAACCCCTTGAACTCATTTGACTCTACTGCTCGACCGCAACGGCGAGTACACTCTGAAGTGAATTCGAAGCATTTGACCCTTCCCATATTCTCAAGACGAGCGATTCCATTATTGACGTTGACCAGCTTTGGCGGCCAGTCAACGTCGTCAAATGCAGAAATGATCGTCTTCATGAAGGCATTGGTATGGCAAGGCCGACTGTTGTACTCGGCGCCCAAATGCTGCACACTGTATATTTTGAGCTCTGCAGCCTTCCGTTTCTCGGCCATGGCAACTGCAATATGTGTCAGTAGGCAGCGCCACGCGCTTAGTAGGAGTGGACTCACCAAGCGCGGCGGCAGCAATGAGCTGACCAGGCTGCTCTGAGAACATGGCCGTAATAGGTCGATCGCATCCCCTGATGACCTGCTCTGTAGCCAGCTTGAAGCTTAGCTTCTCGTTGAGCAGTGAAGCTGCCGCGATGATATTGCGCAGTCTGAAGATGTCCGAACTGTCTCTGTTTTCCGCGCACCAGCTCACAAGGAGTGCTTTGCCTGGATGATAGAGTGCCTGCACCAAGCCGTATTTGTCGGCAGCGATAGCGAAGTTGAGTAAGTGAGGATCCATGCCGGTACTGTTGTCGTACTGGCTCTGACGCAAGTGCAGACACTGGCAAATGTGCTCCATAGCATCCGCATCATCGTCAGGCATAGCAATCTCGACCGGATTCGTGGCGCTGCGCTCCTGCGAGCCTTCGCGAAAGTGAGGACCGAGAAGTGCACCCAACGGACGTGAGGCGGCGGAGAGGTTGGCGGACTTGACTCGTAGCTTCTTCTGGTCGGCGCCGACCACGAGGATGACATCGCCTTGCGGTGCGATCTCGACAGTCTCAGCGTCAGCCATGCTGTGTGTAGCGGCGGACGTGGATGGTAGCTGTCGGTGGCCGTTGTCGGAGTCGATGTCAAGGAGTGAGGCCGACTGAAGCGTCGAAACATAGCAGTACGCAGAAATGGCACTAGCGCTGCGCTAATGCGCTAAGCGGCGTTGAGTGAAAGCACAAGCTACCCTTTGTTTGCTCGGCGAGGCATGTGAGAGTCAATACCGACCACGTCCACGACTCAAGGCAGATCCAGATGACTCAAAGGCGACTACTGGCAGGAGCCAGAGCATATGCAAATCGTTTCATTCTGCATCATATGCTGTATGATATCTTCGCTGTCTCATTGTGACATCTACTCCTCCCTACCCTTCTTCTTCAACCCATCATCCCTCACCCTCGGCGTAGGCGGAACCTCAACATCCTCCACTCTCCACTCCATCCCAATGTACGCATCACTAACAAGCGTCACCCTCACCTTCCTCTCCAAATCCGCCTCTGGTAATTTCACGCTCGCCTTCGTGGCCATCTTGCTCCCACCTCCACCACCCCTCTTGTCTGCGCTGGGCCAATTAAGCCTCTTCATAGCCAAGACATCCCCCTTCTCAACATCCTGCACAAGCAAAAAGTACCCCTCAGTCTGCGGTTTGGGATACCTTGGCGCGTAGATGCGCTGTTCGCGGTCGGTGAAGGGGTTCAGTCTCGCCAGGTTGACCGTCAACCCAAGAGCGTTGACATCACTGATACCCAGACGGATCTGCGGAAGACGTGCAAGGGCATTTAAGACCCTCGCATGGCTGGGGTTCGGCAAGCTCATGTTCCCCAACGCAGTCTCCACCACGCCCTTCGACGCCGTGGTGGCTTCGATGAGATCCTTCGGTCTCGCATCCCCCTTCTCAATCCTCTTCTTTTCTCTGTCAGGGCTGACGCCAGGGAAAATAGCCAAAGGCCCATCATCCGGCCACCTCGCACTCTTAACACACTGCAGCAGAGTCATCATCATCCTGCAGCTTTGAAGGTATCCAAGCTCTGTAAGCACATCAATCGAAGCTTGAAGGATACGAATAGCCTGATCCAACACCGAATTCTGATCACCCACATAATCAGAGATCGGCAAATCAATCCTCGAGAAATGCGCTTGCAGCAACAATTGTGCTTTGACGTGCGGATCCCACATCGGTAAACCAAGTTTATCTGCTTTCAGGGGGAGGTTGTTGGAAAGTTCGACGTTGATGAGATCTTCGTTGTGACGGACAGGCAATTCGTCGTATTCTGTGGCGCGACACATCCATCCTAGTGCGTCTTCAAAAGTAGCTGTCGGCTTGGCGTGTTCCGTCAACGAGCGTATCGTCTTGTGCGAGAGGTAGTAGTAACTCATGATTTTGCCGAGAGGGGTTGGGTCGACTTCACCCTTGAGGGCGATTGTGATACATTTCGACTCTTCCAGCTCGGAGAGCGATTTATCGACCATTTCGATCATGAAGTCGTTCGCAGCTTGTTGCGCCGCAATCGTGTTGTTCTCCTCGGCAGAGATCTCCAGACCGTAGTAAGAAGGATTCTTATGCAACCGTCGGAAGAAGAACGTCCAGGTCAAGTAATCCAGCGCATCCTGTTTCGTGGCAATCGTCTCAGCCGAGACCTCAGCACCCAAATGATTATCCAGGACATTATGCAACGACGATTCCACGGGGAATCCAGTATGTAGGAAATGCTTATAGAAAGCCTTCTTCGAATCCTGCGTGAAGATTCTCGCGATTCCAGAAGTGTCGAATTGTGGTCGTCCAGCTCGTCCCAGCATTTGCAGGACATCGGTCAAGTCCATATCCTTGTACCCTTCAATCTTCGCATCGAAGAATTGCGTGCCCTTGACAACGACCAGATGAGCAGGTAAATTGACACCCCAAGCCAGCGTACTCGTCGCGACCAAGATCTGAATCTTGTTATTCGCAAACAGCTCCTCAGCGAGTTGACGATCCGACTCTACGAGGCCAGCATGATGAAGTCCAATCCCAAAACTCAGCGCCTCTCGTAACGCATCGTCCTTGACGCGCTCCATGTTGAGTGCTAGATCATCTTCACTCATCCTCATAAACCTCCTCGGATTGTCCTCCATCCCACAAAGGTTAATGAGTGCCCTAGCAGTCAACCTCGTTTGTCTTCTGGACGCAACAAAAACAATGACCGGCTTATCAGGACTGTGCGCCTTAATAGCCAAGAAAGTCGGCCGATTCATACTCTCCATCAACGGACAGAAACCCCTCTGCTCGGGAAAGCCATCGATATAGATCTCGAGCGGAACCGGACGTACCGAATGTCGGAAATTGAACAAGCCCTCTTTGACACCGAGCCAATTGGCTAGATCCATCGCATTGGCACATGCAGTCGACATACCGACAATCCTCACAGACCCTTTTTTCTGGCTCGCGATGTAATTCATACGTGAGACGATGATTTCTAGAATGGGACCACGGTCGCCGCCGAGGAGGTGGATTTCGTCGATGATGACGAGGCTGACTTGTTGGACGTAGGATCTGGTCTGCCAGCTTCTAGAAATACCATCCCATTTTTCAGGAGTCGTGACAATGATATCTGCGTCTCGGATGGTTCGGGTGTCGGGCGTGTTGTCACCAGTCAGTTCGACGAGTTTGAGACCCATTTGGCGAGTGAGGCGCTTGCTCCAATCTTGTACTCGTTCTCGCACGAGTGCTTTCATGGGAGCAATGTAGACTACCTTCGAGCCTGGTTTCTCGCGGAAGGCCCACCACATCGCCAACTCGGCTGCGATGGTCTTTCCGGATCCAGTTGGCGAGCCAAGAAGAACGTTGGCAGGAGTGTAGTACATGCAGTGAAACAGCTGCGTCTGCATCGGATTGAAGAACTGAAACCGCTGTCCATAGATCTCTTCCAGGAGCGGGTTCTTGAGAGCCTTGATCGGCAGCGGCTGCAAATTGAGAAGATCCGTGTAGACACTCTCCGTGTCTGGCCTGATCAAATGCTGAAACGACACAGGATGCACCGTCTCAGCTCCCAACCATCGATCACTCACAGCCCGGACGTAGATCTGGCTGGGCAGAGGATCGGACAGCGGGATCGTGAAGTTTAGCTCATGGTCATCGTAAAGCTTCTTCCTGCTCAGGATGAAGTACTCGTGATGATAGATCTCGCTGGTCTCGGAGTTTTCAACCCAAATCCAATAGCTTTCGCTCTTTCCATGGTATCGATCGTTCCAGGTGAACTCTGGCGTGATGTAGAGCTTTACTCTCAGCACATCACGATTGAGCGGCGCGATCTCCGCATCGATGCCAACAGTCGGGAAGTTGTTGAGCAGCTTACCAATAGTGCTGCCCATCTTCTGGTTATGCACCAGACTGCCAATCTCAGCAGAGTCCATGTCCCTCAGACTCTCAATATGAGCAGTACTGCCCTTATCATCCAGATTTCTCAGTACCGCATTGGGCAGATCGAACTGATGGAACGGGTGCTCGTACGGCCAAACCCTCTTCTCAATACTCTTGCACATGCTCAGCAAGACGAGACACTGATGACCCCAACGCCTATTCAGCGCAATCATGAACAGCGCTCGACAGATACGTGCCGCATTCTGCGCCACATACGCCGTATCCGAAACAAGCGTAAAGTCTTCCAGATTCGCTTTGCTGATGTACGACTGTAGCAGGACATTCGTCTTTCCAGACTGCGTGCCAACACCGCCATCAATAGCGCAAGGCGCGGCTTCGTCTTTGAGGCGCATGAGCTCTTTCTCCTCGCTCTCGCGGCTCGTTATATTGTCAAACTCTCCGCTCATACTGATCATCTTGAGGATATCTGCCTCCGTGGCTCTGGGTCTCATCATGGTGTTGAAGATCTCCACGCTGGTTTGCAAGACATAGAACTGACTTGCAATTCGTCCAACATCCTTTGCTCGCAGCTCCTCAGTCGTCTCGTTGAAGATGATCATCTGGCTTTGCTGCAGCACGCGCGCCGCTCGAACAATCAAATCGCGTCGTCGCTGGACAAGATTCGGGTCGTTCGTGATCTCGGACCATTCGATCCCGTACGCAACCGGGTTCTTCCTCATGCGCACAAATAGATACGAATAGCCCAACCAGGCGATAGCTTCCGGCACACTC
The DNA here is from genome assembly GCA_031771865.1 of Nothophaeocryptopus gaeumannii. Lineage (NCBI taxonomy): Eukaryota > Fungi > Ascomycota > Dothideomycetes > Mycosphaerellales > Mycosphaerellaceae > Nothophaeocryptopus > Nothophaeocryptopus gaeumannii. The sequence goes on from JASISA010000009.1 coordinate 1,113,438, forward strand.
GTGACAGTCCCCAGCGCGATCTCGGCGTTCAAGTTGTCGACCAGCTTCTTGCTGAACTGCGACTCGATCGGCTGCTGTTGCGTAACAGCGGTCAGATAATGTTGCAGCTTGTCATGCGTCGTCAAGATCATGCCGATACCGGTATCCTGGAACTGCGGCCGACCAGCACGGCCAAAGATCTGGAGAACATCCAGTATGCCGACATCGACAAACTTACCAGCCTCGGCGCTGTAAAGCTGCGTGCCTTTAATAATGACAGCTGCAGCAGGCAAATTGACACCCCATGCCAAAGTCGCCGTACAGCAGAGCACCTTCAGCACGCCCTCAGCAAACAGCCGCTCCACCAGATTCCGATCCGAACGCGGCATACCAGCATGATGCGTCCCCATACCCTTTTGGACCAGCTCTCGAATCTCTCGTCCCTTCGAGTGCTTGACATCCTTCAACGCCTGCGAGTACCCCTCATGCAGACTCGGATCAAACAGATCAGCCATGCCTTGCTCCACAGCCATCTCATGAAGCTGTCTCGCAGTCTTGACGGTATCCTTTCGACTATGCACAAACACCATGATTTGATGTCCGCATTCAAGCATATCCTTGACTTTCTCAAAAGCCGTGTTGTCCATATTCTCGCGACTCGCTCTAGTGCCGGGTTTGCCTTTGACACCAATGAAATGTTGCTCAAGCGGGACCGGACGGAATGATTGATCGAAGAAGAACAGACCAGCCATCCGGTTGACTTTCAAAAACTCCGCCACATCAACGTAGTTCGGTAGTGTCGCGCTGAGTCCGACAATTCGAATCAGACTCTGCGTGCTCTCAACCTGTCTCTCTGTCCTCGCGACAAGCGACTCCAGTACAGCTCCTCGCTCATCATGCAACATATGCACCTCATCGATGATCAGAAGGCGCACTTTCTGCACCAACTCCGTATCGCCCGTCGACTTCCTCGTAACCACATCCCACTTTTCCGGCGTCGTGACAATGATCTGCGTAGCCACAATTTCAGCTTTGGTGAGTTGCATATCTCCCGTCAATTCTCGAACTTGAATACCCAACCAAGCTAGTCTCTTGCCTAGCTTCTCCGTGATCTCTGCAGCCAAAGCTTTCATCGGAGCCACGTATACGATCTTGAAATTTTCGGTATGGACAGCAAATTCAGTCGCATCAGGTTCATCGATTAGATTCGGATGGATATTCTTCGCAACGGTATTCAAAATCGTGAGCATCGCGGCATCCGTCTTTCCTGCACCGGTAGGAGCGCAGATGAGCATATTCTCACTCGTGTGGTACGCAACTTGGTAGACCAGACTTTGCATGCGATTGAGCGTCTTGTACCCCTTGAAAGTCTTCTGACAAAGACCATCAAGAGTTGAGATCTGGACGAGTTTCTGCTCCAGGCCGCGGATACCGACTTTTGAAGCGGGGATGCTGTACTCTTCGTACTTCTCACGGTCGACTTTTTCGCTCCCAATTGGCAGCATGTACTTCTTGCCATGCGCAGAAAGCGTGTTCCCTGCATCGTGAGCGCGGTAGACATGAGGATATTCAGCCTGCGCGCGATCCTGCATGGGAGCCAGAGCAGCATTCTTGTGCATGCGATCCGCCTCTCGTAACCTCGCATCTCGTTCGGCCCTCGACAAGATACCAGTCGGATGAGATGTAGACGTAGACGCGGGAGCAGAAAGAATCGATTTGCGGTATTTGAGAATCTCGCCTACCAGGTCCAGTTCCTCGAGCCCCAGAATGTCGGCAAGTGTCATTTGGAGCTCGTCGTCGCTGCTATCCGAGGCCAGAACAGCGATGATTTGATCCTCCAGAGCCGCAGCATCGAGCGCACTGCCTTTACTCGAGACGTCTCGACATCTTTGTCTAAGCCAATCTCTTGAGCCATCTTTGGTCAGAGGCTCAGCAGCTGGAGCTGGTATCTCCGCACTCTCCTCACTATAGTCATCTTCCTCTTCCTCACTGATCAAATCCCAGATGTCGTCGCCCGAAGCAGGCGATAGGTCGTCATCGTCCAAGTACAGGCCGAGATCTGGCTCGTATGATTGTTCCTCTTTCTTCTCGCCGTTCGTTTCTGGGAGCTTCAATTCGGCAATGGCTGCTCGCATGGCGGCGAGCTGTTCGAGCCATTGTGAGGCTGCTGTTTCGGCGGAGGGAGACATGGTGAGCTGCTGTCTTCGCTCTACGTCTTATATGCCGCGACCGCCGGGATGTATTTTGGAGGAAGTGTCGCTGTTGAATGATTCATGTGCGTTGGAATAGAGTTCAAGGTGCGTTATGTAATTGACCTTGTTTCGGCTGCGGTGTCAGACCTCTTCGCCGCCGACGACTTGAGCCGGCTCTCCTCGCATGAGACGCGATCGCGACCTCGACTTCACATGTCAACACTTCAGCGAACTACATCAGAGCACAAGGGATGAGAGCTACAAGATGGTAAGTAACTCCTTGACAATATTCAGTCCGCTCAATCAGCCCGAGAATCACTAACACCCCTTCCAGGAATCCCCTCATGAACACCAACAATCCCTCCTCCTCTCGCGCATCATCACGAACGTCGAGAAACTCAACGAGGCGATTATGGTGTTGAACAAGTCACTGCAGGTACGTGTGTTCGACGGCATCAACTTCCGGAATGCGTTCCCCTATCTCAGGGAGCGTTTCGCTGACTGTCTTTTAGGAGATCAACATCCAAAACATGAACGTCGAACTCGTTGCGCAAATGTTCAAGAACTATCAGAGTAATGTACTCTTTCATTTAGAAGGTATGCATCTACACCCAACATTATCTCGTCACCAAACGCCCAGCTCACTGCTTATGCAGCAACGGACAGTCTGAAGGAGCCGTCTTGAGGACACGCATGAAATGGCATACGTTGAGAGAGACTGGGCTGGACCTAAATTTTGCCGGCGAGACGTTTGTTCATGGAGAGAGGTACCCAGGTGGCACATTTCGCGAGGCACATCACAGAGACGAGAGCCATAGAACGAGAGACAAAATGCAGCTCGGCGCCAACACGGCAACCGAGAGTATTGCTTCATTTGAAGAAGGTACTGCGTGATAAGAGTGAACGCAGTCCAAGAGTATCAGAGAAGCCAGCCAGCTCCTCGTAGCAACAGGCAAAAAGTACCGAGAGGCATGAGAGACGCGGCGCCGCGAAACAGTCCGCCGTCCCTTGCCATTTCCAAGCGTCAGTAATTGTGAAGTCATAAGCCTAATCCTCCGGAGGAGCAAGAGCTGGTACACCGATGCCGCCCTACAAGCCAGGAGTGCCCACCGCACCCAAGCTCTGGAAGCCGCCTGGTGCTCTGCCCATCCCCGGAGCACCAAAGCCAGTCGCGGGAGAAGTCTTGCTCGGCATGGGCGAGCCGATCTCACCGAGGCCAGAATGATGACGGCCTTGATCAGGCGTGGCGGCACCTGCCTCCCACTTGGCAGCAGCGATTGCCCCGTCATCGCCCTTTTGGATGTGCAGCTCACCTCCGCCGTTTTGGCTATCGCCCTCCGTCTCGCAAATAGCCTCGATCTCGTTCAGACTTGGCGGAGCGTCAAGCTGTCCGTGATTCTGGGATTCGATGTGTCGAAGGATAGCGCCAATGGGTTGGTAGCCATCGCTCTCGCCCTGACTATTCGTCGACATATCACGGCATGCTTTGCAGAGCATTACTCGCAACGTCAAAGGCCTGCTCGCAGGAGCCCGGTGCATTGAAGGGACCATCGAGCCGAATTGACCATTCGCAGCAAAGGCAGCATTGTTGTTGCCCCAGCTACTTCCTGGAGGAGGCAAGTTGCCCCACCCTGGTTGTCCTAGTCCAGGACTTGATCCAAATGGCATTGCGGGAGTGCCCCATGAGCTGCCCGGAGCGCCAAATCCACCAACAGGAGCACCAAATCCGCCAATTTGTCCAATACCCGCACCCGGGATATTGATCCCGCGTGATTGCGCCGGAATGCTCGAGTGCCGTCTGTTGTCGGCAGGATTTGCAGGAATTGGCTCGTCGGTGTCGTCCAGCAGGGCAGAGCTTCCAAGATGCTTGGAAAGATCGTCCAATTCGGGATTGGATTCGTTACGATCAGTCCCAGGTCGCACGCTGCTTGGCCTCTGAATTGGCGCAGGGCGTGCTATTGGCTGATTCGCTGCGGATTCAAATCTCTCCTTGTCAGTAGACGTCTGGCGGGAATGACTACGCACATTCTGTCGCTGTGCATCTGGCTGACCGATGGGCGATGTTTGACTTGGCGGATGATGTTGCCCAAAGCCCGGCGGAGGCTGCTGATTCATACCACCAGGGCCATCGAACGGGAAGCCTCTGCCTTGTGGCATCATTCCAGGAGGCGGTCCCAGACCATTCATGCCAGGACCGAAAGACATGCGGTTAGGGAAACCCATTGGCGGTCCTTGATTTGGGAACATTGGCATCGGTCCTCGCTGGCCCATTCCAGGAGGCATCGGGCCTTGAGGACCTGGAAAGGCTGGGAATCCAAATGGAGGCATCCCGCCAAAGCCATGATGTTGCGGATGCGGCATACCGGGAGGTGCTTGCATCGGGTGCTGGTGCAGCGGGGATGGTGTCGGCATCGGGTGTTGATTTTGCTGACCTGGTTGCGGATTGCTCGGCTTCTGCATAATTTGTTTGGGCTGGATTGAAGCTTGTTGCGGTCCGACACTTCCGGGCGACGAAGACTTGCTTGGCGCGCTCGACAGCTGGGAGTGTGCCTGCTTCGGCGAGGAGGCATGCGAGCCTTGGTGCGAGGCTTGTCTTGGCTTCGAGGGTGTCGGTGCCTTGGGATTTGCTGGCGTGGCAATCGATGGATGAGGCGAAGAAATGCTTGATGGTGTCTGCTTGCCGTAGACACCAGGTATCGCCACTTGGTGAATACCAGGTTGAGACGGTCGCTTTGCCAGGGCGGGTGGATGCGAAGAGAGTGGTGGTTGCGAGCCTTGCTGCGCGGTCTTCTCGCGATCTTTGGCATCCTTCTCAGCTTTCGCTTTCGCCTCGCGCTCTTTCCTCTCCTTCTCCTCGTGAGCCTTGCGCTCTCGAGCTTCCTTCTCACGGGCTTCTCGCTCCTCACGCTCTCGCTTTCGTGCTTCCTCTTTCCGAGCCTTCTCGGCGGCCTTTTGCTCTTTTGCCTTTCGCTCAGCTTCTTCCCGCCTTTGCTGCTCTTCTTGCAATCGGCGCTGCTTCTCAGCCTCTTTACGCGCTTTCTCCTCTTCTTGCTTCTTCTTCTCCTCCTCTCGCTTCTTCCGCTGTTCCTCCTTCTTTCGCCTCTGCTCCTCTAACTTCTTCTCTTCGGCCTCCCGCAACCGCGCTTCCTCAGCAGCTTTATCGGCGTCTCGTTTCGCCTTTTCTTCTGCCTTAGCCAGCTGTTGCTGCTTCTTCTTCTCTTTCTTCTTCTGCGCATCCCGCTGCTTCTTGGCTTCCTTCTGAGCGGTCAGAGTCTGTTCATTTTCGAGTTCCTCCAATAGTTTCTGTTGTCTCTCGGAAGCGACTTTCTCACGATACGCTTTAAGGACTCGCTGTTCGAACATTCGAGCCGCAAAAATTTGAAACATTCGTCTCCCTTCCTGCATTCGTTGTTCCTCGGTTAGCCCGCCCTGTTCATCATCAGTTTCGACATGTGAGAGACTTGCCACTTCAATGTCACCCACCATCTCGTCCTCTTCGTCCATGTCATCATCGTATTCTTCTTGCGAATCATACGACGCCTCTTCATCGTCGAATTCGTCGCCCGCCGCAAGCGAGTCCTCGTGGCCGTAGCCGTCGTCGGGTGGGTATCCGGAATGATGTTCGGCTTCATATGCAGAGCGATTCTCACGCTGCATCCGCCGCTCGGCCAGCTGCTCCATCATGTCGATGAATTTACGCCCGTCGTTCTTCAGCAGATCGTCAGCTACCGTGAGGAGATTGTCTGCATTACCCTTTAGCCCGGCTCTCAATTTCTCAACCCATGGAGTTAGGATACCTTTGACAGTCAGATGCGAGCCAAAGTTGAAGAAATCGGGAACTCCAGGATGCCCGCGCGGAGGCTCGGGTTCTGGATCCAGATCGTCATCTGAGTACTCTTCTTCTTCTTCTTCGTCACTGTATTCATCCTCTTCCTCGTCCTCCTCACTGTAGTCCTCGTCTTCGTCCAAGTGCTCGTGAACTTGACTCGTTCGGTGGTGAGGATGAGAATGGGAATGAGGGTGAGGCGGCTGCAAAGGCGGCGGAGGAGTCGCGAGCGGGTGCGGAGGCCGGTGTTGCAAGGGAGGTGGCATCAGGCCGTCGGCAGAGGGCAAGGGTGGATGGTCGTGGTGTGCATATTGCTCGAGTTCCTCGTAGTAGCCCTCATAGAGCACTTCCAGCTCCTCCTCGATGGCTGTGCGCTTGCGACCGCAAACAGTACAGGAGCATGAATGCTTCTGTTGCTGCTTCATCTTCTTAAGAACTGCCTCCTTCTCGATTTTGAGTAATTCTTTCCGCGCTTCCTCACTTAGACTGAGCCAGAACTCTTTGATATTCTGTCGCTCCTGGGCTGTGCTGGTGTTCCAGATGGGGTCGTAAGAGTGGCCACGGTGAGGAATTGGCGGTCCGCGTTGGGAGCTCGGTATGGGAGGGTGTACGTGGTGGCCGAGAGGACTAAGCACATTGGGGTCATATGCGCCGTGGCTGTGAGCACTATTGGATTTCTTCTTCTTCTTGTTCTTCTTCTTGCCCTGCACAGGAAGAGGCGGCGGGTAAACTCCATTACTTGACGGGGCGTGCGGTACGTAGTCGTTCTCGTCAGCGTACTCGGCTTCGACTTCGGAGTCATAATCCTCGTCGTCCTCGTCGTATCGGAGAGCGTCCTCGTCATAACCAACCTCGGCGGGCTGGCCTCCTGCAAGCGGTGGGGGCATCTGAGCAGCGCTCTTGGCAGCCTGTTTCGCGCGTCGCTTTTGCTTCTTGCGGTTGCCGCCCACCACTCCCTTGGGCGGACCCGTTATGACGCCGTTGGAGGGTGGAGGGGGGAGTTTCGAGGTGTTTGTCGCCATGGTGGCGCTCGCTACGGGCGGAGAGAAGTTCGGAGGAAGCACCTACGACTGTCAGAGGTCAGTCACGAGCTGACGGTGGGTGGTGGATGTTGTATGGGTCTTCGGATATGGTCTCGTGTGCGGCCAGTAAGGTGCGTACCTTGGTGCTATTGCCCAGCTTTGTGATGCAATTCGGCGGGCAATCACGTCGCGCGCTGTCGGGGAGGAATCGAGCAGTGTTATCGGTGCTCTTCCATTCACTAGGCGGCATGAGGTGGCTTTAAAGGCAGAGAGGGGTGGTGGTGAGAGAATAGGTGTGGCTGTGATGAGCTGGATGCTCGACGTGGGCTACTTGGGCTCGGAACTGCCCGCTGGTCAAACGCCAAGAAGGGCAGCGAGGCCTGTGAAGCGGAGCCAACATCGAAGAGCTCGCCGAACGTTGACAATCGCTTCTCACTTTCACACAACTGAACCACAACACTCCGAGACCATCCACCGATACGCACGCCGCCTGTCAATCGCTCGTAACAGCAGCCGTTCTCCGCGACACCACCACCCTCCGCTGCATCGCTCTTGCCCCCCTTCCTGCCGGACTTCGTAATCAGTCCCCGTTCTAGCTGCAAGAGTTGGGCGCGCAAGTTTCGAAACAATCCCATTGCACTACGCTACTCAATCCGCCACACTCGACCCATTCGAGATCCAAAACGCTCTCACAAACAGCCTCCCATAGAAAAATATCAACGACAGAGCTGCCTGCCTGCTACCTACCTCACCTTACCTCACCTGTCCGCGACTCAAAGATCTCACCACTCCATCGAGACCCTGCATCGTCCCGCTACCCGAAGGCGGAGTCCGCGCCGGTACACGTGTGAAGTCTGTGCGAGTGAGCAGCATAAGAGTAATCCGGAAACCTTGGTCGACGACTGAGTCGGAAGAGAGGCAGCTAGTCTGCGCAAGCAGAGTTGTTACTACATTGACCGAGCGCAAGCCGAGCCTCGCAGGCCGCGAATCTCACCATGGCACAACAGGACCAACAAGTAATGCGGAGGTACGCGTAGACATGCCAGATAAGACTTCGCACCGAAATCATACTAATTGCACATACAGAAAGCTCGTCATTATTGGAGACGGTGCTTGCGGAAAGACTTCATTGCTGTCCGTCTTCACATTGGGTTACTTTCCAACAGTATGAACAGCCACTTCATACGCTTGACATGCGCTCATCTTGCTAACATTGACCAGCGATATGTCCCAACAGTGTTCGAGAATTATGTGACTGACTGCCGCGTCGACGGCAAGTCCGTTCAATTGGCTCTCTGGGATACAGCAGGCCAAGAAGACTACGAACGTCTACGACCGCTGGCTTACTCTCAAGCCCATGTCATCCTCATAGCATTCTCAGTCTCGAGTCCGGATTCTTTACACAACATCACAACGAAATGGTGCGTCATTACTAACCACAGACTTTCCCTACCGCCTTCACTTTCACCTACTAACGCTTCTTATCTCAAGGCATCCCGAAGTCCTCGATCGCTGCCCCGGCGTACCCATCATCCTCGTCGGCCTGAAAAAGGATCTCCGCGATGATCCCGTTGCCCAAGAAGAAATGCGAAAACGTTCCGAGAAATTCCTGACGCCTGATGAAGGTGAAGATGTCCGTAAGAGGATAGGCGCAAAGAAATATCTGGAATGCTCCAGTTTGACGGGCGAGGGTGTCGACGATGTTTTTGAGGCAGCAACGAGGCAGAGCTTGCTGAGCGGAGGGAGAGAAGAGGGAGGCAGGGGATGCTGTGTTATACTGTAAGACGCGGAAGAGAGGAGGTAGGAAGAGGCGAGAAGACCAGGCGCGCGTGTCAGGGCCAGGACCATAGAAGAATGCTTGAGGCAGGAAGGAATCTCGCAAGATGAGATGAGGAAGGAGCATGAGCTTAGCAGTCACAGCCAACAAGATGCATCAGCGCATAAAAGGAAAGCGTGCACAGCAAGCAAAGCAAGGCAAGCCAAGAATTTATGAATTGCATACATGGCGCAACATTGACCTGCTATGCGGAGTATGATATGATAGAAGGCGTCGGAAAAGTTCAGGAACTGAGCGATCTCTGGTTTGATGGGCACATTCGTGGGAGCCAGGGGAGAATGGACGGAGGAGCTGGTGGATGGGCATCTAGCGATGGAGCAACAGTCGTTCATTACAGGGCGCGTATTGTATCTTCATGGATATAATCTAATGACTTTGTTTGATACCAGCACTCAGAGGACCATCATTCTCATTAATATCATAAGCTGGCAATGCCTTCCCACTGCCCTCCTCATTCACCCATCTCAATCACTTCTAAACCAGCGGTACCTTTATATCCAACACACCAGCCATCCCCATAACGCTTTCCTCGTCCGCGAAAGCAACTCCTGCGAAGATAATCATCCCTCTCGCTCAGCCTTTCATACCCAATATCGAATCTATGGCGACACTTCAACCTAGTCCTCAACACACATCCAACCATCCCCACCTCATCCTCACTCGCTTTCCGCCTTGCCCAGGACTTCCGTACCACGCTTCAGTCGCGAAACCAGCATCGTGCGAAGTCGAACATTACGACTCGATATTGGGCGAATATGAATGGGGAGGGACTCTGTGGTATACATGTCGGTTGATGGGTAGTCATACCTGGTGGATGAGGAGCCTTCGACCTCGTGACAATGAAACACCAAGGTCCAAGGCCCTGGTTGAACACAGGGAGATAGTGTTATGCGCGAACACTTTGATATGATGTAGTATCTTCGCATATATCGTCTCATTGCCAGATCTCAGTCGCATGGCCAACGTCTGGCCTTCACAGTGACCTGTCATAGTGTGGTCTTCAACTGATGATCTTCAGCCTTGTTTTTGTTCGAGCTGAGTGTGTTTGATGGAGATGCAGCCGCGATGATTGTGTGCGTCCCGTGGTATAGATCTTAGGATGCGATGCTGCTGTTGTTGTGCGAAGGAAGGAGCGACGATGATTAAATATGTCCGTGCATTACTAGCAACAACCGGTATATGCGTGCCCTCCGCTGTCCTCAAGGCAAAGGTTTTGCAGTAGTGAGGGCTGCGACTGAGCAGTCGAGCATGGGTCGTGGATAGACTGACAGTGTTGCGAAGAAGGATGTAGGTAGGAGTATGTAAATGAGAGAATGCGGATCGTTTCCGAGGCGTGGCGTGAAGGATGAGGTTGACACAAGGTTAAAGAAAGAGCAGCTCGCGACTTCCCTGTTATGCTTCCTTCCTGTTTTGGCGCTGCCCTCGCACATGTGACAGACCCACATCTGTTCGCCGATGGCCGACCTCTTGTCGTCGTTAGAGGTTCGGTATCTCTTATATATGAACTGTCCTGTTCTGTTGTCCTACCTGCTCAAAAGCGAAGGAAGCTGGCACCTCTTGCTGGGGTCATTCAGGGCTGTAACACGCCAGATGATTACTCTGGTCAGGAGTCTTGAAAGAAATAAATTGGATGCCGTTGAGAAAGTACTGCTGGTCAGTAGATAGATCGTGGTTCTAAGGCCAAGCAAAGAAGGCGAAAAAGTGACAGGAAAGCGTGAGAATAAATGCCGAACAAGTCCTGGCCTGCTCGGGCGGAAGACTTATCTCGAGAATATGGGTCCCGATCGATCACCGCGGCAGGCGGTCAGCTGTAATCAAGCAGCCGAATGCGCCATAGAGGTTGCTTACTTGAGTTCGGGCAATATGAAAATGAGGTTCCAGTCTCGATATCATCCAAGCTAGTGGATGATGCTGTATTTCGTAGGTAGTGTTGATGAATTACCCCATTCACACAACGGTGTTCGTCGAGTGGCAAGCTTCAACAGATGTTGGTTGCATCTGTCTTAATTGCAAACGGCCCTACTGATAGTGTTAATATGTACGAGCGGAAGTCTAGAGTGCGCAATAATAGAAAATGCCGATCTCGTCTGGAGACATTCTGTCTCTACACCAAGCATCTCCACCTGAGTGTCTGGTGCTACTATAGGATGTTGAGGCGTACACGACAGCCATGCTTTTCGTCGTAGTCTCTCGAGACTTGCACTGCCGCCATGCAAATCTGGCATGACTTCAGTTCAATTCGCGGCCGTCTGAGCCTTGCATTCCTACATCGCGACTGCACATGGACCCTCGCGGCGTCTGAAACGGCAGTATGCTCGATGGCGCTGGAAGGAGAAAGGTTTTAAGAGGGACGTTGCGACAAAGTCTCACAAGCGCAAAAGCTGGAGTCGTTGATACTCGATCCTTAGGTTTATTGGCTCGATTGGTCCACGTGAAAGTCTTGCAAGATGTCGATCGCCAGCCGAGCAAAGAGCGAGCGAGTGAAGTCGATCCTGACGCACGTGAAGGGGGCTCAAAGCGGAAAGCGCAGACAGGGGTCTGGTGCGACGTTTGTGCCAGCAAGACCCTGACTAAAAAATCTCGACTTCCTCGTCGACATGGCGTTAGGAGCCGCACCACGCTGCGAGCAACGGTTCGGCTCATCAGGCTGCCATCCCGGCCACTCGCATGCAGTCATGCAGCCTGTCGTGCATATTGCACGCCAAAGTATGCTGTGACTCAACTTTTTCAGCTCTTGTACACGTGTGAAAGAGCATCGTAAGCCAACGGTATATGCCAGCGTTGCGAGCTTGGCTCTGAGTGCGATGTGGTTGTCAGACATTCGCTGGAAGAGCCGGAATCTGGTCCGAGTAATAATGAAGCCGCCGTATCGTTGCTTGCCCCTGAGGCTGCGGAGGATTTCCCCAAGTTGCGTCGCCTGGAACAGATCACTGAGGCCTTTTCTGCTTCAAGCAGCATGCTGTAGGCGAAGGATTGACTGGCTCTGTCGACGTTGTACTCGATTTGCTCCAGCTGATGAAGAAGGGCCAGCACTGTCTTGATGTCCTACACTCGCGTTTGCTGACATTGGACATCAGGCGGTAGCAGGTGGTACCCCAGTGTGTCTCTGACTCTTTGGTGATAAACTCGTGTCCATGATGAGAGTTGGTCTGATCTCCGATCACAGGCCTTGCTGTTAGTCTCTCCGGGGCTCCCTGCCTTGCATATGGAACGCTCATTATTGGTCGGTTTGAAAGCGGCCCAAACTCTGGCAAAAATATGCATCATGGCCCACGCGAGCAATGCCACAGCGCTGCAGCACTCTTTCCCTGTGCAACAACATGGCAGTGACTGAAGAGGAAGTGAAGGTCGAGCTGCTGAGCACCGCGATCGGCTGGTGATGCTGGACAGATCAAGTGTAGATTCTATAAAGAAAGAGATGTAGTGTGAGTGGTGAAGGCAGGGTAGCCTTACCGGGGTGATGGATTTTCATGCGGGATGCTTTTAGCGCGATCCATGGACCCGAGATTTCTAGTCTACACTTCGTCTTCTCCTTTCCCTCCTTCTTACAACAACATCCATACACCAAATACAAGCGACGAAGCGCACATACCACACTCGGTCACATACACAGCGTACATACATCACTTCGTCGTCACCATGCCGCAGGCTGTCGCTGAGCACTAATTCCACCGCTGGAGAGACGGCCACGTGCTGCCTCTTCAGTCCGGTCACTGCTCAACGAGATTTTCAACTCTATACAACGAATCGTACTCGACTACCCCAAGTTGTCACTTGAAAGTAGTCCCAGAGCCTGTAGTGAGCCTCAGCGTGCATCCCGCATCCGAGACATCAGGCATCGGCAGTTCCAAGCAGCGTTCGCATACTGCAAACCACGACGAAGTTATAAGGCTTGACCCATTCGAGGCCAAGTCCACAGTACCCAATACAACAAAGCTCGTTACCCGAAGCGCGCTCCCCGAAGGCGACATACGCGACACAATTCTTGACAGACCATCCAGTGTGCTCTTCCGCTACGCTGCGTTCTCGACCTTGCCCCTGTTGCACCTGCGACCCGACCTTTACACCTTCAAATAGACTTCGACACACCGAGACATATACCGAACACAAAGTGACGAATCGCAATGGCGCATCTGATGCCTCCTCCACCGGGTAGGACGCCATCCTCGAAACGCAAGATGCAGAACGGCCCAAAGATGGGCTCGTTCAAGAGACCAATGAAGAGCAATAACAAAAAAAGCGCGAAAAGTACACACACAGGAGATGTGGTTTCCGATGAGAGCGATCCTGGAGTAGAGAAAGGCGGTAGTACTGCTATTGAGGATGATGACGAGGCGGATGCCCACGCCCTGTCAGGCGCAAACCGAGGTGGAAGCATGGCCTCAGCGCGTCTGGCAGGGCTCTCCCAGAAGCAAGCTCAGGTATTTGGGGACAATCAAGCTGTTGCTGAAGCTGAGCGGGAAGGAAGTGACGCTGGAAGCGACGACTACGATTACGGCGCTGTGGAAGACGTGAGCGAAAGCGACTCTGAAGCTGTCGACGACGATGAGCGCAGTATTCGTAAGGCTGCAGAGCGCGATCTGGTTGCAGAGTTTGAACAGCTCGAGGAGCGTGACGAGCGCCCTCAGACTGCGAACTCCATGTCCAACCAAATGACCGGGCTTACGATTGACCAAGACGCAGCATTGGCCCGTCGACTTAGCTTGCAGAGTGAGGACAGCAACCTGGAAGAGCTGGACTTTTCTCAGGACCCATTCGCAGGCCTTCCGACGAATGACTCTCTGTACTTGGAACTCTTTAACGAAGCCGACAATGCATGGAAGAGTGACAATCTGTCATCCTGGCGAGATCCGGACGCGAACCTCAATCGTGAGAACAGCGTGCAGTCAAATGGCAATGAGAAGAAGGTTCGTTTTGTGGAGACTACAGCTTCATCACGCTCTTCTAGTATGAGCAGCGAAGACGAAGACGATCCACGTAACTCGTACCCAGACCTCTTTGACGAGGTTGACGACAATATGTCAAGATCACAGTTCCTGATGGAAATCAATATGGCTGTCGATGATGACAACGAGTCGACATACGATTACGAAAGCTTCACCGAACAGTATGACAGCGGTGCAATTGGCATTGATCAAGAGGAGAGCGACTCCGAGAGCGAGATGAGTGATAGTAGTATGGCTCCCAATACTTGATTTGTTTCTTTTTGCTGACACGTAGGAAAGCCGATGATGGGGAGACGACAGATGAAGAGGATGCCGATGAGCAGCTTGCTCGTGTGAGAGCAATGCAGCGCAGAAACGGCACCACGCCTCTTCGCACCCCAGCTAGCACTCCTGGTCCCAGCGCTCCAAGCACGCCGGTGACTGGAGGTGGCAAGCGTTCATCCGTCGCTCGTCTCAACACGCAGAACAGAAACCCCAAGACCGGCACATTCAAGCATGACCCTACACGCGCGTCCATCATGGCAGACACGAAGGGCAGCGGCGTAAAGCTTGTTTGCCCAACGAACCCGCCAGAGCAGGAAGAGGCGTACTGGGAGCGTGCACGCCAAGCCATGGGTAGCCGGGATGGAAGTCCTGGAGGATCTGTGTCTTGGACTCGCCCAACGCCACGTGCTTTCACTGGTCCCAAGCGCCCTCTCACTGCTAAGTCGACTCTTGGTACCATGTTTGACGGCAACCTTGACTTCCTCCGCGACAACGATGAGTGCGGTATCGCGGCAGAGTTGACCATGCCGACGAGGACTAGCAGTTTGCGTTCATCTTTCACCTCTACCAACACGCCCGAAGAAGATGAGGACTCAGACGAAAGCAGCAACATTCATATGGAAGACTTCGTCCAGATGTCTGACTCAGACTCAGAAATGGACGAGCCACTCAGATCAGCAATCACGTCGCCCACTGGTGACACCAACGCGCTTGGCCACCTACAGCAGCGCGGACTGGTCTCGTCGTTCCGCAATAATCAGCACCTGGCTCGCCAGGTCAGCTCTCTTCCTGCGCACCCAACTCAGCGCGCTCAGACTTCTGAGGCCAATGCGCTTCAGAAAGGCAGACGTGGCGCTGCGAACACCCCCATGACTCCTGCACGCAAGAAGAACATCAGCCAAGATCTGAGTCACACTGGCGCTGGCGTGAAGAAAGCATCCGCCAGCCCACTCATCCAGAAGCACCGTCGCAGCCGCGGAAACTCCTTGTCTCAGACACTCGCCATCGATCGCTTCTCGGATGCCAATCACACACAGTGATTGCATCATAGCCACAGAAGCCTCACTGTCATCGTTGCACTACACCCTGCCACGCCTATCTAAGCTGGCTACCCAAAAGTAAGAAAAAATCACCTCAATGTCTGCGGCTTCGACTTGTCCTTTAATTTAATGTTTGGCTTGGAAGCATGTGGCACATCTCTTAGCGCGGCGTTGGTGGCGTTTCCATCTGCCCTTAATTGACCAGAAAAGTGTCTCGAAACCTGGCTCTATACTCGACAGCTGGGGATGAAGATGGCAGGCCGTCGTTATTGCTGCGCGCGGAGATACCCAATTGGAGTTGCGTTCTGAGTTAGCATCGCGATTGTTTGTTTGACTGAACAGCAGCATCGGAATACACGAACAGATTATCGAAACAAGAGGAAGCGAAGCATGCAGGTGTCACAAGCAAGTTGGTGGGACATGATTGGTTTTCTGTACGTTAATCGGATGATGTTTTTTTGCTGTCTGCCTGTAATATAGATGGTGAAATGCGAACGATCTTCATCTGCAGCGGGCTCCATTTTCCTCCCAGGGCTGTGGAAAGAGCTCGTTGCCTCTCTTCTGTATGCGACATGTTGAGCATGCCGAACGCGACGATAGTAGCAGAGAATTGTGCGGCATTCACGAGAGGTCGGCAGTGAGCAATGTCACCCCGGCCGCCTCCTTGCGACTTCATTTCCTAACCTTCATGCACCGACCTCACCACCGAATCATGAAGAAAGCTCCTCGGCATTGCATTTTATTGCGCACAGCGGTGCTTTTATCAGGCCACCCATCTCTCATTCTCTATTCCTCCTCCACAGCTCCTCTCGTTGATGTCACCCATCTCCAAGCAGCATCATGACCAACACGTTCACGGTCACCAGCATTACTGATGATGCAGCACTCCACCCAAGCACACAGCAACAACGACCACTTTCCTTCCCAAGCACATGCGGCCGCGGCGTTTCCGGCTCCAGCCGCCCTAGCTCTACTGGCGGCACTCACAGCTTTGGCTGTCTGTCCGATACGGTCGAGGAGAAGATTTCCGAAATCGAAGCCGGATTGTCAAGGGAGGGAGAGAGGGAGGACGAGGACGAGGGTCATGCAGGCGCTTGTTGTATGACGAATGGGGTTTCATCAGTAGAATATAGGGTGAGGGCAGTCCCAAGCCCATTGACTTTGAGACCGGTGGGCAATGAACCGACAATGGTGGGAGAGAGGTTATGTACTCCGAGCGTGTACAGTCCTGGTTCATTAAGTGCAGTCGACATCGCAACTCCAGGCCTGTTCACGCCCATTACGCCCGCTTCCTCGAACCAAAGCCTTTGCGAGCGAGTCTGGGACGATATGCCTCCTCCACCTCCACTATTCGTCACCAAGCCACAGAGCGTGACCGAGAGACGTAAGACCTTCAATTCAGATGCCATCGCGAAGTCTATAGAAGACATGACTGGAAGGCGAAGGACCTTCGGCTCGGACAACATCGCAAAACCCATGGACTTTGGGCTGGAGAAGTCGTTTGGTGGTCACAAGTTCTTCATGATGGCTCATGGGTTGAAGTACTATGATGAGGGCGATTATGGGATTAGGCAGGAGATTTTGAATCAGATTCGGGAGATGGAGTGGCATAATCGGGTTAATGAGGCGAGGGATGAGTTTTAGAGGAGCAGCTCACAGGTCTGCATCTAAGTGTTGGGCATCTACTGGCTGGTGAATGAGTCTGGGAAAAGAATACGATATTCGTGAGTCTTCGAAAGCTTCTGATTGAAGAAGGCTGATAAAGTTGGCAGGTGGCACCTGCTTGGAACATTATAGTATGTTTTACTTTGTAAACTACGACGTCAAGATCAACGGCTTTTTGGTATGTTAGCTGAAGTTGCACTTACCTTGCAATTGCTGTCACCAACGAGTACGGAAGCTGCCCTGTTCAAGGCTGCCTGTCGCTGTTTCCATCGCGGCAGAAGCAATCAACAAATCAGGCTTCATCTGATGTGACATGCAATCATCTCGCACATCGCATTGGGATATTCCTTCGTCCGCAGCGCAGTTCATCACTCTCAGATTATCCAAAGTACAAGAGAAGTCCATCACTTCAACACATCGCATCGACCAAGCGGGAGCATCCAAAATGCCAGTCTCATTCAACACCAACGCGCCAGCTCGCACTGGCCACAACACCAACCATGTTGGCACAATCAGACAATGCCACTGCACACGCTATGAAACCCACCACTCATAGGACGAGCCTCCAGAAATCGGACTACCTGAAGCCGGACGCTTCCCAACACTGCACACAATGCCACTCCTTCGAGCGCATCTCAACGGCACCATTATCCTCACGATTTGCGGGACGCCAATCCAGTATACGGACTACTCGTACCTCTTGACAATGGCTCGACCAGCTCGACCGTCTCCACTGGCCTTAGTGCGCGCAGTGCAGCGTGTAGCTTCGACAGCTCAGCAAGCAACCCTACCGCCCGGAGGGACTTCCGCACAAACAACGCATGGTGTACAACACGAGAGGTTTCAAGGAGAAGCCCGCGAGCAGGCACGGGAGAGCCAAGGAGATGAGAATCAATCCGAAGTATGTCAGAGCGTGACGGTGGGATCGACAGTCCGGGACCAGTGTCAACAGGAGACTGCGGCAGCCTCTCATGATCCCGTCATGCCACCAGCGCAGCGAGATGTGACTCCTGGGTCTCAGGATGGGGTTGGGATTGATCAGCAGAGGAGAGATTCGGTCATTTGGAAAAGTAAATAGGGCTAGAGGAGCAGAGAGATATTTCGATTCGTTTGGGAGTAGGAGAAGGAGTTATTTGATTGGAAGTATTGGGATGCAGTCCTTCATCTCGCTCAACATTCGCATGACTGAGCTGTCGAATCGTCCGTCATGCCCCGCATCGAAGCCTAAAAACCAGAGCGATTGCAAGAATCATCGTTTCAAAGAAGACAGTCTTCAAATTCGTCTTCCTAAGCCTTCTCCCGACCACGCTCTCCCATCGTCAACCACCTGTCGCTTCGCAGGTTAGATTCCTGAAGCACACTCCTCACCCTCCCAACCTCATGCGCTTTACTGTTGCGCTGCTCATCCATCTCTCGATCTCTTCAATTTGATCACTCAGGCCTCCTCCCTAACCTCGTCCCACCAGCTTCATGTCTCATCCACTCCTCGCTATCGCTTATTTTCCTATGATATCTCCCCGGATTCGCAGCCGTAAAGCTATTGACAGATTTGTGTCTTTTCAAAGCAATTCGGAGCAGGCCGTCTGTTTGACGTTCTTCGTCTCGGCGTTGGTGTAGGACGGCTTTGTGGAGGCGGTGGTTTCGAAGCTTCTGCTTAAGCCATACGAGGGGGCTCATGTCTGTAGGTGATACCACGGGGATTTGCAAAATGACCCAAAGCGGCAGCCGAAGAAGTTCATCAGATCTATCTAGAAATAATCGATCGATATCGCGATGTGTGCTGTGTGTACATGGTGAATGAGACAACACAATTGTCTTGCTATTCACTGAAGCGAGTGAGCGAACAAGCAAACCAAAACAAACGCCTGCATGCACGTCTTCGTGAATGTCGTAGAACAACTCCTCTTTTCCATCTCGAGCAACTCCTATTGCCGACCTCCACCGCTCCCTCCTCGGTCCCTCGCCATTGTTGTGTATACACCTCTTAGCTACTAGGCAAAATCCAGGTCACCACGCTGCTCGCAGGCACACTACCTCCATACTTCAACCCGCTGGTGGTGTTGACGGTAACGTACAGCGAGTTAGTGAATGTATTCTGAATGACAACAGTCCTCGACGACTTGTCAGCGTTCAGCGATGCCACTGCCTGGACTCCGTAGGTAGAAGGGTCCGCCGAACTGCCATTCCCCGCTAGAACCGTAGCTCCCTTGGGCATAAATTTCGAGTACTGCGCCATCAAGTAATACGCCAAGTTGAATGTATAACTCCCATCATCGTTGATCGTGACGAGACCGCGACAAGTCGAACACCCCCCAGACATATGCGGACCATTCGACGAATTCGTCCCAAGCGCCCACGCAATAGCTCCCATCCCCCAATTCTGCAGCGGACCAATAGTGAAATTTGAGGCATGGTACCAGGAATATTGGTCTTCGGGCGGAGTCCAGCATTCGCTCATGTATTGTTTCACGCCAGGGTTGGCTTTCTGGAATGTTGTCATGGAAGTCCAATTGAGGGCTCCCGCGTAGCAGTGCCAAGCGATAGTGTTTACATTCCCGGTGCCGGAGTTGTTGAGGACTGTTTGCGGGAAGTCAGGGACGTCGGTGTTGTGGTCGTAGCCCCAGATGGAGGTTGAGAGACCGGCGTTGGACAAGGCTGGGGCGACGAAGTTCTTAATTAGTTGGACTTGTTCGTAGGCGAACATGTACCTGGAGATTAGAGAGCGTTAGTCGATGTACACTTCTCCCCAGATCCATATCTGCTTTGAAGAGGAGAAGACACTCACATCGTCGGATACCCAGCCGCACTATACAAAGGCTCATTCTGCACCGTAATCGCATCCGGCGTGACCCCCAACTGCTTGTACGCTTGAATATACTTTACAAAGTAATTCGCCCAGGGTCCCGCATACTGCGGCTGTGTCGAATTCAAACTATTATCCAAGTCAGCCAATCGCGGAGCCATCCAAGAGTGGCTTGTAGGTGAGGAGGTGACGTACTAAGTATCACTCAAATTGTTATTCGTCACATTCCCCTGCGTCGCATCATTGCTCTTCATCCAACCCGGCGGACTCCACGGACTCCCGATAACAGTGATATTCGCATTCTTAGCCTTCATCTTCGCCAATAACTGCGCCATCGCCGTGCCGTAAGTTCCAAGCGTGAAGTTCGCAAGATTCGTATCCACCTGCCCATTGTTGTCATCGTACGTATAATTCTTTCCATCAGCAGTCATATCGCTCGCACCGATCGTATGTCTCATAAGCTGGAAATTGGCCCCGGAAGAAGTGACGAGCGAATTGAGTAGGGCATCCAGGTTCGAGGACGAGAGGGAGTTGAATGTGCTGACGGTCGAGTCCGTGACTGCAGCTCCAAATCCGTTGACAGTTTGTTTGTATCCAGCCGTTGAATCGTCGAAAGTGAGGTTCCATGTCTTCTGACCTCCGGCACTTCCACCCCCGGAGGTAGGTGCCGTGATTTGTGTGATTT
Organism: Nothophaeocryptopus gaeumannii; assembly: GCA_031771865.1. NCBI lineage: Eukaryota > Fungi > Ascomycota > Dothideomycetes > Mycosphaerellales > Mycosphaerellaceae > Nothophaeocryptopus > Nothophaeocryptopus gaeumannii. The sequence continues at coordinate 1,133,697 of JASISA010000009.1, forward strand.
TGTACCTCAGGTTCCAATTGGTACAATATGCGGTAGCGGCTGCTCTCTTCTGCAGGTGCGGAAAAGTAAAGGGAATGGCGGAAACATGAGGTGCGAGGAGGGCGACCGAGGTCGTGAGAATAAGCAAGGCTGTGTGCTGAAGAGACATCGTGTACGGGATTGACACAACAAGCAGATATGCTGAATGAAGGCAAGTTGATCGTGTATACCTCCCATTATGATTGATTACATGGCGCTTTTGTATATTCTGTACTCAACGTTGCCATCGTAAGTGGCTGCCACGCTGTTCACAATCTGAGTTTTCGACTTGCAGCGCGTATACGCTTGCCTTCTCCCGCTGCATGAGGGCTATGCCTCGTTGAACCAGGCGGAGGTCCAGATCGAACATCTTCAGCTGTGGCAGCAGAGGTGTGATAGCGCTTGCGATGTCTTACTCGGAAGTGTGTGAGAAAGGAAGGTCGAAATCTCCGATGTGTCTTGACAGGCTTGATGGATCAACGCCTTAGAAGCAGGTGAGCGTGACGAAGAACGCCGCTGCGATGCAGAAGCTGTTGTACGTACATGTCGCTACACATGCGATGACTGCTTTGGAACCTTGCGTCGAGCGAATAGAGCCGTGTAATCCCCGTGACGGGGGTGCTTCACTTGCACATCTACCAACCGAGACGCGACTTTACCAGATTAGGAAGCCGTGGCCTTGGTACGCCTCCGGTAGGGACGTATATCCCGATGCACAGAAGTAAGGCTCAACGTCGATCCTGCAGGTATGATCACCAGCTTACGTCCAACGAAGCCGGTTTGGCCGACTGCGCAGTTTGATAATTGCTGATTCCGGCCTGGTGTGCTGTGTGACCGGCAGAAGTGCGGGCGGTACCGCCATGGCCAGACCATAATGTTGGCATCGTCTTTTGATATCGGTAGTTGGGAGGAGGCTGCTATTGGCGAGGACGTTCGGCGACCGCTCGATGCTCCGAGAGAAACGCACAGAGGTGTCACAAGCCCCTATTACGGCAGCCCTCATCACACCGCATCCCAGGCTCCGCGGCGACAATGTCTTCACCCTGATGACGCTACCTGCATTCTCCTTTCGTGATTTTGCAGTGGTCTCGACAAGCCTTCTACGACAATGAGATATGGCGGCGCATGCCTAAGTGCCGTTCTCCGTTGAGATGCATCAACCGTGCTGCTGAAGGACAGCAGTCTCATGGGGTCGTGAGGCCTAGCCAACGCAGGAGCGGCTCTTCACTTGCTCCTTATTCATTTCACGGCCTCCATATTCTTCGAGGCTCCGTCATCGCATTCAAGCCATCCTGGTCACTGGCTGTCCATCCCATGCCTAGGCGATCTCTTGTTATGAACAGTGGTCCTGAGCAGCTGCCAAGCCACGTGCAGGCTCTACCATTCTGCCAATCGCTCGCTCAATGTCCCTTTTGAGCATCCCCAGTGATCAGTGGTGTGTGATGAGACTGCAGCACTCCGCACGAGCTATCACTCGGTATCTCTCTCATGCAATGAAGATACCTCGGATCGAGATATCGACACGGCATCATCGCTCATTGGACTGACAGGTCGAGATGATGCTTCATCAGAAGCATCAACGTCAATGGAACTGCCTTTCTGAGCAGCGCCTCCGCCGGTAGTCGTCGAAGCTTCAATAGCACTCTCTGCACGCTCAATTTCATCATCAGGTAGATCGTCGTTCTCGACCTGATCCTCGTCCTCACCTTCCACAACAGAAGATAGTATCTTCATTGCCCGGCGTGGCTTCCGCCTTCGGTCCCACGAAAGCTTTCGATACTGGTAACGAGGTCTTAGTGGTAGCTGAAATTGAGGAGAATACAGGCCGCCCTGCATTGGTGACAATCCCGAAGACGTATGGGCCGGGAAAGCCGAGGAGTGCTGCGCTTGCTCTAGTGACAGCTGTCTGTAGTTGGCAGGTTGCATTGCCACAGAGCCAAGAGCAGGGTGCAGTGCAGTAGGGTGGGTTAACATAGCCACATTCGTGAACGGAAAGCTGCTCTGCGGCATCATCGGCCCAAAGGGTTGAAGGTCGTGCCAGGAAATTGGTAGGGATGATCTCTGAATAGTAGCAAGCAGCTGCGTCTGCATGTAGCTGAATGCAAGCTCATAGTTGATGGGAGCAAGTGACATCCGGGCAGATCGGTCAGTGTGATGCACTCCAGTGGATGCATCCATACCGAGACCAGGGTGCAGCATCTCGAAACTGGGACTCACTGACGTCGCCACGTTTGCGTTCCATATCGGTGCGTGGAAGGGGCCCAGTTTGCTTGTGCTGGAGCGACTATTTCGTGCGAACGCAATCAGAGGAACCACTGGTACTGGATGAGGATTCCACCGGAATCTGATTCGGTCGCACGAAGGAGCAGGCGTGAAGATAGCAGCTTCCTGGGATTGCGCGTCTGTAGGGAGTGCCAGATGCTCCATTGACACCAATGGCAGTGGTGCGATACGAATGTACCCTTCTTGAACGAACACAGGCTCATCGCCTTTGCGAAGAGCGGCCATCTTCCGAGCGCGTTCTTCCAATTCCTCATACACCTGCTTGTCGCGGGTGCGCTTGCCCAGGCCGGACAGCGGACGTCCTCTGGAGCGGTCTTGGCGTCTTTGGATGTCCCTGCTGGCCAATCGCGGTGACTGCTCTCTTGGATCACTCAATTGTGCCGCTGTCTCGTACGACGCGGTATTGTCGGTTTGGTGTGACAGGGAGGATTGATGCTCCGGTGCTGAGAAGAGCTCGCTGGCCGTGCTCTCGTCTTCATCTTCAGAATCTCGGGCGACATGCCGCAGAGAGCCTGCGACGGACCCAACGTCCTTTGACTCGGATTGCGACATGATTTTACAGCGTTCGTGAGGAGTCGCAATATCACATTTGCACTCGTCGACCTTGGCCCTCTTCTTGCCAAACAAGCCCGAGAATGGCCCACCACCAGTGAAGAGTGTGAAAGCCAAGAATGTCCGTCGCGCCCCGGTCTGCTCAGCAGCTACTCTCATGTCTCGAAGTTCGTTGAAAAGAGAAGCCGATTCAAAGTCGAAAGATGCAGGAGAGTATATCTTCCCACGCGGATGAGCAGACATCGTCGAGGATGTTGTCGTAAGTGAGATTCTCAGCGCAGGCCGTGGTGTGAGGTACTGAGTCGGTAGGTCGAACATCTTGCACCTCCCCAGGCTGCCTGGGTGATGTGGCCTCAAGACGATTCTCTCGTGGAAGTGCCAGTGTGCGCAAAAATATTTTCAACCCGACCGAGTGGACGCCCGTCATTCAATCTCGGTCCATTGGATGCTGCTAGATTCTACTGTAAGCTCCCACGAAGCTTGATTCTATCGGCCCACAGGAGATGAGGCAGCTCTGTGAGGACAAAGCTGGTCCATCGTATATTGCTCTCATCTGTCACAACATCTTCGAAACCTACGCTCAGACATCACACAACCAAACTTCCACGTAACATCGCGCGCCATGGAACCCCCTCGAAGATACCGTCGCCGACAGAGGCAGACGTCTGAGCGCGTGATGAACGGATCTCCGGAAGAGGAAGCCCGTCCCTTTCCCGGGGCGAGGAGAGACGGAGAGCATCGGGAGGTTACTGGTGGTCGTGCAGGTGCTGCCAGAGTCCAGCGCCAACACTTCCACAGTCGACCCGATGGACTTATCGCGAACGGTCGTGCGATGCATGGCGCATTCGGCAGCGCTGACATGAATGTGGGATTGAGAGGAAGGAGACCAGGTGAGCCATCTTCGCGCATGCCATTAATCGAAGACGAGATTGGCATACGCTCTCCGCATATGCGATCGGCTGCAAATCCGAGGAGTAACTCATTGCCTGCGCGGTATTGGTCGAGGGGCGGTGCGAGTAATTCGCGTTCCCAGAGACGCGATATATCCGAATGGCTTGAGCGTGTACCAGGTCCCGGCTCAGTCGCACCTTACGAGTCGGCGTCTCGAAGAGGTGTCGTCAATAACAGCTTGCCACAATGTTGGCCGGACCCGTCTCGGCGTGCGCCTGTATATGGCAACCCCGCTCCAAGAGATAGCAGGAGCGTCACTCTCGGAAGTACCTCCGGGAACCTCGATACAAGGGAGGATAATGATGTAGCAGTGATCGACCGAATCTCGCTCGCCATAGGAAGACAGTTGATCTTTGATGCATCACAGGCCAGGTTGACACACCGTCACACTCAAAGCCGTTCTACGCATCGCAGCGGCCGCGTTGATCGCCAGGCCCAAATTCAGCGTGCGCCAAGCACTCGTTCGGAAGCAGCGGACGTTGTTGAAGAAGGAGATTGCGACGAAGACAAAGAAGCCGGACCTTCCTCGAGTCGCGGTGGCGGTTCTGGATCTTCCTTGGAACGGTGGCATGAGTATAGCACCACAACCTTCGAGCAAGACGTCTTGCAGCCATCGGGGCTTTCATCGGACTCTAGTCTCTCGCTGATGATCGAGGAACTCTCAAAATCGAACGGAGCACCATCTGAAGAACTCAAACCACAAGAGGGCGACGGAGAGCCGGCAACGCCCTCGCCCTTAATTCTTGGTGGCGTCGATGCCGCGGTAGAGAATCTTGACGTCGGAAACGTTGACAAAATCTACGCACTCCCTGCCCCGTGTGTAGCCTGCGGCCACCCGAACATTACGCAGAGCCAGCCAAGCAAGAGTCCATCCCCTACGCTCGACTCTGCCGTGGGCGTGAATAAGTTGCCAGCGCTCATTGCACCCGAGACTGAAAACATTGGCGACTTCGACTGGCTCAAGAAAGTGGTCCAGTGAAGAGCAAGGGGCTAATTTCAGTCGTCGACTTCGTCAAAATGGCCCCGAGAGTGGAGAGAGCGCAGTCTTCCTGGCCTCTAATCTGGACACCAAGGCCTGATTTGCCTATCCCTGATTCCAGTCACGCCCGACATGACTCGGCTCAAGACGAGATAATGGTACGCAAAACAACATCGGCCCAGAGAGATATGGACATGGGTATACCGAGCCTGGCAAGATCAAGAACCACTGAGAGCTTGAGGCCAGGCTGGGCGCAGATTGGACACCATGCGATAATGTCGTCGTGGCGGCGCCAGTCGTCGATGCCTCGGGATGAAGCCTTGGATGGGTCAAATCTGCGCTCGCGGGACTCGAGCAAGACCCAATGGAGGAATGCTGCTATTGATGCTGGAAGGAGATGGTCCATGGAAGAGACGAGGCAAGATATACCAAGAATGCCATCACAACCTCCGCCGGCGATACCGCGACCCGATGTTCGCGTAGTTACAGACTCTTGCCATAATGTGATCGGGGAAGCCCATCAAGCCGATAGGGAATGGAGCAAAGGCCACATGAAGAGCGTGTTTGTTGAGCACTTGGAGGAGAATGCCGAAGTTCTAGAAAGGCTTGACGTCGAGTGGGATGGGAGACGACGGAAGAGCTCGTGGTTCCAGACATTCAAGAGGAGATCCAGGTAGCCTTAATGAAATGCGGTTGGTGTGATATTATCCATGTTGTTGATGTTGATGAAGGAGTGCGTGGTCCAAGTGATGTTCTCGCGGGGGCGGAGACAGGTCCGCTGCAACTCCTCGGCAGATTAGGCAAGGATCATTGCAGCAACATTTGAAGCTGTCAACGTTCACAATACACACCTCTCTGTCTTGTAGACCACAATGGCGCCGTCAAGAGCCTTCACGAGCGGCGCCAGATCCGCCCTCACCACGTTAAGATCACAAGCCCCCACCATATCTACACTCCCAAAGCGATGCGTCTCAGCGTACGGCTACGAGCAAGCCAAATGCCTCGTGCTTGACAAGTTCGGCGAGCCGAAGGACGTCCTCAAGCTCCATGGGCATAGCATTTCCCCTCCCACGGGCGACGCTCTTACGATCCGCTTCCTCGCCTCACCCATCAACCCCGCCGACATCAATCAGATCCAAGGCGTCTACCCAACGAAGCCATCATGGACAACAGCACTAGGCACACCAGAGCCGATGGCAGTGGGAGGCAATGAAGGTGTTGCGGAGGTAATCAGTAAAGGCGGACAAGTGAAGGGCATCGAAAGAGGCGATTGGGTCATCTTGAAGAAGCAGGGATTCGGCACATGGAGGACACACGCGCAAACAACGCAGGACCAACTCGTGTCCATCAAGAACCGAGATGGATTGAAGCCTGAACAAGTCGGGACCGTGAGCGTCAATCCATGTACAGCATATAGAATGCTGAAAGACTTCGTGCAACTGAAAGAAGGAGACTGGTTCATACAAAACGGTGCCAACTCAGGTGTCGGAAGAGCTGCAATACAACTAGGCAAATTGTGGGGCTACAAGAGCATCAATGTGGTCAGAAGACGAGAGTCCGGACACGAAGACCTCGTACGAGACCTGAAGAGCTTGGGCGCAGATGAGGTAGTAACAGACGAAGAGCTCAACAGCAAAGACTTCCGAGACAAGATCAAGGAAATCACGAACGGAGGTCGAGAACAAGTTCGGTTAGGAATGAACTGCGTCGGCGGCGCCCTCGTCAACAACATGGCCAAACACCTCTTCTCCGGTTCTCCCATGGTCACCTACGGAGCCATGTCCAAGCAGCCCGTCAATCTCCCCATGGGCCTCCTCATCTTCAAGAACATCAGCTTTAATGGTTTCTGGGTGAGCAGATGGAGCGAGCAGAACCCTCAACAGAAGGAAGCATGCGTGCAGGAGATTTTGAGTTTGACGAGACAAGGGAAGTTCCAGGATATCCCTATGGCGCCGGTGAAGTGGGATCGGTCCACGAAGCAGGAGGAGCTCGTGGATGTTGTGCAAGGAACGTTGGAGGGGTATAGGAGTGGGAAGGGAATATTTGTGTTCGGTGAGACATGAGAAGGTCTTGCCGGTGATGGTGAGTCGAGAAGATGGAAATGAGTACACTGGGCAGTATTGCCGTGTAGATATAGCTGATAGTCAATAGGTCCGAAAGCACGGAAACAGCACGGACTCGCAAACGACGCTGAGCCGTGACGGATTGGGCGCGGACATAGACAGGAATCTGCACTTCCGCTAGCGACGGATATATCTCAGCCTATCAGACGTCTGGCCGATGCCAAGGCGAGATATATGCAAGGACCGATGCACGGTCAGTTGGAAGACACGGAGATACTGCTTCATGTTTTGTCGAGATTGATGTTTGTTGCCGTGGAGTATCGGGCATAGTGGGGTCTCGCCAAATGTTCACGGATAACAGTTTGCGGCATAGCACGCGACCTTACTCACATTGCCAAATCCGAAGCCTTAGGCCGTCACGTGCTCTCGCCCGCGATTTTCATGGACAGCGGCACCCCAACCACATGCTGTCGCCTGATGCACCGGACTAAACGTCCAGACAAACTTCACCTTCTGCCGATCTTGCTCCTTCGTCTCAACCCCAACGTCTTGAGCCACCACGTCACCAACAACAGTGACTCTGCAGCTGAACAACGACTGCGCTCGCCAAGATCAGCTCCACGCTGCCATACAAGAACCTCCGAGTGACTGGCACTTCGATGAGTATGACCAAGAGCGAGGTCAGGAGGTCATCCGTAAGCTGAAGCGGCTTCGTGCAGCCAACAAGTCACACCAACATGCCTGAGCTCTGCTGAATGATCAGCAGTGGCTTTTCGAAGCAATGGGATGATACGGATGACGACGATGGTATCTCAACACGGGCCCAAATGCGCCTCGCTGCACCTCAATCTTGCCTTCCCGAAACGGCTGGATAACCTGAGGCCGCCATGGCTTTGGCTTGGCATCAACCACGCCTCCTGAATCTCAATCTCAAAATCTTCACCTTCTCAGGCACCACTATTTCGACTGTGTGCTTTTGCCACTTGAACCTTTGCAAATCACGCCTTACCCAAGAGCCGTCGACTTCATCAGCTCCAGCTTGGTTCACTTCCCCTTCGGCCAAGACCTCTTCGACACGTGCTGCGGCTCTGCATCGTTGGCCGTCTTTCAACGAGTTGCATGAAGAAAGTTCTCACCTACCTGCTTTTGCAATCCATGTTTTCTTACAAAAGACATGCCATCGGTTTCCAGATACCTAGCTGGTCAGCAGACTCGGCTTATCTTCCGGGCACGAGAGGCTTCAGCATGGTGTCTGACCTATCACGGTTCCTTCTAATTGCAATCAAAGAGCTTACAACGTATGGCTCAGATGTCGCTCACGGCCATGTGTCTCCACGTGCAACCAAGCTTTGGGAGAGACTCCAACCGCACGTGCATTGAGAGTATGCTGTAGAATCGCCATTGCGGAACTTAGCCTCTTCAACGTCGCCTTCGTTCCCCACACGAGGTATGAGGAATCCCATGGTTTTGCAAGGTAGCATCCACGACGCACAATGTGCGAAAAAGCTTTCACGCCCACTTCAAAAAGGCTCTCGTACCCCTTTTGTATCCCGCTTCCTTTTTCTACCCCTTCCTTCTTGACCTAGGCAAGTCTCAGATCACTTCCTACTCTCGCCTTCGAAGGCACTCACTATCATCATGAAGATTTCCATCCTCGCCGGCCTCCTGATCGCTGGCCTGGCCAACGCCGCCCCATTCGTTCCTGGCCCAGTCAACATCACCGAGATCGGGAACCACTGGCGCGAAAAGCACCTAGAGTCCCTCCCCGTCGAAAAGCCTGACGAGGCCTCCGACCTCTCCAAGCGGACGGTCGACAACGCCAACGGCACTTGAACCTACAACGACCCCGAGATCATTTATTATTTCACTTCTAAGCACCGAGGACTCGTGGATGCATATGGCCCTCCGGGACCCGTACCTGTGTTCCTACCAGATCCGCCTTGCGACCAATATGACACCGATTGTTTCGAAAGCTGGGAGAATGTCATTGAGGATGTCGTCGCCCTTCCCGACAAGTGGCACATTGAGCAACTGCTACAGGTCTCGGAGCAAAATTGCGAGGCAAATGACACCGGTTGTTTCGACTCGTGGGAGTCCGCATTCGATGAGCTCGAAGCCAGCCGCAATGACCCGCCTTGCCAGCCAGGTGATACCGGTTGTGCTGAGGCGTGGAAGATGGCGATGGACAGTTTTGCCGCCCGCCGCAACGAGACGCACGATAAGACTCGCAAGCCTCGGCCATGGCCGCGCTGCAATGACAAAAGTCAATTGTGCTAGGAAGCATGGCATCGCGAGAGGGAGCAAGCGCTTGACCGCAAGGAGGTGCCTCCTCCTGAGCCACTCCTCTCCAAGCGCCGCGTCAACGACGCCGATTACGCTGCTATCCGGACCCATGGGGCTCTCGAGGCGTTGATCAAGCCAGTGCCCCACCCTGAAATGAAGAAGCCCAAGCCCATCATCAACCACTACGGAACGTACGACCCTTGGTCCGGCCCACCTGAAAAAATGCAGAACTCCCCGCTGCCTGAAGTTATGGGAAGGCGCGATCGAAGAGGAAGCCGCTGAACGCAACGTGACTATCCACAGCCATGACGAGCTTGTCTTGAAACATCCCTTCCTGCCATGCCACAGCGACCGCTGCGTCAGCAAATCGAGCGATTGCCGCAGAGAATGTCGGCCACCGTCCATTCATGGCCTGCCGTATGTCAAGATGCAGTAAATCGGCATTCACCCTCGGACTGGAGGATGTTTGCAACAGTGTCCAATGCAAGCAGGCATGGAGTCAGGCGACGGAGATCACGGTTACTGAGCGCAAGGACAAGACGCATGATCGTCTTATTGATGCCCGTCCTGGTCTGCACGGTCATCCTCGTCCTCGTCCTTTCCGGCACAGCGCATTCACGTGGTGCGAGACCAAGCGCTGTGTTCACGCATGGCGCAAAGTCCTCAGGGTGGTTCGTCAAGAGAACGAGCAGCCTCCTGAGTCCCCGCACAAGCCTATCGTCGAGCCGATTCAGCCCGAGGCACTTTGATCTAGAGTTCGGAGGATATCTGTAAAGGTGCGAGATTCAGCGCGTATGGAATGATTTGGAAGCTCGGGAGGTGTGCACCAAAAGTCTCCGATGGAGACTGCCCATGACTGAGCACCCAAGGTGGACTTTAGATGCGTCTGATTTTGGTGTGGTGATTGATGGAGTAGATCTGATCAAGATATAAGCATAATAAAAGTTCTTTCTTGGAATCGTGGTGTCATTCTGCTCGCGATGCAGTTCCTGCTTGTGCCATATACTTGCCCCGTCGGTAGTTCCCAGGCTGGGCTACAATGCTCAAATCATTCAAGAAAGATTTGTATCACTCTTGCTTGGCCTTGCCTCCTGCTATTGCAACAGAACTCTTCCTCGGCGTCGCTTGTGTCATGACAAGCACTGCTCCCTGCGACATGATGGATCCAATGTAAGCGACCAGCGTGCTCCAAGCGGTGTTACAGACAGGGTATATGACGACTGATATGATGGCGCATGTCAATCCGAGCAGAGAGAAAGTCCACATCATGGTGTATGCCGAGGAGAACCACGATTCCTTGGCAAGTTGTGTCACCATGACTAAACTGCCGAGGACAGCCATAATGTTCCCAGCAATGAGACTCCAGAAATCAGCGTCACTGGTGCTACCAGCGCCAGGAGCTTGCATCGAGATGGCAAAGCTCTTGGATAATGGTATGAGGGAGAGTACGAAGAACAGGATGATCTGCGCCTGGACGAGGACGGTCAACTGGGAAAGGTCAGCAAGGTGTACAATCGGTAGTATCACGATGTAAGTATACCGTTGACTGAGCATCTGACCCAATGGCCTCGTAGCCTGTCGCATCTGGTTTCTGCTTTTCCGGGACATTTTCGAAAACGTCTTCGATCAGGTCGCTTTCTTCAACATTCCCGTGAAGCACGTCGTTAAGCACATCGATCCGTGCATCGATGCCTCTTAGGGATCGGCTGAACATCTTCTGAGATCTTTGACGACTCGTTTGCTAGGTCCATGAGCAGGCGATGCTTCCATTCAAGTACGTTCACTTTAACGCTACTCAGGACCCGGAGCACAACGTCGGCGGTAAGATTCGTGGTATTGGCTCGATGTTGCAAGAAAAGCTCTAGCATGAGCCTCCAGTACTGAATTTCGAAAGCGTCCTGAAGGTAGTGCAGAAGCGAATCCGGAGTTCCGTCGGTAATAGTAAAGGCGATTTGGATTTCCTCTCCGGCTTTCCAAGCAGTGGCCACACGTTCGCAGTAATGACCAAGGTCGCCCAAAACCACATTCTCCAGCTGATCATCAATTGCGTTGTCTACACGGTGCCCTTGTTTCTTAGCAATGGCTCTGCGAGCGTCTCGAAGACCATTGAGGACGCGATGGCGGTCGAAAGACGGGGCTGCGTATTGGAAATATTCAGCAAACCCACGGTCGAGGAATTGGAAACGTCGCGCAATCTCCATGAGCTTGGTTATAACTTTCCGTGTTCTGACAACGCTGTATGGAGCATAAGCTTCCGGCTGGTCAAGCAATAGTTGAGGCTGAGAGTCAAGTCAGCCAGCGACAAGAGGCGTGTGTCGGCAATATGAACCCACTCTCCTGCCAGTGTCGTATTGTGCCTTCATCTCAATCAAAGCTCGTACCTGCGTATCGCCTGCCAACTCTCTCATGTCTTCGCCAAGCGTCAATCCCTCAAACAATAACCTACTGCCGCGCAAGTTGTTGACGGCATTGTAAATATTCCCGTAGTGTACTCTTGCGTTACCCGAGTATGAAGATTCGCCGTCAAATGCGTACGTGTGACCTACGTTGGTCGCGGTGTTCTGGGTGTTATTTTGGGTCCTGGACTCCCCGGCTGCCGACTGGTTCGGCTCCTTTCGCTGCTTGTCGCGTTCAGGTCCTCTCGTAGGTGAAGTCCCATCGAGCTAGGCTCTGCTACTATCACGTCGTCTGGCACAACATCAGCTGCTGACTGGTGAGGTTCCTCTGCCTGCTTGCCTTTGCCAGCTCCCTTGAAGGATATCAAGCAACCATCATTGTCGAATTCTGGCTCCACTACTATCACATTGCCCGCCGCAACATGACTTTGGAAATCGTCCTTGGACTGCGAATAATCGTACAAATGCGGCATGATGTTCCAAACAAAGATAGAGAGGTTGAAGAGCGATGCATATGAATGAGGGAAAGGTCAACGAGACAGAGCGAGAGAGCCTGGAGCCTGCGACGCCTTTCTTTCTTTTCTTCGTCAGGACCAGCCCAAGAGGGCGCACAAGGCGCAGTACGGCACGCAGAGCCTTGTGGAGCTTCCATCAACCGCCGGCGCCAGTGCATGGCAGCAGGCTGCAGAGCTCCCGCATGCGTCCACGTCGAGAGACGTCCTGGAAAGCAGCCTGACGCAAGAAAACCAGGGAACGGCCAAGACAACCAGTCGGAAGATAAGAAAACAGTGCCCGGTCACCTGCAGCTAATCGACTGTATGGGTGGTAATATAACATATGCGGCGTGCACGGCTGCGGCGTTCGTCTTGAGGCTGAGCGTCTCCAGTCTTCGAGTGGGCCGATGGCCATCAAAAATGGGGCTCAAGAACAAGCGCGTCTGGGAATGCTTGATAGATTCTGCGAAGCGGTACATGGCTGCAAGCGTATGTTGATCTCATGGGAGGTCGTGGTTGTCGAAAGACGCGTCCGCAGGTGAGGTGAAAGTTGCAGGAAGACCAAATGCTTGGCGCTTACCTCAGCCACAATGAGCCTTAGTCGCTCCAATCGATGACGCCCATCTCAACCTCTCCCGCATGCATACACATGCACATTCACTTCGTAGTTCTCCTCCTGCTCTGTAAGTCCACACACGATCCATCTCAACATCGCATGCTCAAACGAGCCGCCATGTCCTCCTCCACAAAACTCAATCCACGCAACTTTCCCCGCCCACCCCTCTGCGAACGCACACCACGCCATCTCGAAGTGAAATGGAACGGCCAAACAATCGCCTCCACAAAAGAAGCCTACTGGGTCCTCGAAACCTTCCATCCTCCCACCTACTACCTCCCTCCTTCCTCCATGAAAGTCCCCCTGACCAGAAACTCTCACGGCTCATTTTGCGAATGGAAAGGTCGGGCGAGCTATTATGATATTGAGAAGCCTGGGAGTGATGGAAAGGAGGTCGTGAGGAGTAGGATATGGAGCTATGATCATCCGACGGGTGGGTTCAAGGATATTAAGGATTATTTGAGTTTTTATGCCGGGCCTTGGGATTGTTTTGTTGATGGGGAGAAGGTGGTGGCGCAGCCAGGGGATTTCTATGGAGGGTGGTTGACGAGTGATATTGAGACGGAGTATGTGAAAGGTGCGCCGGGAACGAGGCATTGGTAGGCGGTAGGCAGCCATGGCGAGCGGTCGATCTTTAAGGAAGTGAAGGTGAGAAATGAGGCGAGATTTGGTGGACAATAGCTGATGGGCTGCTTCACTTCGTAAGTCACAAACGGCTATTTTCACATGCTGAATTCCTATTGTTGCGTCGTAGGTGAGGTTTTTGTTGCTGCCTTCTCGGCTCACATCAAGAACTGCGCTCTGCCCTCAGCTTTCACCTGTACCTCAGTGCAACAACATCAACCGGCACGATGGACGACCCCTACGACCGCGTCGGGATCACCCTTCAGCCTGTCGAGATTGAGAACGAGATCAGCACACCACAGGATGATCGTCCTGCCCGCAAGCATCAGAAGCCAGACCGATACGACCCTAATCGCATCTATCGCGGACTCGCCAACTTCAAGCAAGCAGTTTTGAAAGGCGGCCGCCGTCGGAAGGAGAAGCGTCCACCAAAGCAAGTCAAGCAACGCAAACCGTTCAAGGCGCCGGTGGACATTCTCACCCCACTACCCCCAGAGTTGCGGAACCAGATCTATCAGTACGCACTCGAGGACGACAAGATCCAAGACTTCCACCACGACGATCCAAAGATCCAACGTCTGTCCTCGTCGTACCGCAGCCGCCTGGAGCAAAAGGCTCATAAGATCAATGGCATTGTACAAGTCAAATCCGGTCACTGGAAGCAGCCTGGTCTTCTGATGGTCAACAAACAAATCCGAAGCGAGACTTTGCCAATGTACTACAGCGTCAATCGTTTCAACTTCGTTGTCCACGTCAACGAGCTCGAAGGCCTTCACGAGTTCCTCTGCACCGAGCAGGAGCGCTACGTAGACGACGATGAAGAGAAGGCAGTCATCCCAAACGCTACCATCGAGCTCCGAGGCCAGATCACCTGGGCTGACATCGCATCGCTTCTGCCGTTGGCTCGCATCTTTCATGAGCTCACCATCAAGAAACCATACAAGTTTGACAGTTTTGTCGGCTACGCCAAATTCTGTGCCTCTTCCGTTAAGAATGCCGTTGACAAAGTCTCCAATTTGGGCGCAAAGGCTCGCTGGGAGGGCTGGCATGCAGACTGGCTTGGCATCAAGTTTGAGGAGTGGCTTGTGGATCAGCTGGATCGCCGCGATAGTCGCGCTGGCGTGAGTTACGCTTTGGAGGAGAAGCCTATTCCTGACGATGTCTATGGCACCTGCGATGGGATCGAGATCGCGAACTTCAAGACAACGTCACGCACTCGGCCATCAAGCGACCGGAAGCTTCGCGATCGTGCGCCCCATGCTACGAAGGATGTTCCGGATGAGTATATCAGCACGGCACCACCGCCACCACCTTTTCCGACCAAGGCTCCAATTGGCGGCAAGAAGAAGAGTACGCTCAAGCGCAATTACGTGTATGAAGAGAGTGAAAATGAGGACGACTTACTGTGAGAATGAGAAAGACTTTCAAGGCAGAGCGAATGCGGAAGAGAAACACAGAATCATGAAGTAGAAAGAGGCGGTTCCAGAGAACGACGCCCTTCACTTTCGCATTTAGAGTACACTAGGCAAATGAGGTGGGACTCTACTGCTCCTGATGAGCAGCTCCGGAGGCACCCGCCATACGCTTTCGCATCGGAACATACGCCACCTTCGTTAATCACACATGAGAAAAGATCGCTTTAAAGGAGAAAGAAGAAGTCTTCTCTGGCTCAAGTAGGTAGCTGGGAAAGCAAGAGCAACGTCTCGTTATGACTCATCTCATTGTGTCCTCTCATTCGTCGACCTTGTTTCTCAGAACACATTTGTTCTTACTTTCTGCCCAGCTTTACGCTCACAACACGAGATACTCCCGCAGCAGCCATGACCAAGAAATGGAACAACGCACCAACTCCAGCAATCCGCTCCTACCGCCAACGCAGTCTGCGTCAGGCCGCCGCCAGCAAAACCCTCAAGCAAGCGAAGTCTCACATCACCTCCATCCGAGGACTTCGTCTGCGCCTTCCGGAAGCCAGCGGTCACTGCAACAAAACCAGATCTGCCGCATGTAACCACCTCCCGTCTCTTGGACCTACCAGCCGAACTTTGCAACTACATCTACGAATGCTTACTCATAAGACCTTCGACCATCAGACTCCACAAGCGTAGCGCCACGACGTACGCTCTTCCGCATTTACTCCGCGTCTCGAAACAGCTGTATCGAGAAGCATTACCCATTTTCTATGCTTGCAATGATTTCGAAATTCGACTACATATGCGTCGTTTTCCGGAGCTGGCGACCTGGCTTCGTCGCCGCTATGAAGCTGGTGGTAAACATCCGTTCAGGTCTTTGAGCATCTGTATCTCGTATGGCGGATGATCCGACCTGCCATATATCATACCTCTCATCGACTTGATCCGGCGGGGGAAGGTCCGATTGGATGCTGGGGCGTTTACAGTCGGCACGGGCTTTGAGGGAAGGGGGTTTCGAAAGACAGTGAAGAAGTCGGTTGGGATCACGAAAGGGGCGGGATCGAGAAAGCAGATGTTGGAAGAGGTTAAGGGATATTGGGAAGTGAGGTTGAGAATGTGTACTAGGGATATAAGAGCGAGGGATGATAGGCTTGAGGCTGTCAAAGCAGGGATGAGGAATGTTAGAAGGGGGATGAGGGAGGAGAGGAGAAGGAGACGAAGCAAAAGTACGCCCTGAAACTGTTCAAACGAATGTGCTTTAAATAGAAACTGAAACCGAGATTGCATCACCCTCCTCCTCTCGACAAACGCTGCCTCTGGGTTATCCCTTTCGCACCGCGACCAGAAGCCTGCAAACAAAATCGCAACTATTCGCTCACGCTGACACACATTCGTTCAGCCATCTAAACTTCCACAGTCAGCAAACCTTCAGAACATGGCAACGCTTTTACCTTTGGTGACACACTTCCCCCCTCATGATGGTGGAACTTGCATGTGGTACCAAGGATTGGCTGAGCGTGGAGCATGGACCGTACGTTTTCCGTCAGCAGAACTGGCTTCCTCGTCATCGCCTCTGAGCCGATACTTCTTACCCTTGGTGATCGAGCCTCGTTCGGACGTGAGATCGTGAATCTGACGTCGCTCAAGGGAACCAGTCGTTCCTTCGTCATCGACGAAGGCACGTCAAAAAGAATGGGCCTCTAGAGGCTGCGCAGCCTCTACACTGCGAACGAGGATCGCAGTGGAATGTTCGACAGGGGCGGGCTCACGCGGTTCCTGGTATGCGTCAAGGATCGAGTGCGAGGACGGCGTTAATAGTTGCAGGCAGGCTGGTGGGCAAGGCGTTGAAGGTGATACTAGCGTTAAGGGCAGCGAGGAGGATAGTGAGGGGGGGCTTCATCCCCTTAGAGGATTGATGATCATTGTTCAGAATGACCTTGTTGAAGGCTGTGCGGTATAGAGTTCCCTTTGAAAGGGAAAGAGGAGACAGTACTTGTTGAATCTTCCTGAGATCTACGTCTCAATCACGTTGCCTTTATACCTTGTCCTCCTCACTGACGGCCACGAGAATGTTCTTTCCCTGAAGAGCGGATATGGTCGGTCATGACAGAAGGAAGTTGTTGCTGAGACCAACATGCTGTCTCCAGTCTACAAAAATGTTAGTAAAGGAGGTGTCCAGCCAACTTCTAGTATTAGTAGCCATGTTCCCCATCATTCGCTTGTCAGATCCTTCGTTCATGCCAAAAGCCAGTATTGGTGGCCTTGTGTCGTTGCATGCTTCTCAACCTGCGGCCCCAAAATGATCGCATTTGACTCATTTCAGCACGAACACAAGTTATAGATTGACATCCAGACCACGTCAACAATGTCCAAAAAAGGGCATTGAAAGAGACTCCGCCGCCAACGCGAACACGCTTGTTCTCGTTCGTCTCACACAGAACGCCGCAGCGAACAAGGTGCGCATTGCAGAGCTGTGAAAGCCTGGTTCCATGCGTGATAAAGTGCTTTGTAAGGAGCAGTGCACTTCGCATTGCGCAGGATGGCGCTCCCAGTAAATGCTTGCGATGCTTGAGCTGTTTGTGCGAAGGCGAAGGTTGTATCGCGGTAGAAAGCGAAGCGGGCCCTCAAAGAGATAGTTGAGACGCGCCAGCGAGCACTATGCGAAGCCAGCACTCGGATTGTTAACTTAAACTATCAGGTGCACCCGGGCCAAATAGTTCATTGAGCCAAAAGTCATCTTCCGACAATTTGCCATCAACGTCAAAGCCGGCCAACAGCGCTGGGTCAAGGAAGGCGTCTGGGACCACATCTGCCTTTGACGATTCTAATGTCATGTCTCGCTCGTACTGCTCTGCGATCTTGACGTAGGTTAGGAACCACTCTTCTAGATGGGCGGAGGCTGCCAAGATTCGAGTGTTGAAAGATTGGAGTTCCATGGACTCAAACTTTGCAACAAACTCGGCTAGGTACTTCATTCGGTCAAAGTAGAACTCCAGACTCAGCTCGCTCCGGTGTAGGACGGCCCCATAGGTGTGGCCAGGAGCAGACACCGCTACGTAGAGCTTGAGTAGAACCCAGATTGCGTACAACATTCGGGGAATGTAAAATAAGGGCGACATGACCAGAATAGTGGGCGGAGGGAGCCCGATTGCAATATCTAAAGCGGCCTGGCACGCGTCTTTTAGCGCGTACAAAGCTCCCACGTGGTCCACAGTCACAATTGGTCGTGGGAAGTCTGTCGCTGACAGTTTGTCCGTAAGGAAAGGTGGCGAAAATGTGAACTTGCTTGTTGCTGTGTGAAGCACAGGCTCGTTGAGATAGGTCAGTGCAATGTGTCTCCAGAAGTGTAGCGTTGGGAGCTGCAGATCCACTGGTATTTGCGCCGTCCACGTATCTATCTCCGACCTCAGGGTTGACATCAAAGCATTTGTACTGTCTTCGCCGACTGTAGGAGCTTTCGCCCTCGAGGTATCGCTTAGGTGGAGCTGAGTCACAACTCGGTGGCACAGCTGCTCTGCTTCGAGAATTTGGCAGAGAAGGCGCTCGGGGGTCGTCAGTGCAGACGTCTGTAGATACGCCAAGCACTCGCTGTGATATGGCGTCCATGGATTAGAATCAGGTTTCCGCATGACTGTAGTTGCAGCCGAGGTAGCGATGAAACAGGAGAGCCATGTTCTTCTTGCCTCTGGAGAGGTGGCGTCTTCAAGGCGTGTAAACGCAGCCGCCGGATCAAACTGAGTATCAGCTCCACCAATGCCGAGATCCGCAGCCATGCCGGTTGCAAGCTGAATGAGTTGGAGGACTGTGGCATGCTTGAAACCGACACGGGCACGGAACCAAAAGCTAGCTAGAAGCAAGGCCTGGACCAGCTCAAGGGAGCGCTCTCCTGCGCCGATGGCCGATGAGGCAAACTCCTGCATTACCCTTTCAATGTGCTCCTGCTGTGTTGAGGGTTGAAGCACCATGTAGTTCGGAAAGGCCAGGATAGCTAGTAGCAGCACAGGCGCCTCTGCTCGCAAGCCTGCCAAGGAGAGCTTGCCAGTGTGCACCAGTGGCAGAGCTACCATGAATTGCTGAGTGTAGATGTCAAGAGCATGCTGCTGCGTACTGGCAGACACTCGACTGTCGATGAAAGAAAGTACGCCAGGATCGGCAGTGACCTTTCTGGGGCTGATGCCATCATTCAGCCTCCGCTTCTTGGTGTCTGCCCCTGGCTGTGCTGTTACTGCTGCTGTTGATTCCGGGGCAGCAACTTTGTGAGCCTGGAGTGCTTTGGTAAGTTGCTCAACCTGTGCCTCCAGGTCGGCAATGCGGTCCTTTTGCAGACGCCTCGGAGCAGGTACACAGTCTTTGCCGATGCGGGAGCATCTCTCGCACGCCTCAGGATCGTCTTTGCTCGGCTCACAACGCGCTTTGAGTACGTGGCAGGCCTCGCAGGCTCTTCGACGCGTCGACATCGTCTTCCTCTCAAGAATGTTCTCTTTGCTCTGTCTGTGTCCTGGTCAACGTCGCCGTAAGTACCTACTAGCGTGAAGATATCTATGACGCCACACGCACATGATGCCCAAGCAATAGCCTTAGTGCAGCGCCCAAAGAGGCTGTGCTCGCAACGCAGCGAAGGGGCAAGAACAGCAGCAAAGAAAGCTTTGAGCCGGGAATATCTTCGACAGACGCGACTTTGTCTCTGCAGAACGTGCGTGTTGCATATGCTTGCGTTATGTCTTGATCTCCACGAACCGAAGACAGTCGGCCAAGAGGGAGGTGCAATGCGTGATTGCATGTTGCTGACTCATCACTTCAGAAGCTTGGCGCGAACTTCACGCGTTCCTTGCGCGCCAACATCGACGGGTCAAGACACTCTTAGGGTCTCATCCTTCAATGCTTCTCAACGTTTCTCCTGTGGCATATCATTCGTTGCAAACACCACTCTCTTGATGACTTCGCTGAGCATCCGGCAGTCTGATCATGCCTAAGCATAAGCGAGAGGCTGCAGCCTGCTGAATGATCAGCGTCTTCCTTTCTCACAACTCTCGAGAGCATCTTCATTCGCGGACACCATGCATATCAGCCATCTTAGCTTCTCAGAGGCAGATTCCGGGGTGCACTTTGCTGCCATTGCAGCTTGAGGAGCTCCATGATTGATCCAGCAGGACGGCATCCTTTGCTAATGCACAGCTAAGTCGCTGAAGAGGGAAAGTCTGATTGACCGGCAGCACCGATGACAGCGCTTTTGGTGTTGACATTCTAGACTCAATGTGGCTCTCGTCGATGTCTCGGCTCTCGTTGATATTCTGATCTTTGTATGGCAACGCAGCTGGCGTCACAGCTAGACTTGCCGTTCCTGAGATCAGATGTAATCAGGAACCGAGCCTTTCTTCTTTCCTTGTCAGAACATGATGCCACTAAGATGACTGGGAGAACAGACTCCACCGATTCACCTGTCAATGAAACGAGATCTCGGGAAGAGCCATGGGAGGCTCCTATGAGCACCGACACCAGGCGATGGTCCTTGATATCTTCTCCGACCGAGGTCGCGTCCTCAAGCTCTTCCACGAGCGAGAGTGACCAGGACAAGGACCAGAAAGAGCAGCTACCAGAAGCGTTGGACGATGAATGCGGGAAGGAGGTCTTTCACCCGCCTATACAGCCCGCTCTGTATGAAAAGCCGGATGCTTTGCTGAGGGTACGGGATCGCAGAGTCTGTGGCACCAGAATCCAATGGATCATCTGCGGACTCATCATATTTGCGGCACTGGCAGTAGGAATTGGTGTGGGGCTCGGAGTTGGTCTTCGCTCGCGCGGAGGGTAAGCTGGCTTGATTCCAAGGAACCTTCTCGTGATGCTAACCTTCTCGACTCTAGCCCTGAACCTGGTAGCAAGAGCTCAGTGCGCGAATCTCTCATCGGAGGAGCGTTGGACTTCCGATACTACTCGAAATCGGGCGCCTTCAATGACTCAGGCATGGCCTTGTCTTCCCGTACTCTGGATGGCAACGCAACTGGAAGTCTTGTCATTTACTATCAGCACTGGACCGGGGATATCCGGTGGGAGTGGCTTAGCGATGTCGAAGGCTGGAAGGGTGGCGACAATGCGACAACCCTCGCGACAGATGCTAGAAACAGCACTCCAATATCAGTCGTATCCTACGTGGCAAACAAGACCAATGAGTGGCATCTCTTCTATATCAACAAGAACAACAAGGTCAGAGAGCTCGTCGGCAGCAACATCACAGCAGATGTGACAGAGGGCGCTCTGAACCAACTCGACGTCGTAGCCATGGACGCTGATCGAATTGGCATGCAAGCCTGCTGGTACGAGTACAGTGCTGGAGATCCGCAGTATTCTACAAATGACAACACAACCGAGAACATTGCTATGCAGCTATGGTATGCCACCAATGCCACTGCCTTCTCACAACTGACCTGGTGGAGTGCTCTAAATACCTGGACGTTTCAACAAACCTGGTCGGATGTGAATGGGTACGCAAATCCAGGCTGCTACAGCTGGGGCCCTTCCGGAAACACAACGACCTATGTCATGTTTGGAGATCTTCACAATAACGCCAACATCTACTGGAAAGACACCAGCACCAACAGCCTTGGCACCACAACTCATCCGGTCAATCAATGGGCAAAAGCGCCGGTGTCGATACCGAACATTGACGGTTCGGCCTCGCTCGCGTACACCAACTACTTCTACGCCCAAGACCTCGACACCCATATGATCAAGGGCTACAACATCACATTCGCTGCAGAGAACACGACCATCGTCGCAGCTGACAACTTCACAGTCGGTGACAATCCTGGCCTACCGGGGACTGGGCTGACAGTCTCCGCCATACCGAATGACTCTGGAGGCGTGGACACGATCGTGTTCTATCAACAAAATGGCTCGGACATCTCGCAATACTCTGGAGACGAGTCAGGCGGGAACTGGCAGCCAGGCATGGACATTGTTTCGTACCAATACAGCGGTATGTCATAGGAAAGTGCTTGATACAACTGAACCTCATGACGTTCGTCTAAAGCAAGCCGCCCCAGAGAATCAGTTGCTATCTCTCGATCTCTTAGAAGTACCGCCGCGCACTTGCTCTTTCCCTCGATTCACTCTTCCCTCACTTTGCCGTCCTCGCCTACTCGTCTTCACATACTAGCGCGTGACCTTGTACTCGCGGGTACATCTAGCTGGCGATGTTCATTTCCCATTTTCATACTTACATCGACATTCTACCAAGCTGCATCATACCACTCCATCATTCAAGCATAGCAGAAACCATCAGCCCCACCTAATTCTTGTCAGCACGTACCGCGCAGAAGCTGTCGTCATAGCCAAACGGCTCATAAGGTCGCAGCATCTCGACGAGCCCAAGTGTACGTAGAAGATGCGAAGCGTCTTGTGTGAGGAGGTTGGCTGATGAGAAGACCAGAAAACGATTAATCTGAAGTCGATCCTGTTTGCCGCTCTGGCAGGCACTGCGGTCGCCGGAGTGCTCGGTCGCTACGATGGTGTTGCCAAGCGTCAATTGATTATAATACAACAATCCCGAAGGATTTTGCCCGAAACCGTCGCACAAAAGTTGCGAGGCGCAGTGTGCGCAGCAGATGTAGCCAGGCATGTCGGATACAGGCTGGAGAGGAAGAGGGTTCACTGAGAGGGCCATGGGGAAAGGGAGGTACTTGGCCGACGGATAGTGAAGGCTGAGGAGTACAAAATTTGGCAAATTGATGCCGCTGTGGACGTAGTCATTGCCTTGTTGACCGAATAAAGTTGGACTTTTCAAGCACTGCTGGAAAGCCTGCTGAAGCTGCAGGAGGAACAAATATCGTCACAAGCAGCACTCTCGCTGCATGGCATAGATGAGCCACTGTTTCTCGACAGAAATGTGGACCTGCGATGCTTCCAATGGCTATCTTTAACCTCTTCATTCTCATATATCATCCATCTCATCCACCGCATTATCATACATCCCATCCACCCCTCCTTCCCGCCTACTCAACAACCCTCGTCTGATCACCACTTCCAACCGCCGTATTCACCCCACCGCTCTTCCTCCCACTCGTATCATGCAGAACATCCGGAACCTTCTCCTCCACTTTAGTCGGCAAACTCTCCGCCACCCTCTGCGGCACATATGAATGTCCCTTATCATGACTATACTTATCCGGATTCGCCGTATCATGAATCTTATTCGGGAGTGCATCCTCTACCGCCTCAGGAACCTTCTGCTGGACTTTAGGGGGGAGTTCAGAGCCGCCGAAACCGCCTGCTTGAGAGACAGCGTGGCTGCCGGGGGGAATATGGGATTTCTTCCCCGAGGTGTCGTGCAGGGCATCGGGGACTTTCTGTTCGATCTTGGTGGGGAGGGCTTCGGCGAGTTTGTTGGGGACGATGCTGTGGCCGGTGGAGTGGTTGGTTTTGTCTGGGTTGGTAGTTGATTGAGACATGATGGCTGTTGTGACTGTTATGTCGTTGTGGCGTCTTGGCTTGCTGAGGTGGCTGAAGCAAATGTGTGGTGGTGTTGCTGCCGTTTCTGAAGATGAAAGCAATTCGATCGATCAATTATGTGGTGTTTAGTCGTGTGATTGCTTGCCGCTGACGGAACATTTGCAACATGATTCCAAGTTCTTGTTTGTTGATTGACTGACATCATGAGCTCTGACGTTCGCTTTACGTGGTTTCGGGAGCGGGCCGTGCGCATGTGCTGGTGCTGGGTATAAAAGTGGGTCACGTCCGACCACAGACCTCTCCCTACTTTCGAACGTTGCGTCGAGTGCCATTGGGGTCCGAGAGTATCGTTCGGTGATGATTTGCTCAACATTCTTTCTTCGATGGCAAAAACTTGATGCGTAACTCCTTGAACAAGATCGGGATTCCAATATACCATTCGATTTGCCGGGTATCAATACAGTTACACGAGCTTCAATGCCATGCTAGTAGTACACATACAAATACAAACCTCTCATGTTTCGCAAGCAGCTATAATGCACTCGTGCTGGGCTGGCCATTCCTCTCCGGTGGCACATCATTCGAGCTCGAAGCGCGATTCGGATCAAGGTACAGGTGCGTGAACACTTCGTTCTTGTCTTCATCGTCGACAAGATAATGCAAATCTTCCTTCTCGGGTCTCAAAGTTTTCATCAGACCTTGCCCGGGTCGAGGATAATTCGGCGGATGCACCTCGGGGGTGTACGCTGCATCATCTGGAGCGACTCTAGGGTGGCCCAGCGTGGTGTTGCCGTTTACGTGCCTGCTTGATCCGGCCACAGGTGGTGGAGGCGGCATTGATGTGTGTCCATTCGTAGTCGGAACGCCATTCGATGCGCTGGGCTTGTAAGTCGGATCGAAGACTGGTAGGTCAGGCTTGATGTTGGTGGCCTTGACCAGGAGCGTGATCAGAACCCCTTGTGACAAGCTGGAAAAGTATTTCTTCCTCTGCTCCTCGCTCATTCCTTCAGTGCCAACAAATGTCTCGACATCAGCCGCAGGAACTGGGGCGGTTCTATCCTCCTCACAATTCATGCAATACCACTCCTTGCCTGTCTCTTCTATCACCGACTGATCAATCGGTGGCTTATGACACCACCGATGATACGGGATATTGCATCCGTCGCAGAATACAATCATATTGCCAGCAGGACTAACACCGCGCAAACACATCTTGCAGACTGCAGACTCGGGATTGCGTCGATTGTATGGCCGCTTCCGAGGCTTGCCAGTAGTAGGGGACGCAGCTGGTGGCGGAACATACGATAACGGCTTTTGTATTGATCGTCCGGATTTGGTCATGGTTGCTATCGGCGTGACTTCATCTTCGCTACCGGAGTCGCCCTCGACGTCGTCTTCGGAGCGTTTGCGCTTGCCGCCTCTGGCAGTTCCTCTCCCACGACCTCTCGGTCGTCCGCCACCTCTGCCTCTGCCTACTCCTCGTCCTCGTCCTGTCGAACTGGGCGTGCCATCTTCCGCCTTGACTATCGAGATGTCGTCCCCTTCTGCGGACCCAGTCGCTATGGGTGCGATACTGACTTTCTTGCCCCTGCTGCTGCCACCTCTCCCCCTCGGCCTTCCACCACGTCCTCTCACTGGAGTCGACACAGGTGCCGTCGCGGTCGCAATCGTATCCCAATTTGACGAGGCCTCGTCGCCTGCTGTTTGCGCTCCCACAGCGCCCGGCATCCCTGCCTTGTTCACTGCTCCAGAATTTACGTCTGCTCCGTCTGTCGCTCGCGAACTTTGCGCCGGATGTTGTGGAGCGCCACCAATATCTGAACCCGCGTCTCCCGTTGAATTTGCTTGGTTGCCTCCGCCCTTCTCATCAGACTCCTTAGGTTCCGAGTCGGTTGGTGGCACGTCGCTGAGGGCAGAACTGGCCACTGAGGCAACGCTGGCTTCCTGGTCCTGTGCTGCATCTCCTCCAGGGTCGGGTTCCGCTGCCGTCGCGGAACTTTCCATCATGTTGTACATCTCCAGCGGCCCGTATTCTGTCATGATGTCGTGAAGTGAAGATAACTCATGTGTAGTGAAGAGGAAGAGAATCGCTCTCCCGTCGTCGCAATGGTGGAATGGCTGTTTGACGTGAGGTCTCGCGATGGGTCCACTTTGCCGATCGCCGAGGGAAGTCCCGGCCGAAGCGAGGCAGCCGCCAAGAATATGGCTGGAAACAGTCACGACGACGGCAATATATATGTAATGATGAGGAACCTTGTCAAACTGATAGCTAGTGGCTACATATTTTGGTACATGATGTACAAGGGGTATCATAACAGGAAATCCAAAGTCGTCCACACCAAGTCTGTACCGTAAAAGTCATCACTCATCCTTCCTCTTCGCATCCCTCTCCATCTCCTCAACAAGACTCTCCTCTTTGACATCTTCAGTAGCCTCCTTTCCCTTTGCCTTATCGACCCATCCCTCGCCTCTCGCCGTACTCACAACCTTCCTGATTAACGCGCCTTGTATGGCTTCCGGCCGACTCTCATACGCATGATTAATCACCGCCAGGCTGCCAACGAATAGGAGGACATCTCCATTCTTGACGCCTCTCCACCATCCTCGCTTCTTCCCAACTTTATACACTGAGTCCAGACTCAATCTCATACTATACAGGAAATTGTCTCTCTCGTTGTTCCTTGCAACGAAAGCCCACAAGCCGCCAAGGAAGCCACCAAGGAACCATCTCTGTGTATGTAGAACGCTCCGAGGGAGGACGTTGTTGAATAGACAGATGGAGCCCCAGGATGTCCCGATTGCTCCAGTGATGAACAGAGACATCTTCAATATCCGTTGCGAGATTCTATTCAGCACCTGTGAAGGGTTCTTGAGCAAAGCCTTATAAGCCAGCAGCGCGAAAGCTCCATACATGAGTGTGAAGAACTTGACGACAGGCGGGAAAGCGGCGATCCAGTATTTCAAGTATGTTCTCGCGCAGCTCGGATCGCGAGGATGCAGAAATGCACAAGACGTATACTTCGTCCCAGGATGCGCCGGGGCAGAGATCGGAGCCAATCTCTGCACAGTGGCAGCTTTCGGAAGCGTGTCCTTTGCAGCAGGGAAGAGTATCGGAGACACGAAGGGAGGCCATTTGAGTTTACTCAGCTCCGCCAACCCGTCCACGATATCGAACGTTCCGGGCCAAGACCTTCCGGTTGGGTAGTCAGCGGGTCGTAATTGGATGTACTCGGGACTTCTCTTGAGGATGAACTGGCCGAACGATGCTGGGAAGCAGTCCCCGTCAAAGATGAAAGCGTGGAGGAGTTGTCCATAGGCGAAGGGCATGATTAGCCAGCTGCCGAACCACCAGGGTCGGTCGGCACCCTTGCCCCAAATGTAGCCTTTGAGGGAGAGGAGATTGTAGCTGTATTCCAGACTTCGCGAGAAGACGTATATCGCAATCGTCGTCCGCAACTGCTCGGCAGGGCTCAAGCCTAGAAAGAAGCCAGCCAGCGAGGCGCCTACTGCTGGGGTGTATCTCGATGTCAGAGCCTTCGTGACTGTTGGATTCCGTTTCCTAAATGGTTCTGCAGAGTCTTCAAGCAGTGATGCGCGTAGTCGTTTGAAGAAGCGATGGAGAAGTCGATGGAACAACAATAGCGACGCGAAAGAGCCCGCTACTCGCGAGTTCCTGAACTTCGGCCCAGGCCTCGCTTTTGATGGATCTGCTCCTTTCCTCTGCGCAAACTTCGCCAGCACAAAGTCCATGCTCTTCAGACCGGCGAATAGTGTAAGGTACACTCGCAGCGCGGCTCGCACAGCGGCGACATTGTAATCGCCCGACTCTGAACTGCTCTTCGTGATCTTCTCATAGCGAGGTGGGCTTGGTGTTTGTTTTTGCACTCGTTTTGGAGCACGCGATATCAGGTAGTTGTGCAGCAGTTCGTACTCGCGAGGGGAGAGGGTATATCGCAAGGCCGTTCTGGAGATTGGATCGATGGGTCTGCTGCTCCCGGACGAGCCATTCGACTTCCCTGATGAAGAGGACATTCTTCTGATGCGTTCCCAGGCTCGTGAGTGCGCATCGGGATGCGATGAAGATGGACGACGATTTCGAGGGGTTTCGTAGGTAATGGATGTTGATTCGGAGGATTGTTTATCGTCAGCACTCGGTCGCTGTGAGCCGTTCTCCAATGTTATTGGTGGAGGCCGAGACTGGGAGATGGTCACGATTGGGATGGGCCGAGGCTGCGGAGTCGGCTTGTGAAACTCGGACTCAGCTCCTGCTTCTGCATCTTCGGTGGCTTGCTTCTTGACTCCAACAACACTAGTCATCTTCGCCTTCTCTTCTATGACGCCAATGCCTCTACCAGATCGTATTGAGACAATGAAATGTCACGGAAGAACGCGCAATGGCGCTGATGACAGCCTTATCACTATGAACGATGATAGCAACCACGTCCGCAGCGCCGGGCGGGGAATGCTTTCAACACGGTCTCGAGAGTTCACACCCCGGGCTGGATGGACGATAATTGCTTGACGACCCGGATGCGCGATTAACCATCGACTGCTGTTCTCAGATATGGATCAAGAATGCCGGCTGGCAGCCATTTGGTATGAAGGAACACATTGTTGCATTGCTGACTGCATCATCTGGGAACAATGGTCTGTCGGGCGTTGAGATCAACGCTATCGAGAGAGTGCTTTAAGACAAAAGCGTCACTGCTACGACCGCAGTTCTCGGCACCTTCTCGATGTCTCTATGCGGTTTCGTAGTTGCCGGCTTGGTCCGTTCCAGGCCGCCCTCTCGCCAATCTCTACTTCGCAAGCTGGTCTCACCAGGTCATCCTTCTGGCCGTCAATCTCGCCAAATGGCTCAAGCTAGGCCAGTACACCAAAATTCCTCCACGCGTCGTGTTTGGCACGCGAGTCTATGGCACTCTCCTTGGTGTCGGCTTGAATTACGCTGTCATGACGACTATCGTCACCAGCGAAAGAGAGATTCTCCTCGACTCGCAAGGCAACAATATCTGGAGCGGAGCCGTCGTTCAGCAGATGAATTCCGAAGCTGTGACCTGGGCGCTCGCAAAACAGATCTACGGCGTCAATGGACGATACCCCATGGTCCCCTTGGGCCTGATAACCGGCATGGCTTTCCCAATCCTCCACTATTGCCTCATCAGACTCTTCCCCAAGCTCCGCAAACTACCTCTTGACACAGCTGTTATCATCTTCTACGCCGATCGACGATTGCCGTGGGACTGTTCAGTCAGATCTGGCTCAGAAGGAGGCATCCGAACATCTACAACAAGTACAACTATCTGGTTGGTGCTGCTTTGGACGAAGGTGCGCAGATTGTGATATTCATGTTGAGCTTTGCGGTATTTCGGGCGAGTGGGAATAGTCATCCGTTTTCTGATTGGTGGGGAAATCCGAGTGGGCATCCGGATCGTTGTTTGTAAATGTCTGAAATTGGAGGTTTTGGCCAAAGATAAACATAGACTCGTAGCGCATTGGAAGCTCGAGGACGAGCATGAACTTCAAGATGCTTGCAAACTTTCGCAGAATCCAACTTCATGCAAAACTACGGTCTTCCAAGAGGTGCATGCTACAATCATTTCTCGAGCCTAAAGTCACTGCTTCTCTAATAGAGGTGCAGTCAGATAAAAGCTTAGACTGACTATCCTAGTTGAGTTCTTGGCAAAGCGGCAAAGAGGCAATCGGGGTCTGGCCTCAACGCACGGTACGCGTCTACGTCACTGTCAACGGCGGGACACAATGGTGCCATCTTCGAAAAACAATTGTTTTAAAACAAAATTGTCTTCGATCTCCTGCCATTGCTCACCAGCTTCCCCCAGATAATCATCAGTAGAGATGGCAGCTTCAGCGTTAGACCTCACACGCAACTTTGTAAGTACAGACATGACTAAGCGTGTGCTTCACCAGCTAATCCACTTCGTTCAGTCCCTCTACACCATCCCAGCAGCATGGGTCCTCAGCATCGCACCTCACTTCTACGCCTCCACTCTCGGCAAATTCGACAACAGAAACCCTCGCACTTACACCAAGACTTCTGATTCAGACCAATCCATCGACGCCGGTAAGGCCCTCCTCGTCTAGTGCACCTTTGCCAATGCCTTCACAGCCTCGTTGACTTCCACACGCAGCGACCAAGGCCACTATTGTGAGAGCTGAGGGTGCTCAGCAGAATGGATTTGAGAATATCGGTCTCTTCGCAGCTGCTGTCGTCGCGGGGAATATCGCGAGGCTGGATAATTGGACGTTGAATGTGCTGAGTGGTGGGTATCTTGTGAGTAGGGTGGTGTATAATTTGATTTATATCAATAACACGACTGATGCAATGGGTGAGTCTCGAAGCCAATGAAGGTAGTTTGGGGGAGAAAGGCTAATGGGTAGTGTAGCCAACGCGAGATCTGTGGCGTTCTTGTCGGGGATTGGGATGATTTGGACGTTGTTTATCAAGAGTGGGAATGTGTTGAGGGGTCAGCTGTAGGGCTGAGATGTACGAAACTCCGGTTAGTTGAAGCACGAGGAGGACGGTGATGCCTTCGAGCCCGGGATGGATTCTGTACTTAAGGGGGAAGGAAGCCGGGTGGTAGCCTCGACAACGAGCGCCCGGCCAGTCGCCCATTGCAGATGTTCTGTACAAGTTAATATCGAGCGAGGCAAATTCAATGCCAGTAACTCACACATCGTCAGTAGCCAAGGATGGTGCAGCACTGGCCGACCTTCTGGTCTCCTTGATAATTCCCAAGGATGTCCGCTTGGCGAGGTGGTGGGTCACAGTGAGACTGCAAACTCAGTATGTGCCGAGAGGAGATGAAGACTAGTACCGACATTCACTCCCAACCCTTATACCCTGAAGAACGGAACGGTTTCCGAGAGAGAGGCGTCAATTCGGATGCGAAACGATTCTTCGACGTCTATGCCCTGAGAACAGCTCCTTTCGAAGGGCGCACTTCCGCGTTGGGAAAACGAAAAGATCGATGCCGGGTATAAAATTCATGATCACTCGTGTGATCTATACCTGGGAACACCGAGAAATTGATCGAATGAAACAACTCACAATGTCAACATCTCAATCCAGTATCTTATGCAAAGACGTCCAATTCGCCGCCTCAGACGGGACCCTCCTCCGCGGCTTGCTCTTCATACCATCATCCACCACACCACCCCATCTCCAATGCAGCAAACTCCCATGCATCATCCTCACCCACGGCTTCGGCGCCGTGAAAGAACAACATCTCTCCTGAGTGCTGATGAGAAGGTTAACTGTAAGTCGATCTTAAGTCTTGGGCGTGCTGTTGCTCAACTGCGTGCGTCCACTCCCTCGGTCGTGGACGATTTGGCGGATCATTTTGGGCTAGGACGTGCTCTTATTGTGGTACCACGCGTGGCGAATCAGGCTGGGTATATGGACGCGGAGCGGAATTTTCATGATTTTGAAGAACCCATCTTTACTTGGAAAGAGTGCTGAGTAGCACCGTGTCAAGATGATTCAATACTCTTGTATCGGGTATGCTAAAATGACATTCCTGATATTTCCGGGGTATCTTGCGTAGCTGTCTATCAATTTGATCCTACAATGAAAACATGTCAGTCGCTCATCAACACCAACCTCATGCCATCTCAATCCACACGTCCACTCTCGGAACCCTTCTTGGCAACCGTGCCCTTTGCGCTCTTTACGGGGCTGACCTGTTCTTCCACACTCTTCCTCAACCCAACGTCAGCAACGACACTACCAGGCGATGCAGGCGTTGCGATAGGTTCCGGTTCTTCCACCAGATTGTCTGATATAACTGGACTGTCCTCCACGTCCGCGCTGTCAAATGTGCTCTTCGCCGCCTTCTTGCTCGGCGTCGATTCCTTGACTTCTTTAGCAGTTCGGAAGCGCGGGCTTGTGGGACTTATGGGCGCCAAACCCCGATGTCCATCCGTGTACGTCGGACTTCGCGGAATAGTAGCCGACGTACTACTCGCCGACGAATGCGACGATGGAGGACGATGATACGCTTGCTGAGATTTTTTGGGTGGTGGAAGATTCGGATTAAGAATCTTAGCGACCAAGTTTCGCTCGTCCACAGCATCACTGTCTTCTTCGTCCGAGGCTTCGAAGTATGCGTCATCCCAAACGGCACTCTCATTCCTATTGAGACTACCGCTGGAGTGCGAGGATTGGAGACGATCGATACCGCCCTGAGGCACGTTAAGACTCTTGAGCTCGTCTCTCGCTTCTCGCGTCTCGGATTGAGTGCGTGGTGAGACCTTGCGGTCTGTTTGGCCCGCGACCTCTTCTCCGTGATTCGGATCGATGGGAGCATCCATGGGTTGAGCTCTCTCGCGGGCGGGCTCGTCTTCGTCACGTGTCGTCGCAGCATGAGTGTCCGCGAAGTGGGTATCGCAGAGATGCTTGACGACCGGCCAGCCATAGGCATTGGCGAACATACGGCGCACGATAATGTTGTTGTGCGCGTCAGGTTCGAGCCGGACAAGGACTTTGCGCCAGCTCAAGTCTCGGTGATAGGCACGAGCAATCTTTTCCTCCACCTTCATGCCTCCTGTGTCCGGACTACTAGTCGTTACTGTAGCATTTGAGGTGATTGTTTCTTGGGACTTGACAGATGCATTGCTAGAAACTTGGTTGTCCTTTGAAGAGTAGCTCCCAGATTTCTTGTTCTCAGGCGAGAATGAGAGATTCAAGCGTGTATTGCTGCGCTTGGTTGGAGGTGGAGGGATGTCTTCAGGGTGGTACACTCGATCATGAAAAATCGTGCGTGATCGCGTACTGGGATCACAGATCCACTGCTTACTAGGCAGAGGAGGGTGGAGTATGTCACCAGCAGACTCGAAGATGGATGTCTTTGGAGGAGCGACGAGGTCACCGCCCTCAGTGTTGATCAAGCTGTCACCACGAGTAGCCAGAGGGCGCTTATGTTGTGATCGCTGTGAACGAGAGGAAGGAGTAGTATGAAGATGAGGGCGCATCGTAGGGTTTGTTGTCGTCCGCTCCTCCTCATCAGCAGCCAAGTCTTCCGTACTTGGCTCGGCCGAATTGTAGACCGTCTGAGCTCGGCGAAGAGCTTTGGCCGTCTTCTTGGATGTCTGCGCTGGCTTTGGAGGCGTGCCAGGTCTGAACCAACCGAGGAAGGTATCCATCATGCCTTTCTCCTGTGGAGGCTGATTGCCCACCGAAGAGTCTCTGCTGACGCTCATTTCATGCGAGTCTTCGTCCCCATCGAAGCTGAGGCGATTTGTAGATCGTCTGTTGTCCTCGGCGGTCTCATCTTCAGCTGGCAGCGGCACAGCGTCGCCCTGGCCATGCTTGACGTGTTCATCCTCTTCTTCGTCGCTGTCCACTCGCTGCTCAGCCAAGACATTCGGCTTCACTGACGACGCGTTGGCTCCGGTCAACTCTGCCCAACCCCATTCCGCCACTGTTCCAATTAATCCGTTCTCGCGACGAGCTTTCTCGACCTTGCCAAGCCCTCTCCAGTCCAGAAACAGTAGACAGCTGGTTCTCAGAGGAACGATGCCGTCGTTGACCACGTTTGAATAGACGGTGCGGTTGCGAAACATTCTCAAAACTTGATGCGCAGGTCCAGTAGGCAGGATCCTTAGTAAAGGCTTGGCAGATGGGTCTTCCTGCGTCTTGTTCGGATCCTTGTCTTTCTGGTTGCTGCTGCCAAGACCCATCACGGCGTTCCAGCCTTTGCTCGCCAAAGTCGGAGGTCGCCAGGTCAGTCCAAGGTCCTGTCCTGTACGACCGACGAGCCCGAAGTCCAGAGCGAACTTGACGTACATGGGATTTTCGTTGCTCAGACCAAGCATGGGGGAAGCCATGGCAACGAAATTGATTGGCTTGATTTGTTGGAAGAAAGTCGGACTGTGTTTGTGGATGTACGCAACCGCGTAAGTCTGAATCAAGCCACCCAGACTGTGACCGATGAACGAGATGCTCGTGAACTTGTATGGAAGCTCTTCCGCCTTCTTGGCCTCCCGTGGAGTGTGGATGGTGCTGCCATGATGAGATGCCTTGCCATCTCTCTTCGCCTTGTCGGCGTCGCTTGAGAAGGTGTCTGTGAGCTTGCGTGTCAGATTCTTCTTGATCGGCAAGAAAGGCTGATCCGGATAGGTGAAGCGTAGAATGTACTTAGCAAGCCGCTTGCCTAGATACTGAATGCCATTCTCAGTCCGCACTGCATTTCCATTGAACCCTCGCACAATCGTCTCCTCTTCGTCATCATCGTCATCGTCCGGAGAATTGTCGAGATCGTCTTGGCCGCCGGTCAAAGGTGCGGTCGCAGTTTCATGGGTACCTTCTTCGCCATTGCGTTGTTCGTTGACTTGATCCGCGAAAGATTGTCCTGGTGTTTTCGGCTTTTTGCGCCGCATCTCCTGCTTTCGTTTCTTGGCATCTACGCGCGCCTGTGCCACGGTAGCATCGATGCTCTCTTTCAGGAACAGCATATCGGCGCCGAGGTTGCTGTGGAGGCCGTGTGTCAAAATCACAAGATGCACTTTTCTCCTCTTCCGCGGCTTGCTCTTGCTCTTGTCTCCAGTCTGCTGTTGCTGTTCCTGTCTCGGTGCGTCTGTGGGGTTGCGACTGTTATTTTGCTTATCTTCTTCGTTATTCCAACCTGGCAGCGGGGGCTTGTCCCATAAAGTCTCCGTGTCTTCAACGACCAGCCTGACAGCTTTCGAGTATACGCCTTCATGTTGCACATAGCCTCTCTTGCGCATCTCTTTCCGCATTGTGTCGCTTTGCGTCTCTTTGATATGCGCAGGACCGCCATGGCCGTGCCCAGCAACCGCGGCGAATCCCAACTCCAAACTCCTCTCATCTCTTCCGATCAAGACTTCGAAGCCGACCGAGGCAGAATTTGAGAACAGAATCTGTGAAGCAATCTCGACGATCCACGTCACGGTGCCTTTCTCCTTGCTGCCGTCTTGCTGATAGCTTCTCGTCTTGCCTAAATCTGCGCCTGTTTCGCGGATATCGTCTGGCACTAAAAGCTTCGTTATCCAGCTGCCACCTGCCTTGACCATCGGCTCATACTCCGGAGTTCCATCTTGCTTCGGATGCTCGACTTTGTGATGCGGGTTGAAGGACTTGGGATAGGCAGACACGTGCAATGTATAGGGACCATGCACCCATGCCGCGCGTAATGGGATGGCCGAAGAATTCTTGACCTTCAGATGTAGATGCGATGGTGTCGGCAGTATCCGGTCACTGCTTGGGGTATATGTGAGGGTATATCGGACAACCTCGCCCACTTTGACGCTCCCGGCCTGGTGAACGAGAAGCATCTTTTGCGCGCGTCGTAGTTGACGTTGCTCGTAGTATGGCCGTTCTGTCTGTTCCCAGAAGGCAAAGTGCGCACAGTCTCGCTCGTCTCCTTCCTTCTGGCCTCTTTCCGGGAGCTGCAGAAGCTTGAATGTACGCGGTTGAAGCAGCATCCAAGTCTGGAGGAGATAAACACGGCAATGGTGATGCTATCGCAGTGGCTTGGCTGGACGGACGATGCGCGATCCGGCGGCCATGATGCTGACTATGCTGCCGAACATTCCGGGAATTGTGAACATGGCATCACGAGTAGTCATGGAAGACGAGGTGACGTGACGCATTCTTGCACTCTGTATGCGACGAGATGGTCATGCGAGCGCATCCTTCAGAGCCAAGCCAAGCCAAGCCAATCCGACACCCTTGCAACACCCGACGTCACCAACCTGGAAGCGAGCACGTGGGAGAAAGACTGTTTGGCGACAACTGCCGTACCATGAACATTAACGTCAACATCACATCAACATCAACATCAACATCAACATCGAGATACCGACGACATCGGTCTCGCTTCTCTACATGATGTTCTTCCATCCTCACATCTGGAAAACACGGCCGTTGTAGGAGTGCCAAGCTCCGAAAAGCATCCGGCCAAGATGCCCCATTCCGGGTGCTCGGAATCGATTCAGATCCTTCTCGCACAGCAGACACGATGACCTTATATAACACTCCGAGGCGGGACGCGACTTCCATCTTGAGCGACCTTTCGTCAAAGAGAGCAAACACATGAAAGTAGAGCCGCCGTGGCACAGTTGTCATGAACGCCACAAACAACTCTAACGCTCGTCAACTCGGTCACGCCGCTCTCTGCTCCTTCCCAGATAGGGATCTAGGGGTATGTAACGGTTTTCCGGACCTCTCAAAATGTCCACAGGGCTGCTCGACCTAACCTGATTAAATTGCCGACTTTCTTCTAGCCGACTTCAACGACGCCTCGTCTTCTGGCCCACCGCTGCAACGGCCACTACGTACACGTGCGCATCGTCGAAGCGACAACTCCAGCATGACTCCTGGTGTGGTGGAGATGAATTGCCTGTATTGTCTACTATGGCTGTGTAGGAGCTGTGCAGGATCTTGGCCCGCTGAATCGCGACTGCTAAGTATATGGTGTTGTTCCTCTCACTATTCCGACAGCACGACCTTTCCGAAGCTCTGAGACTTGTGCGCTTCTTCTGCAGACATTGTTCTGCGTCCATTCGTTCGACCTTTGTGTCACTCACATTCGTTACTGCTTCAAGTCACCTGGCTTGCGGCGTCCATTCGTTTCAAAAGTACCCACTTACTCCAGTATTACTATGCGTTCTGCCACCTCCTCTTTCGCCCTCGCCTCGGGCGTCATTGGATCTGTTTCTGCTCTTGATCCTACCTCCAAGACCAACGTCGTCACTTACTGGGGTCAAGGCGCTGGTCAAGCCAGACTGGTGGAGACATGCAAGAGCGATGCCATCGATATCATCAATGTCGCCTTCGTCAACCAATTTCCTGGCCAGACCGGCGACGAGTATCCTGGCGACAACTTCGGCAACGCGTGCTGGGGAGACGTCTACCCCACCTCCAATGGCAGCGACTCGAAATTCTTGAAGACCTGCCCAAACATTGGACCGGATGTGATTGAGTGCCAGCAGACGTACGGCAAGAAGATTTTCCTTTCCATTGGTGGAGCGTATCCGACCAACTACTACCTCGAGAGCGATGAGGCTGGGATGCAGTTTGCCGACTTCCTCTGGAATGCATTCGGTCCTCAGCAGGATGATTACGACGGCCCACGCCCTTGGGGTGATGCGGCCGTTGACGGTTTCGACTTTGACATTGAGAGCTTCATGGACCCTGCACCTGCGGATACGCCAAGCTATCAAAGCAGCAGCTATGTCGCTATGATCAATCACTTGAAAAATGATCTGTTCCCACAGTCTCGAACAGACATGTTCATCTCCGGAGCTCCACAGTGCGCCCTTCCTGACCCTCACTACACGGACGTCGTGAGCCACGCTTGGTTTGACTTCCTCTGGATCCAATTCTACAATACTCCACAATGCTCTGCACGTGCAGGTCTCGACTACATGAAGGGAGACGGTACCGACGACATCTCATACGACCAATGGGTGTCTCAGCGCTCATTGAATCCCGATGTAAAGATGTACCTCGGTCTGGCTGCTGACACTGGAGCGGCCGAGGCTGCTAGCTACTACATGACGCCAGAGGAGGTCCAACCGCTTGTCCAGCGCTTCTTTGCTGAGCCAGCATTTGGAGGTATCATGCTTTGGGAGGCCACCTTCGAGAAGAACAACGTGATTTGCATCAAGGACTACGGCACATGGATGAAGGACATCCTAGTCGCGCACTCCACTGGAGCTGACTTGGATACTGACACCTCCAGCTGCTCGGATGCTTCAATCTCAACTACCAGCACGACGACCGATACCTCTTCCGATGAACCAACTGACACACCCACTGCTACATCCTCTTGGCCCGCTGAGTCGGACGCTACTCAAACTTCCGACCCAGAGAGCACGTCGACTGACCTGCCACCTGTCTGCCCCGACTACTCAGATGAACTCTATATTGACCCCAGCGGCGCTCAGTATGCCGTCGAGTGTGACATCGCATACACTGGAGATGTCATCTCGCAGAGCTCCAAGCGAAATCTTCGCTTCCGTTTCGACAAGCGCGACGATGCTCCGGGCCAAGATCAAGACTGCATGGCCAAGTGCAATGCTCTTGATCAGTGCATTGGTATCTCGATCCAAGATGGCGCCTGCTCATTGTTGAGCTCCATTACTGGCAACTCCACTGTCGAAGGAGCCACTTGTGCTCGCAAGATCCCATCCAATGGCGGCTCAGAGGGTGGCAGCACGACATCTACCACTGCGCCAGACGACGATACTCCCACGGCTAGACCCTCAACGACCTGGACTGGTACATACACGGCGCCCACAAAAGGTCTGCCGGGAGGTGGGCCCACAGTGTTCCCAACCACGACCTCTTCTTCCAGCACATCCTGGCCGACCGGCACACGCAGCGCAGGCAATGGATTGTCGGGCTCTCCATCAGGCAGCAACACTCTCTCATCGTACACGGGCTCATACACTGCAACCTC
Source organism: Nothophaeocryptopus gaeumannii (assembly GCA_031771865.1). Classification (NCBI taxonomy): domain Eukaryota; kingdom Fungi; phylum Ascomycota; class Dothideomycetes; order Mycosphaerellales; family Mycosphaerellaceae; genus Nothophaeocryptopus; species Nothophaeocryptopus gaeumannii. The sequence goes on from JASISA010000009.1 coordinate 1,171,254, forward strand.
TACCATCACCGGTACTGCAAGCGACCCTACTTCTTACACTGACCCCACCGGCTCAGCCACCTGGCCTCATGGCTCGAATCCTTCGATCTCCTCGACTTACTCTGGCACTTTCTCTTTCCTAACTGCAAGCACCACGCCTTCCGTCAGCGCTTCTTACCCTCACACATGGACTGGCCCATACGGAGGCTCAAGCTCCACCAGCTGCACCAAGTCGAGGACTTCCACTCCTGTCATCGATCCCTACAACAAGCCCACTACGACATCAGCTATACTCGATCCATACAAATCTGCGTCCGCCCCGGCTTACAAGCCAACCACAACTTCTTCGACTATTGTTGAGCCTCACAAGTACCCATCCGCTCCGGCTTACAAGCCATCAACAACTCTGGACCAATACAAGTCCATCACCGCTCCTGGCTACGGAAAGTCTACTACTCTCTCAACTGTCATCAAGTCCTCTTCGACTTTGTCCACTAAGAGCCACTCCACCACCAGCACTACCTCAACCTCTACCCAGCCATGGGGCTACGATCTCTCTCCAGCACCCGAGTCCTATGTCCCCGTCGCTGTGCCATACCATCAGCCACAGTCTCACGGCGGCGAGAAGGGTCACCCAAAGGCGCACGAGCATGGTCATGTACATGAACTTGAACATAGCCACGAGCACAGCCATGAGGAGCACAAGGGAGGCAAACATCATGGCAAGGATGGCAAGAAGGGGCATAAGCATGAGAAGGAGCAGAAGGGAAAGGGAATACATCAGCATCAGCAGAGACCCAAGGGGTATAGTTACCATGTCAAGAGGGCTTAAGCACGTCACCAGAAGTGCTTGCCAATGATCTTCGTCAATGGCGTCACTGCGACGATGAGGATCTATATGATGTATGATTTCTGTCTATACTGTATGTATGAATGTTCCTTGATATAGTAAGTAGTGTGTTGTATATACATGTAGACCGCTCCGTCATACATCTTGTAGTCCAAAACAGACCCTTCCAAACCTCTTCTCATTCACGTCCATGCGCATTCCCAGCTCTCGGCCTCATCAGGTTTCAAGCCTGCCTGTTTGAGCTTACTCTTCATCGGATATGGACAATGTCTCCTCTCCACCTGCACAGTCCCCTTCGCACCACCAACATCGCCCTGATATTTCGTCCCTATCAGATCCGCCGGTGCAGTCCCTTTCTCAACCCAATCAACCAGAGCCAGCAACGCGATATGATTAGCGTTCGTCCTTCGGGGATCTAGTGGCCAACTCTGTCCTACATCCCATGCCCCCGGTCCCCCTGAACAATGATGCATACCCGGGATGTAGAAAAGGCGGTACCATTCTTGCATCTTGGAGAGTGTGAGGTTCAAGCTCGCTTGCACGCCGGTGAATTGTCGTGAGGAAAGGGCTGACGTGACGGTTTGATCGTTTCGGCCGTGGTAGGCGAGGAGTTTACCTCCTTTGGCGTGGAAGGCGGAGAGGTTGAAAGAGTTTGTGTTGATTTTGCCGGGGTTTGTGGCGACGGCGAAATCCATATCGGCTGTGGAGAAGTTGAGGGGTGTCCAGGTTGAAGAGTTGTAGATGGCGCCGCGAAAGTAGTCGATTAGAGTCGTATAACTTAACTCGGGTTGACTGGTTGTGGAATTTATATCATCGCTGAAAACGCTCGTATCAGATCCTAGTTCGAAAGATGGATAGACGAAATTCCCGACAGAATCGGTTATGGGTTGATACGCGGCGCGGACACTCTCTACTTGAGGACCAGTGAGGCAGACAGATGAGTTGAGAATACCTGTACCGCAGGCGAGAGGTTCGGGGTCAAAGCGGAACACGGTTGGGTCGTCGATGATTCCATCTTTGACGCCATCGAGGGGATCGAAGAGCGCGATTTGATGAGCTACAATGGCTGTCCATTGTTCTTGCCGGACGTAAGAGGGGGAGTTGATGTCCGGCCAGCCGATGCGACGGGCTATTATGCCTTTGGAGGAGACGATGTGTAGCCAGTCTACTCCGGGACTGCCGACGAGGATGCCGTCGAAGTCATTGGGGTAGAGGTGGGCGGATTGGAAGCCTTGTCGGCCGCCGGTGCTGCAACCCCAATAGTAGTTTTTGTGCGGATGTTGATTGTAGTATTGTTGGATAATATGTTTGCCGACTTCTGCTTCGACGTGGATTGATCTGTAGCCAAAGTCATTGAGAACTTCTGGCTTGTTGATGAAGAAGTCGAAGCCTTCGCTGCCATTATGACCGCCGTTAGTACCGAGTGCTGCGAAGCTTAGGTAGGCGCCATTCTGCATTGTTTCGTAGTCGATGCATCCTCCTATTCCTCCACCTCCGGTTGATAGCGATCTATTGTTCCAGTTGTCTGGTAACCACGCTTCGAGCTGGACACTGGATGTGCTGGAGGTTGTTACATTGATCACAACTCTGCACAAGTCCGCAGTGATATTGGCAAGTGCTTGTGGGCCGCCGCATGAATTAACTTGATCGACGAGAGGGAACGAGGTTCCGTTAGCATGCTGCTCGGTTAGAATGACGGTCGTGTTGGGTATGTCGAGGTTCTGAGCGATTTGATCACAAGGATGTTGTGCGAACGCGCCTTGCACTGATGCGCACAAAGTCGCCAGGAGGTAGAAATTGGTCGACCGCATCTTGTAATCCTCTTTTTTTTCTTAGAAGAATCTCTTTCCAATGCAGCATACTTATTGAGATGAAGTCGGTCTCTGCCGGCTTCGACATACATCATGCGGATACCCAGGATCTCCACAATCCTCCGCATTGCCAAAGCCGTGAAGCGGAGTGTTCCTGCAGAGCATGCTCCTGATTCCGGAATTCAAGGTGAAGATCAGCCAGTAGTTTGGACGCGGAAGTTGAGGGCAGCTTCTGCGAACGTTCGACCGGCTTGCTCGAGGAGGTATGCCGTCGAAGTCATCTCAGCGGCTTTACCTGGGCACCATGCCGATATTGATGCTGATGGAAGTCGAAAGCGAGGAGGGAAAGCTGAAGCTAGTCTTCGCTCTATTCGTGCCAAGACGTTTCATGCCTGAGGTTGGCGGTCATGACTACATCTTTCACATGCCGCAATGATCATGATCACTTCCTCTCTGTACTACAACTGACTCACAGCAAAGCAAAAGCTCCCAGCCAACTACCAGCCCACCAAGTACTACCACGTACGCTATCAACTCGCCACTTCACACCGAATCACCCGAACTGACACTCAAAATGAAGACGGATAACTATTTGTCGCTCTGCATCGAGCAGGCTGAGAAGTCGCCTCTGCACTACCGCCATGGAGCTATTGTCGTTCGTGGTGGTAAGGTGATTGGTGTAGGTCACAACGACTATCGGTGAGATCATACAGATGCGCTTGTAGGGCAGGTCCACACTGACATACAACAGCCCAGGCTTCAACGGCGGCGCGCTCAAGAATGGGCGTATAGCGAACGGCGCCTTCGACGGCGAGGCTATTGCCGAGCTGAAGAAAAAGCTGAAGAGTAAGAAGAAGGGCAAGATACAGTTACGGCAGCAGCTGGACCAGCACCAGAAGAAGGGCAATGCCACATTCGTTCCCTTCGAGGGCGCCAACTCCGGCGGTGGACACTCGGTCAACCAGCCTTTGTCAATGCATTCGGAGATGATGGCCATCTACTCTGCCCTCTCGGCCTCTTCGACCCTGTCCTCCACGACCTTCTCCCGCGAAAAACCGTGCTTCAAACTACCGTGTGCGGATGAACGAAAAGCGCGACTACGTCGCGCCATCCTCATGTCCTACGTCGAGACCGTCTGCCAGCAGAGCGCCGCCACCGCCCAGTGGCAGGTTCAAGAGTGCGGTTTTGAAGCTTCCGCATCTCAACCAGGTCAGCTTGGAGTCATACAACAACCACAAGGGCAAGGAGTACAACCCCGACAACAAGGCCGCGCAGGCATTGAAGCAGCTGAGTATGGCCTTTCACGAGGAGCCGGGTATGGGGAAACATCACCATCAGAACCAAAAACACTGGAAAGAGAAGAAGAACGGGAAGAACGGGTATCAGTATCATCAGTACGACCGGTACGGACAGACACATGGACACCCACACGAACAGCAATCTGCGTCTAAGCAGCGCAAGAGCTGTTCCCATGCAGACGAATGCAACGTGATACGAGGGTATGATGCTACGGGCCATGATGACGATGAAACGACGAATACGATGAAAACGGTTTCTATTCCGATTTGTTCTCATCGCAATACCAAGCGAAAGAAGCACTACAAAAGGGTATGTCACCAGTCTGATTCTCTAAGGCGAGATCGCCACTCTGATTTATGTCAGTCTGGAAAGATGAGGACGGCTCCTCCCGATGCCCAGCAGAGCGGTACATCAGATGCCCAGCCGATGCTACTTCCAACAGGACGCAGCGGAGAGCACTCCGTCAGCCTTGCTGAGCGCAAGAAGCATCCTAGATTACGTGGCGCTGACCTCTATGTTACGCGTCTGGGCTGGTCAGGCACTGCAGCCAGAAAACCAAGGTCTAAGCCTGCGTCGACTGCCAAGATAAGCCAGCCTTGGTCAGAGCCTGACCCTGTCACGACTACCGCCGAGGCTCTGGAAGACACGCTCTCATCAAGCACATCCTCTTTGGCCTCTCTCTCCAGCAGCAGTTCTCATTCCGCAACTGGCTCGCTCCACGATGAACTGGTCAACCGCAAACCAACACCTCGCACATCCTCTATTCCAAATAACACGTCCTACGATTGCTCCTTCGACAAGGTTAAGATCCATGCTTCTCGCCCTTGCTATCGCTGCATATCCTTCATGCATCAGGTAGGCATACGGCGTGTGTTCTGGACCAACGATGCCGGGAAGTGGGAAGGCGGCAAAGTCGCTGAGCTCATCAGTGCTATGGACGCCGGAATGGAGGATGCTGCCAATTCTGGGTCTGGAGGCGGACCGATGGGCAACGGCGTATTCGTGACGAAGCACGAAGTGCTGATGCTCCGACGTATGATGGGCTCAAGTGGAGGCTCTGAGAAATAGGTACGTCTTATATCGATTCAGTATCTTTGTTCCTCATGGTCGCGTTCCACTGCGATTCTTTCTTATCAAGTTTCTGGTTGCCATTGCTCCACAATTTAAGAACATCAGCCACGATGATGTTGGCTTCATGAAACAAGAAGGCCGGGCTGAAGCAAGCTTTTCGCGCCAAGACTGTCAGCTCAGATAAGATCCGCCGGTATGGTAGTTTCTACTGCCCAATGTCTCTGAGTTATGGTGGGAAGTGCATGCGCAATTGTAGTTCCAGATTCCATTGAAAAAGGTAGGTATGTCGAGCACGTGTCATTCTCGGGCCAAGCTCGCCGGAGAATACGCCTTTGCACGGCCTATAAAGCAATGATCTTGGCATCATCGCCCCCTGGCTCCCTGTCCGGAGAACACGGTATAGCAACAAGGATACCTAAGAGCCGGACCATGTCTGGCGCGTCATTCAATGAGGCTCATGTTCTTGACTCCCCACTCAACCAGAACTCAGACTTTACATCGACCGAGCAACCAAACCCTCAACCTCAACATCCAACATCGAACTCTGAGCACCATTTCGCATACCAAACTGCCAGCGCACACGAACCAAGTTCCAAGATGCACTTACAGACCACGCTCTTCGTCTTCACGGCGCTCCTGGCAGGCTCTGTCCAAGGCTGTCTCTACTTCAACGCCACCCTCGTGCCCAAATATAACCGCCTCACGGTCTTCTCCTGGGACGATACCAATAACAACAACGCCTCTAACCCCGAGGACATCAGATGTGAAGGCACGGGCCTCGCTCCCAAGCGCGAAAACTACTGGAGTGTGCCTTGCCACTCGCAGATCCCCAACGCCAAGTCGGACACAGTCTTCGATGTCTTTCTGGATAAGGACACTGGCCGCTTCCTCGACATCATCTACCGATATTCCAACCCAGGTGCCCAAGGACTGCAGGAGGGGGCGAACGATCAGCATCCGGATCAGTTCTACTTCAACTTTAGGGTGGGGAGTGTGGATGGGCTGTTCTTTAAGTCCAGGGAGTTCTGTGCGCAGTATGATCTCTTTAGGTTGATTAAGCCGGATGCGCTGAAGAATCCGTGCGATTCGTTGGATTCTTGCTAAAGAGATGCATTGCAAAGGGCTGGAAAATGAGTGGAAAATGACTGTGATAGGGCATTGGGTAATAATGCTTGATGAATGGAGTTCATGTGTCGTCTTCTTTCTTATTCTTGCTCAGGCTTACTTATCAAGACGTGACATCTTCCACTTCGTCGAAGACAAAGCCTACCTCACAGTCAACTCGGCCATGGAGTAACATGCAGCACCGTCTCCACCTGGACTTGACTGGATAGCATATCGAAGAAGCTGTACAGCGGATACATTGGACTACGAACGGACAAGCGTGAAGCCGAGGATGGCTTTGACCAAGTGCAGTCGTTTGGCCCCACATCCTCTCACTGAAGACCGACCTCTGCGATGGCCGGACTGATACCGACTCTTGACGGGCTCGGCAATGTGACCTTCATCAACAACCTCCTCTCATCCACCGGGGTCCTTCTCTCAATCCTCCCTGGACTTCTTCAGAATAGCAACAGCCTGATCGGTCTTCTCCCAACGCCCATCTTCCCTCCGTTCCTCGGGGGCTCGCAAGGCATACCGTGGGGCAACTTGACTGCTGGTGGAACTCATGTCTACGAAGAGACACCCACAACCGGCGTGACGAGATACTACAACTTCGAAGTAGCCACCCAGACTCTAGCTCCAAATGGCTCGTTGCGAGACCGAATGAAGACATTTTGTAAGTTTCCTGGTATTGCCACAAGTTCAGAAGCCACCAACGGTAACGAGAAGAAGAATCGGTGCCGTCTATGGCGGAGAGAGCCGATTCCGAAGGAGCCCTAGGTTCATAGAGCTATTCCTCGTGACAGGCATGATGTCTGGTATTCTGTAAGCTGATTAGAATAAGATGCTTTCGAATTCGGGCGCGAAATCGATTTGGTTCCCAAGAATTCACCTCATCTCGGTCGATTGATGAGCAAATACATAGGTATGTATTTTGCCTGTCCTTTCGGACAAAGTGTCGATCTTCTTCGTCCAAGCCGCATACAGATGACAAAGCTCCAAGCAGGTGCCTCATACGGCGAGAGCCTCGTAATACGAGCCCATCGAAGCGCATGTGGACACAAGTCCGTTTGTGAACTGTACAGACCCTATCCGCATCGACATCGAATCCTACAGGAGCAGAGCAGAGGCGGCGCCCATTCCGCTCAGTCTGAAGCATGTTTGCCTTGGATTTTTGCGAGCTTTCGAGGCGCCGAAATCGTATTCGGGCCCGATGATTGATCGATATTGAAACACATACAATGTTTCTGAACGATATATACCTAGCATTAGCACTCCTACCAGATCGATGAACAGAATACCAAGCAAATCATACGAAGATCAACAACCTTCACCATGTCTTCCACTACCTCACCACCAACCTTCGACAACCCCGGCAAAATCGTCACAAAACCAACGAAACTAGCCCATATCGTCCTCCGAACCAACAACCACAAACGCCTCTCAACCTTCTACCAAAATTTTCTCTCCGCCACGGTGAACTTCTCCAATGAATTCATGGACCTCCTCACCTACGACTCCGAACACCACCGCATCGGCATCATCAACATAGACAGTATCGGTCCCAAAGCAAAGGAGACTTGCGGCCTGGAGCACATCGCATTCACATATGCGAGTTTGACGGACATATGCATGTCGTATTTGCAGAGGAAAGAAAATGGGATAGAACCGTTTTGGTGTGTTAACCATGGACCTACGACGAGTATGTATTATAAAGATTCGGACGGGAATATAATCGAGACGCAGGTGGAGAATTTTGGAAGTGTGGAGGAGGCGGGAGAGTATATGAAGAGTGAGGAGTTTTTGACGAACCCGGTGGGAGTGGATATTGAGATGGAGAGGTTGATTGAGAGGATTAAGGCGGGGGAGGATGAAGAGAGTTTGAAGAAGAGGCCGGAGAGTGGGAAGAGGAGTTTGGATAGTGTTCCTGCTTGATATGGGGAGGAAATTTGATGGTTTCTTGTTGCTTAGCTGCCTTCTGGGATGATTCTGAATGAGTCGTTGTCGACGCTGCCGAAGTCTGGATTGTACCACTCATTGACTCTTGCGATGAACCATTTCTCTTCGCCCGTATCGGCATCCCGCTCACAGACCATATCGAAATCCACCCTGCCAGCCATTACGAACGTCTTCCCAGTTCCCTTCCTCATCGGCAAGTCTCCAGTGTTCGTACCTCTACCTTCGAACCGAATGCTGTATCTGACTTTGTCGCCGACGCCATTATTTTCAGCGCTGGAAGAAGGCGGCTGCCGCCATCGCTCGACGACCTCCATGATGAAGTCCGGGTTTACGTTTCGCCAAATAGCATGGTGCTTCGTCAAAGACTCGTGGCCGGTCCTCTTGAAGCTGAAAGCGTGGTCGGTATAAGTGCTTGTCGGTAAATAGAGTGCCACCCATGGCTCAGCGTCGTTTTGGGACCAGCCGGCAGCCCACGCTGTTGCGAGGTCGTCCGGAGTTGTTGTCTTGAATGTCATGTTCCTGGTAAGTTGGCAATGTGTGGAGGCCGTGTTGTCCTCGTCAGACTTGATCTTGGTTCAGAATGACGATGCATTCGGACGGAGGCATCTGCGAAGTTTTTGTAGCAAACATGTATGTGCCAAGTACGGCCGCAATGCATTTTGAGAGGAACTTGGGGGCTGATATAGGGCTTATACATCTACTGTGAGGTAGTCCTACGCGGAAATTCGGATTTTGATAGTCGGCATAGAACTATCCGGGTGAGATCCAGTCCGACACATCCGAAAGCGAGGCCATGAGCACGACCGTTTGAAGACTGAGGTCTCGGACTGCTCTCGTACGGCACAAGTTCATGAGCGTGCGATGTCGATGCGAGAAGGATGGAGAGACTGGTGATGACTTCTCGCCGCCAAGCCGAGCGCTGAGTCAGCTCATCAGATATCAGACACCACGTGATTGGGCGATCGATTCGCATCTGGCGAAGGCACGTCACGTCTACGAAAGCAAACATGAGTCCTCCGCTTGACAAAGTCGTTGTTTCCATCACATCTTCCTGCTCCATCTCTGCATCGCAAGGGACTGAGTACACTACAGCAATAGCAAGAGACACGCCGCAGTCGCCGAGCCCAGACATCCCTTCCCAATGTTGCTGCCAATCCTCGACACCTCCCTCATCAGTGCGCTCGCCAACAGAAGCATACCATGGACAAGATTGAAGTAAAGCTCATACCTATCCACAGAAGGCCCTCGGTATAGACTTCTCGAGACTTGAAGATACTGAGACCCTCCAATCGTACACAATCTGGGCGTTGACCTTGCTACCCGCGGACCCAGCCTTCCGGTTCACACGAGGACTTTACTGTAGGAGCTTGCAGCGCGAACATGCGAGACGACTGAACGACAGAGTAGAAGCTGGCCTGCTCGGAAGCTTAGTTGGAAAGTAGCTAACAATATCCTCAAGCCATTGGATCTCTGAGGATTACCCAGGCTTCATCCAATCCTCATTGTGCTAATCTGCCAGGCCACGACAACCTTGATGTGGGATGACTGTTGCACTCAGTGAGGACTGGATCCATTCTGGGAGCTGCTGCGCCCGCCTTGTTGTGAAAATTTGTTCATAAGCAGCCTTCTGCCTCCTCTCCTCCTTCTCTCCTACAATCCACTTCCACACACAATTTACCAAAGCTTACACTTCGAACATACTACTAAAGTCAACTATACTGCCGCATACACTCTCACAACACATTAAAAGAACCAGACCACCCAGATCGACTTCCTACCCATCAAGATACCAGCCTTCTCAGGAAATACCAAGGAAGATGTCTACCGCAATCGAATGCCAGCAAGTCAGCCAGGCAATCGAGACTCGCCTCGCTGATCCACTCATCGCCCGTATGGACAGGCTCGAGTATCTTCATGGCAAGATGAAAAGCCACCGGACCAGCTTCATCTCCGAGGGCTACAAGCGCATGAGGGCCTACATGAGATGGTCCTACAAGCGAGCTCACTGGCGCTTGGTAGCACTCAATGCCATCTACCATATCTGCGAGCCAAACCTCAACTATGACCCGGAGCGTGACAGCCAACTCAGGACCCGCGAGGAGAAAGATCTCGCCGATTGGCTAATGGACGAGGTCGATGGACTCGTCCGCGTGCAGACCGAACGGCCCTACTTTGAGGGAGTTCTTTACGGCTGCAACGTTGAGACCTGGGGCGAATTCGAGCGCGACGACACCTACTAAAGCGCTCGACGGGACTTCCTACTGTCCCGCGACCTTGTCGACGAGGAGAAGACCAACTACAGACACTTCGCCTTTGCCGGACAACTTCGCATCTCTTGGCGACGGTGGCCCACCGTGACTCACCGGAGGGAAAATCAAACAGCTCTGGTGGACACGACAATCTTGGAATCGACCAACCAAAAGGAAGTCGACTTACCTTACTTCACAAAACATGGGAGACAGGTCTTGGCACCGTTGTCTCGGGCAACAGGAGCCCACTTATCTTACTTCACAACGAAACGGAGACAGGTCGTGGTGGCCATTGTCTCGGGCCTCAAAGATCGGACTGAGCGATGCGGTGCGAAGTCGAAGCTTTTTGCCTAGACAAGGGAAGACGAGAAGTCGGGTCTCAAAACCTGAGCTATCTCAGCATGCCAGTGCTAACCCACAACAACATGAGCGAAGAATACATCATCTCACTACACGCCAACACTGGAGACAGGTCGTGATGGCCATTGTCTCGAGACACAAGCGATCGGACCTGCGATGCGGAGCGAAGCCGAGCATCTCGACAATCAATGCAAAGGCAGGGGAAGAAGCATGCAAGTGCCGGATACTGGACGGGACACAAACGACCGGACTTGCGGTGCGGCGCGAAGTCAAGCATACCTCAATAATGCTTTGGCAAAGGAAAAGGAGTCGGGTCTGACAGCCAAAGACCTCCTAGCATGCAAGTGCCGGGTATATCAGGGACACAAGCGACTGGACCTGCGATGCGTTGCGAAGCTGAGGCATACAGTTTGCAAAGAATGCTGAAGCGAGGGAAGAAGCATGCAAGTGCCAGACGAAAGACGAGTTGGGATCGAAGCACTCACTTCACGACTGTGCTGTCGAGGAAAGAGGAGGAAAACAGACCAGGACCAGTGAGCTACGGCTTTATTGCGTCCTTTACCCCAACCGGTGACCTACTCTTTTATGTGGTCAAGCCGGCTTGCTGGTTGCCATGTTTTTGGAAACTTCCAGATATCCGCGGCCATGCACTACAGCTGCTGGATGTCTACCTTTTTCATCAATGTTGTCGTCTATATAGGGCGGGAGCTTGGAGAAGAAGCGTTTACGTTTGCTTTTCCTTTTGCTTCGCCGTGCGAATAGCCCTCTTCGGCCAAGATGAAAGCTTCCTTATCCAGATAGGTGGTGTCGCGCGAGTGGAGCGTGAGGACGTCGAATGAAAGTTGAGCCAAGCCAATGCGCTTGCCTGCGACACCTGACCGTGACTTCAACCTCACCTCCACCTGTATTGCAACATCGCGCCCATCGCACTCATGCCCTCTCCAAGATTCGACTTTTCGGATGGAATTCGAGAATCGCGACCACATGTAGAGGCGATGGCTCACATTCTGACCGCGTGCGACCTGATGCCAATCCTTTAATTCTAGAGCCGTACCCCACCTCGCAATCGGATTTAGAGCTAAAGAATTCGCCGCGTAAATACAAGAGATCTGGACATGACCCCATCGGACAGACTGATGCTAGGTTCCAGGCATGCTCCTCCTGGACACGGTCCAAGGTATAGAGCGGCACCCACCTCGAACTGCAGGATACTGAGCTCCTGCAAACGGACAGGTACAGCGACTGCTGAGGATATTCGCAGTGAAGACGAGCTAATGCTGCCACAATGGACAGGTCATTTTCCACTGGAACATCGAGCCCACGTCGCGAAAACCTCATTGATCGAAACACCTTTCTCGCTGCGCAACGATTCCCTTGAAACAGACCTGTCAATGCCGACTGGGCCTCGAGATCGTACACTCATGCCTGCGCCCTAGCCTTCCGACCGGGGATCAGAAACAGAACAGCGTGGGATTTCGAGGCGCGATGTGAAGTGCTGGGGATTGCCGAATTGCGGAAACAAGTCGAAGCATCGACATCGACTACATTTAAACCACGATCATCAGTCATCAATATTGTTGAATCCCCGGCGAACGAAAATCCAGATACATATTTGCCTAAGCGCTCGATAGTTCTGCGGTAGGTTCAGTCCTGCCCTGCAGCTTTCAGACTGGGGCTCGACAACACCCCTTGCACCTTGGCTCGAAGCGCCGCCTCAAGGCTGTAACGTCGTGCCTCACTGTTCACACACTTCTCCTAGAAACTCTGCATCACTACTCGCGTGTGTTCCCCGGGTCAGCTCATTTGTGACTGCGCGAGGTAAGGAGAGTAGTGTCCTGTGATGGCAACAGCATATGAAGGCTATGCGGCGCTTGACCATTCCCAGCGTCAAATTCGCTTGATTACAATACAGGCAGCGGAAGCGTCCTACGAAGGTCACACCGAGGAGCTCGTATCGTGCACCTTGGAGACGGTCGCTCTGCGCGACGCGAATCCTTTCTACGCGCTCTCGTATGTCTGGGGGCCACTGACACCCACAGGTCCTGTATCGATCAATGGACAGACAATACGTGTCCGCAGAAACCTATGGCTGTTTCTGCATGCTCTGAGGTCACGTTTCTGCCGGAACATCAGCAATGTATCCTCACGTCACGGCTCGATCCGCGTGTGGGCGGACTACATTTGTATTCACCAAGATAATCTCCGGGAGCGCAACTCTCAAGTCGCCATGATGGGCGATGTATACAAGGCCAGTGATGCCATTTATGCATGGCTGGGCGAATCCGCGGTGCCGTTGGAGGATGGTATGCAATGCATCGCAGAGATTGCAGCACTACGCAAACAACATGTGCCTTGGTCGCGAATTCGCCAACAGGTGGGCGATACCGAGATCAGACTACAGGAAATATCTACAAGCCAATACTGGAACCGCATGTGGATAAAACAAGAGGCGTTACTGGCCAAAGACTTATGGATCTTCTACGGAGCGGCCGTAGCGCATTGGCGGGATATGTCGTTTGCAATACAGCTGCGCTCAGCACGTTCAAATCGACAGTCCCAGACAACGTCATTCCGCGCTATGCTCTCTCTGTTCCAGGCACGCGAGAGTGGGCTGGTGAGATATGAGCTTCATGATCTCGTTGAGAGGTTTGCGGACGCAACATGTCTAGATCCAAGAGACAGAATCTACTCTATGTTGGCGCTAGTCGACAAGCAGACCAGTCAACAGATTGTTGTGGACTACCGGAAGCCGGTTCTGCAAGTTCTGCTGGAGAACTATTCTCACTGGAGTGGTGGCGGTACGATGAGGCCTCTAAAAGGGAACATCGGGCGGGATAGATCTATGTATCACGTTGGTCAATTCTGTAAGGTCGTTCACAAATACCTTCCGAGAGCCGACTTTGACACCCTATGCCAATCTGAGGATGCTCGTTCGCAAGTCACGGACGAAGTAGTTTTCGTTGCCACCGATGTATCTTGGGTCGCATGGGTGTGTCCCATAGCTGTCATCCACGGAACAGCGATAGATCCAGTCTTAGGTGATCATCCAAAAGAGAACAGCAAGAGTGCATTCATTTCGAGACTCGGCCTGCAACCCAATCGATCAGGCACCAGCGTTCGGTCGCGAGAATGCTTCATATACTCGAATATCATTCCAGACGCAGACACTTTGGTCGTGTGGCTTAGGTCTCGTGTATTATTCCTTCAGCTTCCTGGCGACTTGGTAGGGAATGGCGTTGGAAGGATACACCATCCTTTACTCATCGGGACCGGAGTTGAAGTCCACGAAAGAGGGCTTAAAACAGGTGGAGGCGATCGGTTGAGCAGGCAAGTCGTTCTGCACCCCTGCCTTTGGCTGAACGAACAGCTCGACGACGCTCGCTTCACCGCTCACTCTTCTGGAAGTCGGTTCAACCATAACGACTTGTCTGTCGTCTGCAATGCTTCTGCGATCGTCTCACTACTTCAGGACTACAGGAGAGACCAGGAGGCTTCGCCGGTTGATAGTGGAAGTTCGGTCGCTGGAGCGGAGCAGCCTAGGCTATGGTCTCCATACGCCTTTGGTCTGGAACACAAACTCTTGCAACCCTGCGAACTATGCAGAAGCACTGGCAGAAGTGCTGCTCTTTCGAAGAAGCCGGACGATATCGCAAAATGGTCGCCATGTGATTGCAAATGGTTCAATCGTGGTGGTTCATTAGCTACTTAGCGAGGCTTGGCTTTGGCTGCTGACCTGACTTGGGGTTAGTGTCGTTTAGACTCGGAACTCCTCGTTAAAGCCATTCGAGACAATCGCAACTTCGCCATTCCTGGGACACAAGAAGTCACCTGCAGGCGTCACCCTCGCTATCTCTAGGCATTCTGCATTCTGCCAATCTCGTGGCAAGAAGAAATGTCGCTTGATCTCAATATCTTCTTCCCTTTGCTCACTTCCTATGTCAACAGAGCACACCCAGAAGTCAGTACTGACGAATGCCAAAGTGCTAAGATCGAGCTGGCGTCGTGACAGTGATCTCCTGTGCTCAAAGACAGACAAAGCGCGCTTAGTAGCGAACCCTGCCGCCGGGTCAATGAAACCGAGCGAGACGTAGAGACGCTCCGCAAGCTTCGACGAAATAGAGCAGACTGGAGCTACTCTGGCTGGGCCTCCTGGAACGAGATGCTTTGTGTCCATCAGCAAGCATTGCGTCCGCTGACGCCTCTGCTTTGTGGAGCCTAATACCTCAATCAGGACCAGGGTAGAGGAGGGACTCGCCAAAACTTTGCTGACAGTCTGGTCAATCTCAGAGGGGCTGGTGGGGTACGCTTGCGAAGGCCGTCTTGGATTTATTGATGGTTTGGGGGTCCGAACGTGACTGCTTGCCGATTCGTCTGCTTCTTGGTACCCGAGTGTCGTGCGGCTGGTCAAGTCAGTCCAAGGAGACATAACGACATGATCCGGCGCAAACCCCAATGCATATCCATCGTCAAGCGGATGCGTGATCCACCGGCTAGATTGCCCGTCCGGTACAACCGTAGGAGGTGTGCTGGCAGAGATTTCGTGTATCTTGACATGCGAAGGTGTCACGAGTATGAGGCGATTGCCCGACGTATTGAAGAGAATCTGTAGAATCTCATCCTGCTCGGAAAACGAGCGCAAAGTCTGAGATTTCCCAGTAGGCCATTCTTCGTCGCTAGCAAGTTCGATTTTGTGCACCTTGACTTCCCGATCAAGAGTCACATTAGCCAGTACGCATCCGTCAGGAGACCATGCGAGGTGTTCTATACTTTCATCGTGGTCTTTGAGCTCGAGTAATACTTCTCCATCGAGAGTCGAGATAGTCACCTGCCCAGCGTCATTGCCTCTTGCATATAACGCTGACTGGGCCGTGGCTGCACATGCAGTGATAGGTTCGAATTCCCTTCGGTCTCCGTAGTCTCCTTGATTCTCCCACGCCAGAGACGGCGTCTCACTAGCTTTGGTGCTCTGGGTATCGCTGAAAGCGTCATCGCTTTCCAAGGCCCGCAGAAGGCTTGCTGGCTCCCAGATATTGCAATGGTTCTCTCGAACGTCATATATACGAGCTTCGTTCCACCCGAGATCAATATCTGTTAGAGGCACAGGATAGCGCATCTCGTAGATTGGCGTGAAGTGTTCAAAGTCCCAGATTCGTAGGACACCGGCCGAGCCTGTGACAACCAACTTGCCATCGGCAAAGCATTTCACGATCTGACTCCTGAACTCGAAACGACTGAGTAAGTAATCGTCCTCGACTGGATGCCACCTGAAGATCAAGCCATCGTTATAGACGCCCAAAAGATGACCAGTCAAGGAATTCCATGCGAAGTCTACAACGTATGCATTTCTTGTGTGTTGGAATACGTAGTTGGAGGATATGCGTTCTCGGTGATCGCAGTCCGCCATGAAGTGTGGTTGTGACCCTCCTACATCCCAGACCAATGGATTGGCACCGCGATACGAGATGGCGAGATACATTCCGTCAGCACTAAAAAGTGCTTTATACGGCGAGTTCATCTGGTGAGTCTTCACTAGATCGTCGTCGAGACTAGGACCGTAGTCTTCCCATTCTGCTCGCATAGACTTCAACGAGCATGAGCGTACGATGCGGTCGTCACAGAGGGTAAACAGCATGTCTTCTCCCCGGGAATTGCGCTGAAAAGTGATCGCCAGTGCATTGGTATATTTGTTGTTGTCGATACAAACGAGGAGCCTGCCGCTTTCGATCTCCCATACCATCGTTTTGCGGTAGCCGTACGTTACAATCCGGGATGAGTCGGCAGACCATGCGAGCACAACCTCTCGATGTTCGAACTGACGAGTCATTTCGCAGGTGGAGGAATAGTACAAGTGAACAATACCCTCTGTCTTGGTAAGAACGGCGAAGTAGCGGTCGAGACTCTTGATCGCGTGTGGTAGGCCATCACCTGGAACGGAGAATTTGGCGAAGCAGTCATCCCATGCTCCGTCGTCCATTCCCCGTACGGATAAGCGCGCGTCCTCTTTCGCTCCACGTTTCAGGCCGAATTGTTGATACACCATTGATCCTTTTGGACAAAAAGCTGGCAGGAGTTCATAAACAGCTTTCGGTTGCTGTATCATCTGAGGACCGAACCTCCCAATGACACGTATGAGGTCCTGCGACCATAGAGTGATGGTTTCTTTGTCGTCTAGGCGAGGCGAGCGCTCGCGATCTGCGCGGTCGACGGTCTTCACAATTTTGCTTAGTGCCTTGGCAGCCTCCACAACTATACGTAGGTTGCCCGTAGATGCTAAGATGAATATCCAGTCCAAAACGGCATGGCTGCGCAACAGTCGTACGATTGATGAAAGCGCGATTCGGTCACCGAAGGACGAGCTTTGGTTCAAGTGGAACGGCCATGAGGAAGCAGCATAAAGCAAGAACGCCTCTTCTTGCGAGCCCATGCGACTGTGACCTTTGCGATGTCCAGAGAGTACCTGCATGCACCTGTCGAACAGAACATGGTTTGCTTCGTGGATGTTGACATGGTAATTTAGTATTGTGTTATGCAGCAAGAACTCTCTTGCAGAAGCATGCATCATAGATACACGCCCTTTCTTGTCAACGTGAACAAACTCGCCACAGAGCTTCTGAATAGTCTGTCGCATGTCCATTATACCGCGGAACTTGTCTTTCAGCGCGATCTTGATCTCCTCGAGCTGCAATGGGCGACGTGAGCAAGCAGCCCACTTGACAATTGTGTGGCCCAGGAGATAGTCGTCGTAAGGACGTGAACTCAATATGTTGGCGATACGCCTATCCATGCGTTCGTAAAGCGGCTCCAGCCCCTTTGGCACCTGCTGTAAAGCGCTTTCTACCTGTATCTCTGTCTGACAGTCCAGGATTTCTCCCACGACCAAGTGGACCCAGAGAAAGTTTTGGCCAGCCTTGGCCAAGATCTGATTCACCACTTTCTCTTTGAAGTCGTCGTCTCCCATCATGACGTCCATTTCGTCACGTACGTACAAGGCCAAGTCGGCTCTGTGACAGTCGAAAGCCATTTTTTGGACGTGCATGCGTTTTGCGATGCGGTCAACGGAGAACTGAATTTCACCTGTCGGACGACTGACGAGTACAAATCGTAAGCGGATCTGCGAGCCAGCCAGATCGACCAGCATTCTCCGTATGAGCTCCTCTGACTGCGCCAACTCATCCAACCCATCGATCACTATATAAAGTGGCTCTCCAGGACGACACTGTAAAAGTGCTATGACGAACAACTCTTTCCATAAGAGTTTATAGCCAGCTTTACCGACGTCGAAGTGATTCGCTGCAAGAGCATTCAATTTCCGACGGTATTCCGGGATTTGGTGAGAGATTTGTGCTGCCAGCGAGGTGATGAACTGGCTAATGTTGTTTTGTCTTGGTTCCCAGCCCGAAAGTAGTAGTACACGCAAGGCCTTGACTGCTCCAATAAGCTTTCAATTAGATAGGTTGCTGTCACTGACTTCCCACTGCCAGGACCGCCAAAACACCACAGGACTTCAGGAGATGGTCCCTCTGCGGCCAGAAATGACTCCATCAAGGGATCCTCGAGCACCCACTGACACGAACCATCATTACGCTTGGCGGAGAAGAACAATAAGTCTTTCTGGGGCGCCTCGCAGCCTTTGAGAAGCTGATGCACCTTCTCCGTTTGCAGATCCACATCCCCTGGAGCAGGTGACTGTCGTCTGGATTTGAACTTGTCGATCAGCACTCGCAGTGCTCCTCTCACGCTCACATAGTTTGGATCGTTTCGCGACGAGTATTGTGTAATCAACGAGTCTTCCCCATTCAGAGGGATCTGAATTTCGCTGGCATGATCTAATGTCGTGAGCTCCGGTGGCAGAGTGAAACCTCCGGCGACTGTTCCCACAGCTGGCCGTGCGTAGAAAGAGTAGATGTCCAATGGCGAGGCAAGGTCTCGGAACTTCTCATTGAGGTCCTGTAATCTTAGCGCGCTTTGTTTCACAGCATCTCCGCTGAGTGCAAATCGCGTACCCGGCATACATGCCGACAACAAATCATGGAGGATGTTCTTATTCAAAGAACGATGTGGCGTGGAGAAGAATACAAGACCCGCAGTCGATTCTGCGATGTCTCCATAGGTCGAATTCGGGTCAGACATGGCCAATATGTATGCCTTCTTCGCGATCAAGCCTCCAAGAGACTGCGCCACGAAAATGAGTGGCAGACGCCCAATATCCAGAGCACGACCTTCGCGATTGTGACTAAATCGCAATTTGGCCAAGAGATCTTTGGCAATGTCGGTGAAGTCGAGCAGTCGATCCGAATCGGTAGTAATGACCTGCGAATTGTAACCGTACGTCGACACTCGGGCGTATTTGATTACATCTTCGGTCGCCAGCCAGTCTTGAGGCCAGGATGTGCCGGGTCTCCCATCATCGGACCAGCTGCGTACACTGCTTCCGCCCAGGCTATGCACAAAAATGAGGTCGGCTAAAGCCTCGCCTTCTGGCTCGTGTAGAACATCCAGGCCCTGCGAATCTTTACGAGCAGAGTCCTGGCTATGAAGACTCTGTCTTTTCGCAGATGCGTTACTGGGCGACGAGATTCTCAGACTGTTATTTGAAGGCTCTTGGCCACGGGAGCTTCCATGACTATCGCTGCTGTATCGGGAGAGTGGCGAGCGAGCAAACCTGAGCCTGCGACTCGGCTTTTCATTATGTACGTCGTCTCTATCAGTGGGTGTTGGAGAGCGACCTGGATCGAGCCTGTGAGTGGGCATTTCATCGTATATATCGTCTCTTCCTGGTGAGTGCGCATAGCCGAGCATGCGGCAAGGCCTCCCATCATACATGTCAGATCCATCTTCATGTCCAGTTTGATACTCGTCGTCTTCATAGCGCACCTGCAAGTCGTGTGGTTTGCCGTACCGAGAGCGATGCTCGAGTGGTCTTCTGTACTTTAGTGACAGTCAGCGCGGCGCTCTGACTAGTTCCTACGGCTCTGCGTGACGTGAGAAAGGAGCTCGTGCCTGTGTACATACCGACATGCTGCGACTTTGGCGAGGACACTGTGGAAGCTGATCGTCGCACCAGGTGGTGTTTGGCTGGGTTTGAATGTTTGCACGACATTGGTGTATCTTTCAGGGAAGGCTGAAGACGCCGTGGCTTGGATTGCATCCACGAGGCTCGGGGAGAGTAGTTCCACATATTAGCGCTGAGTGCTGCCTCTCGCAAGGCGAATAGTGCGCATGGAAAGGAAAAGGCCAACACAGCCGCGTGTTCCTTGTGTCCCCCATCACTGTCTCCGTCTTCTTATTGGCGAGACCACGGCCAATGCAGCTATGGAAATGCATTTCGATGCACGCTTCCGGGTTGGCAACGGGATCACGAGAAAATTGATATCCGTTCATGTTGAGCAAGATCAGAGTATGGCGGTCAGGTGAGTCACTGCTTGTTGGACTGTAATCAACAGGCACATTTGTTATGAACGGATTACGTAAGCTGGCCTTGGGGCGTCGCAGCACAAAGAGGGAACTCAGCGTCACCTTCAACGTTGCATGTACTATCCCACACCTCGCACCTCCCAGCTTGCCTTTCCTCACTTGCGCAAACTTGTACTGGCGTCTGGAATACCTCACCATGGCCATGGCCACGCGTTGAAACGACGGCTCGATCCCCATCGAATATGAAGAGAAAAACATATGGCAGCTGCAGAGGATCAGAGCCTCAGAGGGGTCGAGCTGAAGAGATGCAGAGGCAACGTCTGCCAGGGTCGTGTCATAGATGGTTATTGGTGAGCGACTGGGCATGCAGGACATCCTTTCGTTTTCTTCGCATACAAGAACTGCCAATGTAGACCTATGGTGGACAACAAGGAGAATTTCATGTTTTTATTGAAGTGATGTAAGACGAATAAGATGCAGGCTGGGAAAACAATGAATACCAAAGCAGCATATTCACGGGCTACACATCAGCCATGCTGGTAGTCCATGATGGTGCCTTGGGGTGTTGAAGTCAAGGTGCTTGGCATTTAATGGAATACGAAACATGTGAGACCGGGAAGCACTTCAACTGGACCGAAAGATAGTCGTCGCGAACATTCGCCGGTGAGCAGAAGGTGGTGGCCTGAGGCTGCTGGTACAGGCCAATTGTATTCGGGACACCTTGCCTCTATCTTGGACGATCTCCAGTCAATTGATGCCATTGACCTCAGAGGCTATGTCTCTTCCTATTCTCAGGACAGAAAACTTATGATCCCGAATACGTGCAATGTCCTTGCTAACTAAACGTCGCGGTTCCGATCGCCACCTCTCGACGGCCACCTTCCAGCTTGTACCGGGCGTGCCTCGCCAAGGAGCGTAGAAGATGGGGACTGACATGCAACTCGAAACGCAGAATGTCCAGCTCCTCCTTACGGATAAGTATAGCGACAGGGCAAGATTAAGAGACTGTTCGGCCGATTCGCAGTGAAGGTGAGCTATGGTTCTCGCAGCAGTCAGATATTTTCCACTGCCACATGGAATCCATCGAAACGCCCTTCTTGCTTCACAATCATACTCGGAAGACAGGTCCGTTAATGCCGACTGGGCCAGAAATGGTAATCGTCTGGCATTCCTGTTGAAGCCACTCTACTTGAAAACCGCTTCTTGGGCACAAGTTGGGAGAACCATCAGTCTGGCACGGCGCATGACTAAGTCCTCTCGCGGCCGGCTCGCAAGGTGTTGCCTCCTCGGCGGCGACACTTGACGGACATACATTGCGTTTCATCAGGTATTCTGATACTGAGCTCTCTAAAACAGGGTCGTTTCCTTTCAGAGGGATGCGGGGCATGCAGGTCCCATGCATTCAGTCCTGTTGAGGTTGGTGCGTGGCGCGAAGCTGAGGTGCGCGCGAAGGGAGTGTGAGTGTGAGTGTGAGGGTGTGTGTGAGCATGTCGGATAAAAGTTGACCAAAGGCAATGCGCTTGCCTGCCACAGCTGACCACGAATTCGACCTCAACTCCACCATTACTGCCATCGCCCGCCCATCACTGTTAACTCTCTTTCGAACATCCCTACCTATGGATTGCGCCTTTACACAGTCTATAGACTTTTACGTTAACTAGCGTGTTATAATGGTCAATACACGGTAATAAGGCACTCCTGTCCCCGTTACTATATCTACTTACTCTCTAAGCCAAACTTCAGCGCTTTCCTATCAACCACTACCACCCTTGTTCTGAATGACGCTCACCGCCCCCGCGGTGTCTGTCTGTTTCAAAGACTCGGCAAAATCCCCGAACCTAGTAACGTCTTCAGGGATCAAGCCGCATTCTCACGATGTCGAGTCTACACGCTATACGTATGTTGCTCAGAACGACTGCTAACTCTTGGCGTAGAGTCGAGCATCTTAGGAATTCGGTTTCCTCCCTGAATAAGTTAGTGCCTTGCACCCACACTCGCTGCAAGCACTGCACATTTATCTGGGCCAGCTGCGCCGATTAAACCATCAGCCCTGGTATTGCAAGCGATCTCTGACTGCGGCTTCTGCACGATCCATCGTCAAAGTCGAGTTCGTTTTCATGTACTGGCCGACTAGAGAATCGATCGTCTGTTCTCCGGAGTATCCTCTCTGAATCAGCGTCCTATACGTGCCCGAATTCCAAGACCTTGTGACTGTAGCATGTCGTGCTCGGATCCTAGCGAGCGCTGCGTTTCTACACTCCGCGAGTATCACACGAAACGCGTGCTCCAAACTCTCTTATCCCTTCTATATGGCACTATCGCGCTAGACGACCTTAAAGTAGGAGCTAGCAATTGAGAGGTCGAGCTGTTAGCGTGACCTCCCTTTAGATCTGATCTAGAGTTGGTTCCTTCTTTGTTGGGTCTAGGACCTATTCGAAGTCCCTATAAAGAAGTCGTCGTCCTGTCTCTTAGGCCTCCGTTTCGGTTTCAGGGTTCAGGGAGCTTTAGTTAGTGTCGGTGAAAGTCATTTACATTCCTAGCTACCTAGTAAGTTATAATGAACTTGCTTGAAATAGCAAGAGATCCTACTGTCAACAAAGTACTTAACCTAAGTACTCGCACTCTTTCCTCTCGGCTTTTCTCTTAATACTATCCTACTAAGACGTACTCCTCGAAGTACCTGTTAAAAGCACAATGCAACTCTTTACTATTATACTCTTACTTACGACAAAGCTACTATGGTGTGGGATCATTAATCAAAGATTGGAAATCAGCGATTAGAAATCAGATTAATTAGGAATTATTCACTTACAAGGGCATGTGATTAACGACTACATAGCTAGCTCCGTGCTACCGTAGATTTTTGGAAATGATCAGCAGTATACAATCGTCCAATTCGACTACCAAATCTCAACATATGGCAGGCGAGTCTAACAATAGCTGCATGCCCTGGTATATGCGACTGCTGCGGCGGGAATGGTAGTGTAAGTAAACGTCATTATAGACTAATTCATACGTAATTAAAATTAATTTTATACAGCCCAAAGGCTGGCAGCATTCGATTCCAGGCTCCAGATACGGGTGCCTCTGCTCGTCTGTATCCGGCGGTTGTACGAATGAATGTCGAACATGAAGCTTCCGCCCTTTGGATTTCCGACGCTGCCTTACGATCTTGGCTATCCGTTGGAAACAGGCAGAGAATAAAGCGGCGGGAAGTGCTTACGAGTACCCTAGCACTCAATCATCATGGAGGCAAGGAAAGGAGTCAGGGGACGGCCACATCATGTGCTCTACGAGCTCAGGGAAGGCGGAACTCCCCATTCCGGATCGAGGGGCGCAGGATAAAGCGCGGGATATGTGGGATTAATACTATATAGTGCGTGAGCATGTGGGAATATTCTGTGCTGTACGTATTTGATTTTTGCTCTGCTCTACTTTCACTACTGCTGATCGTCTGGTCGTCTTCCCTCCAATTTATCCTCTACTTTTGCTCTGTATGCTATGTCTTCTGCTGAAGCATAGTACGCCCAAGCCTGCGATGGCTTCAAGAAGTCTGCAACTGACTCAGCAAGTATGCATTCTTTGACAGGATCCATGGCGATGGTGAACGCAGACTTGGAGAACAATACTCTGGCAAATGGTAATGTTGCGGAATACACTGTTTCTATATTTCAGGCCGGGGCTTCACCTAAAGCGTAATGCACAAAGTGCAGTATCAAACGAAATCATCCCGATAGAACAAGCAACGAATCGAATTTAGCATTCTGCCACGAGCCAAGACTTGGCCAAAAACATCAACGTATTCACGGACATGCCTATAGCTGCTTCGGTGTCTGATGGCAGTGCAAATACACTGCGATATAAAGAAGGATTCGCAGTCATGCATCCCTCCATACTCCTCGCCATTCTAGGCTACGCCTTCACAGTCTCAGCCACTGTGGGAGTAAGTCGTCCTCATCCGCATTCGAGAAGACCAGCAGCCAACTTTCCTTCTTCTCTCTAGGAATGCGTCCGACCTTTCGGACCCGGGTACTGCAGCGTCACCGACGCCAACGGAAAGACCCTGGGGTTTCGAGGATGCGCTGATGTGAGTCGGCCTTCACTTATGTATGGCTTGGCTTTTGACTTACTTTTTCAAGATGAAGAAGTCGCCCTGTGAACCTGTCGCAAACAGCTACACCACGGATTGGAGTAGGGATGACCAGGCCGATGATGCGAAGTGCTCGTAGAGCTCGAGCGTAGCGAGTCTCGATCATCCCCGCGCTTATATCAAAAACAATGGTTGGTTTACAAGCACTAGGAGCCACATAGATCTTTTGCATGAACCTGAGTGCTTGTCAAGTTTTACCCTTTGAAAACTATCCGAGTTCAACTGGACCCCTCAAACTGCTACCAAACAGGCGTCTACCGTTGCATGTGGCTGTTGCGCTTGCAGAGTACATAGCTGAGGTACATAATTTCGCGACAGATCGTTGTAAGACGGGACGCATGCGATATCGTACATCTTCTCCTGGAACGATGAATGCAAAGCATGAGCTCAAGATCCAGTCGTCTGGGGAAAGCTGCAACGACTCTCCAATCTTCCAACGGCGCATATGCTGATCAGTCGCAAGTTTATGGCCAGGAATCGACCGCAGGATCTTTCAGCTGTACAACTATTCGAAGCCTCCGAGCATGAGTATATAAGCAACCCCTGCAGTCTTTCAATCAAAAGTCATCGTTTTCTTATCATTCTTTGGATTCATCTTCACACTCATTGATTCCAGCGAACCAAAACCCCGTCACTCTTTGATCCACTATGCGTTCCTTCATCTTCCTCGCTGCCGCAGTCTTTGCGGCCCTCACCATCGCAGCGCCTCTGCCAACGCTTGACCTCGGATCCCTCATGCCCAGAGAAGAATCACTTCCAAGTGGAAAGTCCGAGCCTGGCACTCCCACTTTGGCAATACCAACAAGGATACTCAAGTAGAAGGTGGCCAGGTCGCGAATGGCAAATCATCTGGTGAGGAAATCAGTGTTGTGAGCATCATGCTTTCAGGAGAATGTGATCTGACTTGTATTGCAGCCTCGCGAAGCACAGCTGCGTCCAATGATACTTCGAGCTTCAGCTCCACTGCCTGCGGTACGTGGAGGCATTCATCGTTTGGAACGGGTGATACTGCCATGTCAGGTATGTCTCACGCTGCAAGTGCGGAGATCTAGCGCCGCAGGTTTGGCTGGGTCAGAAGTAGGCATGTGGTAGCAGCGAGGAGTGGTCGTACAATTGCACCTTTACCAACCTCAGCCCAACTCTTCTCCACCATCTATCTCTTCTAATCGTCTGCCTCCTTCATCCTCGTGTGGAAACACCTCGAAACATCCTTCAGCACCTCATGCCCCGTCAAGCCCAGCCCCGGCGGAACTACTTCTCGCTGTACATTCCCATACGCCTTCACCCACGGCTTATCAACCCCCTCACCCTTATGAACCTCAATTTTCTCCGCATTTATCTTCTCCCTAAACGGCCCCAGCCCAGCCGCCTGTCTACTCCACGCCGTCAGCACAGCCTCTCCCTTGCCGAAGCCAAGCTATTGATTGAACGGCTGATTTTCAAATAGACTCTCCCGAGGGTCTAATTCCCCTTCCCAGAGCACACAGCCGCCGCCGACGGCTTTTTGGGATCTTAGGAGCGATACGAACTGGCCCACGGTGACGCCGTTGGAGTTGGAGAGGGTGTAGACTTCGCCGTTCGTTTTAGACTCGACGAGATGCTCCCATTGACCCATACTGAGATCATTAATATCGTACTCCTCATCCTCAAGAAACAACCCTTTACTCTGTATCCGGATCATCCTCATTAATCTTATACCCCGTACAACCCGAACCTCAACTCCCGAATCGCCGAAGCGGTAATTTGCATCTCCCAAATACTCTCCCTCTCATCATCAAACACCTTCGCACCCTTCGGAAAAGGAAAACCTTCATTCAGGGTTCCATTTGTAATCAAAGGTCGATCGACGATTTTCAATATGTGATATATCCTTCTTCGAAAGCGCTGTCGAGGATGAATTCGAGACTGTATTCGTTTGTGAGGAAGGAACTGAGAGAAAGTGTTTATGATGGGTGGTTGGAGAAAGGATGAGGCTTCGCCAGGGCTTTGATCGCCGAGGAGAGCGCGGTGGATTGCTTGTTTGAGAAGTTTTGAGTTGGCCCAGTCTTTACAGACGCGACGGAGTAAGACGCTGGTGTTTAGGTCAAGGCACAGGAGGATGGAGTCGCAGAGCTATGAGTATTTAGCATACGTCCAAGAAGGTGGGGGTCGGGAGGTTCTTACTTCGCGCGTACCCCAGACTTGATCATTGGCAGTCTGAGTGCTGCCTGGTGGGCGGAGGGATTTAGTCTGCTCCTCACCCCCGTTCTCATCCTCATCCTCACCCTTTTGCTTGTCGTCCTTCTTGCTTTCCTGCTTACCCTTCTTCTTAGCAGGCGAGCCACTGCTCGAATTTTCCTCGTCGGCCTTGCGCTTAGTCAACTTCTTGGCCGGTGTCTCCTTCTTGGGTGTCGCTTTTTTTTTGTTGGATGGCGTCTACTTCTTGTGAGCAGCTTGTTTCTTGGGAGCCGTCTGTCTCGCAGGGCGAGGAGCGGCCTTCCATTTTCCGTCGGGCCCGCGCTCGGGCGAGAGAAGATATCGCTGCCGGAAGACAGATATATTAGGAGGTAACTTGAGCTGAACAGAGTTAGCAGCAAAGTGGTGTTAGCAGAGAAGCAGGAAAGTCCGCATGATGTGGTGTGCCGTGTATACAGCTCACTACAAAGGGTTGTTGGTGAAAGCGCATTCCTCCATCCGCAAACGGCAATCTAGGCCAGCGGATCGGGTTTATAGCAACGTCGATGGTGGGAAGAGCGCGATCACAATGCAAATGTTCAGTAGGTGCGGGACGAAAGGAATTAAAAGTAAAGTGGAGGTTGTTACCACAACAGTTCGGCATTGGCTATAGGCGATAGATATTCCTCACTAAAATCTTTGATAGTTCCAGGTGACTCAAGTGACCTTCGATGCCAGTGAGCAATGAAGCTCTGTGCCGCATTCTCGGTATGGAAGCCGATGATGTACACGACGGGAGGCGTACGACGCTTGCGATCGGTGCGGGCGGCCTGAGAAGATGCGGCCTGAGAAGATGCGGCCTTAGATTGTGACGGGCTGTCATCTGACAGCATCTCCTCGTCCAGCCCACCGACGTTTTTGAAAGCGTATTCGCTGTCATCGGCTCCACTGACAGACTTCTTCGACTCCCATCTTGTAATATGCAGATCGAAGTTATCGCCGCCAGACCAACTTAAGCCACGCTGCTTTCCTGTCTCATTCATAACTTGCCGAACCAGACTCGGCGGCAGTTGAGGCCCTTCCATCGTCAAGCGGACTTCAAACGGCATCTTGCCCTCTCTGTTGACAATGCTCCTGTATCCTCTGTTCTTCACAATGCTCTGCATGAGCGGTGTCAACGGGTGTTTCAGCTGTCGTAATTGCAGCTTTTGACTCGAAGGCAATAGTGCATAGGCCTCGATGGCAGCATGAGCATCCAAGCCTTCGATCATATATCCCGGCGGTGGAGGTATGCCCGAGGTGACGGAGGTCGGGGTGTGCATTGAAGCCAGACGATGAATCTTGGAGACGTGGCCCTGGTAGGTGAAGGCAGAGAGGGCGGAGGAGAACAGAATGTAGTAGCAATTCTGGTGCGCGAGCGTCTCTAGGTCCCGCGCAGGTATCACTTGCAAGATATCTCCGTCTTGCATCGTCCATCCTTCAAGGTGCCGTCCTTGCGGTATCAAACGGCGAAAGTCCTCCTCTACGAGATTCTTGCTGGCATTAAGTAGGACCAGTACCGCGATATCTGAGCCGTTCCTTCTCATATTCTTTTCGAACTTTCTCAACATGCGTGGCTGCCTCTCGGCGACCTTTGGACCCACAAGCGTCGGTTGCTCGGTTGAAGGACTTGGAGACGGTAGGTCGAGCGGTAGTTTGGGAACCTCGCGCGAAGCTCTCTGTTGCTCTTCATATCGCTTCGTCTCTTCCGGGAACAGCTGCTCGATCAACGATGGCTTCTTTCGTGTCTCGGCGGTCGTCTCCGCGTTCGTCAATGAGCGTGACTGCGAGCCATTGCCTCGTTGCTGGTTGCTCAGAGCGGGCGGCTGGTACTGGGGTGTATTCGATGACGGTCGTGGTGGCTTGCCATTGCCGTTGCCGTTGCCCTTGTGCTTGCTGGCGAAGCACCGGCGGATGGTGGATTCAGCGCTCCATTGCTGGATTCGAAGGCGCTTCGATGCACGGCGCGCGCTGAGCATCAATGGCCTGCATCAATACGCGAATGCGGCTGAATTGTGGGAAGGTTGCGAGAAAGAACAGGAGACGACGCGAAGTCTGAGATTCAACGTGTGGCCTGGCCAGAGATCGTGGCCGTGGCTCACTTCTGTGGCTTGAACTTGAGCCAAGACTTTCAGATGAAGCGCTCAGTGATCCTGAACGGCTTTCTCACAGACTTTGTCAGACGTTATCTAAGCCTCAACAGCCCGTCTCGGAGCCTTGGTCTCTGCGTCTTGAAACCGGGTTGCCTGACAGCATTCTCGTTGTTGCTCGCGTTGGAGGCCTAAGGCTGAACATTCGGATTCGGATC